>OX352291.1:35633975-38033975 GCA_947086415.1 Pammene aurita
CATTAAACGTTCACAAGTCGAGCGGGCCAGACGGCATACCAGCAGTTGTGCTCAAACGGTGTGCTCCTGAGTTGTGTCCCGTGCTAACGCGCCTTTTCACACTCTCTTACCACAAACGGCAAGTGCCGTCTTCATGGAAGACTGCCCTCGTGCACCCTGTGCCTAAAAAGGGCGACAGTTCGGACCCGTTGAATTACAGGTCTATCGCTATAACCTCCCTTCTCTCTAAGGTTATGGAGCGCATAATCAATGCAAAGCTCCTGGGATACCTAGAAGAGCACGACCTGGTCAGTGATCGCCAGTATGGCTTTCGCCACGGTCGCTCGTCTGGTGACCTTCTAGTGTATCTCACTCACCGCTGGGCTTCAGCCATAGAGAGTCAGGGAGAGGCCTTGGCAGTCAGCCTTGACATAGCTAAGGCGTTCGATCGGGTCTGGCATCGAGGTCTTCTGTCGAAGTTGCCAGCTTACGGCCTGCCCGAGGGATTGTGCAGATGGGTTGCCAGCTTTTTGTCCGGCAGGAGCATACGAGTCGTAGTCGACGGAAGTTGCTCCGAAAGCATGGGCATTAACGCTGGTGTCCCGCAAGGCTCCGTGCTATCCCCAACGCTGTTTTTGCTGCATATCAATGATATGTTGTCTATCGGCGACATTCATTGTTATGCGGACGACAGTACTGGGGATGCTTGTTACACGGGCCGTGCCAATATCCCTCGATCCGTTGTGGTAGAGAGTCGTGAAAAACTTGTGTCCGATATCGAGAATACTCTTTCTGGAGTCTCGGTGTGGGGTCAGGACAACTTAGTCAGATTCAACCCCACAAAGACACAAGTTTGCGCGTTCACCGCTAAGAAAACCCCATTTACTGTGACCCCTCAGTTCCAAGGCACAACCCTTACAATGTCAGGGAGTATTGGGATCCTCGGTGTGGACATTTCCAGTGACGTCCAATTCCGTAGTCACCTTGAAGCGAAGGCCAAGCTGGCATCCAAAAAGCTCGGTGTGCTCAATAGAGCGAGGCGATACTTCACTCCGGGGCAGAGACTGCTCCTATACAAGTCGCAAGTCAGACCCCACATGGAGTACTGTTGTCACCTTTGGGCGGGAGCACCTGGATACCAGCTTGGGCCCTTTGACTCGGTGCAAAGGCGCGCTGTGCGGATCGTCGACGATCCCAAACTCACGAGCGATATTGAACCTTTGAGTCTTAGGAGGGACTTTGCCTCCTTATGCGTGTTCTATCGCTTGTACAATGGGTTGTGCTCTGAAGAACTGTTTGATATGATGCCCACGGCAGCTTTTTATCACCGCACCGCTCGCCGCCGGCAGGGTGTTCATCCCCACACCCTGGAGCCCAATGGGTCGCGCACAGTACGATTTAATGGGGGATGAATGTTGCTCACGTCCGTAGGAGATTGCCACTAACGCCCTACACGTGTCCCCCGGGTGGCGCTAAACGAGCAGCAACCTTCTGGCTACTGTACCTGTCGCTATACGAGACCTCACAGTACCTTTCAGTCGTTTCGATAAATTAATGAATAATTATGCCTGGATACGCACATATCTGCTCTCCAAAGAGCCAACAGACTAGAGACATTGGTCCTATTACCCGAGTCTGTCAAATAAATATAGAAAGTATAAGCTTAGCTAAGTGTGAAGTATTACATAAGATCTTAATTAAATATGACATTGACATACTCTTGCTTCAAGAAACCCACGCCAAGGATGAACAAGACCTGGATAGGAGGGGAAAGATTCCCGGCTATTTTATCGCTCATGCTGTCAATCATCCACAATACGGAATAGCCACATACGTGAGAGAGAGTATAACTGATGTAGTGGCTGAGAGTTGCCTTTCTGGACCCGATGTCTTTGCCTCGGTTGTCAAAATAAAAGACCTCACCATCGTGAATGTATACAAGCCACCAAACTCCCCATGGTCCGCAAATATACCAACTTATCCACACCCTTGCTTATATGCAGGAGATTTCAATAGCCACCACGAAACATGGCGCTACAGCAACAATGACATAAATGGAATTCAGCTGGTACAGTGGGCGGAAAATAACACTCTCCACCTTGTGTTTAACGCAAAGGATAGAGGGTCTTTTAGATCGGCACGCTGGAAGAAGGACTACAACCCAGACCTAACATTTGTCACCTGCGACCGCAATGGAGTTCCTCTGCACACGTCCAGAAGAATCCTTAAAGACTTTCCCAATAGCCAACATAGACCAGTTCTGATGGAAATTGGCATTAAGATTCCATTATCAAAGTCGATGCCCCTACCGCGATGGAACTTCCAAAAAGCCAACTGGCAGAACTTCGCCATAGATATGGATGCTGTCGTCAGGTGGATACCACCTCGAGCTGAGAACTATGATCGCTTTACCAAACTGGTTCTCGCTACAGCTAAAAAGAATATCCCGAGAGGTTATCGTAAACGATACGTTCCCTGCTGGTCAAATGATAGCGAAAAACTGTACGAGGAGTACAAACGAACTGGCGATCACGATATTGGCGAGGATCTCCTAAAGTCGTTGAACGAAAGCCGGCGGGAAAAGTGGATAAAGACCGTGGAATCCGTGGACTTTAAGGCGTCAAGCAGGAAGGCTTGGAGAGTCCTCAACAAACTGTCTGGTACGTCTGCTTCTAAACCAAACGCTGCTACTAAACCTCTGACAAATTCAATTGCCAACAAAATCGTAGATGTATCTCGAGTTAAAGGGAAAAAGGCTGAGACGACTACCATAAAACAACACGCAAAACACCTTAAAACGACGCTCCAATCTGATGACAACATGTCTATGGAATTATCACAGG
Organism: Pammene aurita; assembly: GCA_947086415.1. NCBI lineage: Eukaryota > Metazoa > Arthropoda > Insecta > Lepidoptera > Tortricidae > Pammene > Pammene aurita. Next base: position 35,636,798 of record OX352291.1, read on the forward strand.
ATGAAACGGACCAAGCCTTAAAAACCCTGCCTGTTGGCAAAGCAGCTGGTTTCGACGGAGTCTATAACGAATTCCTTAAACACCTCGGTCCAAAGAGTAAAGAATGGCTCACACGGTTTTACTCAGATATCCTTAATCGCAATAGGTTACCGCGTAACTTTAACCGGGCGAAAATCATAGCAGTTTTGAAGCCAGACAAGTCTGCCGATGACCCTAAGAGCTATCGACCCATCGCTCTGCTCAGCTGCGTATATAAGCTAATGGAAAGACTGATTTACAATCGAATCAACCCTCACTTAGATAAAGTTTTACCAGTCGAGCAGGCTGGCTTCCGCAGCGGCCGCAATTGCACAGACCAAGTGCTTTCCCTTACAAATCACGTCGAAACTGGGTTTCAAAGAAATTTGAAGACCGTGGCGGTCCTCATAGATCTGTCATCAGCGTACGATACGGTGTGGAAGCAGGGGCTGATATATAAGCTCATGATGGTGTTACCATCCAGAAAAATAGTGTCACTAATCAACACCATGCTGAGCAACCGTGAGTTTATCGTACATCTCGGTGAGCACCAAAGTACAGTCAGAAAGCTAAACAATGGCCTGCCTCAGGGATCCGTGTTAGCCCCTCTTCTATTCAACTTATATACACGCGATATGCCGGAAACACAAAGCCAGAAGTTTATGTACGCTGATGACATTGCTATTACATCTCAGCACAACAGCTTCAATCCCTCCGAAGAAATGCTGAACAAAGACCTAGTAAGCTTGGATGAGTATTTCAAGAAATGGCGCCTGGTACCCAATACTAGTAAAACTGAGGTAACAACCTTCCACCTTCACAATAAAGAAGCTAAATATGAGCCTAAAATCCTTTTTGGAGGGGAACCTCTAAAGTACAATCCAACACCTAGGTACCTAGGAGTGACACTTGACCGCAGTCTCACCTACGCGCCACACATATGCAAATTAGGGAAAAAGCTGCAAACTCGGAATAACATCCTGCATAAATTAGCTGGTACCACGTGGGGGGCTGCAGCTGATGTTCTTCGCACTAGTGCCCTGAGCTTGGTATACTCTACAGCTGAATACTGCGCGCCGGTATGGCTAAACAGTGCTCACGTGAAGCGAGTGGATGTCCAGCTGAATCAAACCATGCGGTGTATTTCCGGAACCATCAAGAGTACCCCCGTACAATGGCTCCCGACGCTTAGCCATATTGCTCCTCCTCACCTAAGAAGGCAACAAGCGCTAGTCCGTGAGGCGAGGAAGATCTTAGCCTGCCCCAACTTGCCTGCGCATGCTGAATTTAAAAATCCTCCCCCGAACCGTTTAAAGTCTCGGCACCCTCCATACCATACCGCACGAAACCTGATCAACTGTCAGTTCAACACGACTGCAATCTGGGAAAAGGAGTGGAGAGATAAGCCTCCTGAAAGCCTGGGCGTTTCTATAAACCCTACAGCGAAACCACCTGGCTTTTTACTGCCTAGAAAAGAATGGTGTCAGCTGAATAGGCTACGAACCGGCTGCGGACGCTCACGAGCCTTCCTGCACAAGTGCGGCTGGGTGGAGTCCCCAAAGTGCGAGTGCGGTGCAGCGGAGCAGGACGTCGCGCACATCGTCCGGGACTGTCCACTCCTTAAATACGACGGCGATCCAGCAGACTTGTTTACCCTCGACAACGACGTAATCCAATGGATGCAGAATTTAAACATTACACTCTAAACGACTGACAAAATGCCATACGATTAAATAAATAAAGATGTATACACTTTTGGACCTTATTGCGTTGTAATAAGGTCCAAAAGTGTATACATCTCTTTGTCCTCGACTGTACTATGTACAGTTAACTTTGGAAAATGCTATCACTAATAAGGATTTATACTTAAATAACTTCTTAGTGTTATTATTTTTTAAACAAATAGTTCCAATTATCCGTTTTGCCCGACCAGCTCGGGCAAAAGGGATATACCTCAAGGGCAAAAAGGATACATATATGACAAATATATGAATTAGGCATCGCATTCATCAAAAAAATAGCTGTCTACCCTTGAATAAGAAGTACAACCCTAAAGGGCCTATTTTTGCACTGGTTACACTGAGTCCGTTTTCGGTGGGTGGGTCAATGCATCTTTCAGCGCATACCAAAAAGAACACTATAAATTATTCTCTCGTTTTATTTTTGTTTTAAGAGAAATTTTTGTTTGTTAGCTTTGCTGGGGCCTAGAAATTAGAAATCTTAAGTTATTTTTATATTTAGTACCTTTTTGGTGTTTTCCATACACGCATAGCTATCCGTTTTGCCCATATCCGTCTTGCCCGAAGTACTAAATATTTCGAATTGTTTATGCCAAGAATACATTTAACAGATGGATAAAAAGTTATAGTCACAATTTAAGCCAAAGTTAATATACTATAGTTTTAACTAACCGTATCCGTAAAGATACGAAACGTAATACAAAAAGTTGATAGACTTGCTTTTCCAAAAATCACAACTAAACAGTCAAAAACTTTGTTTTATTTCTCCACAACAAGTACACACGTTGTTTGCTTTGATTGAACAGTCATGGCATTCTCGTATCGCTACTTACCGACTTCAGCAAGCCTAGATACGCTATCTATTGTATAGCTTTGGTAAAATCAGATATTCTTCTTACCCACACTATGCGTATTGCCCGGGCTTCCCCTATGTCAAAAATCGTTTTCACGCATTTCGTTCATCGTTTTTAGTGGGCCAAGAGCTCCGTGAAAATGCCTTTATGTATTGTTTTTGGGGGTAAAAAATGTTCTATTTCGTCTAGTTTACAAAAAGATGAAATAGAATTTCATATGTAAGTATAGTTTTACTTTATTTATCACTAGCTGTACCCGCGGCCAATTAGTTATTCTATGCCGCGGCTTCGCTCGCGTGCGGTTGGAAGGTTTGTCATTTTAATTTACTAAATCCAGGCCATTATTGTAAAACTTACGCTTTTTATAATGTCAATGACCATCAAAATGGTAACTGAATTAAAATTGATTCGTTCAGCCGTGTGATAACTGACTAAAAGGCGAGCGTCAAGACCTGCGAATGCTAATGGCCGAGTTCCGGCAGCAAAATATACTTCGAAAAGAGTGCCGAACGCCGTAGAATGGTAAACGTGTGAACGCAACGTCCCAGCGGAAAGTACTTCTCCTGCAGCAGGACAAATATACTAAGGCCGACGGAGACGATAATTGTTTCAGCAGCAGCATAACAGGGTCCGGACAAAACTCAACGGTCAAGTTTCTTGAACCACTATGTCTGGGAAAGCCAAAGGTCGAGTACTTCGTAGGACCCAGGCCCGGAGCGTCGCAGCGAAAATCATTCAGCAGCAGCAGCAGCATGACAGGGACCTGACAAAACTCAGTGATAGTGACAGATCAAGATAGTGGTAGCCGTACGATTAAAAAAACCGCAAATCGATGTACAGGTTAGCCGTTTGACACACGCATACTAGAGCTCAAAACACATTTTTTGACCCGCAGTTCCTAAAAAAAATCCTATCGTGTGTGGTATCTTATGAAAGGGCATTTTGAGGCGATTCTAAAATTATACCACATCATTACATTTCAGCCATTTTTTTTTAATTAACACAAAAAATATTTTCGAAACATACCAAGTTTGGGCTCCTCCAGACACGACATGGCTGATTTTTTTAAAATACAATATACCACAAATGATACGTAATATCCTCATATCGAACCTCAAAAAAGCAATTTTGAAAATAATTTCATTACGTATTTTTTTTTAAATTTTTCAATATTACAAAGTGACACAGTTCTACTTCAATACCTATTTGGCGTGACTTATGGAACTGTAGAACAGATACAGTATATATTAATCATAAAATGATACGTAGTATCCATATATCTGTGGGAACACACTTGATTACGAATCCCACAACGCTGCACATTCCGCCCGCGGCGAGGGACGCGCGGGGGTTTGAAGCTTCAAGTTTGCTCCCACACCTCCCGACACTTCTTCTATGTATTTCAATGTAATAACACGTTCAAATATAATAATATTAATTGGAGTCAGATTTTCATTTATGGGTCACCACTTTACCTTGAACGTGCCGAACTGTCTTGGCCTTGAGTTCGCACAGTGGTGACCCCGACGTGATTTCTGGAAAGAATATCAAGGCCGAAGATGCACGGGCTACCGGCAGGACAACAAGGCCAACCCCCTGCGGCGGCCCCACCCGCTGCTGGAGGTCACACGCAGCCGACAGCAGCCCCGTCAACTTCAAGCAACGTCGACATCAAGCCGGACATCATGGCAATCTCGCTATCGCGCCATAACTACGTGTCCGAGGTCAGACAACCGCCATGCCCTTCGAGCAAGCCACTGTGCGATACCACGCCGGGAACATCGAAGGAAGTCGCAGCCCTTACGAAGCAGGTAACAAAGCTCAGCGCCAGAATAGCAAGCATGGAACGTACAAGGACTCGTCACGGAAGTGAGAAGCGGCGAGGACACAGCTTCGGGAGATCAAGGTCGCGCGCAAGAAGTGCTTCACGCGAGCCGCCGCGTCGCGAAAAGGACAGTTCCGATTGGCTTTGTGCTTTCCACTACAGATTCGGTGAAAAGGCGCGAAAGTGCGCGTGGAAATCGTCGGGTTCGGGAAACTAAAGGCGATGGTGCAATCTACGGCGGAGGTTTGCACTACATCGGTTAGCCGTCGTTTGTGTATTACGGATAGGGCTAGTGGACTTCAGTTTCTGGTCGATACAGGCTCGGATGTGTCGATCTTGCCGCCGAAAAATAGACTTTATAGCCGCGAGTGCGCGAGATATAAACTGTATGCCGCGAACGGGAGTGAAATCAAAACGTATGGAACTAAAGTGATGAGTTTGGACCTTAAGTTACGTAGACCGTATCGTTGGGAGTTCGTGGTAGCAGATGTAAGGCAGCGGCGGAAATTGTAAGTACCAACCAACCCTCTATTTTTGTAGTAGCCGTTGAACATCCCTTCCGTAATTTGTTGTCCGAGTACCCGGAAATTACTAAGCCTCCTTCATTTAAAGAGACGGCACCGCATAATGTACTTCATTATATTGAAACTACAGGGCCACCGGTTTTCGCGCGTGCTAGGCCCCTTCCCCCAGATGGGTATATTAAGGTTAAGAAGGAATTCGAGTTGATGCAGGAATTAGGGATTTGTCGCCCTTCAAAAAGTGCGTGGGCTAGCCCGCTACATGTGGTAGCCAAAAAGAACGGCGACATTCGACCTTGTGGAGACTACCGGATGCTTAACGCTATAACTAAGCCCGATAGGTACCCCATTCCACGATTGCACGACTTTACCTACATTTTGGCAGGGAAGAAAGTGTTTACTAAATTAGACATTAACCGCGCATACCACTGTATTAGCGTAGCACCCGAGGACATTGAGAAAACTAGTATTATTACCCCTTTCGGGTTATTTGAGTTCCCCCGGATGAATTTTGGACTTCGCAATTCGGTCCAGACGTTCCAGCGCTTCATGAGCAACTCCGTACTTCAAGGTTTGGATTTCCTATTTAATTATTTAGACGATGTCATCATAGCTAGCGACACCAGTGAGCAGCATGAACGGCATCTAGCCACAGTGTCCGAGAGATTCACGAAGTACGGAATAAACATTAACCTCGACAAGTGCTGTTTTGGACAGCCGTCGGTCGAGTTTCTGGGGCATCATGTCTCGACGGCAGGTATCAAGCCGCTCGAGGATAAGGTAAATGCCATCACCGAGTACCCGAAGTCTGAAACTGTGGAAGAGCTCCGTAGATTTTTAGGAATGCTCAACTTCTATCGAGGTCACATCCCGGGCGCAGCGGTCAAACAAGCCGAGCTAGATAAGTATTTAATTAACACTAAAAAGAGGGACAAGACTAAAATCGTGTGGACGACACAAGCGGAAGAGGCGTTTGTGCAGTGTAAAGCAGGTCTTCAACAGGCCGCTACACTCGCACACCCGAAGCCCGACGCGGTCTTGGCCCTGATGTGCGACGCGTCAGACATCGCCGTCGGAAGTGTTCTGCAGCAGAAGGTAAATAACTCATGGGAGCCGTTAGGGTTTTTCTCTAAGAAGTTGTCTTCGGCGCAAACGAAATACAGCACGTATGACCGCGAACTGCTCGCACTATATCTATCTATTAGGCATTTCCGGAAGTCATTTGAAGGTCGCCAGTTGACCTTGTATACCGACCACAAGCCCCTATGCATGGTGTTTAATAAAGTAGGAGATGATAGTAAAGAAAGCCCCCGACGCGCGAGGCAACTCCTCTTTATTAGCGAATTTACTACAGACATACGTCATATTAGCGGCAAGGATAACGTAGTCGCCGACACGCTGTCTAGAGTAGAAACAATCGACTGCCCAACAGTGATTGATTTCTCAGAATTAGCCGACGCACAGGCAAAGGACGACTATGTTTTGCACATGTCGCAATCCGGGCGTAACAGCGCGAGCAAAGTAGAATTGAAATTGATAACTATACCTAACTGCAATAAACCTATACTCTGTGAAACGTCCACGCGTAAGGCTCGTCCTTATCTACCGTTAGAGTTCCGTAGGAAAATATTCGATAGCTTACATTCGTTAAGTCATCCCGGAATTCGCACGACTAGGAAGATAGTTAGTAATAATTATTTTTGGCCCGAAACTTTTTGGACGTCGGCAACTGGGCTAAGTCGTGTATACAATGTCAGAAGGCGAAGGTCAACCGACATACCGTGTCTGACCTAGGTAGTTTTCCCGAATCTGCCGCCTTCGAACACATACATGTGGACATCGTAGGACCGTTAATTACGACTACAGACGGGTATAGGTACATTTTAACCAGCATAGATAGGTGTACGCGTTGGCCAGAAGCGTTCCTAATAAATGAAATAACCGCAGACATAGTAGCTAAGACTATCTACGAGGGCTGGATTGTTCGCTATGGTTGTCCGATAAGGCTGACTAGCGATCAAGGGCGCCAATTCGAAAGTAAGTTATTTTTGGAGCTAATGAAGTTTCTAGGGGTAGACAAGATTAGAACCACCCCTTACAGGCCTCAGTCGAACGGCCTCCTCGAACGCATACATAGATCTCTCAAGGCTGCGCTCATGGCCAAACTCGAAGTCGGAAGCTCATGGGTAGACATGCTTCCTAGTGTAATGTTCGGGTTACGCACGTCAGGTAGGAGCGACAGTGGCATAAGCGCAGCGGAAATGACGTTCGGGCGTACGCTTAGACTGCCGGGATCATTTTATGACATTTCGCAAGACAGAGACCCTGTGGACCCGTACAGCGTAGTCGAGAAAATTAGGGATAATATCGCTAAGCTCAAGCCTACGATTAAACGAGATAGGCAAGATAGGTCCATCTTCGTGCACGAAAGATTATCTACCTGTACGCATGTTTTCCTCAGGGATGACACAGTCCGTAAGCCATTAAAACCGCCTTACGACGGACCTTATGAGATCATCGAAAGGTGTGAGAAGGTATTTTTATTACAACTCCCTGGCAGGCAGGCTCGTGTATCCATCGATCGGGTGAAACCGGCATTTTTACTCCAGACGGATACAGACAACGACACTGACAAATCTCGACCTAGTAGTACTCGTAGAACCCCAAACAATCATACATCCAAGCACAGGGGGGATCGAGTATCGCCTTCCGCGGCACCTTCACCCGCACCTGCACCGGTGACTCGGACCACGCGCAGCGGAAGGGCTGTTAAGAGACCAGTTAGGTTTCTAATCGACGACTAAATAACAAGATGCACTATGGCACATAGTCTCTTGAAGACACAGTAGCGCAACTTAGCATTGCGTGAACGGTTAGTCGTTATGGTTGTTACATTTAAGTTTATAGATTGTCAATGTGTTTACTTTTTATAATTTAGGATTAAGTATAAATGTGTTTTTGTTAGATGTCCGCAAAGAGAACTTAGGCATTCTTTGGCATAAGAAGCTAAGTCCTTTTTACGTTGGTAAATATGTTCGTAGGTAACAATGTTGGCAAGCATTCAGTTTTCGTATGTGTAAATGTACAGTCAAGTGCAAAAATACGTACCGAAAAAATTTTTTTCTAAATTTAGACAGTTTTAACTCCAGTTTTCATAATTTGTATTGTGTGCACCATGGGTTTGGGACAAAGTAGAGACGAAAAGTCCCAGAATAGCAACATAGCGATCGCCCAGGTCCAGTCGATCTCCGGGCAGGTCGAAACCAAACTTAATTACGTCGGCACAGGGCTCATAGCAATTGGCGTGGTCCTATTTATTATATTGGTGTACGTGCTGCGCGCACAATGCAAGCGTCGCGCTAGGAGCTGGTTACGTCAGGCTGTCGAGGCGCTGCCGCCTCCCACGGCTATCCAAGTGAGCAATGTGCTTATAACTCCAGTTTTCATAATTTGTATTGTGTGCACCATGGGTTTGGGACAAAGTAGAGACGAAAAGTCCCAGAATAGCAACATAGCGAGCGCCCAGGTCCAGTCGATCTCCGGCAGGTCGAAACCAAACTTAATTACGTCGGCACAGGGCTCATAGCAATTGGCGTGGTCCTATTTATTATATTGGTGTACGTGCTGCGCGCGCAATGCAAGCGCCGCGCTAGGAGCTGGTTACGTCAGGCTGCCGAGGCGCTGCCGCCTTCCACGGCTATCCGAGTGAGCAATGTGCTACCGCAGCAAACGCAGTCAGCACAACCTGTGTACTAGTGTTAGTGTTGCTCGTGTGTAATTAGATTTAGAGTTGTGTAGTATAAGGTAATGGTTCCGTAAGAGAAACCAATGTTTACTTTTTAGATTTTTAATTTCATTTTTTTTTTACAAGGGGAGGATTACTGTGGGAACACACTTGCAAACCCCCGCGCGTCCCTCGCCGCGGGCGGAATGTGCAGCGTTGTGGGATTCGTAATCAAGTGTGTTCCCACATATCCAACGGGAAATACCTGTTTAACCCTTTAACTGCGCCTTATCATCAGCTGGTATAGTTTGTTTAGTTTTTGAGACAGAATATCAAGGTTGGACTCCTTCAGATACGATATACGCAACTTTTTTTTTGTACAGTATATCACAAATGATACGTTATATCTTGATATCTAACCCCAAGAAAGCAATTTTGAAAATAATTTCATTTAGTTTTTTTTTCTTTTTAATTTTTCAATATTACAAAGTGACACAGTTCTACTGGAATTGTATTGAACTGTGCTGTTTATTTTTAGTGTTATATAAGTGATAATAACGATCAAAAACTATAAAGTCTGCGTGGAAGGACCCTGCATTTACTGCAGCGTTTACATGCTTAGCTCTCCCACCCAGTGTTAAAGAGATTACCGACGAACATATCATATCACTGGAGATGTTCACCAACAAAATGTACAATCTTCAATGCGATTTGACACACGTGAATGAAGCTCGACGCCAAATGTTTGTCACCGGTGTTACTGCCCTCCTTCAGCATATAAAAAGGGCAAAATATCAGGCTGGAGAAATATGGGTGCGTGCACTAGAAAGTCACGTAGCAACCCGACTATCTCCAGAACGGTAGGGATGGAAGAGAAGACCTGACCTTTCATTAGACCCTAATTGGACTGAATTAGACTGTATATGGCATGCAGTTAAGGAGCTAGATAGGTGTGGATGCAAAATTGGATGCAAAACTAACCGATGCTCATGCAAAAAAAATAACCTCCCTTGCACCCCAGCCTGCAAAATTTGCCACGGTGATTGCCATACCGCGAGGTGCGCTATTATTTTATCAATTTACGCTTTTTACGTAAATAAGTGAATTCATTTATACAAACAGCTTTTTTATTTGCAGCAAAACGTATATATAAGACGGAGAGGAAAAAATATAAAGATAGAAAAAAAATGTACAAAGCAAGATTAATAGTATGTGTATTATAATTATGAGATAAAAACAACAGGAATAAACATCTTTAATTCAACTTTCAGCCACTTTTTAAGTCAGTATCTACCACAAACACTATACCAACTGATGAAAAGACGCAGTTAAATAGTTAAAGAGGTATTTCCCGTCGGATATATGGATACTACGTATCATTTTATGATTAATTTGTACCGTATCTGCAGTACAGTTCTATAGGTCTCGTAAAATAAGTATTGAAGTAGAACTGTGCCACTTTGTAATATTGAAAAAAAAAAAAACCTAATGAAATTATTTCAAAATTGCTTTCTTGAGGTTAGATATGAGGATATCATGTATCATTTGTGGTATATTGTACAAAAAAAAATCAGCCATATCGTATCTGGAGGAGCCCAAACTTGGTATGTTTCGAAATTTATTTTTGTGTTAATTAAAAAAAATGGCTGAAATGTAATGATGTGGTATATTTTTAGAATCGCCTCTAAATGCTTTTTCATAAGATACCACACACGATAGGTATCTGAAAAATAATTTTTTTTCCCATACAAATAAAAAAATGTCTCGGCACTCCCCTCCTAAGGGAATTTTTTTTAAGAACTGCGGGTCAAAAAATGTGTTTTGACCTCTAGTATGCGTGTGCCAAACGGCTAAACTTTACATCGATTTGCGGTTTTTCTTTGAAATTACGCTTGTACAGCTACCACTAAGATTCTTAGCAAACCCGAGGGTCGAAAGGCCGAGAGTGAGTGGGAATTTATGCGAAGGCCAAAGGCCGAGTACCGCGTAGGACCCAGGCTCGGAACGTAGCTGCGAGAATTGCTGCAGGAGCAGCATGTCAGGGGCCGGAATAAACTCAACGGTCAAGTGTCTTAAAAACGAAACCGAAGGCCGAAGGCCCGAGGGTGAGCGGCAATGTCTGCAAAGGCCAAAGGTCAAGTACCGCGCAGGGCCCAGGCTCGGAACGTAGCTGCGAGAATTGCTTCAGCAGCAGCATGACAGGGACTGGGCAAAACACAGTGATCCAGTGTCTTAGCAAATCCGATGGCCGGAAGCCCGAGGGTGAGCGGCAGTGTATGCGAAGACCAAAGGCCGAGTACCGTACAGTGCCTAGGGTCGGAACGTCGCAGCGAGAACTGTTTCAGCAGCAGCATGATAGGGACCGGACAAAATTCAAGGGAAATCTCAAAAGTGAAGGCAAGATAGCAGAGGCGCGTACCGCATAGAACCCAGGCCCGGAGCATCGCAGCAAGAATTTAAGAGCAAGAAGAGCAGATCAGAGCAGAGCATCAGTAGCAGCATGATAAAGAGACTGGACAAAACTCAAGCGCGAAGTATATTATCTCGCCCCAATGTATGCGGCTAGGGTTGCCAGGTGTCCGGCTTTAGCCGGACATGTTTGGCTTTTACGGGTGTGTCCGGCCAAATCATTCCTCGTCCTGCCTGTCCGGCTTTTGTTAGGCTTTTGGAAAGACCAGCGTAGCGTATGCAACACCGCAAATGCTAGCTATTAAAAAGGCATGTCCGGCTTTTGGGATCAAATGTCCGGCTTAATTAAGCGCGGAGTCCGGCTTTTTCATTTTTGGGCCTGGTAATCCTATATGCGGCAGTCAAATGCTGAATACCGCGTAGGACCCAGACCCGAAATGTCGTAGCGAGAATCACTTCAGCAGCAACATGACAGGGAGCAGACAAATCTCAAACGCCAAATGTCTTACAAAAAGGGTAAAATTACTTTGTTACATTTTTGACTACCCTTGTCATTGTATTCGGATGTTAAAGCGAGATAAAATATGTTACTCTCGTGATTGTTAAAATTTCTCTCTCGGGTAAATCGGAATCGGTCAATCTTAACTAACTATTTTAATATACTTAAAATTTTCTAAACGAAGTGTGTTTTTTTCTCCTACACGTTTTCAACCGACTTCAAGATTTCGAAGGAGGAGGTTATCAATTCATCGGGATGTTTGTTTTTTTGCTATTTTTTTTTTGTATGTTTATCGATTATTCGAAGACATTTGGGGATCAATGCTACTCTGCGTCCGTAGGAAACACCTTAGACAAACCTACACCTGATCCCTGGGTGGTGCTAAAAGAGTAACAAACTTGGCAGCGCACTGTCCCATCTGGACCTCGCAGCACTCACTGGGTTTTCATTATCATCTGCTTTCCCACTACTACTACCCCAGGGAAGAAATGCATATATATATCCAGTGACATGTAGCCATACGATAAATAAAAATTCGAAGACAGCTGGACCGATTTGGAAAATTCTTTTGTTGTTTGAAATAGTATACTTCACAGTTGATCCCATTGTTACCAGGTCAGAGGGGTGCTGGTCGGGAAACCTCCAAGAGTGCCAGGGGCCTACCAATTCCCGGTGATCCTGATCCACGGGAAAGGGTAGGTTTCTGGACGGTGCACCCTGGGGGCAACGGTAGACAATTCCCTAGTAAGGCATTGCCTACCGGTGCTGCAAGTATCCCGGCAAAAGGGGGGGTGGGCGGCGCTGAATGAAGATTGCATGAGAGAGGGGATGAAAGGAAGAATGAATGACACAAAGCCGAGGTGAAGTATGAATGATGAATGTAAACCCCCAGGGTCAAGGTGGGAGGACGTGCCAAGGACCCTCACAGCCCGTGCTGTGGGCAGCGGGGGGATGGTGTGGATTGGGCTCGCAAGCGGACGAGGGGAGGGTGAGCAGGATCTGTGTTGTATCTGGGGACCGGTTACGGGCTGGAGTGTGAGCTCCGCCCCATACTGGAAACTGGAGTGGCTGAGGGAACCTGCGCGTTGGGTACTCCGGGGGTCACGAGCGACTTCCTAGGAGAGATCCTTGCGCGTACCAGTGTTCTGCTCACCACAAGGAGGCACCATAGGAGCTGTTCTCTCATGCCTGCGAGCCTAATCGACACAATCGCTGTCGTTAACGACTATGCGCGGGGAAAGTGGCGCTTCCCGCGTAGGTGTCAATGTGGCTAGGACGTGGTACGGGAGCAATGCCACGTTCCTTATAGTTTTTCTTTCCACAGAAATCTAAATAATGGAATCAGGAACTAAAACTAAAGAAACCTATACCGCGCAAGCGGAGAAGCAGCCTGTAAGGGCAGAAGGGAAGGGGAGTACAAACCCGGCCGACCAGAACAGTGAGGGATTGGGGAGAATTCCGCTAGGAGGCCCCCCGTCTCGAAGCATCTCAAGGCAGGGTACCCCAGATGTCCAGAGGAGACTAGGAGGCCTGTCACTAGGAGAAGAGGATAAGCTACTCCAAACGCCGCCCAAGAAGGGAACCGATAGGGAAGAAAGAAGGGCGGTGGATAGTGAGGGGTTCCAAAAGTACCAATCGAAGGAGGAGAGGAAGAAAGCCAGACTGGCGAGAAGACGTGACATTAAGGCTGGGAGGGCTGGGGAGGGGATCGGAGATCAAGGGGTAACACCCACAGGGATCTCCGATCCAGGCCCCAGCAAACGCAACCAGAAGGTCAAGCGTCAGAGTACGGATGAGGGTTGCTCGGAGCGTCCTCCGCCGAAGCGTCAGAATCAAGGCAAGGGAGACGCAGAGGGACCACGTGTAGCTCCCCCCCCCCCCCCCCTAGTAGCGACCTTAACCCTATTAATTACTTTAAATAATAAATACTATGTAATTAAAATAAATGTATAACTTAACGACTTAAACTAACTAACGTGAAAGTAAACGTAATGGCCAAACGCATGATCAGTTTAGTGAAAAGGAACCTATGTTGTACCGTAGTAACCCATTTTCTTTTAACGTGAGATCAGTTATTCTCCGGACTCCGGTGGAAATAGCAATCTAACCCCTTGTAACCCCTAGGAGGATAATAAAAACGCATAAAATGTAGTTGAATTACCTAATGAATAAATAATAGAATGAGAACACAAGAATCAGAGTCACTTGGTATAAAAATTTCAGAATGATAAATTTTTATTGTAAAATGCAAGGTAAAATGCTTAAAAATAAATAATTTTTTTTTGGTAATGGTCTCCAACGGCCTATTTAGTCCTTAAGATAACAAGGATGTAGCAAACTTCCTGGAATAAGTCCATTTTAAACCCTACATATATTATAGAATTTACTCCTATCATCTGAGTGCTAAGGTAAGCGTGAATATCACACTAAGGTACTACATCCTTGCCCGAAGAGGTATTAAGGCTCCTTACTACCGAATAGTTAAATCATTCGGGCTTGCCTATCCCTACCTGCCTAACCCTAGGAGTGTAAGACCCTTCGAGCGACTCTACTAACAGTTTGGAAGCTTAGGTGACGTTGTGATGAAGAAAACCGCCAAAATATTAATCGTAAACCTTTTAATCTCATTTAACAACATGAGAGCAAATCTAAACGCCAATAACCCTTGTCCATCCCATAAACTGTAAACCGAGTCATTATTTCTGAGTTTTCTAACATGTAGAACCAAAAATCAACCTTAGTTGTTGACCACAAATTTTATGAAGTCAATCTAACCAATTTAAGCATTATGTAACTTTGAAATAATACAATGGACTGCTCTGCTTGCCACTGACCAAATCAGACTACTGTTTCAGAATGATTTGTTATTCAGAGTTATATGAATACTTCAAAACCATTGAAATGTATATTTATACCTTTATTATAGCAGAAAACTCAAAAAAAGACTTGAAAATATCGCAAAAGATTAGAATACTGCTTTTAAAACGTTAAAATCAGGATATTATCCGAAAAACCGTTATTTATAAAGAATGATGCTTTCAAAAACATGAAAGGCTTTAAGAAAATGCCTACTTCCCCATTGTGTATGAATTTAATCTATCACTAACCCCATCTGCTAGTATTTCTGGAATATCTGTCGTACTTACCATAGCCCAAATATTCCAGACAATACTCAAGTGTATCCCTAATCCTAAGCTGTAAAAGTTCGGCCAATGAATCCGAGATTGCAAAGCTATCAATATGGTGTGGTGAAGATCTCCCCTTCCACAGCTAAAACGCCAGGGTGGTGGAAGTAAGACCGGTCCCTATCTGGTATATATAAAGAATATTTACATATATTTAACAAGACAAGATCACCGACACTGCATGATGTCCATGGGTCCGAGTCTCCGGCTGACCAGCGACTTAACATCGAGCCGAGGTCCCCACTTAACCATGACAGCTGGTCACCGTGATCAAGGAAGCCCCACTTATAAGCGGAGTAACGCTGCTTATGTCGGTAAAAAAGCAGCGCCAGGCTTCTTCATGCCTGTTGCAAAACTAGAACTCCAGCTCTATCTCGTTTGACAGCCGTTAGGTTGAAATAGAGCTGAATAACCACACTTTCGGTTTAGACAGTAACTGGTTCTATTATTTAAATAAACACTCAAGAAAATTTACATAATTACTACACTCCCAATTAACATAAATTAAAAACAATTAAAACCACAAGAAATAGTAAACGAAACTGTCACCGCCGCAAAACATCTAGATCTACATTTCCGAGGTACTTTCAAAGTTTCCCGGATCCGCAAAGTCTAGATTTAACTCTGAGCCGAAACTAAATCATGTTGATTTTAATTCTAGCCCAAAGCTTCGCGACACTGAAAATTTCACTCACACGTACCAATAATAATGATTTCCAAAACCAGTCACTTACCCGTTCGACCATTAAGATTTGAATGCCCGAGCGCGTCCCTTGCACCCCTATTTATAACTTTTATTGGGTACATATTGGGGACGTAATGGTTACTTAATGGGTACAGCCTGCTCAAGTCGAAAAGGTCTTAAATTCTCTTGCCCCTTTTAGTTCATTTTTAAATCTTATTCCTTCCGTTTAAGGTTCGGACTCATTTAAAGTCCATTCTTTTCCAAAATTTATATTAAATTAATGTTAATATTAATTTGACTCAAGTCAAATTGATCGTAACTCTCTTTGGCCTTCTATTTACTATATGTCTTCTGCTATTGACTTAAGGTTCAATTTTATTTGTTACCCCGTCAAAATTAATAACTTAAATCTTTGTTCCCATGCAAAACTTTTGACGGAGAGCCAACCACAGAAATCACGACCTGACAATGAAATCAATGAAGTCTCCCAATTAGTCCTCCATACTATGCCCACCTTTATATCCGGAATATCTGGCAACTGTAAAGTGGTGGAGGCCAAAGAATGTAATCCACTTTAGTAAAACAAACCCTGGAATTCCGGGTTTGATGTACTATTATAGTTACATTAGTTTCCTAAGTACCATGTAAAACCTTGCCTTATGTAAGACCTTAAGTAACACATTATTATGAGGCAATTAATGAATAAATGAAATAATTACGAATTATTATGAGAAATTATATATAATAACTAGATTATCTGATATACCTCGGTGGTCCTTTACTTATTTTGGTATTAATATTTTCCAAATCAATAATTTCGATAGTCTGTCACTTCGACCTCCACCCATCAAAAGCCGCCAGATGCCCAGATCCAGTATCAAGGATAATATAGCAATTAAACCAGACGGGCCCTGAACGCTTCCTCCACCATGCCACTTCCAAACCCGGTCAGCTCCTAGTCTATCAGAATCAAATAAATCAATTCCTGGTATTTTAAATTAATTCCCAAATTTATTAAATAACTATTTATTGATTTTCTAGGAAAAGATGGATCGTGACGCGTGAAAAGGGTCGTAACTCTTCTTGCCTTTCTGTCCTTTATTTATCTTATGCCATTTCCATAAGGTTCAATTTTATTTGACCTCCATTCATGGGAAACAAATCAATAAAAATATCCTTGACTCAAATGAAAAGGATCGTAATACTCTTTGGCCTTCTGTTTACTTTATGTTTTCTGCCATTGTCTTAAGGTGTAAATTTATTTGACATCGTCTCACTGACCTGCATTTTAATACTATGAATTTTATTGTTTGTCAATTTTCTTCTCCGTAGTTGCTATGAGAACCAAACAAGGTTATGTACATGGTAATAATAGTACATAATATATCTATTTTTGATATACAAAATGTTGCCGCTTGATGTTTATTTGGATTAATTGGTTATTGTATTGAAGTAATAATTTGTCCCGCCCGGCCCATTACTAAGCAATTTTCGTGATTCTTAACCTTTATCTTTGAAATGTTTAAAAAAAATTATAATAAAGATCCTTAATGTTCATATTTTAATAGACAACCATGTCCATGATACATATTACAGTAGATAGTACCTGAACGAGGTATGTATTTAGTTACATACGGAACGTCGCCAAGGCGAACCGTGGTCTAGCTGTGGCGGTGTGCCGAGAGGATGGCGTCTCGGTGGATGAGGCCCTGGCAAGACTCATCCGGAAAAAGTTAGCACAGATGATAGAAGGGGTAGTTATGAGCATGGTAAAGTCAGGGGAGTCAGGCCTGGCAGCCCCTCAGTTTGCTACGTCGGGACTGGTGTCGGAGGGATTCTTCCTTGTGACACCATTTACGGCGGGGTCGAGGGAGTGGCTGCTAAGCCAGGACTTCGGGGAGCTGGACGGTCACAAGATTATCGTGCAAAAGGTAGAGCAGACCAGAGTACAGGTGTGGATTCCGGGCGAATTGGATACTGAGTTCGTAAATGAATTCCTTTATGCTCAGAACCCAGAGCGGCCGGAACTACAAATAATGTCCTGGCGAGCTGCAGGAAGAGAGTTACTGGAGCTAGGGACCCGACTGACCTTTGCGGTCTCAGACAGTGTCGATGAGAACTGGGGTGAGGAGAAAAACAAAATCTTATACTTCTCAGCCACCAGAATTAGGGCTAGGATTCTAAGAGCGAACCAAGAGCCAAAGAAGACAGATGTACCCGCATCGGAACAGGGGAGTGCTGTACCGGTCGACGTCAATACGGTAGAGGAGGGTATGGACGTCGTCGGAAGTGAACTCTCCGAGTAACGATGAGGGATAGAGACAATACACTACACACAAAACACACAAAATGAATCACACAACACATACACAAAACAGACAAGCAAACACAAAAAAACACACAAAGATATGCCAAGTAAACCTCCAACATTGCAAGGACGCAATGTCCGAGTTAGGACAGTTCTTAGTGAGAGAGGAGGTAGACATAGCCCTGC
This sequence comes from Pammene aurita, assembly GCA_947086415.1. Lineage (NCBI taxonomy): Eukaryota > Metazoa > Arthropoda > Insecta > Lepidoptera > Tortricidae > Pammene > Pammene aurita. The sequence continues at coordinate 35,654,751 of OX352291.1, forward strand.
TTCAAGAACCATATGCATGGAGGAATCAGGTGGCAGGCCTGGGACATCTGGGGGGAGTTCTTCATTATGAGAGGAATGGTGAGCACCCCCCCAGATCATGCATATATGTTAGTAATAATATAAGAAACATAGGTTGCTTAATGACACTATGTTACAGAGACCTAGTGGTGGTGGAGGTCTACCTCACTGCCAACGACGGTGCGAGATACAAGGTGGCGCTGGCATCCTGCTATCTACCGGGGGATGAGGAAGCACCGACAAGTAAACTGGAAGAACTGGTACTCGGATACAGAGGTAAGAGAATACCACTTATCGTTGGGTGCGATGCTAACGCACACCACGAGGTGTGGGGTAGCACCGACACGAACGACAGGGGGGAGTCCCTATTAGAATTTATAACTAGCAATGACCTGGAGATCATGAACATAGGCAACACACCGACGTTTGTTACCAGGGCAAGGAGAGAGGTGCTGGACATAACTTTAGCATCGAAAGGGATATGCGACAAAATAATGGACTGGAGGGTAGATGAGGAAGACAGTATGTCAGACCATCGTAGAATACTGTACAGTGTTGAATGTCGCTTAGAAAAGGTGAAGATCAGGAATCCGAGGAAAACGGATTGGACTAAGTACGAAGAGGAGCTGAGTAAATTAACTACCTCGGGAGTGAAATATGAGAACACAGTGGACCTAGAGATAGGGGCACTCAAATTAAAAGAAGACATAATCTCAGCGTACCACAAGGCATGCCCAGAACGACAGGATAGGACGGGGAAGGGTCAGCCATGGTGGACAAAAGAAATGCAAAAGTTAAGGAAGAAAACACGTAGGGCAATGAGAGTGGCACTGAAGAGGGACGATTCTCGGAGCTGGGACGCATACAGAGAAACCAGGAATCAGTATACCAGACTGAGGGAGAAGGCCAGTCGGGAGGGCTGGACAAGATACACGGAAGATATACACAGTTACTCAGAGGGAGCACGAGTTGTAAGACTACTAGCAGGAGAAAGATCGTGTCAATTAGGCAGTCTAAGAGTAGAGGGACAATTAGTCACGGAACCAGAAGAGATACTAAGTATAATGCTGAAATCTCATTTCCCGGATTGCGAAGATAAGGAAAATACAGATTGCGGCATGGAAGATAAGGAAAGATGGGAGCAGACAGGACAAGGCACCGTGGACTGGGGGTCGGCAATGGAGGTGGTGAAGGAGGAGAAAATGGAGTGGGCAATTAACTCCTTTGCACCCTTCAAGGCCGCTGGACCGGACGGGGTGCAGCCTATACTACTCCAGAGAGGATACAGAATCATAAAGGAGAACCTGATACAGCTATACAGGGCAAGCTTGGCACTTGGACATATTCCTAAGAGCTGGAGAGAGGTGAGAGTGGTGTTCCTACCGAAGCCTGGAAAGAAATCCTACCAAGAGGCAAAGTCTTTCAGGAGCATCAGTCTCTCATCATTCGTACTAAAAACGTTAGAAAAGATGATAGACAAGTCTATAAGAGAGAAGATGGAAAGCAGCGGAAATCCATTACATGGAAATCAGCATGCATACATGACAGGAAAGTCAACAGAGACAGCTCTGCATAATCTTGCAGTAAGGATAGAGAGAGCTCTAGACGCGAAGCAATATGCACTGGGCTGCTTCTTCGACGTGGAGGGAGCTTTTGACAAAGCATCCTTTGCAGCCGTAGAGGAAAGCCTAAGGAGGGAAGGGATAAACCCGACAGTAGCGACATGGATAAAGAGAATGCTCAAGGACAGGTCCATAAGGGCGGAACTGGGAGGGGTATCAAAGAACATAAGTCCAAAAAGAGGATTCCCACAGGGAGGATGCCTCTCACCCCTCATGTGGTGTCTACTGCTGGACTCATTTGTGAAGAAGATCAACAGAGGAGGCGTGTATATGCAGGCGTACTCTGATGATGGAGTACTGTTAATAAGAGGTACAGTCCTAAACATCATTAGAGACATAATGACAAGAAGTCTCAGACAGGTGCTGGAATGATGCAAAGAGAGAGGGTTAAATCTAAATCCGTCGAAAACAAAGCTTGTACTATTCACAACCAAGAGAAAGAAGGAGGAGATGAAACCAATAAAGCTCCAAGGGGAAGAACTAGAGAGGGTGGGAGAGGTAAAATACCTGGGCGTTACCTTAGACAGAACGCTTAAGTACAAAACCCACGTCAAGGAGCAGACGGTAAAAGCAATTAGAACACTGTACCAATGCAAAAGGGCGGTGGGGAGAAAGTGGGGGTTAAAACCAAGAATGATCGACTGGATCTACAAGGCAATAATACTACCCAGGGTGTTATATGGGGCGATAGTCTGGTGGCATAGAACCCATATCAAAGAATACCAAAAAGATCTAACGAAGGTGCAGCGACTGGCATGCTTGATGGTGACGGGGGCTATGAGAACAACCCCCACACACGCATTGGAGGTAATGCTAGGGATGAAGCAACTACAGTTAGAGGTGGAGAAAAAGGCCACAGAGCAATGGTATAGGATGAAATCCTGTAAAGAATGGAGAGGAAGCAGTGTCGATAAAAGACATGCACTGATACAGAGAGAGGCGCTAACCAGCATGGAAATGTTGATGGTGAATAACGACCTCATAAAGAGACAGGAGATCTTCGATAAGAAATACAGAATACACATCGGAGAAAGAGACAACTGGAAGGTAGTAGTCGAGCATCCAACGACGATCTGTTTCACGGATGGCTCGAGAAAGAGCTCAACGCAACTAGCAGGGGCGGGAATAGTCATACCCAAACTGGAAGAGAAGGCATCGGTTCCACTTGGCAGGTATGCAAGTGTGTTCCAAGCAGAAGTATGTGCGATAACAAAGTTCGTACGTATCGTAAAGGAAAGCAGGCAACAGGCTGGCACGGTAGTCATATACACCGACAGTCAAGCAGCACTGAAGGCACTGAAGAAGATGTCGGTCACCTCCTCCCTAGTCAAAGAGTGCAAGGAGGAGCTGAATGAGCTGGGAGAATACAGGGAAGTAACGGTGGCATGGGTACCGGGGCACCAGGGAGTCACAGGAAATGAGAAAGCAGACGAACTGGCTAGGGAAGGAGCTGAGAAGGAATACACAGGTCCAGAACCGGCTCTACCAATGTCAGCAGAAGTGACAAGAGGAGTAATAAATAGGATAAAAGATAGAGAAGCAGATAAGAGGTGGAAGGAAGAAACTGGCTGCAGGCAGTCCAAAATGATGATTGAAGGTATAGACCACAGGAGAGCCAGGTATCTTCTAAAACTAGGTAAGAAAAGTCTGAGAGGGCTGACCGGTATCATCACCGGACACAACACCCTTAACAGACACCTCAAGGTAATAGGCATAAGCAGGGATGCCTCCTGTCCGCATTGCGGCCAGGAGGAAACCAGTAATCATTTACTAGCGGAATGCGTTATGTACGCGGCAACGCGATATAACGTATTCGGGAAAGATAAGTTAGAAGAATGCGAACTAAAGGGTATCAATCTCAGGGATGTCCTTCTGTTCTGCAGGAAGACAAGAAGACTCGAGGAGACTAGTGTGGGAACGCAGCCGGAATAGTAACCTGCAGCTCCAACTCCAGGGAACTGGGCTGAATGAACGCGAGCAGCGATCGACAGCCCGCCTGAATCCGGCCGGGCGTCCCTACACTACATCTACATCTACCAGGTCAGAATCTGATGATGGGATCCTGGAGAAATCGAGGGAACTCTTCAAATATTATAGGCACACCTATAATGATTTAAAATTCCTTTTGGAAAGGGGCAGGCTGAGTGAAGTCGGTTCTATCTATTGCTCCATTTAGTGTTATGAAGTAAAAAAACCGGCCAAGAGCGTGTCGGGCCACGCTCAGTGTAGGGTTCCGTAGTTTTCCGTCCGTCCGACAGTAAGTGTCCCCACTTAAGAGTTAATAACACCGCCATGTAGGATATGATATGAGAGTTCCACGTACAGCGACATATATCGGCAAATTAAGTAAACTATTGCGCGCGAGCTTAAAGTATGGAAGATGATTTTTATGGAATAATTATTTATTGCGTGAACCGATTTTCACCGGTTTTACTTTATTTGAAAGCACGTCATTTGATTGTAATTTTGTACAAATTACAGGTACAATAAACACCTGCTTATACGGTTAAATTACAAACTTAGTTTAGAAATTATTTTGTAATTTTTTTTCAAAAACTATTCATCCTATCAAGTTCAAAATAATTTTCCTAGAAAGTTTTTATGAAGTTCTACTTTTGAGATTTTTTTCATATTTTTAAAACTTATGGTTCAAAAGTTAGAGGGGGGGGGGGACGCATATTTTTTTTACTTCTGGAGCGATTATTTCCGAAAATATTTACATTATCGAATAATGATTTTAGTAAACCCCTATTCATTTTTAAATACCTATCCAACAATATATCACACGTTAGGGTTGAAATGAAAAAAAAATCACTCCCCACTTTACGTATAGGGGAGGTACCCTAATTTAAAAAAAATTTCCACTTTTTATTTTACCACTTTGTCGGCGTGATTGATATACATATTAGTACCAAATTTCAGCTTTCTAGTGCTAACGGTCACTGAGATTATCCGCGGACGGACGGACGGACGGACGGGCAGACATGGCGAAACTATAAGGGTTCCTAGTTGACTACGGAACCCTAAAAAAGAATATGTTAAATATGTGTGGTGTTTTTAAGTCAAAGGTACATCTTTGTCGGTTGTCAATAAGGCGTTTTGCTGTCATAAAAATTAATTTAGGGTAGGCAACGCGCATGTGAATCCTCTGGGGTTGCAGGCGTCCATACGCTACGGTAACTGCTTACCATCAAGCGGGCCGTATGCTTGCTTGCCACCGTCGTGGTATAAAAAATAATAATTAAGAAATAAACTTTATTAACAACTGACAATGCTGTATAAAATATCAAATGCGTGCTACCTCGTCCCCCTCAGGTTTTGGCAGACTTTTTTGGTTGGAAAGATGAGGCGAAGCGTTCTCCATTATGAATGCATACATAATGAATAGGGTACTATTATAAAGGATGGTTTACGCTTTGAAATTCCGCGTCCTACACGACACTTCATTCTGTATATAGAACATCACGTGACCTCCGAGGATCACGTGACACTTTCTATACTACTATATAAAATGAAGTGTCAGTGTCGTGTAGGACGCGGAAGGTTACAGCGTGAACCATTCTTAAGCCGGGTATTCTAGAAAATAGGTAGTTATTATTTGTATAATTTATTATGTTACGTTATATCTACATTCCCTATCAATAGTACATTACTGCAGAGACCAGTAAGTAAGCTTTCCTGGCTGAGTATTTAGTAGCCGTCCGAGTCGAAGACGAGGACGGCTACAATACGAAGCCAGGTAAGCTGATTACGGTCGAAGCATGTATAGTGCTTTTCTCAAACATGTAAGGAAATAAAATTACTTGTTTAGTGCTTCAGTTACTGGCTGAGTGATTTAATGTTGTATGAAAATCCTTTACGTACGTCGCGCTGAACCTGCCTTGGAATAGAGTCCCTACTGGTCTCTAATTACTAACGTAACAGGAACATTTCCGAGCATGTTTGAGAAAATAATTATTACGAGTACTTCTTAATACGAGTATCTAAAATACAATTACCACAAATCTTATTTAAAAAGTAACCAATTCGAGATTCGTTGCGTCTTGTCGGCATCAAAGTAAATAAATTGTTGCAAGCGTTTATGCAAGAAATTAATGAAAGCAGGGATCGTAGCGGTGCGGTCCCGGCGCCGCGTTGCAAGGGTTCGGTCCCGGCACAGGCCGGCGGAGTGCCGAGGCCGGCATGAAGCACGAGCCGGGCTGGAACGTGGGCTGAGGCATCGGGGCTCCAAAACACGGTCCGTACTGCACCGGCCTGCCGCCTCCGTAGTGACCAGCCGGCCGAGACGTTGGGTTGGGCCCGTTGAAACCACCGACGAAGCACAGGTTGAATCCGTTGCGCTGCATTCTGTGAATTAAAGCTGGTAATTTAAATTTAAATACTGGCAAGGTATACCTATTAATAAAAGCAGAACTAGTAGATAAATATGTACCTAAAACACGAAGTATTTAGTTAAAATGTAGTACTTACATGATTTTTTATGGTGAATAATACAGTCGTGGTGCTCGTACTGCTCGTAGTGATTCTGAGCTAATGATGTGACAATCACAATTTGTCATCAGTATTTATACGATGCGTTATCGGCTTATGCTCTATTGAATATCTATATCAGATCACCCACTTCCTTTGTGCTATTATAGTAGTTTGAACCACAATAAGCTATATTTAGAACTAGCTGTACCCGCGGCTTCACTCGCGTGCGTTTGGGAGGTTTGTCATTTTAATTTACTAAATCCAGGCCATTATTGTAAAACTTACGCTTTTTACGATGTCAATGTCCATCGAATTGGTAATTGAATCAAAATTAATTCCTTCACCCGTGTTAAGATAACAAATTGCGAATGATAATGGCCGAGTTCCTGCAGCAGAATATACTTCAAAAGAGGGCCGAACGCGTGTGAGCGCAACGTCCAAGCGGAAAATTGCTTCAGCAGCAGCAGTATTACAGGGACCGGACAAAACTCAGGGATCGTTTCTTAGCCAACCTGAGGGCCGAAACACCAAGAGTGAGTGGCAATTTATTTGTAAGCCAAATGCCGAGTACCACGTAGGGCTCAGGCCGTCGCAGCTGGGATTGGTTCAGCAGCAACATGAAAGGGACCAGAATAAACTCAACGGTCAAGAGTCTTAAAAGCGAAACCGAGGGCCGAAGGCCCGAGGGTGAGTTGCTATGTCAGCGAAAGCCAAAGGCCGAGTACCGCGTAGGGCCCAGCCTCGGAACGTAGCTGCGAGAATTGTTTCTGGAGCAGCATGACAGGGACCGGAATAAACTCAACGGTCAAGTGTCTTAAAAACGAAACCGAGGGCCGAAGCCCCAGGGTGAGGGGCAATATGTGCAAAGGCTAAAGCCCGAGTACCGCGTAGGGCCCAGGCTCGGATTGTAGCTGCGAGAATTTCTTCAGCAGCAGCATGACAGGGACTGGACAAAACTCAGTGATCAAATGTCTTAGCGAATCCAAGGGCCGAAAGCCCGAGGGTGAGCGGAATTGTCTGCAAAGGCCAAAAGCCGAGTACCGCATACGGCCCAGGCTCGGAACGTAGCGGCGAGAATTGCTTCAGCAGCAGCATGACAGGGACTGGACAAAACTCAGTGATCAAGTGTCTTAGCGAATCCGAGGGCCGAAAGCCCGAGGGTGAGCGGCATTGTCTGCAAAGGCCAAAGGCCGAGTACTGCGTAGGGCCTAGGCTCGGAACGTCGCAGCGAGAACTATTTCAGCAGCAGCATGATAGGGACCGGACAAAACTCAGTGATCAAGTTTCATAGCAAACCCGAGGGCCGAAAGGTGAGTGGCAATTTATGCGTAAGTCAAAGGCCGAATACCGCTTAGGGCCCAGACCCGGAACGTCACAGCAGGGATTGGTTCAGTAGCAGCATCACAGGGACCGGAATAAACTCAACGGTCAAGTGTTTTAAAAGCGAAACCGAGGGCCAAAGGCCGAGTACCGCGTTAGAGCCCAGCCTCGGAACGTAGCTGCGAGACTTGCTTCAGGAGCAGCATGACAGGGACCGGAATAAATTCAACCGGCAAGTGTCTTAAAAAAGAAACTGAGAGTGGAAGGCCCGAGGGTGAACGGCGATGTATGTAAAGGCCAAATCCCGAGAACCGCGTAGGGCCCAGGCTCGGAATGTAGCTGCGAGAATTGTTTCAGCAGCAGCATGATAGAGACTGGTCAAAACTCAGTGATCAAGTGTCTTAGCGAATCCGAGGGCCGAAAGCCCGAGGGTGAGCGGCAGTGTATGCGAAGACCAAAGGCCGAGTACCGTATAGGGCCTAGGCTCAGAAAGTCGCAGTGAGAACTGTTTCAGCAGCAGCATGATAGGGACCAAACAAAACTAAAGGGCTAAATATCTCAAAAGTCAAGGCAAGCGAGCAGAGGCTAAGGGCCCGAGGGTGAGCGGCAATGTCTGCGAGAGTCAAAGGCCGCGTATCGCGTAGGACCCAGGACCAGAGCGTCGCAGCGTAAATTGCATCAGCAGCAGTAGCAGCCAGACAGGGACCGAACAAAACTCAAGGTCTAATTAAAAGCTTAAAAGCGAACCCGAGAGCTAAGGGCCCGAGGGTGGGCGGCAATGTCTGTAAAAGTCAAAGGCCGAAAAGGCCGCGTAGGACCCAGGCCCGGAACGTCGTTGCGAGAATCGGTTCAGCAGCAATATGACAGGGACCAGACAAATCTCAAACGCCAAACGTCTTACAAAAAGGGTAAAACTACTTTGTTAGATTTATGACTACCTTTTATGTGTATTCGAATGTTAAAGCGAGATAAAACATGTTGCATCGGTAAAATGTTTGCTCTCGGGTAAATTGGAATCGATCAATCTAACTACCTTTTTTATTTGTTTATACGTATACTTAAAATTTTCAAAACGAAGTGATTTTTATTTCTCCTTACGCGTTTATTGTATGTATAGCATGATTATGGGTTTTTGGGTACGTATACAACGCCATCTGTGATCACTTTTAGAACTATACATATGAATTTTTTTTATAAATTAGCGGAATAAATACTACCTTAAATGTTGCTCCGGGGTATTTACTGTTACTATACAAAATGTCATGAAATTCTGTTCAGTAGTTTTTGCGTAGTGCGCGGACAAATTCACAGACAGACAGACAAGAATTCCAAAAATCACTGAAATGTATTCAGTCAACGTTTCTAAGACCCCCCAAATTAGTTTTTCTCAAATATCTTCAATGTACATTTTTTTTCTCCTTACGCGTTTATTATATGTATAGATAAAATATGGTCCGATAAGCAATCACTCAACAATAATTTACTTACATCACTGTACGATGTTTCTAAAAATAGTATGTCGGCTAGGTAAAACTTAAAAGAAATGTATTTTTGACATCAACTCCAGATTTGATTTGGTGATATACTGGTGTAATACGTTCATTCATATGAATTATGATTGATGATTTCCGTAACCATCAACAAATACTCGTAGGTACTTACACATGTATGACTAATGGCACTAATGTGGGCTGAGTTAAACATACGATCTTAAATCTAAAGAAGTTAGAACATTTTTATAACTACACTACACAGTTCATTGATATTACAGAGAAAATTAAATTATGGCAACAGCAAAACTGATTTACTAAGATAACGCAATTTGAAGCTAAGAAAACGTGGTCATGCCATTAACACCTACTTTGTTCATACCCTTTCTGTTGCTACTCCTGTTTAGGTGGCACAATCAATAAATGTAAATTTCAATATTAAATTATTTATCAATTAATAAAAGATGTAGTAAAAAGTAGAAGGAGGAGCTTTGCAAGAGATAGAACGCGGGATAAAGGTAAGTATAATATTTTGTAAATTAAGTACTCACTAGTAGGTAGTCCACCTCGAACTGAGACCTCGCGATTTCCTTGCAAACGAGATGACCAATATAACAAGACCCATATGAAGATTGTTCCGCGCCTTCTAGCTCCATAACCCCTTGATGGATCCTGGTCGTATACGAACTCTACTTTGAACTTCTATATTGATCGCTGCTACAACCCCGAAGAATTTCATAAAGATCAGAAATACGTTACAAAGTTGTGTAAAACTATTCAAAATAAAAAAGCCATCGAAATGTCTAGCTAGGTCATGAAGTTATTATTTGAAACTGGTGTGAGGCCGAAAGAGAGCGTAATAGGGGCCACACTGTCAAAATATTTATTTATATCTCCCTTTATTCTGAACATATTGTTTGCAAATAAATTTGAAGTTCAAAATGAAGTTCAGTGTGCCTATTGGCAAAGGCCTCCTCCAGCTCCTTCCAGTATCTCCTATCCCTAGCCAGTCTAGCCACCCTTGTCCAGAGTGGTTCTACTGTAGATATTATTTCATCTATCTTCCCATCGTTTTGGTTGGGAGCTTTTCTATCTTGACCCGTCTATTGGGTGCCACATGAGAATTCTGTGACTCCACTTTTCAGTCTTAACGTCTCACAGTGTGTCCTGCCCACCTCCATTTTTGCAAGTCTATGTCGATAAGAATATCTGCTACTTTGGTTCTACTTCTTATGTCAGAGCTGCGGTTTTTATCTTGTAATTTAACTCCCAGCATACTTCTCTCCATAGCTCTCTGGCACTTCGCAAATTTGTCTCTTTGTGATTTCGTAAGGGACCAGGTTTCACAGCTGTAAGTTATATATGGCAGAATACATGTGTTAAATGTTTTGCTATCCGTATACCTAGGTTACTTTCATGATCTCTTTGAGTGATTTATTCCAGCCGGAAGCTTTTCTTTTTTCAATCTCTTTGTCCATTCGGTCTTTGAAGGAGATAATAGGCATGGAACTAATATGAATCTTTCGAGTGGTGTATTATTTTCCTGTTAGACATCCGAATGTTTTTAGCGATTATAGAAATCGCTGTTTCACAACAATTTATCACGCAATCTAGTAATCTGACAGGGCCGGCTTAATTTATATATTACCCTTAACTACGTCCAAAATATATCGATATGTGGGTTAAATTAGATAAGTAGTGGTCTGTATACCATATCAATTAGATCAATTATTGTATTTGCGATCTAGGTTTTAGATTAAGAGCAGTCAAGTGCTTATGATGACTGTATGTTATTTATTTGGCATGAACATTGATTTATTATGTATTCTACTAGATGTGACATCTAGAACAAATTTTGTGCGCCATGTTTGGCGGCTGACAGCTATGACAGAATCAAAGAGCAGTGACTTGTAGTGATTTTCACTACAACTTTTGGGACAAAGAATTTCTTAGGGATGTCACCTCCTGATACTCAATGGGCATGAATGGATAACAATTCTGGGCCTCAATTCGACATGGCATAACTGACAGTAGGTAGCGAGACAACTATGAGATCACACTTTTGTGACAGTTAAAATTTGGGGTGAAATCACTCAAGAGTGACATCTAAAATGGTGGCCATAGTCATAGACAAAACGCTCTAGCGAGACCTACTGACAGATTGACAGTTAGGTGTGGACACGTGTGGACAGATGGATTTCACTCTATCACCTAGCGAGACAAGTGTGAGAGCCACGTCTCGCAGTTTGGCATGTCGAATCGGACCCGGTTTCAGCAGTCTGTAGCAGGTTGATCTGGGGAACATTTGAAGCGTAAAAGTATCGTAAAAGGTAGGTAACGTTGCTACTTTTGACAGATAATTTTTACAAAGTTTAGGTATCGTAATGGAAGTTACTTTTTCTGATCAAGTCAATTAGCCTCATCGCCTTTTTATAAATTAGTTATAAGATACAGCATTGGATAGAAAAATATGGAAACACACATACTCTAAATAAATACAGTAGGTTAATACATATACATAACCAAAGTTGTTGTTTAACCTCTCGTGCTTAAATTGAGACCAGAAGAGCCAGCGAAAGATTGCAAAATTTTGCCACGAGCGTAGCGTGTAGTTCAATAAATGGCATCTTGAGCTTACGAGTAGGTAAAAGAGGTTGAACAAACTTTGATGTCGAGTGTAATACATTTTGCACCACACCACCACGATCAAAATGCAAGTTATCTGTTATCTATATTATATATATAAAACAAAGTAGTTTAGGTTACACCATTTATAACTGAAGAACGGCTGAACGTGGAAAAATTAAAAAAAAAAATTTGCTGGTGGTACGAAGTTCGCCGGGTCAGCTAGTAATATATTAAAAATCAAAGCCAAATGATTGCTTTTGAAATTTTATAATTGAAAATCACCTCTTCTACAGTCCATCCTGCCAGATAACGTGAAGAAACAAGTTAAAACTTGTACCAAATTACTTCCCCAGATGTGGATAAAATGTGTTTTCCCACTCCGCTTTCAAGGGATAAAGAGCGCCTTTTCGAGGTGCAGTGGTGAAACAGTTTATTATTATACATTGGATCAAAGTTGTTGTTCAACTTCTGGTGCTTATATTGAGACCCGAGCCAGCGAAAGATTCCAAAATTGAGTCACGAGCGCAGCATGTGGATAAAATGCTTTTTTCCCCTCTGCTTTCAAGTTATAAAGAGCGCCTTTCCAAGGTGGAGTGGTGAAATAAATAGTACATTATTGTCGAAGAGGCGAAGTAGCACATTGCTGGCTAAATATTATGTTTAAACGGACGAATTTAGGAGTCCGTTTTATTTAATACGGAGCCAGCGATGGCCAGCCATGACGAAGTTATGGAGTAACAAACATAAAAAAACAACATAATTGAATTGAGAACCTCCTCTTTAGAAATCTGAAAGTCTGTTAAAAATAGTGAACAATGGGTGTCTAAGCCAGATTTTAGATTCTAAAATCCGCAACCAAATAACCGTATGGCATCCCTGTTTTTTGTTTTTTCAGAAGTATCTTTTTAAAATGATGATTAAAGGATAGTTTGGTTTTGAGCTGCCTTACAGGTGGAGGGATATCATTCCAGTTCCAGCATTCGGTTGCGAGATATCAGATGCATCCAGTGAAAGCAGCCGTTCTATGATGTTGCATGTCGGATCACGCATACTATTTTAATTTCGTACCTTCTATGGAATAAGAATAAACGAATACCAAAAGGTCGTATTTGAATATGGCAGAAATGGCTGAAAAATTCAAAAACTCAAAAATGGCTGAACCGATATTATTCACATATATTTTCCTATCTTCTTAAATTAAAAAAAAATTGACTTATGGTTCAATAGTTAGAGGGAGAGGACATCATTTTTTAGAGTTTCGAATTATTTCTGAAAATAATCACTAATTAAAAAAATGATTACAGACACCTCAACTTTTAAAATTACAACCCTTAATATCTCGAAAAATATTGATGCTATAAGTATGGGTACAATCTCATTCGACTTAGCGCAAAAAAATACCTAGAAAATGACACTTTACACTTCACTTGTTAAAAATTCCCCCCTGCCCATAACCCCCCGATGGGGGTTGGACCCCTAAATTTTACTATTTTTCTTGCACTATTATACTACTTGTTATATTATAATATACATTACACTTATTATACTATTTTTCTTGCACTAATCGTAAATAATATATATAGATATCAATACAAATACAATACAAATACTCTTTATTGCATACCTCAATAAAATAGAACAGTACAGTACACAGATTAAAAGTAGAAGGAGATATCGTTGATTTTATGTTCCGGAATTCGCGAAATTTACTTTATTAGTCCGAATTATCATTAGGTTGGTCTGATAAAAATGAAACACAGTGTTAGAAACACAAATGTTAAGGAAATACATATTTATTTATTCGATGTCATTCATAAAACAAGTAATAGGTACATATTATGTTACCTTTTCGGTAACGTCTATTAGTCATACGCATTATTTAAAAAAAGATGCATTTTGGTTTGCAAGTATGCCGCTTTGCATGATGATACGGGACCCTAATACACGATTTTTCCGGAGCAACACCAATTTCCTCAATTAGGAGGCCGAGATAAGACAGGTCTGTTAAGAAAAATTTAAATATTCTATTGGATTGACACATCAACTGATTTTGATAATATGTATGTCAGATGAAAGAAAACTACTTTATTTATCATTTAAAAAATCATAAATAAACAAAACAAATAGAAAAAAACAAAAGAATCCCAAATTGTTGTTTTAAACTATTTTCTCTAAAACTCTGAGGACTGTCTGCAAAACATTTTTATAGCAGAAATAAACACTTTTTTATTGAATCCTGAAAACCACATTGAAATCCGTTTAGTCGTTTCTGAGGTATTATAAGGTGGTTTAGTTTCCGCAAAATTTCCTGTGTAGCGTTACCTGTTTTCTTGTCCTCGGTGCATGGTACTCATAACCTTATAGGGAAAATATTGCCTTCCATTGGGTCCCTGGAGGCTGCACACTGCACCGAGGACAGCCTAGGCCACCACGGCCTTTCATGCGTCGGAAGCGCCGGGAGGATCCCTCGCCAGGCAAGCATCAACGACGTCATCCGTAGGGCCCTTGTCAGTGTCAAACTGCCGGTTATCCTAGAGCCCAGCAGTTTGGCCAGGGATGACGGCAAGAGGCCCGACGGCATGACACTGGTGCCTTGGAGTATGGGCCGGCCATTAGTTTGGGACGCTACTTGCGTTGATACCTTGGCACCGTCCCATATTCCAGGTACCAAAATTAGTGCTGGTGCTGCCGCGTCCTCGACCAAAGACCTCAAGCGCCGCAAGTATGTTGCTTTAGAAAGCAGCTACATATTTGCGGCGTTTGGCGTTGAAACTTTAGGGCCGTGGGGGCCAAGCGCACGCCGACTGTACAAAGATCTGTCGGCGCGCCTAATTGAGGCTTCTGGTGACCAGAGGGCTGGTTACTTTTTTGCTCAACGAATAGCCATCGCAATTCAGCGTGGTAATACGGCCAGCCTTCTGGGAACCTTGCCCGTTGACAGCGATTTGGGTCAAATTTATAATCTGTAGGCTGATTTTTTTTTTTTTTTTTTTAACAGTGTTTTTATTTCATTTCATGTCAAATATAAAATACACACAATTATAAAATACAAACACATAAATCATTAAAAACTAAACCTTAAAAATCTAAATAAAGCCTAAATTTATACACTATTATAATTCTAAATATTAAACACCTCACCGAAATCCCCCACTTCAGGCATAGACCCCAGAATACTGGCGGCGTTGCCCCTCTGCACCGCCAGACTCAACCTCTGGGCAAAGAAGGAGCCCGCCCTGTAGTCCCCCGAGACGCCTATGAGACGTTCCGACACCTTTTTAACAAACTGTTTGGTGTCGGACGACCATGGACCCATGGTTTCAACGGCGAGCGCCGCAAACTCATAGTCATTTGCTAAAAATGAGTATTTGCGGCGCTTTAGCGTTTGACCTTGGTCAGCGGCTGACCCAGGTTTCCGAGCCGAGCCCTCGACGTGGGACGGAGCCAACGTGTCTACGCAGGTGGCATCCCACGCCAAGGCGCAACCCAGGCTCCAGGGCACGAGAGTGCAGCCATCAGGTCTCTTGCCATCACCTGCAGAGAGGCCCGATGGCTCCAGAGTCGCAGGGAGAGAGGCATTGCAGAGGGCACGTCTAATTAAATCGTTAATTGCAGCATGCCTGTAAAGCCGACCCGCGCTCCGCAGACAGTGCAATCCATGACGGCCCAGTGTGCCCACAAGATCGCCACAGCGGCTGCATGAGTGCGGCTCACAGATTTTAACACCAAGGCGAAGGCATGCTGCAATACGCATTGCTGAGGGATCCAACACAGAACCAATGTTTCGCGAAGGCAGCGCATGCAACCAATGGCCTGATTCTGGCTCGGATACAGCCAGCAGCCTAGCACGTTCACACCCAAACACCTTAATAATTATTAAAATCAGTTGATATGTCAATCTCGCTTATCTCGGCCTCTTAATTAATGAAATTGGTGCTGCTCCGGAAAAAAACGTTTATTTGGGTCCACCACCACCATGCAAATAAGCGGCATGCTTCCATACCAAAATGCAGCGTTCGGACAAAATCTCCATAATTAGTATGACTATATTTGATTCTTTGGCTTTAAGGCTACATTTTCTTGTTTGTTTTGACTGTTTTCAACATTCCAGTTAAATTCAATATTATCGTCTAAAGGTGTTTGTGGAACGACTATAGGTTTCTCAGGCGGTGCAGACGGTACTTGATAACAACTCTTTCGTATTAGTTTTCTAGTGACAAGGAATGCTATTAATTGTAGAACGGCTAAGGCGATACAGGGCAACAGCCATGCATCGGCCATAGTCTTGACTGTTCTGCTGTACAGGTAGGAGTAGAATGGAGATGATACGATTAGAGTTGCCGATTCGAGAGCTCCCAGAACACTGTAGATTTTACCTGAAAGTAAATGATTTATTATTATTACTTTTATTCATTATATTTGCTTCTTATATTATTTATTTGTATGTAATATTCCCTAACATATAATTTGTTAAGAAGACAGAATAAGGTCAGTATATAAAATATTATTATTACTACTTCAATTGCTGCAAAGGTAATTATATAATGGCCTATGGAGTAGTATTGGAGTTACATTAGGTGAAAGGCGTTGTCAGATAATAGTAGATTGTACACCAAGGGGATAAAGCACTGTTTTATGTCACGGGCGCAATATTGAATCCTGAACGTAACGAAGGACTCCAGATTTTAATCCCGAGCGCAGCGAGGGGTTTATGAGTTAATTCCCGAGCGAAGCGAGGGAATTAAGACTGAGTCCTGAGTGCAGTGAGGGGTTCAAGCGCGCCCGTGACAAAAACAGCTTTATCCCCGAGGAGTATACTCTACTTTTCTCACCTCTTGCGAGACAATAAAATAGCTAAAGCTACTAGAAACGGATTTTTATTACAGTAAATCAAAAGTAAAAACCGGCCAGGTGCGTGTCGGACCACACATAGGAGGGTTCCGTACCTTCAATGGAACCAAACTAATACCAAAAGGTCGTATCTGGTGCCTATGGTTTTTTGGAGATAAAGATAACTCAAAAATAGCTAAACCGATAATGTTCAAAACAATTTGCGTAGAAAGTATATGGTAAGACGCATCTCCTCAATTTTTTTCATATTTTTGGACTTACGGTTAAAAAGTTACAGGGGGGGGCACAATTTTTCTGACTTTCGAAGCGATTATTTCAGAAAATATTCACTTAATCACAAAATGGTCAAAGAAACCTCAATGTTATTTTTAAAGACCTATCATTGATGTGTCACATGTTGATATTTAGTCAAAAAAAAATAGTTACATGTATGGAGCGCCCCCCCCCCCTAATTTTTTTTTTTCAAATCTACATAACTAAGTAGCGGCATACAAAATACACCTTATATGTAAATTTTATTCAGATACGTCGTATAGTTTCCGAGTAAAATGGCTGTGACATACGGATGGACACACATACAGACAGACATGACGAATCCATAAGGGTTCCGTTTTTTGCCATTTGGCTACGGAACCCTAAAAATAGTTTTTTTTTTTTTTTTTTTTTTTTTTTTTTTTTTTTTTTTTTTTTTTTATACCACGACGGTGGCAAACAAGCGTACGGCCCGCCTGATGGTAAGCAGCTACCGTAACCTATGGACGCCTGCAACTCCAAAGGCGTCACATGCGCGTTGCCGACCCTTTACAAAAAGGAGGATTCACTGTGTTGACGACTAAAGGAACAAGAAGGTCCCTCATCGTCAACACACTGGGTCCTCTTTGAGCTCTTTGGCAACCTTACTCACCAGCAGGAACACAACACTATGAGTAGGGTCTAGTGCTATTTGGCTGTGGTTTTCTGTAAGGTGGAGGTACTTCCCCAGTCGGGCTCTGCTCCAGATTTGAGCGATGACATTCGCTGAACGTGCCCTACCACACTTAGCGAGATGCCATTCGCAGTGCCCATACCTCTCTTTTTGGCGTAGTTTAAGGACATACCCAGGTCCGGACGTAGTTTAAGGACATACCCCGGGTCCAATAATTCTTGATACATTAGTCCATTTTATTCAAATTTTATCTTCAATTTTTATAGAACCTGCAGTTTTACTCCGTATACTGCAGCGTCTTATGACACTCGCGGCATTTGTTTTAGGTATTTAAAAAAGGTGGCCAGCACGATTTTCCGAATAAATTCGATTTTCAAATCAGTTCGACGCGGCGGCGCGGGCCCCGGCTGGCGTCGCGGGGCTGTGCACCGTGCGGACTTTACCAAATTAGACTTTAAGCACATAACAATAAGAACTATGGGAAGTGAAATCACATTATTAACCAGCGGGTTATAATGAGATTTAGTACAACATTATAACCCGGCTAAAGCCAAGGGCTATATGATTTGCTTTCGGTGAGGTTTGCATGATATATAATTTGGCATTGTCGAGCAGGTGGTGTGAAAAAATATATTTCTAAATAACACTAACACTTATTACATATACTTAGTGAAAACTACAACCGTATTCAGTAGATCAACTGTATAGTTACTTAGTAACTGTTAAATTAAAATGCCACCCAAAAAAGTTCGTTCTTTAGGTTTCAATTAATATTTCAAAGAAGGTATCAGGAATTCCAATCAAATGTTTATGCGTGTCTGCCTAGAAAATTTCAAGCGACGGCTACTATCTATTTGTATCTCTCTAGATATCCTAGTATCTTCTATATAGCAAAAATCTGCCGTAGAACGTGAGGCTTTATTCGAAATTTACGAATTGATTGTTTTTACTTACGCGCCCAAGTGAGGTCAAAAATGACATTAATTTTTAAATTCGATTAGGCCTCCGTGTTGCGTATTAATTGTCTTGTCATTGAAGCTATTCATCTATTAGTATGTATTTTTATATTGTAAACAAAAAAAACGTACAAATTGTGGCTAATTAAAGTTTCGCCTTTTATCGTTTTACGATGAGCTCACATAAATCTTAAAAGTAAGTTTAGGGAAGCATACCTATTACATTACATTTATACGCACCTTGTTCGGTTGGTAAAATTTGCTTGTTTAATAGCGGCCTTTGCACTACTTGTGAGCCCTGGCTTATGATGCCCACCAAACAAACTGAAACCAATATTAATCAGTATTAAATTAACTAACAAGCAGGAGATTTAAATTATAAATGACTTAAGGCTCCTTATTCCCTAAAAGGTCGAAAAACTCTATTAATGAAAAAAGCCGCATAAAATGCTATTTATAAGATAGTTTGAAGTATTAGTAATACAAAAAAATAATTTTGAACCATGTTTATTATTATTAAGTACCCAAAAATACGATTCTTACAAAAAGTGTCCTGTGAAGTGTGATTTAAGTGTCATTTAAAAATTCATAGTAATTTGAAATTTACTGCTATAGTATAGTTTTTTTTATCATGATAGAAATATAGTTTAACTTTGCAATGGTAATATTTTTAGGGCAAAATATTCATAGGGTTTTTGTGGAAAAAATGAAATGTAACCGTGTTTTCATCAAAAAACTGGCATATAATCAGAAGGTATTTTGTCGATTATCCAAGATGAATCTTCGATTTTTATTTCCATGGCCGTCTCATACATGATATACTCAATTGAATTTAATTCAAATTAAATAAGAATTTTTACCCTTTTTTGCGTAATCTGAAAATGAACGGTACACCTAACTGGAAAATCCGGAAAGGCCTTCCAAGACAACCATTTTTTTTCATATTTCACTCGTTAAAATGTAATATTTGCTCCGATGGCCGTCTAGATAAAGAAATGAACTATTATGTGCATCAATAGTTGATTTAAAAACACTTAGTATTTTCGCCATAGCCTTCGAAGAAAATGAAGCATTTCGTGAAATTCGCGCGTTTTGGGAATAAGGCCTCTTAAAGCAAAACTCATTCTTTATTTTGTTGTCAAGCCAATGAAGCGGGAGAACCTACTCGTTACTTATCTACTTATTAGCGTTTTTGTTGTAAGAATTTTAATAAGTTTGAAAAAGTAGTTCTCAATGAGTGCATATTATTTAAAAGTGTAATTTTTGGTATCCATGATAAATGAGAACACCGCCCCAAAAAGAACACCTGCAATCTTTTTTTTTTAATGTGCTAGACTAGACGCCAAGTACTTTAGCTAGCTACGATAAGGCCAGACGTGATCACCAGGTAGGACAGGCAGCTGAGTGCGCCCACAGGCTCGTCCGGCAATCGTAATGGTAACCGCAGCCGCTTCAGTAGGGTCAATAGAAATGAATACATACGTAAGAAGACGACATATGTGTAGCTAGCTGCGATAAGGCCAGACGTGGACAGCAGGTAGGACAGGCAGCTGAGCGCGCCCACAGCCTCGTCCGACAATCGCAACCGCCGCTTCAGTAGGGTCAGGATTAACATAGTTCCTGCAGGATAACATTAACGTTTATTTAATGGGTTCTGTAGCATGACGCTACGTTTATCGTACGACATCTGTCGACGTTCTTTAGAACTTCCGTGTCTAAGGAAGGTCTAAGGCTAGGTCGCGGTTGATATATAAAAAAGCGTACATTGTGATTCACGGCATTACGGGTAGATGGCGTTTATATCAGTCCGCATTTTGTAATACACGACTGGCAGTTATAAAATTGAGATGATATTCGCGCTAATTTTGAATATGATTTTTTGAGGTATTCCAGATTGTCAGAAGAGAAAGTTTGTTTATTGGAAGTGTCAGATCGGCGCAGAGATTTTTGAAGAAAAACACAGGAAAGATCTGCAAATTGTCCTGTGCAAATCCTTTTGAGTCCTTTTTTTGTTCCCGGAAAGTGTTCACCACAGTTGGTTAATTCCCTAGACGAGGGTGGCCGTCGGTATAGTTTTTTACAATACCCAGTGCTCCCCTTCGGCCGTGTCTGAGGGTGCGGGTAGTGCCTGCCGAGGTCGCCGGTGGGATCGTTTGAGCCGGGAGGACTCCGGAAGGCACTTGTGGGTGCCGGACTTGCGAGACGATCAGCAACCACCGCGTGTTCCGCGTGGTTCTTCACCGTCGTCGGAGGATTAGAGCCCGCATCCAGCGTGGCTCTCCAAGTGAGACAGAGGCTTCAGCGAACTGTTGGGTCCGCCTAAAGCAAAGGGGGCGCCTGCCCACGAACTTTATTTAAATTTAGTTTGAGTTTCAACCATTTCCTGACTTTCAAGAATATCATTTTACTTACATTTTTTTTAAACGTTATAAATCCGATTCCCTTTTTGTAAGCAGTGTTTTGTGCCATAATAGCTTTTTTTTGTTGTTTTGCCCAAATCCCCCCAAAATTCTAACTGCCTCATTTGACGGGCGTACAAAGACCTGGCTCTTGAATTTAGGCTACTTTCAGCCAGCGAATCATCTGTCACCATCCATATCACCCGCCTCATTAATCCATTATTTTCCCGCAGCCAAATTACCAGCCGAGTCTTTATTTGTACTTACTAGTTTTGCTAGTACTCCCTCTTTTTATTTTCCTTTTGTGCGGAAAGTACACGTTTACGATACTAAGGTAATTATTGAATGTTAAATATCTTTATATCGATATCGTTATCGTCATTTTTATGTGAAGTGCTAATTTTAAATATTCTGATTATTGTAATTTAATTACATTCTAACCACTAAGGAAATTATTGAATGTGAAATATCTTTATATAGATACCGTTATTGTCATTTTTATGTGAAGTGCTAATTTTAAATATTCTGATTATTGTAATTTAATTACATTCTATTCGGGTCTACGACACTAAGAAAATTATTTAATGTGAAATACCTTTATCGATATAGTTATCTTCATCTTTATGTGAAGTGCTAATTTTAAATAATCTGATTATTGTTGCTAATTTTAAATAATTTACTTAATCTGCAAAATTAAACGTGTTAATGCAATTCACGAAGTGTTTTACTGCAGTTCATATTACCATAGAGTATATTGAATAGTATTATGTAAACGTTCGTTTCACACGTTTTCCACTGATAGTGTCAAAATACGAGGGATACAATAGTATTTCCCTCAGGTGGTGTGACAATCAGTATGTCGCATAATAGCAAAATTATTTTGGTCGGTATCTCTTCGCAAAATCATAATGCAAATCACTTCGCTCGGGATTTAAAAGTTTTTCGCTGTCCTGATTTCGTTTACGATTCAATGTTGGCTTTTGCTGTAAATATATAACTTTTCCCACTAGTGACGTAATCTACTAAAACTGAATTTAGACACCTCTGACCTGACCTGACCATTTTGTTCAAAAATTTGGTTCATATTAAAAATACAGTGAATAATTACCCATGAAACTGACAATATTCCGGTAGGCTAGGAAGAATCCAAACGTGATGTCATCCCAGTTGAATTTTTTCCTGAAGTACATGAAAGCGAGCATGACTTCAGCTGAAATATAAAATGAAGAAAATATAAATATTTATGTCTACCTAAATCTGGGGGTACGGCAGTGCCCTCGTCCAGTCGAGCTAAACAAACAACAAAGGCACGGCCGTACCATCCTTTTCCCGAAGCCATTCAGGCCATTTTCGACCCCCTCTAATTATGTTGTCGATAAAGCTAGACGGCTGAAATTTCTGTCACCAAGAGGACATAACACAAGGAAGATATATTCCTAATATCATTGAATTTCAACATAATCTCATATAGCTCTCTCTAAGAAGGACGATGGCGTGCGGCCTATTGCCGTTGGTTCCACAATCCGGCATTGGCAGCTAGTCTGCGTACGGCACACACGTGCTAAATTTCAAAAACTCTTTGAGCCCGTGCAGGTCGGTTTTGGCACCCGCGGAGTCAGTATCAAGTCACAATTACAAACAATCCTAAATGTCTGATTTAATGAGGAAGCATGGTCCCAGGCTCCAAGAGTATTGTCCTCCATAAGTATCTATAAGGCTCCTAAGCACACGATGGTCTGGAAGGGCAGCCACCACTTAACCGTAGAAAGTAACCTTGTTTGATTTATTCACGCCCATAGCCACCACTTAACCGTAGAAAGAAACCTTGTTCGACTTATTCACGCCCATAGCCACCACTTAACCGTAGAAAGAAACCTTGTTTGACTTATTCACGCCCATAGCCACCACTTAACCGTAGAAAGAAACCTTGTTTGACTTAGCTCATGGTTAAAACGAACTTACTAGACAGCAGCAGCTTGTCCAACAGGCCCACCAACAGCATTCGAAATATGATGGTCATCCGCAAGTCCTACCGGACCAGCTCGAAGCATGCGATGACTTTGGAAGGCAGCCGCCAGTTGACCACAGACACCTTGTTTTACGTATTTACGCTAACTCTCGAACTTACTAGACAGTAGCAACTTGTCCAACAGGCCCACCAGCAGCATGAGGAATATGATAGTCCTCCGGAAGTCCTGCCGCGTTCGTACGAGGCACGCGATGGCTTTAAACGGTAGCCGCCAGTTAACCATAGACACCTTGTTTTCCCTGTTCACATTCACGTCTTTCACGTACACTATCACAAATATCAGGGACGAAAGCTGAAATCACAATTTTATAAATTGTTAAATACCGATAAAACCATAGGGAAGATAAAGGTGATAGTAATGTCGATATCGCTGTTCATATTAAAATGAACGCTGTCATGTTATTAACAGTGGGTTTGTTATAATTCTTTGTAACATTCGGGTAAAAAAATAACTCGTAAGGCCAGTCAATACAATTGCAGTGCACTCTCTACATAATATTTTATACAAGGCGACCCATTTTCACGGTCCTTACGTATATGGTTGAGGTGGGTGTGGGCTTTACCTTACAAAATAAGTGACGAGCAAGGGTAGAGTCTCTATCCTTACCGTCAAATTTTATTCCTAGAGGACTTAGAAGCATTTACGACTTAAGTTACAATTTTCCTGGCTGGCCCTACGCTTAATAATCAGGGTAAGTACCTGCAGTAATAATGCAATGGGAAACACACCGTGGAATCCGAGTCGGCGGTAGAGCAGGGGGCCACTCACGGCGCCCAGGACGTGGGCTATTTGTATGGCCGCGCGGTGCGTGCCCATGGTGCGGGTGACGTCTCGCCCTGTTGCGTGGCATACCTGAAATATCAAGAGAAATAAAATTATAGTTATTAACTACTTAATGGCTCTGAAATAGAGATTGAAGCAACGCTAGCTTTTCTTGGAAAGTCAGACAAAATATTATTTATTTATTTAAACTTTATTGCACAATGAAAAAAGAGTACAAAAGGCGAACTTAATGCCAAAGGGCATTTAACCGCTACCAGTTAACCGTCGCAAATATCTCTTCGCAAGGTGCATACAAACGGATGATGATGATAAAAACTTTCGCGTTTTTAACACATATCAACTAACATTAGACGGGTTTACGAAGACTTACGACGGTCCAACATACCTACTAGAGAACATGCATGAAAAATATTTAATTGAATCTGTTGCATAAACACGTTCAACAACCCCAAACTAATATAAATAAGTGGAAATCCGTAATAATTTTTAACAGTTTTTAAAGATATTGCGGTTTGAAATCGTAAAATTTTAGGCATTTTTTTTTATACATTAAATGTATTTTCGAAACTTCAGTTCGATTACTTATGTCCTAACAAGAAAAAAAATGTACGACAATTATATAGCTAAACGCATTTTTTCGTGCCTAAAATTACAAAAATCTTACAAAAACTTGTTCCTTCCAAACAGTTTTCTGCAACTTTGTGAACGGTGACGTCATAATCCGCACACTTTTTGTATGGGGCGTTTTGACGCGCGGTGCAGACGCCTAACGTATTTTCACATTTTTGACGTTTCAGGGCTATCATAGACAGTAGGTTTATTAGAGACATTTGAATCTACAGGGAAATAGAATCGAATGACGTCTTCCAAAAAAATCATGCATATTCCTAATTACCTACTATCAAAGACCTGGAGATATATCTCGTAGTTTTAAGTTCTGGATCTCCTTTCAAGTTGAAGGTGTTGAAATATACTTAAAGATCTTTTGGGACATAAATAAATTTAATTCGCGATTGACGTGTCTAATGTTAGCTAAAAATGTATCATTAGAGGGCACTGAACGGAAAATCATACTTACATCTCCGATATGGCTAAAAGCACCCGCCAGCATAAGACCAAAATTTCCTCCCATAGACATAGGTATCTGAACTGCGTACAGAGTCTGCGTTGCGTTAAACCCCGGGAAGATACTCATGAGAATTATGCATGTCGTCATCACGCACATGCCCACTAAAGGTAGAATTATAATAGGCTTTCTGCGGCCACTGCAGTCACTCCATGGCCCGACGAATAACAATATGACGGTAGAAATTAGGGCTCCTACAAAACTCCGACTGACGTTGACCTGAGATACGACCATTTGACTTGCTGCCTGGAATTGAAAAATAAAACTATCTATTATCTCCCTTAAAAGGCTTTTTAATGGAGATAATACAGTAAAGATACGGTTGCGTCAAACATTAATTTATAATAGCCTGATTTTTATATTTTTCGTTCTTACGGGATATTTATAGATAATATATGCAAAAATCCTACAAACTTTTTACCCGGAATCAGTTACATAGGTAAAAAAAAATATATAAAAAATTGTATATTTTTATTTACATTAATTATCAATTATTTTCATATGTAAACATGACGATATTTAAGTCGTCTTTCTGTTGAAAGCGAAAAACAAGAAACCGTGTCCATGTAAAACCACATAACTTACAAAATGCACGGCGCGAGCGATATATATCTTAATTCGTTAGAAACAAATAGTAATAAGTGGTAGTTTGATCTTACACATTTCAAAATACTTAGAAACGATATATTCATTAAAATCCTACTAGAAAAACGCTTGTAATATGTGTGTAGGTACATATTAGTGACGGTTAGCGAATAACGATATTTTGTAGGATTTCATTGCATAAATAATACAAGTATCATGATATATTCGTTACACTAAAAATATTAGCTATTATTAATTATTTCCAATTCCCCATCCTAGCCGCCCGTAAAATGACTGTAGTAAGAACTATTAGTCAGTTTCCTAACGATATGTTGTTCAATATTTTTCTTGCTGTAGGTATATTTCGAGATTTTTGAGTAACTCGGTATATGGGGTTCAAAGTCGTAGTTTAATCCAAAACACTCAAAATGCCCACAAATTCTGTATCGTATCACGATTTTTTTTAAACCTAATAATAATCCAATCAGACACCAGGCGATGGCGCTTTATTTATCGCTGAGAAGGGCGCCTGATCATGATTATAAACAAATTCGATAATCGATGCGCCAAGTTATTCAACACAATTTAAACATTATCGCAAGATACGAGATGATAATGACACAATAGTCTCATGTGTAGTGGACATGAATAGTTTCTCGAGGTTATCGAGACGTCTACGTCCTATAGGTATAATATAATCGAAATAAATCGTCCCGATAGATCGCCCGTCCATTAGACCAACCAAATTAAAGCTGACACGAGCCTATTTAAATGAATAGGCTCGTGTCAGTGGAAATCCACTGCTCCACGAGCAGCTGAGGACTGACCCACATGGAAGTCCGTAATTACAAGTGACACGATAGTTTAGCAATAAAGCATCTCCACTAAGAAAGAAGGGAGAAGAGGAGTAGTGGTCAATAGACCATGTGATTACCTCAGCGCTTCTGAAGTCCTCGCCGTCGCCTTTGTCGCATACTTCAGGGGCGATGTTGAGGTCGACTATGCAAGCTGTGCGCAGGTACATGATCTGCAGGGAGGTCTGCGACAGGTTTATGGCTACCATAGCGCCTATAAGGGCCGGTTCCATAATAACTTTCCATTTTCGTGGCTCCGGTTCTTTGGATTCTTCTTTTTTATTAACTTCTGACAGACATTCAGTTGTTAGACTGAAATTGTTTAAGAACGATGATTAAGATTCGACTTTGATCAGTGGATTTGTGTTATAGCCTATTCATTTTCATGCTTTCGTCTCTCATGCTCCAAAGGTGAGTGATTGTTTATCTTTGTAGCGAGTTAAAAGTGATACATTTCCGCCCCAGCTAGTTTCACTTTTCAAAGTACAAGGTGGGTTATTTTTTATAAAACACGTAAGTATTTTATTATTCTCCAATCCCTCAATGGTTTCAATTTTCAATTTTTTTTTCAAACCGAAAAACACTAAATGTGGGAAATTGGAAGAGATACATATAGCTCAATGCAAGTACTTTACAAAAGAAGTTGGAACAACATTTAAGGTGGTGAAAGTATTATGAATACATGTATAATCATTCGTAATTAAAGTATTAGCAATAGTTCCTACCTTAACATTTCCAACTCGTGTATATCAGCACCGTTGGTCGCCATGATCCGCAATTAAGTTATTTACACATCTAAAACTGCACTTACTACTTGAATACCATTAGTATTTGGCTTAATAAACAAACAAACACACCACAACCACACAATTAAACGCGGCTTTCTAGTATCGCGCCGCTTTTACATGTGAACTGATAAGGTCCGCTGTCTGTTTTGGACCGGAGACAAGTCGTTGTTTAGCCGTCCAGATAACGCGAGGTATAGGGGTCGGGATTACAACGGGCCGTCTGACACGCGGCGGGATGCGAAACAGCTGATGTTCAAGTAGCTAATGTAACTGTCCTGTCTGTCAATTGGTTTCACTTACGTTCGATTATACCTAGTTTATGTTTACGCTTATCCAAAGGCAATTCTTTAAACTTTTTAAATTGTAAAAGGCCAATCCATCGAAGTTCTGCCATTGTGCAGTATCTTTTCATGTAGGTACTATAGGACATGTACCTTATTGCAACCAGGTTCTAGCAAATTTACAGACCTTGATATTCAATAAAGTACAGCTGTGCAGTACCTATGCATTTACTTTATCTACATTATCCCTTATTTCGAGCACATAACAGTAGAAAACATAATTTCAATATAGGTAAGCACAATTCAAATGGCTAAAATATTTAATGGCTGAAAAGATGGCAACAAACGCTATGCTATATAATACGTATATATATTTTGAATGAAAAAGAACCCTAACCAGCTAATGAGTTTATTAGTCGAGAATTCAGATGAACGAAGAGGAAAATTTCGTCACATCTATTTTTGCGTAGTACACTTTTGTTTGAACTTATATTTTTTTCTGTTACCTAATAGTTCCAATAATAGTTTAAGAGAATGAATTACTTTTTCTTTTACTCGAATGTCGTACGTGATTAACACCACGCGCGGGTACCATCTCGGATGCTCTGTATCGCGATGATAAGCAAATGATAATTGCTTTTGATATTAGCATTTCACGTGGGCGCTGAGCGAGCAGTGCACTTCCTTACTAAGAATGTAGGTCACATTACATTGGTAGGTTTGATTATTTAATTTAACAACGCTTAGTATACAAATAGTGTCTGTACTCTGACAAAGATATATCTGATAAGAATACAATACATTTTCTATTTACCTACGACGGCAATTATAAATCTAAGGTCTATAGGTCTATAGCGAAGACAATACGATCTAAATTTTTTCTTAGGCGCACAATTCCACATTCGTTTTTAGCAGCTTGCGACATCGTAAGTAAACCATATACCTCCTAGTAACCATGATTTTCATAATATACTTTCGGTGTCTATAGGTGGGTGTATTGATACCAACACAGAATATATATAAAATCCTACATATTTTAATAACTCCTAAATATAGACTATGAAAAACCATAGATTAATGGAAAAACCAAACGGTCATCATATGATAGTTAAGGCAATGGCGCGTTGTTACAGTGTCCGAGAGGCAACCGGATGGCTCGCGGTATTTAAGCTCCTACGTGTTGTGGAGCCAGCCTGTGCAACTCGAACTGACCCACGGACTTGGTTTTTCATCCTCCCCCACAACACGTATCCGGTTGCCTCGATTGCTCTGAATATGACGAGTTTTCCCTGTAACCCAAGTTTCTCTTGATATTGTAAAATATAACGCGAAAAACCGATTCGTTACGCTTTTGTTTAAAAACTAATGGCTAGTTTTAATTAGGCAATGCAGTCAATGAACGACATTGTCCGGCGGCGCTGGTGGTTACATGAATACCTAAGTGCTACACCTCTGATGTTCACGGTCGAAGCTAGAGCCAGCTCAAAAATAAACCAGTAGAGAATAGTGCGCGCGCGGTGCAGTGCGCGGTAGCAACAAGCTACAAGTTCGTTGCGCGTGTAATTATCATTAGTTAACACTTGGAACTGCATAATATTTACTTGTGTAAACGAGCTAACCTTCGAAGATAATAGTTAATTTCAATTCTTGCTCTAAATAAATATATTAGGAACAGATAACACATATGCATCACATTGTAGTATAGTGACAATATTATCTAAAACTACTTGATGATTTTGTATGATTGCTAACGCTTTATCTACTGTTCATTGAAAAAACGCCTTACCTGAGTTACATACGCGATAGGTACTATATATAAGTAAAACGATATAAAACAAAGAAAAATCGTCCATTTCTGGCATTTTACATTTTACCTACAATTAAAATTGGTACCCCATATTGTGTAATTGAAACAACTTCGAATTTACTAGTAATCGACAACGTTAATTAATGCTATCTGTTTGCGTTTCGGTGAAACAAGTTTGAATGACTTCGTTTCAGGCTTAGGTCATGCAATTTAAACTGGATTCTATTTAGGTGCTGTAAGACTTAGTTTAGTACTGATCTAACTTGTTTCAGACACTTGCTAAATACATATCCTTAACGAGTTAGTTCACTCGAATCATTCGTTGCTTCGTACCGGTGTTTTCGTGCATTTTCAAAGGTTTTCAGTTCGTTATAATAGTAAAGTGAAATCTACAGTTTTTAGGTTTGATATTATCAACTGTCTTCTATCTTATCAGGTAGAGTTAGTCGTGATAACAGAACGATGATAAATATGTACCAACTAATTGTTCTATAACATAATATTATACCAGTGATTACTAACAAACTTTTTAAATAAAATAAATACTTATCAACAACACAGCAAATAAATATGTGCTTACTCGATTAGTGAATCAGACTGATACCAATAAATAAGTATTGGGATTGCCCAAAACACTAAATTACACCATCTACAAAAGCAAAGTTGGGTAGCTGTACTTAAACCGATGACGATCGAGCGAGAGTATCTCGTGTAGGTGTATATTAAACCAAAATGCCCCAAATCGCTACATCAGTTTGAAATATTTAAGTAACATTTTAATATAAAACTTTATATGCTAACTAATTTGAAATTTAGGAATATTTAATTTAGTTAACGAGTTAAGAGTCCGGTAACGATTTGAAAACGAAAATCGCTAATAATGAAATTACGCACATGAATCGCATTTAATAAGATAGTTTGAAGTCTTGTTATTGCAAATAAGTTCTTAGGGTCTATATATATTAATATTTAACACCCTAAAACTGAAATCTTACAGAGCTTGTTCAGTGAGGACGTTGATTCGTGCAATCTTGTCGCTTGATTATTAGTTATTATTTTGTATGGCCCCTAATATGTTTAATATTATCTGATTAGAGCATGAAATACAGTTTATTTATGTATTTTTATTTTTGTCAAATGCTTTTAATACCTTCCCAAAAATATCACCTAAACTTCGGCAATTTTTCATAAAAGTGCTCCAGCTAAACATACTCTCCCTTAAAAAATATGTATGAAAATGAAAAAGACTGTTCCAGTTATTCCTCAGACAACTCATTTTCCAACGTATTTATGTACTTTATATACTAGTATAACTTAATTTTAATCAATAAAAACCATACTCTTTTCACCTCTCCAAGCAAAAATCGAGAAACAGGTGTTAGATTAGGGTGAATTACTTATAAATGACACAAGAAAATGAAAACCGGCCAAGAGCGTGTCGGGCCACGCTCAGTA
Source organism: Pammene aurita (assembly GCA_947086415.1). Lineage (NCBI taxonomy): Eukaryota > Metazoa > Arthropoda > Insecta > Lepidoptera > Tortricidae > Pammene > Pammene aurita. Next base: position 35,685,142 of record OX352291.1, read on the forward strand.
TAGGGTTCCGCAGTTTTCCGTCCGTCACAGTCAGTGTCCCCACTTAAGAGTTTTTGAAAGCACGTCATTTCATTGTGATTTTGTAAAAATTACAGGTACAATAAACACCTGCTTATACGGTTAAAACAAACTTAGTTCAGAAATTATTTTGTAATTTTTTTTCAAAAACTATTCAACCTATCAGGTTCAAAATAATTTTCCTAGAATTTTTTTATAAAGTTCTACTTTTGAGATTTTTTTCATATTTTTAAAACTTATGGTTCAAAAGTTAGAGGGGGGGGGGGGGCACATTTTTTTTTACTTCTGGAGCGATTATTTCCGAAAATATTTACATTATCAAAAAATGATTTTAGTAATATATCACACGTTAGGGTTGAAATGAAAAAAAAAATCACTCCCCACTTTACGTATAGGGGAGCTACCCTAATAAAACATTTTTTTCCACTTTTTATTTTACCACTTTGTCGGCGTGATTGATCTACATATTAGTACCAAATTTCAGCTTTCTAGTGCTAACGGTCACTGAGATTATCCGCGGACGGACGGACGGACGGGCAGACATGGCGAAACTATAAGGGTTCCTAGTTGACTACGGAACCCTAAAAAAGCGTTCCACTTATACAATTTAAAAAGGAACGTACTTTCAAAATATATATACAAAACTGATAGAAGTTTCGGTTGTTACTGCAAAATAGTATCAAATAGTTGATAGAAATCTAAAAAAAAGTTTACCGGACTCTATCGTTCACTGCGTAGAAATGCAGTTTTATTAGATTTTTTAAATTGATCTCACATAAAAACGTTTAAAATTTATGAAATACTGATTATGTACTTGTAATAAGCAATTTTTTTACTGTATCCACATCAAGAAAATAGCAACACTCATATCTCGGTAATTTAAAATGCATAAAATGGGACTCATTGTCCCGTTTATAAACTTGTTCGAAGTAACGTTTTTGCTTATTAAAAAAAATCTAGTCAACAAAATTGTGTGAACATGCGACCTCGTCCAGCAGGTACCTGGAACCGATCTACATCAAAAGATGGAGGATCCTTATGAGGCAGGTGGATGGCCTTGAAGCCATCTATATATATGAACCGCAATCGCATATAGTTATACGTAATAATTAACTATAAGTACTGTGATATATCCGTCCATATACAACAGCAACAATGGCCACACGATTTTGATCCTTTAGTTTACGACATAGGGTTATATATTATCGTACCGTAATGTCGGCTACATGTACGGCCTATGGGTACTGATATCTGCGCATTTGTTAACGTCAATTAAGAACCGATTGAATGACTAAGGCCTACCTACGTTTTAAGTTATTTGAACTCGAAATATTAGGGTGTGTAACTATTTTTAATATACTGACTGCCATACATTACACAATATTAGGCTTGTGCTAGTTTTCGTCCACACTTGTCAGTTTTCCGTCCGTAAAATTAATGCTTATAATTGGTAAAATCTACTAAATAATAAACTATAAATACAAAAGTAGAACTTTAAAAGTTTTTCCCATATATTTGTGGCAGTTTAATCAGGTGGATGATAAACTGGTACTGGGCGGAAAAGTAACATAGGTACTTAATCAATCTATATACATAATCTACATCAGGGGTTCCCAAACTATTTTTATGCACGCCCCCTGCTGCTTAAAATTAAATTCCCACGTACCCCTTCGCTTCGATGCAAGGAAACGGAAGTAAATGAGCTAGCTTGAACAGGGCTAGTGTTCAAATTTTTCGAGGCCCCGCGCCTCCCTTAAAATGTGGTCGCGCCCCCCTAGGTATGCGCGCCCCCCACTTTGAAAACCCCTGATCTACATATACTACAATTAGGTAGCTGTATTTTATTTAACTGTATAAAACGTGAAATAAGCGCCTGAACAAGCGTAAGAGCAAAGTTGAAAATCTAGGCCAACCAAGGATTAAGTTTTTCTTGTTTTACAAACCAAAGTGGATGGAAGGGAAGCTAGACGCTATTGAATAGCTATGTTTCGTGACATGACGTGACGCTTTCTATACAAAATGAAGTGTCGGAAGTGTCGTGTAGGAAGGACGTAGAACGTTACAGCGTGAAGCATCCGTTTATCTATAAGTATACAAGATTAATCAAACTTCTAAGCTTTATAAATAAGTAAGTAATCGGCTTGCAAACATTACGGTAAATTACAAATTTCTCATAATGAAATGTATATCCGATCACATATCACGTCATTAATACTTACCTATACGTACAGAAGCATTACCAACTTAAGTTTTTTAGCTATAGGTACATACGTGTATTAAGCTATACCTACACATGACCTGCTCTCAATGGCGTGACGTCACGATATCGATCGTTACATTGCTGTCAATGCACCTCCATTAGGCTGGCATCATACTATGCGCACAAATATAATGCATGTATAATATTTTCACTCGAATAATTAAAATAATTTCACGCTAATACATAAATAAAATAATTGAATAACGAGAAAAACGACACGATACTTCAATTTTATTGTTTTATTTGACACTGGCAACACCCAACGCGACGTAACACCATGCCTAGTGATTACCCCGTGCATGAAAATTAAGGCGCATGCGTGGAAAACATGGCGAGCGAGGGTGGCAGTACTTACTTGTACAGTGACGAATTCCAACAACATTATTTGGTTTATCCGGGATTTTAGCCGATTTTAGATTTGGTTGTATTTTTTAACCTTTATAGATAATGGAATATGTATTTCATTTATGTTTTAATCTGAATATTTCGTAATGCATAAAAAAATTAGAAGGCGCTCATTTTGGATAATTCTTTTAATCTTTCGTTATATTCAATTAGGCCCAGCAACAAGCACTTAAATGGCCAGCAAAGTATTAAGGCAATTATTATTCTTTAAAATATTTAAAAATCGCACTGGCTGAAATTCTAAATTATAAGAACTGTAGAATCTAATTTTACTTACACATCGCGCTACAGCAACCGGAGTAAAAGTTATAAAACAATTTCTAAGTACGTCCCTGAGTGATATTTGCATTCGGCTCCAGTCGGCGGGCTTCGTGCATTTCCGCGCGGCAGCCTTTCAACCCTCGCAGAGATGGCTCTATCGCAAAATGAAAAATCTTTACAATATTTCCTGTTTTAACCAAAATAACCGATTTCGGGTGAAGTGTATTATGTTTTAAACGTTGACTATGGAGTGTTTGTTTTAAATGATTGTTACAGTTTCGTTTAGATTTAGTGCCAATCTGTGATTGTGTTGTGCTTAGTACCTCCAAGTCCGGAACGATAGATTTAGGTAAAGATTGTATATCCAACCCTGTTTATGACTAATCGTGTACGTTTGCTTGAAGATTATGGAAATTATCAAACCTTTATTTATATTAGTTGGTTATTATATTACATTAGTTACGTTATTAAGAGGTATCTGTTTTACAGGCATCGAACCATGAAAGGCATCGACGACGATGACTGAAAAGGGGGAAGTCAATAGGATGCTGGGTAAGTTGCATTACTTTACACCCTGTTTTATACTTATTTTATTACACTGGTATTACCTTATGTTTTAATCAAAATTATAGTTAATTGACTCAATTATTTCTCGGTTTCTAACGGGACAAAGGGAAGTGTTAATTATCCGTTCCTATTTTAGACAGTTAAGTACAAGAGACCATAAATAAACTTATTTCGAATCTAGATTCGATTGTAAGTGTTGTTGTTGACAATAAATTAAAAAGTGGCAACAGGTTTAAATTTCAAAAGCTGTTTGAGTCATTACCCAATATAAACTATGTACATAATCTAAAATAATGCTTAAATAGTTTCATTCACGCTAACATCAACAGTAAAGGTACCATCGGGTTCAGATACATACCCAATTTATGAATGAATTAATTGATTAATTGAGTATGCAATTATGAACTCGATAGTACCTACAGGCCTCTTCGAAATAGGACGAATTTGTAGCGCTCTCCAAGTACTAGGTACTTAATTACCCTCCTCACTCCACTAGTAGGTAATAAAGTACTAGTTACGGACTTTATAAATTGTTGAGACATTTATGGTTCACTTCACCATAGAGTAATAAATGGATAATCCAAAAGTAAGTTTCTTTTTTAATAAACAAAAGAAATTTATGAGCCGTAAATGGCTCAATAATTAAAGTCCGTGATACCTATTAGATAGACTATATAGTAAAAAAAAATTGAATATTGAAATTTAATAATTGCCCATATTTCTTTCTTTAATTCATATTTTCTTTAACTTGCCCTAATATTTTTAAATCAGCGTCATCAAAAAAATACTTGTCGCGAGAATGATTCTGAAAGTACTCTACGTCAGTATTGTACGTCACAAAAACACTATTATACGACATACGACTAAGACTAACAAAAGTGCTGTGTGGCCTGGCGTTAAGACGCCTGGAGGAAGATGACTGACTTAAAATCCGGAGGTGTCGGGTTCCAATCCCGGCTTCTCGGATGAATAATAAGTAAGGAAGTGTAATCACCGCTCAAAACCTGCACCAAAACAGTGGTGCTAATTATCGTGGTGCCCTAATGTCATCTCAAACGTTTTAAAGTCATCATTGTCATGTTGTGAAAAATCGGTTTTATCTAGCCACCAAATTTCGGTAATATATCGCTATTATAATGCCGGCTTGCGCCGCATTTGCGCCGAATTTTGGTGCAGGAGCCACACAAGCGCCAAAAATGGCAATATTTTTTACAATCGATAAGTAAACTACGCATAAATATTGATATATTACGGACTTGTCAAATTTGAGCATAGTTATTACTTACGTTAACTTGACATTTCAGTTATTTTAATTTGAATTGCCGTTTATTGTGGCCGGTAAACCGTGGAAATCCACTGCACGGTAAAATTCTATCGTTCGATTCACAAATAGGCTATAGAGTCTATAGACTATACTTTAGACTACAGTCGTATTATTATTTAATGGGCAATGAAACTTTATCGATAAATTGATTTTGGCCACTCACAACACGGCAACTTTTCTTGTTGGTGGAATAGCATGAAACCTTTGCGGACTTGAAGTTAACACAATTGCGCTTAAACTTTGTAAGTAAATAATACTAGCGACCCGCCCCGGCTTCGCACGAGATAAAAAATGGTTATTGTGGATTATCCATTGCGGATTTTTTTGTAGACCTTTATAAGGTACTGTAAATACTGTAGTACATTATTTTGACCTTGTAGGGTTCAGCCAGCAGCAATGTAAGCGGAAAAAATGTGTTTATTTATGACATCACATTAAAAACCCCTAAAATTACCAGTGTTTCTCTACTATATTATGCATGTCTTATAAATCTTCCTCTTGAATCACTCTATCTATTTATAAAAACCGCATCAAAATCCGTTTCGTAGTTTTAAAGATCTAAGCATAGGTACATAGGGAGCGACAAACAGCGGAAAGCGACTTTTCAACTGACTTCAAGATTTCGAAGGAGGAGGTTATCAATTCGTCGGGATCTTAGTTTTTGCTTTTTTTTTTATGTATGTTCACCGATTCGAAGACGGCTGGACCGATTTAGAAAATTCTTTTTTTGTTTGAAAGCGTATACTTCACAGTTGGTCCCATTGTAACCATGTCAGGATCTGATGATGAGATCCTGGAGAAAGCGCGGGAACTCTTCAACTATTATAGGCACACCTATGGTGATTTCAGTATTTTTTACAGCAGATCGAGCATTTGGTGTTGGAAAGGTGGATGCTTAGTGAAGTCGGTTCTTTTTTGTTTAAAATTATTTTAATAATATGTTGTGATATACAAGGTGTAACAAAAATGCTGGTGATCCTTCTGAGGGCATAATTGGTATCGTATTCTAATTATGGAATCTAAGAAAAAAAAAATCTCGCAAAAAAAAAAATGGTTTTGTATGGAGGGTTGGCCGGATAAAATGACGTGCCCCTTTTCGCGTCCAAAAATTTTTTTTCTTACTTTTTCTTACTCGTATTGATACCAATTATGCCCTTACACGGATCACTGGTATCTTTGTTACACCCTGTAGAACACGAACAGGCTATCAAATTTGAATTGAATATTTTTTCGGACAAGGTTGCGGGATTAAATTTTAATAATCATGTCCTAATAAAACAATATACCTACTTACCCAAAATCTTGCACTTTGGCACCGTGTTTGCCGATCACTGATGATTAAATATGACATGTATTCGGACAGTGACGAGCACTCCGGAGTTTAATTAAATTCCGTTAAATTAACGTGATTAGTTTTAAAGAAACAAATGTATGCACCGGTGCGGATATCACGACTGGCACTGCAACTCAGATTACCATAAATGTGACATCCTTGGCGCGTGAAGTTAATGCCAAACTGGATCGTCGCATGACGGCTTAAATTATGGACTAAATTAATCTTGTGCTCCAACCGCGGAAATACATTTATAAGCGCTGTTGTTTTTTATTGTTCGCTGGTGCTTATAAGCTCTTATCAATTAAAAATTGTACAATTGTTTAAATATTGTAGTTAAGATTGGCGTCGTGTATTTTTAACTTTTTATACTCACTTTTATTGTAAACAATTTGTAACTGACTATGTATTAGTATGTACTAGGTAAGTAAATAATTGACGATGTAAAAAATCTTGAACGATGGTTTTTTACCTAGGCTATACACAGGTGGTTTGACGTAATCAATCTAACCTCGTGATTGTGCTGATATAGTTCGTTTTAAGGAATTTATTATTTTGGGGATATAAGTAGCAATAAAGACCATAGTGTGTTTTAAAAATTCACCGTTTTTTAAGAGCTTTTGAAGTAAAGCTATTTAGATACACCCATTTATCGATAAATTGACATTAAATCTATCAAAAAAATAGTATTGGAGGTCCGTAAAATTTTTCGACCTTCACGGCAAAATCAGGGGTCCCGTCCAATATGTCATTACTCTATGGTTAAGGCTGCTAGGGATTGTGTGGTATCATTTCCGTATAAAACAGATATGCAGAATTCATTTTTGATATTATAAAAGTAAAAATCCATATTCAAAAAAAGTTCTGCGAAGAGGAAAAACACTCAAAAAAATAATATTTTTTAGAACGTTGTATAAGTAGGTAATAAATGTCATTTATTTGTAAATGAAAAATTTTTATAAGGAGGCATATTGAATGCAGTTTTTTAATATGTAGTAGACGTGTGCGCCGCGCCGGCGTGGTGTAGCCGCGCCGTGGGACCCACGCCGCCGCCGCCGCCGCGGATTTCAAAATCCACGCCGTTGGCCGAAATTTCAGAATTCGGAAAAAAATTGCCAATGACAATTACCGATGAAGGACAGTCAGTTGAAAAGGAGATCGTCAATTTTTGTTAGGTGATCTGGCCCAGATTATTTAGGACCGTTTATGAATGTTTCTGACCTTTAAAAAATCGACATAATTTCTAGATCAGGATGGTGGTAAAAATATAGCGAAATCTAATGGGAAAATTGAAAAATCATGCATTTAAAACTTGAATCTGACAAGGACAATATTTGAAAGCGTGCTTGCCTATGATTTATATATTAGTACGCAGTTACGCACGAGGTGATACACACAAAGAAATGTCAGTCTCTCAATCGCTGTGTTGATGTGTGCGTACACTCGAAAATACGTAACCACTACCATTGCCTCGTAGGCTCCGCCTACATTAGGGCCACAGCCCTTCGATATATATATTTTATCGATATCGATTATCGATAATTAACTCCATAATACCACGCCACACCTCATATTAATAAAACAATGTCGATTTTTACTAATAGCTGGATAAAAATCTACCCTAATTAGGCTTCATCCATTAATTACGTCAGATTTTAAGGGGGACGGAGGGATCAACAAAGTGTGACGAGTTCTGATAAGGGGAAGGGGGAGTTTTATTTCTTGTGACGTCACAAATACAAATATCGTGTACATATATACACATAGTACAGTACTGTGTACACTTTTATTGAAGGAAAGGAACTCTTTATGTCTTCTAGTCTGACATTCAAACACTTTGGATTATTATTTTTCTTTCTTTGATTTCATTTAATATATTATTTAAAATGGGAAAATAAAGAAATAGTAATTTTAAACATTATTGTTGAAATTTGTTTGACGTAATTTGTGGATGTACCCTTATCTATCTAATTTATGTGTCTGCTAAAATACTAAAAATAATTGTGACTCAAACTATCTTCGTACCAAATTTCATCTTAATCGGTTCAGCAGTTTAAGTGTGAAAAGGTAACAGACAGACAGAGACACTTTCGCATTAATAATATTAATATGGTTAGAAGTACCATTATAAAGTTATCGTATCTATAAAATAAGTTGATCATTGGATTAATTAATCCAGTCAATCACGTTATTTTGTTTTCGAAAGAAAGAAAATTAGTTTCTACTATAGGACAGAAAGTTACACCTTAAACAATGTGTTCGAAATTATCGATAATAAATAACGGGCCGCACTCTCGTGGCGGCAGGCGCGCGGCAGCCATGTTGCCCAGCAACGTGGCTGCCGATCGTGTGACGAGACTGACGAGCGACGTTCGTATTTCCAAATACATTGCGCGTCACTCGCGTAATCCTGCGACCGCCAGCAATAGCCAGCGAGCAATTGATATGAATACTGTTGTACCATTAGATAATGGGTGAATGTCGTAATAAAAGCCTACAATTTTTGGAAAAAATGTGAAATACTCGGTTTTTATACTTACCGGTGGAAAGTAACTACTCCAGGGGCCTCTTTTAATTCGTTGCTTCGTATACGACACGACAAAATTGTACAACACGGCATTTTTACATGTTTTTTGGCACTAAATTCGTCACACGTGGTCGAACGACCGACGACTGAACCGCGCGGCATGAGGTTTCGACAAGTTTATGCGCATCTGATCATAAACCATGTAACGCGCGCCCGGCCCAGTACCGCGTCCATTAGTATTTATCTAGTCCGTGTTTGTTCCAATTGCAACATAAATCGTTACTTAAGTTAGTATAAGGAAATATGTGTTTTTTTAATTTTTTTAATCTACAAAGTAATGTCTATGAATATTGACAGCTTAATAAGGTAGAAAAATAAATATACCACTTTTATTGAAAGTGTGACCGATTTCTTTCTCTACCAACGCCGACTTCAATTGGTTACAACACTTACAACGCAAAATCAATCTAAATATTAGAAAATTTCTGGATCGTGTCCCTTTTGATAAATGAGCAGATTTTCTATTTCGTAACAAAAGAATAAGACTTAAAACTCCAGACACGTGCGTCTAGAAAGCACGCACAATACGTTGCTCCTTGCCTTGATTACCGATCCCTATAAACTCGGCACTCAGTTGATTTGCTACCTTATTATCGATAGCATAATACTCTATGTGGTATCACATGATAGGTTTCTCAACACAGGCTTCACCCTACGACTGTTGAGTCGAGACCTGCCCTTCGTTAAAGCAACTGTAATAATTGTAATATCGACAGAGTTAAAGGTTAGAGTTAAAGAGTAAATAGCGATCGGTCACCGCTAATAAAGTTCTATTTAATAATATTTGGAAAAGTTTTTGGAAACAGTAAATACCTAATTGGTGAAGGTGAAGTGCTAGTACTACATACTGTAATCATACGTGATACGTGGGAACTTATAATTCGATATACCTAAACAGACAGACTTTTAGTTAGGAAGGAAATATTTGTGAGGATTTCAATACTAAGTGATGCAATGACGCTTGGCTTGGACAACTTTTTACTAAAATGTGTGTATAGGTATATTTATCCTTATACAGAAATCACGTCAAGGCTCCCGGAGTGTTTATTTCTTAGATACCTATTACGAGATGCATCGACTCAGTAACGGGCTCGCCTCTCAGACGACTTGTGTTGTGAGTGATACTGATAACCTATAGATAACGAATCTTAAAAACTCACAACTAGTGTACACGGATAATCTCAGTGTTTAACCAACTGTTTACAGTACGGTCATTTTGTGTGTGCTCAACAAAGGTTATGTGGAACTCGGAAGTATATGGCGAATATTATACGTTAGTAAATATTGAATTGACAGTAAAGAAACCTGTGTACAAACTTAAGATAAAGAAAAAAAAAAGAAGACGTTAATTGAGTGTGTGAATTTTTGAACAGTGAATATGATTGGTTTAGTGTTGTGCATTGTCGGGAAGATATGTGAACTTGCAAGGACTGCAAATAAAAACGTTGAGGACAATGTAAATGTTAATTATATAACGAAACCTAAAATGACAGGAAAAAGGCGTAAGAAAAGGAGACGCAAGCGACGTAACGGTGGGTAAAAAATTTACAAAAATATGTTTTACAATAAAAATACATAGATTTAAGTAGATTAAGTCCCTACATGCTTTCTTCATTTACATAATTCATTGCGCAGCTTTAGCAGTGTAACTTTAAATACGATTAAACATGTGTTCAGGCTGTCAAATTTTCTTTTAGCAGTCTAAACGTATCTTCCAACACTTCAAACTAAATAGCAATATTTACTATCTTCAGCTTACCCAAGGTTAACAATTATTTCAAGTATATTTAGTATCAAGTTCACAGTCAATTCAAAATATACTTAGATTAGAGACAGGCGCGACATCTGGTCACAGGACAGTTAACTAAGTAGTCATGTACTAAAGCAACAATACCGGTCTGTTGTATAAAATACCGCTAGCCAACAATACTAAATAGCGAGCTGACGTTGTCGCGTTTATCACGCTAGATGGCGCTATTATGGTATACCTATATCTATAAATATATAGCCGCGCTACTTAGAGACTGACAGACAACGCACAGCCTAAATCGTTGAAAGTATAACTTTGAAATATGCAATATATTTTCTTAGAATTCCATGGCAATAAAAAAAACTTTTAGTAAATTTACAGGGTGGGAACAGACGTAAACTAAGGCAACACACGGCTACTGTTTCCCGTGAGACTCTAATTATCCGAATGTTTCAAAATTGTCTAATACCTACGAAAAATTTTTTGTTAAAGGCTGTCGTCGGCATATAAGTAATGAATCAAGGCATTACAATATCAGCATGGACACAAAACATATTGGTTTATCGGTAATTGTACGGTCACAGTAGACTTTTTTTTACCTTCAGACAGTAGGTATTTAATGTAATTTAATTCTAAGTTTTATTAACGGCATAAAATAATAGATAGGTATGCAGCAAAAAATACAATTACTTAATGGTTTAATAATTTACTCGAGTTAAATAATTTTAGTGTATAATATAAATCTGTAATTATACGAGTATGCTAAATAGTTATTAGAATTTTATAAGCACTTGTTTTGATGTTCAATAATAAATAGGTTTGTAGAATCGTAGATGAGAATGTAGTTAAGCAAGTCTGTCGCAATTGTCGTAACTCGCACATACCGTTAGTCAGCACAATCAAAAATAACGATACTAAATTTGGGACATCGTTCGCTCTATTACATTGAAAAGTTATGGAATCATTCCCACGCACGAACAAATTCGGAGCATCCGGGTTAAAACGTTACTGTGGTTACGTTTCCAAAGTTTTCGGTGTTCGATAATTAAGTTAATAGGGTTAGTAACGTTTTGGAAACTTAAGTACTGGTAATTTGGGACTAGGTTTCAACTTACCCCCATTTTTTTAAATCGTAAGGCTACATGTCACTGGATACAGATAGACATTTCTTCCCTGGGGTAATAGTAGTGGGAAAGCAGATGATAAAGAAAATCCAGAGAGTGGTGCGAGGTCCAGATGGGACAGTGCAGCTGCCAAGTTTGTTACTCTTTTAGCACCACCCAGGGATCACGTGTAGGGTTGTCTAAGGTGTTTCCTACGGACGCAGAGTAACATTGATCCCCAAATTACCGCCATTAGTCCGCATCCGCATCTACAGTTTTATATCCTTCATATCATACATAGAGTCATGCAATGCGACCCGGACGATGCAATTTTTTACCACATGACCTAGTTAGCCGAACATGGCTGAACTGTGGCAGAACGCAGACAGGTCACGTAACGGCCTCTAGCTCTTCAGCGTTTCAGATGAAATTTAATTTCGTGGGTCATTGAACTCGACGATATTTGCGCGTTGCTCATTGAGAATTGGATACGGGTGATCTACGTTTAAATGAATTCGATATTCATTTAATTCAATTCGAGTTTGAGCCCATTACCAAAAAAACAAGCAACCCCGTTATAAAACGTTTATCACTTGAACTGAAAATTTATTAGTTTTCAGGATTACGTTGAGTAAACTGTCCTAAGTGGACGTACTGTATGCAATATGACTACTAAAATTAAGTAGGTTTAAAAAAGAAAAAAAAATTTGCATAATTATTTTTTTTAGATTTAGCATAATTTAAATCATACACACATCTAGGCCATAAACTGTATGAAAAAGTATTTGGTCTTCGTTTGGCCATATTTAAGTAGGTAATAGAATAACTATACATCTTCGTCACCATCCATCCTCACCTCACCATCCCTAATGATTATATTATTCGCGACAAATACTAATTTCCGACGGCGAGTCAGTACAAAAAAACAATGTACTAGGTAGTTAATTATCTCATATCTGTAAGCGGGCTTAGTCTAAATATGGATACTACATACAATGCTTTCTTGTAGCGAATCGAGGGTCATTCACTCGCGGATCCCACATTACTGCCCAATGTGGTTCGACTTAGCAAAAGTACCGTTCGGGTTTTGTAGACTAGGTATATCAAATATAGAGGACATGCTACATGTACAACGTATTGACTATGCGACTACCGACGAGTTTGCGGGCGTAGTTTTGTATTTCAAATATATTTTGTATCTGGAGAAAGTTACATATGTATCTAATTGTAATTAAGTACGAATTTAAATGGCCGTTGAAATATTTTATCGAGACATTTAGGTATATTTATTGCATTTTAATGACATATTGTGACATGCCCATAGCTTGTCCTCACATGTTTTACCCGACTACGGCAAAGCCAAAAGGAAAATTCTATGCTACGGTTTTACCCAATTTCCAAAAAGGAGCAAGTTTTATACGAAAAAGCTTGTATGTAGGTTAAATCAGCATCCACACGATTATAGTTAAGAACTTTTCAATTAGACCGGCCAGTATTCTAACTTAAAAATAGACTAGATTAGATTTTTTTATCCTCACAATATGTAGGTATATTATATTATTTACAGTAGGTACTAGGTAATAGAAATATCAATACATTGAATACATACTGAGATCGTCAAAATACATTATGTCAAATCCATTTAAGAATGATCTAACTCCAATACAATTCCGATGCATGTGCAATATATTGGAGTTATATTTGCTACAAAATCATCAAGAGTAATAGACGGAGAGCTGGCCACGTCAGATATGACACAATAATGAGAGCAACGAAACCCATGTAGTTAGTTTGCTATACTATGCTTATTTCTAGATCCGGACATCTGGCAGCTGTAAAGTGGTGGAGGTCAAAGAATGCAAATAACTTGAAGAAAACAAATCCTAGAGTTCTGGGTTTAATGAAATATTATGGGAAATTATGTAATTAATTTTTATTTTTTTTATACCACGACGGTGGCAAACAAGCATACGGCCCGCCTGGTGGTAAGCAGTTACCGTAGCCTATGGACGCCTGCAACCCCAGAGGATTTACATGCGCGTTGCCTACCCTTTAGGAACCTATACACTCCTTTTTTGAAGAACCTCATACTGTAGCCCACTGGGAAAACCTCGGCAGGGAGTTCATTCCACAGCCGCAGCGTTCGTGGGAGGAAATTCCTCTTAAATCGTACTGTGCGCGACCCATTGGGCTCCAGGGTGTGGGGATGAACACCCTGCCGGCGGCGAGCGGTGCGGTGATAAAAAGCTGCCGTGGGCATCATATCAAACAGTTCTTCAGAGCACAACCCATTGTACAAGCGATAGAACACGCATAAGGAGGCAAAGTCCCTCCTAAGACTCAAAGGTTCAATATCGCTCGTGAGTTTGGGATCGTCGACGATCCGCACAGCGCGCCTTTGCACCGAGTCAAAGGTTTATAATTAGGTTATATTATATCCAGAAGGTTTTGTTGGGGGAAAGTAGTGCCAAATGCAGGGCCGGCCCGAGCATTCCTGGCGCCCTAGGCAAGAGACTGAAATGGCGCCCTTTTAAGAGAATTTGGGACAATATAACGTGTAATTCTTAGTAGATTTTTTTTAATACAGAGTGTAGACTAGTACCCAATTTTTTTTCCATAATATTTTTTGTTCCATTCGGGTTTTTCCCCATTTTTAGGGTTCCGTAGCCAAATGGCAAAAAACTGAACCCTTATGGATTCGTCATGTCTGTCTGTCTGTCCGTCCGTATGTCACAGCCATTTTACTCGGAAACTATACGACGTATCTGAATAAAATTTACACATAAGGTGTATTTTGTATGCCGCTACTTAGTTATGGAGTTAAATTTGAAAAAAAAAACAACATTTTTAGGGGGGCGCTCCATAGATGTAACTAAATTTCAAAAAATGTTTTTTAACCAAATATCAACATATGATACATCAATCGATAGGTCTTTAAAAGTAAAATTGAGGTTTTTTTGACCATTTTGTGATTAAGTGAATATTTTCTGAAATAATCGCTTCGAAAGTCAGAAAAATTGTGTAGCCCCCCGGTAACTTTTGAACCGTAAGTCCAAAAAATATGAAAATTTTTGAAGCGATATGCCTTATTATATACTTTCTACGAAAATTATTTTGAACATTATCGGTTCAGCCATTTTTGAGTTATCTCAAAAAATCTTCTTCCATAGGCATCAGATACGACCTTTTGGTATTAATTTGGTTTTTATTACATTGAACGTACGGAACCCTCCTATGCGTGGTCCGACACGCACTTGGCCGGGTTTTTTATTTTTGTATGCGATTGTGTTTTTTCTTCGGACGCATTATTTTGACTGTTTTTATGCTGGACGTTTTCTATGCATTGAATCTGCTGTGGAAGGTGTACGCGAAAAAAAACGTAAGTTTAGCCGTTTCACACACGCATCCTAGAAGTCAAAACAAATTTTTGACCAGTAGTTCTTTAATAAAAATCCCTTAGCACTCCCCTCTGTTGAGTTTTTTTTTGTATGGGTTTTTTTTTTCAGAAACCTATCGCGTGTGGTATTTCATTTTTAACCATTTTTTTTTATTAAATAAAAAATGATTTTCAAAACATACCAAGATTGGGCTCCTCGAATCCAGATACAATTTGCTGATATTTTTTTTGTACAATATACCACAAATGATACTTGATATCCTCATATGTAACCCCAAGAAAGCAATTTTGAAAATAATTTCATTTAGTATTTTTTGAATTTTTTTTGAAAAAAAAAGGATATTTTTTTCAAAATTGCTTTCTTGGGCTTAGATATGAGGATATAATATAACGTATCGTTTGGGGTGTATTGTACAAAAAAAACTCAGCTTGGTCGTATCTGGATGAGCCCAAATTGGGTACGTTTTGGAAATTATTTTTGTTTTAATTATTTAAAAAAATGCTTAAATGTAATTATGTGGTATATTTTTAGAATCGTCTTAAAAAGCCCTTTCACACGCGATAGGTTTCGGAAAAAAAATATATTTACCTATACAAAACAAAATTACTGCACCTCCCGTTCTAAAGGATTTTTTTAAAGAACTGCGGATCAATAAAAATATTTTGACATCTAGTATGCGTGCCAAATGGCTAAACTGTACATCGATTTGCGGTTTTTCTTTGAAATTGTGCTCGTACACCGTCCACAATTTTTTTTTATACCACGACGGTGGCAATAAAGCATACGGTCCACCTGATGGCAAGCAGCTACCGTAGCATATGGACGCCTGCAACTCCAGAGGTGTCACATGCGCGTTGCCGACCCTTTATAAAAAGGATGACGACGGCTGTGATGACGGCTAAGGGAACATGAGGGTCCCTCGTCGTCAACACACTGAGTCCTCATTGAGCTCTTTGGCACTATGGGGGAATGCGTGAATGGAGCAAAAAATACTGTGGATTTTTTTTGGGTACCTACCTAATCTAAGCCCCCTGCTAAAGGCGCTCTGCGTTCTCCTGAGATTAATATAAAGGGTCATCATCCTCTTCGCATTAGTCCCGGCTTTTTGCCACGGCTCAGTTGAACCTGGGGACCGTTTGGCAATCTAATCTCATCAATTGGCGAAGGAACTAGTTTTTACGAAAGCGACTGCCACCTGACCCTCCAACGCAGAAGGGAACCTATACCTTATTGGGATTAGATCCGGGTTCTTGACGATGTTTTCCTTCAACGAAAATTGACTATTAAATGATATTTCGTACATAAGTTTCCAAAAACTCGGGGTTTGCACCCGAGACCTGGATTTAAAGTCTAACATCTTACCACCACACTACCAGCGCTTTTTATGCCCCAAAAGGGCGACACATAAACACAACAATACATGTTAAATTTTTTAATTGGTATTAAATTAATTCTGAAACTGGGTGAAACCCAGAAAAGTTTATATTATATTTTTGGCTTTAAATGATCGGGACTTCAAAAAAAAAACTTCGAGACTTAATTCAACAAAATTTAAATTTAGGAATAACATTGAAAAACTGACACATTTCTGTCTCATCTCGATGTATACGACGTGAAACCGAAATAACGCAAAACCAATTGTCTGTTTACAATCGAGAGTAGAATTGATTATCTACCTACACTTTATTTTTTTTATTTTACGTTAACCAATTCTGAAGATAATCATATATATGCTGTCTTAGCAATTACGAGTATGTTTAATTCGTAACCCCAGATTGATTATTGACAATGACAATACTACACAAAAACTATTAAAATTTCAACCGCCTTTAGGAAGATTGTAATATTAGGTATTTAATATGAAAAATCTTCGACGACGTCTCTCTTTATGTCTCTACGTATTAATTTTGAGACTGGACGCGAGAAAAGCATTCTGAAAAAAAACCAAAAGTGTTTTAAAGTGTTGACAATCCCATTATATAAGTCTTTGTGGTGGCACTGTGTCGCCAAATTAAAAATATTTTTGTAGAAAAGTGTGTATCTAAGCCTTGACAAATTGTTTTTTTTTCGATGCCGCCGGTTGGCGCCCCCCTTATACGAGCGCCCTAGGCGATCGCCTAGTTTGCCTATATGGACGGGCCGGCCCTGGCCAAATGATGTAAAATTCAATTTTTGGTTAGTCGACACTGTTTTTATTTCCGCAATAATAGACAATGGTTTTTAATCTAATGTTAAAATATAGGCCCTGTCCTCTATAAATTACACAACTTTCGCCTTTTTTACCTATTTTGGTACTACTTTTTTCCAACTTAAAAACTTTGTTGGTCTGTCACTCTGACATCCACCCATTAAAAGCTGCCAGATGCCCGGATCTAGCAAAAAGGATGGTAAAGCAGTCTAACTAGACAGGTTTCATTGCTCTCATTATTGTGTCACATCTGACGTGGCCAGCTCTTAGACCATAATATGATATCAAAAATTTATATTACTCGAATAAGATAAATGTATTGCATAGGTATGCATTGGATTTGCAGTTAGGTCATGTCATGTCCGAATAGAGGCCCAGTTTACTTAGGTATGAAGAAAGTTGAATGGCGTTTATGGTAGGCAAGAGCCTGGCAAAAATCAATAAAGTGCAATAAAATTAATTGTTTCTAGTTTTAATACCTATTACCCATTTCTAAATACACTCGAGAGCAAAGGAACTCGTTTTAATTTCTGTCAAGTCTAGTTCCAAATATGTAACAGTCAACAGTTTAATTACTGCTATATTAGATTCAATTAACGAAGCCCGCATGAGTCAGAGGTTTGGCATCGGCTGATTGTTGAGGGACACAAAGGACTCGCGATATATGCGGGTCAATATCAAATCCTCACATTACACAAATTATCTCTTTTTACCTGTTAATTGTTATTTTGTTAATTCACCCCCCTGCCACAAAGAAACTGGGTTTGTTTGTCACGCCACGAGTGACGTCGATCGCACTGAAGTCGGCCGCAGGTGTAGTTCAGTTGCGCGCGCAGCGCTTGCGCGATAGACGGTTATACGGCGGTGGTGCAGTCGTGATCCGATTAACAACGTCAGTTTTATACTTACATCTAACAACAATATGATTATCTCTATCGATTGTTTCCGTACATGTTTATCGCTTGATTTGACCTGAAGAATAAAATTTGGCCCTGACGAAATAAAATAATTGCACGTTTTTTCATGTCGTAAACACATGAATTCCGGCATCATAATGCAATACATTATCTTTCGCTATATTGCACAGCGACCTTTATGTTTGTGTTTTATTCCTGTTTATTTAGTAGGTTTGGTCTTAGTGACAGACGAAGGATCAAGATGTGTCGGTGCGCGTGTCGTAGTATAGTGGGATTAATCCCGGTTTATTTGCATCCCGCTCCCGCGTCCCGTGCTCCCTCGGGCACCCGTGGCTGACTTCAGGGTGTTCCCGCCCCTCGCTCCCCGCTCGCCCCGCCGCTCATTCACGCGATCAGCCAATATTTGGATCGGGATAGCGTGCTCGCAGCTGTCAATTCAAGCGATACGCAGTTACTAGACTAC
This sequence comes from Pammene aurita, assembly GCA_947086415.1. Classification (NCBI taxonomy): domain Eukaryota; kingdom Metazoa; phylum Arthropoda; class Insecta; order Lepidoptera; family Tortricidae; genus Pammene; species Pammene aurita. The sequence continues at coordinate 35,703,716 of OX352291.1, forward strand.
TAACAAATAATATAATTTATTTAATTTCATCTTGCAGTGTCTTTACTTGTGTTTTGTCACGTGCAAAAACAATGTGAAAAGTGGTTGTTAAAATATTTTCTTGATTACTTTTATCCTTTTTGACTTAAATTAAATCGATCGAACACGCAAAATGTGAGGTGTTTTACCCTCAAAGTGTTAAGTGCTAAGTGATGAAGGTGCGTTGTACGGGATTTTGGCACCAAATCGACCAATCATAAAGGATACATTGGAAAAAGAAAATGCGGATCAAGCTCACAGACCTTCGCCCGAATGGTATTGTTTTTTCTAATTACCCCCCTTTTGAAGCAATTAAGTAATTTACTCTTAAGTAACGCTAGTTTATTCCAACTAATATTATTAAACAAATATTATTGTAAATATTAATTTGTCATTGATTATGGCCATATAAATTTCGCCCCTGTCCGCTTATTAGAGAGGCGTTCCTATTCCTAATGTTTTAAATTGCGATGAGTGTGCGCGACGGCGATTGGCGCAGCCGGCGAGGTCGCGGTTTCATCACATCACCGTCATAAAACAATACCTCGCTCCCGCATGGCCCACACTTGCCCAACATCAATTGTTTATAGTGTCAAGCACTAGATTGGCTACAAGGAGGCTATGATTGTCTTCACACCATTGATTTAACATTAAGTTAAGTGCAGAGCATTAAAATCAGGTCACTTTATAAAGAATTTAAAGAAGCCTACAAAGTGACTCGTTTTGTGTTGGTTTTGGATAAAAAACAAAGTTACTTACATTAATTCAGAACTTAAAGTGAGTTAGTGACAAATTTAGGGACTAGTTTGATGGGGTTATTTAATCTTGTTTTTTATAACAGTAGGTGTAGGTATACTTAGTGGAGTTAAAGGAATCGGTAAAGCTAATTTCAGGTAAAATGATTAATTAGTGTTAATAGGATTTAAAAGTACCTTAATTGATCATCGGATCATCACCCTTCAAGTTGCTTCTACCTTTAGACCTATTCCTATAACTCAGGGGTTCCCAAACTATTTTTACTCACGCCCCCCTGATGCCTAAAATGAAATTCCCACGCCCCCCTCGCTTCGATGCAAGGAAACGGAAGTAAATGGTCTAGCTAGCCCTGATCAAATTTCCCGAGACCCCGCGCCCCCGTTAGAATGTGGTCGCGCCCCCTAGGGGGGCGCGCCCCCCACTTTGAAAAGCCCTGCAATAACTTAACTAAGTATTTGCCACAAAAATGAAATGAGATTACTAATACTATTAGTATATTATATAGTCTGTGCTAATACTAATCACTAACGAATAACAACACGTATATAAAATTCAGTCAATAGAAAATCGAATCGAAAACTTGATATATTTATGAACCTACCTAGAGCTAGCTAGCTCTAGTTAGTTACTAAGTAATTAGGTACCTACTTACATTCGGTCTGAGTGTCTTATTGGAAATTACAATGAATCACGCAAAAAGAGGCTTATTTACAAAGTGTCATCCCTACGAGTGATGAATCACACCAAAGAATCCACAAACTCAATAAATAGGGCAAAATGTATGTTATCAAGTGGTAAACAACCGAAGTTTTGTAACAATGATCTATATTTTCTAACCGGTAGATACCGGTTATGTATAGATATACAAACCAGCTTGCTTTGACTTACTATTGCTGATTAATCGTAACTTAACCTTGTTGACCACTGTTTGCTGATCAGTTAGATACTGTTGTTATTAGTAACGCTAACAGCATTAGGCTATCGACACCGTGTAAAATATGATCTCCGAATACCCGTTGTTGTTAAGGATCTTGGAGGTCAAGTTAAAATTGTAATATAAACCTAAGAACTCGAGATATAATGTTTTGTGAACTCGTAGCGCCAAAAATGAAGCTCATCGGAACATCGGAAGTGTCTAGGTCCGATGTAAATAAGGGCTTTTGTAATTCAAACAAACCTATTATTCTTCTAATGAGGTGCCGTGTTTGTTAAAACATTTACCCGTACAATATTGTTACAGTTTAAACCATTATCATAGGAAACGCCTGATTCGCCTACCGCTAAGTTCCTTATGATTCGTTTATAATTGAGTGTAATCTAGTCTGTTTTAACTATGAAGGAAGTCGTAAATGGTTAACCGTTTTAACGCAACTTATTGCACGTACCTACTTAAGTATAAAACGATGGTCTGTAAATGATTAGGTATTTAGTAACCATTTTCTAAAGACTAGATCTTGGTAGCTAGTACAACTAATTGACTAACTGAGAATTACTAGGTAAGAACATTTTTCTTATGTTACTATTAAAAATATGACGTGTGTCTTTGGTTAAACACAATAGTAGTTTATGCAACTGATACATAATGAGGGGCCTTAAAACAAGAGTGGGGTTTAATGAAACGAGCGCAGCGAGTTTCATTATAGGATCACACGAGTGTTTTAAGGCCTAAATTATGTACAGTTGCATACATTACTTTATCTACACACATATTGCAAGTACTCAAAGATGGGTTCAGAAGCCGAAGGCAATTGACCTGCATTACTAGGTAGATAGATACAAGTGCTGAAACATACCCACAGGTGTAAGCTTAATAAAAATAAATAAATTGGAACTGATAAGGAAAGTATATTTATTTATTATAATATAGTTAATAGTGAACATTTACATTTTCGCAATTAAAAATGTTTCGACAAACAATAACTGACAAGTTGATAACAGAAATGGCGGCCGTACAAACCATAGAGAAATATATATATGTACAAACTTCTGTCGCGAGTTTTTTTTAAATATTAGCCAACGAACAAAGTCCTTATTCTCATGTCATCCGAGATCAAAATGTCGTGCGGTTTATGTCAAAAAATATATCGTACTGACGTTTCGTATCGCCAACATTTTAAAATCTATGGATACTAGAATAGAAACCCATTGAAATTGTGTTGGTTTTGACAGCTGTTCCAAATTTGAAACTCATAACTTAACAATATTTGAGCATGTAAAGTTAAAATTACATTACTGCCACAGATAAGAAACTTATCATAGTGAAATCGTTTGTTGTAATGCTGGTCATTGCCTACGGTTTTTGAACGCATTTTAGAGGACTTACAAATATGAGTGTAGATAAAGGATTTAAGACATGCAGTTTTCGTACGTGGCCCTCTAAGTTTCTTATTTTCAGTGCTTGTATGCCTTCAATTAACCCTTTTAATGATCGTTTTAAGTAATTCTGCGTGGCGTAATGCCCAGTTACTTAGTCTTCACTATGTCTGAACCGAATCCTGTCTGCCAAGAATGTTTTTCCTATTGTGGCTAAGCTAAGATTGATTTGTTTTTTATAGGATTGTAGACTTTTTTACTAATGCACTGTTACAATATTAGTTAAAAGAAAACAATTTGACAAAAAAAAAATGTAATACTAGCAGTAGTTTGTTACTGAACACTTGTTGTCCTCAAGTTCATCAATATCGAACGGCCGACGTCCGTCTCCCTTGATTGACTGCCCTTGCACCCTGGTGTCTGGGGGAGATTCCTTACTCGATCGATGCTTCCCTCACTTTCTTTCATGCTATATTTATACTAGGTATATCTACGTGGGACTGGGACACTGAATTATTCGGTATCTCTTAAGTGTTGAGTTGTTCTTATACGAAATGGATTGATAAACATATATCATGAATTAAGTACTCTAACAAATTATTACGCAGTTTTGGCTATTGAAATTATCTTGAGACGTTAGACTAGATTCACTGGGGATAGGAATACAATATAAGTAGATTATCAGTACCATCCATCAGTTTAGTCGACAGATTGTCTTGCTTTGATTATATGCCAACAAATCATCAAAGTTTGGTACGCCAACGGATTGAACCATAGATTGACATGTAATTTAATGTCGTGATCACTACTAGTACTACTGGCAGTTTAATTCGAGGAAGAAATTACTGTGTTCTATTTAAAGTGTACATCTGCAGACGCAGACTAGACATCCGGCTGATTTTGTCTTTTGGTAGTTTTGTTTGAGTCAACTACAAACGTTTAGGTAATTGATAAACCTTTGCATTTTTGTCTATTGTAGAATTAACCTATAATATACATACATATTACACGAGCTTGTATACCAAACGAGAATTAAAAAAAAAAAAAATTTTTCGAATCTATTTGTAATTCAAACTAAACTCTAATAGTTTAATATAACCACTTTTTTTATATGTGGGCCATATTGTGGCAAACCTTCAACTTCTAAATTAAAGAAGGCAGGTATCTTCTTACGATTAGAGAACTCAGCGGAATGGAAGGTCTATAAATTATCTACTACTTACAATCGCTCTACCAATTCAGTTTAAAAAAATTGGACGACTGTATATTTAACAATAACAAAAAATGTAGCGGATATATTTTAAGTTCTATAAAACTCAGTCTCACTAGAATGGGCAGCTTCAAAAGTGAAATTGATACACAGTCGGAGTGTAAAGGAATTCCACGCAGCATTCGTCCGCTAACCGTGCCCATTTCGACATTGTCGACTTAAGGCAAGATTCGGTTACTGCACCGTAAAAAATATCATGCCTTATTATTAAGTTTCACTATGTTTTTGTTTCCTCGTTAAATATGTATCAAGGTTGCTTAAGACCTTGACTCGAAAGGTTGGGATTAAGATAAGGCAAACGAGAAAATTAAAACGACAAAGCAGGTGTTACTTACGATATAATGTTGACGAGAAATAAGGACAGGTGCAATAATTAAGTCAAAATGTAATTAGCAAAATGAGATAAGAAGAGAACAGACCTTAATTGCTAGTTTGTTGACGTAGTTATCTCAACTAATATCGGACTAATACAAAAGTATGCAATAGCGAATTAATTTTAGTGTTTAGGTTGTATGAATATTGTATGATCTAAATGCATTAGAAACGTGTACTTGCATACAACATAACATTATAGCATGCTTTTGATTGTATTTAGGTATGACCGTAACTACATAAAATAACTCTGGCTAAGAAAACACTGCTTCTATACATTTTAATGGTTATAGCAGATATTACTTTATATGGACCAAAAGGTATTTTAGATGTATTTAATTTGCACACAATTCACTATGTTAAAATTTATTTGAAAGAGTACAATATTGTACCTACCTAGAGAGTTTGGCCTCAAAGCCTACTTACCTACCTATCTCAGAAAAAAGGTTTTGAAGACGCAACCTTAATGTTGTATGGTATAAAAAAACCATAAAAGAACTTACCTGTCGTTGGTGTTTCTATTTCTCCTTAAATTAGGTATATGGTTTTTTTCATCAACATATATTGAATAACTTCGGTAACAACAATATTTCGGTACTTAGACATTATTCATTAGAAAAACAATAACATCTTAATCAGCAATCCGATATTGTTCTTTTAATAATGTGGAACGTTAAGTCCACTTAAGATATCAGTTATCACTGAGCTGTTGTAACTTACAGAACTTTAGAAAAATGTGTTGCGCTGAGAACAAGTAATTTCCAACGTCGTCGTAAAATTGTTTGTAGAGGACACTTTACTGGCAACAGTCTCGGCCCTATTAACTGATAAGGCTAAAGTACACTGGCCCAAATCTTCTTCAATACCACGCCTCAAGCTGTATAGATTTCATGCGCGTTCATGGACTTTTAAAAGGTGACACTTAGTTGGTTTGTTGCCTCTGAGCGGTTTTTATTGTATTTGTTTGTGATTTATAGTTTACGGCACAGGATAACCTATATATAATAGTAGATTGTACACCAAGGGGATAAAGCACTGTTTTATGTCACGGGCGCAATATTGAATCCTGAACGTAACGAAGGACTCCAGATTTTAATCCCGAGCGTAGCGAGGGGTTTATGAGTTTATTCCCGAGCGAAGCGAGGGAATTAAGACTGAGTCCTGAGTGCAGTGAGGGGTTCAAGCGCGCCCGTGACAAAAACAGCTTTATCCCCGAGGAGTATACTCTACTTTTCTCACCTCTTGCGAGACAATAAAATAGCTAAGGCTACTAGAAACGGATTTTTATTAAAGTAAATCAAAAGTAAAAACCGGCCAAGTGCGTGTCGGACCACACATAGGAGGGTTCCGTACCTTCAATGGAACCAAACTAATACCAAAAGGTCGTATCTGGTGCCTATGGTTTTTTGGAGATAACTCAAAAATAGCTAAACCGATAATGTTCAAAACAATTTGCGTAGAAAGTATATGATAAGACGCATCTCCTCAATTTTTTTCATATTTTTGGAGTTACGGTTCAAAAGTTACAGGGGGGGGGGCACAATTTTTCTGACTTTCGAAGCGATTATTTCAGAAAATATTCACTTAATCACAAAATGGTCAAAGAAACCTCAATGTTATTTTTAAAGACCTATCATTGATGTGTCACATGTTGATATTTAGTCAAAAAAAATAGTTACATGTATGGAGCGCCCCCCCCCCTAATTTTTTTTTTCAAATCTACATAACTAAGTAGCGGCATACAAAATACACCTTATGTGTAAATTTTATTCAGATACGTCGTATAGTTTCCGAGTAAAATGGCTGTGACATACGGATGGACAGACATACAGACAGACATGACGAATCCATAAGGGTTCCGTTTTTTGCCATTTGGCTACGGAACCCTAAAAATTTATTCTTGATACATTAGTCCATTTTATTAAAATTTTATCTTCAATTTTTATAGAACCTGCAGTTTTACTCCGTATACTGCAGCGTCTTATGTTATGACACTCGCGGCATTTGTTTTAGGTATTTAAAAAAGGTGGCCAGCACGATTTTCCGAATAAATTCGATTTTCAAATCAGTTCGACGCGGCGGCGCGGGCCCCGGCTGGCGTCGCGGGGCTGTGCACCGTGCGGACTTTACCAAATTAGACTTTAAGCACATAACAATAAGAACTATGGGAAGTGAAATCACATTATTAACCAGCGGGTTATAATGAGATTTAGTACAACATTATAACCCGGCTAAAGCCAAGGGCTATAATGATTTGCTTTCGGTGAGGTTTGCATGATATATAATTTGGCATTGTCGAGCAGGTGGTGTGAAAAATAACATACTGGTAACCTGCTTTTAATGTTTTTCTTGGAACGATCTATACCTAATTAGTTGGCATTATGGGATGTAGTGTAGACATATTTTTTCCGCTGTGATACTTTTAGTAAGTTGATACCCGATGTGTTATAATAATCCTCCAATCCTCCAATATTCCTCCAATTAGGTATATTAGGTTAGGTTAGGTATTATACAGTTATTACAACAGCATTGGACAAATAAATCAAACAATATATATGACAGAAATTTTATCAGCGCCTGATTCGGCGTCCATTTTTTTGGTTATTAAGATAGTATCAAACACATATTTATAAAATCTTCTATAAATATCAATTCCAAATAACAATTTCGTATCAGATTGCTAAACGTCGTAAAATATCACAACGATTAAGATAGTTTTACGATTCTAATATCTGTCTAGTTCTTTTGTATTGTTAATAGTACATAGGTATATAACATTTCCATCCTAAAATAAACTCGACACATCATCCCTTTTGCGTGCGAGAAATACGAATGTAGGTAGTTTTCCTTAACGGTAGCTTCTCGTAAAGCGGTGTTCTAAAATATAATTTATTAATGTTATTATATGTCCAACTAGCTGTACCCGCGGCTTCGCCCGCGTATGTGGGAGGTTTCATTTACTATCCAAACCATTACGTAGAATTGACGCGTTCTACATATGAATCTAATTAAATTTATTAGTTTATCCGTGATAAAGATAACGGACCAAAAGGCGTGCGTCGAGACCTGCGAATGCTAATGACCGAATTCCTGCAGGAGAGCATGCTTCGAACAGAGGGTCAAACGCTGAAGGTATGCGCGCGAGATAGCGTGTGAGCGGAACGTCCCAGCGAAAACTGCTTTTGCAGCAGCAGGCCAAAATCTAATAAGGCCAAAGGCAGCAAGAATTTTTCAGCAGGAGCATGAAAGGGCCCCCACAAAACTCAATGGTCAAGTTTTTTTGGTGAACCCGATCGCCGAAGCCGTGATGCGGTGAGCGGCAATATCGCGAAAGCCATAGGGCGAGTTCCGCTCAGGACCCAGGCCCGGAGGTTCGCAGCGAGAACTGCTTCAACAGAAGCAGCATGTCAGGGACTCAGGGACCGGACATAACTCAATGGCGAAGTGTCTTAGCGAACTCGAGGGCTGCGGAAATGTATGTGAAAGTCAAAGGCCGATTACCGCGTAAGGTCCAAGCTCGGAACATCGCAGCGAAATACTTCTTCAACACCATTATGACAGGGACCGGACATAACTTAAAGGCGAAGTGTCTTAGCGAACCCGAGGGCCGTGGATCGAAGGTGAGCGGCAACGTCTGAGAAAGCCAAAGGCCGAGTACCGTATAGGGCCCAGGTCAGCAGCAGTACCATGACAGGGACCGGACATATCTCAATGGTGAAGTGTCTTAAGGCCCGAGGATGAGTGGCAATATCTGCGAAAGCCATAGGCCGAGTACCGCGTAGGCCCAAGCCCGGAGCTTCGCAGTGAAAATTTCTCCAGCAGAATCAACATGATATAATCCGGACAAAACTGAATGGCGGAGCCCCGAAGGTGTGCGGCAATGTCTGCGAAAGCCATAGTCCGAGAACCGCTTAGGCTCAGGCCCAGAGCGTCGCAGCGGGAATTGCTTCAGCAGCAGCAGCAGCAGCAGCATATGACAGGGACCGGACATATGTCAATGGTGAAGTGTCATATGGCCCGAGGGTGAGCGGCAATGTCTGCGAAAGCCATAGGCCGAGTACTGGGTAGGCCCAAGCCCGGAGCGTCGTAGTGAGAATTTATTCAGCAGCAGCAGGAAGCATGACAGAATCCGGACAAAACTCAATGGCGAAGAGTCTTAGCAAATCTGAGGGCCGGAGGCCCGATGGTGAACGGCAATGTCTACGAAAGCCAGGCCGAGTTCCGCGTAGGCCCAGGCCCGAAACGTCGCAGCGAGAATTTCTTCAGCAGCAGCGTGACAGCTAGCAGCTAGTAATTGCTAGATTCACGACTACCCTTTTTATTGCAATCAGCTGTTAAAGCGAGATAAAACATGTTGCCCTCACAAACGGTACAATTTTTGCTGGTACCCGACAGCATTATCGTGTAATCGAAATAGATAAATCTTAACTACCTGTTTTATTTCTTTTTACGTAATATTGTAAGTAGGTTTTATGTATTGATAAATAGATTATTTTTACGTTGAGAATAAAGTACCTCCAGATATTAATGGATCACAATATATGTCCGGATAGGTACTTACAATTTCCAAAACGCAGTAACACGTTTTAAAAATATTTAACCCGCAATCCTTGGAATCAAATTGGGAAAGCATTTAAAAATCCATGGTTTAAACCTCGGCGGAACGCAACAGACCGAATCGCTTAATTTAATCTAAAGACGTCCTTAAATAATGTTTGTATACAGTATACAGTCTACCTATACAGCGCCATCTGTGACCACTTTTGAGAACTATTTTTTTATGAAATTTATGTTTTTAATAAGCAGAATAAAAACTACCCTATATGTTGCTCCGGGGTATAAACTGTTACTATACAAAATTTCGTAAAATTCTGTGCAGTAGTTTTTACGTAGTGCGCGGACAAATTCACAGACAGACAGACAAGAATTCCAAAAATCACTGTAATGTATTCAGTCAACGTTTCTAAGACCCCCCAAATAAGTTTTTCTGGAATATGTTCAATGTACATTTTTTTTCTCCTTACGCGTTTATTATATGTATAGATAAGGAAAAAAAATTCACAGATTTCGTGCCTCACACGACTATCGAGCATTACGAACATTGGAAATGAATCTACGGAATTCGAAAAAATATTGTCGCTGAGCGACGGGAAAGTCGGGATAAGGAAAATGTTATAAAATAAAACTACAACGTTGAATGATAATTATTTTATTCTTAGATTAACATAAGTATCCTCGACTCGCTCTTGACTTACTTGTATGACGTATATGAGCCGTTTTGTGAATTAGTTTAACGTTGAGACAGGCAGGAGGCTGTCAATTGACTAGAAACGGATGGAATAGCTTCTAAACCCCTTTCCCCTTTATTCATAGCATTTATAATCTAGCAGTTACGAGTATGTCGAATGTAGTTAAGGGTAGCTGGAAAGTAATCCAAACTCAATGTAACTTTAATGGGTAGTTTGGGGGTATAACATGAGTAAATCATGTCGATTTTTAGTTTCACTCATGATTAGCTGAAGCGATTACATTAGTAAGACAGTATGCTTAGTTAAACTAACGATTTAGTTGATTAGGTGATTAGATTTTGCGTAGCTACTAGCTCCTTCACGTTTTTCCCTGACGAAACAGAGGCGGTACCTAGGTGTGTATAATATACATTTAGGATAGATGGCTATTTGTGACAATTTTTCTGAAGGTATCATTAAATCAAAGGTCTTGAGTTGTATAGTGCAGATTCAATATTGAGCAATAAAAGCGTAAATGCCGTCGGCAAATGTTACCTTTACCAAAACATCGACAATTTTTTTGTTAGTTTTTGGTATGAGTGTACAAATGAATGCTCCCATTTAACTTTGAAACGGCCTGTTCGGTTTTATTGCGGTTTTCGGCTACAGTTAAGGCAGCTATCACACAGCTGCGGTTTCCACATGCGCTTTTCATTTTCATTCTCATTCTCATTCTCTTTCTCTTTCGCTTTCTCTTTCTCTTTCTCTTTCTCATTCTCATCCTCATCCTCATTCTCATTCTCATTTTCATTTAGGATAATGAAAATTTCTACATATGTATCTGGTTCAATATGTGAAATTCAGAACTTATTCAAGTAATAATATGAAACAGCTTAAGAACACTCTAATCATACATTCGTCAATCACATTGAACAAGTTAGTTGATTAGCGTTAATTTAGTTTCAATCAGCGCCCGTCGTTAATGATTTACTCATGGCGAAATTACTTGATTGTTTTGTGTTATGATTTAATCAGCGATTATTCAATCAGCAATGATTAGTAATCGATCACCGATTTTAATCAAGTGTGCCCAACTCTGCTGTGAACAAACAAATTGAAAAATTTCCACACGCATATCGAAGTTTGAATAATTGTCGCCGTGGCGCCTAAGTATACATATTTCATTTTTAGGGTTCCGTAGTCAACTAGGAACCCTTATAGTTTCGCCATGTCTGCCCGTCTGTCCGTCCGTCCGTCCGTCCGCGGATAATCTCAGTGACCGTTAGCACTAGAAAGCTGAAATTTGGTACTAATATGTATATCAATCAGGCCGACAAAGTGGTAAAATAAAAGGTGCAAAAAAATGTTTTATTAGGGTACCACCCCTATACGTAAAGTGGCGAGTGACTTTTTTTTTTTCATTTCAACCCTAACGTGTGATATATTGTTGGATAGGTATTTAAAAATGAATAGGGGTTTACTAAAATCATTTTTTGATAACGTAAATATTTTCGGAAATAATCGCTCCAGAAGTAAAAAAAAATGGTTCCCCCCCTCCTCTAACTTTTGAACCATAAGTTTAAAAAATGTTAAAAAATCTAAAATGTAGAACTTTATAAAAACTTTCTAGAAAAATTATTTTGAACTTGATAGGTTGAATAGTTTTTGAAAAAAAATTACAAAATAATTTCTGAACTAAGTTTGTAATTTAACCGTATAAGCAGGTGTTTATTGTACCTGTGATTACTACAAAATCACAATGAAATGACGTGCCTTCAAGTAAAGTAAAAACGGTGAAAATCGGTTCACGCAATAAAGAATTATCCCATAAAAATCATCTTCTTTATGCTTTATGCATACTTTAAGCTCGCGCGCAATAGTTTACTTAATTTGCCGATAGATGTCGCTGTACGTGGAACGCTCATATCATATCCTACATGGCGGTATTATTTTAACTCTTAAGTGGGGACACTTACTGTGACGGACGGAAAACTACGGAACCCTACACTGAGCGTGGCCCGACACGCTCTTGGCCGGTTTTTAGATTAATAAGCAGGATATAATAATGTTCAAAGTACAAGAAAATTATTACATTACAAATCCGTAGTCAACTCGAGAAATGGTAGCCACATAGCTAAATAATTTTTAAGCAAAAAAAACAGACTTCTTCACTGGGGAAGCCGGTGAAGGATTATTGTAGATGGTGCATTCTATACAATGAAATAACTTGCTTAACAAACACAGCGAAGAGGACAAATCGTCAAACGTGAACTATGCGTCGTTGAAGAATTCCTTTCCATTTTACATTTCACATGTTTATGGCACCAGCCGCAGTTCCACTTCATCAATATGTCACTGTTTTCAATGAAAATGCTTGATTGTTGATTTAAATACAAAAATCACTTTATGTATGCCTTTAAGATTTGAGAAGTTTCCTCGATTCCTCCTGGATCCCATCATCAGAACTTAGCTTGACGAAAATTTGTCCTGAGAATCTAACTTGCTTAACAAACACATCGTAGAGGACAAATCGCCAAACGTGAACTATGCGTCATTGAAGAGTTCCGCTCTGATCATCATCAGCAGTTCCACTTCATCAAATGTCACTCTTTTGAATGAAAATGCTTGATTTGTTGATTTAAATACAAAAATCACTTTATGTATGCCTTTAAGGTTTGAGGAGTTCCCTCGATTCCTCATGGATCCCATCATTAGAACTTGAGCTTGACGAAAATTCGTCCTGACAATCTTACTTGCTTAACAAACACATCGTAGAGGAGAAATCGCCAAACGTGAATTATGCGGCGTTGAAGAGTTCTGTTCTGATCATCATCAGCATTTCCACTTCATCAAATGTCACTCTTTTGAATGAAAATGCTTGATTTGTTGATAAAAATACAAAAATCACTATGTGTTTGCCTTTAAGATTTGAGGAGTTCCCTCGATTCCTCATGGATCCCATCATCAGAACTTGAGCTTGACGAAAATTTGTCCTGACAATCTTACTTGCTTAACAACCACCGATGTGTGTTCGATAAGAGGAGGAATCGCCAAACGTGAACTATGCGTTGTTGAAGAGTTCCCTTCTGATCATCATCAGCAGTTCCGCTTAATCAAATGTCACTGTTTTGAATGAAAATGATTGATTTGTTGATAAAAATCACTACATGTATGCCCTTAACATTTGAGGAGTTCCCTCGATTCCCCATGACGGAGTTATGGAGTAACAAACATAAAAAAAAAACTAAAAAAAAACAAAATAAAAAAAACATACACGCCGAATTGAGAACCTCCTCTTTTGAAATCTTGAAGTCAGTTAAAAAAAAATAATGTGAAAAATGTCGTTCTGACTTTTTTCAAAAAGGTTAGGCTACAGGGCAGACCCTTAACCCGATCGTCTTTTTTTTAGGCTTAAATTGTAGCTGACTAAATTGTCCAGAGGAGTTCTCAAATTTTTGATATCATTCTTCGTTTCCAAAATATCGAACGCCAAAATCAAAAATTTGGAGAAAAATAATTTATTTTATCACTATTCCGGCCATAACTTTTTTCTTTTTTGATTTTCTCGAAAATTCTTTTTGCATCTTACAGCTCTCGTAAATATGAGTCTTTTGAGCCATTTTTGAATATCATATCTTTACAACTTTCCGAGTTATAAGGGGATCGCACTTTTTCGTGAAATCGGGGCCTATACTGGAACGAACGAAAAGACATTTCCAATGTCAAAAGGTGAAACAAGGAACAACTTGTTTTTGCACGGAAATATTCAGTTGTAGGCGTTGTAGCTAGTGCAAATACTAAGTACATATTTATTAATTTTCAATATATTATTATTGCACATAAAATAAAAGTAGAAAAGGTGGACTTAATGCCTATGTGCCAATATTTTGGTAAAGGTATCATTGGGAGGAGGCACTTACGCTGTTATTGCCCGAATACAATATTATTTGATCTGTACAACGTACGACGTCTTTAAGCGTCGGCCTCCAAATGGTACCTTCACCAAAATAATGACCAGTGATCGGCAAACACGGTGCCATAGTGCAGAATCTTGGGTATAGTTTTTTATATGGTCATGATTATTAAAATTTTATCCCGTAACCGTGTCCGAAACAAATGTTCAATTGAAATTTGATGGACTGTTTATGTCTATATTAAAATTACAATTAAAAATCACTTCGGAGCCCTACGGTGTGGCACCGTGTTTGCCGTGCGATCACTCGCTCGGTATAATAATGGCATATTCGGTTAGAACAACATTTCTCCAAAAGCTGTAATTGTTGTAACGTGGAAGCGTAACCTTTATGCGTATCAATCAAGAATGAATGTACTGGCTTCACAAGTTCACACACAATTTTCGTCGGCACCTATCCGTTTCCCTGAGCGGCGATGAATCATCCGGTGCGTAGGTACTTTCCGGGAAAACTCACCGGGATATTAACGCCTCGAGGCAACACTGGGGCTAGTTTACCCTCGTGCAATATCAATCTTTTATTACACGTAAAAGCCATTGTGGCAATTTTCTAATCAATTGGAAGATGAGATTTTCGTGTTTATCTCTTACTGTATGATGTAATTTCAAGAGATCTATTATTCTATTGGTAACAAGTTTAAGATAGTTTTTAAATTTGTTTACTGACTTTGCCAGGCTTGAAAAACTTGGTGTTCTTCACGAAACAGATGTTTATATTATATCTTATTACTGATATTAAAGAAAGTGCCAATTATTACGAATTAATATGTACATATAATAAACGCGTAAGGAGAAAAAAAATGTACATTGAAGATAATTTAGAAATTTTTATTCGGGGGGTCTTAGAAACGTTGACTGAATACATTACAGTGATTTTTGGAATTCTTGTCTCTCTGTCTGTGAATTTGTCCGCGCACTACGTAAAAACTACTGCACAGAATTTTACGAAATTTTGTATAGAAACAGTTTATACCCCGGAGCAACATATAGGGTAGTTATTATTCTGCTTATTAAAAACATAATTTTCATACAAAAATAGTTATCAAAAGTGGTCACAGATGGCGCTGTATAGGTACCCTGTATACTGTATACAAACATTATTTAAGGACGTCTTTAGATTAAATTAAGCGATTCCAGTCTGTTGCGTTCCACCGAGGTTTAAACACTGGATTTTTAAATGCTTTCCCAATTTAAGGATTACGGGTTAAATATTTTTAAAACGTGTTACTTCGTTTTGGAAAATGTAAGTATCCGGACATATATTGTGATCCATCAATACCTGTAGGTACTTTATTATCAACGTAAAAATAATCAATTTATCAATACATGAAACCTACTTACAATATACTGACGTAAAAACAAATAAAACAGGTAGTTCAGATTTATCTATTTCGATTTACCCGACAGCAAAAATTGTACCGTTTGTGAGAGCGACATGTTTTATCTCGCTTTAACAGCTGATTGCAATAAAAAGGTAGTCATTAATCTAGCAATTACTAGCTGCTAGCTGTCACGCTGCTGCTAAAGAAATTCTCGATGCGACGCTCCGGGCCTGGGCCTACGCAGTACTCGACCCATGGCTTTTGCAGACATTGCCGCTCACCATCGGGCCTCCGGCCCTCAGATTTGCTAAGACTCTTCGCCATTGAGTTTTGTCCGGATTCTGTCATGCTGCCTGCTGCTGCTGAATAAATTCTCGGTACGACGCTCCAGGCCTGGGCCTAAGCGGTACTCGGCCTATGGCTTTCGCAGACATTGCAGCTCAGCTTCAGGCCTCCGGCCCTCAGATTAGCTAAGTTTCTTCGCCATTGAGTTTTGTCTGGATTATATCACGTTGCTACTGCTGGATAAATTTTCGCTGCGATGCTCTGGGCTCGGGCCTATGGCTTTCGCAGATATTGCCACTCATCCTCGGGCCTTAAGACACTTCACCATTGAGATATGTCCGGTCCCTGTCATGGTACTGCTGCTAATCTGGGCCCTATTCGGTACTCGGTCTTTGGCTTTCTCAGACGTTGCCGCTCACCCTCGAGCCACGGCCTTCGGGTTTGCTAAGACACTTCGTCTTTAAGTAATGACCAGTCCCTGTCATGATGATGTTAAAGAAGTTCTCGCTGCGATGTTCCGAGCCGCTATACTTGGCCTTTGACTTTCACATACATTTCCGCTCACCCTCGTGTCCGCAGCCCTCGAATTCGCTAAGACACTTCGCCATTGAGTTATGTCCGGTCCTTGACATGCTTCTTCTGCTGAAGCAATTCTGGCCGCGATCTTTCAGGCCTGGGTCCTGCGCGGTACCTACTCGCCCTATAGTTTTCGCGATATTGCCGTTCGCCCCGTCACGGCACGGCATCGGCGTTCGGGTTCACAAAAAAACTTGACCATTTAGTTTTGTGGGGACCATTTCATGCTCCTGCTGAAACTATTCTTGCTGCCTTTGGCCTTATTCGATTTTGGCCTGGCAAGCAGTTTTCGCTTGCACGTTGCGCTCACACGCTACCTCGCGCTCATACCTTCAGCGTTTAACCCTCTGTTCGAAGCATGTTCTCTTGCAGGAACTCGGCCATTAGCATTCGCAGGTCTCGACGCACGCCTTTTAGTTAGTTATCTTTATCACGGATGAACTAATAAATTTAGATAGATATTTATATGTAGAACGCGTAAATTCTACACTAATGGCCTGGATAGTAAATGAAAATGACAAACCCTCCCACACACGCGGGCGAAGCCGCGGGTACAGCTAGTAATATATATATTGTTTTTTAAGCTAAGTTAGGCATCTTACGCAACAGCAGGAACAGGGATAATGACACATGTTGAATTTTGTAATAAAATTAAGTTGAATGGATGCAAAATGATAAATATATCCTAATAAAGTATTTTTTTAAATCTATTGAAATGGGTCAAAGATACGAGACTGCAAAATTCTAAAATTTTACTATTTAAAAAAAGTATGAAATTCAAAAAAACAATGACACCATTCGATTTCTTACATTTTATCGTAAAATAAATTGTAGAGCAACCATATACATACCTAAACGCAATATTTTACCATCAAAATAGCAATTTCATAATTTTTCCATACTTTTAACAGGGCGACTATGCAACCGTGACGTCACTGTTGCATATCATTTTGTTAGGAGCGTTTTGAGAAACAAAAGCGAGTGACAGATTTTGAATCTCATTTCTAACTTTTGTGTATATGGGGAATGTGTATAAAGATAAAATGTCTATATGGGGCTAATTGCGTCAAAGCACGCAATTAGCCCCATATAGACATTTTATCCTTACAACAAAACGAATCGATTGATACCATACAAGAATAAATTCATCATGCCTATTGACGGTACTGAATTCTTTAAGAAAATGTTTCTCAAAATCACAATCTGTATAATTGAGTTACATCCCTAAATATTATGTATTTGTATGTAGTGTACTTAGTAATGTAAATAAATGGAATATAGTTACTAAACCTAGTCGCTAAGGATTAGTTTTTTAAGTTAACTAACAACATGTATGAGTCACAGTTACTCGAAATAAATGCATTCATTCATTCATTAGGTTATCCATTTACAGTAACACTTCGACGTTTGAACTTTTAAACTCGAGCTCGAGACGGTCGCCTTCATAATCTTCATATTTTAGATCTTTTTTTGTTATGTACATTGTACATCTTGCTAGCTTGGCACAAGTGCAACGAAAAAAAAACCGGCCAAGTGCGTGTCGGACCACGCATAGGAGGGTTCCGTACCTTCAATGGAAAAAGAACCAAACTAATACCAAAAGGTCGTATCTGATGCCTACGGAAGAAGTTTTTTGGAGATAACTCAAAAATGGCTGAACCGATAATGTTCAAAACAATTTTAGTTGAAAGTATATGATAAGGCGCATCTCTTCAAATGTTTTCATATTTTTTGAATTTACGGTTCAAAAGTTACGGGGGGGGGGGGGGCTACACAACATTTCTGACTTTCGAAGCGATTATTTTAGAAAATATTCACTTAATCACAAAATAGTCAAAGAAACCTCAATGTTATTTTGAAAGACCTATCGATTGATGTGTCACATGTTGATATTTGGTTTTTTTTTTATTTTATTTAGTTACCTGTATGGCGCCCCCCTAAAAATATATATTTTTTCAAATTTAACTACATAACTAAGTAGCTACGGAACCGTAAAAAGTACCTATCAAATCAATAACATGTTTTTAAAATCCTGATAATTCATATGTACAGTCACCGGCAATAGTATCTTTACTACACGAAGGCCGCAAAAATATGCGACACTCTCTTATGGCCCTACAAATAAGAGCTTGTCACATATTTTGCGGCCTTTGCGTAGTAAGATACTATTACCGGTGACTGTGCTGACAAATACGTGACATAGTAACATATGTATTTCATCAAACAAACCCTATATAAGTATATTTCTCTAACATAGGCTCCAATGGGCTCAGCTTGTAAAATGATAGTGATCTAATACCCTCATTAACGAGCTGAAAGTTGGCTTCGGCTTCGAATCTAACGAGACTTTCCTGGAATGCGACTGGCATGGGGTGGATTAGGACAGCGACCCCGCTTACCCTCTGTCTGCATCGATATATTTTCGTTACACCCTTATTTTTATGGTGGAGCGAAGGCAGGCAGTTACAAAAGAACGTGCGTGTTAGTTAATTAGTATTAATTACGTTAAGAGTGGCTTAATTTTAACAAACATCAGATTTCCTCAGATATATTATCTACTTCTTATAAAGGCCCCATTAATGTGCATTTGCTTTTGGTGCTACCTTAACCTTAGCATGATTGATTTAATGAAGGTAGCGCCGAATGTCTACAAGAATATTGGTAAACTAAAACAGCTTTCTAAGCTGAAAATTAAATAGATGTCATATACTTCAGAAAAAATGACCAAACCCTCCGGTGTCCGAGGCCAGATTGCCTGACGTCCTGACCACTAGACCACCCGGTCACAGGTCCGGTGGTGACCGGGTGGTCTAGTGGTCAGGACGTCAGCCGCGAAAGCTGAAGACGCCAGTTCAAATCTGGCCTCGGACACCGGAGGGTTTGGTCATTTTTTCTGAAGTATATGACATCTATTTTCAGTTTATATATATTTAGTAGTGTAACTACTTAAAAAAAAAATGCAAATCAAAAAATATTGAACAAAATAATTTGATTTGCTTCAAGATTCAATATGAAGTTTATTAATATTACACGTAATATCACAAAGGCTGCTTATTAAAATCATAATCATGTAACTTGATTATTTATTTCTGATAAAATGCGTCTCGACTCGACACGGCTTTGAGGGGAGGCAAACATCCGGCTTTGCGTGCTTAGCTCAGCAAAATTAATTTTATACCCCATACATACTTGGGACTGTGACGTCTGTGACTAATACGACTTGAATGACACGATTTGTAGCTAATTAGACTTTTTTAATGACAGCACGTGACACTGCAAACAGTGCGATATGGCAAGTATGTTACTAAAGCCCTTAGACTAAACTAAAGCCATATTGTCACAATACGCTGTCAAAAGCAAAAAAGCAGTTCTGTCAACGCTGTCAAGTCAATTAAACTCTCCTTCAGTAATTTCAAAACCGATCCGTATAAGTTTTGAAGTAAACAATAAATTTTGAAATCGTTGTCGGATAGTCTGTTGGCTCAGTGCCCGTTTTCCTCGCCATTTTAGTGTTCGTCCCGTCCGGGTTATTTTACAGTCTGCATCCTAGATGGCATTAACCTATTAGTTTTACTGTTTGCAAAATGTACAGTTGGATATGTAGAGTAGCTATCGATCAGTGTAGTAACGACAAAATAAACTTTTAACGCTCAAACGATTCGTGAAAGTACCTTATGCTCTTCAATTTATAATTAACAAAGATTACTGTCTATTGTTTAGCAGGCTTTCTTTATAACAATGTCAAAAAAGACCAATGTCACGTCGTCAGAGGAAAATTTCCCAGAGATGTCCGATAAGAATATTAGTTATACGAGAATACCCTATTGTGAAGATAGTGTCTGTATTTCTTATATAAAGTGCTTCAAAGCCTACAATAGTATAACAACAATGGCTTCTTATTAATTGGAAATCAACTATCGCGGCGCCGTATGAGCTTAACCATAATATCATTAATGTATTTATTACCTACTGTCAAAGCCGGAACTGAGTCCGCAGAGTCTAAACTCTTGACATATCGATTGTAATAATTAAAATTACTACTTTATCTTACTATAGGTACGTATTCACGGTTAGTACTAACTAAATATTAGACTTAATTATTAAAAGTTTGACAGTCGATGCCGAAAATAACCAGGCAAGACAGAATAAGAAATACAGCTACGAGTATAAGGGCAAAAACAGGCATAGAAGACGTCATTCACGCAGCCGAAAAAAATAAAAGGTTATGGGCAGGCCATGTATATAGAATGCCAGGCGATAGATGGGCATAAAAAACAACAAAGTGGCTGCCCAGACTTATAAAAAGGAAAAAATCATAGACCTAAAATGAAAAAAAAAACTAAGTTGGAGAGACGATTTGAAAAGCCGCTGGTGGATATTAGCACAAGACAGAAGAAAATGGTAAAGTCTGGGGGAGGCCTTTGCTTTGGAGGCCGTGCAACTAGTTATTTATATGATATTTAATTTATTTTCAATAATTAATAAAAATTCAATTCCTATAAATAAATTATTATCAATAACTGCTAAAAGAAATTTATAATTGTAAACTTATTACTTTTGAAAATAGTTATACATGCAAATATTTTTTTGCATGTAACTTGCTATGTTATTGTAATAATGTCCTTATTTGCATGTAATAATAACGTGCTATTATTATAATAGTTTTACAGTGGAAACAGGATAATAAAAATCTCATGGGACCGGCAAATGTGTGTCAATTAACCAGGTTTTTCATTTATGCAGGTCGTACCAAATACCTATCCCGGTTCTAAAAAATATTGTTTCAATTATAAATATAGGTGCTCGATAATAGGGACTACGGTTTTTATTTTTATTTTAACACTTTGTCGGCGTGACTAATATACATGCTCATAACAAATGTCAGCTTTCTATTATGTACTAACGATCACTGAACTAAGCTGTGTATGGATAGATGGACGGGCGCGCATGGCGAAACTTTAAAGCTCCCTAGTTGACAACGGAACCCTAAAAAATCGCCATGCCTATTGTAGTAAAGTGTACGTAAGTGTATATGTATACGAAACACTTATTACATGCGCGATCTAAAAATACTGCGAAAGAATTCGATAAGAGTAGCTAGCGATGGAGAACAGACAGTGCTAAGTGTCTGACATGTTATTAGGTGCGAACCTCTTCAATGGGCCTCTCTGCTCTGTACCCCACTCGACACATCTTCAATATTTAATACAGGGTTTATATTTTGATTCACTCATTTATCCTCGTATACATTCTGTTTAACTTATGATTCTATTACCGGCAGACAATACTCGGAGAATGGTATAGGTATGACATCACCAGGCATCCTTTTGTTATACCTGCTACTTTTTGTTTAATATGAGTTGGGTCTACATTTAATGCCGACTTCTCTTTCATTATTATCTTTGTAGCATATTTGGCGATTTCTTTTAATAAATAATAACTTTACTTGTTACACTGTCTACGGGCAAGGGCATGTAGGTTAAAATAACAGGTCTCACCAGGTTTGCAAATAAGTAAACCAGCGACAATTTTTCGCCATCGACGTTTATCATCAGCAAACATGACGCGGAAAAGGCTTTCTTTGTTTCGAGACGTTCGAGTACCGGTCACGGTCGGATAAACAGTAAAAACAAGTGGTTAATACGTTAATACCTACGACAGTTTTCCTGGTTGGCGCTTCAGCTTAATTAACAGTGTGTCCACGGCTCGGGCTACGTAAGTCGCTATGTAATTTTGTGTCATGGCCGTACTCGTTACGTTCCATAGGGGCACTCGTATCCTCATAATATAGCATCCTCGACCTGATGTTAGGTAGTTAATAGTTTCTCATATGCTAAAAATACAAAACGTAACAAACATGTTACTACTTATATATATATTTAATAAGTTAAGCACTTTCTGTTTAACAGGTCCAGAGTTTCGAAGGCGTTTTTAATGGCGACATTTATCATGTGATAAAGCTTAAACACGTCTCTCTCTATTTCGAAAGAGAAACCATAAAGACTATTTCTGGTCTGTACGTGATACATAATACATACAAAACTGTGTTCGAATACCTGCTTTAAACATTTATCATTCCAATGCAAAGTTATGAGACTAGTCACTACTGTATCCTAAATTAG
The DNA here is from genome assembly GCA_947086415.1 of Pammene aurita. Taxonomy (NCBI): domain Eukaryota; kingdom Metazoa; phylum Arthropoda; class Insecta; order Lepidoptera; family Tortricidae; genus Pammene; species Pammene aurita. Next base: position 35,725,951 of record OX352291.1, read on the forward strand.
CAGAAGCAGTCATATTTTGGCCGTCCCTCCAATGCCAGTGCCAATAGTGAAACGACACCGGCAATGCGGGGGCAACCGCCTCTTTCAACGGCATGAACAATATTTTCAAAGATGATTTATTCATATTTTTCCTCTATTATTGAGACATTCAGCCGCAATATCTCGGTCAAGGTTTCATTCGTGAGTGAGTTTTTGATTGGCACCAAATTTCATGAACGTTTCGTTGGAATCGTTTAAGATCATGTCATTGTGGCATGTGGCCCGATCTTTTTATTTTATTAGATGCTCATGTGTTGCCCGTTTTGGTGCAGACGCTCACCCAATATGGAGAGGTGATTCATTAAATGAGATCGGTGTCTTCTCCTTGCTACATGTGCCATGCCATAGGATAAATATTCACGCCGACGAAGTCAATAAAAACACAAACATATTAAGTAACATTAAAAAACAACGTCTGTTTTTCATGGTTTGTAGAGCATTACGAATTGATTATTGAGGTTGAGGTGTAAGAGTAGTGTGTAGTGTAGGTACTTACAACTTATATATAAATGTTCCATGGTACGAATTATTAGGAAATCTTATAACAGGCGTGTAATTAGATACGTATTTGTTTTATTGTCCATTTCCTTATAAGCGATAGATGGCATAAAAGTGAAAGTCATAATGGAAGTCAAACGGAAGTGCGCTTTGATTGCGCAATACGTGTCCTCCGAGTAGCGAGTGTGAAACGTTCTCCTGCGAGTCCACTTACTTAGACTTAGACATAACTATAATACGTTATTTACCTATACCTACACATAACAAGTATAAGTATAAGTTTTTATTACATAAAAACATTCAAACAAATCATTCATTAACTATGTAAATATATTAAAACTATTAAATAGAAAGCAATATATCGTAAAGTGCTAACGGAGTTATGAATATTGAACAACTTTTGGGAAAAATGTTAATTACTGATACATGTTAATCACGACTCTCACAATATCAAAAATATGCATCTGTGAAGAAATAAGTAGTTAGCCTGTCAATCTCCACGAGTAGGTACGGGTACAAGCACTGCAGAGAGTGCAGAGAAACCAACGGCCGTGACAATTTTGTTTCTCAGTTTTGCCTTGAGCCAGCCAAAATGCAGAGAGTAAAGAGTAATTGAATTGGCTTGGTGCCGCCTTACAAACTTTGAGCACAGAACAACTTTCGTCGCCGGACGGTCCCCAGACAAAAATTTGTTAACTATTAAATTCCATAAACACTATAATATTGCAATATAGCGTCATTGTTGTAGAATTTAATATTCTATCAGAACATTCAGATCCCACCGTAAAGCGGCGCCTAGCATTCATATTTCGCGTCTCACATTCAAGACATTGTCGAGTGCCAAGTGACATTGGGACGAAGTATAATAATAAACTTTTAGACTCTACATATGTGTACCATATACCTGCGGTATGTGAGGTTACATGAATATTTTAATAACGTTAGATATTAATTAAATCGCTTAAATAATTATGAAAAATTACAATATTTGAATTAGTATATTTCAAAGCCTATAATTTACTGAAACATATTTACAGCTACGCCATTGTTAACCGTTACTATTTCATCATTAGATATGCATTATTTGTATTCTTGGAATATTTTTTCTTGTATTTTCAGATAAAACTAAACAGCAAATACCTAATAGAGTTTTTGCAGACCGGATCTTATTTTATTATTATTATCTTAAATGACCCCGTAATGTGTCTGTCACACATGCTTATTAGTATTTCTTAGAAAGCCATTAAATAGAGAGAGCTAGGTTCCATGATCGTAAGGAGAGACAGGTGATAACTCAGGCTGGTTTAGCCCACTATGTACCTACCATCGACATGTGCAGAAAAACCGCCTGCGCGACTTTCTACTGATACTGATGCGATCACTTTACTAATTAACGTGTAATTTTTTACCGTAATAAACCATAATGGGGACCACCTAGTGATCTTTGCTCTTCAGATAACACGTTTTTGCGACTAATCATACTATATTTGAATAATGTGACGCGACGATGCAATACATATGAAAAAGAATATTCAGATTCGAGCAAGCAGATTGTGAGAGTAATTTCTTAATGTCGCACACAATGCTGCCTTTGTAATCTCTGTAATTGCTTTGATAATCGACAACAAGAAACACGTTATTTGTATCTTATATAACAACGTTCTTTATTACGAGATAATGTTCTATTTTTTGAAACATTACGGAGCCTGATTTCAACAGACAAGGGCCCGATTAAGACAATTACCGAGCCTTTACGCCTGTATAATATACACAAAAATCACAAAGCTCTTAGCTTTAGGCTGTAAGTTCAAAGCATTACTGGGCCCGATTCGACATGCCAAACTGCGAGACGTGGCTCTCACACTTGTCTCGCTAGGTATTAGAGTGAAATCCATCTGTCCACACGAGTCCACTTCTAACTGTCAATTTGTCAGTAGGTCTCGCTAGAGCGTTTTGTCTATGGCTATGGCCACCATTTTAGATGTCACTCTTGAGTGATTCCACCCCAAATTTCAACTGTCACAAAAGTGTGATCTCATAGTTGTCTCGCTACCTACTGTCAGTTATGCCATGTCGAATAGAGGCCCTGGAAACATTTTAAAACTTACTTACTTTTATGTAGGTACAACGTACTATTACTACGAAAATATTAATTGCCTTAACATTTGATTTCCTTTCAACCGTAATTACGAACAGCATGGTAAGATATCCATAACTAACTCTTCGCCGTTGTCATTAGCATGATTGTGTAATACGAAATGCTCATGCGATGGCTACACGTATCCAATCCGTCTGTTGAACAAGTTAACTATGTAATATCTTTTGTTTTTATTCGGCTTTCGCTGAACACAATGGGCGGTCTGACACCCACAGTGGAAAGTGTTTGCCTAGATCACGGTTACCTTACTGCTGGTGACACCGGGGAAAGTAGCAAATTTTTGTTTGTTGCCAATTTTTCGCAGATAGCTCCCAGGTCAACATTTGCATAAGGTGTAGGCTAATCTCTTTTATGCGTAGACACAATGTCGCTATAAAGAATGATGGAATTGTAAACATGCGATTAAATATTTAGGCTACCTTTACGACAGTAACGACGGTATTAACGAGGCTCGTTGTATGCGACAGATGTGACATACTTTCCCACCTTCTTATCTAAACATGTGCAAATTCAATTATGTATTTAAGCAAAATAAAACAAATTGAATGGTGTCTTTTATGGACTAAGTAGAATGAAATGAACGATTATTGTAGCATTTTAATTTGGACTAAACGATCTAACCTAAATATACATAGTACATACTATATAGGGTGTTATGATTAACTCAACCAAAGAATAGAAAATTATGACATGTCAATGTATAAATAATTTTGAACATTACAATACTCCGAGATACACCTAAATTAAAAGGTTGTCTTAAGAAAAACCTATAGATGTTTCTCTAAGTTCATAAGTAAGAGGAACACAATAGTGCACAAAACAAACCGAATACGCAAGATCGGAAAAATACTCTTCTCGTGTGATAAGCGTAATATCCATTTTGTATAAATACGTAAGTTTCATGACAAGCAGCCAATGTCCAATAGACAGTGATCATTGTGGAAATAAGCAGCAACTGTCTACCAAAGCATAGTAATTGCATCATTTATTTAAAGACGGAAATTGCGTAACAAACGCCTATTACGTACGTAAATTCAAATGAGGGCTTTATTGAGGTAGAAGTTTTATCTCAACAATAATCCATGTTGATTTAGGCTGACCCGACTGCCACAACATTATCAAAGCACTTTTTGTTTACAACTTTACGTAGAGGAAACTTCACTGGGCGCGAGTCAATGGACCTATTCATGTGTGGACTGCACCCGCATGCAGTGAAAGCGGTAGCCCTTTTAATTGCTGATGGGTTTTAAATTACCCGTGTAATGTGCGACTCGATGTGTGGTTCAGTAGACACCAGTATATTTATAAATTGTTACGAGTATGAGCACTGAGCACGTATTGACATTAAAGAAAAATCTACTTTTTGTGTACGTGGCGTAAACTTGCAATGTCTCGAGTATCTCGCTCGACTAAAAATAATTAACCTGTTTCACTCATTGTGCTTTGTCCACGGTTGGGTTGAAAATAATTATTTAATATTTTATTAATGTTTTTTAACAACCTATTTAGGTTTTGTTTTTAGTTATAATAGGCGTGTACCTAGTTACAAGATTTACAAGCCAATTAGACAAATAACTGGTCAAAGGGCAACATTTTGTACTGAATTAAACCTGCTTAGGACTTATATTATAGCGAAGTACTGACGTAAGTTCTTGATTTTTGCAGTCTGGCTAGCAGATTATCCTTTCATGGTTCACGCTCTGTTGCGGCACATTCAGCCATTTTCCTTAACATTTCGACTTTTAATAACATCTTTAAGGTTTACGCACGAAGTTTGAAATTAGTTCAAACGACGTCGACGTGCTGAAGCCGTAGCGAGGTGAGCAACTAGCTCACAAAGGAGAGTGTCCTTCAGTACAAGTACGTGCCATCCAGAAGGACTGCCGGTTTACATTTCAGTCAACACCCCACTGCCCGGAGAGATCTCGTGTGTATGGCTGCCATTTATTCTATTCCATAATTATATGAATGTTACACAATCGCCTACTTTTAAAAATCAAAATACGGGAAAAGTAAATACAATTTTTGCGGTAAGTAACAACTGTCGAACACGAGAGTGAGGATAATGTAGTATGGTACTACTTTACCATACATTTAAGTGGTACCTTGTCCTACTTTCATTACTTCCTATGTTAATCAAATATTACGTTATAAGAGGCAATAGATCGCCAAAGCTTATGTATTACGCAATACGACTGGTTAGATCGGAACTTGATAATCAAGCGTGGATGTCGTCTTGTATTAACAACTAATGACATTAGATTAACGTACTCACATAACATCTAAAATGACAACTTTGAGCTTTCTATAGAAGTTTCTTATATAAGGATTATTTAATTGATTGCTTGATTGCCTCTTCGATAATTTGTTAGCAAAAATATTTGTCTATAAAAAGTAGGACAACACAAAATTCATTTGTCTTAATTTGGCTGTTCAGTGTTGGCAAAGAAAAGCCAATCTCGTGTTTCCACTTGTGGCTGTGCGGGTTAATGGCAACATCAGTTGCCAACTTTACGTTTTTACACACATTTTATCTTGGGCACAATAACATATTATACTTAGGTATATTATATATTTTTAACGACGACGTTCTTATATTTATTTTTCTTTTCAGGTAAGTGTCACATTGATGTTCGAAATGAAACTTAGGAATTATGTGTAAGTACAGACTATGATCTTATTGATAAGAGAATAAATAATAAACGTATATTATAAGCTAGCTAGTATAGTAGTAGCTCATAGTTATTTTACTTTATGGTAAATATGCATCCTAATTCGTTCGTCCGTTATCGTGTAATGCTTTCACATTTACAAGATTAGTAAATTTAAAAGTGCCAGAATCTTCATAGAATAATCAATGATTTTATTTAATCAACACGAACTAATCATATTGTTTAACGATCGCGTAATGTTAACAAAGAACGTGAATATGATACGAATGGTGTAATTACATCGTCGAGACAATCGTGACGATTTATGCATAATGAAATCGCGTGGTCGTCTCTTCGATCACGCGCTGCAGAAGTAGGTATCTCTAGCAAAGTGTGAAATTTAAAATTGAGCATCAAAAACTACGTAAATTGAATATTCGTGTGGCCGACATCTTTTTTCGAAACTCAGTTGCGAGTGTTGCGACTTCCTACCTATTTCGTCTTTGTCTTAAACTAAGTTTAGTAATAGTAATATTTAGCGGCGTATAACTAATATTACCTGCCTATGTACCTACCGTAACGTCGCGTCGTGGTCGTAATCAACAAGATTTAATGGTATCAGTAAATAATTAATAGTACAGCAACGGTGGCAGTATTTCTATTATATTAAATATAGCTGTCTGTACCCGCGGCTTCGCTGAGCGTGAAAGTGAGCGTCATTGTCTGCAAAGGCCAAAGGCCGGGTACCGCGTAGGGCCCAGGCTCGGAACGTATTAGCTGCGAGAATTGCTTCAGCAGCAGCATGACAGGGACTGGACAAAACTCAGTGATCAAGTGTCTTAGCGAATCAGAGGTCCGTAAGCCCGAGGGTGAGTTGAATTGTCTGCAAAGGCCAAAAGCCGAGTAACCGTGTACGGCCCAGGCTCGGAACGTAGCTGCGAGGATTGTTTCAGCAGCATCATGACAGGGACCGGACAAAACTCAGTGATCAAGTTTCTTAGCAAACCCGAGGGCCGAAAGGCCGAGAGTGAGTGGCAATTTATGCGTAAGCCAAAGGCCGAGTACCGCTTAGGGCCTGGGCCTGGCCCGGAACATCGCAGCAGGGATTGATTCAGCAGCAGCATGACAGGGACCGGAATAAACTCAACGGTCAAGTGTCTCAAAAGCGAAACCGAGGGCTAAAGGCCGAGTACCGCGTTAGCCTCGGAACGTAGCTGCGAGAATTGCTTCAGGAGCAGCATGACAGGGATCGGAATAAACTCAACCGTCAAGTGTCTTAAAAAAAGACTGAGAGTCGAATGCCCGAGGGTGAGCGGCAAAGTCTGTAAAGGCCAAAGGCCGAGTACCGCGTAGGGCCCAGGCTCGGAATATCGCAGTGAGAACTGTTTAAGCAGCAGCATGATAGGGACCAGACAAAACTCAAGAGCTAAATATCTCAAAAGTGAAGGCAAGAGAGCAGAGGCTAAGGACCCGAGGGTGAGCGGCAATGTCTGCGAGAGTCAAAGGCCGCGTATCGCGTAGGACCCAGGCCCGGAGCGTCGCAGCGAAAATTGCTTCAGCAGCAGCAGCCAGACAGGGATCGAACAAAACTCAAGGGCTAAGTAGCTTAAAAGCGAACCCGAGGGCTAAGGGCCCGAGGGTGAGCGGCAATGTCTGTGAAAGTCAAAGGCCGAAGACCGCGTAGGACCCAGGCCCGGATGGTCGTAGCGAGAATCGCTTCAGCAACAACATGACAGGGACCAGACAAATCTCAAACGCCATGCAAACGTCTTACCTTTTATGTGTATTCGGATGTTAAAGCGAGATAAGACATGCTGCATCGGTAAAATTTTTGCTCTCGGGTAGATCGGAATCGATCAATCTAACTACCTATTTAATTTGTTTATACGTATACTTAAAAATTTCAAAACGAAGTGATTTTTTTCTCCTTACGCGTTTATTATACGTATAGAACATAGCATGATTATGGGTTGTTGGGCACTTATACAGCGCCATCTGTGATCACTTTTAGAAGTTTACATATGAATATTTTTTTAATAAATTAGCGCAATAAATACTACCCTAAATGTTGCTCTGGGGTATAAACTGTTACTATACAAAATTTCATGAAATTCTGTTGAGCAGTTTTTGTGTAGTGCGCGGACAAATTCACAGACAGACAGAGAAGAATTCCAAAAATCACTGAAATGTATTCAGTCAACGTTTCTAAGACCCCCCGAATTAGTTTTTCTCAAATATATTTTTTTTTCTCCTTACGCGTTTTATTATATGTATAGATTTAAAGTAACGACGAAATTCTTGAAACTGGACCGCGGTCCACGAGTTCCACGACATCGGATTGCAAATTGCAATATAAGTAAATAAATATGAATTTTAATTTTGGTCGTGAGACGGGAATACGGGATGCAGTATTTGTGTACTTAAGAATACTAGGTACCGTATATAGAAATATTTATGTACGATATAGAATAATTTAATAAAGCCACAATAACTCGGCTAGAAGATCAAAGCAACCAGTATCTTTAGCAGTTTATTAGCAAGTTTAATATAATGGATTTATTTTATTATACTTTATGATGTCTTATTTACAAGACCCGGATGAAACGATAACTGCGTGCACATTTTTAATTCATGTTTTGTACAAATGTAATATTATTTATGCAACCAAGAAATGAATGAGAAGCACGTAAAACAATTTTTTTTTTATAAATGAAGTAATTTTTAGTAACACGCTTTTTTAGGGTTCCGTAGCCAAAATGGCAAAAACGGAACCTTTATAGTTTCGTCACAGCCATGTTACTCGGAAACTATAAGACGTCTTAATAAAATGTATACACAAGGTGTATTTTGTATGCCGCTATTTAGTTATGTAGTTAAATTGCAGAAAAAATATGTTTTTTGGAGCATAGATGTAACTAAATTTCAAAATTTTTTTTTACCATATATCAACATGTTGCACATTAATCGATAGGTCTTTAAAAATAACATCGAACATACTTTAAAATTTTGTCATAAAGTTAATATTTTCAGAAATAATCTCTTCGAAAGTCAGATAAATTATGCCCCCTGAACCTTTTGAACCGTAAGTCCAAAAAATATGAAAACAATTGAGAAGATGCGTCTTATCACATACTTGCTACAAAAATTGTTTTGAACATTATTGGTTAAGCCATTTTTGAGTTATCTCCAAAAAAAAATTCTTCCATAGGCATCAGATACACATTTTGGTATTATTTTCGTTCTTATGCCATTGAAGGTACGGAACCCTCCATTATGCATGATCCAACACACACTTGGCCGGTTTTCACACTTTTGTTGATGATCCATTTAAGTTTTTATCCCTACCAACCACCTTAAAACTGTATCTTACAACATCAACTTCTGTATGAAAAATTGAGGTTTTTTTCTTGGTTATTTTGTTAATTTTAGGCTTTTAACGTACCTGCCCTAATTTAATTAAATACGGTTAGAAAATAATTACTTAATAACTAGCGTTCATAAGAAGCTTTTTTTGCCAGAACAATTTCCGTCCCAAGTAAAAGCTTCTTCATAAAACGTACAATAATGTCAGATAATGTTAGGCTTTTAAAACAGAATAATTATGACCTTGGTCTTCATCGAGAAATATAATTATGTCATACATTACGTAACGATTTTTATAGATACTATACTAGGTACCTATAATATATGCATTAAGGCACTGAACACATTTAATTATATTTGAAACATATTCATATTAGTCTCACACCAACCTAAAATAGTCAAGAAATAATTTATTGCCATCTCACTTTTCAATAAATTGCTGATATTATTCAAATTAAATATTACGAAACGCCAATTACTCTGCTAATCGTGATGCAAAGCCACAAATCACTTGAAAGACTTGCTCCAACTCTAGAGATTATTTATTGAGCCACACACAAACTAATCAGTCACAGAATCTAGGTAGGATCAACTGAGTGGGTCAAACAAGTGATGATTGTCTTTATCTTTAGACGTAAGAGATTGACGGTGGGATCCCCTAAAATTAGTAAATTAATTATCAATTAATAATTACTACAGACAAATTACCGCTAGTTTGCTCTCGTTCAAGGAATAGAGCTATTCATAAGCGGCTAGTAGACTGCAAATCTTATGTTTAGTTACTACTTAGGGCTAGCTAGAGCATAATTGCGTCTCAGTTCAAGGCTGCTCTCTGGAATTCCTGTGATCTCAAGTTAGCGCCTGCGGAATTTATGAGTTTTCCCAACGCAGAGTAAATCAGACTTAACAACGATAATGTTTACCCCAGGACATATCTTGTTGGTACTAACTGCTTGTTTTAAACTAGGTCCTACTGTATACGCTTATTACAATATTAAACAACATCCTGGGTAAGTAAAATGTACCTATAATTACGATGTCACCCGCATACCACTTGCGGCAGTTTTTTTCTAAGAGATACGTAGGCATTTTATGACCAAACAGTCAAGTAAGCTCGTTTTTAACAAAGAAAGAAGCTTCTACGGCTGTGCTTTTAAAACGGAAATATTAGAACTCGGCAGGTACATATATGAAGACCTGCGAAAACAACTCATAATAGTAAAAATAGAATTATCTAAATTAACTCGATTCTAATTTGATGAGTTCGTTAGCAAAGACAGCACTCCTTTAAAAAATACTTCTAATACTTTCTTTTTAAAAACTAAAACTATAGGTAAAGAACTTCGGCATTATTATAAAAATAGGTTGTGTTAGAAAACTAAAATTAACCACGTTTTTATAAAACTCGTTGTTAACACACTATTACATAGAGTATGATGCAGTTAAATTCCGAATGCCCTTTATCTGCCCATCCATATGGATTACGAACGTCTCGTCTACGGAATGGAATCCATTGTCCACGCCGGCCGGCTTGGATGCCGGCTGTTCTATTTATATACCCCAATCTACTCCCACATCTGGATATTTACCTCTTTAACTATGGGATATCTTTTCACTTGCAGTGTAGTTTATGTAACGCTAAAAGTCATGCAATCGCACAATACTCGTACGCGTAACTTTAACTTTATCGTTTTTTATATCTTTCGTTCTTAGCAATGTTGACGACCAATCTTTATAGCGTCTACACCTTGACGAGATAAAGGCATTTAACCAGTTCATGTATATGGTAACAATTTCAAAGTTTAATCGAAATTAATCTATAGTTAAAATCCTAACACCAGATATCCAAATCAACATTCGTATGTTGCTGCCTTACTCGTGTAAGGCGCTGTTCACACTTGATCAGAATTCAACGACACTTGTCTATGCTTGCGGAAATTTGTATATGGCTACAATACAAAAATGCAGGTACCATAGAGAAGTTGTCTATGATTTAATGAATTCAGAACTGAATTTTAATCAAGTGTGTGGAGCGCCTATGAGTACTTGCTTATACATTTCATGAGATGCAATACAAACTATTATTTCTATACATTAAGTAAGTTCTAGTATGACGAATAATTAATCGTACCAACCAGCATACACTCCAATATAATATCAATGTTTACTTCCTTACAATGTTCGCTTCTTGAAATTGATTTAGCGTGTGAGAGGTACAGCGAGCGTTGCATTTGGATTTAGAAAGTCAATGCGGTATTTGCGGCTAATGCGGGCTGTTGTGGTCGACGGCTTTACCGTTTACCCATCACTTGTTAAACGATCATCTTTTGTTTTGTCAGCACTGAAGTTATTGATTTTGTTTAATATTGCGGACCGTTTCATAGCGGGACCACCGTACCATACCATTCACTTCTTATGAACTTAACTAACGAAAATACGATTGAGCTTTGGCCGTGTTAGTAAATTATGTTTAACGACAGCTGAAACAGGCTATCAATCAGTCGGGTAAGGAACGTTTTTTCCACGGATTTGGTAACTATAAATTACTTGTTGGTGTTGTAGCAATACTAAATTTGTTTCACTGACTTGTTAGGGTTGTCGTTCATTCATTTATCTATTTTAGAACTCAATTGGACATAACTAAAACAAAATAAAAATATTCGTCGTAAACTGACGTCGGTAGCATAAGTCACTGTATACGCCTATGGAGAGTCCCGGTGCTTGGAATTATGTCGTGACTCATGCAATAAAACGAATATAATATACTTTATATACGTTAAACTCGTACGTCGTATAAATTAGATGCTGTCAACGAGAAATGTCTAGTGTTTGCAATGCTAATATAACGAGTATGTAATATCCATAACGAAATATTGTGTTGAAATAGATTGTGCGGAAATTAAGAAGATTCAGATAATTTCTGACATGTTCTTAATTGCTTTTCATAGTCTAGTTGCCTCCCGCGTAAACCGAGTAAGGTAAACAGAAGCCGGTTAGCAATAGGAAAGTCATTTGACTTGGATATGTGTCGAATGCCAAAGCTGGGACAGCCCTATGGACAGTGGCGCCAGTCGTACGCTGCTCCAAGCCAACGGCGACAGCGGCGTAAACACCATATCATATCTTCTGCCGTATACAGCACTCCAATTGTGGCATATACTTGTAGCATTAGACGATAGTTCGATTGGCAGTAGGGAAGTCATCTGACTTGGGTACCTACGTGTGGATAGCCCAAGCAGTGACAACCCTTAGGCGGTGGAGGAGACCAGCGGTGGCGACCGCATCAGTATACCAAGGCCGGCGGCGATGTTGCCGCCATCATATCGTTGCATTTTTTACTGCTGCCCTACTGTAATCCTATTGTGACATACTTGTAGCATTAGATGACAATTTGATTGGCAGTAAAGAAGTCTTTGACTTGGGGACGTGTCGAAAGACTAAGCAGTGACAACCCTCAGGCGGTGGAAGGGGCCAGCAGTGGCACCAAGTGCTCGCTGTAAACCAAGGCCGGCGGCTTCGGCGCTGGCGCCATCATATCGTTGCATTGTTTACTATTGCTAGTTATACTTTACTCCTGTTGAGACATACTAGTATCAGCATTATACGCTGGTTTGATTAGCAATGAGGAAAACATCTTACTTGGGTACGTGTCGAACCCAAGTAAGCACCCTCAGGCGGTGGAGAGCCCCAGGCAGCGGTGGGGCCATCATATCGTTGCATTGTTTGCTTGAGCTTAACTTTACTGATTTTGTGACAATTGTGACACATAGCATAAGGTGCGTCGATAATGTCGATATATTACTAAATGATTTTGGACCACGATATGAATATAATTTCGGCCCGTTCCGGTCATGAAACGCATAGGCACTTGCCAAATTATGAAGCTTAAAATATTAATCGGTTATTTTATGGATACTATATGGGCAAAACTTGTATTAAGGAGTTATTTCAATAAAAGTGCCAACATAATTTATTTATATAAAAACACTCCACAGCCCACAGCAGACTTATTGCGAAACGGTGTCACTAACATAAGTTCATTTACCTACCGTTAATGGCTAATTACACAGATGAAAATCGTTGATACCTTTTTTTGCAATTAGTGTGTTAATTAATGTGTGTATGCTATTATATCCCAGAAGCGAGATGTTTCTTATTTTAGACTAAGTCATCGATTTACAATGACATACAATGATTTACAAACGTGCTGTTACCCCTTTTAGAATATAAGTATCTAATTCGATTTAACATTGATAAATAGCAACCACGAGTATAAACGGGGATCACTGTATCATGAGTCACAGTTAGTATTTCCATGCCGCCATTTGTTTCATTGCAGCTGTGCAGTGAGCAAATACACTGCACTCAAACGTCGAGGCGGCTAGAGACGGCCTATTGAGGCTCGGGCCGTACTGTGCAACAATACAGACACAACTTTAATCAAAGCGCCAGTTTTCCGTCTGGCTCTTGCGGAATTGCGGATAGCTGTTGCGGATAGTTTTTTTTTGTAAAATCTGTGTCACTCAGTTATAAAATAAATATCAAATTTTGATTAATACACGGTGAAATCGGTAATCAGGAACCAATTTTTCTAATTCAGTTATAGATACTGTACAACTTTTACTATGGGACCAACTCCGAAATCGTGGAAAAATTTTTTGGCTGTTTCATACACTTCGGCCGATCAGGTGTTGTTGTTTTCTATGGGGACACCAAAATTTTTTTTTGCGATTTTGAAGTTGGTCCCATAATAATAGGGGGTTCAGTATCGATAACTGAATTAGAAAAATTGGTTCTAAATTTCATCGTGAATATTGCTGAAAACCGCAGACACGCAAAAAGTTATTGTGTTGCAATTATTTAAAGTAATTATCCGATATTATTATTCGATTCCTAACTTATAAGTTGTAAAGTGCTCCTAATACCTAGTTGAGTACCATTGTACATTTAGTGCAACTTGATAACAAAATATAACCTACGTATCTAAATAAAGTATAAACAATATGCTTTAAAAGTCTGATGTCCGCTGTAACGCACTACTCATAGCAGATGGTATTTACTGATTTGTACCTAACCCTTATCATGCCGACAACAGTAATGAAGTGTATCATTAGTTACAGACCTTTTTTTAGCTAAAAAAAGCATCAAGCATGTCACCTTCGTTACCACTCCTTTACATTATAACCGACATTTTAAATAAAGTTTAATTATAAAGGACCGTGTGAATGACATTTCAATTTATACGAGATCAAATTAAAATACATTTATTTATGAATGCTGGTATAAAGCTTGGAGTTCATGTTAGAGCTAAAATAGAGAGTTCTCTTTGATTATCATTCGGCGTTTAGTAGCCGTAATTAGGCGAGTTAGATCATCAAAGTGACTCACAGCAGATCTAGTAAAATGTCACACAAACTGCAGACATTCGCTATAACACTATGTAAATCATATACAAAATACACTTTGTTTCATTGTGTAATTCAATTCACAATTCAAACTCTATTAAAAGTATACAAAATATAAGCCTTTTGTTAACTTGTAATTGTAACCTGTTACTGACAGTAACGTATAAAATGTTCAAATCGATGTGACATCGATACTGTAAAATAAAAAACACTTATTGTCTATGACAATGTTAAGTATCGAGAGGCCCTTAAATTTAATTTGAAATTAAATCATGAAAAATAATGGCTATAAAGATTGGCCGTGTAAACAATAGAATGTGAGTGTCATTATGCACGAGGGACATGCATATTGGTCTTACAATGGATCCAATCTGATAGGGGTATTGTATTCTAACGAAGGTGGGGCACGGCATGATGCCCCCAGAGTGTTCGAGCTTCCACTGCCAGCCATTAATTACATAAAGAACACATTGTTCTTGTTCGTACTGGGCTGGGAACTAATCTATTTGTGTTAAGTTATTGTGTTAATGTGTGTTTAGCTGATTAGTACACACCAATTTAGCAGGATCACAAGCCAAGGACGATTTAAATAAGTATCTATAGTAACATTTTGTGTGCGTTTTTTTATTATTGTCTTGTACTTACTCGCCATGAAAAATATTTCCTCTTGCGACTCATGTGCAAGTGTCGCGACGCGAAGGCCGGCCATATTAAACCATTTAAACCCCTGCCAGTAAAATAAGACAGTTTGTAATAAGTAAGAAAGTTTGTAATAAAAAGGCATTAAATGGTACCTACCTTAATAATAATTTAGCATTTATTTGTTAAATCACACAATTCGTAAAGACCTGACCTTTTATTAACTTAATTAGATGAACTTATCGTTGTTAATTTATTTAATTGCACTTGCTAATTAAAATATTATCTGAAACGTGTTTTAAAATTATTTGAAATATTTTGCACGCTCATTAATCAACTAGTAACATACTTTGTACACATTCGTTTTAATTACGTAAACAGAAACAATTAGTTTTATTAAAACATTGCTGTTGTTGCTGTAAGTATCTACTTTGAATGACTGTGGGTGGATCTGTTCAAAAGATCATGTTGCTGCAATTACCACTCAGTGAAGCCCACTTTGACGAAACTTACGCAATGCATTTTACAATTACATAAAAACAATTGAATACTAATGACTTCGATTGTGATTGCGTTTAAATGTTCTTCAACACCCATTCAATTATTCCATAGAGTTTGATACATACCAATGTGAAGGCAGAGTATTCAATTTGTTATTTCAAAAACCGGCCAAGAGCGTGTCGGGCCACGCTCACTGTAGGGTTCCGTAGTTTTCCGTCCGTCACAGTAAGTGTCCCCACTTAAGAGTTAAAATAACACCGCCATGTAGGATATGATATGAGCGTTCCACGTACAGCGACATCTATCGGCAAATTAAGTAAACTAGCGCGCGAGCATAAAGTATGGAAGATGATTTTTATGGGATAATTCTTTATTGCGTGAACCGATTTTCACCGTTTTTACTTTATTTGAAAGCACGTCATTTCATTGTAATTTTGTAGAAATTACAGGTACAATAAACACCTGCTTATACGGTTAAATTACAAACTTAGTTCAGAAATTATTTTGTATTTTTTTTTCAAAAACTATTCATCCTATCAAGTTCAAAATAATTTTCCTAGAAAGTTTTTATAAAGTTCTACTTTTGAGATTTTTTTCATATTTTTAAAACTTATGGTTCAAAAGTTAGAGGGGGGGGGGGGACGCATATTTTTTTACTTCTGGAGCGATTATTTCCGAAAATATTTACATTATCGAAAAATTATTTTAGGAAACCCCTATTCATTTTTAAATACCTATCCAATAATATATCACACGTTAGGGTTGAAATGAAAAAAAAAATCACTCCCCACTTTACGTATAGGGGAGGTACCCTAATAAAAAAATAATTTCCACTTTTTATTTTACCACTTTGTCGGCGTGATTGATATACATATTAGTACCAAATTTCAGCTTTCTAGTGCTAACGGTCACTGAGATTATCCGCGGACGGACGGACGGACGGACGGGCAGACATGGCGAAACTATAAGGGTTCCTAGTTGACTACGGAACCCTAAAAAGGAAGTTGACATTTGGTCGAGTGAATAAATTGCCGCTAGTATGCAACCATCACGTCAACTTCATATGATGAGTCAACTTTACTTAAAATTGCCTGATACCTACGGACCACCTTCGGCTCTGTTTAGATACTGAGTTCATGGGTAGCTCTTGTTTATTAAATTCATAATTGACCAAACCTCTGTAAAATTTTGTTTGTGAGATGAACGATAATCAACTACATTGTGGATTTAACAGATCTTTATGAATAACGATAAAAAAATAAGATCTTAGTTCACTTAAACTGAAACTACTTTTATTTAAATAAGTTATAATAACTTTAAACCTACCGTGTATTATAAGAAGACAATGACCCTGACATAAGACTACTTTGACTAAGTATCGCGTAAGTGACTGGTTACTCATAACACATACTTGTATAATAGGACATTGTCTACTGCCATATCGTTTCAATGATAAATCTGTCAATGACCACCCACTTGCCTACTCGCGGCCGATCGCAGGTGGTAAAATAGAATAAAACAAACATCCGATCCGATTACAATAACACGACTTCTCGACACGAGCACCACAGTTCACAAGTCTACTTTATTTTGCATCATTTTGGGAATTACAAACTTGCAAACATTATGTGCACTGCAAAGCTCACTTAGTGTAGATGTTATTCCTTGTCTTGTAATTGATGTAGACACCTTGATACTCGTACATTGTATATGGCAAAACGTTCTCATGATGAAATCATTTTATGCAAAGTTCCATCGACATCCGTTGCCTTGCCAACTGTGTGCGAATCGGGCGATCAAGTGGAACAATATCGCATCACACTTGTAGGTACCATTGTTTCAGGTTTTTTGGTCATTTTAGGTACAATTGAGCGTTAGTATTTAGTACTTAGTGTACTTTACACATGTTTTTTTTACATAATGAATATAATGATCTTTAAACTTAAGTCATTCGCAATAAATGTGACAGCAAGGTGTCAACTATTGGGCTTTAGAGTGTCGAGCACTAAGAATTTTACCCTATAGCTACCTATAATATCTACATATTTAAGGTAAAATTAAGGTTAAATTTACATTGTTTATTTATTACATTGGAAATATGTATTTATAAATAGTGTACCTACTTCACTGGGCTAAAAGAGCTCCCGCTACACGTGTTACACGCGGAGACGAATACCCGTGTACTTAAGACCGACGGTGCTAAGGAGCCGGTTTACACGAACCCGCCGGGATTCGGAAACGTTTCCTGGAAACGTTTCGAGACACGTTCCTACGGGTACACGGGTACTTAATACCGGCTCGAACGGGTCCGAAGCAGTTAGAACCGATGCAAATAAGGGTTACTATTGAATGCTCTACAGTTGACTACAGATGAGGTTGTATGGCATCGTAGGATATTTTAATTACTTATTTAGGTTTAGCCAGCTTCACAATATAAGTAGATATGATTATATATTAAGGTATTCATCGGTATTCTAGACAAAATGAATACCTTCCTACACATAGTTTCGATAATTATAAAATATACTTTTTACTTTCTTATTACATTTATATAGTGTTTTAGAATAAAGTCTAGTGCTTTGAGAAGCGAGATCATTTTAACAATATTTTATATACCCATTATATAAAATATTGTTAAAATGAAATCGCTTGTAAGAAAAATATCCCGAATGATCACGATGGGGGGGAGGGGGTCAGAGAAGATATCACGTATAATTTTTTTTCAAAGCGGGAAAGCCAAAAGCAACAATTTTACTCAAAAATTTAATCAGATCAAATAATCCGCTCTATTTTGTGATATTAAGGCATAAGCAGATTTTTACGATGCCTGTTTTTCTGAGATAGCATCTTGAACGCAATACAGTAGAAACGACATTAGACTTGCTTAGCGTGTAAGGGTACAAAAATCGGCCAAATATGATCTCATGATTTCTGGACGACCCCAAATATGAAAAAATACGATCATACTAACGTTTAATATTCAAGTATGTCAATCAATCGATAGTTATAAATTAACAATATACCTACTACTTATTCGAATACTTATTACATGCACGTCTTCGTAAAAATATCGATAAGATAAAATTAAGAATATCCGACTGATCCGCGGCACTAGTGCAAATTTATTTTGACGTATTATTTCAATTTTGTGTCTTAATGTCAAATATCACAAGTTCGCTGTCCATTGAGCGTCAGCTTGGTAAACATCTAAGAAATAAATAAATAAGCACACAAATCAAGCAATGTATGCCATTTTGACAGCTTGCATAGGAAAACGTTTTTTTAAATTATTTTTCTGGCAAAAACATATCAATATTAGCTTTATATTTGATAATTGACACCACAGAATTAATAGTTGTATTGCGATTTGTACAAGTAACAAAGGCGAAAACAGTGATTTTATGTTTGTATTAAATTTATACTGCACCGGTTGTCATGTTACTGACATTTTGATCGAGTTTTCTGATCAAGTTGATCAGGATTTAGGGACAGTGTTTTAGCTGTCATGCCATTTCTCCTTATACTTTAGATTTCTATGGTGTAAAATTGATGTCTGGTTACTTTGGAAACGTCGTATCT
The DNA here is from genome assembly GCA_947086415.1 of Pammene aurita. Taxonomy (NCBI): domain Eukaryota; kingdom Metazoa; phylum Arthropoda; class Insecta; order Lepidoptera; family Tortricidae; genus Pammene; species Pammene aurita. The sequence goes on from OX352291.1 coordinate 35,744,784, forward strand.
CACTTAATTTAACAATTTTTTTCATAATCAAAGTGTTCTGTCATAATTCTTAAAGAGGTTTTATCTTTATTGGTTTGTTTGTGTAAGGTGACTATGATTACAGATAATAAAATTTATAAGTAACAAAAAGGTGAAAAAAGTAGAAAGGCGTTATTGTTTCACTTAAACATGATGGCGATGGCGGCTGATTCATTAGCGTGAACTAATTAATTGGGTAGGGTTGTTTCTGCTCACGTCTCGTGAATCATCTTGTATACAATGATGTAAAAGTTTCTAGTTTCATTTTTGTGGACTCCACAGCAATGAAACTAGAAACTTTTACAAATATCTTAGGTATTCATTATTATACTATATTAAGAGTTTATAAAATCATCATCATCATCAATTGAACTGTTAGTTTTATCTGGTCCTTGGTATTCACTACCATGAGATACGCGGCAGCGGCAAAAAAACTAACCACCAATTTAAGAGGCCTTATCAAAGTACCATGCACAGGTGTTTTTAACAAAGAACCAATATTACTTATGCTACTTTGGTTATCCCGCGATAATATAACTTATTCAATTAAGCTTAGATCCTAAAACAGATAAACTGCTAGTTGACTTGGGTCACTTTGAGATTAGCGTTCAGGTAATAAAATAAAATGCAGATTTTACGACACCCTTTGGTGCAAACGTGTAGATTTCCAAATCATAATGGCCGCCTATTTTAAGCTCTATGTGGTTGTAATAAAGTCAACACATCTGTTTAAACATAAGACCTTAAGCGGCACGATTTTAAGAGGATTTACTTAATCTATAGCATAGTAAATATTTCCTTTTGTTTTGACGCCACGCGGCCTAATTCCACTGTGATACTAATAGGTAGAAGGAGCTTTCAATATAATTTAAAAAAACCACGCCTAAGATATAAAATATCCTATTGAGTTTTAGTATGGCTTCAGTTTTCCACTTAGTCGGTCAGTTGGATACTACAGTCTTCCCGAGTTAATCTTACCATTTTAAAATAGTGTTAGTTGTTTTGTTAATAGTTTTTTTTTGTTTTGTTGGTTTTTGTTGTTATGATTGCATGTCAACGAGCTACCCAGAAGAATATAAAAAAAATGTTAAAAAAGAACTATTTTAACTGGTAAGTAGCATTAATACCAATTAATTGATAACTAATACAAATCAAGATAATGTTGAGTGTATTTAGTAATAATGGATAATCATGTTATGAGTACATCATTTATAATGTATATAGTGACATAATTTAGTGTCCAAAATAATAAATTACCTGTTTTCAGATATAAACTGATTCGAAATGGAAACAAATGGTTGATTTAAAAAGGACCGTTTTGTTACTTCTGATGCTCATAAGTTTAAAATAGTAAGTTGTACCTTTAATGACACCGTAAATCAATTCGTTGTATTCCACACAATTTATTAGTAAATGGTAGTAATCAATTCATAATAGGACATGTTCGTTGTAGTATTCTGCCTTTACGCCGAACTTTTTTTGGCCGAATTTCACTGGCTAAGCAACATTTCGCTGATGATTCACTTTAACAACTAACTATTAGCAAAATTTTGTATGATAACGTTTCACTTGGTAGAATTGTTTTAAAGCTGATTATTATAATGACTCAAAACTTTTGGGATACTTATCATTTGTCAAATCTATCACTAGGCCAAGCAACTATTAAAAGAATAACGTTTCGTTAGTAAGTATATTAACAACAGAAATCTCATATGTGACGGACTCCAGTTAGGTGCGACGACGAGCGAAGCGAAGAGGAGCGTATTAGATCTACCGTGAGCAAACAGTGCACGAAGCCGAGCTAGCGAAGTGAGCGTGCCGCCGTAACGGCCGGCGAGTGCCAGAATCGACTTTTTAATATAAAAAATATTCTAAGCAATAAGTCTAATGAATAAACTATTGTATTAAAATAATAATAATAACTACCTGTATATAATTTGCCCACAGTGAAAATGGCATCCTTACGAAATGAATATTACGCAAACTAAACCATTCTATACTCGAAAGGCGGCATTTAGAAAAGTGACTTTATAAAAACAGGCCAAACGTACAGTTGGTAACTGAGAGAAATAAAACAAAATCTTTTGATAAGTTGGCACATGATCATTCCGCGATGTTAAATTACGCGAAAAGTTTGTTGGGAACTGATAATCGGCAACACAATTTTCAGCGATAATTTAGAGAACCTTTCGTTGTACTAGGGTAAATAAATCGGGATTAAATGTCCAAATAATATACTACAGCTGCTGTGCATTGTAAGTTTCAAATTATTTTTCTTGCCCGGATTTGAATACCTAACCAAACCGTCCCAACCGCCGCCGCAGACCACTATCTAATTTTAATCAAATATAGTGTTTTTTTATCAATAAACAACTAATACAAAGAGCTCAAAGAGGACCCAGTGTGTTGACGACGAGGGACCATCTTGTTCCTTTAGCCGTCAACACAGTAAATCCTCCTTTTTGTAAAGGGTCGGCAACGTGCATGTGACACCCCATTAGTTGCAGGCATCCATAGGCTACGGTAGCTGCTTACCATCAGGCGGGCCGTATGCTTGTTTGCCACCGTCGTGGTATAAAAATAATAATTACCTGAACCTTTATTTTAAAGAACGGAGACACTATTAATTCAATGAAATAAGTATTGAGTATAACGAAGTAATATTTATATTGCTAAAACGGCAGAATTGTTGTTTTAATATAGGCAATTCATCCTTTATCTATTGAAAACAAACCCGTGCTTCTACCTGCGTGGAAAAAAGGTTCGTTCAAATTAACCGTTAACTAAATTTCAACTCTATGTACTCGCAATAAGATTCAACATGACTAAAATTCCCTAAGCTACTACATGTATTCATTAGTAGCTCTTAAACGTCTCGACTCGTATCCCTGCCACTCGTCAAGGACGTTTCGAGATCCGCGTGTATTTAAGAAACGTTGCTTCGGCTACCCGTTTACTCGTGGAAACGGATCTTAATTACACGTTTCTTTATTACACGTGGGAAACGGGCCAGAAAACCGTGTTCGTGTTACTCAGAAACGGATCTTGGAAACGGGTACCCGAAACCCGGAAACGACCGCGAGCCCTAGGCTAAACCACTTCCATGAAACTCACCTTGCACTCGTAGTTCTTGCAAAAGTCAAACCCAAGGTTGATTGGTTGGGATTTGGCACTACGATGACTTTAACAGTAGATATATAAACTAGCTTCCGCTCGCGACTTTCCGCTAGAAGTCGTGAAAAATCGGAAATTAGCTTATCCCCGTCTCGCTAATTATAGTCAGTACTGCCGTACTTTTAACCCTCATTTGATCTTGCTCCTCCATTTGACTACCTTAATTAAGGGATAAAAACTACTTTTTATCCCGTAATTGAGGTATTCCTAGGGAGCAACGTATTCCTACGTATTATATGACTTTTTTCAGGTGTTAATGTATAGCCGCGCGTTTAGCGGTGCCAAATTTAGCGGTGCCGTTTTCGCGTTAAAGAGGACATTCAAACATCAAAAAGTTCGCATTTATGAATAGTAACATGGAGATTTGTATTTAGAATTATTACTCGCACTATATTTATATAATATAAATAGGTACAATCTCTTTAATAGCAAATGCAAGGATCTATTTTACGCTGTTGTAAAGCTCCTAGATTCTTGCTCTCATGAGCTGGTAACGGTTATAAAATTAGAGAATTGGTCATACAACAAGCACCGAGACTATTTATGTTACAAGTTTTCTTCCATTTTGCGAATGCAAGCCGCCACTCGCGACGAAATTACCCGGCGCCTGCTCGTATGTTTTCTTTTACGTCGCCAGCATCTTGCGGATTTTAGAGCTTTGTTTTTTCTAATGAGTCACTAACTCAATTTAAAATTATCCTCGATGTATTTTTACTGGCGGCACTGATCGTTATTTACAGGTCGTAAACAACCTCCTACGAGTTGACTACATGCTAATGCAAAATACATATCCAATAAAAAGTTATACCAAACAACATTATGTTATTACTATGAAGTTTAGCATATCACTTCTAGAATATATATCTAATAGTCGTAGAATATATATAAACATAAAATGTAGAATTAATAATAATTTTCAAGACGGTGTTTCGAATAACGCACCTAATTATAAATTGGTTTGCAACTTTGCATTACGTCGGTAGTATATAAATATTTTAAGGTTTAATTAGAGAATATCACTAAAATAATAAAAGCCTACCTATCTAGAGAAATATGATTTTACGGTCTTCCAAGACATTACACTGTTTTTATTTTTAAAAAAGCTCATCGGATCATCCTATCAGATACTTTTGAAATGGATTAAAATACCTTCAACGCCACCTGCGTCCTTAAAAGGGCTTAACAATATTCTATTCTCATTTTAGTACTACGTAATCCGATGATATGGTAGAATACATTTTAACAAAATCGTGCCCTCCGGCCGGTTTTAAGGTAAATTATATTCCCAAAGCCCAAAGCGTAACAACAAAAACATGTCAACAACACGACCGAGGATAATATTTCATGATGTTTATTTAGGCTCCTGTTGCCTGTTGTTGTAAATAATTATCTTTTCCCGGGGGGCCTTATCGAATACGTCACATTGCTCACGATAGTTTTTAGAACGTGGTCCCAGATTTGTACCGTCAGCATTTCTCGAATGATAGATATCTGGTGGTGGTCCGGCGACGGTTCCGTATATGGCGAGTCAGCGTCTGCGGGGGAGGTGAAAGGTTGCCCACTGCAGCGTTACCATTCTCACGATTAATATAATGCTTACATGGTCACCTTTCGCATTAGGATATGATAAACAAATTTAGCTAAACCTAACCTTGAATGTATTTTTGTGCTTGCCTCATTGAGCATCCGCCTGCGTTGTCTGTCAATATGTGTTAGACGAAATGAATGATCTGTCTTTAGTTATTCTATTGCCTTTGAAGTAATCAAGGAGTTCTTTTTATATTGACATATTATTGAAGATATATTTTTTATATTTATACCTATTTATTTAATACGTGTTGTTATTTAACCTGTCTAATATCAAACAAACTCTTTAGAACTCTTAAAATAAAATCCATAAATGTCAGAAATTTCAGAAATAAAACCGGCCAAGAGAGTGACCACGCATAATGGAGGGTTCTCCGTACCTTCAATAGAAATAAGAACCAAACTAATACCAAAAGGTCGTAAATGATGCCTAACGGAGAAGTTTTTCGGAGATAACTCAAAAATGGCTGAACCAATAATGTTCAAAACAATTTTCGTAGAAAGTACATATGTGAAAAGACGCATCTATCCAATGTTGCACGCAGGGTGACTTGATTTGGTCTTCTTCGAAGCTTTTATAACGCGTTCTCTAAAACCAACTTATAAGTTCCGTGAATTTATACAGTAACCATGAACCTTAACCTCGTTCTTGTATCACGTTCAATATTTTGAACATTTCACCTTTAATAATTAAATGCTTAATGCATGCACCGGAAGGGCGATTTTTTTGTCACTATTTTTCTTGTATGCATATTGTATTTACGTATATATATATTATTGAAATTGTATTATTAAATATTTTCTAAAAATGTTTTACTAATATCTGTAGGGTAGGATGGCCACTCTTGTCCACGTGACAGAGTGATAATGTCTGTGTCAACCTACATATTTCAATTGCGTTTGCTTTGCCATGTAGTTAATCCCGTACATCGTTGGTACGTCCGCGAGAAAAAATACATTCTTACATACATCTTAGGTTCAATTACTGCCATATTGTACGAGATGTAAAAATTAAAGTCAACTGCAGTGCCGTGTCGGAAGCCAACTGACCTCCATTTTTGCATCACGGCCAATTTAGTCGAGCGGCTCGATCTCACGGGCACTTTTGATTGTCTGCTGGACGCTGCAAAAATTAAACAACGAAATACAACATCTAGGAAACTCAGAAAAGTTTTAATTCGCAATTGTTTCAATTTACTTTATTCATCAGTTCATCACGGTTATTGTTATTGGAGTTATACATTTAACAAATTTAGATTTGAACGTGACATCCGCTATATTATTTAAGGACTTAGCTCGGGCCTCACGGCTTAATTCCTTTTGAAAAATGAGTTGCTTCCAACCAAGCAAGACAAAATAGGGCGACTGGCACGACACGAATAACTGCGACACGAATAGCAATATCAGTATTAAACACATGAACAGAGTTAATTTACATTTGCGTTATTTTTCGAATTTATTGCCTCGAAAACTAAACCGACACAGTTTCAGATAATAAAGTATCTAGGAATTCGATTCGGAAAAATCGTTGGCATTATGCCATTAATTGGAGGTGTTATCATAATACGTTGCTACTTATATATCCGGAAACAAAAAAAACAAACAAACGTACACGGCTGAAAATGGTTTTATTGTTTTTCAAAGTATTCCCCTTGATGATCTATGCACTTTTGCATTCGCGTGAACCAATTTTTAAACCACTTCTGCCACTCCGCCTGAGGTACCTCCATAACGTGTTGTTTGAATGAGTCGACAGCATCTTCAGCGGTCGAAAATCGTTGACCGCGTAATTTATTCTTTATATTTGGAAATAAATAAAAATCGTTGGGTGCCAAGTCAGGGCTGTACGGCGGATGACCCGTTAATTCCACATTTTGACCCTCCAAAAATAGAGTTGTTTCGCGTGACGTATGACAGCTGGCATTGTCATGATGAAGAATGATTCTTCGTCGCTGGTTAGTTTTACGAATTTGTTCAAATACTTCCGGTAAGCAAATGGTCGTGTACCACTCTGAATTAACCGTTCTACGGTTTTCTAGTGGCACTGTAGCTACATGGCCATTAATACCGAAGAAGCAGGCCACCATTTGTTTCAATGTACTTTTTGCACGAGTAACTTTCGTAGGGTTCGGCTCATTTTGAAACACCCATACCGTTGATTATTGCTTCGTTTCGGGATCGTATGCATAGATCCAGGATTCGTCACCTGTATAGATGTTATAAACGGCTTTTGAGTCACCACGGTTATATTTTTTTAACATTTTATTGCACCATTCGACGCGAGCATCTTTTTGCTCTTTTGTTAAGTTGTGGGGTATCCAACGCGAACAAATTTTTTTTACAGCCAAATAATTATGTAATATGCTATTAATGCTGGTCATAGAAATACCCAGAGTCGCCTCTATCTCGCAGTACGTAACATGTCGGTCGTCCATTATAAGTTTTCGCACAGCCTCGATATTTTGTTGTACAACGACCGATTTCGGGCGACCTGCCTTAACTTCGTCCGTAAGCATACTACGTCCACGATTGAACTCACTAAACCAGTGATACACAGTAGTTTTAGATGGGGCTTCATCACCAAAAGTTGAAGTTAGTTGATCTATGCACTGTTGTTGCGTTAAACCACGCCGAAAATCATAATAAATCATAGCACGAATATTTTCACGAGTGAGTTCCATTCTTGCTGCGAGATGACATTTAAAACCTGTCAAAAACAAAACACGAGCGTTAATAAGAAAGAAAAAATATACCGGCCAGTACTTAAAAAAGTTCAAATTTTACCATGGAGGTCAAATATGCTATTTAAGAAGATTGTAATCCCGGTTTCCGGATATATAAATAGCAGCCCTTGTATGTATTACAATTTAGAAAGCTTTCTCGATGCGTTCGTATCGTCGGGTTTGTTTACCTTTATAAAAAAAATAATGCCCCAATTAATGGTGCTGGATTATAAAAACAAACCTAAGTACGCGTCACGTTGTAGAACTACTTTTAGAAAAGGTTGGGTTTACGCTTGATGCTATTTAGAACCACACTTCGCATATTCGGCCAAATATTCGTGTTGCGTTTCTTTCTTATTGTATAATGGCGCAACCACACTTCGCCTATGCGGACAAATATTCGTGTTGCGTCTCTTTCTTATTCTATACAATAAGAAAGAGACGCAACACGAATATTCGTCCGCATAGGCGAAGTGTGGTCCAGCATAAGATATGAAAGAGACGCAACACGAATATTTGGCCGAATACGCGAAGTGTGGTGCCACCATTATGTTTACATAGTCTGTGTGCCAATGACTATCCTATTCAGTTCCTTATTCCTCGTATTGCTGTCATAGCTTGTATGCCTCATCTCCAATTTCATATGGCACACCCGCAAAAATGTTGGATCATTTTGCAGAGCTAATACCCACTATTTCCATTCCATTCACCGATCTTTTCTGATATTTGAAATTGTGGATTTTTTTAGCCTTCTCGTATGGTTTCTAGTTGTGTACCAAATAGGTTCACTCGTACCTACATAAGTAAATGCGGTGTACACATAAATTGAAGAAATGAAGTAAGTAATGCAACGCCCGCCCACAAGAGGCCGTCTCGCCGCTCGCAAGACGTGTCGGAGCTTCATTTAACCGCATTTTTTCCATTTGAATTGTAGATTTAGTGGACGAGCTAATTTATTACTGTTTACAAAACTTTTGTTCGATTTTCTTCTTCGCGCATTCTTATGGAAATATGTTTACCGTTGCATTTCATTTTAATAAACCTACGACGTCGATAACATTAGGGTACGAGTATTTCAGCGTAATGTCAAGATGATGAATTAAGTGTTATTGTTGTAACTAATGATTATAAAGGTGATAGCGATATTGCAAAGAAAATCAAGCAGTAATTGCCTTTCCTCTAAACTAATCACATCTGAGTCAGTAAGTACCCAGTACCTACTTTGCGTCATGCCTCGCTTAAACCGGCCTCTACTAACTTACTCACCAATAAATGATACATCATCAGCATCACCCGCAGTGATTGACCGGTGACGGTTATTGACCGGTCCGACATATCGAGGTGTGATCAATCTTTAATTTAAAACTTTTGAGTATGATCATTATTTCCTACACATAAATATTTAAAATACATATACAACCCTCCCTTCAACTGACTAGGTAAGAAATTAATAACAGTATCGATGACTTACAACCTAGCATCAATATGGGGATGTTAAAACATCGTGAATACTAATTGAGAAATACATAGGTACGGCGTCGATTTTTTATCAGCTGCTTCTTCTACTTGTATTCACTTCCAAGAATGGCCACGAACGCATACCTACTAGGACCTAGAAAGGACACACCGAGCTAGGTGCCTATCTCTAAGCTAAAAATATCCCTTTTCCTTATTGCATCTTTGCGATATCAACATTCCCTAGAAGGCATGTTGTCCAGCGAGCCACCCACGCCCCGCGGGCTGCCCGTGCCCACCCGAGTCCGTATTACAATACAATGCTCGTGACGGAATAATGTGGCGCCAGGAGACGGAGAAACGGAGAAATACTGGTATAGCGAGTATAGGCATAGACGATGTCTTTAGTGAATTTGCTATAGCGCAATTACTATGGGCGTCCCGCAGCGCAAAATATTACATTTTTAAATAAACTTTAGTTAATTGCGTTTCTCAAGTAAAATAACACTTAGCCATCCGGTTAGTCACGGGTGACTGACTTCCTTCTTGCTTTTTATAAGTACGATAATTATCATTTACAATTAGTAGAAACTTGTATTATAGCCTATTGTTTGGCTAAATTAGATTTTTTTTCGAAAAAAAGGAGCCGGTGTAATTCTATCTATCTACATACATTTCGAGGCAATAATAGGTTTGTATACTTCTTGTGAAGTATAATTACCTGATTATAAAGTCATGTTTACTACGGACGCTACGGAAATAGCAAAGATTTTTTTCACATTGAATTATTGCTAACTGCCTTGTTTTCACGTTTCAGGGCCACCGCCGCGGCTGGGCCTGAAGGCGGCGAGCCCCGGCGTCGACGAGGACTGTAACAGCAACACCAGCCTCGCCGGCAGCCTGCACTCAGCGGACGACCTCGACGCGCACTGCGACAACTCCGGCTACCTCTGGTTCCTCGACTACAAGTGAGTGTAGCTCGGCTGCAGTGCCGCCAGGACAGCTCGACCAGGCGCCGAGCCCACGCGTCAGTGAGGACTGCAACAGCAACACCATCAGCCTCGCCGGCTACCAGCACTCGGCCGACGACCTGGACGCGCACTGCGACAACTTCAACTGCCTCTGGTTCCTGGACTACAAGCAGGCGCGGATACAGGGGGGGGGAGGCAACAGGGGCAATTGCCCCCCCCCCCCCCCCCCCTGAAAAGCAAACCTCCCATACTACGGGGCCCATAGGTGGGGACCACGAGATTTTTTGTCAAAGAAAGTGCCCCCCCCTGAACGAAATCCTGGATCCGCGCCTGACTACAAGTGAGTGTAGCTCGGCTGCAGACCCACCAGGACAGCTCGACTTGAGGGTGGCGAGCCCCGGCGTTATGAGGACTGCAACAGCAACACCATCAGCCTCGCCGGCTGCCAGCACGCGGCCGACGACCTCGACGCGCACTGCGACAACTCCGGCTGCCTCTGGTTCCTCGACTACAAGGGAGTGTGGCTCGGCTGCAGGGCCACCAGGAATTATTGACACTCTTCCTAGGGTGTCCAGTTCAATAGGGGTGTGTACAGTTAACTGCAACAACTGTTCAACCCCCCGTGCAATCCGTGTAATCTAAGCTTCAGTGTAGTAGGAGGTGACTGTACACACGTTACATTAGGTATATTAAAGGACACCGTCGTTTGGCATCACCTCAAATCACACCCGCATGTTCATGAATGTGGCTAGGTAACTGTAAATGTACTGTGATGTAGACGGAGAGTGTAGGTGCTGTAAACGTCAGAACGCTGCATTAAAATAACAGAACCCGGCTCCGGTCTGGCACGGTATGGTTGATATTATTTTATATTTTCATAACACTAAAGCAGCAGCTGGAAATTCAATTAATGCGTCAATACGATAAAACTGTCGACATCAACACAATGAGTTGGAAGCGAGTGGTGATTTTAATTCAAAATATGTATTGAAATATGCGTACAGCTCGTAATAATTATAGATATTATAATTGAATTAAAAAGACACCTTACCTCTAAATTGCGTCCTATTTTTTTTATTTCGCACTCAATTTAGGTTTTTAGCTGATTAGCTACATTCTGCTACTTATATAGAACAACGCACTTATATGTATTGTTTAGTTTTTATGTACTGTTGTTTTGAAAAAATAAGTCCCGCCGAGTTTCTTGCCGGACATAATTCTTCTCGGGTCAGAGGTGTAGGGTTAGAACCGGTGTAGTTTGATTTTTTTTTTCTCTCTTTTACTTTGACGTGTAAAAGTGCCCTTGTGGCCTACTTACTGAATAAATGTTTGAGTTCGAGTTTAGAGACTTAGCATAAATCAAATACCACAACACTAAACCTACAATTATTGTTTCCAGCCCGATATTCCGCGACGGCTCCTGCCACCACACATCGGTGTTGTCCTCCGTGTCGGCGTCCTATAAAGGCATCAGCGATCTCGCTTCGCGTTTCGAGTTCACGTCGCGATACAACGACATCGCGCGCGACCTCGATGCCAACCTCGCCGAAGCCGACATGGAGAGCTTCAAGACGGAAGACATCCACGCTCTGCTCATGACAGCTAATCTGCCGCACGACACCATAACTGATGACCGAACGCATGACGTAAGTTGATTACGGGTACCATTTTCGGTATCGAATGACTGTCCTGCAGTTCTGGTAAAAGCAGAATTTGCTTTGGGCGAAATCGAAAGAAGAAAATAACTACGAACTAGATATAACGTGTTTGCTTGAAATCATATTTTGTGATTCTTAGATCTGACAACTTTTCTGGTTTCTGCCATAAGATTCGTAGGTTTCAACTTCCGATTTCACCCCTAATTCCTTTACTAGTTAACTGACTGTAAAGTCTTGGGTTTTTCATTAAAATGGTTTGATGACGTCCTGAGCGTGTCACAGTGTGACTAAAAAGGAAGTCGTCGTAGAAGGACAAAACGTTGCAGCATCATGTTATGAACATTGCTTGCGAAGACTTATTAGCAGTTATGAAGCAAAATGTTCTTAATAAATATCATGTTCCTGTCAATAATTTTAAATCGAAATCCTTGAATCGAGGATCCGTAAAATACAACAGTAGATTTAAATTTTGATGACCTAGTTTAAGTATTTATTTAAAAATAACCTTACTAAAAATATAGAAAGTGGAACTCACGTGTCTGTCTTAACTCTTAAGTTGAATACTGCTCGACATGTTATCGTCGTATTCGCCGTTATGGAGCGAGCGAAATATGTCGAAGCAACATTCGACTTAAAAAAACGTGTGTTACTAGAACTGGTTCTATGTTTTTAATATATACGCCTCAGTCTGACGAAAGTTTTATTTTTAAAATTGCCAATAGGTATAGGTACATTAATATTAATCAGTAATCACATACATACCGGTGCTGGTACATATTTTATTATTTATGAATCCATCATTCCTTTTTTATATGTATGTTTATTTTCAGTTCTTTACTAATTTCTTGAGGTTGATCATGTCATGGTGCATTGCAGAGTAACCCCCGAGGCGAGATGTTTGCGAGCATCTCGAGCTCTCTCATGGAAAAGTTTCGGTTCGACAGCTCTCTCAGTGGCAACAGTAGTTTTCAGGTTCGCCACACATTGCTCTTCGATGGCTCACTTTACTCATTTCACGTTATCTGTTAGTTTCTGATTAATCAGTGCTTACATCATCTCATTTCATTACATTCAATGTTGTGCACTATTTAATGTTTTGATTATGAATGACACTTATGACTGTTTAGATCTAGCAATTTTGAATTATTTGGTTAACAAGTAATTTTTACGTATTGTTAATTTATAGAGTAAGTAACTAAGTAGGCATAATTCATTCTACAAATTGCCAAGGGAAAATCCCATGATAGGGTGAATACATCCAATCGAGCATAGCAGCGCCATCTAGTTTAGAACCGTAGCAAACCAGCTGTATGTAATGTAAATGTTTATTTGGTAATTCAGTAGATGTCTCTGTAAATAAGATCTAAAAAAATGTCATTACTATTATTTTGTGATCCTTAAAATGCAAAATCAATAGTAAAACGTACATTATACTAATGTGTGGTTAAGTATACATATATGTGACATTGTCACGGTAAAGGTAATATATTGTCGGTATTGAGTTATTGGTACCTCCTTATAGTTCAAAACATTCTCCTTCATATGCAAAAAGAACGAGATCGCTATGTTGAGTATTTTTATTTTTAATAATTTTTTGAAGTTTCAACATATCTTTGTACTGTTTTGAGATAGAGAGAGAGAGAGATCTTTATTTGCAACCAAGTAACCAACCAAGTACATGACAAAGATTAGCACAATGGTCCCTGACAGGGTAAAGCAATATTTCTTAAACTAATTTTATATAATACTAATACATAAACATATAAATCGAGAACTATATAACGACATGAAATGTTTATAACGTTGAGGTATAACAAAATAAAATTTCTAAAACCGGCTCAATCACCGGGGTTTAGTAAAAACACTTAATACTTATACTTATAAACTACATTTGGTAATTGCATGTATATTCGAGATTAAAGTTATTCATTCATTCAGATATTCGAGTTTAAAGTTTGAAAGCTTAAAAAACCTAGTTATAGGTTGAAGTTATGGAGATAGCGGTTTTAAAATGTTCCACATACATTATATTACTCGACAAATCATATGTTGTCTCTAACATTTTACATTTTACAGAAATAATACAATAATAATGCACGTAGGGTGTAGAGTCAAGAATCAAAAATAAAATATTTTATATAACTCAAAATCGACAGATTTTCAGCTGGCTTAGGTTGATTTCTGAATATGATGTAGGTAAGGTTTATAATAAAAATAATGAAACAACCATATCTCAAGGCATAATTTATTTTTTTAATAAAACAATAAATATCAACACTTACATAAAAATTACACAAAATCAACATCATAATTTTTAATTCTCATAGTTTACGTTAATTTAGGAACAAAACTAACGATCAAGTGTAATTAAACACAAAAGTAATGTAGTTTTCTATCAAAAAAGTGACTTCAAAGTTTAGACTTTTAACATGATTTTTTGTATGTAAAGTGATCTAGGGTACCACAGTGTCGCTATTCATAAGTTTAGAGAAATAAGAATTCTACTTCCATTATTTAACATAGTGTCCGCACTATGAGTGCATATATCTAATACAAATATTATTATGAATCAATAACATAACTTATTTTATTAAAAATAACAGTGTTTTCGTCAGCTTTACTAATTTAGATCAAGTTTGTTAGTTTAACATTCCTTAGGGTCCCACATTGTCGCCTTATGACTTATGATATCAAACTTATTTTTAGGACTTATTATAATAAAATTATTACTTACAAAAGTAATAAAAAAATGATTTACACTACTCAACCTAGCCCCTAGGGGTACGTAAGTGATGACGCCAAGTCATTTAAATTGTTACGTCTGATTGAGAGATTGGTGACTTCGTACGTGTATTAACTGATTATCTATACGGTTGTCCCTCAGAAGCTTGTTAAATATAAGTCAACTATTTTTTCTGTTAAAAAGTTTTGATTTGTCACTAACTTATATCCCTCCCCTTATTTATATTTAAGTTTTTGTTATGTAATGAATCAGTATTCAAAGCATCTGCCAGGCACCCGGATTATTAAAATTGATAGTATGGCACACAAACTAGAGAAATTTTCATTTCTCTATATAATAGCAAACCTATTTCCGTTGCTAGCTCTCCGGCTAGAGCAACGCGTGCGCAGCGTACGAGCAGCATATTCGTGGCGTATTAAGACGGTCTGGACGCACTTTAAAATTGTAAATAATGTTATTATCCTATGTGATCTATTTATTTATTTTTAACAATCCAATTGAATAAACTAACATAATATGAATTTCGATTAATATATTTTGTATCTCGTTGATTGATTTAGGCCAGATTAAAATAGAGAGTTTTGCTTTGTCTTAATAATTATTGCTTATTGACCACTATTGTTAAAAGGGTAACATAACATAAAGCTAAGTGAACGTAACGGGCAGCTGAGTTACGAACTGTCAAGCAAATGGATGGGAGTAAACTGAGATTTAGACAACACGTGTTACTACATTTTCCAATGGCCCGATATTACTCAAACATGAATTATGGCATTACTGTTTTATACGAAAATACCAGAGAATATTAACATATTCCATGGGACCCTTGATTTAGACGTGAAGTTCCATATTTATTATTGACCTTTTTTATTACATCTAAAATTCACTTAATTTGATGCGCGCAATTTTTCCCGCTTTTGTAGTGTTGTGTAGAATAAATACATATAATCCAATTCCAATCCAATTTTCTCCAATCAATCCAATCCAAGTTTAATGGGTTTTGGTAGGCTACAGGGTAGTTATTAATAATCTAGATTTTAGACCTTGAGCGGCTCCCCCTTGGCCGCCATCTTGGTTTAAAGGTGCCAAAATTAAGTTTTTTAACGTTGACGCTTAAACGGTTATCAGTATGATTATGTGTCACTGGAACGTATAAAGAAGATAAAATTGTCTATGATTTTTCCATACACAATAGATCTGTAAGTCTTACAGATTAAAAGATACACGGGGTGAAAAAATACTATCATTTTTAGTTTTGTTAGGCAAAATGCTCCAATGACTGATCTAAACAACATTACATACTATGTTTTTTTCTTCAAATTATTAGGTATCCGTTACTGGAAACATTTCGAAAGAACATGCAGATGTATTATTTTAATTATTATGAGGGATAGATTTCATAGATGCCATGGATATCATATGCCATGGATCTCATGGATGGATATATTATGGCATGCATGGACATTTCCATTTTAAGAACTTCTTTTAAAAATCTTCTAATAATAGTTAATTCACATATCGGTCACGGTATTCATTATTCATCGTTGGATTAAAATAGGTCTTATATGTGCGATCCCAACGTTGATATGCGGCGATGATTCGATCCTCACCCATGCCAACAAAGCACCTGGTGGGAACTATCTCCACAGGTTGCTATATTGTGAGTAGGGCAGATACCCCGGTTGAGGCCACTGTGCCGGTTTTAGCCATTTTCAACTTTATTAAGGTACTTATAGACAAATTTACAATTTTATGGTGTATTGTTGATATAAGAGTAAATTATGACAGTACAGAAGACACTGTCATCTGTCATCAGTTGTTTCAGCTGTCAAGAGCCATGGAAAAGAGTGGCCAAAACTGACTCCTGGACCCAGTGGCGTAGCTAGCATTTTAGCTACAATGACATTTTAGCTATCCACACCGGGTGCCGCCCCCCGGTGCGGATAGCTCTAATGTCACCCCAGAATAGCAATCAAGGGGGGGGGGGGTTGCCGCGGACCGAAACGCGCCTTGAAGATGGCACTTCTGATGTTTACGATCAGTCAGGTGTCACCCCTAAGATGGTGACACCCGGGGCGGGCCGCCCCCCCTAGCTATACTACTGCCTGGGCCCCTTCTGATATTTCATTAAAGAAAAAAAAAGATCAAATGTCTTAACAGCGGAGATTCATAGAAATATATTTAGAATGACTCAGTAGGTACAGAAAGAGTCTCATAATTCCTTATAGATACAAAATGACGGGCTTCTGAATAGACAAACTTCCTTTAAGTGGCTAAAACCGGGGCATCTGCGCGCCCAACTCTGGCTCAACTGTTCGGTCGGACTCGTCAGAGTTGAGACGATTTATTGCTAATGCTTTTAGTCGATTCGGTTCCTCGAATTATTTCAATAAATCATAATATTATTGTACACTAGCTGTACCCGCGGCTTCGCCCGCGTGTGTGGAAGGTTTTGTCATTTTCATTTACTATCCAGGCCATTCGTGTAGAATTTACGCGTTCTACATATAAATATCTATTTAAATTTATTAGTTCATCCGTGATGTTCACCTGCGAATGCTAATGGCCGAGTTCCTACAGGAGAATATGCTTCGAACAGAGGGTCAAACGCTGAAGGTACTGGTGCGAGGTAGCGTGTGAGCGCAACGTCCCAGCGAAAACTGCTTTTGCAGCAGCAGGCCGAAATCTAATAAGGCCAAAGGCAGCAAAAATTGTTTCAGCAGGAGCATGAAAGGGTCCCCACAAAACTCAATGGTCAAGTTTTTTGGTGAACCCGAACGCCGAAGCCGTCACACGCTGAGCGGTAATATCGCGAAAGCCATAGGGCGAGTACCACGCAGGACCCAGGCCCGGAGGATCGCAGCGAGAATTGCTTCAGCAGAAGCACCATGTCAGGGACCGGACATACTTCAATGGTGAAGTGTTTTAGCGACTCGAGGGCTGCGGACACGTGGGTGAGCGGAAATGTATGTGAAAGACAAAGGCTGAGTACCGCGTAAGGTTCAGGCTCGGAACATCGCAGCGAGAACTTCTTCAACATTATCATGACTGGGACCGGACATAACTTAAAGGCGAAGTGTCTTATTGAACCCGAGGGCTGTCGCTCGAGGGTGAGCGGCAACGTCTGAGAAAGCCAAAGGCCGAGTACCGTGTAGGGCCCAGGTCAGCAGCAGTACCATGACAGGAACCGGACATATCTCAATGGTGAAGTGTCATACATAAGGCCCGAGGGTGAGCGGCAATGTCTGCGAAAGCCATAGGCTGAGTACCGAGTAGCTCGGAGCTTCCTAGCGAGAATTTATTCAGCAGCAGCAGGCAGCATGACAAAATCCGGACAAAACTCAATGGCGAAGAGTCTTAGCAAATAAAACGTATCTTAATCAATATTAAGGTGTAGTTAGTAGTGAAATTGCAGAAAAAAATATTTTCAGGGGGGCACTGCATACATGTAACGAAATTTAAAAAAAAATTGTTTACCAAATATCAACATGTTGCATCATCGATAAATATCAATCGATAGGTCATTAAAAATAACATTGGGGTTTCTTTGAACATTTTGTGTTTTAGTGAATAGTTTCAGAAATAATCGCTTTCTGTCGGAAAAATAGCGTTCTGTTCAAAAGCTACAGGGGGGGCCTGTAACTGTAGAACAGTAAGTCCAAAAAATATGAAAAAATATGAAAAGATGCGCGTTATCATATAGTTTGTACGACAATTGTTATAAAAATTATCGGTTTTGCCATTTTTGAGTTATTTCCAAAAACTTCTTCCATACGTATCAGATATGACCTTTTGGAATTAGTCCGGTTCTTATTCCATTGAAGCTACGGAACCCTCCATTATACGTGGTCCGACACGCACTTGGCCGGTTTTTATTGCAATTAGCTGTTTCAAAGCGAGATAAAACATATTGATCTCACAAACGGTACAATTTTTGCTCTCGGGTAAATCGAAATTGATAAATCTTAACTACCTGTTTTATTTGTTTTGACGTATATTGTAAGTAGGTTTCAGTACCTTCTGTAACTTCAGTAACTTTAAAGTACCTCCATGTATTAATGGATCATAATATATGTATGTCCGGATACTTACAATTTCCAAAACGAAGTAACACGTTTTTAGGGTTCCGTAGTCAACTAGGAACCCTTATAGTTTCGCCATGTCTGCCCGTCCGTCCGTCCGTCCGTCCGCGGATAATCTCAGTGACCGTTAGCACTAGAAAGCTGAAATTTGGTACTAATATGTATATCAATCACGCCGACAAAGTGGTAAAATAAAAAGTGGATTTTTTTTTTTATTAGGGTACCTCCCCTATATGTAAAGTGGGGAGTGATTTTTTTTTTCATTTCAACCCTAACGTGTGATATATTATTGGATAGGTATTTAAAAATGAATAGGGGTTTCCTAAAATCATTTTTCGATAATGTAAATATTTTCGGAAATAATCGCTCCAGAAGTAAAAAAATATGCGTCCCCCCCCCCTCTAACTTTTGAACCATAAGTTTTAAAAATATGAAAAAAATCTCAAAAGTAGAACTTTATAAAAACTTTCTAGGAAAATTATTTTGAACTTGATAAGATGAATAGTTTTTGAAAAAAAAATACAAAATAATTTCTGAACTAAGTTTGTAATTTAACCATATAAGCAGGTGTTTATTGTACCTGTAATTTCTACAAAATTACAATGAAATGACGTGCTTTCAAATAAAGTAAAAACGGTGAAAATCGGTTCACGCAATAAAGAATTATCCCATAAAAATCATCTTCCATACTTTATGCTCGCGCGCAATAGTTTACTTAATTTGCCGATAGATGTCGCTGTACGTGGAACTCTCATATCATATCCTACATAGCGGTGTTATTAACTCTTAAGTGGGGACACTTACTGTGACGGACGGAAAACTACGGAACCCTACAGTGAGCGTGGCCCGACACGCTCTTGGCCGGTTTTTAAATATTTAACCCGCAATCTTTAAATTGAACAGACGGAATCGCTTAATTTAATTTAAAGACGCCCTTAAAAAATGTTTGTATACAGTACAGGCTGCCTATACAGCGCCATCTGTGACCACTTTTGAGAACTATTTTTTTATGAAAATTATGTTTTTAATAAGCAGAATAAAAACTACCCTATATGTTGCTCCGGGGTATAAACTGTTACTATACAAAATTTCGTAAAATTCTGTGCAGTAGTTTTTACGTAGTGCGCGGACAAATTCACAGACAGACAGACAAGAATTCCAAAAATCACTGAAATGTATTCAGTCAACGTTTCTATGACCCCCTGAATTAGTTTTTCTAAAATATCTTCAATGTACATTTTTTTTCTCCTTACGCGTTTATTATATGTATAGATGATAATATTGGTCACTTTAAATGGCGGACTTGTCGCTCCCAATATGCAAGTAGACATACAAATAATTTCCCAATTTTAACCCATTTATGGGACGTTTTCGTGAAAATGAATATGTACTTCTCCGGGTCTCCAACTAAGTATGTCTAAATAGGTTTAAGCGCTGAGGGTGAGGGGTAACGCATTTATGAAATTAGTTAATTTTTTTTAGCGTCACTGACTTAGGAAAATGCAGATAATGAGTTATATATAACGTAACATTGCAGCTTTGCCAACAAATCATAGTTTTATATACTTCGTGCATGTCGTAGACGACGGACTACTTCAAACTGCCTACTCGCTTTGACAGAAAGTAAAGTAATGATAAAATTCGTCACGCAACGACGGTCTCAATTAACCGTAAGTGGTGTCACAAGAGACACCCGCACATACCCATTTGAAAGTCTCTCCACTGGACTAGCATCCACAATGAGTCTTCCTGGCTCTTACGACACAGTACGTTGGTCCCACGGGACGTACAAGTAACGATAAAATAAGACCAATGTTCATGTGTGTGTACCGTCCACGCTGAATTGCGTCAATCTCGACTCAACTACTCGTTATTCCCCGGTTCCCCTACATACGACCGATACCGATGTGTGTGTGCATGCGCTATATTTAATTGTCCTTCTGTGTGGTCGTGCTCATACTGCCGCCATGTGTGAGTTTACCAATGAAGTCTATCCTATCGGTCACTGGTACTCAAACGGTCGAGAGTTCCAATCATCATCGATGCCTATCTAAATAACGTAATATTTACCATGCCTATCATAAGGGCCGGAGGTTAAACGTACGCACAATAACATCAATTCATGGTACACCAAAATATCGAGGCAAACCAAAATCGCTAATTAGGCTAATAAATATTATGATGCTAATGATGCCCACAGCCCTCTGCATTCTACCAGTTTTAGTGTTGTTCGTAGCCCGACGTTGATAACACGTCGCTTGAGCGTCATTTTATTTCCCTGAAGTTTGAGAAGCGCACGCGGCGGCTAATATTAAAATGTGTATTCCCGCTGCCCCAGTCGCGCCCAGGGCTCTCGGACAGATTGTACTCTGTACTTCCTTACAATGAAGCCAACTCATTGGAACTCTTTTAATCCTAAGTTTGACCCCGGAACAAGTGACCTAGTGGAAAGTTATGTTTGTGTGACATAAACATTGAACTCTGTGTGGTTTTCAATAGAGACGTTTAGTTTTAGTCTGAAAGTGGCGGTTTTTATTTGAGTTAACTGTGATCACGTGGACAGTGCCAATAGGCGTTTATTTCAAAAATGGGTGTGACGGATGGTTATGACTGGGACTCTTGCAATGGATATTACTCAGTGAGTCATCTAAAAACACTTCTTCATTCCTTTTTTTTTTGTTTGCGTTAATATTATTCTACAAAAATATTTGCAATGATTACTTTTTCTTTGCACGTTTCATACTTTCCATTTAAAAAATTTGCAATAACACTTCTATATTGCACACATCACAATGTGTTATATTCCAATACCTTGTCGCCCTCACTAACCATTTACAATTAATCTTTTGTTTACATTTGTTTACTTACACATCTATTACTAATCATTATGTTATTAAGAATGTAAAATTACCCTCGAATTCTCAACTAAGTAAACTACATAAACCGTCTATAAATATGTAGCAATAAAATTGATAAAGTAGATAATGTAGCAATATAGTTGTTACTGGTTCATGTACTTGGACTTATAATATAATACATATAAATGAGTAACTGTTTGGTTTGTGACCTCATTGTAGCAGGAAAGGAATTAAATTGATGATAACGCGCGCCGGACGCCATATTGTTTGTCATCTATTGCAACTGAACTCTTGAACATTCAATGAGTAAGGGATATGATATTTATCGTTTTATATCGAATAGGTACTACAGGTGGCAAGAATTCCATTAATCAATTACTGATTAAGTATAGCTTTCTATAGATGTAGAAATAGATATCTATTTAAATATAATTTCATGATATTCAATTAACATGGAGTGTATAGGTTCCTAAAGGGTAGGCAACGCGTATGTAAATCCTCTGGGGTTGCAGGCGTCCATAGGCTACGGTAACTGCTTACCACCAGGCGGGCCGTATGCTTGTTTGCCACCGTCGTGGTATAAAAAAAAAAAAAAAATAATTTCGTGATAATCATAAA
Source organism: Pammene aurita (assembly GCA_947086415.1). Classification (NCBI taxonomy): domain Eukaryota; kingdom Metazoa; phylum Arthropoda; class Insecta; order Lepidoptera; family Tortricidae; genus Pammene; species Pammene aurita. Next base: position 35,766,671 of record OX352291.1, read on the forward strand.
GTAGGTAATAAATTATGTTATCGAGATAAGCTTTAATTTGTACATGTAATATGTCTCAATTACCTCATTCCGTTAAATAGCCTAAATAGGCGGATTGATCACGGCAGTGATAAAGTAAAAGTAACAGCTTGTTTCCTATTTTAGTCTCCCGTTGCATCCGCATCCAAAATACCCGTGCAGCGTAAATGTTTATGTTCTAGCGAATGCCGTTCATGTGTTGAAATCTTCCGAGAAACATTTCGAGAACACTAGTCTCTCTATGTTTTATAGCTATGTATAATGTATGGTTTAATAAGGAACATGATTTTGATTAAGCGCTGAATAAATGGCTTGATATATCGACACATTTCTATTAGAATTTCAATGTACTATCGGGTTCAGAATTGCATGGCCAATTTATGAATGAATTCATTGATAAATTGACCATGCAATTATGAACCTGATGGTACATATCGTTGTATTCTAATATGCTCTATGTTATTGTGTAATTCTTATTGGAGTCTTATTCAAACAACACTTTAGATGATAAGGCTTGTTCACTACCACTCATAAAATGAGGGTACCTAATAATTTCATAACACGACAGTAAGTAAGTAAAATATGATACTAGTTTACAACATTTCCGCCCATTAAATAGACACTTAGGTACAAACAACGCCTACATATAAGTAGTTACATTGCAGCTCACAGCGCACCACAAAACTCAATTGGTGAATGTGTTTCAACTATTATTGTAGTTAAACAAATATAACATATATCTCAAACAAACTTCTGCCAATATTAGGGACCGTAAAACCACCCAATTATAATCGTAGTCCAAAAGCTCCTGACTGTAGTCCAAAAAGTAAACCGAATTCTTCGTTCAGGTGTAACTTTAAATAAATGAAAAATACTTACACAAAACCAAAAATAATATTGAACTTATGGACCGTAGTTGCAGTAGGTACTGAGCTATAGTTTGGCAATATTACGATACCTATGTATCTACATAGATCCATGATGTATGTGCAGGGCGAAGAGTCCGTCGGTTCCATCAACACGATGTCGATCTGCAAGTCGGAGCTGCTGTTCTCGCCGGTGAAGGAGCACGGCGTGCACTTCAGCGTGGACAGCTTGGACTGCTCGCTGCCCGCGGAGCAGGACCTCATCCTGACGTGCCAGGCCAACAAGGACAACTATACCATCGCCTTCGAGGGCAGCCTCACCGTATACTCCGAGGACAGCGAGTGTAACGAGTTTGCCGTCAATCAAAAACATGGTTGGTTACTTTTGCATTCATGTTGTTTTGTTTTTCCACGTTGGATATGTCGCAGGGAAATGATTAAAACAGAGATTTGAACAAATTTCTAAGGGATATGATCAAATCACGCAGGATGTTAAAATCGAGACTCCATATCATCATTTCCCTAAAAAAAATCAGTAATTTCACCAAATCACTGACTCTGTTTAGTGGGAAGACAAAATCGGCCAAAAAACGTGACACGCTTTTTCATTTCACTAGATTTGTTTAGGAATTTGACAAAATCCCTAACCACTACAGTAAGTTGATGAAACGAACTCAAAAAGCCAACTAGTTTTATCATTTCGCTAAACAAGTTTAGTGAAATGATAAAGTCTCAACTGGAAGATGGTATATGGTGATTTGATCAAATCTCTGAACTGGTTTAGTGAAATGACGAAAGGAAGTACCGAATACAATATTTTACTTTACAGTTAAGTGATTTTATCAAATCTCTGACTATATAAAGTGAAACAGATATTAAATCAGAGATTTTAACAAATCTCTAAGGGATATGATCAAATCACGCAGGATGTTAAAATGGAAAATCCATATCATCATTTCCCTAGAAAAATTCAGTCATTTCACCAAATCACTAACTCTGTTCAGTGGAAAGACAGAATCAGCCGGTGCAATATTTGTGAATGCAACCAGTGTATGCAACATGTGGAAGTACTGTTGGAGAGGAAGGTTAAGGCTTAGTCGTTAAATGCCAATTTTGTCAAAAAGAAAGCAATATTAGAGCTGAGAGGGAAAATGCAGCAAAATTTTTGAAGATATACTAAAGAAAGATTGAAGATATGACTTGAAGATATAGACTAGATTACGTGAAATTGTTACATAAAATGTCAAAAGTAGGTGTCAAAGTTGATTATGCCATCAAAAACAAAACTTGTAAAAAAACCAAGTCTCGCAACTCAGTTTTTCTACCGTAAAAAGTTGTGAGATCCATGTAATACCAAGTCGGTTGATTTATTCAGTCCCTACTTAAGGGACCTTCTATCTTAAGTTATATTAGCTATATTACGTAATTAGCTAATCTAACAGCATCTTATAGTGACCGTGAGCATGCACTGGATTTTCACAAATAACGCACCTTCCAAATATGTCTTTCCACTAAACAGAGTCAGTGATTTGGTGAAATTACTAAATTTTTCTAGGGAAATGATGATATGGATTCTCCATTTCAACATCCTGCGTGATTTGATCATATCCCTTAGAGATTTGTTAAAATCTCTGTTTTAATATCTGTTTCACTTTATCTAGTCAGAGATTTGATCAACTCGCTTTACTGTAAAATGTTGTATTCGGTAGACATGTGCGCCGCGCCGCCGCGCCGCCGCCGCCGACAATTTTTGCACGCCGCCGCCGATGATTTTGACCGGCGTAGAATCGGCGTGGCAATTTTTTAGTCTTTATCTTGTTTAAATGTCCGGAAATGGCAGTGAGTGGCCAGTATACTACTTCTTTTAAAATAATGCTTTTCCTTCTTCACTTATTTCTTGCCGGTGTACCAACTGACGTTATTTTTGCTGTCATTTCGATGCTATCGTAAGATTTACGTAGACGACTTATCGATAATTCATACCGTCTGGTTTTTAAATGATAGGTTTATATTTTTATATAATTTGTTTTTTCCGGCTTTTGAATAGAAAGCATTTTGATTTACTTCAATAACTTTTTTCCCTAAAATAAGAGTGAAGTAACAAATTTTTAATTTTTGACTGACTCCAAAAAGCTGCAGGTTCTCATTTGTTGTTTTCATTTCGCGAAGACGACTGGGTTAGTTTTTTTTGTTTAAATGGCCTCTTCTCATTAGGTCAAGTTTGATTTTGGGATCGAGAGAGAGATATATATTTACGTTAATGTTAAGTATAGTTACGTAACGTTACACCTGCAGTTGATTGTAATTTACGTGCTTTTATAATAGCTCGCACATTTTCGCTCTGCTAGCGACATTTAATACTTAATAGTAAAGTGGAACTGTGGGTATCACTATAACATGATTTCAACTTAAATTATTTGGAAAAGATGCTTCAATTTTGTTTTAAAGTTACTCGTTATTTTTATCTGATGCTACTGACGTTCGTTAGGCGCATGGATTTATCGTGGTTCATCGATGTTAATCAGCAATCATATTTTTGCTATTAACATAGAAGAGAACTTCGCAAGCCGCTCGCAGCGGGGATGATTGGATGAAATAAGTAACACAAATAATTGGAAAAAAGCCAAATTCTGTTATTTAATCAAGGAATCTAATCCATAATTATTTTTGCATTGTTTAGAGTGCTGCATTATTGTACATTTCTTCATCTTAGTTACTTGACCCATAGCTTAATTGCGAACATGCGTGAAAAATATTTAATTGAATTTGTTCAATAAACACGTTCAACAACAACACCAAATTAATTTAAAATTGTGGAAATCCGTAATAATTTTATAATATTTTTGTAAAGATATTTTTTCGAATAACCCAAATATATTATTACTTGATGATGAATACCTCAATTCGATTATATGTGTTCTTACAAGAAAAAAAAGTATAACAACTTTATAGGTAAAAACGCATTGTTTCGTGCCCAAAAGTTACAAAAAAATTCCAAAAACTTATTCCTTCCAAAGAGTTTTCCGTAACTTTGAGGCCGGTGACGTCATAAACCTCACGTTTTTTGTATGAGACCATTGACGTGCGTCGCAGATGCCTAACGTATTTTCGCATTTTTGACGTTTCAAGGCTACAATAGCTAGTAGGTTTATTAGAGACATTTGAATCTAACGGGAAATACAATCAAATGACGTCTTCCCAAAAATTCATGTATGTTGCGAATCAGTAAAGCGATCGAGACCTGGCAAGGTGTATTGATGTTGGTTCAAACCCAGTTTTATTATTAACCCAAATAATCAAACCCAGTTTGATTATTTTTCAATTTTTGTATTTGATTTAATAACAAATTAGAATCCAATCCATCCATCGAAGAACGATAAAATAAAATGTAGAATTTATTTCCTTTGTAAATTTGGGCTACCGCAAGCATCTTTGTCTTTTAGAACTTAGAATCAACATTTTCCCTCACAAATTACAAATTGTAAATCAGTCTGTTCTGCACTTGTTAACTTCGGGGCTTTTTGTATTATTATGTAGGTTATTTTCAGGCAAGTGGTGAGGCCAGTTCTACATAGATATAATTTTAAACAAAAAAAACCGACTTCACCTAGCCTCCACCTTTCCAAAAGCAAATGCTCGAGCTGCTGTAAATAATACTCAAATACTATAGGTGTGCCTATAATAGTTGAAGAGTTCCCTCGATTTCTCCAGGACCCCATCATTAGATCCTGACCTGGTTACAATGGGACCAACTGTAAAGTATACTCTTTCAAACAAAAAAAATAATTTTCTGAATCGGTCCAGTCGTCTTCAAATAATCGGTGAACATACATAAAAAAAATGCAAAAACAAAGATCCCGACGAATTGATAAACTCCTTCTTGAAATATTGAAGTCGGTTGAAAATACTCAAATAATTATAAGTGTGCCTACAATTGTTGAAGAGTTCCCTCGATTTCTCCAGGATCCCATCATCAGATCCTGACCTGGTTACAATGGGACTAACTGTGAATTATCAATCTAAAAAAGAATCTCTGTCAATCAAAAAAATAATTTTCCGAATCGGTCCAGCCGATTTCGAATAATCGGTGAACATACTTAAAAAAAAATAGCAAAAAAAACAAAGATCCCGACGAATTGATAACCTCCTCCTTCGAAATCTTGAAGTCGGTTGAAAACATTAAGTACGGAGCTATTAAACGTTCGGAGCTAAAAAAAAAACCTAGTCCATCTTTTTGAAAATTCTTTAAAATCAAGGATTTGATTTAAAATGTGCAATGTTTGCGAGACAATCATACGTTTTCAAAGATTTGGGGTGTTTTATTAAAGCAGTTTATCCTTATAAATACTCAGTAGGCTTCAATTTAGAAGGTAATTAGTCAAATTCCCCAGGCATATTAAAAATATGTACCACGCCGATTTCACGCCGATCACGCCGCCGCCGCCGGTCAAAAAACGTTCGGACGCCGCCGCCGATGATTTTGCCATCGGCGCACACCTCTAGTATTCGGTACTTGCTTTCGTCATTTCACTAAATTAGTTAAGAGATTTAATCAAATCACCATATACCATCTTCCAGTTGAGATTTTATTATTTCACTAAACTTGTTTAGCGAAATGATAAAACTAGCTGACTTATTGAGTTCGTTTCGTCAACTTACTGTCGTAGTTAGGGATTTTGACAATTTCCTAAACAAATCTAGTGAAATGAAAAAGCGTATCGCGCTTATTGGCCGATTTTATCTTTCCACTAAATAGAGTCAGTGATTTGGTGAAAAGACTGATTTATTCTAGGGAAATGATGATATGGAGTCTCCATTTTAACATCCTGCGTAATTTGATCATATCCCTTAGAGATTTGTTCAAATCTCTGTTTTAATCATTTCCCTGCGACAGATACACCTTTCAATTTATATTTATTAAATATTTCTCCCTTGTAAGTACCTGAATTAAATTGCGCACGAGGATAATTGCTCCTAGAAAATATGTGTGCCTTCCTGCTCATTGCAGGAAAATACTTAACTGTGCTTAGTTATAATGAAATATCATTATAAAATTAAAGGAGGACGAATATATTTTTAATAATTAAACATATTGGTTTACCTGCACTTTCAGGTCTAAATTTTTAGCCCAAACATTGAACGAGTGTATTACAAAATCTCTAACTAATATATTTATCTGAATTTTTGGAAATTGAATCGTTCGATCTAATCATATGAAGGAAGGAATTCCAGATAATGACGTAACTGTTTACCTAAGTCATGATTACGCCGCATATGATTCATGGCGACTAAGTGTGTAAACATTGTACGAGTAGATAATTGTCTTCATTCTATTTTCAGACAAATTGGATAAGCAAGAAGATAATGCAACGTTAGATGAAAGAACACGCAGGAATTTAGAATTATTAGAAAGATGTAAGAAACTAACCAATAAGCTAACTACTTCTATGGCTAGGAGCGACTTAGGATTAACTACTTGGAGTAAGCTTAAGAAACAGACCAACCATTCGCCTTTAAGAAGGTAAAAAACTGTTTATGAATATAGTACTTAATTTTCCTTATTCACTACTCCTTCACTCACTCCTATATATTTGCATATATACAGGCACCCTTCGGGGAACAACAATGAGGATTCTCATGAAGCGACTGATGCAACAAGTGAAATGAACAACTCGGTAATCAAGAGCCAAAGTCTGCCAAACCTCTACAGAAGAAAGATTATGAGCAGTTCCATCAACTCGGCCGCTCTCAGCAACTCAACGGTACGAGAGTGTACAATCAATACATTTAATAATAATAGTCTAGCGTCGCTTTTTTGATCTGTCTTTAAAAAAACACCTCATATTAACTAATTACAAGCGAAATATCTAAATTATAACCAAATAAATTACTACTTCAGCACTACCTATACCGATTCTTAAAGGGTAGGCAACGCACATGTGAATCCTCTGGGGTTGCAGGCGTCTATAGATCGGTAACTGCTTACCATCCGGCGGACCGTATGCTTGTTTGCCACCATCATGGTATAAAAAAAATACAAGTAAGCTTGACCTTGTTGCCTTTCATTAACACCTTGTTATGCCCTTGTTTACAGATCGACTCTTTCACCACCAACCAAAGGTTAATGGGAACTCCGACCTGCATGAAAGTATACGATGTATCGCAGCACCGTTCTACGCACGGGAGTCAGCATTCAGAACCAATGAGCACCTCTTCAACTGAAAACCAATCGTCTTCGGACAAAAGCCAGCCAAAGCAGGCCTTTAGCCTGGTGAAACTATTCATGAAACAAAAAAGTAATGATGGTGTAGTTGGATTGGATCAAATAGACAGGTCGGAATGCTGGCCCTCCAGTTCTGGTGGTGAGAGTGGAGACTCTATTGGAGAGACAAAAGATGATTCTAAAATATCAGTCCGATCTCAATTTGAATTGCCCAGTGATGTAGCGGAAGAAGGTTCAGCAATTTACGATGAGATTCCACCCAGCAACCCGTACAACAATAGAGTTTATGACGAAGTAATAGAAGAGGAAGATAATGTTGATGGCGTCAAGTTAAGCGATAGTGAATCTAACCTTTATGCAACTGTAAATAAACGCCATTCAAAGAAAACTAACGTCAATATGATGAATAGCCCTTCTAGGCTGAGAAGTAATAAAAAATCATATTCTTCCCAATCGTCAAACACGAGTGTTAGTATATCGAGTTGCTCTGAATCGGATGGAACTCAGATCACAAAAATGAATCGATTATTGCAAAGAGAACCTCTTGATAACAAATCTACTTCTACTCATCTCGAGACTACCACTATTGACAAGAGTATGCAGACGTCCTCGTTACAAATGTCGACTATATCGCATGAACGTGAACTATTTAAGGTTGTGGAGCCCTCGTTTCTTGAGAAACTTAAAGAAGGAGACTGTGAGAAACCTGTATTTATACTGTACCCTAATTACACGCTTCCCGACATAAGTTTTCTGAACGGCAGACCAAATATATACCTAAATCCTGTAAAAGTAAACGTATCTCCGAAATCGAGCGAAATCAAGAGGAATAGGCTGAACGTTAAAGGTAAACGACCGTTTTCTTGCAACGACGTGGAGATGTTGAAAAAGAAGGGACTCGGGCACATAAAAGACTGGGATTCACTTAACTTTTTGCTACCCACAGAATGCAAGCAAATGTTATCAGAGCTACCTGAACTGATGCAAAACGTAAGAGAAAAAGAATGCGGTGGCAAATACTGTAACGTCTCACCATCTCCCAGGTTCAAAAGACCCATGAGTTGCGACTGCAACAACCTGGCCGGCCACAACACCACCGTATCGTCCAGCTCCAGCACGGCCACGCAGCCCTCGTCCGGCTACCGCGGCTCCTCGACTATGCTCAGCGACTCCTCCGCGCAGCCCAGCCCCGCGCCGCACGGCAACTTCAACCCCCTGTTCGTCTACAGATACGACAGCGCCACGAGCTCGGAGGCCAGCAACACCGAGGGCCCCCGGACCAACCCCGCCGTGCCGAAGCGATCCCTCACGGCGGCCGAGCAGGCGAGGTACGCCAAGCAGGGCGAGCACGCCCCGCCGAGACCGCCTCTGCCCAAGAGCATTTTGCGTAAATCGATGGACAAAACGCGTAAAACGAGCACGCCGTCGAAACGTTACAGTATGTTCGAAATGGATGAGCTTTTGCAGGATCCTATTGTTTGTATGACGGCTGCGACTGAACACAAGACGAAGAGAAGATCGCTGCAGGAGCCTTACTATTTGCAAAATCAGCCCACAGAATATAGGAAAAATAATGATTTGGCCGCCAAAAGGCTGTCGCAGCAATTCCTCGATGCGGCCGAAAAAGATGCCGACTACAATGAACTCTTCCAAGATGAAGGTGTCGGTACTGAGAGTAGCCTAGAATCGGGCAAGTCGAATGAATTAAAATACCACAGACCTCACACGCCGCCGATGCCTAAACCGAGAACGAGGAAAACTGAATACACGGAGTTCCCTCCGCCGGGCGCTCTTATCAGCAGCGCTGATTTACAACAATTAGAAGAATTTTTGAAATTAAGTGGCGTTAATTGCCAAAATATGGATGAATGGGACCAAAATCAAGTCCAAAAGGTAAGAAGTCAGGTTACCAAGTTTCTGCAAATGAAACGTTCTCAAGAAGAAAATCAAAGGTCCACAGAATCTAGCGGCAGTAGCTGCAATAGCAAAAAGTCAGTTAGTTTCGCCCATAAATCTGAGGCAAAGCCAGAAACTCAGTCAACCCAAGTGAAGGCAATGGAAGAGCTGAAAGTAGCCAGTCTCACCACTCCGCCTAACTCACCTAATATTTCTGCTGTAATTTCACAGAGGCTATATCAGGTATCTTTTTTCTCTACCTAAGTTATCGACGTCATTGCCTATTGATTTCTGTGAGTACCTTTGGTTCTTTTATGTTTCTTTGCGAATGCCAATTTTATATATTTATTTGTTCACATTTTCTTTTTAGTCAACACCTGCTTGTTGTCTTTATTTTGCCTGACATAATAACTGGTTAATTTTATTGGGCTGTTTATATCGTTCACTAATTCATTTTACACATGTTGTCATTAATGATCTTTCCAAAGACTTCGGTTACTTAGTTACTTTCTATTCCAGGGAAAGAACTTAGCGGAGATACCAATTTGTGAAGAAGCTGAAATAAGCCCAGATGAATTCAGCAGCCCCTTGCACCACGATAGCAGAGGAAAATACGATTTGATTGACTTGTCACAAAAGAGAGGTAGGAGTCTCTAGAAATTACCGTCGCAATCAAGTTTCAAAGGAATTTCAAAAATTAAATGGTTTATGTTTATTTTAATTTTCCAGCTCTAGTCTCAAATGTAACGGATGCAGTGGAAATGATGATCCAACACTTCTCTTCAGCCACTGATCAGGCTGAATTGGCCTTCCTGGGCGACTCTAAACAGTCTCCAGCTTGTGCCAAAATCGCCTTGAATGCCCTGTGCCCGGCATTATACGCCGTCTTTAGGGATGGGCTAAAGGACAACATTGAAACCTCCTTCGGGGCCGTGAACAACTCTGTGTGGCAAATGGTAGAGACCACAGCGAGGCAAGGTCCAATAACGAAATCCTTGAACGAGTTGGTGTTGAGGATCAATAGCGAAGATGCTGTCACGGAGGGGTTGGTCAAATTCAACGCGTTCATTCTGGGACTATTAAAGTGAGTTATTGTACATTTTTTGGTACACACTTTTATTGCTGACTGTACCTAATAGATAGCATTGTCATGTAAATTACGGAAGTATACCAAATTTCAGCTCAATCAGACACCGGAAAATTTTCCAAGATTTGATGCACATAATTATAGTATTTATGTAATCAAGCTAAATAAAAGTGTGTAATAAAAAAGGACGTTTAACGTAAATTTTTTTTTACATATGTTGTTACAATCTTGGTCAAAAAAAGACTTGCTGCTAAAACCGTGAAAGGTTCAATCAATCATTGTAATGTCCAATTGGTGTATGGTCAAGAGAGATAATCAAGCATCGTTTGACCATATTCTAGACCCGGAGATGATAATAAAATCTATACATATATATATAAATATCGTATAAAATGTAAGAAGAGGAAAACTTATAAGTGGAAATAATTAGTCATAATAGGGATGATGACACATGTTGAATTAAAAAAAAAAAGTAAAAGTAAAAAAAGTAAAAATATTTTATTGACCGTAAATACTTTTTATATAACATTTACAGATCATCAGTGACTCCCACACTAGGCTAGGCCTGTGTCGTGGAAGTCAGAAACATACGAATGTTACCAAAAACGAGGCGGCTTTTGTAATAAAATTAACTTGAATAGATGCAAAATAGTAAATATATCCTAATAAAGTGAATTTTTTTAAACTATTGTAATGGTTGAAATACTATAACAGGCTTCAAAATTTCTAAATTTTACGATTTTTTTAAGTACGAAATAAAATAATGGCACTATTCGATTTCTCACATATTAATGAAAAATACATTTTATGGCAACCATATACATAAACGCAATATTTCACTGTCAAAATAGAAATTTCAATTTTTTTTCATACTTTAAACAAGGCGTGTTAGGAGCGTTTTGAGAAACAAAAGCGAGTGTTAAAATTTGAATCTCATTTCTATGTAGACATTTGATCCTGACAACAAAACGAATCGATGGACATATATGAAAAAAAATCATCATGCCTATTTACCCACTTGTAAATTTTTGACATTCTTTATAGTTCACTTATAAATATTTTATATCCAGTGCGCAATCGGTGGACGCATGGGTGTCATACGTGCGTACGCGCGAGTCGGTATTGAGCAAGGCGTACAACCCTGACTCGCTGCTGCTGGCCGGCGTGCAGTCGCCCCACTGCCGCGCGCTGCTGGACTCCCTGCAGGCGGCGCTGGAGCCGCTGCGCCTGCTGCCCTTCTCGCTCGACCTCATGTTCGAGATGCGGGAGTTGCACCGCAGCTTCAAGAAGATCGAGAGCGACATGCGCGCTGCTAGTCGGGTGAGTTAACTACTTAGTCAATCTATTGTTGACTTATTACTGAGGATCGTGACTACATATTTGTTCCCACGACCGCCTGGTAGAGACTGCATTTAAGGACCCTCTTCATTATGTCGAAACAGTCAACGGAGATTGTTTCACTACAGCAAATAACTACATTCATCTTCACTTGCTACGGTTCAAACACACATGTTTCGCTTGATTCACTTTCATGACGTTCTTCTTGCATGATCAGCCATTGTTGCATTTTAAATTCAACCGCGCTGTGTACTTCCGCTAACCACTACTCGTTTCAGAAAGGTTTATCTCGGATAATATAAGAGCGTCTTATCTCTTAACACAGCATTTGGATGAGTATTTCTAGGATTTAAATAATTAGTAAGTACCATAATAGGTAGTTATTTTTAAACCGACTTAAAAATTTCAAAAGGAGAACGTTCTCAATCCAGCTGTACCTATGTTTATTTTTATTTAATGAATAGTCATAAGTATAAAAACTACGTAGACAAAGTTATTTAGGTAAACTATTACTTAATTGACACTCAGCCAGAAACATGGATACTATGTAATATGATAATGACAGTTAATTACGGGATGCATAACATTAGCAATAATACATATACATGACTCATTTGAGCTTGAATCCTATGTACATAGTTAATACAATACATATTATAATTATTCTATCCGTGTTCGTATCTAAGTACCTTCGTATAAAAATCACTCTACCATTCTAACCAACTTGCCGCAAAGGGAGACATCGCTTTATTTGCATTTTATTGTTTATTGCATGTGCTTACGACTCACGAAAATACACTCAAGTCTGTGAACGGATAACTTTGGCATTTCGTTCGTGCACAGTTTTCATAAAATGCAAATAAGGCTCTGCTTACGTTTTACGTGTGTCGGCCGGCGAAGGTCGTTCACGTTGCGGATGGCATGATGCATGATGCTAAAAGTCTTTGGTGTATTTAACAGCCTACCTCGATTAACACCCCACCACTAACACTGAACCAGCGGAACTTGCTCAAACTGGTGCGCTCCATGCACTCGAGCGGTTTGTCAAGCGACGACTGCCAGACCAGCGTCATAATGCGGCATAAAGAACCGAAAAATAAGGAGCCGTCCACCCCGGACCTTCTGAACGACTCCGCGAATGTCAAGATCGCGGTCGAGAAAAACAGACCACGCTCCTGCGTGAATCCTTCGGCGATCGGATACGATCTGTGTCCGAACAACAGCAGGATAGAGTTAGAGAACAATCGGCGCTGGTCCGGGGTGCAGCTGGGCTCGAAGCTGATGCAGGCGTTCGACCGGCTGGTGTTCGACGACAGCGACGACTACACGGATAGCCTGGAGACTAACAAGCCCGCGCGGCCCTCCGCCACTGACTCCAAGGTAACGCTGGGCTACCTCGGTGTGCTATGTGTCGTAGATCCACGTTTTTCTCAGTTTTGTAAACGCTGATTTTTGGTTGTTTTTCTTTTGCAGGAACGCTTTTTGCTTTTAACATTTTTTTGCATATTTTGGCCGTTTAGTTTTAAGTTTTGTGAGTTTAGCGCTTAAATTATTGTGTGATTATTATTTAATTTGTTTACATGATACATTTAAATAGTGATAGTCATTGTTTATTTAAAATTATTTGTAATTTACTGGGTTACGGTGACAGGCTCAAGATATTTTATCACAACATTTAACATCAACCTAACTTTCAATATTAACATACATGTAGCAATATGAATAAACCACCGTTTTCAACCGACTTCAAGATTTCGCGTAAATCGAGTAATCGATTTTGTTTGAAAGAGTATACTTCACAGTTGGTCCAATTGTCTCCAGGTCAGGATCTGAGGATAGGATCCTGTAGAAATTAAGGGAACCTTTCAAAGATTATAGTGATTTCAGTATTTTTTACAGTAGCTCGAACATTTGCTTTTGGAAAGGTGGAAGCTAAGTGAAGTCGGTTCTTTTTTGTTTAAAATTATCATTAATAGGGTAAACTGGTATCACAATCCGCATTCCGCACCTATCATTGTCCGTCTTAGCCATGGTAGTACCAACGTACAGTACCGGAAAGTAATATATCACCTTTGTGTTTTTTTGGATGGGCATGTAGAGTAAACAATATAGGTTACTTTGTAGATTGCATATATTATTCGTCATTTTATACAAATATATGATAAATAGTGCAATGAAATGCTGTGAGTTACAATAGGAGACTAAGTATTACTAACAAAACTCTAATTTAAAAAAAGGGATATGAATGTCAAAAAAAACATTACATGAGACAATTTTTTCTCATCGCTATCACAAAAGACTACTACTAGACTACCTAAAGTAGTGATGTGGAAATCGCTTACAAATATTATAAAAAAAGTTCTTCCCTAAAAACATGGAGGTGATATATTAGTGGCCGGTATTGTATACATAACACTTCAATTTCAATTATATTTATTTCAAAGTTCATTGCCTTATCGAGCTTGAAGCCAAAAATATAACAACCTGTCATCGGTCCCACCTGGATACTGCCCCACACATTACAGTTGAACGAACCAAATGAGTGAACCACTCGTATAGATAATAGGCATTGTTGTCCTAAAGTACATAACGTTAGCGTATGCGGTTATATAAAAAAAATACACACTGTAACAAAAACAAAAAAAAGTAATGTCAAGATTAACAACTTTCTGTTCGATCATTACTTGTCATACAACACGTATTGTTTCAGACCACTGACTGTTATAAGTAAGTATAATTAGACTTATGGCCTGTTTCACAATCTCCAGTTAAAGCATATCTGTCAGATAAATGTTTGCTGTCCTTTTCTTTTATATGACTGGAGTAAAGGATAGCAATAATTTTAACTGGCAGATAAGTATATCTGGAGATTGTGAAACAGGCCCTTAGGCACATAATAATATGATGACTTTGTTACAGCTGGAATGCAGCGGCGAGGAGTGGCGACCAGGATCCGCGAGTAGTGGACAGAGCGCGGCGGCCAGCGGACACTCCGGCGGCAAGTTCAGGAGGCTGCAGCTCAAGTGGGAGTTGCTCAGCAACGCCGAGAGCCCGTCCTCTCCATCTGGTATGAACTTATTTCAATTTAACTTAATTGGCTACTTTCCTAAAAAAATATATTTAGTCCGTCAGTTAGATTATCAAAAAATATTGGACACATATTTTTTATTTTGTCAATCAAACAAAAATTGGTGAAGATATAGCCCGTTAAAGTTCGGCGTGACGTCACATTTCAGAACAATTTTTAGTATAATGTGACGTCAGGTGTAACTTTAACGGGCTATATCTTCACCAATTTTTGTTTGATTGACAAAATAAAAAATACGAGTCCAATATTTTTTGATTATATAACTGACGGACTAAATAGAATTATATTTTTTTTACCCAGGAAAGTACCCAATTGGTAAGTATTGCTTAGCCACAGTACGAGTATCAAAGGAGATCGTCAATTTTTGTTAGGTGATCTGGCCCAGATTATTTAGGACCGTTTAGGAATGGTTCTTACCTTTAAAGAATCGTCATAATACCTAGATCAGGATGGTGGTAAAAATATTGCGAAATCGAATGGGAAAACTGAAAAATCATGCATTTAAAACTTGAATCTGACAAGGACAATACAGTGTAAACTCTATATAACGACACTCAAGGGACTGAGCATTTTTCGGCGTTATAGAGAGTGGTCGTTAAATGGGGGGAAACAAAAAAATATTTTACCATTCTAACTATAATAATATGTATTTACTAATATGTATATGTATCACATTTTGCACATGAACATTAATGATGTTTTTTGCTGCTCCAATATTTTAATTGTATTTTCTTATGTATTTTACTCATATCTTGAGACACAGCCGGATCAATTTCATTATATAAAAAGTATTTTTCTAATAGTTTTGCAATTTTCCCGCCTTTGCTTTCAAGATCGGCCCCGAGATGGGCATATTATTCTGGCATTGTCTATAAAACCATGATAGCATCGCTTGATCCAGGTCTTCGTATTGAGGTTTCTTTAATTTCTAAGCAGATTTTCCGTCGTCATCGTTTGCAGAATTTTTTATTTGTTATTCCATATTGTAGACACAGTAGAGCGGCTAAATCCAAAGCCTCTTTCAACTTCACTTATCTTTTCTTCCGCCTCTATTGAGCGTATTAATAAAACTTTATCGTCAATACACAATAATTTTCGTTTACTCGCCATGTTTACAGTTCGAAAGTCTGTAAGAAACTGCAATACAACTTGACAAAGGCCTAGTAACCGACGTAAACATGTGCAAGTTCATCATACAAAAACAAAAAACAACATTTCTTAGAATCTCCGGTACCTCAGTCAATGTAAACACGTGCAGGATAATAAAACAACAAAACAGCAAACAATAAAACGTACACAGCTGCAGTTTTTATCAATTTCGGCAACTTAGAAAGTATTGCTTAATGTTTTATAATACCATCTTGTGGTCGTTAAATAGAGTGACCGTGACGCTATATAGAGTGTATTACAAAACAAGGTAAACCAACCAAACTCAAGCAATTTCGACGTTTTAAGGAGTTTGTCGTTAAATCGAGTGACGTTATAAAGAGTTTACACTGTATTTGAAAGCGTTCTTGCCTATGATTTATATATTAATGTAAAAAATGTACCGATTTTTTAAAGATAATGTACAAAAGCGGACTTGAAAACAAAACGGGAATCCTGATAAAATAATAAAAAGTCATATTTTGATTGTATTTATAGGTCCTGTATTTCGGTAAACAAAGACGGCTGTCAAACCATCGTTGATACTATTAACTGAACATTCCTAACACCTATTGCGAAGGGATAAGGTTTACCACCGTTAAGTGCGATAGCACTAGTATCTGACATTACAAAATTGAAAAAAAGATGTGTTTCGTTATGCTCCTTCGCATGATATTATGCTATTATGAAACCTATTTTTAATATTCAAACTCCGATCAAAAATGCAAAAATATGCGTTTTCAATCTTTAGGCGTTTTAATACAGTCGATTTCTAATTTAAACTTCCGTATTGTTAGAGTTATTTCCGTGGAAAGACATTATATAAACGATAGTAATATATATTTATTGTTTACATTCAACCATCAACAGAATTGCATTGACATTAAGTATTAAGTCTATGTGACTTCTCTCATAGAGAGTATCACCGACAGTGCTGTGGCCAGTACTCACACGTATTCGTAGGCTAAGATACTATTTTAATATTACAATGTTCTAACTTACCAAACAGTATCAAAACGCAGATTATGTAACGGTACACATTGACAGTGTCAAACCAAAAAACAATCCCGTTTCCGGCCAGGGTGAAGTTAAACTTTATGTCATTGCCATAAGGACGTTAACGACTTGTCTTGCTGTATTTTAATCGCGGAAAAATCAACATAATGTTTATTTATTTAGTATTTCTAATTCCCGTTTCATTTTTATGCAATATTTTGTCTACTTTAGTAATAAAATGAGTATTTATTTTACATTGCAGTACAAACTGTATACGGTTTATATGGTGGCCCAGAATTGACGATCTCCTTTGGGATGCAAAGGGTGATTAAATATTTCACAAGCTCTGAAAGTGATGTAGCGTATACGTAAGATATAACGTTTTATTTTTGCGTTTTTCAAGCAATCATTTGTTTATTCCAATACGGCGATTCTTAATCCACAATACTTGTGTCAGTTAAAAGGCTACTTAAACTGTGCGTTTCATTTTCCTGTTTATTTTGTTCCAACTATAAATACGTAGTCAAGAATTTTCCGAAATACAAGGTAAACGATACATTTGTTTTACTCAACAGGAGAAACGTCCCCGGCGGCGGCGCGTGGCTCCAAGATCCCTCGGCCCGTTTCATCACCAGTGCGGCCGGCTGCGCCCACCATCCCCGAGCCCGCCAAGAATGCACACCGGTTAGTCACTCATATTTATTGCTTGTAATA
Organism: Pammene aurita; assembly: GCA_947086415.1. NCBI lineage: Eukaryota > Metazoa > Arthropoda > Insecta > Lepidoptera > Tortricidae > Pammene > Pammene aurita. Next base: position 35,784,043 of record OX352291.1, read on the forward strand.
TTAAATGGGTGATGATTAATGCTGCTCGTCCATTAATCACGTTGTTTTGATTCGGCTAATACTTTTTATGCGTTATACTTAGGTATCAGTATTTTAGAGGCCAATAGACTAATGAGTTTGTGAAACTTGATACAAAAGCAATATTTTGTATTGAACAGGGGTATCCCGGTGCCAGTGCGCAAGGGCGTGTCTCCGACGGCAAGCGGCGCCGGCGCACGCGCGCCCGCACGTGCCGCCTCCGCCAAGCGCGCGCAGCCCGCCAACAGGTAACCGTAACTCTTAACAACTTATCCTAAAATGTTACCACGATTTTAAGACTGTACTTGCTTTTATTTGCACTTTAAAGGTGGCGTCATATATTGCAGTGATTTGCCTGTTTACTTTAGTTTGCCGCTTAGTTATATCAATTTATCACATATGCAACAATTATCACACAAGGATTATTATCTTATTTTGAAAAGTTTAAAATGGGAAATTCTTCTATAGTTTCAGAGCTTACTTATGTTTTTTTCTTTGCATCATCTTATTCCTTTATTTCTACAATTATTTTTTGGTGGTGGTTTTTTGTTTATTTGTTATATATGCGCTTTTTAAACTGCACTTTAGAAGTTTTCCCGAAGCCGTGAAGAGAGTCGTCGCCAAGGCCAAGGAAAAGGAAGTCGTTATTTGCAAGCCGGTTGCTCGGAAACCCGCGCCGTATGTACAAGTTGAAACATCTCGCTACCTAATTACTAACATTACCTACTAAAGAAAAATCCTATCTAATTTTAAGTCACACCTTAATACTCATTGTATCATAATCTAGCTAACAATACAAGCTTATTATGGAATATTTCTCGATGGCATACCCCACAATCCAGTGTGCAATCCACATACAGGGTGTAACAAAAAATACTGATAATCCGTTTAAGAGCATAATTGGTATCGTATTGCGACTAAGAAAAAGTAGGAGAAAAAAAAATTAAGGCGAAATAGTAGTTTTCGATACAAGTGCGAGAAGTATGTTTTGCACGAGTACCGAGGTTACTTGGCCCGAGCCGAGAGGCGAGGGTCAAGACTCGGGACGAGTGAAAATGACACTTCTGCACGTGTGTCGAACAACGTTTTTTAATACAATTGCTCAAAAAGTTTACTTTATGTAGCTGCAAATCGTGCGTAAAGTTTGATTTTATGCACTAGTGCTAAAAAGTAATCTGATCTGCAAATCGTGCGTAAAGTTTGATTTTACGCACGATTTGCAGATATATTGCATTTTAAATTGACCAATCAGAACACTTCACTATATTAAATCCACCAATCACAACACATATCGGAGTTAATCGGAACGCTAGATACTTTTTTGGTGCGTATACTGTGTAAATAATTTAAGTCCTTAAAAAAACATTGTATTTAATATCAACCAATCAGAATACAGCAATGTTAAAATCGACCAATCAGGAAACGCAATTTATTTCTCAAAACATGAGGTGTTTTTTAGTTCCTACTTCACAATCATTAAAAAAGATTTAATTTTTTGGGAAACGCTTTAAAGTGTGTTTAAACTGTTAAAACAGTTATTAGACATGGCAATTTGTAGGGCCCAAGCTGTTGTTGGGAGGTGTAATAGGAGGTTGGGCCCGTAGGGAGCTAAAGGAGGGTGTGGGAGAGGCAGAGTACACAACAGGTTGGGCTCTACAAATTGCCATGTCTAATAGCTGTTTTAAAGAGCTAATTATACCGTCGTCTGTGGCATTTATTCGCGGTATTGATATTTTGTATCTATGTCAAAGAAGTTAAAAAAATTAAAAGACCGTCATGTTATACCATAATTTCACCTTAGTTTAGTTATTGTGCGTAAATAATAAGTATTTTTATGATATTTTCTCGCAATCGAAGTGAAACATTGTATGCATTACTCTGGTCTAAAAGCCATATTACCACTCGAACAATTTTCCCTCACTTCGGTCGGGAAAATAACCACCTGGTGGTAATATGGCCTACTTTAGACCCTTGTCAAACAATCTACTATTATTTCAGTTTTTTCGCAATTGTATTAAAAAACGTTGTTCGACACACGTGCAGAAGTGTCATTTTCACTCGTCCCGAGTCTTGACCCTCGCCTCTCGGCTCGAGCCAAGTAACCTCGGTACTCGTGCAAAATGACAATGATACTTCTCGCACTTGTATCGAAAACTACTATTTTCTTAGTTTTTCATAATTAGAATACGATAGTGGTAATTATGCCCTTAAGTCTCACCAGCATTTTTTACACCTTGTATATTCATATTCACCTCCTGGCTTCAACATTGCTTTGTCACCCATTTTACATAACATATTTTGCAGAAATTAAATTTAATCCAATGGTAAGTAATGTTAATTTGGCGTAACCACTAAACAATACTTTAATAAAAACTTAATGTCCTGTGAATAGTAGGTATTATTTAATTTGTTTCGAGAGTAGGTAAATAAGTAGAAATATAACTAATATTTATTACCTGAAGGTACTGTTAAGTCAAGTAAACAAAAGCTTATTAGGAAGAAAAATATAATTAAGGAAGTTGTTAACATCGAGGAAGACAATGTCATCATATATTACATAAATATCTCATTACTAGCCGACAAGACGAAGGAAAATGCTATTTAGATTTTATATCTTAGGTATATTCAAAATAAACATGAGCGCCTACCATCGATTGGCACAGAATAAATAAACAAAAAAGCAAGGTTACCGGATATCGTTTGCGTTTCATCCAAACGGAAAATATGTCGGTGCACGTATATCGTGTCACGTCAGCTCGTGGCCTTTAGGTAACGACGATACCTGTTCCATGTGATGACATATAGGCTAATATCAATGCTATCATGCATCACTTCAGAATTATGTTGCACTGTTATATGATGTAAATGTACATGGTATTTTGGTCTTTTATTTTATTCCAGTTGTACGGTTCTTATACTTTGCAAAATTAGTGTCTATTAGGTAATCTTCGTAATTTCCAAACTCAACTTCATCTATTGATATGCCACTCGCTATTGTCAATTGTTTTTTTTTTACCATACTGCAACCTAAAGGCGCTGTTTGAAAAAACATTTATATATTTAGTTACAGGAAAAAATATTTATGCCAAGTTGGATTAGGTATTATCAATATCAATATATAATATTCTTCATAGTATATATTGATATTGATCAACTACTTAAAATTACGTGTTTTATACGTAGATACCTAGTTAAAGACAACCTTGCATAATGACATGTGAAATAATAAAAGTGCCGTTCTAGAGTTGTACGTCATTCTACCATTGTTTTCTCTAATAAAAAACCCATTTATCATTGGCAAACATTTTCCGCTGAGACTAATTTACATTGGTTTTTCTAAAGTGAAAACCACTTTTGTAAATGAATGTGACCTCGCCTTCTGACGTACTTGAAGCAAATTGACGTCGGGCGAGCCCCACAGTGTCAACATTTAGTAAATGTAGATAATTAGGTACCCACACTTTAAATACTAACGTAAATTGAAATTAATTCCGCCGTAACCTAGACATAATATTATGCAATATAACATTATAACTTGGTAAGAAAGAAGTATACGGTGATTGAGCTAGTTTTCGTCCACATATGTCAGCTTTCCGTCCACACTTATTAATACATTTACATTTAAGTTTTCCCATAATAAAAGCCAAAAAAATCAAAATTAACTACTAAAGAATAAACTTAAATAAGAACTTGTTGACCTTATAAAGTTTACCCCATATATTTGTAGCAGTTTAATCAATTGGACGGTAAACTGGACGTGGACGGGAAACTACCACAATTACCCTATCGACCCCGAAATAATCATAAAATAAGAACCCACTACATCGGTCAAATAATACTAGGAATACACAAGTAGCCTAAAAAAGTTACCCGACAAAAGTGCCGAAAGTTTACATTGTTGCTCGAAGACCTACTACGAGATTATAAAATAGAATGTAGTTTTCTGTAGATAATAGTAGTTTATGTAACTGTTACGTAATAAGGCCTAATTACGTACAGTTGCATACACTGCTTTATCTACACTCATATTATATATATTAAATTAAGTGTTCGGAAACCATAGAATGACCTCCATTGCACCGCCATGGCCAACTCGATTGTGCCGGCGGTCGCGCGGGCGCGTGCCGTTGGTCAGGAAGGAGCACAGGATTTACATTATGTTATCAAATTCGATGTTCGGAATTTTAAACTTATAATGTATCAATATATGAGCATGTAATGTTAAAATTACGTTACTGCCACAGATAAAAAGCTTATCATAGTAAAATCGGTTGTGGTAATGCTAGCCATTGCCTACCGTTTTTGAACACGTAGAGGACTTACAGTGTGAGTGTAGATAAATAAGATTGTTGCATTACCAACCATAAAAAAACATTGCAAAACCAGCTTATTCTTTTAACATAAAAAAAAATCCATTTATTCCCTGGCCATGAAACGCACGCTCGCTCAGTATATGGTGGTCGTCATCTGCCGTGGCCCTTAGGTCGTTATCTACGAATTATTTTACGACTATGTTGTGTCCAGGGCGTCGCGTGTGGACGGCGCGTGGGCGTCGCCGGCGCCGCGGCCGTCGTCGCTGCCGTACGGCCGCGCGCCGCCGCCCGCCGCGCCGCGCCGCGCCGCCTCCTCCTCCGCCGCGCGCCACCACTCCACCACCACGCACCAGAAACACAAGTTAGTAGCGCCTACTTTATATTGCCGTATTTCAGCTTTAAAGATCTCATCCCGATTCGAGAGGGATTTGTATTTATTCGAAAGTAGTCCTATGTTCTACGGCGTAACGCTGCTACGAGACAAAAGGAGAAGAAGTGTTATGATGCGCCCTGAAAGTGATTATTTTTTCTCTTATAAGTAATTTACCATCATTAGTATTCGACTAAGGTATTCTCTTTTGTTCGTAAATTATTATGTAGGTACCTACTATACATATATTATTGCCATTTTAGTAACTTAATGCATGTAGGTACATACATAATCTATTACTATGATAATATCGGTACGCCCTAGCAAATACAATTTGCGTGCGTGCTCCGTTATTATTCACAAGCGAAGATTTTCAATACTCTTTTGATTATCTCCTAGACTTCTACATTGGTAAAATAAACGATGAAAATAAACACGTATGTTTGATTTTGTCAGATACGTGAGAACGCTATGGCACCGGTTGCCGTCGGACTCCGGGCACCTCGCGTTCAACGAGGGCGAGCGGCTGCGGCTCGTGCTCGAGGTGGACTCGCAGCACCTGCTGTGCTGCCGCGGGGAGCAGAAGGGGCTCGTGCCCCGCGACGCCGTACTGCTCGAGGACTTCTGATGCCCGACCTAGCGCTGGCGGCCCGAGTGGCGACCCTTACATTTCAACCGCCTTTAAATGAGCCACAGGCTGCCAGTTACTAATTAAAAAGTGTAGTGAAACAGAGTGAACATCGAGTCTTCTCGAACTGGAACTCTTTGTTGTTTGTATCGGATCCCGTGAAACGTTTTGTATGTGAGGACAATGGTTGTAAATAGTGAGGTGAGGTTTTGTATTATGTTCTATGTAAATTTAATTTCTAGTTACCTCTCAGCAATACTGATTTTTTTTATTTGTCACGTAACGAACCCTGCGACATCACTAAAATTATAATTCTCACATTTATTAATTATTTAGTAAATTCTAGTCTTACGTTTTAAGGCACGACATGGTCTTGAACTGTAAATAATATTATTTAAGAACACAAATTAGGAAAATATTTACGGCAAATATAGAAATGCAACATACCTATTTGTAAATAGGTTCTTGATACATTTGTTTCTTTGTTAAAACACTTTGCAGTAGATATTTTCTTCAATGCGATGTGATATAGATGATTATTTGTAACATAGGGATTAATCTCAAATTAATTATTAAGGAAAAATCGTTTGTACGCTAAATTGATCAAAATTTAATGCCGAGAGAAAGACGCCCAATATCGCAAAAATATACTTAGCTAAATGTAATCGCGAATTTGATGTCTAAAGTTACCCATATTTGTATATCGTATATATGATGTGTATAATTCGTAGAGTGTATAGGTACTTCGTGTGTGTTAGAACTTCATAACTTATTTACCGACCTGTTTTCAATATTTATCATACATATACTACCTTAATTTATTTTGTAATCCATATTATAACCGAACATAAATAATATTTTAAATAAATCTATTATGCCTATTACGTATATGCGTGTCGTGAACAGTACAAGGCTGCTTATGTAGGGGTAGCAAGAGCAATGCAACGATGTCAGGGGATCAAAGACCGTTACGGACTTGTTAACCTGCCACTGGTACTAACCGCATGCGCCTCTCCTCGCACCTTCCTCAGGGTCTACGGTGACTGGCTGGTCCCAGCTACAGCGGGTGAAGTACTGGTGTCGGGAGCGTAACCACTCGCGTCACTAACTGCACGGCCTCTCCCACTCTCCTTCCCACATCGTCCCTTCACAGCGAAGTACAAGTAACCACGCATTCGCTGCTTACCTCGGCACGGGCACGACCCGCACTGTGAGCGATCAGCTGATACTGCCAGTATTATAAATTAGGCTACGGTTTCACTTTAGTGCCGCTTTTTTGGTCACTGATATTGTGATATACCTAACCATATCACTGCTTAAGAAGGAATAAGGGAAAGAGATATTTTTGGTACCTATTTGTATTGCTCAAGTCTGGAGGGGTATGGTTAAGAACGGTACGATTAGTATTCCTGATATACTCTTAATCTAACTTTATACTCGTATAGATATTCAAATATGTCTGTCGATTTAAATTAAATGTAAATAATGTTTTAGCGGAATTTTTAAATGTCAAAATTTGTAACAAATCTTTTAAATGCACGATACAGTTCCTCTCGTAGTCAGTCGTGCTGTCGAGTCGCCGCATCGGTTAGCGTACTCGACGATAGCGGGCGCTTTCTCGAAGCCATGCGATATTGATACTCGAAGCTCTTGCCAGCATTGATGGTAACATAGAGGCTCGTCGACCGACAAATCTCATTAATCTAGGGTGGTCGTAAGGTAACACAAATTAGAACTGTACCATAGTTTAATATTTATACAATAATTAGAATAATAACGACATTGGTAAAACGTTTATAGTTGAACTAGACTGCTACTGTCATCATATTAAATCACGTTTGTTTGTTCAAGGATTAGTGTTAGCATTAATTCGCGCTTTGTGACTGAATGATGTGATGTGGCCTTTGTATGTAATTATAGTTAAATAGTATTTAGTGTGGTGTGTGCGCTTGTTGCATCGGTCCGAGTACTCGTTATATCGTCTAATTGCCGATTGTCATCGCTGTATGCTTCCACGAATGTGTAAATTATACTAGATATGTTATCGAAACTTCAAAATAACCGTTTTAGTATTAGACAAACAGACATGCCTTAAAATGATTAGTACCCGATCGCTGGATAGCTTCGCCATAGCTTCCCTCGCGCCGGCGCCGCCGCGGCCGCGCGCATAGAGTAAGTTTCTATTAACACCCGTTTGTATGTATTATCGAGTGATGTCCAATCGTTTTATAAATGACTGTTCCTGCGCGTTCTTTCATATTATAGGGATCGTTAGAGGCGGTGACCCATCTGTCCTCGTCGATACAAACTGTTAAGTTATTTACGGTAATTAAGACTTTATTTATAATTGCGATTTATCGGGATCAATAAGTTGAGCTTTTGTTGATAATTTTATTTTCTTAAGAAAAGTATACAAAAATAAAAAGAGGCTTTCGTTGATTTACGAAACTTCTAAACGAACGACTGAGAAATTAATTCCGAATATATTATTATGTTTAACACGAAATCAATATTGTATCTATTAGTATGTATTTCAAAATAAGACATTTTAATTCAAAGTATTTTTTATTTATGTTAGTGCCATATGATTAATGTATTAACAGTGGATAATTGATAAATATTATTGTAACCATATAAACCAAATAAACTTATCTAAAATAATTTGTGCCGTTTTTGTCAACATTCCCTATTTTCGAAGGATAGGAGGATAGGAAGGTACATATATCTCAATTTTGATTATTTTATTAAAAAAATATAGGATTAGCTACCTACTGTGATAGATAATACAGCTCTGTTGGTATTTTTTAGAGTAAGGTTTGACATTTACTCCGGAGCGCATTATTGGTCATATATTTAATCAAGTAAGTGCGAATTAATAATCCATACTAATATTATAAATGGGAAAGTGTATGTGTGTGTTTGTTTGTCCGCCTTTCACGGTAAAACGGGGCGACGAATTGACGTGATTTGTTGAAGGGATGGAGAGTGACATAGGCTACTTCTTGTCTCTTTCTAACCCCCCACTTCCCTGAAATGGGGGGTGGAAGTTTGTATGGTTTGTTACCCCGAATTTAACGCGAGCGAAGCCGCGGGCAAAAGCTAGTATTTAAATAATGTAAACCTTTAATTATGAAGCTGTCTTAAGATTTTCAGCATCAATTATATAGATAATGTTGCAATAAAATTGTCGCATAGCGATAAATAAAAGAAACCTGACAAATTTAATTAGAAATCTGCGAGCATAAATATTCACTGATATTAAGTAGGTATTTTTGTCTTCGCCGTATACGTCAAACAAGCCATATCTACGTAACTAGCTTAACGCAGCATGACGTTTTTTTTTCATCATCAAAACGATTATTCACTGATTATGATTTGACGTAGGTACTCACTGACTGTAGAGGTGCGTGTATCTAGTGTGTCATCGTATGGTCACCGCAGAAGGGGTTTTGAACAAAAAACGAACAAGGTTCAAGTGTGGGTGAATCACTTTATTGCTCAAACCATATAAGTTGTTTCACATTTACAATCTAAGCACTACATTTACTAGCTTGATGTATTTACTACATACCTAGACAAATCCGTAATCATGTGATAGTGAACGTTTACATTATCGCAGGCTTTTTTTAGCATAATTACACATTTCAGACAAATTGAGCTTATAAAAAATTAAGGCAACAGTAATAATTGTGACCGTTCGGGTAAATGCGCTTTTCCTGGATTTACAAGAGAAGGGAGGTAAGATACAATTTTACTAAGGGCGTATTCAGACCATCTCGTTCTCGACATTTTTAAACTCTTACAGATTTTTTCTCTTTTCTTCTTCGTCTTCCTGTAATTCTAAAGAAAGCGCATTCATCCCGGCTGAGGCTGTTACACCGGTTGACATTAATACAATATTTATCTGATATTCAAATTATTTAATGTACTATATAAAAAAACAACTGAATACTTCAACGCCTTGATTAGAGGTCGTCGTGATATATTTCGACACTGACATTGGTCAGAAGAATTAGAATTGATAAAATGACAGGTCATGACAGACCACCATTTTTGTTCACATATCTCATAAATTCAAAACATGAAAAAAGCAACAACCAACCATATAAATAAAATAATTCGTCATTCTCTCAAAAGGTAAAGTTGGAGGTTTTAATCCTTACCAGGAAATCATCATCATCAGCCTATATTAGTCCACTGCTGGACATAGGCCTCCCCTAATGAGCGCCATAGCGCCCTATCTTCAGCTTGCCGCATCCAGCATCTGCCTGCAGTCTTTCGCAGATCGTCATCCTACCTGGCCAGAGGGCGTCCTACAGCTACACTACGTTTGCTGAGTCGCGGTCTCCACTCAAGAACACGTTTACCAGGAAATACTTTTCTTTAATTTATGTTAAAATACATATCTGGCTGGCTAAGTAGGTAAGATAAATTATCTTGTATCTATATATATATATATATACATAAAACAAAGTCATGTCGGTTATACCATTTATAATTCAAGCATGACTACACCGATTTTAATGATGTTTGTTTTTTTTTGGATTTATCCCCGAATAGCAGAGTATAACTATTAAAATATTGGAGAAATGAAAAAAATGGAGTTGGCAGTACGAAGTTCGCCGAGTAGCTAGTAGTTTCACATAAATTAAATTACATACATTTTCGGGGCCTCGGCACTAGACTTCTAGTGTATCGCTGTGACCCAGTTACAGATTTAATACAACAACTAAATACGTACTTAACAAACCAAATTAAGTTACATACATATTTGGTTGAATTTATGTGCAATTTTTCAAGATGTCGGAATCTTACTAGAGAATTCTACCGACAATTCCGACATCTTATAAAAAATCATTAAAATTAGAAGATTCAATTATTTAACCTAAAATGTCTTAACTACTTAAAATGCTTTCTGCCTCGGCATAATCAAGAGAAAGTAACGATTTAAATAGGAGTTTTTGATCTTCCAAGGTAGTGCAATTCATAAGGTTACATTGTTTGAGTTTTGCATGTATGTTTCAGTTTCTAAATATTTAAATGCCACATATATATCTGTTTTAGTAATATTTACTGCTAATAGTTAGATACTTACGTATTCTTAAGTTCGCAAGATTTAAAAACGAAATTTAATTCACGATCACGATGCAAAAATATTTTAATCTGTAGGTAAGCAAACCTTTAATTGTAGACTTCTACACAGTCTTTATAATATAGGTACTTATATTTTTTTTTCTAATTTGCAAGTGTTAGATGAGTGTCATTAGATACCTACATTAAAGTTAAAACTTTCTGAATAGGTGTTAATTATTGGTCTGGAAAACCATCATGGGTGGACTTTCGGAAGTTATTGGACCTTTAAACCTATTGTGAATTAAGTATGAATTTTGGTACGGTATCTCTTTACAAATTTGAAAAAGGGACGGAAACGTGATTCTTAAAATCTAAAACAACAAATCTAATGAATTACTTACTACGGCCGGACTCAAGATGGAGGGAAGTTAATTTTTTAATACATATAAAATTCAATTGGTACAGTCAGTAATATAAGTTGATATGGGAATATATGAGTACTTACTGAGTGTAAAATGACCTAAAAGAGCTATTTCCCCTTGGGCAGTAAGTAAGATAAGTTATTTAGGCACCTGTATCGGATTCCTATTGTTAGTACGTGTTACAATTTCGTAAACACTCCACCCTCAACATTAACTTTGGCCGGTTTTCTACGTGTTTTACATCTATTCAGTGTCAAGCATAACATACAGATAAAGTGTATCTTAGAACTAGCTCGTTAGCGCCCTATTTGACGCTTAACGTCGTCCTCAAGTGCCACTTGAATAATATGAACTCATTGTTTTATGTTTTAGTTGTATGATTATTTAAGAGGCCTTAGTCCCAAAATGCGCGTATTTTGCGAAATGCATCATTTTCTTCGGAGGTTATAGCGAAAATTTCAAATTAACTTTGAATGCATATAATAGTCCGTTCCTTTATGGACTTGTGGTCTGAAATAAACGATTTGAATTTGAATTTAAATTATCTAGACGGCCATGGGAAAAAAAATACATTTTTGAGAAAAAAACCTGAAAAACATGGCTTCTCTTGGCAGGCCTCTTCAGAGTTTGCAGTTAGACGTCTGGATTTTTTTCAGATTACTCAAATAAAGGGAACCTTTCTTATAAAATTTGAATACAATTCCATTCAGTATATCATGTTCAAGACGGCCATGGTAAGAAAAATGTAAGATTCATCTTGGATAATAGACAAAATACCTTCTGAATATTGCAAATTTTTTGATGAAAACAGGTTTACATTTAATTTTTTTCACGGAATTCTTATAAATTTTCTGACCTAAAAATATAAATATATCAAAGTTCAGCTATAGATCTACCACGAAAAAAAAAAATCATTACTGTAACGCAAAATTTAAAAAAAGTGTACTTTTTGACGATGACTCTAAATCGGTTCAAATCTTGACAAAACACATCGCGCCGTCGCCTCTGGCTCAGTATGGAACGAGAGCTCACAGACGACGGACCTGTGCTAAATCGTCCTACGCGCATTAGTTTGCCAGCAAGTAGTGACCTGTTTCCATTGCCCTATAGTTGCGAGAAGTGCGATTGAATTATAAAGATCCTTGAAATAAAAGATTGAAATACTTACTTTACTTAATATTATTAAATGTTTTTTTATTTGAAAACTAGACAATTTTGACAATATCGTCATGGTAGTCATTTTCGACTAACTCGGGGTGTGCAGAATTTAAAAATAATGTTTATTTTAAAATCATAGATGGCGGTCAAACACTTTATGGTAAAAATCGTTATGGTAGTCATTTCCGATTAATTCAGGGGTGTAGATTTCAAAAATAACGACTGTTTTAAAATCAAAGATGGCGGAAACGGGAAATTTTGCCAAAATCGTCATGGTAGTCATTTCTGACTAATTCGGGTGTGCAGATTTCGAAAATAATGTCTATTTAGAAATCAGAGATGGCGGTCAAACACTTTTTTGGTTAAAATCCATATGGTAGTCATTTCCGATTAATTCAAGGGTGTAGATTCCGAAAATAAGGACCGTTTTAAAATCAAAGATGGCGGAAATGAAAAAAGTTATCAAGTTCGTCATGGAAGTCGTTTTCGACTATTTCGGTAACTGTAGATTTCGAAAAAAAATTCTATTTTGAAATCCAAGACGGCGATCACACTCTTTACTTGTTATTTTAGCCATTTTCGATTAAATCAGGCGTGTAGATTTAAAAAAATAAAGTTCGTTTCAAAATCCAAGATGGCAGAAATGGTCATTAATTTATAAAAATCGTCGTTATTCAGATATGTAGATTTCAAAAACAAATTCTGTTTTAAAATTCAAGACGGCGGCCATATATATACTTTTTTGTATCCCCGATTGAATCGAAAATGACGACCATAACGATTATCTAAAAAAAGTGTATGGCCGCCATCTTGGAATTTAAAACAGACCCTTTTCTCGAAATCTAAACACCTGAATCAGTTGAACAAGATTATCATGAAGATTTTAACAAAAAGGTCATCACTGCTGTCTTATATTTTAAAACAGTGTTTATTATCGGAATTTACATTGCCGAATTAATCAACAGCGACTACTATAACGATTTTTACTAAAATTGTATGACTGCCATCTTGGATTTTAAAACAGACATTATTTTCTAAATCTACACACGTGACTTAGTAAAAATGACTACCATGACGATTTTTACAATAATTGTCCTTCAACACCCATCTTGGATTTCAAATCGGTCCTTATATCGAAATCTACACCCCTCAATTAATCACACTACCATAAAATTGTTTTAGAAAAAAGTGTATAGCCACCATCTTGGATTTTAAAACATACATTATTTTCGAAATCTATACAGTACACACCTAAATGAGACAAAAAAGACTATCATGACGATTTTAATAAAATTGTCCATTTGTTATACCCCGGTTATATGCTCGAACACAGATTTGTGAGGCGCGCCGGGGTATGTATGTATGCTCGACAGGATGTCTGTTGTCGCCGCCTCCATGCTTATGAAGACAGGGACCTGTCAGTGCTATGGGTGCGTGTGGACTTCGGCGGCCACACCCGCGTCTACGCGTGCCTTTACAGGTCTCACAGCGGTGACACGGACACAAGACGGCTCTTCGAGCACCTACAAGTGACGACCGACAGAGTTCTCGAGCAGTACCCATCCGCTGAATTGGTGATTTTGGGAGACTTTAATGCCCACCACATTGAGTGGCTTGATTCTCGGTCCTCCGACTATGCAGGGAGGTCTGCCTACGAATTTTCTCTGGCCTATGGTCTCTCTCAATTGGTACGTTCTCCCACGAGAATACCAGACATCGAGGACCATACTAGCTCTTTACTGGACCTCCTGCTGACCACACATCCGGACGGATATTCCGTCTCAGTGAAAGCACCTCTCGGCTCGTCCGATCACTGCCTCGTCCGGACGCTGGCACCTTGCGCGCGGCCTGATCCACCACGGCCAACTAGCTCGCGACGCGTGTGGCAGTATACGTCAGCAGATTGGGACGGATTGCGTGAATTCTACGCGTCGTACCCGTGGAGGCAGCTCTGTTTCACATCGGAAGATCCTGACTCCTGTACAGCCGCAGTCGCCGAGACTATACTGATGGGAATGGATTGCTTCATTCCCAACTCGGTAATAGCTGCAGGAGCAAAGAAACGACCTTGGTTTAATCGGCCCTGTAGAGAAGCTACGATTCGCAAGCAAGCTGCTTACAGGGCTTGGACCAAGGCCGTTACTGATAAGGATCCCAAGATATCTGATGTGAAACGCAAATTAAACGCTGCCTCGAGGTCCAGTAAAACAGCCATTGCCAGAGCCAAATTCGACTTCGTCGGCAGAATTGGTGAGAAGCTAGCGGGCTACCCTACTGGGAGTCGTGCCTTCTGGTCACTCGCCAAAGCTGCCGAGGGAAACTTTTGTCGGTCGTCTTTACCACCACTGCGAAGTGCTGATGGTAATCTGGCCCATAGTGCAAAAGAGAAAGCCGATCTTCTTGGTACTCTCTTCGCCTCGAACTCGACCCTGAACGATGATGGCAGCACCGTACCGCCTACCATCCCGCGGTGCGCATCTTCGATGCCGGAAATTAGCATAAAACAAAGTGATGTCCGGCGGGAGCTGCTATCATTAAACGTTCACAAGTCGAGCGGGCCAGACGGCATACCAGCAGTTGTGCTCAAACGGTGTGCTCCTGAGTTGTGTCCCGTGCTAACGCGCCTTTTCACACTCTCCTACCACAAACGGCAAGTGCCGTCTTCATGGAAGACTGCCCTCGTGCACCCTGTGCCTAAAAAGGGCGATAGTTCAGACCCATCGAATTACAGGCCTATCGCTATAACCTCCCTTCTCTCCAAGGTTATGGAGCGCATAATCAATGCGAAGCTCCTGGGATACCTAGAAGAGCACGACCTGGTCAGTGATCGCCAGTATGGCTTTCGCCACGGTCGCTCGACTGGTGACCTTCTAGTGTATCTCACTCACCGCTGGGCTTCAGCCATTGAGAGTCAGGGAGAGGCATTGGCAGTCAGCCTTGATATAGCTAAGGCGTTCGATGGGGTTTGGCATCGAGGTCTTCTGTCGAAGTTGCCAGCTTACGGCCTGCCCGAGGGATTGTGCCGATGGGTTACCAGCTTTTTGTCCGGCAGAAGCATACGAGCCGTAGTCGACGGAAGTTGCTCCAAAAGCATGGACATAAACGCTGGTGTCCCGCAGGGCTCCGTGCTATCCCCAACGCTGTTTTTGCTGCATATCAATGATATGTTGTCTATCGGCGACATTCATTGTTATGCAGATGACAGTACTGGGGATGCCTGTTACACGGGCCGTGCCAATATCCCTCGATCCGTTGTGGTAGAGAGTCGTCAAAAACTTGTGTCTGATATCGAGAATACTCTTTCTGGAGTCTCGGTGTGGGGTCAGGACAACTTAGTCCAATTCAACCCCACAAAGACACAAGTTTGCGCGTTTACCGCTAAGAAAACCCCATTTACTGTGGCCCCTCAGTTCCAAGGCACAACCCTTACAATGTCAGGGAGTATTGGGATTCTCGGAGTCGAAATTTCCAGTGATGTCCAATTCCGTAGTCACCTTGAAGGGAAGGCCAAGCTGGCATCCAAAAAGCTCGGTGTGCTCAACAGAGCGAGGAGATACTTCACTCCGGGGCAGAGACTGCTTCTATACAAGTCGCAAGTCAGACCCCACATGGAGTACTGCTGTCACCTTTGGGCGGGAGCACCTGGATACCAGCTTGGGCCCTTTGACTCGGTACAAAGGCGCGCTGTGCGGATCGTCGACGATCCCAAACTCACGAGTGATATTGAACCTTTGAGTCTAAGGAGAGACTTTGCCTCCTTATGTGTGTTCTATCGCTTGTACAATGGGTTGTGCTCCGAAGAACTGTTTGATATGATGCCCACGGCAGCTTTTTATCACCGCACCGCTCGCCGCCGGCAGGGTGTTCATCCTCACACCCTGGAGCCCAAAGGGTCGCGCACAGTACGGTTCAAGAGTAATTTCCTCCCACGAACGCTGCGGCTGTGGAATGAACTCCCTGCCGAGGTTTTCCCAGCGGGCTACAGTATGAGGTTCTTCAAAAAAGGAGTGAATAGGTACCTAAAGGGTAGGCAACGCGCATGTGAATCCTCTGGGGTTGCAGGCGTCCATAGGCTACGGTAACTGCTTACCATCAGGTGGGCCGTATGCTTGTTTGCCACCGTCGTAGTATAAAAAAAAAAAAAAATTTCAGCCATCTTGAATTTTAAAACGGTATCTGTTTTTGAAATTTAAACCCTCAAAATTATCTAAAACGACACTCATTCGATTTTCACCAGATAAGTGTGCAAGAGCTATCTTGGATTTAAAAATAGACATTATTTTCGAAATCTGCACACTCGAATTAGTCGGAAACGACTACCATGACGATTTTGACAAAATTATCCAATTCCGCCATGTTGGATTTTAAAACGGTCTTTATTTTCGAAATCTACTTCCCTGAATTAATCGAAAATGACTACCACAACGATTTTTACCAAAAAAGTGTATGACCGCGGTCTTGGATTTCTAAATAGACATTATTTTCGAAATCTGTACACCCTAAGTAGTCGAAAATGACTACCATGACGATTTTGACAAAATTATCCATTTCCGCCATCTTGGATTTAAAAATTGTCTTTATTTTCGAAATCTACATCCCTGAATTAATGGAAAATGACTACCATAACGATTTTTACTAAAAATGTGTATGACCGCCATCTTGGATTTAAAAAAAGACATTATTTTCGAAATCTGCACACCCGAATTAGTCGGAAATGACTACCATGACGATTTTGAAAAAAAAAATCCGATTCCGCCATCTTTAATTTAAAAACAGATATTATTTTCGAAATCTACACCCCTGAATTAATTGAAAACGACTACCATGTCGATTTCTCAGAAAAAAGAGTATATCCGCCATCTTGGATTTTAAAACAGACAATTTTCGAAATTTACACCCACTAATAACAGAAAATGACTACCGTGCCGATTTTTCAGAATAAAGCCGTCATCTTTTTTTTTCGATTTATTTGGGACAAAAAACAGTAACACACGAGATTATGGGTAATAGTAACAATACAAAAATTACAAAGTGTGAGACCAACGACAATGTCCACAGATTTGGGATTGATCTTGGATTTTAAAACAGACATAATTTTCAAAATCGACATCCCGTAATTAGCCGAAAATCACTCCCATGACGATTTTTCAGAAAAAGATTTATAATCTCCATCTTGGATTTTAAAACAGACATCATTTTCGAAATCTACATCCCCTAATTAGCCGAAAATGACTACCATGACGATTTAACAAAAAAGTACATTTCCGCCATCTTGGATTTTAAAACAGACATCTACCTGGTAGTCATTTTCGGCTACTTAGAGGCTGCTAAGTAGCCGACAATGACTACCATGACGATTTTTCAGAATTTTTTTTTTTTTTTTTTTTTTTTTTTTTTATTCAGTAAGTAGGCCACAAGGGCACTTTTACACGTCAAAGTAAAAGAGAGAGAAAAAAAATCAAACTACACCGGTTCTAACCCTACACCTCTGACCCGAGAAGAATTATGTCCGGCAAGAAACTCGGCGGGACTTATTTTTTCAAAACAACAGTACATCAAAACTAAACAATACATATAGTGCGTTGTTCTATAAGAAAACATATCAAACCAAGGTTAGATTAACCAACAATAGGTTATAGTTTAAGAAAAATACCAAAGAAAAAAGATGAGTCCAAATCTGACTATTGAAAATAAATTACATACAAGTTTGATATACTTTCTTACCTGAACTGTGTCTTCTACATAAATTTCCAAATTATAATAAATAATCCATCATCAACAGTTAGAAACAAACTTTGAATTTAAATAATATAAAAAAAAGTACTTAAGTGATTCTAGTATACAATAAACATACTATTTCTAAATTATACTTAGAGATGTATAAGGTCTCCAAGTGTCTTGAATAAAAAAATATGGATAATCAAGCACCGAATGTTGTGTCTAAAGCCAATTAAACTAAAATTAAATATGATTAATAAAAAGTTACGTAAATGTGTTGCCCCAGTTAGCCTAAACAGACCGGTCTCCAGAATAAAGTGTATAACCGCCATCTTGGATTTTAAAACGGACATAATTTTCGAAATCTACACCCCTTAATTAGCCGAAAAGGACTACCATGACGATTTTTCTGAATAAAGTATATAACCGACATCTTCGATTTAAAAACAGACATCATTTTCGAAATCTACACACCCGAAGTAGTCGAAATTGGCTACCATGACCATTTTTACAAAAAAAAATATTTCAGCCATATTGGAATTTAAAACAAACCTAATTTTCGAAATTTGAAATTTATTATACTTTTAATTCGAAAAGAATCTCCAACAGTCCCTACTGATTAAGTGATTACCCGTCTTTGGTGTTAGATGCGTATATTTCCTTTAAACATACTTTAATTAGTAGTATCTTCCATATAAAAGAAAATAAATAGCCTGTGTGTAACTTATGCGTAAAAAGAATTTTACTTGTAATTGAAGTTGAAAACGATCAAGATCGTTCGATCGTCGATCATTGCCAGCGGTCGCGTACTGAGCGCTACCGCCATTGAGTAAGATTTCGTGAAATTGAGGAACGTTCATGGGACTAAGGCCTCTTAAGGGATTTTTCGTACCTAACAAGTAATAATGCAGTGGCACGCAGTGTTTACTATATTGTAATATGCCACCCAAAAGTCGAGCTGGGTTATTCCATGGGTTATAGAATACAACGCACGTCTGGTAATCACATTTTGAAATATTACCAACCATTCTAGTAGGAGAGCAAAAGGTTATCTCTGAGAACCTTAATAAACTGTGAACGCTGGGCGCTGTGCAAGTGAGGTCTGACGGGCACAGGCCGAGCGCATCGGAGCTCGGGCGCTAGCTGGGCGCGCCATGGATGCGCGTCGGTTCCTCTCGTTGTTCCTTATAATGCGGTCTTCGTCCTCGTAGTCCTCGGCATGCTTGCGGGGAGAGAGTGCGCGCGGGGTGCGCGGGGTGCGCGGCGCGCGCGCAGACCGGCAGCGCGTCAACGGCCGGGGCTCCTCCGACCACTCATGCACTGTCATGTAATAGTGGTCCTGTGGACATTTTGGTTTATTAGTACACTGCAAAGTAACAAATGTTGGATTTTTGACAATAGCAAATTCCTAAAATTTTAATTTAAGTACGATTGAGAAGGCCACACTAGATTTTCTGTCCTACTCACGCTACCTATAGCGACATGACATAATCAATTTCTCAGTAGCGTAAAAAACGCACAAAACATTAAACGAACCTAAGCATAAAAATATATAACAAGTGATGAACATGGCCTAAAATATCTCTGCCTGGAAACAATAGTTAACATTTTTGTTGCTTGCTGCAATGGCTGACTGGTCTGGTCTTCAAGAGGGAAGAAGATGTAGATAAGTATGCTATTTCAAATTGCTTTGCATTTATACGTCTATAACATGAAATACATATTAGCGGAGTAAATTTTAACGAATTTAACTAAGGATACCTACAATCAGCCTAGTAAATAATAACAAAAATTAACTTACCATAACTGTGACGTCCGCCGGCTAGGCATGTGCGTGTGCAAGTGTTTGTCAAGTAAATAAACTACACTCAAAATTACTGCAAATATGTCTACATGGCGTCTAAAACAAGGCTCTTGATTCCACGCAGTTTTAATGAGCTAATTGTTTTAAGTCAGCCGCCTAGAATAAAGTACCTTGCGATAGACTGTTGCCTTTGGCGGTGATTTGTGAATCGCTATGACACAACTTGCAAATTGTATAGGTAGGTATGTACACTGTCTGTCAACATCATCACAAAATGAAACAAGTTTCCGGTGTTAAGTTGTATTAATTTGTAATATTTATTACATTATATATCTTTCGCGTTCATAAAACTCTAGTTCTCTTATAAACGTTGAGTATAGATCTATAATTTCAACCAGAATTACAACTTGATCGAACACCACGTACACGTAAAAAATTATAAATGTATTTTTTAAGGAAATATTAGCTGATAATGGTAAGTGGATTAAAATAATAATAAAATAACAGTGCAAGAAACTTTAACGCTACGTTAGCAGTGTAAGTTTCGAAAAATTTGAATCGGATTCGAATGCAACAAAAATATGTATAACAATTTACTTAAAAATAATGTATATCGTATAGCTTAGTCAACAAAAACTAAATTTGAATAAAATTTGTAATACATACTTTATCAAATGCATTAACCAAAAAGCTATAAAATATAACATAATGAAAACTCGCGTCAAAACTTTATAATTTAGATACACTCGCTATCTACCGCTAATCATATTTTTATGATTGTAACTATATTTTATAAAACATTTTACGCTAGTTACAAAGTCTGGTCAGTCAAGAGGCCACGCCTATTCCCTCCACAGCAATTCTAGTTTTGCACGGTCGAAACGACTTTTCTTATTCACATTGTGGTCGCTGTGTCAAGAACCCACTCTCATATATACTCTACAGCACTCCAAATAATACTTAGGTACTTACTTGCAAACAAATATTATTAGCGCAGTAATATCTAACACTACCTGACTTTACTTTTAGAAACGAACAAATCCAGTGATAACAAATAATTGCATCCTACACACATTTAACACAAAACATAGATACAATAATATACTAATATCACTTAAAAATAGGTACCATATCTTACAAATACCGATAGTTAGCAGTAGGTAGAAACCTAACAAAACATGTAACTACGTGCTGCTAATTTAATTAAGCGTTAGATAATTGTGGTAGGTAAGTGCAAAATATGGCTAGAATACAATTATACAAAATAATGCGTCCCATTTCCATTGACAATATAAAAAAAAACTAAGTTTGGTTTGGACTTAGAGAAATAATCTATTGGCACTCATGATTAACAAGAGGAATCTTATCGTTCCTCGGAAGGTTTTCTGTACGTACGTAAAATAGCAGCCAATCTAATATTATACTGTAACACGAAAGTATTGTCTACGTAAAGATATGCTACAAATCATTGACATCGATTACTAAATGTTCAACTATTTAATTCATTGGAGGTTTTTATTATTTACTGTAGAGATCTACGGTAACGGCAGGTAGATGGCGTACGACATAATAATGTACATAGCAATTCAAAAGTGACTAAATAAAATCTCATACCTATGTACGTTTAGGTCACCAGCATTATTATGACTACATGACAGTGAAACGTACCGTTACCGTGGGTATCTACGATAAATTGATATAGGTAAAAACGGCCATTGAAAAGATTGTATAAAATCACTCAAAATGAGGTGTTGGAGAAAGTACAATGTAAATATAACAAAGTAAAAATTTACAAAAAAGTTGAACCCTTGGTTACAAAAGTTAGTATTTTAAATTGGAAAACTCCAAGAATGGCCTTGTTAACCCTGCTGCTGGTTCAAATTCTCGTCGGACTTCGGTGTCTGCGTGGTCGGTGGCACGGGGCTCTGCGGCAGAATATTAGACATCAATATTTCTCAACCATCATTATTATGAAATAAAATTATTCAGAACATAAACTTTCGTTGTTAATAACAAACAAAAACACAAAAATATCAAAAGGAAAAAATACATTAAGTAATTCACAACACAAAATTCAACAGCGCGCAAAAAAAATTTACCCTTCAATAAAATGTGTAAACATATTCTGGCTGAAACAAAACAAAACAAAAAGCAAATGAACGAGCTAGTCGAGAGTAATGTCCTCCACCAAACACAAATGAAATTAGTAAATCAAGAAAAGTAAAATGAGGGAAAAGTAGAACGAAAGGCCCACACTTAGGAAAAGGCCTCACCTCCTGCCGCGAGTGGGAGTGGCTGCTGGGCAAGGGCGACTGCCCGATCTGTTTGATGTACTCCTTGTCGTCGAAGATCTTGATGTCGCCACCTCCTGGTTTGTGTTTAACGTTGTCCATAGATCCGACTTTACTCTGAGCTTTGAATTCCAATTTTTGATTTTCGATCTGTTTGGAAAAGTGTATGTGCAAATATATAATAAATATTGATAAATAATATATGCATCACAAAAAATAAATATTTATCTGCACAAAATAATAAATACATCTGTGATTTATAATAGCGAAAGGTGGATAGTAATAAAATTATTGGTTTGTTGGTGCAATTGTTCATTTCTAGATTCGATATTGTAGCATCGTAACAAATGAATTACTAAACATCATTGCATGCAAGTAGAACATATTCACGTGAATCGATATCGTTTATATATCGTTATAATTTTAAAAGGTGATAACTTAAATCAAATCAATTTTGAAAGTTTGCATATAAATCCCTTTGCAGCAGACTGCGCCATTCCTCGTGTGTTGTGCTAAACACGCATTTGCTAACTATAGTTAACGTTATATCGAAATTCTACACAATCCTAAGCACAAGGAAAAATCAGCCAGTGATTGAAAGGCAGCCGCAAACGCATCCGTGGGTTCTGCACATGTCATCGCGTACCGCAGAACAGAACATAACTCAAAAGTAGTTCACTAACATCCTTTTGAGTGTTGACCTATCACAAAACTGACCTTTGACTCCACATTTTAAGGAAAGATAAATTGATTATTGTCTATGTGATGCCCTCCACCTTCGTAACTGCCATTTTATATACTACAAAACAACAACGACACTTTTACATAAAATAAGGACAATTTCATTATAATTATTCTATCGACGTGACTGTCATCACATCAGTGATTCATGTCACAACAGACGAAACAGACAAGTGCATAAAGTGACCTCCCACATTGACATAATCTCAAATATCATTATCGCTACAAGCACATTCAGATCAATAAACCAGTGCGAACTAAGTTTTCGTTACTTACTGCTCTCGTCCTTTTCTTAGCTAGGACTGTAGGCTAAAGAATACCGTGGTACATTTTAATTTTACTTTATGCAATAGGTACAGAATAAATCATACTACAAATCTATAATATCTATAATAATCCTACTAAGAATCGTAAATACCTACCTACATGACTGAATTTACAGTGCAAATCTACTTTAATCTGCCTATTTAGCTCTAATAAGTGAATGTTCATCTAAACATACAGAACATACTCGACCGAAAGCTTACAAATGAACTCTATCAATTCCTGCTTTAGGTATGCGCTGGATTAATGGAATTACCTTTAAAGTTATATATGTACCGTCGAATAATAAGTAATAAACTAAATTTACCTTAACTGCACCGCCCCCAGGTTTGTGAGTAATGTTTACTGTTGATGCAACCTTAGGCTTGGCTTTATCCTTGAAGTCCAGTTTCACAGTTTCAATTTTCTTATCTCCACCACCTGGTTTGTATGCAGTATTTTCTAGGGATCCAATCTTCGACTTAGCGTTCCATTCCAATTTTGTAGTTGTAATCTACAAGAGAATGTTAAATTAGGGCTTACATAGTCATAATAGAGTAGTTTTTTGGTAAAATACATACATCTTTATATGCATACCTATGGTGGGGAGTAATAGATTAAGCATGTAGTAATTGTCAATGTTTAAATACCCTAAGTCTCTAAATGAAAAATAAATAGGCAGGTACCTCAAGTACATAACAATTAGGTCTGTTCATATTTTACCTTCTTAGTTCCACCGCTTGGAGTATACGTTTCATTTTTAGCAGCAATTCTGGGAGCTGCCTTGAATTCAAGTTTTCTGTTTTCGATCTTAACTTTGCCACCACCAGGTTTGTACGTCGCGTTGTCCAAAGATCCAATCTTTGATTTCACTGTTTTAATATTAGGCGATGGAGCATTTCCCACTTGGATCTTGTTCATAGGTACTTCTGAAAATTAAATAGTTACATCAGGCTCTTTATATTATAATTTATGTATTACAGTGATAGCTGTTTTTAAATATATCTGCAAATGAAGAATTAGAAACATAAATACAACTCACATGTAATTTCATATTTAGGGCTAATCGTTGTCATTCTACTCATTATGCCTCTACGAAACACTTTTGCTACGTAGCGGGAAACCCATGTTATCGGCTACGGCGTAGAGCCACGCGCGTAGCAAAGCAGTGAATGAGTTAGGTACCACTTACTTTTCTTTTCAGTAGGTAATGGATTTTCTGGAGTTTTTGCCGTCGCACTTTTGCTAGATGACCGCGAAAGACTTGGCTTAAGACTGCTGCTTGATTTTTCTTTAGTGGGTAACTTGCTTGCATTTTTCTTGTTCGGTGATCCAGGGGACCCGTTGAGATCCTAGGCAATAATTTTATGTAAATTTATTTATTTTAGCTTATTCTACTACATAAAGAGTAAGAAAGAAAGAAAATACATACATTTCCTTGGGTAGACTCATCCACACCGCTGTCATTGTCACCATCTGTAAAGTAAGAAATAACTGTTAAGACATACCGTTACGAGTATACATTTAAACGTGTGATATTTTAAAGTAATTTTAACTCGTCTCCAACGTATAACTACGTATATATTTTTATGTTAGTTCAAATAGTACCTTTGGGACGGGATTTGGGAGCAGAAGCTGTTCTCCTGGGTGTGATGGACTTTTTGGAGTCCGCTGCAGCTAAAGTCATATTTAAATCTGTGGGCTTGTGTACAGCCAAAGGAGGCTTTGCATCTAGAACGGGAGATTTAGTTTTCGGTGGCGGTGTTACCACCGGTTTAGCTTCTCTGCTTTGATCGAATCTCCCCTCTGGTTTCGACTCTACTTTTGGTGTCTTTGGTCGCTGTGGTTCTGGTGTTACGCTTTGGGATTTATTTAATATTCCTGGGCTTGGAGTAGTCTTTTGCTTAAGTTCTGACGAATCGTCACTGCGTGTTAAAGATGGAGAACGATCAAATGGATCAGTCCTGTTTTGATTTGTAACATTTTCCGAAACATTTTTGATGGAAGTAATATTATTTTGCAAAACTACATCATCGTCATCATCTAACTTCTTTTTTGATAGCGCAGTCGGTAGTGAACCTATAAATGAGTCGGTCATTTTTGATCCGAAGATTCGCGACTCCGGTCGATCAGTCATATCTTTTGTATCATAAGTTAGTTCAGACTTGACTTTCCCTGCTGAACTACGTACGTTTTCTCGACTGTCCAACTTCCCTTCCTGAATTAATCCCAGACCAGGGCTTCGACTCGTATAGTCCAATGTTGAGCCTCCAATGGAACTGACTGATTTTCTACGGTCATCTTCCACCTTGAGTGGACTCGGCGCTCCGGGAGCTGCTGCAATGCTGTAACTTCGTCCTTTTGGGCCCAAAGTATCAGTGCCATTTTCTGGATTACTGACATTAGGGTTTGTGATAATAGCTTGATTATCCAGGTTTACTGCTTTATTTTGACTTGAGTTTGAATTATCTAGGCCTTTTATAGAACCTTGAGATGACTGGCGTGAAAGTGGCCCAGTAGCAGGATTTTGAATCGTCCCGTTCCTAGGTATGCCGTTACTAGACTGTTGTGGTAATTGTAGTGGGGGCCGGACACCGTCGGGTGTAACCGCACCCGCAACCTGTGGAGCAGGTCTAGGGCCAAATTGTAGATTATTAGGAGGCACGCCTCTTAACAGTGGCTGAGCTTGCGTAGGCGACTGCAGCGGCCTAGGACCCAGCTGGGGCGCAAATGATTGTGGACCAGAAGGACGCAACGACAGTGGCTGAGGTCGAACTTGCTGGGTACCAGGAGGCGCTGGACCACGCGTCGGTGGAGGACCAGGCCTGGGAGCAAACTGGGGTGGACCAGCAACCGGTCCACCAGGATGAAACTGAGGTCTTTGTTGAGCCTGAGGTGGAGCGGCAGGTCTCAATGTAGCTGTTGGAAAGGCTGACCGCGAGTCGACCCGGTTGAGTGGAGGACGGGGTGGAAACTGTGCGGTCGCCGTCACTTCAGGCCCTGGTACGCCGGCAATTGGAGGTCGATTATCCGTCTGGGCCTTAACAAATAATATCAAATTTAGTTTCGCTTATCTTTAGAGCATTTGGTGTGAAAACTAATCCCTAACATGATTCTAAACGTTTTGTAGTTTCAGTTAACTTATTTATCTACGATTTGGAACTGTAATGAAAGTTTTTGGTATCGCTTAGGTACTTTTTAGTTTTAACGGCATAAGCACGCACTAGATAAATACTAATGGACGCGGTACTGGGCCGGGCGCGCGTTACATGGTTTATGATCAGATGAGCATAAACTTGTCGAAACCTCATGCCGCGCGGTGCAGTCGTCGTTCGACCACGTGTGACGAATTTAGTGCCAAAAAACATGTAAAAATGCCGTGTTGTACAATCTTGTCGTGTCGTATACGAAGCAACGAATTAAAAGAGGCCCCTGGAGTAGTTACTTTCCACCGGTAAGTATAAAAACCGAGTATTTCACATTTTTTCCAAAAATTGTAAGCTTTTATTACGACATTCACCCATTATCTAATGGTACAACAGTATTCATATCAATTGCTCGCTGGCTATTGCTGGCGGTCGCAGGATTACGCGAGTGACGCGCAATGTATTTGGAAATACGAACGTCGCTCGTCAGTCTCGTCACACGATCGGCAGCCACGTTGCTGGGCAACATGGCTGCCGCGCGCCTGCCGCCACGAGAGTGCGGCCCGTTATTTATTATCGATAATTTCGAACACATTGTTTGAGGTGTAACTTTCTGTCCTATAGTAGAAACTAATTTTCTTTCTTTCGAAAACAAAATAACGTGATTGACTGGATTAATTAATCCAATGATCAACTTATTTTATAAATACGATAACTTTATAATATATCGAAGGGCCACATCCCTAATGTAGGCTAGGCAATGGTAGTGGTTACGTATTTTCGAGTGTACGCACACATCAACACAGCGAATGAGAGACTGACATTTCTTTGTGTGTATCACCTCGTGCGTACTTTAATGAGAATGTGTGCGTGTAAATGCCGGCTACGCTGGTTTTGGAACAAACTACGGCGGTTACCGTCTCCATATACTCCGTGGGCATAAGTAATTTAATTCACAAAAGTTTTCTTAGATCTCCAATGATTAGATTTTAATTCAGATCAAAGCCGCATTACCCACATTATAAGCCTTCAGTCACGTGAGACGTTAAGGATTGCATGATTTTGTGTACTTAGATGTTTTTACAAATACCTACACAAAATCTAGAACTTAGAAGCAACTTTCATTTCGTTTCGTGACAGGTATTTGAAATGTTAGACTTCAAATGGAAAGGGCATTAATTTTAAGTACCAAATTTCGATTCAATTCATAAATCCGAATACAGTCTAAACATTGGCGATTTTGGCAAGTAATGTATATGGGAAATAAGAACACGAAGGCTGGGCGCGGCGCGGGCACGAGGCGGCGACGTCGGCGCTGTCGCCGTGACGCGACGTGTTCCCGAATCAAAACAAACTGCATAGAGACTTCCATAACAACAATGTTTTAACATAACAGTTTACCTATTGGCCATTCTATCAAATTACCATTTTACATTTAATTTTTTTAGTGAAGGGTACCTCTGTTAAGTCAGTGACAAAGATGAATGTCCTCAGAAATTAAAAGTACTTATTCTTGATGCATTAAGATCTAACATAAGTGTACCTATGTATATTTGATGTATTGAAAAATGACGTCGATAAATAGACAGAACTAGTCACGAACTCGGCTACTAGGTCAACGAGCTATTCTTCGCTAAATTTTATAGCGAGCGTATGTAGGTAAAATAAATATACGTATTTTGAACGTTCCCTGCCATTTTATATACTTAGAAAGACAAAAATATCATAAATTGTCTCTTTTTGTCAAAAGAGACAACTGTCGTTTTATATGTTTACATTCGTTTATTTCAAAAAGAGTAAGGTTATAAAATGTAATGTAATCATATTTTATATGTATAGCCAATGTTTATAAAAAAATATGTTTTACTGGTGGGAACTGGCTACTTATTTTTTTAGTTTTTATTTATCTAATTAGTTTAATATAGTATTGTATAAGAATTATACTTTTTTTTTTTTTTTTTTTTTTTTTTTTCCTTTTGTATTTAATTATCTTTATTACCTACTTATAATTATTAATGCTTAAGTAATATTTACGCACATTGTAACTGCTGGTTTTTTTTATCACCACGACGTAACTATCTTGTTGTGACAACCGCCGTAGTAAGTAAGGCTGTTCCGTGCACCTTGCTAACCCGCTACATTCAAAGTTCACGACTGATTATATTATAAATGTATTTATTATATTATAAAGAATTATACTGTCATTAAAATTATTGCCAGTATAAGAAATTAGTTCCAATGAAATTCCGCAACATGGCTTTACTACTCTTGGTAAGGTAACGGTATGATATTACGGCAGGTTAAGGAAGGTTCGTCTTTGAGAAATAATATAAAATGTATTTATAAAATTATATTACTTATCCTAAAAAGTACCTAATTATGTAATTTATTATGTTAAAATGATTTAGAAAATAAAATACATTGTACAGTCAGGTATAAAATAACTATACGATTTCTTGACCAAAATTATTTTATTATTAGTACCTACCATCAAAGTAACAAAAGCTTTTTTAAAGAAGTTTAACATAGGAAAGTTAACTAGATCAAAGAGGGGTGTTCTTTTTATAACTGAGTTTTTAGGTAAGCTTTTAGGTATCTAGTTTTTATATTTTTACAGTTGTATTTAGTTTATTTTTAATATTAACTTAGTTTTATAATTTAATTTAAACTTTGTTTCATGCTTAATAAAACACTTATATACAACTCGATCAAATAAAAACTTAATTTACTTAACATTTAACATCATTACTTATAAGTATATATTCTCTTAAATTGGAAGTAATCAGACATCTCAGTAACACGAGACATCATGCTATGTTCATATTTATAGTTAGATAATATATGTTTTGGATAATGTATGCATAAAACGTACCTACCTACCGTTACGTTCTATAAGACAGAAATCGATACTCTTTGACGTTAGACAAGTACGCCTTACGTTAACGCCGAGCATTTCTTTGTCGCGTGCTCTATAGCGCTCGTCAATTTTACATCCGAACATTGTAAAATTCCGCAATAATACTATTTTACGATCACCTAGTTATACCATCTAGCTTTATATACAGATGGTATAAAACGCTTTGCGTTCTTGAAACGCCCCGAAATATTATCTTTGCTAAAAATAGAGAAAGAAATAGAAATCTAGGGACTTACACAAAATTAAAGTTTCTAAAAGTAAATTGGTTTATTACAAAAGTCGAAATAGCGAATAAGTTTTCCATAAGTCGGTAATAGTTGCTCGAGTCATGGTGGTTTCGTTTAACTTATCGCGATGGAGTTCAATTGATTACTTAACAGTTTAAGGGCGCCGAAAAGGCATGCCTTGTTCATTTTGTTAGACGGCCGCGGAACATTAATATGTACTGATTTATTTCACACGTAACTGACACACAAAGGTGGCAATCAGTTGTAAAAAGGAACGATTCTTACATCATTATTCTTATTCGTGTAGGTACAAGTGCAAAACATTTTGAGTGCTCAAGGTGCCAGTATAAGACTTGGCTTACCCGGTTTAAGTTGTTAGTCTCCATACTCGATAAAATAGATTGTTGCAGTGACAAAACAATTAGTTAATTGTTAAATTCCTATGTCATTATTCTTCTCTCGAAGACGTGACCGCCTATTTCGATATCTCCTTGAAACTATAAAGACAATAAAAAAATATTAGCTCTAAAGTTAGGTACACTAACTACTGTTGCTCATAAAACGTGTTTTCATGGTCCAATGATTGGCGCAGACTGAGTGAGACATGTGAAAAATATTTTTTGCCGTGAAATGTTTTGATGCGAATTGCAAATGTTGTTGTGCTCCTACGTATAGTATTTATAGTGAAATGATTTTATTTTATTTCTGAAGCATTAGTTTGATTTCTAAAAGCTGGTGTGACTTACTTAATAAATAATGATTTAATTCCACACTGTAAACAACCGTAGACGTCGTCTATGTGCACGTGTAAATGAAAAATAAATATACTTTTGGATTATTGCGTTTGTAATTTGATAAATAGTTTAACAAGTTAACTAATCAATATCAATATAGAATTCGCTATAGAATTACAACACAAAGCTGTTTACCAAATTAAAATATACAAAGCTTAGAAAGCAGGCAGTGGCTAAGGCAGTGGATTTTTCTACTTTTCCATTATTTCTAAACCATGTAGTATCGTTAGCAGAAGGTCTGCTTAGTAAAAAAATTAAAATATACAATTTAAGTCTCAACTCATAAGTACACTTTACTAATCTTACAATTAGACCTTGAAAACATCCAAATTATCAGGCACACCTTTGGGAGCACCCAAGTTGGGACGGCCCGACCTTCAAGCCTTCATTAAGTACGCTTTCACAGGAAAATACCGCGTAACAAAGGCTAACTCCATTATCAGAAATGACATGGACTCATATTGGTTGTTTTTCAAATATTTACAGCGTTAATTACGACGTATTTGGGTAATTATTCTTGGAAAATCATTTTATACCTAATTGTAGCGTCATTTCTTAAGAACTGAGAAGTCCTCATTATCGAATCGAGACGGCGTGACTACACATAGCATTTATATCATCGCCTGTTTCCGTTTATCGGTACTCAATGCTATATCAACGAGAGCCTTAGATAAACCATTTAAAAAACATAAGTCACTGCTACGAGTGAGTAGGTTAGTATACGTAAAATAGGAAAGTTTTGAACGCAAGTAGAGTAATCAGTCAAAATACACCTACACGTACAAAAGAAAGTTCCTCTAGATTAACTTTCTTCTTACTTATATTTTATTATGACGGAAGATATGATAAACATCTTTACGTCACACCTGGCCATAATGTGAGTTTTACCGCTCGCTACGCTTACGGTAAAACTCGCATTATGGCCAGGTGGGGACGTAAAATTGTGTACTCACCACGGGCAGTAAAAAAGAAAGCCCTCTATCGCATATTTACAACCCTCGCCTGCGGCTCGGGTCCCAAATACCTGCGATTTCGGGCTTTCTTTTTTTTACAGCCCTAGGTAAGTAATGTACTATTATATGATACTGGCCCTATTTGATCTTATTATTACATATTAGTCCACCTATAATAAATTTTACGTCACACCTGGCCATAATGTGAGTTTTACCGCACGCTACGCGTACCCCAGGTGGAGACGTAAAATTGTGTACTCACCACGGGCAGTAAAAAAGAAAGCCCTCTATCCGCATATTTACAACCCTCGCCTGCGGCTCGGGTTACAAATACCTGCGATTTCAGGCTTTCTTTCTTTTACAGTCCTTGGTAAGTATTGTACTAAAAGCGCATTTCAGCTCTTTCTCTGTTCACATATGGTCCGACATTATACGTACCTTATAATTATTTATAAAGACATCATAAAATTGTCTTTTAAAAATCTAAAGGTTGTCCCAGAAAAAAATGTCGTTTATTAGTTAGTATGAAATAATGTAAGCAATAAAAAGTTACCAAATTTTTGACAACAGTTTATTAGAAATGTAGTAAACAAAACGTATTTTTGTTATGTATTTGTTCTATTGTTTATTCATCCAGAAACTTCGTAATTTTCTTTTGATACCTGCCATCAGGTTTTGTACATCAGTGTCTGTGATTAGTTTTGAAGCTGCATTCCATTTTCGCTTGAAGTTTTCAACTGATGTGGCGTTAGTTTTATGTTTTAAGAGCTTCTGCTTCATACGAGCCCAATATTTTTCTATAGGTCGTAATTCAGGACAGTTAGGAGGATTTTGGTATTTTTCCACAAATTCGATATTATTGGCTTTGTACCATTTTATCACATTTTTAAAATAGTGGCACGTGGCCAGATCAGGCCAAACCAGAACTGGCTTCTTGTGTCGCTTAAAAAACGGCAATAATCGGTTTTCCATGCACTCTTTAAGGTATATATCGCCTTTCATAGTTCCTTTAGCAAAGTATGGAGTGCTGCGTTTGCCGCAAGAACAGATCGCTTGCCACACAAGAACCTTCTTCGCAAATTTATCCGTTTTTATGACATTGTACTCGTCATTGATAGTTTTTCTATCGGTCCCCGAATAAAAATGATGTCCCGGCAGTGATTTAAAATCAAGCTTGCAATTTTTTTTTTTTTTTTTTTTTCACACTTACAACTATCTTTACAGGTACTTAACCTAAGACAAGAGTGTAACTATTAACAAATTCGTCTAACAAATAATCTAAACAAAATCTAATCCATTAATCTTAACAAATTATTCTAATTTATGGCGCAAATAACATACTATGAACAATGTGGACTTTGTGAATTCAGTCAGAGAACACCAAAACAAATCAATGTTCTCGGCTACTAAGTTAAGGGTCCGCACCGCGCGCGTCAGCGGAGCCTTCCCGAGCAGGTTGGTGCGCCCGCTACGCTCGGCCAGCAGTCGCGGCCGCCGCCGCCGCCACACGTACCTCTCGGGCACGTACAGGCTCACGCAGCTCAACACTTCACTGTTGTAAGCTTTCCCCCTTAGCAACCGAAACAAGTATGTCGCTAGACTCAGCTCCCTGCGCACCTGCAACTCGTTGTATCCCACCATGCCCAGGACAAACAACGTGGGATACATAAGAGGGTAAAAAGGATATACTCCATATTGCCGTAAATATACAAAACGAATAAATTTATTCTGTATGCGTTCGATAATTAACTGGTACTTCGCCTCATGCGGAGCCCAGATGACCGCGTTACATTCGAGGCTGCTGCGGACGAGAGCATTATATAAGGCCGCAACTGCTCCAATATTCGTGAAGCTATGAGATCGACGCAGTACAAAACCAAGCATCCTGTAAGCTTTTTTACAAATATTTTTAACATGATCACGAAATCTCAAATCAGATGTAAATTTTAAACCTAAATCTTTTACCTCTGTCACTCTTTTTAAATTTTCGGCGTGGATACAGTAGTCGTGACAGATAGGGGTGTGCGCACGACAAAAAGTAATAGTCACGCACTTGGATGTGTTAAAATATAACTTGTTACTTTCACTCCATAAAACTACTCTGTCAATATCGCTCTGGAATCTGGTGCAATCTGCAGCACTTTTTATGGGTAAAAATAACTTTAAATCATCCGCAAACAGTAAACATCCTGAATGTCTGATAATCTGGGGCAAGTCATTTACCATAATAATAAATTGTCACGGGCCAAGGTTACTTCCTTGACTTAAACCCCAGACCTCACAAAATAAGGATCCGACCTGTATCCCGCATACTCTACATACTGCCGCCTGTCCATCATGTAACTCGCAAAGAATTTTAATAAGTGAGGAGTCAAGCCGACACCGGCTAACTTTCGTAGCAGGATGTCGTTATCGACGACGTCGAACGCTTTTTTAAAATCAAAATAGGCGGCGTCAACCTGGCCCCCACTGTCCACCACTGGCATAACCTGGGACACGTAGCTGAGCAAGTTAGTAGTTGTACTACAACCCGGCCGAAACCCGTGTTGCGCGTCCGAAAGCTGGCTCTGTATCTGGTTATAAATAATATTTTGTAGCGCTGACTCAAAAACTTTAGCGGGCGTGGACAACACTGCAACCGGCCTATATCCATCCTTTTCCTCCCCCACCCTTTAGGAACCGGGACTACACGAGTTGTTTTCCATAACTCTGGGAACACTTCATCGCGCAAACAAGTGTTATAAATATGTAAAAGCGGCTGACCTAACACAAACCGGCAGTCTTTAAATAAAAAAGCCGGGATACCATCCGGTCCGGCCGAGCGCTTTGGTTTAAGGTTCTTCAGGGCTCGCATCACATCAGCCAAATGCAACTTTTCAAAGTGTATTCGCGCCGAGCTTAACGCGCATTCCGCCTCCGCGACGGCTGCGTTCACGTCTAGTACAGCTGGAACGGTGCTATACACAGATTGAAAGAACTCTTTAGCACACTCGTTCTTATGGAGAGCCAATCCATCCTTAAAAATCTTTGGAGTGCTTCCATGCGTGGTCTTAGACTTTACATAGTTCCAAAAAGCCCTTGGGTCCTCCTTCAGATGAGCTTGGACACGTTCCTGATATTGCATGTAAGCCATTTTAATCAAATGTTTTACGCGTGCCCTACACTTCGCAAAAGCCTTATAATTCTCATAGGATTTTCCAGCCTTATATTTTTTATGAAGGGCCGCCTTAGACCTTATTTCGCGAATATGTTTCGTCGTCCATCACAATACAGTATTTTTTTTGTCGTTAATTTTGAATACAGTTTTCTGGATCTCGTTTTAGCGTCAGTTTCTTGTTTCGAATTTCTATACGCACTTTAGTTTGTTTGAAAGTCTTTATATAATTATTTTTCTTTACTCGTTGCACAGTGGATTTAGACGTTTTAAACTTTTTAGCTAAATCTCTTACAGATGATGTAGGTTTTTTCAGCAAAGCAGCTATGATACTCTTCTCAATATTTTTCTTAACAAACCCGGTCTTCCGACCACTTCCAGGACGCTGTCGAATACCGCCAGTCTCTCTGAATTGATTTAGGACCCTTTGCACAGTTCTAACAGACGTGTTTAGCTCCAATGCCACTTTTTTCGTGAAAATGCCTTAATATTGGACATATTTGTACAATATTTTCTCATGAAGTTTTTCTTGTGGAGACGAGATCTTTGAAAATGTGACTGTGACAGATTTTTTCCTAATATTAAATAAAGAACCGAGATGCATTTAACATATAACCAGCCAGTTACAACCATTTTCATTGAAACCTGATATACCAACGCTGCGTAAACTAACGACATTTTTTACTGGGACAAGCTTTATTTCAGAATTTTCATGAACAGTTAACAAAATCTTCTTAGGAAAATAATGCACGAGATTTAAAGCTATAATAGGTATGTAGCTCAAAAAGATTAAGCACCATATTACGTCACAAATAAATGTGTTCTATTCTATAACATTTTATAAGTGGTCGCTACTGGCAAAATATACTTGTTTCGATCGTTGATTTCATGATATAAACACATGAGAACTGACAAATATTATGGTATGTCACAGTAGTCGTAGAAGTCCAGGTGGTGACTCTACCGCTCTACCGGTAGAGTGGCCATATAGCAAACTTCGTGATATAGAAGTCATTATTAATAACAATGCGGAATTGCGCTTCAGTCGAGTGTTAGGCACAAGAACAAGCGTGAAACCACGAGCGTCATAAGAACCGCGTGGCGTCAGTGGTCGCCGTGACGTAGTGCACCGAGAGAGCTCTGCCAAGTGACTCAGCCACCGGCCCCGCGATATAAGACGCGCCGGTATCTAGGAGAACTCAGTTCGTATCAAACCTCCGTCTTGTGATTAGTTGATTACAGTGACGCGCGAATGTTTGTCAACGGTGTGGACGGTATCAGTAAGCGATTGGACAACATCAATTTAAATTATACAAGTACGTTTATTTTACTTTTATTTTCTTATCTTTACTTTAAACTTTTGATACAGGAATAGTAGTTTATGTAACTGTTACGTAATAAGGGTCCTTAAAACATGAGTGTGGTTTTATGAAATGAGCCGCAGGCGAATTTCATAATAAGATCACACGAGTGTTTTAAGGCCTAATTACGTACAGTTGCATACACTGCTTTATCTACACTCATATTATATATATTAAATTAAGTGTTCGGAAACCATAGAATGACGGCCATAGTACCGGCATGGCCAACTCGATTGTGCCGGCGCTCGCGCGGGACCAATCGAGTTGGCCATGGCGGTAACATTATGTTATCAAATTCGATGTTCCAAATTTGAAACTCATTGCTTAACAATATTTGAGCATGCAAAGTTAAAATTACGTTACTGCCGCAGATAAGAAACTTATCATAGTTAAATCGTTTGTTGTAATGCTTGTCATTTTCTACGGTTTTTGAACGCATTTTAGAGTACTTACAGTATGAGTGTAGATAAAATGTTTAGTATACCAAATTTTGTGTTAACTATCTAACTTTAGGTAATCAGTATCACAGTATTTAAATTAGTAGGTAATGTTAGTAAAAAGTAAAATACATGGCCTAGTCTACCGTATGAAATATAAGGACAATGCTCGAATCTTTCCTTTTTTTCTAATTAACGCGTTATCAATGTTATCACTAATTTTAGATCGACGAGACTATAAAGTTATTAAATAAAAGGTGTTTCTGTTATAGCAATGCAACCTAAAGCTGAAAGACCGCCCGTGTGTCCGAAGGCGAAGCTGCCGCTGCTGCACCTCACGCCCTCGGAGAAAAAGGCCGATGGCAGCCCACACCAAGGCACCGAAGACCCTTGGCTGCTCAAGCCAAACCACGATATCCCCCCTACACCTCCGCCACAAACCCAGCCCATCCAGATCTACCCCGAGCGAAGCGGGTAACTCGCAAAACCTACGAGCATTCTCGATTATGAATATTGATCAAAATATACTTTCATATGGCAAGTTGCCATCGCGTCGGAAGACGGGCTTTTAAACAAAATCGTGTAAAAATAAGCTTGGTTCCATAATATTGAGGAACTACGTAAGTACGAGTGATGTCCAGACTAATCGGACCCAGGATGGATTTAATGTTGCTCAAACGTACGTCAAACGGTACTACAACGCGAGATGTGGAATGAGTGATTATTTGTGATGTTAATGTTAACAAGTCTTGTGCAAAATGAAGACAGCAAATGTTTTATTAGATAGAAGTAGATAGGTAGAAAGCTATTTATTATGATGTAAGCTACCACTGCATTGTAAAGTATTAAAAATGACAATAAATAGATGAATTAAGTAAGATATATCTAGCATAATTTTATGTATATAATTGACGGTCAAACAATTGTGTTACCTACTAATTAAAAATTTGCTAAGAATCTCAGCTCAAAATAAAATAATAAAATAACTGTTTGTGTACTATTTACTTTTTTCATTGTTATTATTTTCTTATAAATAGGGAAGTTCAGTAAAGAAAATTTATTGAGTATAATCGTGCAGTTAAAGGAATCGAAGAGTTCTCTATGTATTTCACATTATCGGTATACCTAATATAACATTATCATTACCTAAGAAACGTAGCTATACCTACTTATTTTAAAGATGAGTGCTGGTCCAAGGTACTTCATAAGCTTATCTATTTAAAAACTAGGTACATCGATACGACATCAATATGGATATGTAAAAAAAAATATTGTAAGGTTCTAACTTTGCAGGTTTTATTAGATATCTATTGAGTAGGTATATCCATGGATGTACGTGTGTCTAGTGATATATACCTATGCCCTAAAAGCGATTAGCTGTACCTAACTGCTTGTAATGGCGATAAAAACCAGCATGACACGGAATCCCCGCAGCTATTCATTTCGCGAACCGATTTAGGTTTCACGCCTAATCAATTTTATCGCAAAAGAAGTTTTTTATATGTATCCTCCTGTAAACATTATAAATCTCATATAAAACTAGCTGAAATGAAGCCTAGATACAATAATAATTTCAATTATTCGCAGAATTTCATTCAACCCCTTTTACATATTTATAGTTTTTTTTATTAGATTTATAGTTTCCCAATCCAAGCCGTGTCCCTTAAGACACAGCCTGCGAGTAAGTACCGTACCTACTTAATAATAATAAGACCTGTGCCGTTACGTCTTTTTTACAAAAATTAATGCTTTTATTTACTGATATTTTTTTTATCTTAATATATTAATGTCAAATAAACTTAACAGTACAGGCCTTGTATTCATTTCCGAAATCTCTTAAATGCGTTATTAAAATCGTGGAATCACAATTCCATTTTCATTTTCGCTGGAATACCACGTGCCTAGGCAAGTAACGCAATATGGAACCTTCACAGGTAAATAGGTATCACGGTTTGATTGTTATGACTATGACGTACGAATTAGCTACGTTGGAAACATTACCGTTTCCCAAGCGATTACCAACCAATTATAGATAAGAAAAAATACACTTCTCCCCGTGTTTTATTACATTTCGTTTACATGCGGAGGAAAACCCCACATCAATAGGTTTTTTATAATATACGTAGATCCTATAGTGAAAGATTTAACCCCGCGATTGTGAAACCATATAACATCCGAAGGCGAAAGCAACTCACGATGAGTTGGGGTGGTTTTAAAATAGCACATGCATTACGGGTACCTGTACACTTTTGACCTTTAATAAATTCAAATTGATCGAAGTAGAAATAGCAACAACTTTATTGCTTTCATGTTGGTATGAATACAGATAAAATACCAACTAAATATACCTATAATACGTGTCAAAATCAATTTTAAGCAGTAAATTGAAAGAGTATGTTTTCGGTAAGTAAATATGTATTCTCCAGCAATGCCGAACATAGCTAGTAGGTATAATTAGTAAATAATCAGGAAATCCAAAATAGGTCAACACTCTTGAAGTCAGTCACCCTTCCAACGATCCATAGCACTGACAGTGACTTGTCTTGCATCGCAAATTAACACGTTTATTTTTCAATGTCTACCTATTATTTATTGTCTAAACTATCTAATAAATGACATTCAGCAGTCTAATTTATCTTTTAACTCCCGAGTAGTTAGGTATCTGTTTCACTAATTACTCATTAGTAATTATGTAGGTACAGTGTCACCATCAGATATATTGAAGCGGCCAAGGTAGTCACAAATATCTGAACAAAGCGCATGTTTAGTCCGCCACTTGTACTTTCTTGTAGTGTGCAATACGGATTAAATAAATCAATAAAATATATATTTTTGGGTACCCTCGTCGCCGCCGCTCCGATATATTTGATGGAGACTGTACTATTACATCCTTTTCAAAAAAAGAATGGGAAAATGAATTTGTACTAAATCAATGAACTATAAATAAAAGATACTAAAGGTTGTTATATTTTACTAAAAGTATGTTTTATTTTATTTCAGTCACGTAGACAACATTTGTGCCATTTAAGACACGTACGTCAATTTAAATTAGTTCCATAGACACCAAAACACCGCCTACTCGCCTACAGCACTATTCGAGCGGTCAATAAATTCAAATTAGTAGCTGCACTTAAGTCTAGTTTGTCCATCCCTATCTGTTCCAAAAAAGTGGTTAATTGCGTCGTGGGTGTCACTGCGTGCGATTCGTCAAGTGATCCAATTGCTGGCTCCACATTATGGCTCATGTCCAATGTCCATACAGTCTGACTGACTAACGAATTTAACTTCCGCCATGACAGCTCGCTAGTTTACCTCTACAAGTATAGCGAGCAATTAATGCACGTAACTGCGTTCCACTACATGCAGGTTGACACGTATTAAGTTGGCAGGTACCGATGGATTTACTTAAGATAGTTAGTTAGATACAAGTCATACAAGACCTAACAGTGAAGCATCTAGATATACTCTAGTAAAGAGCCACTATCTATAACCTTTCCAATAAGACACAATTCAACTTATCATTGGATAATAAATAATAGTGGATTTAGTATTCTGACGCACTTAGAACATTGACGATTATTCCGTCTGATTAATCCGGTATTGACGTACGGTAGGTTATTAAATATTACTCTACGTTTCTATAGATTTTATTGATTGTATAACTGCTTGTAATATATGCTTATGGTACTGCCGGTAAGCTAGTATCGATCAATAATGCAAAATGATTGTAATTTTCTAGATAGTCGGTATATCTGTGTACTTGATGGTAATACCCACCTAACCCACGAGGATACGAAAAAATTGCAGGTACAATGGAATTGAAGCGCAATTGATACCCATACAATGAAAAGCCTCAAGGGCAATAACTAAACCACCCTTGAACACAGCGCTCTAACCGATGATAAGCGTGTGCTCGGTCGATATTTACGTAAATACGTCTAATAACTACATTGTTTATGTCAGCGTGAGTGACATCGAACGTCAAGTTCTAGAATGTTCACAGTATCCGAATCTATTTGAAAGCATAGGGAGTGCCGGTGCAGTTTTATTGACACTAGATTTCCACTTACCTGGCAAGTGAGAAGTCACGTTTAGAGTTAAACAATGGACTTATTGGGAATGATATACATTGATATATAGTGTAATGATATATAGTGGCGGGTCGCGACCCGCTGTACCACCGGCGAGACTTCGTGTGCCTGATGTGTCGGCCTCTATCGGCGACTGAAGTTACGGGAAGACTACATAAAAGGATAGAGTAGGCACCAAAACATTTAATGCTAAATCTATTACAGTTTCTGTTAGTTGTGGAGTTTAGTGATTAAGTTAACTGAAACTTCTAAATATTTAACTAAATCTCATGGAATTTTCGGGAGCAGTTAATTTTTATAGCTCTATTAAGGGTAATTATATTGTTAAAGAAACGTGAATTTAGTTTTTAAATTTGTAAGTAACGTGCTCTAATTGGAACTAATTTTATTTTTGTTTTGTTATACTAGTACGTGTCTATGCGTTCATAACACTTCGCGAGGGTGTGTCCTGCGCCCTGAAAATGGTGCGCGCGCACCATCGGACAATTGCCTAAGGAATACCTATTTGCCCTTCTTTCGAGCCTTAACCGACGTAAAAATGTATAGCTTTCCTTTTTCCCACAATACCATGTGAGAAGGAGAAAATCTTTCGAAACGCGATTTGAAACTTTCGCTTGATACAAAAGAGTAATGACGAATTCCGAAAGAGGATTAATATGAGTCATTCTTTTTGAGTCACCTTTAATCGCCGTTAGTCGTTACGTCTTAGCATTGCCTTCAATGGCTTGTGGCTGGGGCCACGAATATCTTGTTCGGTGAAGAGTCTCATGAGATGACTCAACTCTACAAAGTAGTCGCAGAAGCTTGAACTTGACCTTTAAACCCTTTTTGTTCTTAAGGATTTTCGCCGCCCATCTTGCTTGAAAAGTCTTTTGCTTGGAACAGGACTCGAGTTAAGTCGATCAACTCGGTAGGATGTCGTTGGAGATGAGTCAAACTTACTGAATAAATTGAGTAAACTTGTGCACTTGACCTCTGCCATTTACCTGTAACAACGAAAAGACAATTAGGCACTTTATTCAAATAAACCACGTTTACATTTACGGAAGGCAAACAACGGGTGAAGCGTAACTGCAAAGTTGGAAATTAATCACTTGCGACGTCACAGTACCTTCGGCTTAAACGTCCTGTAATTGGCCAATATCTAAGACGAAAGCCAGGAACGACGACGCTCCTATAAATATAGGAGTTAAGCTTAAGGCGCTAGGCGCTGATTGTGGCCGAAAATTGTTACTTTCTAAGGGATACATCTAAATAACGGGCCATTCAAAAATTTTGAAAAAAATATATGTTATTTACCATTTCATATACAACATTGTCAACGTTTGAATAACTCATGTAACGTATAGTTTCTCCGTTATGTAAATGTAACGAAATGTCGTTTTACGGTTAATTTTGCTTATATCTACTGAACGGCTCATTCGATTTAAAATATTGTTGAACTAAAAAATATGTACTACAGAACACTACAAATTCAATGTAGGATATTTAAATTGGATAAATTTTCTTAAACAACTTGATCATAATTCCACATTTCGTGCGTTATTAGCTCGAAAACGGCGTTGCTGGCAGTCGTGAGCTAGCTTTGAGACGAGGAGGCTGTGTCGCTCGTCGCTCCGTGCTTGCCTTGTACTACATATACTTGTGCTTGGCCCGTGAGCAATAATATCGGACTTACTGTGCCTAAAGGCTAAATAACTGCAGAGGGTTCATGCGGTGCGGATATAACGTGTCTTCCCGGAATCAATAATGTATAGACGTTTTATCTTTTAAGATAATGTACTCGTATGCATGTTTATGTACGTTTGTATAAAAAGTGTATTTTATCTATACATATAATAAAGCTGAAGAGGGTCGAAAGTCTGTACATGGAAGATAATCGAAAAAAAGTTGGCTGGGGATACTTAGAATCGATAACAGAACAAGTTTCAACAATTTTTAGAATTTTTGTCTGTTTATCTGTTTGTCTGTTTATCTGTTTATCTGTTTTTCTGTTTATCTGTTTGTCTGTTTATTTGACCGCGCATCACGTGAAAACGGCTGAAAGGATTTTGATGAAATTTTGTATAGAGATAGCTTGAGTCCCGGGAAAGGATCATATATAGTTTTAATCTCGAAAATCAACCCTGGTGGGGGTGAAAATGGGGTTGAAAATTTGTATGGAGAATTTTTAACCGCTGAAACGATTTAGATAGAAATTAGTATGGAGATAATGTGAGTCTGATTTTTCAAACCCTTGTGGTGGTGAAAAGGGGGTTGGAAGTTGGTATGAGGAATTTTTTACCGCTGAACTGATTTAGATGACAATTGGTATAGAGATAGTATGGGTCTCGAGAAAGGACAAAGGATAGTTTCATCTTCAAAAAGCTCCCCCCCCCCCCCTTCCATCTTACTTTAGAACCGTAGGTCCAAAAAATTTGAAAAAAATAATGGAAGTGA
Source organism: Pammene aurita (assembly GCA_947086415.1). Taxonomy (NCBI): domain Eukaryota; kingdom Metazoa; phylum Arthropoda; class Insecta; order Lepidoptera; family Tortricidae; genus Pammene; species Pammene aurita. The sequence continues at coordinate 35,826,401 of OX352291.1, forward strand.
AGACTGAAAGGTACTTTCAATAAAAACTATCTATCTATACATATAATAAAGCTGAAGAGGGGGTTGAAAGTTTGTAAGGAGAATTTTTAATAGAAATTAGTATGGAGATAATTTGAGTCCCGAGAAACGACAGAATAGTTTTCATCCCGAAAATAAACCCTTGTGATGATGAAAAGGGGGTTGGAAGTTGGTATGAGGATTTTTTTACCGCTGAACTGATAAAGATGAAATTTGGTATAGTAGGAGTCTCAAGAAAGGACAAAGGATAGTTTTCAGTTGGAAATTTGTATAGGTAATTATTAACCGCAGAATCGATTTAGATAAAATTTGGTATGGAGATAATTTGAGCTCTGGAAAAGGAAATAAAATAGTTTTATCTCGGAAATTCCCTTAAGCGGATGCAAAAGGGGTGTAAGTTTACATGGGGAAGAAACAAACAATAACCGCTGTACGTATTTCGATGAAATTTGGTATTGAAATAATTTGTAGTTTTTTGGTCAAGGTATTCATATTTATAATATGTTACCCGTCGATGCTTTTACCTTTACCCGCTCTTAAGAAATATTTGAAAATATCATGAATGTCAAAGGGTTATTGCAGGTTCGAGGACTATATATGACGGACAAAGATGCATGGCCCAAATCAAAAAACTACTACAAAATCATCTAACATTTACATATAGGGCACCGTTTAGGTAGGAAAACATATCAAACGTTTTGTAAAGGAGTCAGATTAGGATTTTTTTTTTCTTTATAATTAAACAATAGGTACTTTATCTGTCTCTCAAGCTGTTTTGATATGTCTTCTTGAAGAACTACGCATTATTTTGTATCTTTAAGATCTAATAATGTATTACTGTTTTGAAAAAAATAAGTCCCGTCGAGTTTCTTTTCGGTCATAATACTTCTTGGGCCAGAGGTGTAGGGCTAGAACCGGTGGCAGTTTTGGAACGAAGTTCCTTTTCGGACGGCTAGGCGAAAAAAAGTCACGTAACCGTCACGAAAAAGTGTCACGTCACGAAAACGCGACACCAATACGATTGAGAAACATGTCAAATGGAATGAAATAAAAAATATATAAAATAGAATAAAGTGAAGTGAAGTGTAGTGAAAAGTGAAAGTGAGAAGTGATAAAAGTGAAAAAAGTCGAGAACCTAAAAGTAAAAACTGTCGAAAATGTCAAAAATAGTAAAATTTCTAAATTTCAAATACTTCAAAAACCAAAAATGTCAAAAAAATACTAAAAAAATGAAAGCCACAAAATTTACGAAAAAGTAAAAAATAAAACAAAATAAAATAACATAACTTCGTTCCAACCGAGTGTTCCACGACACTCACGTATTTTAATTTTCTCTGACGTTCATTAGTGCATTGTAATGTGCTTACATTGAAGAATAAATATCTTGATCTACACCAATATCAATATCATAAATCCTCTATTCCGAGTTCGGAACCGTATGTAATTACCACCATTATTGCAAACAGTAACGTAACGTAACATCAGTGTATTATCTGTGATAGTGTGGTAAAAACGTATGAAAATTCATTACCTACTACGGTACTACCCACCCCAATTTCAACCGCGCCTGTTCTTACCTTTCATGCTTAGACTGATTTGACGGGAGGATCGATTTGGTTTGGATGATATTTGCCGTGGACATGAACGTATAAATACAAAAGTGGTCCTGTATCGTCCGATATACACCTACTACTCTATGTCGTTTAAATCATGCCAAAAAAAATTTATAGGATAAAAAAAGTATTCATTTTGAGTGTAGTTTCATTTAGTGGTAATTGTAAAATATTTTATTAGGACTACTGTCCTCTAGCGTATCCATCTGTCAACTTTACTTCAATTTCCGCCTCCAGGGTAGCGGGAGAGAAATTAGGGGTGAATTAGCCGCTTAATGACACAGACCGAATTCCACGCGGGCGGAGCCGCGGGCACAGCTAGTTTAGATTATAATACAAGTAAAAAACAAATGAAATAAAAATGGAGAAAAAACAAAAATCATGAATCTCACATTGCTCTGAAAACAAATTTGGTCATGTAAGTAAACTAAAATTATTATGTTTTAGTAGACGCATGCATCACGCAAAATAGGCATTAGTCGTCGAGTTGCGGAAATCTGCTAGTACTGCAATACAATAGACTAATAATTAATATAATTAAAAACTCCAAAGAACCGAATTTATTTAAACATATTTATTTAAGAATACCGTGTTCTAAACGAATGTAATATGCGTTTTATTTTAAGATTAAACACAATCTTTAACGATATACTTTATACTAATTTCTCAAATCTAGAAATTGCGAAGTAAACTGCAAAGGATTGGAGATAAACCGGCCAAGAGAATATCGGGCTATGCTCAGTGTAGGGATCCGTAGTTGCCGGCCTGTTACAATATATCCATTCAAAAGGTAGTCTATAAAGAAATATTTTGTGGCACTTACGTTATTTTACTATAGGCATAACTCAAAAACGGCTCAACCGATTTTATTCCATATAATTTTTATTGAAAATACGTGATAAGTATTTCAATGGCCTCATTTCCAGGAATTTTCCCAATTTTTTTGGACCAAATTTTCAAAAATCAAAGAGCATTTTAACTTTCGAAGCTATTATTTACGAAAATATTCGTTTTATCTAAAAGTTGTTTAAGGCATATTCTTCTTGAAAGACCTATCCAACAATGGGTTTCAGATACTTATTGTTTTACCACTTTGTAGGCGTAATTAAAACACATAATTACTCATACCAAATTTCAGTCTACTAACTATCACTGAGCAAAGCCTGATTGAGAATCTAATAAAAAATTGCTGATATTTAAGAGTTCAAGTATAAGAGTATGTAAGAATAAAGGAAAAAAGCTTTTTTTATACCACGACGCTGGCAAACAAGCATAGCCTGATTGAAAGCAGTTATAAAGCCTATGGACGCCTGCAACCCCAGAAGATTCACATGCGCGTTGACTACCCTAAAAAAAACTACTATGTCGGTGAAATGCAAATAAATACAAATTTTATATTAATTATCAACACAAGTGAATAAATAAATTACTGCTAAGGGTTAATACTACCTATCAAATATCTTTAAAAGACCGGCCAAGTTTGTATCGGACCATGTATAATGTAGGGTTCCGTAGAAAGTAGTTTCTTGGAGATAACTCAAAAACGGATGAACCGATAATATGTGAAATAATTTTCGTAGAAAATTAAGTACTAAGCCTTCTTGGTATTTTTTCATATTTTTTAGACTTACGGATTGAAAGTTAGATGGGGGGCTATTATATTTAGACTCTCGAAGCAATTATTTCTGAAAATATTGACTTAATAAAAAAGTTTTAAAAATACTCTATATATATATATATATATATATATATATATATATATATACACGGTGCTCGTGAGCATTGCGAGAGATTTTTAACCACGAATTTCTGAGGTCATAAGGAGTAATAAATGTTATATAAATTTAGGTCAATTTCGCCATAAAAAAATTTTTTTTTTTGTTTTTTTTTTTCGATTTTTTAATGATTTTGAACATGAAAACATAAATGTTATTGGTAAAACTGTCGATTAAAATAAATTAGTACATTTTTTTTCGTAAAAAATAGTTTACGTAAAGTATTCCTTGGCACTTTGATATCTGTCAATAAGAATGTCTAGACTAGACCCCATAAAGGGTGAAATCGCCATCAAAAAAGCGTTTTGCACTGAGACAATAAAAAATATTTTTTTATTTAATTGATAGTAACTCTGAAACTAGGCGAATTCCAGAAAAGTTTATACGACATTTTAGTCTCCAATTATGATCAGGAATGCACTGTTAAAGTCTCTCGCAATCCTCACGAGCACCGTGTATATATAAGATATTTTTAAAGCCGTATCGTACAACATGTACATATTTACAAAAAAAATATTTTTGACATTTAGTTTGGCATATGTATGTATGGAGTGCCTCACCTAAAAGATTTTTTTAGCAATTTAGCCAGAAAACTAAGTAGCGGCACATGAAACACACCTCTAGATAAAATTTCAGTAATATATGTTTTATAATAAAAATGGCTGTGACATACGGACGGACAGACGGACATGTTTCAAAAAACTTTTAAGGGTTCCGTTTTGACCATTTTGGCTATGGAACCCTAAGAAGTGTTTGCGCTGTGTTATATTTTAAAGATCTAAATTTAATGGGCTTACAGCTCTCATTTGTATGACGATTTCGTGCACAAATACCGCTCCTTATATGTGCATTTTTACTATTCGCAACTCGCAACAGGCTTAGTTTTGTTAATTTATCGTAATTAAGTGAATTTTTACGGTTAATATTTAAAATCGCAACAAAAAATAACCATCTATTAAGCTCACTTGCACAGCAAAAAAATCCAAATTCACATGAAAACACCGCTTTGATGTGTATTCAGATTTTTTTGCTGTACTAGTCAGTATTTTTTCATTTTTTCCTGATATGCGGAATATTTTTAACCATATTTCGTAAATTCATAAATATTTTGCCGCTCACTGTACTTCAAATTCAAAATCTAGGTTTTCATTTTTTTACATAAAAATCTACTAATCGAGATCGTTATTACTTATCTTATTTAGTAGCATTCCTAAAAAATGTCACCGTAGTACTTAATCACAGTATTCAAATCGCAAAACATCCACAAAAGGATTAGGCATGATTATCATAAATCTGCCCGCGCGCCTCTGAGTAAAGTCATATTCTTTGAACATTATTGCGGTGCATCGCGGCGGATTTACGCACGATCGCAATGAGAAGGGTACGCGGGTGGCGCGGGTAGAGAGCGCCCAAACGCTCAAGGACACTCCGGCGACAATCGTCTTAAGATTAGCATTTAATTTATACCTTTCTATCTCAACACATACAATATTCTTAACATGAAAAATAGACGAAGATTAAAATTAGCAACACTAATGTTTAATATTAAGTGGAGTGGTCGTCCAAAATATTTATACGACAAATTGTTATGGCGAAAAAATGAAAGTAGAACGGGATCAATAGGTATCCCACGCATACACAGACTAGTTGTGTTTAAGGGCAGTTTTCGTTTTGCAGCATCGAAATGCTGGAATGACTTACCCCCACCTATAAAGAAAACTAAAACTATGTACATGTTCAAAAAAGCGTGTAAAAGTTGGCTTCTGTCACAACCGAAGGCATCGTGTAATTGGTCACCCAGTAAAGGTATACACGTTCAACTTGACAGTCTTAAGTCATTAATTTCATTATTTACTCTATGTTATACTTATCAGCCATTGTAAAAATTCAGACATGTCGTTTATATAGTTTAAAGCCCATTTTATTTTAATTTACTTTCATAATCGTCTCATAAAACCTTGCTCATTAAGTTAATTATCGTCGTGGCAGCGAACTCCTTTAGTAACTGATTGGTTACTTAGTTAGGTTTTAGAATTAAGTTTTGGTTTGGGACTGAAAATCAGCGGTCTCGCTGAGTCTTCATCCTTTTCACTCCACAATGTTTGTAATTTCTTGTAGTAGTTACTGTAACTTATGTTGTTTGTGTAAGTGAATAAATATCATATTGTTTCGGTTGCCGCGATAGTTATTCATGAAATAAAACAATTAAAAACGGATTTTATCGCGTGTACTGAGCTTAAATTACATCCCGACGTTTCGAACACTTTACAGCGTTCGTGGTCAACGGGTCGACCCGTTGAATAAATATCTTTTTATTTATTTATTTATTTACTTTCCGAATTTATGTAGTACTCGTACTCAATAGTACCTAAACGCCAACAAATGCTACTAAAATACCTCTCAATTTTAAACTTGTAATAGGTAGAGGCTTTACAGTAGGTATATATAGTCAATCACATATAGTATACCTTATGTAGACAACCATACCTTATGTACCTTACGTAGATGTGTGAAGAAATAAACGACTCATAAGAAAGAATGGACCTAACAATACAAACTCTTTCTTGAACACCTCAAAAAAAGTACAGAAAATGCATAAAGTCAGAATAGAGGTAATCAACAGGCGGTCTTATCGGTAAAAAGCGATTTCTCCTTTAGTTAGGTAGTAAAATTGCAACTTTTACGAAGCTACTTCGTAAAAGTTCATATCATCTGGAAAAAAAATATATGTACCTACTTGTAGACAATTTTTTTTTATTTGCTTGCTGAGGTGGCGTTAACGTACCTACTTGTTATTACATATATATTTTTTAAGCCTCATAATTTTGCACTTGCCTTGCGAACGTACCTAATGTTTCTGTGCCTTTGATGAATTTCAAGTTCTTTCATTTTCAATAATTGACGCTCTGCGTGACGGTCTGACTCAATTTATTAAGTAAGTAGATCAATTTGTTAGTCAACGCGAGCCGTCGCCGAACGTCGTTGAACTTTTTCCAAAAGCATTAGTTCAGTTTTGTTACTGAAACGTCCTTGAATGTTACGAGCGAGCGAAACCACCAGGAAGCGGCCGCTTGCGTGCCGTTTGCCGTTTCGCGATGTGTCGCCAGCGTGACCATCATTTCGGATAATACATGGGAAAATTTTCCATTATCACTACATAGTATAAAACAAAGTCGCATTCCGCTGTTTGTCCCTATGTATGCTTAGACCTTTAAAACTAAGCAACGGATTTTAATGCGGTTTTTTTTAATAGATAGAGTGATTCAAGAGGAAGGTTTATATGTATAATACATGCATAATATAGTAGAGAAACACGGATGATTTTAGAGGTTTCTAATGTGATGTCGTAAATAAACCCATTTTTTCCGCTTACATTGCAAACGCTGGCTGTTTCCTAAGAGATAGATCAAAATAATGTACTACAGCAGTATTGTACATCTTAAAAAGGTCTACAAAAAAATCCGCGATGGTATATGTCTATCTCTTGGGGATAACCCTCAATAACCATTTTTAGGGTTCCGTACCTCGAAAGGAAAAACGGATATAAACCCTTATAGGATCACTTTGTTGTCCGTCTGTCTGTCTGTCTGTCTGTCAAGACCATATTTATGTTTACATATTTTGAAACTGAGTACTCGCAAGAAACTCAAAACCTAAAGGGTACTTCCCGTGAACTCAGAAACTTGAAACTTGGCACGAAGAAACTTTATATAGCGCAGACAAAGGAAAAATTACGAAAAGTAGACATTTGCAGTAAAATCATACAAAAAATATTTTTATTTTATTTTAAACTTGCTACCTTTTTCCTCGTAAACGCGTGGAGGTATTAGATTGAAATTCATGTCAAATACTCAAGGCTATAGGACCTTTCAGATGTAGCCAAACCAAACTTTTATGTCAACGCAATCAAAAGAAATAGCAATTTAAGTCGCATATTTTGAAACTGAGTACTCGCAAGAAACTCAAAACGTAAACTCAGAAACTTGAAACTTCAAACGACGAAGAAACTTCATATAGCACAGACAAAGGAAAAATTACGAAAAGTAGACATTTTTAGTAAAATCATACAAAAAATTTTTTTTTTAAATTTTAAACTTACTACCTTTTCCCTCGTAAACGCGTAGAGATATTAAATTGAAATGAGTAATTAACATACTACAACTTTTGCTTGTACGGAACCCTCGGTGCGCGAGTCCGACTCGCACTTGGCCGGTTTTTTATCTTGTGCGAAGCCGGGCTGGTCGCTAGTTCTACATCTATATATACATATAATAAACGCGTAAGGAGAAAAAAAATGTACATTGAAGATATTCTAGAAAAACTTATTCGGGGGGTCTTAGTTAGAAACGTTGACTGAAGACATTTCAGTGATTTTTGGAATTCTTGTCTGTCTGTCTGTGAATTTGTCCGCGCACTACGTAAAAACTACTGCATAGAATTTTACGAAATTTTGTATAGTAACGGTTTATAACCCGGAGCAACATATAGGGTAGTGTTTATTCTGCTTATTAAAAACATAATTTTCATAAAAGAAAATAGTTCTCAAAAGTGGTCACAGATGGCGCTGTATACTGTATACAAACATTATTTAAGGACGTCTTTAGATTAAATTAAGTGATTCAGTCTGTTGCATTCCGCCGAGGTTTAAACCATGGATTTTTAAATGCTTTCCCAATTTAAGGATTGCGGGTTAAATATATTTAAAACGTGTTACTTCGTTTTAGAAATTGTAAGTATCCGGACATATAATGTGATCCATTAATACCTGGAGGTACTTTAAAGTTACTGAAGCTACAGAAGGTACTTAAAACTACTTACAATATACGTCAAAACAAATGAAACAGGTAGTTAATTATCCATTTCGATTTACCCGACAGCAAAAATTGTACCGTTTGTGAGATCAATATGTTTATCTCGCTTTAACAGCTGATTGCAATAAAAAGGGTAGTCATGAATCTAGGAATTACTAGCTGCTAGCTGTCACGCTGCTGCTGAAGAAATTCTCGCTGCAACGCTACGGGTCTGGGCCTACGCGGTACTCGGCCTATGGCTTTCGCAGACATTGCCGCTCACCATCGGGCCTCCGGCCCTCAGATTTGCTGAGACTCTTCGCCATTGAGTTTTGTCTGGATTCTGTCATGCTGCCTGCTGCTGCTGAATAAATTCTCACTACGACGCTCCGGGCTTGGGCCTACTCGGTACACGGCCTATAGCTTTCGCAGACATTGCCGCTCACCTTCGGGCCTTATAACACTTCACCATTGAGATATGTCCGGTCCCTGTCATGCTGCTGTTGCTGATGCTGAAGAAATTCTCGCTGTAACTCTCCGGGCCTGGGCCTAAGCGGTACTGGGCCTATGGCTTTCGCAGTCATTGCCGCTCACCTTCGGACCTCCGGCCCTCAGATTAACTAAGGTTCTTCGCCATTGAGTTTTGTCCGGATTATATCATGTTGCTGCTGCTGGAGAAATTATCGCTGCGACGCTCCGGGCTTGGGCCTACGCGGTACTCGGCCTATGGCTTTCGCAGATATTGCCACTCATCCTCGGGCCTTATGACACTTCACCAATGAGATATGTCCGGTCCCTGTCATGGTACTACTGCTGACCTGGGCCCTACACGGTACATGACCTTTGGCTTTCTCAGACGTTGCTGGTCACCCTCGAGCGACGGCCCTCGGGTTCGCTAAGACACTTCGCCTTTCAGTTATGTCCGGTCCCTGTCATGATGATGTTGAAGAAGTTCTCGCTGCGATATTCCGATCCTGAACCTTACGCGGTTTCAGCCTTTGACTTTCACGTACATTTCCGCTCACCCTCGTGTCCGCAGCCCTCAAGTTCGTTGACACACTTCGCCATTGAAGTATGTCCGGTCCCTGACATGCTGCTTCTGCTGAAGCAATTCTCGCTGCGATCCTCTGGGCCTGGGTCCTGCGCGGTACTCGCCCTATGGCTTTCGCGATATTGCCGCTTACCGTGTCACGGCTTCGGGGTTCGGGATCACCAAAAAACTGACCATTGAGTTTTGTGGGGACCCTTTTATGCTCCTGCTGAAACAATTCTTGCTGCTGGATTTGGCGTTATAAGATTTTGGCCTGCTGCTGCAAAAGCAGTTTCCGCTGGAACGTTGCGCTCACACGCTACCTCGCGCCAGTACCTTCAGCGTTTGACCCTCTGTTCGAAGCATGTTCTCCTGCAGGAACTCGGCCATTATCATTCGCAGGTCTCGACGCACGCCTTTTAGTCAGTTATCTTTATCACGGATGAACTAATAAATTTAGATAGATATTTATATGTAGAACGCGTAAATTCTACACTAATGGCCTGGATAGTAAATGAAAATGGCAAAACCTCCCATAAACGCGGGCGAAGCCGCAGGTCCAGCTAGTATAGAATAACTGTGTAATCCTATAAAGTTGTACTAAGTACTGGATACGGTAGCCCGTTGAAACGTCGCAGATGTCGCACTAAAAGTCCGAATTGTCCGACAATCAATTATGTTTCAACGTACCTACATAAATACTACGAGTAGTACCTAACTTTTTAGCAGTTAGCGCTCCAGCTCACCGGATAAATATTGTTAATTTTCTGTTACCTAGTTTTCAAAATTTTCATTTTCCTATAGTCCCTTTTATTTATTTAAACTTTATTGCACAACAAGTAATAATGTACAAATGGCGGACTTAAAGCCAAATGGCATTCTCTACCAGTCCTTTTCCATCCTTCCTTTTCTTTTTTCTCAGTAAAGCCTCCGAGCGAGTTGGTCTAAGGATGAACATGGATAAGACGAAGATCATGTCAAATACCCATGTAGCACCAACTCCCGTTACAATCGGAGAAATGTCTCCGAGTGTAAAGACACCCGAAGTTGTGGACGATTATATATACTTAAAACATACTGTCCAGTTAGGTAGATCCAACTTCGAGAAAGAGGTCAATCGACGAATCCGACTCGCTTGGGCAGCGTTCGGGAAGCTACGGCACATCTTTTTGTCCAATATTCCGCAGTGTCTCAAGACGAAAGTCTTTGACCAGTGTGTGTTGCCAGTGATGACATATGGTACTGAAACGTGGTCGCTTACAATGGGCCTCATAAGAAAGCTCAAAGTCACCCAAAGGGCAATGGAGAGGGCTATGATTGGAGTCTCTCTGCGTGATCGCATCAGAAATGAGGCCATCCGCAGCAGAACCAAAGTAACCGATATAGCCCTCCGAATCGCTAAACTAAAGTGGCAGTGGGCTGGGCACATTGCTCGTAGAACCGATGGCCGTTGGGGCGGAAAGGTTCTCGAGTGGCGACCACGAACCGGAAGGCGTAGCGTGGGTAGACCCCCCGCAAGGTGGACTGATGACCTGGTGAAGGTCGCGGAAGTCCGCTGGATGCGTGTGGCGCAGGACCGGTCATTGTGGCACTCTTTGGGGGAGGCCTATGTCCAGCAGTGGACGTCTTTCGGCTGATATGATGATGATGATGATGATAGTCCCTTTTCCATAACATTGTGCGTGGGACAGATGAGAATTATACGTTTCATGCAAACACTGTTACAAAATATCATAAATCAGTAAATTAAAAAAAATGTGGGATTTCATTAAATTATTTTTAAACAACTTAAACTTATACTACACTTTTTTAACAAAGTTTTGCAACTCCCAATACAATATTTAATATAATTAAAAACAAAACAATTAAATCGCCAATGCACCCCACATGAGGAATGAAACGTCAATAGTGCTTAACAGTGAGTGACTCGCGCAATCGATTTTAAAAGATCGCGTCACTCGCGTCATCGTCAACTGTCTATTTTCGTATTTACCCTTTTGTACAATTGCGTCTTTGTTCGATTATGATTTCCTTGCACACTTTATCGATAATCGAAAAAAATATGTAAATTATGTAATACTTATATTGTAATATTGATGCCCTTTCACTAAATTTGTGAAATGACATCTATCACACGCACAATGCTATGGGAAATGGACTATGGAAAGGGACCAAAGATATATTATCTCTTTGCCGGGACGCACAGCCCACATCCACAGATTCAGCGTTGTATAAGTAGATGTTTTGTTTTTCCAGATTTCCATTTTCCTAGCGTTGGCCACACCGGGCTCTACTCTAATGCACGGTGCGTGCCGGGATGGGAAACATGCACGGGCCGTGTGGCCTCTAACTGCCGTGACGCTTCGAGCCCACCGTCCAAATGCGCAGCAAGCTTTTGTTTTGCCCGTCTCTGGGCTGGGTATTCAAGCTTCAAGGAAGTTTAAAGATACGGATAGTCGACTAAGGAATATAGTTCACGAAATTATATAGTATTTATTTATTTATTTAAACTTTATTGCACAATAATACAAAGTACAAAGGGCGGACTTAATGCCAGAGGGCATTCTCTACCAGTCAACCATCAGGCCAAACAGATAAAAACAATAGTGCGGGGAACGGGTAGCAATCAGAAAACTAAAATCCGGAATAACTAAATATTTACGTATAACTAAATATAAATTGATTCTACTTAAATACAATTATTATATATACATATATATATTTACTTTACACATTACTACATATAATATATAATATATAACCTGCTACTAATCTACTATGAGCCTTAGTTAAGAGACTTTTCTGTAAGATGCTTGCGCAACTTGCGCTTGAATGAGAATTTAGTCTGAGCTTGCCGAATATCCAAAGGGAGACTATTCCAAAGACGAACTGCCTGTTTTACGAAAGAATTGGACATAGAACCGGGACGATGGTAGGGGACTGTGAGTAACAATTTACGGTAGGTGCGAAGCTCACGGCCTGGCTGTGCCATAACAAACAGAAATTTAGAACGCAAGTACTCAGGCGCTGCAGGATCAAATAAAGTACTGTAGAGCGTAGTTAGGATCCTAAGACACCGGCGTTCTCTAATACGCAGCCAACTTAGCTTCAGCCGAAAAGCGGACACGTGGTCGTATTTCCGGAGACCGTAGATAAATCGAATACAACTATTGAGGAGCCTATCCAGCCTGTTTAAAAGCCCTTGTCAAATATTGGTAAGGCACACATCACCATAATCTATGACAGGCAAGACAAGAGCCTGAATAAGCAGAGTCTTTGTACTTACTGGCAGAAAGTGCTTAAACCTATATAACGATCTCAGAGTGTTAGTTACTCTACGACACACATCGGGTACCTGGGGTTCCCGGATCAAACCACGGTCAATGATCAGCCGTAGATTTCTTACCTGCGACGAGAGCGGTATTACATTATCCTCAAAGAGAATTGGTTTAAGGAGTGATTTATCGAAGGCCAAGGCAGTGCGCGGACCTCCAAGTAATATAGCCTGACACTTAGATGGGTTAACGCCGAAGTCAGACGAGTATGTTAGTGGACCAATTCCCGGGCTCATTAAGATACAAAACTTACAAAAGGGAATGGGTTAAAATAGGAAGGCAATGTTTGAATTTACGATAACAAATAACATAATGAAATAAACAAACTTAATATAAATACTTGTGCCTGTAATGACAATTAGTTTAACTTCTAGTAATCATATAATTAAAATTTACTCTGTTGCACCGTATTTTCGATACATAGGTATCTTAGTACTTAAGTACCTACATGCGAGCACACAAACCAATTCGTCTCCTCCCATATTCTATAGTATCCATTAGTGCACCAAAAACTGCGCTAGAGCTAATTTGAAATGACCTATGTCCGATGTAAGCTTATTGTTAATAAGCTTGTTTGTTTTTCTTAATTTTTCATAATTAGAATATCAAATATGATATAGTAGTATTTTTTTAAGATGTCGGAATCTTACTAAGGAACTCTACCGACAATACCGACATCTTAAAAGAAATCGTACTATAATAATGACGCCCTTAAACGTGTCTCCAGCATTTTTGTTACACTTGTATACAAAACAAATGAATACCTATGCGGTAGCGCCATCTGTGCAAGAATGGTAACACTACTACTTGTTGTGCTGGATTACCCGCGGTGGCGCTAATAAAGTTTTCTTCAATAGCGAACCAGTTTTCCTGCCTCAACAATGTTGTTGCGTGCAACAAGATGGCGCTGTAAGCTAAATTAACTAGAAATATTTTCTGCAGTATGTTAAGGTAACTAGGACCTTCAAAGGATTCAGATTCATGTTTTAAGAATAATAAGGGGAAAATCAATAAAATATTAACATATTAAGAATGGCCTTCTTTATTTAAGCTTAAAACATATTAGCTAAATTATTTTTTTAGGGATCCGTAGTCAACTATAGTTTCGCCATGTCCGTCTGTCCGTAGTGTCCGTCCGTTCGTCCGTCTGTCCGCAACCTTGCTCAGTGATGGTTAGTACCTTCTGGAAAACTGAAATTTGGTATGAGTAACATGTGTTTTAATCACGCCGACAAAGTGAAAAAACAAAATCTGAAAAAATATTATTTTAGGGTACCTCCCGTACGCATGAAGTGGGGGGGGGAGTAATTTTTTTTTTGCACCGACCCTATCGTGTGGAGTGTTGTTGGATAGGTATTTAAAAAAGATTATTGAAAGGTTTTTGAAAGAATTTTTGGATAAAACTAATACTTTCGAAAATAATAGCTCCATTTTTTTTAAAAGGGCGTCTTCCCTCCCCCTTTTTCTTTTGAACCATGGTTCTAAGAAATTTAAATAAATACATTAAAGTGAGGCCTAATAAGTTTTCAATGAAAACTATAGTGAATAAAATCGGTTGAGCCATTTTTGAGTTATAGTAAAAAGATGTAAGTGCCGCATAGTAAAATTACGTAAATGCCGCAAAATATCCATTATTAAATGAGCTTTTGAATGTATGTATTGTAACAGGCCGGCAACTACAGAACCCTACACTGAGCATGCTCTTGACCGGTTTTTTATACTTAACACAGTTCACTATACTATAAAATCGATGACAAAATGTTTTTTTTTTCATTGCTTTTTACGCGCAGCTATATGCATATTCCGCAAATTTGGAAATAGGTAGAGTCTGTCCGTAAAAAGAAGTCTCGTCTAATGTATGCGTTCCCATATAAACCACGAGACTTCTCTTTCCGGACAAATCCTAAATGTAAAATATAAGGTAGAGTTCAGAATTGAGTGGAGTAATTTGACAATTACTGACATACAAACCAACTTTGAGACGAAACACTAGAAAAATCCTCAGTATTTCTGTCATAAATATCTGCCTTTATTCCAAACGCCCATATTCCCACATTACACATTGTAGCATGCCGAAATAACGCCAGCTACATCTTGCGGCGTCCCTTGGGACTATCCGCGCGATTACTTTGTTTACCGGCCAAGTTACGCGAGTCAGGGTAGATTAGATCGTGGTTCGTCTACTTATAGATAGGTGGCGCCGATATCAAAATATGATCACCATATCATGTGTCTTTTTTTTATTTTGAAAGAAGCTGACTACTAAGAAAAGAGGATATTCGCATCAATTTTAAATTCAAATTTTGTAGGAGTTTGGAATAGTTTTAGTCGAGAAGACAGATAGATTGTGAACCTCAAGCTAGGCAGTTGTCATAATCCATTTTCGACATCCCATTTTTCCTATTTTAACCTGAGTTTGATTTTTATTTTTGGGCGTGATTGGAATAAGTATTTTGTGATATCCAACGTCAAGTGTGTGCGTGTACCGCGTCGGAGGGGCGTCAAGCGTTTGCGGCCGGAACTGCGATACCACGGACTAGATGAATACTAATGGACGCGGTAATGGGCCGGGAGCGCGTTACATGGTTTATGATCAGATGCGCATAAACTTGTCGAAACCTCATGCCGCGCGGTTCAGTCGTCGTTCGACCACGTGTGACGAATTTAGTGCCAAAAAACATGTAAAAATGCCGTGTTGTACAATTTTGTCGTGTCGTATACGAAGCAACGAATTAAAAGAGGCCCCTGGAGTAGTTGCTTTCCACCGGTAAGTATAAAAACCGAGTATTTCACATTTTTTCCAAAAATTGTAGGCTTTTATTACGACATTCACCCATTATCTGATGGTACAACAGTATTCACATCAATTGCTCGCTGGCTATTGCTGGCGGTCGCAGGATGACGCGAGTGACGCGCAATGTATTTGGAAATACGAACGTCGCTCGTCAGTCTCGTCACACGATCGGCAGCCAAGTTGCTGGGCAACATGGCTGACACGAGGCAATGGTAGTGGTTACGTATTTTCGAGTGTACGCACACATTAACACAGCGAGTGAGAGACTGACATTTCTTTGTGTGTATCACCTCGTGCGTACTTTAATGAGAATGTGTGCGTGTAAATGCCGGCTACGCTGGTTTTGGAACAAACTACGACTGATACCGTCTCCATATACTCCGTGTGCGATACTGTCCAACGCAGATATTGGATATCGCCTGTCGCGGTTGGGATACAGCCGCCAGCCGCTTCCAAAGGACTTGAGCCCGCATTGCGAGTGGCTCACCAGGTGAAACCGGCGTATCGCCCTGGAATACGGCTGCCAGTCGCCTCTAAAGGATTCGAGCCCGCATTGCGCGTGGCTCACCAGGTGAAACCGGAGTGTCGCTCTAGGATACGGCCGCCAGTCGCCTCCGAAGGACTTGAGCCCGCATTGCGCGTGGTTCACCAGGTGAAAGCGGCGTGTCGCTCCGTGAAGTGTTCTAGAGTTTAATTGGAGACTTCGCATTTTATTTGCCGTGCTTTAGTTCTATATTGTTGTTACCATTCTTACATATCTGCGATCCGCATTTTTATATTAACCCTAAATCCCCAAAATTCTAATTGCCTCATTTGACGGGCGTACATAGACCTGGCTCTTGAATTTAGGCTACTTCCATCCAGCGAATCATCGGTCACCATCCATATCTCTCGCCTCATTAATCCATTACTTTCCACGCAACCAAATTACCAGCCGAGTCTTTATTTGTACTTACTAGTTTTGCTAGTACTCCCTCGTTTTATTTTCCTTTCGTGCGGAAAGTAGACGTCTACGATACTAAGGAAATTATTGAATGTTAAATATCTTTATATCTATATCATTATCGTCATTTTTATGTGAAGTGCTAATTTTAAATAATCTGATTATTATTCTTAATTACATTCTATCCGGGTCTACGATACTAAGGAAATTATTGAATGTGAAATATCTTTATATCGATATAGTTATCGACATTTTTATGTGAAGTGCTAATTTTAAATAATCTGATTATTATTCTTAATTACATTCTATCCGGGTCTACGATACTAAGGAAATTATTGAATGTGAAATATCATTATATCGATATCTTTATCGACATTTTTATGTGAAGTGCTAATTTTAAATAATCTCATTATTGTTCTTAATTACATTCTATCCGGGTCGAAGGACCAAATTGCTAATTTTAAATAATCTACTCAATCTGCAAAATTAAACGTTTTAATGCAAATTACGCTGTGTTTTACTGCAACATGTTATCTATTCGGGTAACAGTGTGGTAAGCAACAGAAAGCAGTTTGAAGAGTACTCACAACCCCTAGTAACACACCCCCAGTCGTGCTAAAAAGCACCCTTACCGACCCGACGAGCTGGCAGTGACAGTGCGCAATTTGGCAAATTATCTCAGTTCACCGCAAGAGATAAATACAAGATGATGCTTTAAGTAAAATAAGTAAGTATCTATACGTTGCCAAAATACGTTTTTAATTGCGTTACGTTGCTAATTGCGGCGTTTAAGTATTTGCGCTTGAACTAGAATTGAAAATGTTAGATCCGAGGAAATAAAAATAAAAAAACGTTAGAAAGAGTTGAGCATTTTACAGTAATACTCTTAGATTAGGATATATATAAATTTTACTTAGGTATGAAGAGTAGTGTTGTGGTTTATATGGGAAGTAATGAATTTTAAGAGTTTGACGACACTTCTCTTTTCACACTTGCTTACTATATTGGGTATTTACTTGTTGCTTGAAGGTTTTCAATAGACGAAAATGAGCGAACTATGCAAAATATAGAGGAGCAAGTAGTCCAATCTTTTTATAAATATTTTACTCTGGAATCTTAAAAATCAAATGCACTTACTGCTTACTACTAGGTAGAACTCAATTATATATTACTCTTCTATTGTCTTATCTCGGCACATTCATATGTAAATATGCTGTCTTTTGCCCTCTTTATTATTCGTATAGAATAAATATTATAGGCATTACGTGGGAATGAGTACTTAAGTAAAACATTTAACGCGCTTTCTCTGAAATTTAGTTACAATTACTTTACAATTTAAAACAAAAATTACGTAGGGGCAAAAATACACGGTGAATCTGAGTAACCCGAAAGATTTTAACCATAAATTCCTGTTCATAATTGGAGATTAAAATGTCGTATAAACTTTTCTGGAATTGGCCTAGTTTCAGAGTTACTACCAACTAAATAAAAAAACATTTTTTATTGTGACTCAGTGCAAAACGCTTTTTTGATGGCGATTTCACCCTTTATGGGGTCTAGTCTAGACATTCTTATTGACAGATATGAAAGTGCCAAGGATTACTTTACGTAAACAATTTTTTACGAAAAAAAATGTAGTAATTTATTTTAATCGACAGTTTTAACAATAACATTTATGTTTTTATGTTCAAAAGCATTAAAAAAATTGAAAAATAAGAAAAAAAATATTTTTTTTTGCAAAATTGACCTAAATTCATATAACATTTATTACTCCTTATGACCTCAGGAATTTATGGTTAAAATCTTTCGGGTTACTCAGATTCACCGTGTATATCTCAAAGGTATGGTGTAGGTACCTGTCGAGATGATCTTAGATCATACAAATGAATCAAAGAGACACAACCCTAAATAGGTAGGTAACTAGGTAACCCTTAAATTAGCAGTGGAAAAAAAATAGTACTCCCTTGTCTAAGTCTATGGATCCTGCCACGAAATACCTAAAAAAATAGAAACATTATTTCCGCAATTAATGATGATGTTTACCTGTGAAATAAAACAATTAATAACAAATTAAAACAATTAATAAAAAAGTTAGCTCCCGTTAATTACCAAATTTGAATGTAAGAAAATCACGACAAACTATTATTATTCATAAAATTGTATGATGGAACTTAAATTTTTATATTTTTTTTTTTTTATGTAACACTAACATAGTCTCTTAAGGTTGTACAACTAACACTTTTATGGACGTATGTCTGAAATAAACAATTTTTATTTTTATTTTATTTTTATTTTAAATAGTTACAGAACGTTAGAAATAGAACACCTTTAGGTATATCTATGAAGCACTACCGTTAAAATTCAAATCATTAGAGCAAACTAAAACGCGATATTTGAAATAAATAAGTCAAATTCACAGCAGTGTTTAAGGCCACATACTTAGTCTAATATTCCGTTCTCAAGATTAGATAAAAACTGAATGCATCCGCCGTGTTGTAAAGATAAAGGCATTGATGCAAGCGTTATCACATCACTATCAGTTATCACGGCGGCTTAAGTGTTAGTTTATTACAGTAGGGCTCACGATAATCCTGCCTCAACTGAACTAATTTCAAAATATAATTTGCTACTTTACGTTCGGTAAATGCATAGCTTACACGCCCTATTTTTTCTGATCACACCCTGAAGTTCGTCTTTTGTTTCGTTACTTTACTCGTACAACTGTTAAAAGTGGGTCACTCATGTATGTAGTACAGTAAAGATACGGTTGCGTCAAACATTAATTTGTAATAGCTTGATTTTTTTATTTTTCATTCTTATGGGATATTTACAGATAATATATGCAAAAATCCTACAAACTTTTCACCCGAAAGTAGTTAAATAGGTATAAAAAAATATATAAAAAAATTGTATATTTTTATTTACAATAACATCAATTATTTTTATTTATAAACATGACGATATTTAAGTCCTCTTTCGGTTGAAAGCGAAAAACAAGAAACCGTGTCCATGTAAAACCACATAATTTACAAAATGTACGGCGCGGGCGATATACAGGGTGTTTGGTCCATCGTTGGCCAAATTAAAATGGCGGATAGGTGGGGTCGTTCCCTATCTCACCACGCTTTCCAAAAATTGTTTTGACCGACGTGCATTCTTTTTGTTTTGTTGTGAAAAGAAAATCAGGACCAACTCGTTTAAAATTAAATTTTGATAAAAAATAAGTGCTAGAGACATGCAATTGTTATTGCATCGTGATGTGCAACGTTGCACTGCTTTATTAAAGTGAAAATTTCGGACACCTAACGCTTAGTTTATTTTTTATTGGCCCTCGAAGGTTTTACAGCATGTAAAAATTTTGCCAAAGGTCAACTTTGATTTGCAATGAAAAAATAAATAAAAAAGATTACGTTCTTAAAATTCTTTTACTAAATTGTGTGTTTTATCCTCTTTCTAATGATGTAAAATAATCCCGGAAAACCTTTCATAAACTTGATTTTTCCGCGGTTATTGTAACGGACGCGACAGGCAAATCATCATTGCCCAAACATTGACGCCTCTTTTTTGAAATCCCGTAAGTAACAAGCGGGTTTGTTTTCTCGATGACCGATGAGGTTTGCAGGTTATTAAGATTTAAAACTTATCTTACGTTAATTTGGCCTTGGAGTTGAAGGTCAGCTTTCACATTTCAGAGTGATAAGATAAGGAAGTGTTTTTGAAAACAACACGTGCAAAGCCGGTAAAGACTGCTATCTCCCTCTTACACAGCACAATACGTGCAGTTGTCTCTCTCTTTCATGGGTTAGACGTCAAACTGCTCTACCAAAGGCCAGCAGTAGGGCTAGATAAGACTGTGGGATCAGATTAGACTTTAGTCGTTATTTGACTGTCTCTGGTGGCTAACCCATTTCCAATCCTGATGTTGTTTTTTGTTGAGTTTTATTAGTGTTATTGTTAATCTCTGTTCTGTTTACTTCGTTTATTCGAGCATGGCAACATTTACGAATGAAGAATACGCGGATATTTTGATGGCGTATGGTAAAGCTGATGGTGTTGCACGAGCAGCGCAAAGAATCTACCAGGAACGATTCCCTAACAGACGCTTACCACACCGGAACGTGTTTCAAAACACTTACCGACGCTTACGGGAAACTGGAAATTTGAACGTGAATGAACCAAGAGGGATTGTGGTGCGACACAATGTTGAAGTTGATAACCGGATTTTGGCAATGATTGAGGAAGACCCGACTAGAAGCATAAGAGATGTAGCTGCATTACTCGAACTTTCTATCTGGAAGGTGTGGAAAGTTCTTCGCCAAAATAACCAGCACGCATTTCACTACACTCCCGTACAAGGTATTGAACGTTTGAACTGAATTTCATACATTTTAACATGATGTTTGATAACCGTAATTAAAAACTGAAATCCGCCGCAGCGAGCACGTCTGTTTTTTCACGCTTTTTATGCAGGTAGAGGCCGTAAACCGTGAAGAAACAGGCTTGCTCATGTCATTTGTACCTAACAATCATTAAACATGTAGGAACAGGTTCTTATTCGATTTTTGTTTCTTTTCAGGTCTTGAAGATAACGACTTTGGGAATCGTGTTCAGTTTTGCCGTTTATTGCTGCACACAGATTTAGAAGACCGTGACTTTTTAAAAAGCATTCTGTGGACAGACGAGTCAAAATTTACAAGAGAAGGAATTTTCAATGTGCACCACCTCCACCACTGGTCACCTAAAAATGAAAACCCACGCCAAAAAAGACATAGGGGGTTTCAGAGAAGATACTGTGTCAATGTCTGGGCAGGAGTTATTGGCGATCAAGTCATCGGGCCACATTTCCTGCCAGACATTTTGAATGGAGACAACTATCTTCATTTTCTACAAAATGATTTACCTAATTTGCTGGAGAATGTGCCGCACTTTAACGAGGATAGGCATATCATCTTCCAACAAGACGGATGTCCGGCCCATTGGAGGATAACAGTCAGGGAGCACCTTGACAACGCTTTCCCTAATTCATGGATTGGGAGAGATGGCCCTATTCCATGGCCTCCACGTTCTCCTGACCTAACTCCGTTGGACTTTTACATCTGGGGACGGGCGAAGGAACTTGTTTACAAAACGTAGGTGGAATCGCGGGAAGATTTGTCTCAACGAATATTGGCGGCCTTCGAGGTGATCAAAGCAGAAGTTCGATTGTGAATAACAACAGTGGAAATAAGAAAAAGGTGCTATGCATGCATTCACAACGGAGGTCGCCAGTTTGAACAAAATTTGTAAAAATAACACGTGTAATAAAAATTTAAAAAGAAAATGTTTTTTTTTTAACCTGCATGTCGATACTTTTCTGATGCTTCCATACAAGAACCGGGGAAAAATTTATTTCAGGAAAGGTTCAGGATTAATGTACCATAAGATCGTTAAATCACGTCTCAAGTCTAATCTGATGTCACTACCTAAGTAAAGTGTAGTCTTCTTATCTAGCCCTACTGCTGGCCTTTGATAGATCAGTTTGACGTCTAACCCATGAAAGAGAGAGACAACTGCACGTATTGTGCTGTGTAAGAGGGAGATAGCAGTCTTTACCGGCTTTGCACGTGTTGTTTTCAAAAACACTTTCTTATCTTATCACGCTGAAATGTGAAAGTTGACCTTCAACTCCAAGGCCAAATTAACGTAAGATAAGTTTTAAATCTTAATAACCTGCAAACCTCATCGGTCATCGAGAAAACAAACCCGCTTGTTACTTACGGGATTTCAAAAAAGAGGCGTCAATGTTTGGGCAATGATGATTTGCCTGTCGCGTCCGTTACAATAACCGCGGAAAAATCAAGTTTATGAAAGGTTTTCCGGGATTATTTTACATCATTAGAAAGAGGATAAAACACACAATTTAGTAAAAGAATTTTAAGAACGTAATCTTTTTTATTTATTTTTTCATTGCAAATCAAAGTTGACCTTTGGCAAAATTTTTACATGCTGTAAAACCTTCGAGGGCCAATAAAAAATAAACTAAGCGTTAGGTGTCCGAAATTTTCACTTTAATAAAGCAGTGCAACGTTGCACATCACGATGCAATAACAATTGCATGTCTCTAGCACTTATTTTTTATCAAAATTTAATTTTAAACGAGTTGGTCCTGATTATCTTTTAAAAACAACAAAAAAATGTAAAAAAAAATGCACGTCGGTCAAAAAAATTTTTGGAAAGCGTGGTGAGATAGGGAACGACCGCACCTATCCGCCATTTTAATTTGGCCAACGATGGACCAAACACCCTGTATATCCTAATTCGTTAGAAACAAATAGTAATAAGTGGTAGTTTGTTCTGACACATTTTAAAAGACTTAGAAACGATATATTCATTAAAATCCTGCAAGAAAAACGCTTGTCATATGTTTGTACATATTTGTGGCAGTTAGCGAATAACCATATTTTGTAGGATTTCATCGCGTAAATAATACTAGTATCATGATTCATGATATATCCGTAACACTAAAAATATTAGCTATTATTAATTATTTCCAATTCCCCATACTAGCCGCCCGTAAAATGACTAGTAATGTATAAAAGATTCGTTGCACAGTTTTTTTCTAACAAATAATAGCAGTAACTAAAACCGTCCTTGCCTAGGCGGCGTCACAAACATTACGCAATATACCTCTAGTGTAACTCCTTACAAGTATGTTCGAGACCGATGTGCTAAAATCTATACGCTAGCTCTTGCACGCTAAATTAGACAATTAGAGTTAGGTATACGACGGTTTTATGAAACTCACAATTGTATTGGGACTAATGGACACCCATTACACAATAAGATACAATTGATCATGGACAGTGTTGGGCGTTTGCGACGGCAAGATTAGGTTTTAATTATTGTGTTGTTTGTATTTTACGGGCTCGACCCAAAACAGTCTGATATCAAAGCTGACTATTATAATACTAATTGATTATGATGATAGACATTCAAGTTCTAATGCATCACGTAAGTATCTACAGTTGTCATCATATATATTCTGGTCTCACAGAGTGCTCAAGATAGCGCATAGCCTAAGGCCAGGTTGTACCAAACCGTCTGTTAACATCAACTACATCGTTAAAATCTTGTATGAAAAGTTTGACAGCTTTCTGTGGGATGACAGCTCCGTCGCCATATTTAACGTTGATCAGTTCGTTTGTTTGAGCGTGGTGCAACCCACCCTAAGTAACCTAAACCATGGTTAAATAAATAACCGTCAACGATTGTAGAGCTCCACTCAACTAATACAGTGAACAAAATTTTCAATTTTAATAATGGTATTCTCTATAGAAAACTTGTTCCAAAATGTCAAAGGATCCTTGAAACCCCGACAGACTAAAATAAGTAAATGAGTAATGCTTCGGCGGCAAAGGTAAACAATCGCTGTTCTTTTAATTGTAAGGCCCGCCGACACGCAAGACGCCGCGCACTAAACTGTACTAATCGTAGCGATAATATCTACAAACAGTCGCAATTTCGCTCCGTGGGCGAAGTTTATTGCCTTAATTTGAATCCGATTGTTACAAAAATGGCTAAACTGTCCTTTTGCGTCTTTTTTTCCAAGTTCTATCTGGCATTATGCTTTAAAATTAATCAATAAAGTATGTCCATGTCAATTATTTCTGTCTTTGTTTAGGTTCTTAATTAACATCTTATAGGTAGTTAAGTTTAACTAACGACAAGCTTAATAAAACCAAATAACTTATCGTGAATGAGTCTTTTCATTTAATAAAAAATATTTTTTCGGTTAAACAGACCTTATAAATCATTATAAAAGAATGAAATGGTATTTTTATAGCAGCAGTAGTTCAAGTTTCTACCTACGTGGCGTGGGATGCCAAACCCGGCTGGCAATTTAACAATCACGAGAGATGTCACTAAACGAGAATTAACCCCTGATGCTGGATAAGGCGCATTAGCTAGTCTCAACTAGGTATGTTCTCTACAAACAGTGCCGTGGGAGCATAAAGTGAGGTAACCGCGACAGAAAATATTAAGTATTTGTCATAACAATCCCAAAGATGTAATCACCATTGACAAGATTATGACGGAACTTTTAGGGTAATTTTTTATTGGCTGGTAGTAACACAGACCCATAGTAAATTTAACACATTTTTAACTAACAGAAACTCCCTTTTTAGTTTTTAAACCATAATTATTAGTCAAAAACACTTTCTGGCTTTTCAACGTCAAGAGTCATTTGTTAAAAAGGTAGCGCGCATCTTCGAGTTCCTATTGTTCGATTTACAGTTCATTAATCAGCATCATTAATGCTACAACAAAAAGGGCGTATGAGAGTTAGATGGCATACATTCATCCGCCACTTTAGCTAAACTATGCAGCATCATTGTGCGAAGTTTCGGGACCTCGACGCGCCCATATCGGCCGCACCCTCGTAATTTAATAAACTGTTTTTAATCACTTTGGGCCTGAACGCAGATCAAAAAATAGCAAACTCATTGTCTTTTAATTTTATCTTAACAAATGGAAACCGAAATGTTATTAAGCTAAATAACACAATGTAAACTTCATATATCCTGTATCCTGTTGCTTGTTCCATCAGGTATTGGAATTTGGCGCTTGATTAAACTACATATTTAGATCAAAGCCGTTGGAGGAAAAAACCGTGATAAGCACTAAGTTTAACATAACATTACGATAACATATATAATTTGATCACGCATTGAATAGGAACTAGAAATGAACTCTGCGGATCTTTCATCTTGCCCGGGTGCGGTATTCTAATTTTAAAATACATAAACAATACATTAAAAACATAACACAATTCCAACATAAACATCTCCAACATAATTCCAACACACAACAAATAATCAACCAATATTCGTGTTGTATAGGTATTCAAGTTTCATCGGAATAATTTTCAAGCAAATACTTAATAATATTTCTGATTCAGACGTTCTGGCGTTAACTGTATTGCGTAGTTAATGCAGAGGAGTTATATTGAAGTTGTGTCGTATCAAAACGGCTGTTAAAGTTAGAATACGGCCCCTGGCCCTGTTGCCTCCAGTTAAATGATGGATGGCAGCACGTCCTATTCTCAACTCCTATACTGCTGCAAATTACAGAATCGTGCCCTAAAAATAACGTAACAGACGTCCTGAACCGCTTCCCATTTACCGGCCCACTGCTGTCCCAACGAGCGGATATGTTGCATTAGGAAAATCCCATATCCCATCTATTATAATGGGCATTGTATAACCAACGTCAAAGATATATTTACCCTTTTGCAAAAAGGTAAGATGCAAAAGTGTTAACATATGTTTGACAAACAACTGCTGGTAATTAGACGGCGGTTCTGTAAATGTTGAATCTTCATATAAAACAACCCTTTCTTGACTAAGCCCTAATCGTATATTTTTTTATACTACGACAATGTTAAACAAGCATACGGCCGGCCTGATGTTAAACAGTAACAGCTCCCGTATCCTATGGACGCCTGCAACTCCGGAGCGTCACATGCGCGTTACGGTCCCTATCATAAAACTTAGATAGGTACCTATACTGTCTAAAGTAGTTCAGAAGTCAGAGTGGTATAGTATGATTTTTTTTAAGATGTCGGAATTGGAGGTAGAACTCTTCAGTTAGATTCCGACATCTTAAAAATAATATAGTCTTAACAAAGTGTCGCACGGATGACCCCTTATTATGCAACACTCGTGGAATATTCAATCGACCTTAATGAAGCGGTGCAGTTAGGGCCAGTGGCCCAATCGGCTACAAATTAACTAATTAGATTAACGACACAATCTACATTCCGGTTTAACGTTCAGCCTTATATTACTACATACTATAATTGGTGCGATTGGAACTGATGAGTAGTCCGTCTGTGCTTTGTTTCATTCGCCTAGTGCTAAGATTCAATTAGATTAGTTAATCGTGCATACAGTATAATGGTTAAGTTCTAAGTCTGTTTTACACATACAAATTACCTACTTATGTAATAAAATGTACATGCAACTTTCTACGTAATGTCAACTTGTAATTTTTGACGACAGCGGTATACTTTATTGCATGGCTAAAATCTCTAATTTACATAGCTTTTGTTATGGTGTATGATTTCAATCCATACTAATACTATAAATGGGAAAGTGTGTGTGTGTGTGTTTGTTTGTCCGTCTTTCACGGCAAAACGGGGCGACAAATTGACGTGATTTTTTAAGTGGAGATAGTTGAAGGGATGGAGAGTGACATAGGCTACTTTTTGTCTCTTTCTAACCCCCCACTTCCCTAAAATGGGGGATGGAAGTTTGTATGGAGCATTCCAGGGGGGCCATCAGGAAAGGGGAACCGTGTTACCCCGAATTTAACGCGAGCAAAGCCGCGGGCAAAAGCTAGTCAAATATAGATGTATGTATGGCCTGGCCTGGCCGCTCTGGTGTATTTGATGGTGACTGTACACCATCAAATACACCAGAGCGGCCAGGGTACTTAAAAATATCTGAACATGCACTTTATCGCCTTGACAATAGAGGCGTTGTTCAGATATTTGCAACCACCTTGGCCGCTCCGATATATCTGATGGCGACTATACCTACTTGTCCTTATACTCGTATATATGTATGTTAAGTGTTGTTTTGAAACGCTAATATTTATGCAAACATCCATAAGAATATTCGGACTTGTATTTAGCGAGTTACACAAATCCTACCAAACAGGATAACAGCTATACTAATACTGCTTAGAAGTTGGTACAGTCAACTCCAAAAATATATATACAATTGTAAACCTTATTACAATGGTGTAAGGTGCAAGAGTGAACTAGGAAAAGTACATAGAAATGTTGCTAAAAGACAACAATATACGTCGCAAGCTCACTGTTTGAAATCTGAAACAATACATTCGATAGGGATGGCGCAGTGTAAAAAATGTTGCATTTTCAACCGACTTCAAGATTTCGAAGGAGGAGGTTATCAATTCGTCGGGATCTTTGTTTTTGCTATTTTTTTTTTTTTTTTTTTATGTATGTTCACCGGTTATTCAAAGACGGCTGGACCGATTTGGAAAATTCTTTTTTTGTTTGAAAGAGTATACTTCACAGTTGGTCCCATTGTAACCATGTCAGGATCTGATGATGGGATCCTGGAGAAATCGAGGGAACTCTTCAACTATTATAGGCACACCTATGGTGATTTGAGTATTTTTTACAGCAGATCGAGCATTTGGTGGAAAGGTGGATGCTTAGTGAAGTCGGTTCTTTTTTGTTTAAAATTATATATTATAATTTGAACGGAACTGGGAAGGGAAAAGGGAAAATTTATATGTTTCTATAATAGCACAAGTGAATAGGGTCTACTGAAATCATCAGTTTACAAGTCGTGACATGGGTACTACAATCTACTATCAATACTATTTATTTTATGAATTATTATGTGATTTGTAAACTACTTAAGTAAAGATAGCAGTTGCGATAATCCATACTAATATTATAAATGGCAAAGTGTGTGTGTTTGTTTGTTTGTCCGTCTTTCACGGCAAAACGGGGCGACGAATTGACGTGATTTTTTAAGTGGAGATAGTTGAAGGGATGGAGAGTGACATAGGCTACTTTTTGTCTCTTTCTAACCTCCCACTTCCCTAAAATGGGGGGTGGACGTTTCTATGGAGCATTACGGGGGGCAAAGGGGAACCGTGTTACCCCGAATTTAACTGAAAAATTTCATGATAAAGCCCCCCAAACACACGCGGGCGAAGCCGCGGGTACAGCTAGTGACAGAATATATTCGTTACTGGCAACCCTAGCGCCGAGACCGGCCGGCAGCTCTAAGGGCAAAGACACCGCATTATCACTCTAAACGAGAGTAAGTGGCTTTAATTGTGTTTATGGCATTAACATAACACAATAGGCGCAGTTGCCACGTCCGTCGCCTTTGTTACTGCTTGGATTCCCTACACTGTAGGTATCTTACTTACTTTATACTTATATTAAACTTTTTTAAGAGTTTCACATTTTGCATATATTATTATTATGTATCCATATGGTATACCTACCAAAGCTTTGTACGCATTAAATTTATTAAAATAGGCACAATGTAATTTCTTCTAAAACTGTTTTGTTACAAAGCACAAACCGTCCTAGCAAGTTATTATTCGTCGAGTTGAAACCTTAAGCCAGCATTGTTTTATGGCATAGGAGGCAAACAAGCAGATGAATCGCCTGAAGGTAAGCAAATACCGCCGTCTATGGACGCCCGCAACACCAGGGGAGTCACAAGCTTTTAGCTCATAAGCTTTTAGCTTTATTGCCACCAAAATCACTGTCCAACTACGAGTACGATGTTAAACAAATACCGTTGTTGATTAAGCTGTACAAAATTAACTACTTAACAAACAAGAAAATGGACTAAGCGTCCACGTCAGATATGATAAAATAATGAGAGCAACAAAACCCGTCTGGATAGATTGCTATACTATTCTTATTCTAGATCCGGGCATCTGGCAGCTTTTAATGGGTCCGTCAGAGTGACAGTCTAGCAAAATTGTTGAATTGGAAAATAGTACTACCAAAATAGGTAGAAACTGGCGAAGTTGTCTTAGTTATAAAAAATAGCGCCTACATATTTTAACATTAGAAAAAAAAACATTGCGTATTATTACGGAAACAAAAACAGTAGACGAAAAATTATGAATTACATTATTCGTCATTTGGCACTACTTTCCCACAACAGAAAGTTTTGGCAATGATATAATCTAGTTATTTATATAATTTGTATGTCTTTCCCGACCACGGAACAATTGTGTTCCGGACCTTTGGGAGGCATATGCGGAGCCGAAGCCAACGCGCAGAGGCCCTTTCAATTTAATGAAAAGTGAGGGGTACACTAAGCGGATGCTGGCCCTACCCGTGTCATGGGACGCACGCAGAGACAACACCCGCCATGGTGTAAAGACTATTGAGAGTTAATGAAGTCTAAAATGTACTAGGCTATTGGGTGAAAAGTATGAACTAACTACTGGGCTGTTGGAGGAAGAACCGGACGCCTGCCTAATAAAACGGTATCCAATTTTGTTTCCGGTGACGGTGACTCGCCCGCCGCAAGATGGGCCCCCGTAAAAAGCGACATCAAAAGATGGCTCAAGGGCAACACCGGTGCGTGGGCTGTGAGGTTGTCGAGAGGTGAGTCTGCGGTAGCCAGATCCCGGTAATCCGTTCAGCAGGCCGCCGGCGTTATGACATTTTACACTTCCAACCTGGAGCATAGGTCCCGCTCTTGCGACTCCACTCTGGCCGGCCAGTTAAGGCAAGCACAATTTATTATTAATTTATATAATATTGCATAAAACCCAGAACTCTAGGATTTGCTTTATGAAAGTGGTTCACATTCTTTGACCTCCACCACTTTACAGCTGCCAGATATCCAGATCTAGAAATAAGCATAGTATAGCAAACTGACTAGAGGGGTTTCGTTGCTCTCATTATTGTGTCACATCTGACGTGGCTAGCTCTCCGTCTAAAAGGAATCCATACGAATGAACTTATAATTGTTTCTTACTTTTCCAATTAATGCTTAAATTGCAAACATAGAATTGCTATGCAAGAACAAATCAAGTGATAACGATTTCTTATCTAACAATCTTGCTTGACGATAAACTTCTTTCTATGGAAGTATATCGTTTGCTAAAGAACCCATACTATATCTAATAATAAGTTCAATTTATGATCCACTACCTGTTCCGATTGTTGCGTTTTTATCAAAGTATATTAATCACTATTGTTTGTTTTCCTATTAGGCTCGCGCAGTGGGAATTTGTGAATGCTATACTCGAAACAGAGGCATTTCATTGTATTCTAAAATAAAAACGGTGGGAAAGTGCGTGTGAAAGGAACTTCTTCAGAACTGTTCTACAAATGAGCCTCGAGTACAGTTAACGCCTTGCATATAAAGTTGTCAATTATAAGTAGACTACTAGCCCAATTTGGTGAGGAAAGGTATTAAACACGATTCACAGAAAAAAAAAATTAAATATTTAAACGTTACGTTACCTCCAGACTGGCAAAGTCTTAACCACTCTAGGTGTCAGGGGTACTATTAGGTAATCTGTGGTCAGAGGCTGTATTCTAACTTTAAATCACGTTTAGGCACGTCACACGATCCAACTTCAATACATTAACTAGGTACGCAATTAGGGATTGCAATCGATCCGGCGGACCCGGATGCTTATTCTACTTACAGATTCGGTAATCCCGAACCTTGTACAGTCGCCTTCAAATATATCGGAGCTGCCAAGGTACTCAAAAAATCTGAACACGGACTTTATCGCCTTGGCAATAGAGGCGTTGTTCAAATATGTGTGACCACCTTGGCCGCTCCGATATATCTGATGGCGACTGTACAATGAATAAATACCTATCTATTATCTTTATTAACTAACATTGTACCTTAACAATAATTTAATAACACATGTTTTTGCAAGTAATACCCTAATACCGCATTTAGCAAATTGCCTTTATATTGCTATAATGCAATTCATGGGATACCAATCATGGTAATTCAAAAGAAAGCAATTTATCTTGATTTAACCTTGCATTATTTATTACTTCTTAAGGCGCTAGGCGCTGATTGTGGCCGAAAATTGTTACTTTCTAAGGGATATATCTAAATAACGGGCCATTCAAAAATTTTGAAAAAAATATATGTTATTTACCATTTCATGTACAACATTGTCAACGTTTGAATAACTCGTGTAACGTATAGTTTCTCCGTTATGTAAATGTAACGAAATGTCGTTTTACGGTTAATTTTGCTTATATCTACTGAACGGCTCATTCGATTTAAAATATTGTTGAACTAAAAAATATGTACTACAGAACACTACAAATTCAACGTAGGATATTTAAATTGGATAAATTTTCTTAAACAACTTGATCATAATTCCACATTTCGTGCGTTATTAGCTCGAAAACGGCGTTGCTGGCAGTCGTGAGCTAGCTTTGAGACGAGGAGGCTGTGTCGCTCGTCGCTCCGTGCTTGCCTTGTACTACATATACTTTTGCTGGGCCGGTACAAATACCGCCGTCTATGGACGCCCGCAACACCAGGGGAGTCACAAGCTTTTAGCTCATAAGCTTTTAGCTTTATTGCCACCAAAATCACTGTCCAACTACGAGTACGATGTTAAACAAATACCGTTGTTGATTAAGCTGTACAAAATTAACTACTTAACAAACAAGAAAATGGACTAAGCGTCCACGTCAGATATGATAAAATAATGAGAGCAACAAAACCCGTCTGGATAGATTGCTATACTATTCTTATTCTAGATCCGGGCATCTGGCAGCTTTTAATGGGTCCGTCAGAGTGACAGTCTAGCAAAATTGTTGAATTGGAAAATAGTACTACCAAAATAGGTAGAAACTGGCGAAGTTGTCTTAGTTATAAAAAATAGCGCCTACATATTTTAACATTAGAAAAAAAAACATTGCGTATTATTACGGAAACAAAAACAGTAGACGAAAAATTATGAATTACATTATTCGTCATTTGGCACTACTTTCCCACAACAGAAAGTTTTGGCAATGATATAATCTAGTTATTTATATAATTTGTATGTCTTTCCCGACCACGGAACAATTGTGTTCCGGACCTTTGGGAGGCATATGCGGAGCCGAAGCCAACGCGCAGAGGCCCTTTCAATTTAATGAAAAGTGAGGGGTACACTAAGCGGATGCTGGCCCTACCCGTGTCATGGGACGCACGCAGAGACAACACCCGCCATGGTGTAAAGACTATTGAGAGTTAATGAAGTCTAAAATGTACTAGGCTATTGGGTGAAAAGTATGAACTAACTACTGGGCTGTTGGAGGAAGAACCGGACGCCTGCCTAATAAAACGGTATCCAATTTTGTTTCCGGTGACGGTGACTCGCCCGCCGCAAGATGGGCCCCCGTAAAAAGCGACATCAAAAGATGGCTCAAGGGCAACACCGGTGCGTGGGCTGTGAGGTTGTCGAGAGGTGAGTCTGCGGTAGCCAGATCCCGGTAATCCGTTCAGCAGGCCGCCGGCGTTATGACATTTTACACTTCCAACCTGGAGCATAGGTCCCGCTCTTGCGACTCCACTCTGGCCGGCCAGTTAAGGCAAGCACAATTTATTATTAATTTATATAATATTGCATAAAACCCAGAACTCTAGGATTTGCTTTATGAAAGTGGTTCACATTCTTTGACCTCCACCACTTTACAGCTGCCAGATATCCAGATCTAGAAATAAGCATAGTATAGCAAACTGACTAGAGGGGTTTCGTTGCTCTCATTATTGTGTCACATCTGACGTGGCTAGCTCTCCGTCTAAAAGGAATCCATACGAATGAACTTATAATTGTTTCTTACTTTTCCAATTAATGCTTAAATTGCAAACATAGAATTGCTATGCAAGAACAAATCAAGTGATAACGATTTCTTATCTAACAATCTTGCTTGACGATAAACTTCTTTCTATGGAAGTATATCGTTTGCTAAAGAACCCATACTATATCTAATAATAAGTTCAATTTATGATCCACTACCTGTTCCGATTGTTGCGTTTTTATCAAAGTATATTAATCACTATTGTTTGTTTTCCTATTAGGCTCGCGCAGTGGGAATTTGTGAATGCTATACTCGAAACAGAGGCATTTCATTGTATTCTAAAATAAAAACGGTGGGAAAGTGCGTGTGAAAGGAACTTCTTCAGAACTGTTCTACAAATGAGCCTCGAGTACAGTTAACGCCTTGCATATAAAGTTGTCAATTATAAGTAGACTACTAGCCCAATTTGGTGAGGAAAGGTATTAAACACGATTCACAGAAAAAAAAAATTAAATATTTAAACGTTACGTTACCTCCAGACTGGCAAAGTCTTAACCACTCTAGGTGTCAGGGGTACTATTAGGTAATCTGTGGTCAGAGGCTGTATTCTAACTTTAAATCACGTTTAGGCACGTCACACGATCCAACTTCAATACATTAACTAGGTACGCAATTAGGGATTGCAATCGATCCGGCGGACCCGGATGCTTATTCTACTTACAGATTCGGTAATCCCGAACCTTGTACAGTCGCCTTCAAATATATCGGAGCTGCCAAGGTACTCAAAAAATCTGAACACGGACTTTATCGCCTTGGCAATAGAGGCGTTGTTCAAATATGTGTGACCACCTTGGCCGCTCCGATATATCTGATGGCGACTGTACAATGAATAAATACCTATCTATTATCTTTATTAACTAACATTGTACCTTAACAATAATTTAATAACACATGTTTTTGCAAGTAATACCCTAATACCGCATTTAGCAAATTGCCTTTATATTGCTATAATGCAATTCATGGGATACCAATCATGGTAATTCAAAAGAAAGCAATTTATCTTGATTTAACCTTGCATTATTTATTACTTCTTAAGGCGCTAGGCGCTGATTGTGGCCGAAAATTGTTACTTTCTAAGGGATATATCTAAATAACGGGCCATTCAAAAATTTTGAAAAAAATATATGTTATTTACCATTTCATGTACAACATTGTCAACGTTTGAATAACTCGTGTAACGTATAGTTTCTCCGTTATGTAAATGTAACGAAATGTCGTTTTACGGTTAATTTTGCTTATATCTACTGAACGGCTCATTCGATTTAAAATATTGTTGAACTAAAAAATATGTACTACAGAACACTACAAATTCAACGTAGGATATTTAAATTGGATAAATTTTCTTAAACAACTTGATCATAATTCCACATTTCGTGCGTTATTAGCTCGAAAACGGCGTTGCTGGCAGTCGTGAGCTAGCTTTGAGACGAGGAGGCTGTGTCGCTCGTCGCTCCGTGCTTGCCTTGTACTACATATACTTGTGCTTGGCCCGTGAGCAATAATATCGGACTTACTGTGCCTAAAGACTAAATAACTGCAGAGGGTTCATGCGGTGCGGATATAACGTGTCTTCCCGGAATCAATAATGTATAGACGTTTTATCTTTTAAGATAATGTACTCGTATGCATGTTTATGTACGTTTGTATAAAAAGTGTATTTTATTTAGATTATAATACAAGTAAAAAACAAATGAAATAAAAATGGAGAAAAAACAAAAATCATGAATCTCACATTGCTCTGAAAACAAATTTGGTCATGTAAGTAAACTAAAATTATTATGTTTTAGTAGACGCATGCATCACGCAAAATAGGCATTAGTCGTCGAGTTGCGGAAATCTGCTAGTACTGCAATACAATAGACTAATAATTAATTTAATTAAAAACTCCAAAGAACCGAATTTATTTATACATATTTATTTAAGAATACCGTGTTCTAAACGAATGTAATATGCGTTTTATTTTAAGATTAAACACAATCTTTAACGATATACTTTATACTAATTTCTCAAATCTAGAAATTGCGAAGTAAACTGCAAAGGATTGGAGATAAACCGGCCAAGAGAATATCGGGCTATGCTCAGTGTAGGGATCCGTAGTTGCCGGCCTGTTACAATATATCCATTCAAAAGGTAGTCTATAAAGAAATATTTTGTGGCACTTACGTTATTTTACTATAGGCATAACTCAAAAACGGCTCAACCGATTTTATTCCATATAATTTTTATTGAAAATACGTGATAAGTATTTCAATGGCCTCATTTCCAGGAATTTTCCCAATTTTTTTGGACCCACGGTTCAAAAATCAAAGAGCATTTTAACTTTCGAAGCTATTATTTACGAAAGTATTCGTTTTATCTAAAAGTTGTTTAAGGCATATTCTTCTTGAAAGACCTATCCAACAATGGGTTTCAGATACTTATTGTTTTACCACTTTGTAGGCGTAATTAAAACACATAATTACTCATACCAAATTTCAGTCTACTAACTATCACTGAGCAAAGCCTGATTGAGAATCTAATAAAAAATTGCTGATATTTAAGAGTTCAATGTATGTAAGAATAAAGGAAAAAAGCTTTTTTTATACCACGACGCTGGCAAACAAGCATAGCCTGATTGAAAGCAGTTATAAAGCCTATGGACGCCTGCAACCCCAGAAGATTCACATGCGCGTTGACTACCCTAAAAAAAACTACTATGTCGCGTGAAATGCAAATAAATACAAATTTTATATTAATTATCAACACAAGTGAATAAATAAATTACTACTAAGGGTTAATACTACCTATCAAATATCTTTAAAAGACCGGCCAAGTTTGTATCGGACCATGTATAATGTAGGGTTCCGTAGAAAGTAGTTTCTTGGAGATAACTCAAAAACGGATGAACCGATAATATGTGAAATAATTTTCGTAGAAAATTAAGTACTAAGCCTTCTTGGTATTTTTTCATATTTTTTAGACTTACGGATTAAAAGTTAGATGGGGGGCTATTATATTTAGACTCTCGAAGCAATTATTTCTGAAAATATTGACTTAATAAAAAAGTTTTAAAAATACTCTATATATATACACGGTGCTCGTGAGCATTGCGAGAGATTTTTAACCACGAATTTCTGAGGTCATAAGGAGTAATAAATGTTATATAAATTTAGGTCAATTTCGCCAAAAAAAATTTTTTTTTTTGTTTATTTTTTCGATTTTTTAATGATTTTGAACATGAAAACATAAATGTTATTGGTAAAACTGTCGATTAAAATAAATTAGTAAATTTTTTTTCGTAAAAAATAGTTTACGTAAAGTATTCCTTGGCACTTTGATATCTGTCAATAAGAATGTCTAGACTAGACCCCATAAAGGGTGAAATCGCCATCAAAAAAGCGTTTTGCACTGGGACAATAAAAAATATTTTTTTATTTAATTGATAGTAACTCTGAAACTAGGCGAATTCCAGAAAAGTTTATACGACATTTTAGTCTCCAATTATGATCAGGAATGCACTGTTAAAGTCTCTCGCAATCCTCACGAGCACCGTGTATATATAAGATATTTTTAAAGCCGTATCGTACAACATGTACATATTTACAAAAAAAATATTTTTGACATTTAGTTTGGCATATGTTTGTATGGAGTGCCTCACCTAAAAGATTTTTTTAGCAATTTAGCCAGAAAACTAAGTAGCGGCACATGAAACACACCTCTAGATAAAATTTCAGTAATATATGTTTTATAATAAAAATGGCTGTGACATACGGACGGACATGTTTCAAAAAACTTTTAAGGGTTCCGTTTTGACCATTTTGGCTATGGAACCCTAAGAAGTGTTTGCGCTGTGTTATATTTTAAAGATCTAAATTTAATGGGCTTACAGCTCTCATTTGTATGACGATTTCGTGCACAAATACCGCTCCTTATATGTGCATTTTTACTATTCGCAACTCGCAACAGGCTTAGTTTTGTTAATTTATCGTAATTAAGTGAATTTTTACGGTTAATATTTAAAATCGCAACAAAAAATAACCATCTATTAAGCTCACTTGCACAGCAAAAAAATCCAAATTCACATGAAAACACCGCTTTGATGTGTATTCAGATTTTTTTGCTGTACTAGTCAGTATTTTTTTATTTTTTCCTGATATGCGGAATATTTTTAACCATATTTCGTAAATTCATAAATATTTTGCCGCTCACTGTACTTCAAATTCAAAATCTAGGTTTTCATTTTTTTACATAGAAATCTACTAATCGAGATCGTTATTACTTATCTTATTTAGTAGCATTCCTAAAAAATGTCACCGTAGTACTTAATCACAGTATTCAAATCGCAAAACATCCACAAAAGGATTAGGCATGATTATCATAAATCTGCCCGCGCGCCTCTGAGTAAAGTCATATTCTTTGAACATTATTGCGGTGCATCGCGGCGGATTTACGCACGATCGCAATCAGAAGGGTACGCGGGTGGCGCGGGTAGAGAGCGCCCAAACGCTCAAGGACACTCCGGCGACAATCGTCTTAAGAAAAAGAAATAAAAGGGAAAACTATAGGACTTATCTTACAAAATGAAGCCTTATCTTGCAGTTATATGCCTTGAATTATTAAAATGTGCGCATGATTTGGATAAATATTAAAATTTATTTGAACTTGGCTGATTAAAACTGAGACTTGAAGATATTTATCGGTAGATGTACCAATTATATAAATATTATTTTATATATTTATTGTTTGTTTGTACTTACAGGCTTTTAAATTGTATGTCACATTTCCCGCATACGGTACTCCGTGTACGGTACTACAACTACGCAACGGCATTTTTAAGAGTTTTCCAGTTGTTGTTTTTCCAGTCACTTATGTATTAGTAAATACATACTTAAATAGGTACACATGCATCATTTTCTACTTCGTCTAAATTACCAACGTAAATTTTAATCATAAACATGTGATAAGAAACAATAATGTGTAAGTAATAGAATCATTAATGCGTAACAAATTACAGTGAAATGGCAGTAATCACTTGTAATTGCGCGACTCGGTAATTGTCAGACGAGCCCGGGAGACCTATCTTTATGTTAACAGCTAACGAACGCTCACGAACCGGTATTCATGTGATCTTCGACTTCTAAAAGCTAATATTGATCACCAGAGTGCCCTTATACTGGTTACCTTAAAGCGATTGGTGAAGGAATAATGTTGGTTAGACTTGGCGCGCGCTGTGTCAGGCACGGGATTCTTTCCGTGGCCTGCAGTGTCGCGACTGATACCTTTTGTTACCACTGGTAATTAGCAAATCCAATCTAAAGCAATAATTCATCAGAAAAAAATAATGGTTTTAATACTTTTAATTAAATGAAGCACGAAGTGCGCTTGTAGCCTGGCGGTAAGACGTCACTTTCAATCCGAAGGTCGCGGGTTCAAATCCCGGCTCGTACCACTGAGTTTTTCGAAAGTTATGTACGAAATATCATTTTATATTTACGAGTCGCCTACGCCAATTCCTAGGATTAGGTTGCCAAGTGGACCCCAGGCTCAATAGAGCAAAAGGCTGGGACAAACGCTAGGAGGAAAAGGAATTAAATGAAGCACGAACTGGCAGTGATTCAACTTGACGCTATTTCGATAAAATATTTTGATACCAAACAAAGCTACGTCGACGAATGTCTTTCGTCTTTATTCATAACTAGCTGTGCCCGCGGCTTCGCCCGCGTGTGTGGGAGGTTTTGTCTTTTTCATTTACTATCCAGGCCATTAGTGTAGAATTTACGCGTTCTACATATAAATATATCTATCTAAATTTATTAGTTCATCCGTGATAAAGATAACTGACTAAAAGGCGTGCGTCGAGACCTGCGAATGCTAATGGCCGAGTTCCTGCAGGAGAATATGCTTCAAAAGAGGGTCAAACCAACTATTATATAATCTGTGGTCAAACGCTGAATGTACTGGCGCGAGGTCGCGCTGAGCGCAACGTCCCAGCGAAAATTTTTGCAGCAGCAGGCCAAAGGCAGAAAAAATTGTTTCAGCAGGAGCATGAAAGGTTCCCCACAAAACACAATGGTCAAGTTTTTTGGCGAACCCGAACGCCGAAGCCGTGACACGGTGAGCGGCAATATCGCGAAAGCCATAGGGCGAGTACCGCGCAGGACCCAGGGCCGGAGGATCGCAGCGAGAATTGCTTCAGCAGAAGCAGCATGTCATGGACCGGACGTACTTCAATGGCAAAGTGTCTTAGCGAACTCGAGGGCTGCGGACACGTGACTGAGCGGAAATGTATGTGAAAGTCAAAGGCTGGGTACCGCGTAAGGTTCAGGCTCGGAACATCGCAGCGAGAACTTCTTCAACATCATCATGACAGGGACCGGTCATAACTTAAGGGCGAAGTGTCTTAGCGAACCCGAGGGCCGTCGCTCGAGGGTGAGCGGCAACGTCTTAGAAAGCCAAAGGCCGAGTACCGTGTAGGGCCCAGGTCAGCAGCAGTACCATGACAGGGACCGGACATATCTCAATGGTGAAGTGGCTTAAGGCCCGAGGATGAGTGGCAATATCTGCGAAAGTCGAGTACCGCGTAGGCCCTAGCCCGGAGCGTCGCAGCGCAAAATTTGTCCAGCAGCAGCAACATGATATAATCCGGACAAAACTCAACGGCGAAGAATCTTAGCGAATCTGAGGGCCGGAGGCCCGAAGGTGAGCGGCAATGTCTGCGAAAGCCATAGGCCGAGTACCGCTTAGGCCTAGGCCCGGAGAGTCGCAGCGAAAATTGCTTCAGCAGCAGCAGCATGACAGGGACCGGACATATCTCAATGGTGAAGTGTCGTACATAAGGTCCGAGGGTGAGCGGCAATGTCTGCGCAAGCCATAGGATGACAGAATCCGGACAAAACTCAATGGCGAAGAGTTTTAGCAAATCTGAGGGCCAGAGGCCCAATGGTGAGCGGCAATATCTGCCAAAGCCATAGGCCGAGTACCGCGTGGGCCCAGGCCCGGAGCGTCGCACCGAGAATTTCTTCAGCAGCAGCGTGACAGCTTAGTAGCAGCTAGTAATTGCTAGATTCATGACTACCCTTTTTAGGGTTCCGTAGCCAGAATGGCAAAAACGGAACCCTTATAGTTTTGGTCATGTCCGTCTGTCCGTCCGTCCGTATGTCACAGCCATTTTACTCGGAAACTATAAAACGTATCTTAATCAAATTTAGACATAAGGTGAAGTTTGTATGCCGCTATTTAGTTATGTAGTGAAATTGCAGAAAAAAATATTTTCAGAGGCGCTCTATACATGTAACAAAGTTTAAAAAAAAAAAATATTACCAAATATCAACAAGTTGCTCATCAATCGATAGGTCTTTAAAAATACCATTGAGGTTTATTTTAACATGTGATTTAGTGAATAGTTTCAGAAATAATCGCTTCGAAAGTCGGAAAAATAGCGGTCCCCCCTGTAATTTTTGAACCGTAAGTCCAAAAAATATGAAAAAATTTGGAAAGATGCGCGTTTTTATATAGTTTATACGCAAATTGTTTTGAACATTATCGGTTTAGCCATTTTTGAGGTTTTTCCAAAAAACTTCTAACATAGGTATTAGATACGACCTTTTGGCATTAGTCTGGTTCTTATTCCATTGAAGCTACGGAACCCTCCATTATGTGTGGTCCGACACGCACTTGGCCGGTTTTTATGGATCACAATATATGTCCGGATACTTACAATTTCCAAAACGAAGTAACACGTTTTAAAAATATTTAACCCGCAATCCTTAAATTGGGAAAGCATTTAAAAATCCATGGTTTAAACCTCGGCGGAACACAACAGACCGAATCGCTTAATTTAATCTAAAGACGTCCTTAAATAATGTTTGTATACAGTATACAGGGTACCTATACAGCGCCATCTGTGACCACTTTTGAGAACAATTTTTTTATGAAAATTATGTTTTTAATATGCAGAATAAAAACTACCCTATATGTTGCTCCGGGGTATAAACTGTTACTTTACAAAATTTCGTATAATTCTGTGCAGTAGTTTTTACGTAGTGCGCGGACAAATTCACAGACAGACAGACAAGAATTCCAAAAATCACTGAAATGTATTCAGTCAACGTTTCTAGGACCCTCCGAATCAGTTTTTCTGGAATGTCTTCAATTTACATTTTTTTTCTCCTTACGCGTTTATTATATGTACGTATAGAAGATGTCACTTATGAAAGTGAAAAAAGCTAGCTAAATTAATAGTAATTTGAACTGCCACAAAATGTATTTCTCATTTTTATAATTTCTAGTTTGATACGTATGACCTCATTATAATTTATTTCACGTATAAATCGCAATTCACAATAAATACTATTGATACATACAGGGTGTAATTGTTACGTGTAGGTGTAGCTAGGCGATTATTCCGTAAATAAAAGATTAGAAAATTTCGAAAACTCATATCGAAATTACGTAACCCAACGAGTAAAATCATATTAATAACTTTTTTAAATACATATTAAAAATATTAAGTTTAATTAAACGCTCCCGTATATTTTGATGCTGTAATTTCTCTACCGTAAGAGATAAAACTGTTTAAGATTAACGATTTACATGAATAAACTGTAATGATAAATTGGATAAAATAAAACAATTCATGAATCATATGATAATGGAAAAAACCGGCCAAGAGCGTGTCGGGCCGTGGGGAGTGTAGGGTTCCGTAGTTTTCCGTCCGTCACAGTAAGTGTCCCCACTTAAGAGTTAATAACACCGCCATGTAGGATATGATATGAGAGTTCCACGTACAGCGACATATATCGGCAAATTAAGTAAACTATTGCGCGCGAGCTTAAAGTATGGAAGATGATTTTTATGGAATAATTCTTTATTGCGTGAACCGATTTTCACCGTTTTTACTTTATTTGAAAGCACGTCATTTCATTGTAATTTTGTACAAATTACAGGTACAATAAACACCTGCTTATACGGTTAAATTACAAACTTAGTTCAGAAATTATTTTGTAATTTTTTTTCAAAAACTGTTCATCCTATCAAGTTCAAAATAATTTTCCTAGAAAGTTTTTATGAAGTTCTACTTTTGAGATTTTTTTCATATTTTTAAAACTTATGGTTCAAAAGTTAGAGGGGGGGGGGGGGGGGGGACGCATATTTTTTTACTTCTGAAGCGATTATTTCCGAAAATATTTACATTATCGAAAAATGATTTTAGTAAACCCCTATTCATTTTTAAATACCTATCCAACAATATATCACACGTTAGGGTTGAAATGAAAAAAAAAATCACTCCCCACTTTACGTATAGGGGAGGAACCCTAAAAAAACATTTTTTTCCACTTTTTATTTTACCACTTTGTCGGCGTGATTGATATACATATTAGTACCAAATTTCAGCTTTCTAGTGCTAACGGTCACTGAGATTATCCGCGGACGGACGGACGGACGGACGGACGGACGGGCAGACATGGCGAAACTATAAGGGTTCCTAGTTGACTACGGAACCCTAAAAATGACTTAGTTAGGTCTTTAAACTAAAGCCTCTCAACGAACGGCGTACTAAATGTATGGGAGGGTTAGAACTTAATATGTGGGATTGTTGCTGGTTTTATTAAAATAAAGTTATTGATGTGATTTTGCTCATTGGGTAACGTACTTTCGATATCAGTTTAAAGTTTTCTGATATCTGTTATATTTATGGAATAATCGCCTGGCTACACTGAACGATTACACCCTGTATATTGCCTTTAATCATAGACCTATATTCCCTGTGAAGAACAGTGTAGTTGTTAGTATGCAGCGTCACATCTGTGTCTGTTTGCTAGCGGCCCCAGGATACCCAGGTGCTGAGAGCAAACGGATACAAAACTAATCAAAAAGTTGAACACAGATTTTCACCTTATTACCACGGCATAAGGTGGTAAAGTGTATACTTCTTTATGATCATGCACTGTAAGTGCGGGTACTATTTTGTTTTGATGAATAAATCACCGGGCTGAAGTAGGGCGCCCGCTCGGGATAAAGATAACTCGGGGGCAATGTCAATACTAGCGTATGACTAATCTAACTAGATAGTACTTTTGTGATTGAATGCTATGAATAATGATTGAAATTGCTTCGAACTGTTATTACTTTTTATGACGGCGTAGTAAATACAAACAACTTCTTTTTGCAGTATCCAAGAGATCATTCATTTAGAATGGTATCTTCAAGAATTAAATTAAATTATTAATAACCTAGGCTAACATGAAGTGATTGATTTAGATACTAGCTGCAACTTTACCATAGAGCTGACTAAACAACTAAATAAAGGAAATGTTTAGACTAAAACTTCTAGCTAAGCTGAAATACTCGTATTACTTACATTGACCGCCTGTTGTTTACCTCTATTCTGACTTTGCATGCATTTTCTGTACTGGTTTTCTTATTGAAGTGTTCAATAAAGAGTATTTGTATTGTATAGTATTGTATTTACCAAAATATGATACACCATATATTTAAACTAGGTAAACCTCGGAAAAGTAATATTTTCACAAGTAAATATTTTTAAAATGTCAAGTATAGCATGATAAAAGAAATCAGTAGTAGTGAAATAATATTTAGAATGCCACCTACACGCAGTATTTGCGGTTCGGAGCTGGCGCTCTGTCAACAACCCGACAGAGCGACGCTAACACTCATATTGATTCGTTTGTTTTATATTACTTGTTATTTCTAAAGTATGTAATTCACGTACGGTTAACTATGGTATATAATAATGAAATATGGGTTATGCACGCTCCAAAAGTGAAGCACTTAATATAAGTGAATTCAAACAATTGTCGCTAGTCGCGCACCGGCCAGCGTGAGATGCGGACGTGCGAATGAGCTCCCGTCACCCGCGTGATAAGGTGACGGGTATCACGGTTGACGACTGCATTTTGCGTTTTTATAATCGCAGCTTCCGCTTGTGCCATCTAGTATACTTGAGATGAACTATGACAATTCAATGTTGACATGTTTAAATAGTCAAACAATCGCGGTCTTTTACAGTAAGATGGCGCTTTGATAATAATTTCATTTTATGTGTACTTACTTAATTAAAGTTACTATTGTATGTAGGTAATCAATGACGAAATAATTAAAGTTACCTATAATATAAAACGACTTGGCCAACGCACGCCATTACCTACAGTATAATAATCGCACAATTATAATGTTTTATTCTAAATATCCAAAATAAGCATTCATCATGGCGGTTATATTTCTATGTGTCAAGTACGTGTCAAGTCTTTCAAAATAAAAGTTCAAATAAAATGTACTTAACTGAAGATAATATTATTTGTAACTAATTTGTTTTATGTCCTCTTCTGCTCTGAAAAATCCAGGTTTTTAGTATCTATAACGAAATTAGAGATGGTCAAAAACGCTTTCAATGAGGACGGTAAAGTGCGTTGGGATAAGACCGCATCGGGAGAACATCGGATAATTCAATTACCTATCTGGAAAATTTGCTTTTAGTTGCAAATACAAACCACACATCCTCCAACACTATTGTGTACCTGTACCTAGTTGCATTTTGATATAATGGCGATGGCGCTTTTTTCAGGTACCTACACATTTTACTTAAATGTTTCTTCCGGTATGCTTAATAACAACGACTGTTGGTTAAGTGAAAGGTTAAAAAAATCACTTATTTTTTATTTGACGATCTCCTAGCCCAGTCGGCAGTGACCCTACCTACGAAGCAGGAGGTCCCGGGTTCGAATCCTGGTCAGGGCATTTATTTGTGTGTTGATCGCAGATATTTGTTCCTGAGTTATGGATGTTTTCTATGTATTTAAGTATTTATCCATATTTATCTATTATATTATATCGTCGTCTAGTACCCATAACACAAGCCTTATTGAGCTTACTGTGGGCCTAGGTCGATTTGTGTAAGATTGTCGTATAATATTTATTTATTTATTATATTATTTATTTATTTATTATTTATAGTAAATGTATGGAAAATATTTAATTTGTGGCTTTTTAGTACATTACCGTAATTTGACCCCTAATAGGAAACTATTAGAAACTAGGAATGGAATCGATTGGCATAAAAAAGCAGCATGTGAAAAATAAAAAAAATAATTTTCATAAAGTATGGGAAAAGTTTTTCTCGGGTGCGGCAAAGTTCACATAAAATTTCAACTTCGATTATTGGAAGTTCGAAAATGGTGTTCATAAT
Source organism: Pammene aurita (assembly GCA_947086415.1). NCBI lineage: Eukaryota > Metazoa > Arthropoda > Insecta > Lepidoptera > Tortricidae > Pammene > Pammene aurita. The sequence goes on from OX352291.1 coordinate 35,871,273, forward strand.
TTTTTTTATCATAATGATCATTTCTTAGAAGTATTCTTTGATCATAACTATCGTTACTCCGAGTTATTCAAGTTTATAATGTTAGTCAATAGAAATATCTATTATACTAATATTCTTTTTCATAAACTTTGTCAATATAACGTTTTCAAGTAATATAATTTTATTTAATAATCATTTTAAACTATACCAGTTTTTACATCTAAACTGTTTATTTATAAATACAAATGTCACCTTATAAATGCGTACATCATAAATATCTTGTGTCTATGATATGCTGGTCCTTGGTTTGGGGAACGCGAAAGTGGTTCACAACATACCCAACTCGCTGTCAAAAACGAAATACAGTGGCAGAGTCACCGTTAGGTACGACGACGAGCGAAGCGGGGAAAAAATGTTAGGTAAGGTTCAATTTCGATTTAGGTTAGGTTAGGTTAGAGTGTCATCCTGCCCGAAGGGCATAACTACCTAGAATAGAAGCCCCCGCGAAGCGGGGGCTTCGTCGACCCTGTCACAGAAATTACTACCTATCATCAATAAATATTGTACTCGAAATTATAATATACGAGTTTTACTTCTGTTATTAACACTACCATTGCGATTCATTACTATTTATCGAACTACCGCGTTTATTTCGGCACAGAATATTTTAGTGCTTACCCACAATGTAATAATCATAATCCTCGTGTACGTTCTAATATGCGCATACTTTATATGTTATGCTTTTAAATAGTTATACAATATAAGTTTATAATTAATTAGTTTATTTAAAACATACTTATGAGTCGTGTGAAGAGTTGGAAATGATATTATGTTTAAAAAAATTAGGACTACGTATAATTATGAACAATGAAATAAAACAATTAAAAACGGGTCGACCCGTTGACCACGAACGCTGTAAAGTGTTTGAAACGTCGGGATGTAATTTAAACTCAATACACGCGATAAAATCCGTTTTTAATTGTTTTATTTCATGAATAACTATCGCGGCAACCGAAGACAATATTATTATGAACAATGTTATTAGTAGTTAAAATAAGTATGAAAAAAAATTTATAGCTTAAAAAATTATGACAAATGATCATTCTGATTACAAAACGGTATTACTAAAAATAATATGCCAAATAATTTTATGTGAGCCAATATGGACCCGTTTTTCTCAATTTGTGGCTTTTCTAGCCGCAAATTATTTTTGATCCCATACAAGAATGGGATCGATGGATATACGTGGCTGTGTTTTTTTCCTACTTTTAGTTGAAACGTTTAACTTTTTATCAATACACCGTATTATTTTAAGTGTTTAGAAGCTATTTTTAATCAAAACCAATTTTCACTATTTTCGAGTTGATTAACAAAATCAGTGATATCTCGGAATCCATAAGCGACAAAGTGGTACCCTAACCATGATAACGTCACAAGAGGTATAAGAGTTGGATATGCCATAATAATATAGTGCTACACACAGATTTATAAATGTGCTACATTACATATTAATAATTTTGGAGCCATATTTTTGTAAAGTCGTATGATTCCAGAAGATTTTCAATGGGTAGTCGATTCTATTGTTACTTTTCTTTCGTTTTGTATGATAAAATAAAAATTCTAATTAGAACATTTTATGTATTTTTATTTAACAACAGCGAAAACATAATAAATACTGAATTATTATCACCTGTAACATTGTTGTGGTAGTTTTGTGCAACAGTGTGTGCAAAACTGCCTCAAAGGGGCAGCTTTAGTAGGATTTCAATACTTTTCAAAGGTACCCCTCCTGAGGCACCTTTGAACACCACAAAAAACATTTCTGTACAAAACACCCCCTCTTAGTTATAACTGCAAATTATACGAGTAAAATGTTAATACGACCATTTCTAGTGACTAACTGTAATAAGTACAGGTAAATAAAACACGTATATCTCGATATTGTTGCCTTACAACCCATATTTCAAATCTGCCCCAAGTAAATCAAAGCTACCCACACTTGAGGCAGTATTGAACATTATTCCTCGAGTTCCAAAATTCTGAATTGTACCTTTGTCTTTAGCTTTGGACATGTGCAAATGCATAAATTAGATAGGTTAATAACATACGTTGTTGTCTAGAGGCCTAAAACTGGTTTTTATGGATAATATTTTGAAATACGTCAATGAGTGTAAAAAATGTACCAGGCTGCCCCCTCTCCCCTACCATCTAATAAATTACGCCCAACACTGAATAAACATCAGGTTGAAGAGGGTGGTATGGAGGATGTATGCTATCTGCTGCCGAAGTCACGCATACATGTGATCTTTATAGACAAAAAAGTTTCGTTCTATAAATTCAATTGTTTGTCACAAAAAATGGTTTGATTTGTTTTTGCGTGGCATTTAAGACTGGATCCAATTAATTGTTGCTGTAAACATTTTTTAAATTGGTACCTAGTTGGTTACTAGGAACAGGTTTAGACACCCGTGTCTAAACCTGTTCCACCCGTATGTTACGTCCAAAAGGGAGGTATGGGCACTCCGAATGTTATCTCGCTAACTGTGGTAAAGCACAGTTCAGCGAATGTTATCACGCTCAAATCTGGACCTGGCTCAGAGCTCGACTGGGGAAGTACCTTACAGAAAACCATAGCCAAAAAGCAAATAACTTAATTTAACCTAAAGTTTAAGATTAATTTTTTAACATGTTTTAATCATTTTCATTTATATACCATAAGTGTTCTTTACAAAAGAAATTGACAAATATAAAAGCGTTTGTCGTCTCACATAAGAATTATAAATTGAAATTACACAAAAGAATTAAAAACACCAAAAGTCAGCACGAGTAAGTTAATAATATATAATACTAGCTTTTGCCCGCGGCTTTGCTCGCGTTAAATTCGGGGTAATAAACCATACAAACTTCCACCCCCCATTTTAGGGAAGTGGGGGGTTATAAAGAGACAAAAAGTAGCCAAGGCACTCTCCATCCCTGCAACTATCTCCATTTAAAAAATCACTTCAATTCGTCGCCCCGTTTTGCCGTGAAAGACGGACAAACAAACAAACACACCATACACTTTCCCATTTAATATTAGTATGGATTCGTTGTATCGTGTCGTGTATAGGGTCGTCACGGTTTTTTGGGTACATTTTTGGGTTAGTTTTGGTTAAGTGCCATCTATTTCAAAAGTTTTATCATATCAAAATCCATTACAATATTAAAATACTAGCTTTTACCCGCGACTTCGTCTGCGCGAAATTAACATGCGCCATATGGAATTACATAATAAAACGCAAAATAAAAGTTACTAGTTAGTAAAATCTAAGAGCAAATATAAAACTAGCACGTAGGCTATTTCAAGTCAACAGGGAGCAACAATTCCATATAAACTTCCATTCCGTTTTCACCTCCTTATACATACCAAATTTCATCTAAATCAGTTGAGCGGCTTAAGCGTGAAGAGTTAACAGACAGACACACTATAATATAGTATGGATACGTCCATATAATATATCTCTTCAAGTAGGCTGGGGAAAAAAAAAGAATTATAGCCAAAAGCATTTTTAAAAAATTTTAAATTTTGAAACATCTTGCTTCAAAGGTTTGAAACATCTTGTCTTTCCACTCTCAATATTTTTAACTCACTCTTTTTGAAAAGTTTGAGAAAATTCTGAAAGGTTGACATTAACATAATAAAGGCGGTTTATAATTAAAATTATATATATTATTTGAAACCGTGCATAGGGTGGTTATGCTAGTTTCCCGTCCGGGTTGCCGTCCACCTGATTAAACTGCTACAAATTTATTGGACTAAGAGCTGGCCACGTCAGATATGACACAATAATGAGAGCAATGAAACCCGACTATTGTGTCATATGTGACGTGGCCAGCTCTCCGTCTACATGGAAAAAACTTTTTGAGGTCAAATTTTCCATTGATAATAATTATTTATTCTTTAATTGATATTTTAATTATAAGCTTGAAAAACTTGAATATCAATATATCAATAAGTATGGACGGAAAACTGACACATACTCCACTTTTACAAAAAATTATTTATTATAAAAAACCTTTCGAGTATGATTTATTCTCGTATAATATTAATCTAAACAAGACCATATAAGCTCTAGAACGATAAGTAAGGGCACTTCAAAATTTATTATTGCATTACAAAGCTGGCAAAATCGATAAGTGGAAGAAAACTAGCACCTAAAAACTTACTAAGAGTACATTTTATTGAATAGTCCAATCTTAAGTAGAAGGAGTAGATTTTGAAAATTTATACAGGAAAACCAGCTTAGGTACACTTCATACTGATTTGAAACAAGGATTAATATTTCGAGAAATTTTTACAAAGATAAAGCATAACAGCATGAAAGCTGACCAACTAGTTCAAAAATGGTCCGGTCTTACCCCATCGTACCTTACTTATTGGTTTTTTCATTTTAGGGATTGTGAGAAATGATATTGGTATATATACTTATACGATTAAATTAATCCCATATCTACTTACCTACCTAATAATAATATTAATAATTCACCATATGTATTAAATCGTACGAAAACGAACATACAATAAACCATATAAACCTAATGGCGCGACCAGACATCGGAGAGTGCCGGGACAGCCGAGCCGATTGTTTCTTTCTTATTCCATAGTAAAGAGAGAGATATACAACCTAACACGATGATGTGGACAAATCGTTGACAAATGCACGAATGTGTTTCAACTTCAAGCTCATTTGATTGTATTTAATGTATCCGTCATTCATATCATAATATAGATCTAGCTTGCAACAACGCAAAGCAAGAAGCGAAATGAGCAAATGAGAGTAAGCTGGCAACGTCGCCTCGGATGGAAACTGCTCGAACAAACGTGCTCTTGTAATACAAATTATGGTAAAAACATGGACGAAGCCGTCTATGGTAAAAAGTACCCATACCCACTGTAAAAATTGAATAATGAATTAGTCTCTTTAATAAGTTGGTAGTTTAAATATATTGGGTAAAAAAGTCAAAATAAAAATATTAAACTAACTACTAACTTGACTATAGTATGATTTGACTTTTTTTTGTCCAAAAATACCTATAAATCGCTTAGGATCAGGATTGAAAATATAAATGAGAAATGAGATAAAAAAATAAACAAAAAAGTTAACATCAGCCTAGATTTGAACTCGGACATATCTACTTAGTAAGCAAGCGTACTATACCCTAAGCTATGTGGAACGAATTTCCGCACTCAAAATTACTAATCATATTACTCAAATTTGACACATGAAACATGTCTCTGGCTGCAATAGAATAAACGCCTATAAGTTTTATTGCAGCAATTGCATAGTTCTGATTATTACAGGCTCTACAAGGTTTTGCGTCTAAAACCTTTATTAAGCGCTACTAAAATTGCGCTTGCTCAGTCGTTACTTCTCCCCATTCTTGATTATGCAGATATCTCCTATTTAGACCTAACCGAGGAGCAACTTAATAAGCTTGAGCGTATTCAAAATGCCTGCATTCGGTTCATTTTCGGATTACGCAAATTCGACCATGTTTCTAGTTTTCGTTCTCAACTCAAATGGCTCCCTATCCGTCACCGCCGTAACTCTCACATACTTTCTTTACTCTTTTCTATACTTTTTAACCCTGCAACTCCCCGCTACCTCAAAGAGCGTTTCTCTTATCTTAATTCTATTAGATCCTCTCAAAAATTGCTCCTAAAAGTGCCATCTTCATCTTCCAAATTTTATAATTGCTCATTTACGTTCCAGGCCGTTCGTTTGTGGAATTCTCTCCCTCTCAACATTAAACGCGCGCAATCTATTGGTAGCTTTAAATCGCAACTTAAGGAATACTATTTATCTCTTCCTTAGGTTTTTAAGTTGACACTGTTGTTTCTTATTGTGTGTATTATATATGTATATATGTACGTATATGTATGTTTATTTTGTATTTATTTAAGTATGTATATTCATATGAATGTGCTGTGTTATCTATTTCGTCTCTTTTGTTTCTATGCACCACCTACTGCTTATTGTTTTTCTCTAGTCTCCACTACCCAAAGGTTGTCTGGAAGAAATCGCTCATTAGCGATAAGACCGCCTGTTGTTACCTCTACCTAAATTTATCTAATTGTAAAATTTGTGCTTGTAACTGTATGAGGTGTGCAATAAAGAGTATTTATTTATTTATATTTATTTATTTATTTAAGCGCTTAATACGACTATAGTTATCGGTTGAACATTAGTAATGTGCTAAGAAGTAATTATGTTTAATTTCGCAACATATAATTATTTCTGACCGACATAGAACTTGCGACAAGTTTTCTCCAAAACAGTTTCTTAACGATGAGATATATACCTAATAACATAAATACAAGACCAAGCACGTATCGGTACATAGAACCCAACTATATGCCCCTACAGAAAAAGTAACATTCATGCTCCAACGTGGTTTGTTTTCTTCAAAAACCGAGCACAAAAACACCTCGATTTGACGTGTTTGCATATATCGTCGCCATAAAGAGACAAACTGTAATTTTCTAACAATGAGAGTGAAAAAGATGTAATGATTGTCAAAATAGATAAACATAACAGAATCGTTGCTAGGTTATGAAATAACTCTGGAAGTATTTTTTCTGCTCATTTTGTTAGAGTATAACCCATCCATAGATATCATTGACGGTTAACTGATAAAATATAATACAAGGTCAGCCGACCCTTTCAATAATCGTCAAAATTTGACCAACAGCAAATAGGTAAGTAAGTTACAAGTATAGGTCAAGGGTCATTAAAAAGCAATGGAAAAATATAGTATTTTATACAATCGTGACACATTGAAGAGCTTAATTATGTCACTATTGTATACTTACTTTACTACATTACTACACTATTGTATACTTACTACTATTTATATTGTATACTTTTTCTACGAGTGATGAAGATAAGCAGGCCGGTAAGAATTGGGTTCGATGATTGCCGGTTGTAAGGCAAGCCGGTTGTCAGTGGCGTAAGTATAGGGTGGCAGAGCTGGCAAAATGCCACGGGCCCTTGGCCTAAGGCGGCCCCCGGCCGGAGAGGACAAGACTAAAGGAGGATTACATTTTCTGTAAAAGGGGCCCATAGTGCCCATACTATGAATTTCCCACGGGCCCCACTTAGCGTAGTTACGCCACTGCCGGTTGTAATGCCTCTATACAATTTAATAACCTCAATCTCCCGCTGAACGTGCTATAATACTTATTGTATTAAAATCCTCGTCGCCGATGCTAAAATATGCGACCGTAAAAGGTCCATCAAAAGTATGCGCTATTAGTTCTTCTTCGATCTACAAAGTCTTTTTTCAAGCATTAAAGTCGACGAGTAGAAAGAACAAAATGCAATTAAATCTCAAATAGACGGGGCCAGAACTTGAATGCAATTTTAAATACAATGCAGCCTCCCGAGGTACAGTCGGGTTCACCAATATCTATACGATTAATTGGCAAAAATATGTGTACACAACCTTAAACCCATAGATATAAGGCTAATTTCATATATTTTGATACAATTAATCGTATAAATATTGCAAATGTAGCATGGTAATCAAAATTGCGTAGGTTCAAGTTCTGGCACCATCTAATCGGGGTTGTATATATGGGTATGTATAAATAAAACCTTGAATGTAATAAATTTTAATAAAATTGTATTACATTATTGACTGCAGTTTAAAATAGTTTGCAAGGAGAAATGCATTGGAATTTCACCTTAAAGGGCTTTTCTTAGAAAGTTTCCACGTTTCATAACCTTGAGTCACGAATAAGTAGACAAAGAAAATTCAAACAGCATTTAAATATAAGTATGTTTTCTGTTACAATTTTAATATGTATATAGGTATTTGTAATTTAATTTCACATGATAACTAGGAAAATATTATTTAAAAATAACCTAATATGAACGCGAAAATCAAGATTACATAATCTTTCCGCCCATCAAGAAAAATTAAGAAAAATCCTAATGCAGAGATAGTAAAATAGGATTAAATTAAATTAAATAAACATTTATTTCAGATATTGATAATCCATATAATTTGTCTTAACTACTTAATACCCAGTATTAGTATTTACATAAAAACAACAAATCCTTCAAGACCTATAAAATAAAAGCACATAGGTCGCCCGGTCAAAGCTAATCACAGAACTAATCCTCGGTTATTCAACAACTGGGGCCGTATTCTAACTTTAAAACTCGTTTATACACGATCCAACTTTAATACAACTCCAATGCATTAACTACACAATACAGCTAGCGCCTAAACGTCTGAATCAGAAATGTCAGAATTTGCTTGAAAATTATTCCGATACAACTACAATACAACTACAATATTGTTTGATTATTTATTATGGATTGGGGTTATGTTGGTTATAGATTGTAAATAAATATTAAATAAATAAATATTATGGGACACTCTAACACAAATCGACCTAGTCCCACAGTAAGCTCAATACAGCTTGTGTTGTGGGTACTAGACGACTACATATCTAATAGATAGATACAGATAAATACTTAAATACATAGAAAACACCCATAACTCAGGAGCAAATATCACACAAGTAAATGTCCTGACCAGGATTCGAACCCGGGACCTCCTGCTTCATAGGCAGGGTCACTATATACCGACTAGGCTAGGAGGCCGTTATTGTATTTATAATGTATTTTAAAATTAGAATCCGGCACCTTTTTCATGGTGTACCTTTCACTGTCCCATCTGGACCTCACAGCACTCACTCTATTTTCATTATCATCTGCTTTCCCATTACTACTACCCTAGGGAAGAAATACCTATCTATATCCAGTGACATGTAGCCACACGATAAATAAAATTCATAAAAATAGCTCTAGTGACATTAGCTCCAGTACCACATCGCTGTCAATTCTACAGTACAGCCTAAACAGTTTAAAAGTGGGAGTGACAAGGTTATCAAATAGTTTTAGAGTGCAGTCATGCTATCATTTTACTTATTACTTTTAACTGTTAATAAAACAAAATGGGCACACAAATTAAATTTAATCGAACATAATGACCAACATTATGGATCATAATTTAGTATGTCGTAAACTGTCCAGCAATTGACTAAGTTCATGGAGAATAATTAAATATTTTGTATAAGTAGGTATAATGAGTAATAAGTTATGCCTATGAGTAGAGAGGGGTCTTGAACCAACATTTAAAGAATTAAAAAAATTATGCATGGTTAAGATTCTCAAAAAAGTCGCTACAAAGAGCCCAGGAAATAAAAGTGAACATATCGAACCACAAAAGAACACAAACATAGCACTTTAATAAAATACCTAGGTATTGTTTGACTTAAAATAAAAAATGTCGTAAACTGTCCAGCAATTGACTAAGTTCATGGAGAATAATTAAATATTTTGTATAAGTAGGTATAATGAGTAATAAGTTATGCCTATGAGTAGAGAGAGGTCTTGAACCAACATTTAAAGAATTAAAAAAATTATGCATGGTTAAGATTCTCAAAAAAGTCGCTACAAAGAGCCCAGGAAATAAAAGTGAACATATCGAACCACAAAAGAACACAAACATAGCACTTTAATAAAATACCTAGGTATTGTTTGACTTAAAATAAAAATACGTGTCCTCTAGAACCTTTACATCTACGAGTAGGTAAGAATATGAATGAGCCGATGCTAAGTAAACCTACACTAAAATGGGCCAGCACCGTTTTTGCGATTTTAGGTTAGACTTTTTATCGAGCAACCCTAATTCAGTAGGTACTTATTTATTTTAACCATATAACGCGTTGAATAGAGAACCGAAAAAGCACGAGCTGCGTTTTGAAGAAACGGCATGAATGGCATGACTTATACAAGCTTCAGCTGCCTTGCACATGTTTTGTAATGAAGTGGGACTTCTATGCGAAGTACTTTTTTTTAACCGACTTCAAGATTTCAAAAGAGGAGGTTCTCAATTCGGCGTGTATGTTTTTTTTTTTGTTTTTTTGTTTTATGTTTGTTACTCCATAACTCCGTCATGTCTGAACCGATTTTGAAAATTCTTTTTTTGATTGTAAGTATAGATATACAGATTGGTCCCGTTTTTGTCAAAACGCAGTTCTGATGATGGGATCCATGAGGAATCGAGGGAACTCCTCAAATCTTAAAGGCATACATATAGTGATTTTTATATTTTAATCAACAAATCCATCATTTTCATTCAAAACAGTGACATTTGATGAAGTAGAACTGCTGATGATGATCAGAACGGAACTCTTCAACGACGCATAGTTCACGTTTGGCGATTTGTCCTCTTCGCTATGTTTCTTTAGCAAATTTAATTGTCAGGACAAATTTTCGCCAAGCTCAAGTTCTGATGATGGGATCCATGAAGAATCGAGGGAACTCCTCAAATCTTAAGGGCTTACACATAGTGATTTTTGTATTTTTATCAACAAGTCAAGCATTTTCATTCAAAAGAGTGACATTTGATGAAGTGGAACTGCTGATGATGATCAGAACGGAACTCTTCAACGACGCACAGTTCACGTTTGGCGATTCGTCCCCTTCGCTGTGTTTGTTAAGCAAGTTAGATTGTCAGGACCAATATTCGTCAAGCTCAAATTCTGATGATGGGATCCATGAGGAATCGAGGGAACTCCTCAAATCTTAAAGGCATACATATAGTGATTTTTATATTTTAATCAACAAATCCATCATTTTCATTCAAAACAGTGACATTTGATGAAGTAGAACTGCTGATGATGATCAGAACGGAACTCTTCAACGACGCATAGTTCACGTTTGGCGATTTGTCCTCTTCGCTGTGTTTGTTTAGCAAATTTAATTGTCAGGACAAATTTTCGCCAAGCTCAAGTTCTGATGATGGGATCCATGAAGAATCGAGGTAACTCCTCAAATCTTAAGGGCTTACACATAGTGATTTGTGTATTTTTATCAACAAGTCAAGCATTTTCATTCAAAAGAGTGACATTTGATGAAGTGGAACTGCTGATGATGATCAGAACGGAACTCTTCAACGACGCACAGTTCACGTTTGGCGATTCGTCCCCTTCGCTGTGTTTGTTAAGCAAGTTAGATTGTCAGGACCAATATTCGTCAAGCTCAATTTCTGATGATGAGTTCCATGAGGAATCGAGGGAATTCCTCAAATCTTAAAGGCATACATAAAGTGACTTTTGTAATTTTATCAACAAATCAAGCATTTTCATTCAAAAGAGTGACATTTGATGAAGTAGAACTGTTGATGATGATCAGAACGGAACTCTTCAACGACGCATAGTTCACGTTTGGCGATTTGTCCTCTCCGCTGCGTTTGTTAAGCAAGTTATTTCATTGTATGGAATCTAAGTGCACCATCTACAATAATGCTTCACCGGCTACCCCCATGGAAGTCGGTTTTTTTTTTATTAAAAATGATAATGTATGAATTGAGTAGTAGCTATAACAGACATACCTGTATTGTGCTTGTCGCCGTGGTTCGCCGGCAGCTCGTGCTTCACTTCAGCCATGGCTCAAGCTCGGCAATCACACCTGCAGAAACGTATCAACTATTAACATAAATATAGGTAGGTACAAAAAGGTACCTACAGATTTTATCATATATACCTATACAATTGTTATCTTCCGCGTGTCTACACGAAGTTTGCTATTTTCATTATCAATAAAGCAGTTTCTTTTAATCTTCTTTTTCGTTTATGTGCTTGGGTTTATATTATTTAAGACAACACATAGACCAAGGAGGTTTATCTTGTCTCTGCTCCATTATTTGACTATACTTAAAAGACTTGTCTTGTTATATATATAACATAGTCACAAATCAAACATGGGTGTTAAAGTGTTAATCTCACATCGTGTGAGGTTCGCTAGCCTTAATCGAGATAAAGAATGTCAACAAATACCGATACAAACTAAATGTTTACCAACGGAATTGACGGCACGGCGAAGCGCTAGAAAAATCTAATGAATTTTACATACTTAAGCAATATATTGGAGTACGTAGATACTTAAGCATGTAAATAAATGCTACATTTTTGTATTATGAATAGAACAGTGTTTTTCTTACCAACATTTGGTTACTTGACAGATGGTACGTAAATAAAAGACGTCTGTAATCCGTTTGAACAAAAATTACGAATACTTGTGACTTCAAAACCATTAATTTTTAAAATTTTGGTAACTTTTGGCATGGTTTTGTATTTAACTTGAATCAGTCGTTCATTGGGTATTAGAAAAATGTTTTTTTAATACAATTGCTCTAAAAGTTTAGTTTATATAGCTGCAAATCGTGCGTAAAATTTTATTTTATGCACTAGTGCTAAAAAGTAATCTGATCTGCAAATCGTGCGTAAAGTTTGATTTTACGCACGATTTGCAGATCAGAATTTTAAATAAATGAGTATTATGCGAGACCCGCTTATTAATGACCCACCTGAATCTAAACTACGCGCGATTGGGCATAAAGGAATATTATGCGAGACCCAATTGTATTACTTGAACAACGCGCGATTGAATGAAGCTGTCTTTCGTACACTGACAGAATAAAAATGTAATTTTATTTCATTGTAGTTTTTTCGCAATTGTATTGAAAAACGTTGTTCGACACACGTGCGGAAGTGTCATTTTCACTCGTCCCGAGTCTTGACCCTCGCCTCTCGGCTCGGGTCAAGTAACCTCGGTACACGTACGAAATGACATACTTCTCGCACTTGTATCGAAAACTACTATTTTAAGTCTAAATTCTAGTAGTTTTTTCACAATTACCTGTATTAGGCTGAAAAACCGGTTTTTATTAAAAAACTAAAAACTCTAATAGCTTGAAAACCAATAAGTTTTGACCCCTGGTTGACTGGACTATAATCGTTGGAATACGGCGAATTACCATCAATCTGCATATATAAACCAACAATAGCTACGCGGTAACTTATTCGAATGAGGTAATTTGTTTATTATAACGACAAAGAATTCATTATAAATTAACTACACTTACCCATATTATAAAGTTTCAAGGTTGTTCAAATTTTTTTCTTGTTGCTATAGATAAATTATGGTACGGTGTATGTAAAACATCCCCAAGATGTGTTCAGAAACCGCTGAATATACACAGGTAACGACATAAGCATCATAGAAGACGGGAGCCGGGTAGATGTTTGCGGATAAACTGTCTATTGCACCGCTCGGAGGGCTAAAGCCTTTGTCTGAGTTTTCAGCGCAAGGGGTGCTGGGGCGCTGGCAGGATATTCAATTTCCGCCCCAGCTTGACATTTTATCTGATTTAATTTCTCATGCCCTCATTAATTAATTTTACTAATAAATTACATTAGGGCCAAAAACATCTATCTAGTAAGTAATGAATGAGTAATTACTATTTATATAAGTACTATGTAGATAGATAAATAGATTGCAAACAATTATTATTTAACTTCAATTTTGGTGACAACAATTTTCATATATTTTATTATTTCCTCTTATCTACCCAATGAAAATGTTAATTACATAGCGCCTGTAGTTACATAGCGCCTTCCGAGTACATATACTCGTAGTATGTATAAGTGAGACTATATAGCCCAAGTACCTACCATATCATAAGAAAGCAGATTTACTCTCCAATATAAACCTTATTATAGTCTGCGCTTTTTGGTGCACAAACAGGATCATCATACGCAACATCTTGTGACACCAATGTTCATCAAGACAATAGCATCATCGTTACTATGAATTTAATTACGTACCCACCTACCTTCTAACGATAAAAATGTTAAAAAAATTGTATTTATTTTCTTACCTTGTATTGTCTTGAAACCGGTATCACTTGCTATCACAAGTTATCACGTTATCACACACGTAAACACGCAAGACGTACGCGCGCGACGGAGATAAACACAAGGCTGCGGCTGCGAGACTCGCGCCCGGACTGAAATGGGATTGCCACAGTAACCATAGGAAAATCCCTACTTTATACAACATTGCTGTTTTTTGCTCACCCTTTTTTAAGTAATTTTTTTTTCGAACGAGCGGTAAACAAAGTGAAGTCCTTACAGACAACTTCGGACAAAACGGAACTGTCATTTGGCTTCCTAGATATCTGCATTTCGATGGCTTTTTGATTTTGAATATTTGTTCCGCGATTACTTTATTATCCTTTTTCTGATCTTTATGAAATTTGGTGAGGTTGTAGCAGGGATAAGTACAATTGAGTTCGTTTATGAGCAGGATCGATCAAGGTCTTATGAAGTTAAAAGGCGCGAAACGATCTTCATAAGGGTCTTGTTATATTAGTCATCTCGTTTGCAAGTAAATCGCGAGTTTTCAGTTTGAATGGACTACTAGTTAAAGTTGTTAGTACTAATTAAAGTTGTAGTTTCAAACAGAACGAGTAAGAAAGCCTTAAATAGTCAATAAAAACAAAACATTAAATTACGATAAAAACGGGTAAGTGCGGATAAACGAAACACTGGCAACATTATTTCGCAGCTTCATTTTCCCGAGGCATCACGAGCGTGACCGAATACACCCGAACGCGTTGTATTGATGCCGGCAAAACATTTCCGCGCCATTTTCTTTGGCTAGTGTGGGGGAGGATTTCAGCTGCTTACTTTGTCGCCGTCGTATCTCGCTCAGCTGTTTCATTTTAAAATAAATCTAATATCATACAATATAAAGTTGAAGTTAGAAAACAACGTAATGTTATTACATGAGATTTAAAAAAATATTTGTCGATTTGGCAAACGAACCCTGAGCGGGCATTGCCCAGTTAAGCACCGGTCTGTTTCGGCGACTCAGTATTAATGGGTTGTTTTTTTTTAACTTGACCTATATATTGTACCTATTGAAAAAAATTCAAAATTATATATTATCAATATAATATCAATGTTTTCGCAATTTTTAGATTTTTTGACACGATTTACATATTTTAAATGTAATATAAAATTAAAGAACAATACAGGAACTAGATTAGATTTTCGTTGATTAAATTCACTACGGAGTTACGTACATAGAATGTCGGCAGCCGCTGATAAATTTTTGTAAAAAAATATTTTGGATTTCGTGATGAAATAATAAACTTCAGTATTATAAACGTAAACCTCATAGCTTAATTTTAAACAAAGATTTTACTTCTAAACTTCTTGATCGTACGAGTTAGTGACAATTTAAAAAAAGTTATAACTCCCGTGGGAGTATAATGGGCTTTAGCTCCCGCCACACCCGCGTGAAAAAGCACCCACCATTATTTTGATACACGTGTTTAATCCAGCCATTATTGACTGTAGGTAACTGTAGTTTCTTGCACATAACGACCAATTTGATTCCTAGGCCATTATTAGACGGAGAGCTGGCCACATCAAGTTCTAATGTTAAGGCCCTGTCCTCTATAAATGACACAACTTCAGCAGTTTTTACCTATTTTGGTATTACTTTTCTCCAACTAAAAAACTTGGTTTGTCTGTCACTCTGACCTCTACCCACCAAAAGCTTCCAGATGCCCGGATCTAGATATAATGTTAAAGCGATAAGGATGGTAAAGCAATCTAACGAGACTGGTTTCATTGCTCTCATTATTGTGTTATATCTGACGTAGCCAGCTCTTAGTCCATATAGAACCTTGTCATAGCATTAGCTAGTTTAATAGTGCACAGTTATGTGTTTAAGTATACGTATTCACGGGCAACCGCCATTATGATGACAAGGTTCTAGTGTCTTAGGGATCAAATTCGTTGAATGTATTTATATCAACCCTTCAAAACAAAACCTTTTTAATGACTTAATGTAATGACCCAAGAATTGACGAAATTGTGGTTTCCTTGGAGAATTTCTAAGGTCACCTTCAGACTGTAGGGACACTGCTCTGCCTAGGTCCCTACTACTATTTGATATTGCGCTGCATCACTGCATCACTTTTGTTTGCCATGTTTAGTAAGGAGATGGCAAATAGCGGAACCCGAAAGCAAAACACAGAACGAATTGACGAGTAAGATGATATTATTCAATGTTTCCATTGTATTCCTCATATTGTTGTACACTTTTGGGAAGCGCCTAGCGCCATCTTTTGTGAGAGTTACGTTCTTCAAGTCTTTAACGGCAGCACTAACACATAGCTCATTAATTTACTTTTAAAATTCGTAAGTAGAAAGATATAAATTATTCAGAGCAATGACGCGTAGTTTTAGTGACCGCTAGGCAACCGGATGGCTCGCGGTATTTAAGCTCCTGAAGTGATGAGGAACCGCCCTGTGCAACCCGAAATGACCCAACTTGGACTGGAGCAAAAATAGAGGGGGATGCAAAAAATTTTTTTTTATCGCGTGGCAACCGATTGAAACAGCGGTTGCCTGAAAAAATGTACGCTGGTTATATAACAAAATTTTAATGCCATCCATCCAAGGTTGGACTGGTTCCCTGTACGAGAGCGAAGAAAAAAAATCTAAAAAAATTGTCAGGCAACCGCTTGAAAATTAGCATGCTTGTTCTTCATCACATACAGACACCGGAAACAAATTGCCATCCACCCAGCCCGGGCAGTTATTGAACCATCAGAGTTGGAAGCCGGACGAAAGGTGAATTTTTCTATCGGTGGAAGAGAACTTAGGAAAAACGTAATAGTGCTGGAGCCCGCCTAACTGGAAATTTATCAAAATCCTAACCTATTTTCTTACATATAGTGTTGTAGAGACCATCTCGGAGATCATGAAAACATAAGTCTTAAAGGTCTTAAATGGCCATAAGTATGTATGGCGTCAAGTTGAAAATACAATTTTTTGGCCTAAATTTATCAGCGAGCCTACCGCTCCAAATTTTGACACATGATTTAGCCCACATCAAATAACCTACATACCAATTTTAAGACCATTCTGGTGGGCGTATAAGATTTTAAGACCAGTTGAAGTTACAATTCTTTGGCCTAAATTTATCAATGAGCCTACCGCTCCAAATTTTGACAGTAGTTAAAGGAACCATTCACCAAACCAAATCCCAATTTTAAGACCATTCTGGTGGGCTGTACGCAATACTAGCCTAGTCGGCGCGGTAGGCCGGTTAGGTACTTCTCATACTTCTCTGTAGCCGACGAGTCGCTCCGGCACGCCGCTGAAGATAGGTTCCAAAGGCCACCACTGTCTGTGACGTAGATGGGTACGCCGGCGCACCTGCTGTGGTAATGGCGGATGGATTCTTCGAAGAGAAACAACGGGGACACTTCACACGTATATTTCACTCGACTTAACCTAACATACAACTGGTTTGACACTTAACAAAATGTTCGCGCACACCGCATTAGATTTTCCGCTCGCGACGCTGATTACACCTCGATAGGTCTTCGAGGATCGGCGGCGACCTCGGCAAAAGAAAGCTAGCCGCTAGGCTTTTTAATGACAGAGCGTCCACCCGAGACCGCTGCCAGATGAACAGAGAGCGATGACAGGCGGAGCGAATGGATCAGCGGGATGCATTCACTCAACCATTCATTGATTAAACTTTAATGCATTTCAACTAGAGGTCGCTGTTTTGCGTGAACATTCCTTCCCGGCCCAGGGAAAAGGTGAGCTGAAGACCTGAAGTTTACATCGCTACGATCTAGCATAAACAAGAGATATGAAAACAAACAATTATCAACAAAAATAATGTTACATGAGTTGTCTACAGCATAAGTAATCTGTGACCATCCAGTGCACTTGCACTCAATAACATTCCAACATAATATCAAAATATGAATCATGAAAGTTTAAAAACAATAAAGGTAAGCTACTTACTAAATTAGTTACATGGTTTCCCGAGGAAACAGTGGTACATAGTTCAAGATAATTTAATTAGTACTAATTGCTACAGTTTAAACCAAAATTTATAATTGTTAATTTACAAAAGCTGCTAAAATAATTAAATCTCCATAGGCAATTTACATAATTTGACAACGGGGCGGACAAGTTCGCCTATCTGAGTTTTCAGCTTTACAGACCTGACGACTCCGTCGGAGCCTTTGAAAACTTGGATGACCCTACCTCGGCGCCATTGTAGAGGCGGGAAATTTTCATCCTTTATTAAGACTAAATCGTTTAATGCTACATTAGGTACATGTCTGTTCCATTTTTTACGGGCTTGTTGCAAATTATTTAAATATTCCAAGTGATACCTAGCCCAAAACTTTTGAGATACAGCCTGAATAAATTGAAAATGCGACAGCCGTGACACATTCGTGTCCTTCCAGGAAGGTTCAGGTAATGACACCAAAGGTTGACCTATCAAAAAATGACCTGGGCTGAGAACTTCCAGGTCACAAGGATCCTCTGATATTGGAACCAGCGCTCTAGAGTTGAGGATAGCTTCCGCCCTGCAGAATACCGTCTGCAGACCTTCAAAGGTTAGGATACGGTCACCTATCTCTCGTTTAAGCAGATTCTTGCTACTCTTGACCGCTCCTTCCACTAGGCCAGACATGTGAGGAGCGCCGGGAGGATTTAACTCCCAGCGGACGCCTTGGCGACGAAACTCATCCTCTAGAATGGTTTCGTTGTCAAGCAAGAGCTGGTTAACCTCTCGGTGGTATGAGCTAGCAGATTTAAAATTGGTACCTTGGTCACTCCGGACGAGGGCGGGCAGCCCACGTCGACTCACAAACCGTGTGAACGCAGCGATGAATGCCTCGGTGCTCAGCGACGAGACGACCTCGAGGTGCACCGCCTTGGTACCTAGACATACAAAAACACACAGGTAAGCCTTAACAGATTTAGCATTCCTGAGCTGGCTACTTTTAACCAAGTAGGGGCCAGCGAAATCCGTCGCTACGCCGGAAAATGGACGCGTCGCCGTGACGCGATCCGCGGGCAGATCAGCCATGAAAGGCGCCTGATCTGTCGCGTTGAATCTGAAACATGACATACAACCCCTGATGACACGTGACACTTGACGCCCTGCTGACGGAATCCAGTATCGTTATCTAAGTATGTTGATCAGGGCACTTGTCGAAGCATGACAATAGATCCGGTGATAGTGCTCCATCAATAATTGTGACCATCGGTGGTCCTTAGGTATAAGCATTGGGTGCTTTGCGTCATAACCAGAGCTCGGATTTTTCACGGCAAAACAAAACACTAGCGTAATTTAGCCAGTACTTGAAATATTATTTTATCGATATCGATAATTCAGAACTAGAAGATATAAAAGTCACCAAATAAAATTAATATGTAATAAAACTAATAAAAACATTTGTATAAAGTTACTATATATTAGAAACAGACGCAATTTCTTCTTCAAAATCTACGTCAGTACACACAGCAGCACAAGACATTTTATTTGGGTAATAGTGATAGGAGTAGATGATCATTATCTTTTCAACATTCTCTGGGAGTAAACAGTTGCGTTTATCACTATAAATCCATTTATGTACACTAAATGTACGTTCAACTTCAGTTGACGTCAAGGGAGCAAATTTATAGAATTCATTATCAGTTCGGGTAATATTTTCAGATATGTCTCTTAAAATTTCGTAATCAGGATTTCGTTCGAGCACGGCTTCAAATTTACGTATCACTGGTAAAAGTTTACTCCAGTTTACGTAGCAACGAACAGTATCCAGAATGAGGAAGGATTCCGCAATGGATAAAGTCGAACATTGCAATTGTTCTATTGAAGAGGCTATTACTTCGTAGTTGTCGCGAATGAAATTTAACTCCGGTCGTAGTTTGCGTGTTTGAAAACATTTTTTTGCAGCTCTTATAGCTGCCGAGTCATTAGCAAGTATGGAGACGACATCACGTATTTGCTCATAGTATTGAGCGTAATATACCGCAGCAGATATCCAAGTTCCCCATCTGGTGATAATTGGCTCGGGAGGTAGGGGAATGGACGGATATTTTGCCTTAAAAAGGCGTACACGCTCTGGAGATTTTAGGAATATCTTTTTGACATTCGATATCAACCCATCCACACCTTTGAAATTATCTCGCACTTCTTCGGCAACCCGGTGCAGACCATGAGCTAAACACGTAATGTGTTTCATACGAGGAAACGTTGCTTTTAAAATACGACCGGCTTTAAGCATATATGCGGCACTATCTGTGCAAAGTAAAAGCAAATTGCTTACGTTATCATTGAAAGAATTTTGAAACAAAAATTTTAATTGGTTTATTATTAGGTTTGCTATTGTTTCCCCATTTACCTTCTCTAAAACCTTCGACCCCAAAAGATAAAATTGCTTAAAACAATTTTTTTGCAAAGACCGAATCACCACGTTTGTCACACATTTTCCCATGAAATCTGGTGTTTCGTCTATAGATATCCACAAATAATTGGTTTTGTTTACCTCTCTTATACCCTGTATAGTTTTTTTGTACACGAGATTTAAATAAATTTTTCGCAGGGTCGATTCGTCCGGTAAAGAAGTCATAGAGCAGTCGCAACATAAATACTTGTTAAAAAAATGACGAAAATTATTGTTGTTGACTGTTGCCCATGATATGTTGCATGAAATAAGAAAAATAATTAAATCGAAATAAAATTGATGTTTCCTATTTGGTTGCCCCGAACGGTAATTGTGGCGGTTGCTTTTCACATGATTCTCAATATTGCATTTCTTCAGTTTTAGATGCATATCGCACATAGAGCAGTATATAGTGGAGGTCACTTCATTATAGACTAACTCAGGGTGATTTTCAATCCACGTTTTGATCCGATCTTGTACATTACTCATTTTTGTATTAATTGATACCTTGCAATATTAAGTTATTATACGTATATCCAACACGTCGGATTCAATGCGTTGCGAAATAAATAATACCTAGATGCAATTTACGTTTTATACGTAATGAAATGACAGTTAAAGTGTGAATGTCATATGTCATGTGAGATGAAATTTGCAGTCGTTTCTATCATTTTAAATGAGGTGGTATAGTTACTTCGTTCTAAGTTGTACATGCAGACCTACCTCTTTGTTGCTCGACTATGGCAAAGCTAAAATGAAAAGTTATTTTATTACTTATACAGGATGTCCGGTAATTAATGCACAACCTTCTAACCCCCAGTAGGTCACCTTAGACTGGTCAAAAATATTGATTTTGAGCTCTAGTAAGTCTCCTGTTTTTCGAAATTTTCGCACGTTTGTTAGTTTTTAAATTTTGACATTCACACTGATAGGTGTACCATCGAATAAAAAAAGAAAAAATGTACTGAGGCAATACCTGTCATATACTCTAGTAAGACTCGATAGGTGTCGATAAAATAATATTTCAAGCACTGGCTAAATTACGCTAGTGTTTTGTTTTGCCGTGAAAAATCCGAGCTCTGGTCATAACGTAAGCTTGAATTACGTAATCTGCCTCCGACTCGAATAAAATGATTTTCGTCCACGAAGACGCTCAACTTCTGAAGTGATTTGCATACCAGCTTTCCTTTTTTCAGTAAGATGACTTCATCTTGGTATGCATCCAACTGCACCTTCTTGATCCAGTGATCCGTTGCTGCACGATTATCTTCGATAGTAAGGATCTGTTTCAGATTTCGTTGCTGCTTCGGCAAGCGAATATTCCTGCAAAATCTCAAAACGTACGACGTCACGTTTATGAGTTTACTATACGAGCTGACTCTCGACAGTAATAAGTCTTCCCATGTCTGCTCTTCATTGGCGATATGAACCAGCTGCTTGAACCCTGGCAGCTCCGGTGACATGGCGACTGACATCGTTGGCCACTGTGATTCCTCCTTGAGTAGCCATTCCGGCGACCACCACAACTTGCATTTGATGAGCCCTTTCGCTGTAGCACCTCGAGACGCGACGTCGGCCGGGTTGGACTCACCTCGGACATAGCGCCATGTCATTGGTCGCTTCGACTGTTGAATATCTTGTACTCTGTTACATTCAAATGTCTGGAGCAGATGTGGTTTCGTGTTAAGCCAACACAACGTGATTTTGCTATCAGACCACGCATTTATGCTATCAATCTCGATTTCGTCTTCATAGGCCGCTGCGACATGATTTAAGAGTTTACAAACCATATAAGCTGCGTTCAACTCATTTTTCGGAATGGATTGTTTGATTTTCTTCGAGGCCACCCGTGTCTTAGCTAGGACTAACCGTACCATGACGTTTCCAGACGTGTCCTCTGTCCGAAGGTACACGCACTCCATAGCCTTGCTCCGAGGCATGTCCAAACCCGTGGAGTGAGCAAGAGGCAGATCCTGGTAACGCGACGCAACGAGGGATCTGTAATTGAGACAAATGGTTTAAATCCTGAACCAACTTGCTCCACTGAACCTCCTGAGTATCCAGGAGCAGTTCATCCCACGTCATTCCATCGGTAAACAATGACTGCATGAACAGCTTGAATCTCAGTACAGCAACAGCACGGATCATAAAGCCTAGCTATAGTACTTAAAATGCTTCGCTTCGTTACCGCCTGCCCCAACGGTACATTGACCTAATACGACATGGTGTCGTGCACCGGGTTCTACTGTATTCCCAATACCTTTATGAGGCTCCTGTCTTCAGCGTCGAATTGACGAGGCATCTCACAATATTCCTGTGGTAGGTCGCGGAGTAACTCGTGACAGTTAGACGACCATTTCCTGAGCTCGTAGCCGGCACTGCTCATTTCTATGAGCTTCGATTGAAGCTGTCGAGCCTCTGTAATTGAGTTTGCTCCAACCAGAAGGTCGTCGACGTAGCTCTGACGTCATATGACGTAAGCAGCTGGAGACCCTGGATGCTGAGCTTGCCAATCCGCGGCTAACTGCAACAGCGTCCGTACTGCGACAAAAGGGCTTGACCGTAGTCCGTAGGTATTAGTATTCAACTCGTATAACCTGTATGTCCTGCGACGGGTCCTCACGCCACAGGATCAGCTGATAGCGCCTATCACTGGGGTGTATCCACGTCTGCCGGAACATCATGCGAATGTCGGCCGTGAACACGAACTGGTGCCGTCTGAAATTCAACAATATGCAGGCATTGATTAAGAGCTATTCCATTGCTACTCTTCGATGCTCCGTTAAAGACGACCCGAAGCTTATTTGAATCTTTTTTGAAAATCCCATTCGTGCTCAGAGTCAAACTGGTAACTGGATTTAGACAAATATGAGTCATACTCGTATTCTCGCATGAAATCCTTATATTTCTCAGCAAAGACTGGATTCTTGGCTAGCTTTGCCTCTAACGAATGAAGCCTGCATACAGCAATGGCTCTGGTCTCGCCTAGCTTGGGTCTGTCTGACAAGAAGGACAGCCGCACCCTGTATTTCCCGTCAGGCATACGTTTAGTAGTAGAAGTATACAACCTTTCACATTCCAAATGTTCCGGATGATCCAGTGGGTCTTCTGGAGGCTGCTCCACCTTCCAGAACTTCTCCAGCACCTCTTCAAGCTTGGTAGCGTGCACGCCGTAGTCTTCCACGGACGTCCCTCTCGACTGCTGCGCCGAGGTGTCAGCAGGGTGTGTCCAGATGGCTCCCATGAGGACATCTCCAAACCAGGTACCGTAGGCTCCTGTAATTTTTGTGAGCATCTTTGAACCAGTGAACATATAATTTAGCACATCCAGGCCGAAAATGATGTCTACATTTTGAGATTTGTCAAAATCTGGATCGGCCAGACTGAGTTTAGACACGTCTAAGTGGGCCTTTAGGTAATGGTTACAGGCCGGAATATTTCCTGTAACTGTATACAGTCATGTATACAACGCTAATTATAGGGACTAATTTTCCTACTGGCTTAAATACTAATTTAGCAATGGTACCGGGTACGTTGACCAGTTGGTTTCCGATTCCAACAATATTATTTCCTATATACTGCTGATGCTATTTCATCTGCAAATGATTTCTTAACTATCGAACACCCTGCTCCGGTGTCTAACAGTGCCCTTGCCATAATATAATTGCCTTGGCCTGACCTTACCAAAACAATAGCAGTAGGGCTGACCCGGATCGATGGCATCATCATCCGAGGATCTTGTGGTACATCAGCAGTAGCCTTATTTCAAGAACGGCGCTCAGGGCTGCCTCGAGTGCCGAAACGTAGGCTGTGGAAAGACTCCTGCGCCTGGCGGGCCCTCGTTTCCACCGGAGGGCGCGGGATGTCACCAGCAGTCATCAATTGAGCTGGCTGGATCTGTTGTGGAGGAGGTGACCTAGTCTCTTCTCTCCACCTTGGTGGGCTCGTACGGGGTTGTTGAGCTCGCTGCGCCCAAGACCCTTGTGGCGGGGTCGACGCCCTTTGTCGCGGCGGGGACCTACGCTGTGGTGGTGTACTTACCCTTCTGGGGGGTGGGACCAGGGTTCGCTCATGGACCCGGTGCACATGTTCCGCGGCTTCCGCTCCCTCCCTGCACAACAACGGGCTATGCGACCCTGATTGGCATGCACTGCACCAATTACGAGCCATACACTCTCTCGCGTAATGAGAGCGAAGGCATTTAAAACATGCACCATTCTTCCTGAGCCAGGTTTTCCTCTCCGAAACAGCCAAACTTGCGAAGAATGGACATTTGTATATAGAGTGTGCTGGTAGGCGTCCGCCGATGGGGAGGGGTCCCACCCTTCCCCGTCAGGCTGGCACGTCGGCCAGTACCTCTGCTGGGACGGCCGCAAAGTCCAGCAAACATAACCCAGGCAAGAGCGCACGAGGCGTTGCTAAGAGGACACGGGACGAGTCCTTCTCCCCGCAAAGAGAACTTAAAAAGCAGCGGCTAGTGAGCCGGAGCCAAACGGGCATAACATACGCTCAGGCGGTATCGTCTGACCTGACGATCGTCATCACCTACGAGAAGTCAGGTAAGATAACCGCCGAGCAATCAAACGCGATCCTCCGCGGTCTACACACCGCAATAGTGGAGGAGGCGCGGAAAAACACCCCGGGAGCCACGCCAGCGAAATTCAAGGGCCGACCAATCTTCGCAGAGGGGCAGCTGAGGGTCTTTGCGCAAGACGAACACTCGGCCGCCTGGTCTCAGCGGTGTGTGAAGGCCCTATCCTTACCAGATGTCTCCCTCATGGCAGTACGCCAGTCGAAGACGGTGAGGAGAATTAGGTGCGGGCTATTCATCCCGAATGTGGACAACTCGTCGTGGGAAAATGTCCGTCAGGCAGCTGATGGACTAAAGTACCAAAACGAGTGGGCCAAGGTCGGTACATGGGCCATTACGGCAATCATGCGCCAGGATCAGGGATGGTTCGCCACCTTCACCATTCCTGAGGACCTTGCGTCCGCCTTCATGGAGAGGGACAGAACCATGAACTGTGGGGTAGGCCAAGTCTACCTCAAGTTCAGAGGTCCTGGGGGCAAGTACATCAACCAGCCCCCCACCCTCCAGGAGGAGCCCACACTAAAAGTCACAGGGGCTATAGTCCCCAAACAGGGCGAGGGCAGCCACGAAGGTTGCCCTCCAGCGTCAGTCGAGGAGTCGGCCACCCCGTCGACATCCAGACCGAGCATACCCGAACTCTCGGAGGAGGAGCTCCTTATAAAATAATTCACAGCGCCAAGCGTATTTTCAATTAATCACCTATTTGTGGGTATAATCACGTAATGTTAGTTGAGAAAATATAAATCTGACACAACACAACTTGACGTTTGGCACTGACGTTTGTCAAGTGAAGTTCAATGTCACAGACAATAAAGTCGCTAAAATGGCTGCCACGACGTTCAGTTCACTCAGCAACGAAACCGGTAAACGTGAACCGGATGTAGTACCTCACAATGGTGACCTCCAAATGTCCGCACAATGACACGTTTCACGTTGCTCGGAATGTTTATTATGTAATCGTGCACTAAATTTACACAATGAATGCCAACGACTGCAAATTCCACTCGACGAATCCTTGATTGCCGTGGCGCGATTCTTGGCCCTGGATTGCTACAATCTTGCCCCAATCACGGGATTTTATTTTATATTTTCCCAAATCACGGGTTTTGTTATTGTCGTGCGATTGTTCCCCTCATGGGCCACCATAATGTACGAAATACTAGCCTAGTCGGCGCGGTAGGCCGGTTAGGTACTTCTCATACTTCTCTGTAGCCGACGAGTCGCTCCGGCACGCCGCTGAAGATAGGTTCCAAAGGCCACCACCATCTGTGACGTAGACGGGTACGCCGCCGCACCTGCTGTGGTAATGGCGGATGGGTTGTTCGAAGAGAAACAACGGGGACACTTTACACGTATATTTCACTCGACTTAACCTAACATACACCTGGTTTGACACTTAACAAAATGTTCGCGCACACCGCATTAGATTTTCCGCTCGCGACGCTGATTACACCTCGATAGGTCTTCGAGGATCGGCGGCGACCTCGGCAAAAGAAAGCTAGCCGCTAGGCTTTTTAATGACAGAGCGTCCACCCGAGACCGCTGCCAGATGAACAGAGAGCGATGACAGGCGGAGCGAATGGATCAGCGGGATGCATTCACTCAACCATTCATTGATTAAACTTGAATGCATTTCAACTAGAGGTCGCTGTTTTGCGTGAACATGGGCGCATACGATTTTAAGACCATTTTAAGAAATAGTCGATTTCATAGAAAATATAGCAAATTACTATAAATTCGTGAAAAAAAATATTTTGCTGGCACAACCACAACTGCATATTCATATTTAAGTGTCTAGTAATTAAAAATGCCGTAAAAGTACTCCGCAATAAGTCGAAAATTGTAGAAATTCGTCATAGCAGTACTTTAGTCACGGGGGTCTCAAATCACTAAAATTATTATTAATTTTAAACTTAATGGCACAAAACATGATTTGAAAAGCCAGACGTAATGCCTTTAGGCATTTTCTATCAGTCGCGTCTAGTTAGGTGCATTGAGAATATATTACTGACTGAAAAATTACGTATATTTATTTTAAATCCTACCGTTCCAAATATTGACGGATTAGTCCACTTCAAATAACCTACATACCCAATTAAGACTAATCAGGTGGGCGCATAAGATTTTAAGACCAGACCAGTTGAAGTTGCAATTTTTTGACCTTAATTTATCAACGAACCTTAGAGAGCGGTAGGCTCGTTGATGACCTGAAATTTTACCAAGACTAAACGGGATGGTCATATAAAACTCTCACAAAGTGTAAGAGCTAATGTCGGTTGTCATTGGTAGGTTGTTGTTGCCTACTACTGAAAGGTCCTAAATGTAATAGTTTTTTTGGCCAAAGTGTTGGCAGGAATGGCGGGCAATGATAGCCCGATTAAATTAAATATGTAAACTGGTTATGCTCAACTATTTATATTTGTTTTATTCGTCTCTATCACACTTGCATATTCAAACAAAATAGACTCAAATAAGACAAAAATTCTCAAACTTAAGCAAATTAATTTTATTCGTAAGTACTTACGAATAAAATAAATTTGCATAAACAATATATAATTTATATCAACTAGGTATTGTGTTTTGGTCGGTTGAAAAAGTGAATGAAATAAGATATCAATTAGAGACGACTTAAACTTGAAATGTAGTGACGCCGTGTTGAAAAATTTGTGCTGTAGGAATAAAAACAAACTCACGTCATTTTTTCAGTCAGTTAAATGTTCTCAGTGCGCCAAATATGACGCTTGTTAGTTTAGGGTTATGAAAGTCTGGTAAAAAATAGGTATAGGTATTACGTGCGGCTTTTTAAATCATATTGTGTGCCATAAAGTTTAAAATTAATATAAATTTTAGTGATTTAAGATCCCCGTGACTAAGGTACTGCTATGACGAATTTCTAAATGTTTCGAGTTATTGCGGAATACGCTTTAGGCAGTTTTAGTTACGAGAAACTCAAATATGAATATGCAGTTGTATTTGTATCAATTAAATATTTTTTTTTAACCGAATTTAAAGTAATTTCTTATTTCGACTATTTCTTAAAATGGTCTTTAAATCTTATGCGCCCACCAGAATGGTCTTAAAATTGGAATTTAGTTTGATAAATGGGTTCTTTAACTACTGTCAAAATTTAGAGCGATAGGCTCGTTGATAAATTAAGGTCAAAAAAATTGCAACTTTAACTGGTCTGGTCTTAAAATCATATGCGCCCACCGGATAAAATGGGTAAATAGGTTATTTGAGGTGGGCTAAACCGTTTGTCAATATTTGGAACGGTAGGATTTAAAATAAATTTAGGTAATTTTTTCAGTCAGTAAAATACTCTCAGTGAACCTAAAGTGACGCTTATCAGTCAGAGTTATGAGCGACTGGTAGAAAATGCCTATAGGCATTACGTCTGGCTTTTCAAAT
This sequence comes from Pammene aurita, assembly GCA_947086415.1. Lineage (NCBI taxonomy): Eukaryota > Metazoa > Arthropoda > Insecta > Lepidoptera > Tortricidae > Pammene > Pammene aurita. The sequence continues at coordinate 35,899,435 of OX352291.1, forward strand.
CATATTTTGTGCTATTAAGTTTAAAATGAATAATAATTTCAGTGTATTAAGACCTCCGTGACTAAAGTACTACTATGACGAATTTATACAATTTTCGACTTATTGCGGAGTACTTTTACGGCATTTTTAATTACTAGACACTTAAATATGAATATGCAGTTTTGGTTGTGCCAGCAAAATATTTTTTTTCACGAATTTATAGTAATTTGCTATATTTTCTATGAAATCGACTATTTCTTAAAATGGTCTTAAAATCGTATGCGCCCACCAGAATGGTCTTAAAATTGGGATTTCGTTTGTTGAATGGTTCCTTTAACTACTGTCAAAATTTGGAGCGGTAGGCTCGTTGATAAATTTAGGCCAAAAAAAGTGCAACTTCAACTGGTCTTAAAATCTTATGCGCCCACCAGAATGGCCTTAAAATTGGTATGTAGGTTATTTGACCTGGGCGAAATCATGTGTCAAAATTTGGAGCAGTAGGGTCGTTGATAAATTTAGGCCAAAAAATTTTATTTTCAACTTGACGCCATACATACTTATGGCATGGCCATTTAAGACCTTTAAGACTTATGTTTTCATGATCTCCGAGATGGGCTCTACAACGCTATATGGAAGAAAATTGGTTAGGCTTTTGATAAATTTCCAGTTAGGCGGGCTCCAGCACTATAATTACAGTCATCGAAATCGGATGGCATTTGTTTTTTGAATTTTGTATGATGTGGCAAACGATATGCCTAAATGCCATCCTTCTCGTATGAAATTTCATCTCTCTGCCACCCCTACAAAACAAAAATTCGTCAAATTTGAATACGCGCAATAAAGTGTGTCGCAATCAATTGCCACAGGGGGATGAAATTTCATAGGAGAAGGATGGCATTTAGGCATATCGTTTTCCACATCATACAAAACTCATAAAACAAATGCCATCCGATTTCAATGATTGTAAGTGCGTTTTTCCTAAGTGCTCCTCTCCACCGATAGAAAAATTCACCTCGCGTCCGGCTTCCAACTCTGATGGTTCAATAACTGCCCGGGCTGAGCGGATAGCAATTTGTTTCCGGTGTCTGTATGTGATGAAGAACAAGCATGCTAATTTTCAAGCGGTTGCCTGACAATTTATTTTAATTTTTTTCGTCGCTCTTGTACAGGGAACCAGTCCAACCAGGAGGGATGGCATTAAAATTTTGTTATATAACCAGCGTACATTATTTGAGGCAACCGCTGTTTCAATCGGTTGCCTCGCGATAAAAAAAAAATTTGCACCCCCCCTCTATTTTCGCTCCAGTCCAAGTTGGGTCATTTCGGGTTGCACAGGGCGGTTCCTCATCACTTCAGGAGCTTAAATACCGCAAGTAGGGTTTGCAATCCGAATATTCGGATATTCAAATTATCCGAATATCCGCTAAAAATAGTATCCGAAAATATTCGGATGGTTCAACTTCGAATATCCGAATAAAACGGATATTTTATACAACGCATAAACAGTGTATAAAATCACGTTTATTACGTTATTTCGAAGTTACCCGAACCAATTTTGACAACCGGCTGATTAAATATACATTTGTATTTCAACGGTCAATTACGGTCTAGAATGCAGCAAGACTCATTAGATGCATTAAGTTTTCTCAGATCTTATTACCAGGCAGAGAAAGACGAAGACCAATAAGTAATAACACAAAAAAAATTTCGCATGCGAGCTTCGGACATACAATACAACACTACTCTAGATACTAGCTTATCAAATAAGCAGTACAAACGTTCCTATCGTAGCTAGTCTCGTTTGATTGTAAAATTTATAAAAAGCTGATTGTTTTCGTATTTAATTTTTACGTAATATTTATATCTTAATGGTTCTAGCCTTACACGATTCTGTAAATATTCTTTTCACTTCTTCTATAAATATATTTTTCGTTGATTATTTTGTTTGTTTCCTTTTTATCGTGTAATAAAAACATCTTTAAAAAATACCAAAAATTGTTAATTAGACAAGTATCTTTTATTTTTTAATATCCTCAAAGAAGTTATTTGTTTATTTGAAGTTCGAATCGCGAATTTTTATTGCACTGTTTTGTTATAATTATATTACGTACATAGATATCTCGGTTTTATTTTGATTAATAGACATTTAATCATTGTTTCTATTAAAATTTCGTGCATTTGTTTTACTGTGTTATATGTTTTAAACGTCATCTTGAAGCGTTCTTGTGTAGGCCGAACATAGACTAATAACCCAAGACCCCGCATAGCCGGGCGACCCCCGCTGCCACGCTCGAAGTAATTTCACCCTATAGTGAGACACTAATTTACTGTAAGTGACAGTAAACTTAGTACGTCAAAATGGCAACCATTAATATCCGACTTTCTCTTACGCCCCGCGGAACAATGGCGCGTTCCCTGTCTAGCATTGCGTGTTCCCGCACCCCTTATTTTTGGCAGCTTAGGTTTCATAGAAATAACGCGCTAAGCGGAGTATAGAGATATCTTGTATATGTGGCCGAAGCAGAGACTAGTTAATATTAAAGAGACAAGTTTATATTATAGAATGTTAAACACGGACTCGACTATAATAATCACATATCAATACAAAAAAGTATTTAGTATTTAGAATGTAATTTTCTTTGTCGTGGATACTAATTACTTATTCCATCTGTATGTGTCAGTTATTTAAAAAGTCTCGGCACTATTATTTCGACTACCGTCATTTTTTACAATAACAAATTGTTGTTGTTAGTAATTGTAATTTTTCCTCTAGCTTTTTTATTTTTTATTTGGTTTTTTAAACATAAAATTTCAAAACCGGTCAAGTGGGGTTGCCAGTAGTGACATGAATGTCATCTGGAAATATTGTTGTCACTAGTTAGATTAAGTATAGTTTTAAGTTCTGGTTGCCCTGAAAATCAGCGTTGTGGTTACACTGCCATGACTCGTGCTGAGTGGCAACCATTTTGGTGTAAATTATAATTATAATTATTTGTATATTTCATGTTATGTTTCTGTTCGCTTTGCACCAAATAAATATTTTTCATTTCATTTCGTTTCTCATTTAGAATAAATATTTTGTTCATTAATCAGCCCGTATTTATCCGAAATTATCCGAAATATCCGAATATTCGGATAAAAAAATTTTTGCTATTCAAATTATCCGAATATTAAAAATTTACGGATATTGCAAACCCTAACCGCAAGCCATCCGGTTGCCTAGCGGTCACTAAAACTACGCGTCATTGCTTTAATTAAATTAGAAGGGCGAGATTCTCCGCTCGCACTCGCAGCTCCGTGTCACCTCACCAGCCCTCCATTTTACCTGCCTAATTAGGCTATCACTAAGCTAACGAACCTTACCCAACAGTAATTTTCAATTTCATTGTAAGTAGAAAGTGAGTACACGTGCTCAGTCCATTGCCCCATCACGCTGAACTATCTCCACACGTCAGTGCCCCATAGATGGGACACTATCGTACGAAGCACAGAAAGGGTACGGAGAGAACATGTCTAGTCACATTGACAACATTTTGAGTTATAGCGCTTTTAAAATTTGGAACGATTCAATTAACCTTTTGAACGCCAAGAGCCATTAAATCGGTCGTGTGCTGTCGTGCCTGCCACGCCAACGACCACTAAAGTGGCTATAGCGGACGCTGTCAAAGCAATTGTCCTGCTGACAGATAAGGTTTATATTCGTTATTTAAAGTCTAGTCGAGATATTGGCGTGTAGGCCACGTAGGCGTCTTGACGCGAGAGAGAAAGCGTTCAAAAGGTTAACCATACTTTTTTCGTAACTAGATGGTTTTTATGAGTTAAGAAGTGGATATACGTTAAAATTTACATCTGTAACAGAAGTTGTTACTAATAGTTCATTGCAAGCTCTACATTGTGACATAAAAATCTCATTTTACAAAAAAAGTGACCAGACATGTTTTTTCCGTGTACCTATCGTGTACCCTTCAATATGTTTTGTCTTAATCTGTCACTTTGACAATTGTGTTTGTTAGAAACAGACAAAATATATATCAACTAATTGAGGTCTGGGAGACGTTTATGAATAAGAGGGTTAGATTTTAATTAGTATAACTTCATACTGCAGAATAATTAATAATATAGGGATAATTCTGATATAGTAATATTTTTAGCTAGTTAGAGAACAGCATTACAGAAAGATATTGTACTAATTCGAAAGCGTGCTTGTTTGTTCCTTAGTGACCCATATGTGGAGCATGGACGTGTGATTTAATTTGCTTGGACGAACGAGGAAATGCAGACATGTTGTATGGAGACTGTTAATCATTAATATCATTATACATATTTTTCCCTTGTTGTAACTTTCGACTAAATTCTTCATGCCGTGGCATAATACAGGTACCCACTTTATTAAACTTCTCCTAGCTTTATCTATTTCAACCGTGATTTGGTAAGATATAATTAGTCATTTTGAATCGGGTATTCAGTAACTGATCGAAAGCAATGGAAGATAACAAAAGACAATATTTATCAGTTTATTATAAAATAATTTACGGCTTTTTTGTGTTTTTGTCATTATAAAATGTACTTAATAAATAATAATAAATTTAAAAGACACGTACAACGTGTTTTACAGTAATTTAATCTTACTTTAAGTATGTACATACAGTCGATGGATAGATAGTTGTACAATTTGGTAGGTGTTGTTGCGTCGTATAAAAAGGGGGATAGTCCGTATGTGAGGTGTTGAATACGGGTAGTCGTTGTTGTTGCTGTTGTTGGTTGCTAGGCGGCGGGAGGGCGCCTGCAACCGCCCTTAGCCCTCCGCAGGCGCCGCGTCCTCATCGTTGCCAAGAGCTTTGTCGCACATTTTTTGTAGGAAAGCTGTAATAGTAAAATATAGGTAAGTTTCGGTGTGTAAGATGTCCCATAAAAATTATTTATAAACAATAGTAGATTGTTTGACAAGGGTCTAAAGTAGGCCATATTACCACGAGGTGGTTATTTTCCCGAACGAAGTGAGGGAAAATTGTTCGAGTGGTAATATGGCTTTTAGACCAGAGTAATGCATACTATTTTTCACTTCGATTGCGAGAAAATAAGATAAAAATACTTATTATTTACGCACAATAACTAAACTAAGGTTAAATTATGGTTTAACTTGACGGTCTTTAAATTTTTTTAACTTCTTTGACATAGATACAAAATATAAACACCGCGAATAAATGCCACAGACGACGGTATAATTAGCTCTTTAAAGTAGCTATTAGACATTGCAATTTGTAGGGTCCAACCTGTCGGGTTGGTAGGTGTAATGTACTTAGGGAGTAGGAGTCCCGATCTAGGGCGATCGGCAGTGCCCCGACACCCGCAGCTGTTTATGGAGGTCGTTAGAGTTATTTTACCTTTTTTATTTATAATGTTAGCCATTTTCTACACATTCCGTCTGGTTTTTTATTTAAAATAAAAGTTAAATTGTGTAGATTCGCTGGTAATGAATATATTTATCTAGTTTTGAATTTAAATAATAGAAGGGTTGGGCAGATGAATTTAGATTCAGGCAGCTCGAGCGGTCATTTAAATATCTATAATAAAAAAACCAGTTTCAGATTTTATTTAATGTGTACTGTTATGTGTACTATCAACCGTGCTTCACCAAATACATTTTTTTGATGTTTTGAAGGCATCTCTGTAAACGTTGAGCTAGGGTCGATAGGGACGATTTGTTGGTAAGGTAGGGTCCGTAGGGGCGAGTTGTAGGGAAAGTGTAATAAAGTGCGTTGGGGCCGACAGGAGTTGGACACAACCGATTGGGCCCTACAAATTGCCATGTCTAATAGCCGTTTAAACACGCTTTAAATCGCTTCCAAAAAATTACAATATTTTTTTAATGATTGTGAAGTAGGAACTAAAAAACACCTCACGTTTTGAGAATTAAATTGCGTTTCCTCATTGGTCGATTTTAACATTGCTGTATTCTGATTGGTTGATATTAAATACAATGTTTTTTAAGGATTTTAATTATTTACACAGTATACGCACCAAAAAATTATCTTGCGTTCCTATTAACTTCGATATGTGTGTTGTGATTGGTGGATTTAATATGGTGAAGTGTTCCGATTGGTCAATTTAAAATCATAAATATGTATACATTTTAGCCCTAGAGGCTAAATGTACTACTTTAGTCCGCCTTGGTAAGCATAATATGACACACTTTTTGAGCATGAAAAGTGAAAACAATTTATCACGGCCCTTCAAAGCGTTAAGTACATAAGGGTTTGGGTGATTTTCAGTAATTTACAATACGTTCAAAGAAAATTTGGATTTGACAGATGTTTTTTATCCATTTGATGTATAAATCTTAAAGGAAACAACGAAAACGGAAACGAACCGGGGAAAGAAAACGGGGGGGCCGTTGTGTTCCGAGGCTATGGACTTAGGCTAGGCTAGGCTAGGGACCTGGGGGCTTAGACAAAATGACAATAGTTTGTGGAAAACGAATCGAAACGCTATCTGTCTCTCTACCGCTCTAACTATGGAAGAGTGATAGAGAGACTGATAAGGTTTCGTTTCGTTTTCTACAAACGATGATCCCCGTTGGGTGGGGGTCGAAGTGCGGTGTAGTCTAGGGTATCATTTAGTATTAGTAGGTAGTTTAATTAGTTTTAAGTTGAGCACCAAATGTGATGCTTGTAATATACTTTAGGGTTATGAATTTATGACAAGCTAGATATTCAATTAAGTGTATATAAATCATCTGTCAATCGATAACTGACTTTGAAGTAGGAGGTAGGTACCACCGCCGCCGTACGATTCGGCAGTCGGCGGTCAACAATATCCGATTGATATTTATATCAGTCTGTTATGGCATCTGCTTGACTTAAGGCAGTTAATTATGGTAGCTATTATGAATAACCCAAATTAAGTGATAAACATGATAAGTATGACACACAGAAAATTATACCCAAGAATAAGATTAATTAAGAAGAACTTAAACAAAACATCAAAGTTGTGCATGAAAATGAAGTTACTGAAATATTACAGTAGGTAATCATCGGTATCTTGAAAGTTATTGACTGTTACTTCACCTGATGTCGACAGCCGAGACCATATTCCCATAAAATATACAAGAAAAAAGTACACAACAGTAGCAAAGCACGAACGAAGAGCAGCGATAGCGACACCCTTTAATTATCTATCCACTTACGATCTTATAACTAAAGATATGACGGGATGTGAATCTTCTACGCCATCACCTTCTTCAGGAATGCTGTAAATGGATAAAAGGTAAAACAAGGGCACACACACATCGCACAAAACTACACATGCTTAGGTAACAATGGAGTGGGCTCATTTTATCATTCCAATCTAAGGGGAATAATACTTTGACCTGCTTTACAGCGAAATAATTACCTTACTTATTTACACTAAAGTTGTAAAACAACTAAGGTTTGTGCATTAGTAGGAATCAATAATTGGATTGTTTAGCATAAGTCGTTTTCGACTACTAGGTGCAATGAGTTTACATAAATATATCTAAGGTCTACCTACTATTTTAAGTTCTCTAATATTCAAACTTTATTTACACTAAAATAAAATGTATAGAGCGCATTATTTCAATCCACACACAGTGAACACTTGGACTGTCATTATAAATGTATAGTTTTTAGTGAAGTAAAATCATTGACAGTTTTTTCACTTCTTCCGTTTAAATTGTATCAATAATAGACTGAAACTATGCGCTTGTATAAATAAAAACTACAAAAAAACTAATGGAGTACCTAAATGTCCAAAAAAGTAGATCAAAAATTTTCTAACTGAGTGAATACTCACGCGCATAGGGGATCATGCCGTCGTCATCTTCTGGGTCCATGCAGTCCTTGACGACCTCATCGACCTCTTTGTCATCGAGCTTCTCACCTGGTGACAATATTCGCCATTTTAGTATTACAAGTCTATCTATAGTATCTATCCTATATCTTGTTTGCCTATGAAGCAGGATGTCCCTGGTTCGAATCCTGATCAGGGCCTTAATTTATGTGTCACGGAGTTCCTGAGTTATGGATATTTTCTATGTATTGATCTGTTATATTAGGGCAGATGCCCCGGTTGCTACTGTGCCGGTTTTGGCCATTTTCAACTTTATTTAGGTATAGACAAATCTACAAGTCTATGGTTTATAGTTAATATAAGAGTAAGTTGTGGCAGTACAGATGACACTGTCATCTGTCATGTAATTGTTGTCATTCAGTTGTCAGGAGCCATAGAAAAAAGTGGCCAAAACTGGCTCCTGAGCCCCTTTCTGACATATAATTAAAGAAAATAAATAGATCTAATGTCAGAATCTTAACAGCGGAGATTCATATGAATACTTATAGTAATATATTTTCAATTACTTAGTATATAAAGAGTGTCATAATTCCTTATTGACACAAAATGACGGACGTCTGAATAAACAAGTGGCCAAATCCGGGGCATCTGCCCTATATATATCGACGCCTGGTACCCAAAACTCAGGCCTTATTGAGCTTACTGTGTGATTCTGATTAGATTAGGTTGATTTTTGTCAGATTGTCACATAATATTTATTTATTTAAGTATCAATTAGAAATACACAACAAGTATTATTCTTTTTATTATCTGGCTTGAGCAGTTGAGCCCGGTCACACTTACTTTTCACGCCAAGTTTTACGTCAAGTGTGTTTCTTCAAAACATCGCCACTGCCACTGCCAAAGCTAATGCGAACTTGACGTAGGCGGATTTTATTTGAATGTGTTAAAACATCAGGTTTTCTTGGCCCCCATTTTGTTTTTAATAGGTTATTAATTATTTTTATATTTTGTTATTTTGCTATAGGTACTTTATTCGAATAAGTACAAATACGATATTGTGTATGATGTAGATATGTTTTTTAATCATTATGTAGGTCCATTATGTTAATCAATGTAGCTAACTCTGTTGCTACAAATTCAATTGACATATTGATATGATATTCTCGAGCAAAAAGTAATATTTATGTAATTGGAGAAACTATAAGACTAATAATAACTTAACACCGGTATGTAGGATTGTACGTACACCTACTACAATCCCTTAATCTATGAAAATGGCGCCGAGCCAACTTTTACAAATCTATATAATTGTGTCTAATCTATTTCTGTCTCACTAAATCAATGTCATTTGGATTTCCTAAAAACTACTGTTATTTTTACTCCTACCTAGTCCACCTACAACATTGAAGAATTTAAAATCATATCAACCTCTAAACTAAAAGGTAACGTGTAATAAGTATCGAACAAGAATTCACGCTGAGGTATGATTCTATTTATTTTATGACGCATTGTTTGTCCAGTCTGATAAATCTAGTAATCTAGTTCACATCATCTTACTAGCAAAAATGATTGAGTTGTATCCGACAAAGCAAGCATTATTTTCTATTGTTTCTAACATAAGCAACAAACAAATATGGAGAGGGATGTGCAAAACTACGCTCAAATGATTTAAATATGATTTATCCAACCCCAGATTGATAAAACACAAGAATACATTGACGAACAAAAATGCAAATATTTATTTTATGTACTTAAATATAATGGAGACGGATCTTGCTTACTTTTGTTTTCCAACATCATTGATACAAAACGCATTCGAATAACAAGAGCAGTCGAAATACTTTTATCTGTTTTTGATTTTTTATCATATTTACCAGATGATACATATATAGATGAGACGTTTTAATATGAAGTTAGTCGTCAAATACGACATCAAAACATCGAAATGTCAGAATCCCCTATTACGTTTCAAGAGCAAACATAAATGTAAAACGATTGACCGACCAATTTTCTGATTCATTGATAATTTTATTCTATTCCTCATGTAACCTTAGTCTCTATTAGTATCATTCCCCATACTGCAGGTGAAACCACAAAGTTGGAACTTGGAACTGACTTAACGCAATCCCTGTGCATGCCCTGAATGACATGTTTTGCCCAATGAGCTCACCTAGCGCGAGAAGTGTGTGTGTGAGCTCAGCACCGAGCATAAGGCCGTTCTCGTTCTTGTCGTACAGCTTCAGACATTCCAGGAAGTCTTCGTAGCCTCCCTGGTCTTTGTCCTTTTTCGCTGAGGAGTAGATGGGAAGGAACTCTTCAACCTGCAATTGATATTTGGAAATTTATTTACATTCCACATAAACAATTTCAATTCGAAAGAATTTTTTACATAATTTTATTATTTTCCTATTGCTAGCTAACAAAGTGTTTTTTCCATGGTTAAATACGTGTATATTATAAGTATTAAGCGAGATTTTAGCCCACCCAATGAAGAAAAACTTAGAGGAAATAATTCGTGTATAGCCAAATTTTGGTGTAGTTGTAGGCAAAGGTATCTTACACAACATACTAAAAGTACCGGTGGATGGGGGGGAAGGGGGGGCTGTAAAGGTCCCTAATTTTGGTTTTTCGTAAATAACTCGGTAACGGTGGCTCATACGAAAAAATGTTCTATTGCTTAATTCATTCACATATAATTTTCTATAAAAAAGATTCTTTGCACTTTTTTGCTGGGATCAATGTTTAATGAGATATCGAGGAAATACGATAAACACTTTTTTAAACTTTCGGAGCTAATATTTACGAAAGTATTAGTTTTATCCAAAAATTGTTTTGGATTACCCGTATTGTTTCAAAGAGACCTATCCAAAGATACCCAACACATTAGGGTTGGAGAAAAAAAAATATTTACCCCCCACTCCATGTGTACGGGAGGTACCCGAAAAAATATTATTTTTTCATATTTTGTTTTAAAACTTTGTCTAGCCCAACCCCGCTAGCGGCGCCCCCATCCACCGGTACTTTTAGTATGTTGTGTAAGATACCTTTGCCTACAACTACACCAATATTCAGCTATACACGAATTACTTCCCCTATCAGGCAGTTAAGCGGCTTCGTTTGGTGAGCTATTTGTTAAAAGTTATTATTATATATAAGATTACAGCTTAATACGAATTCCGATTTAAGTGTGATTAAAACTTAGTAAGAATGAGTTTAACCATACCCCCCATACGGAAACCGCATCAGTGTGATAATCGCCTTAATCGTGAAAGTAAACAATCATTAAACCATAGATAAAGGCCCTAAATACGTATTTAATCTAAGGTCCTAAAATTCATAAATGGTGTTCAGAGTCTGGAGTGACAACGACACTACAGGTAAATGAACTCTTGTTAAAACGAACGTGTTTTAATGGACTTTGATAACTTCAAAGTTTATTAAATCATACACGACAATTAGTACTTACAGTGAGGAACTTCTCGCCCTTCTTCTTGGTGCCGCCGAGCTTCTCGATGGTGGCAAGTGTGGGGTTGAAGTTGAGCGCCCTCAGGACATCCCCGAGGTTGAACGCGTCCACCTTGCCACTGCCGTCGAAATCGTAGATGGAGAAGGCGAAGGATGCCCCTGAGAATACAAATTAGTCGTTTTGAATATTTTTTTGATTCTCATTTCTTAAGCTGTTAACACGTTTCGTAACCACCATTTCTTATTCGAGCGCGTAAGTATATCACCTGATCGCGTTTAATAGAAACAGAAACGTAGGTGAATGGAGCAAATTCGTGACGTTCATAAGTGCATTGTAATGTGCCTAAATTGAAGAATCTGTTATCTTTTATCTTTCGTGTATGTTTGTATTTGGAAACCAATTTGCTCTTAAGTACCTTCATCAACCTACTTAACAATGTTTCTAATATTTTTTGGAATGTAGGCAGCTCTTTGAATTTAAAAACTTTGCTGTTTTTTATATGCATTGATTCGGCTTGGTATACAAAAATTAAAGTACCTATTGCTTATATTTCGATCAATAAAAAATTTAAGATTTACTAAACCGGAATTATAATGGGATTGGGATAGCTGTCAATCCATATTGATTTTGACGTAAGCGTATGGCAAATCTGTCAAGTCTAATCCCCTTCTCATCGCGGCTGCATAATACACCTGAATTGGTGCAAGTTATACAGTGACTCAATGCTATGATTACACATATATTTCCAGAATTATCTATTGTATCTGCACCTCAGTCGAGACACCATGGGCGCGGCCGCGTGGGCGGACATTCTTCGCCGAAAATATTTTCTTTTCTCGCCAGTTTCGATATATTCACTGTGTCGACTCCTGACTCACATTCTAATTTTAGAGCGTAGCTCTGTGCCCTACTTGTGGCGCAAGTCCAACTCCTTTGAAGTTCTTTGTATGCTGATGTTAAACTTACATGAATGTTAAATCAATTAAATATAATCTGGGCAGAATCTAATCCTAACTTGAAATTAGTTACTTGTTGACAAAAAAACTGTGACACAATATTCATTTTTTATTTACTTATCATTTACTGTACTTTAACATAGCTAGGTATAATCTAATCACGTTGGTCAATTTAAATATTTAGGTATTTAAATTGTATTAAATTATTAATTTAAGCCATGTGTTCTTCTAACGAAGCAACTAATGCATAAGTTAGGTATAAGTCTTTTCTAACCTCACTATCCCTAGCAATTAAGTTCTCATGTAAGTGTCATTTTCTGTTGTTTAATGAGAAAAATATTCCTATTCAAGAAAATTCTAACGAGCGAGCTCAATGAAGTTCCGTTGTTTTATTACATGGTCATTATTATGGTATTCTAAATTTCAACTCAATTTCTAGTTTCTGCAAGATTTTTTGCAAGATTCAACCTTAACATAGTCACAAACGTTACGAAATTAAATAAAACTTGTTTTTTTTCGAAATTAAGTACGTATAAACATTATAAACATTAGTCGATTATGGTTTAAAATATTATTGTGTACCTAGTCAACTAATAAATTTTCAATAATGATTAGATTACTTAATTTAAAATTAAAAAATATTTTGTTGCTAAAAACAAAAAAGTTACGAGTATAAATTAAAAAGGGTCAAGTCTTTGTCAGTAGACCGGTATACCAACTATGGTATACCGGTAACTCAGTGCATATGTAGAGATCAGCTGATCGGCCGCATACGGTGACCTTGATATTGACAGAAGGCTAGATTGTAAATGACGAATTTGACAAGAGAATATCCGTATGCGTAGACGTAGGTAGATTTTGGCTGGGCGCCGAAAACGTAAAGTAGGGTTGCAGTGAAATTTGAGCGGTGTTTCTCTGTTTGGGCGGGCGGGCCGCGCGCCACGTGACCGCCGGTTAAATTTAGAACGCAGCGCGCGCGCAGCGTGGCCATGCCAATGCCGCACCACCGGCATCTCTTAGCAACGATTACGCGAACCTTATTAGAGAAACGATTCTATACTTAGATGTTACGATACTCGCTCGCATTACATTCATTTTGCGACCATTCACAACCTTCAGTGTTTCCACCAACGCTAACTCAATTATGTCATCTTCAAGAATATCCAAAGGAATTCGGTACAAAACTGTCAGATCTATACAGTATATTTGAACTGTCCTGCTAAAGAGTAATTAGTATAATCTTATCAGTATAAGTATCAAATAATAAGAATACTCACTATCGACGTCGTTCTTGCTGAGGTCGCTCTGAAAATGACGAAAAACATTTCGTTACTTTTCATGTTCAATGGTATCATGCTATGTGTAGGATTAGTTGTGTGGCAGCGTCAGGACACTGAGTGTTTGTGTTATCTGCCCAAGCATACAATACCATGTTAATTCACTTTCCCTTAAGCACAACACTGATTTTAAACGTGGTTTTATGTGTTGGTCGCTCCAGATCTTTGAAATTCTTCCGGTCTGCGGAATATGTTTCTTGCGTCGGATAGATATCACTGGCCGAGCTAACTGTCCGTTTTTTTCACTGTACTCCTTTATCACAATTTCACTGACGTCAGGAGTGACTCACCATTTTGTGTGGTGGTAGTTGGTTCCCTCCCGGTCTTCACTGGCGAACGTTCAGACAAGAAGTGGGGCTCGGCAACTTTTCGCGGGACTGTTTTAACTGGCTTAGATGGCGCACCCGTCTGGATATTTGAGATTTAGCCCAGGAATCCGCAACCGTTCTATTTTCAGCGGAGTCGGTCCGTCGCCGCGGCCGCTTCGGGCAAGCGTCCTTCGCACGCGCGCGAGCGAGACGAGGAGCGTTCCCACCCGCCCTCGCCAAACCTACCAACCGCACGCCTATTCCAATGATAAATCTACATTTACGATAACTATTTCGATCGGATCTCTTTCGGAAATCGAGGTGTTCGACAGCTACCTGCTCGACCCGCGCTGATTGATTTAATGCGATGCTTTCGCTTAACAATATTGTCCAAAAACACCTATTGGTAACGGTATGATTGCAACAGGTACCTTAGTTACTGAGGTTAGTCACGTAGATAATTAAATCAAAGAATTCATTACAATGCAATAACAAAATTACTAAAGTAAAGATTAGTTCTGCAATTAAACATCTACTCTCTAATCATGAAACATGTTTTAAAGGGCTAGTATGGCACAGATTGATACAATAAAGTTCACGTATTCTTCGATGGAATAGAACAATCATTTATTTTAATTCAAATTATATTTAGGTGACACGCGTTATTTTAAGTGAAACGACAAAATCTAAATTGCACAGCAGAGCTATTAGATATCACCACAGACTTCCATTGAGTTTTGTGTAATCCATCCAGTTCTGTGCGTCGATGAGCGCCTCGTTGATGGAGTTACACTTGGCCTGGCAGGGCAGGTCGGTGGATACGCGCTGGTCCAGCAGGCTGGAGGCTCGGCGGCGCATGCTTGATGAGAGCGGGCGCTGGCCAAGAGAACCCGGTCCCTGTAATCATCATAACTATTGACTAGACAAGTAGTTAGTAGTGTAGTCACTATTCTTTGGTAGTCACTGTAGAGTAAAGGTTGAACAGTTGAACACGCCAAAATTTGGGCATGTAAAAATAGCTATAAGTTATTCGAAAGATGGAGATATTCAAACTTTTTAAACAATTATTTTCTCACAAGGAACAGGGCTATAAAATGATATGTATGATGATAGTTTTATTTTCTTTTATTTATTCATTGGCAAAATGTCGAGCGTATAACATCAAAAACGTGAACGCATTCTGCACGAACATGTAAAAATCTCATGTTAAGCTACAAAGATATCGCGAAAAGGCTGAAATATCCACAATCTACGGTTGGCCACGTATTAAAAACATTCCGTGAACGCTTGACTATAGATAGAAAGCCAGGAAGTGGTGGGTTGCAGGGAGTCAAGAATAAGAAAAAAGGAACAGAGTATTTTAAAGATTTTTGCCTCAAATCATACGATTTCATCTCGTGATGTTGCTAAAAAAGTGATTGTCTTTTTAGGTTGAGGGAGGTATCCATATGCAGGTCCTATGTTGCAGATCTGTTCCCACCATTTACGAAGGCTTTTGAAGTTTCCCTGGACCGATGAGTCATCAGCGTACCATGTCTGGAGTGTATTCTGTTCTTTTTAGGGTTCCGTAGTCAACTTATAGTTTCGCCATGTCTGCCCGTCCGTCCGTCCGTCCGCGGATAATCTCAGTGACCGTTAGCACTAGAAAGCTGAAATTTGGCACTAATATGTATATCAATCACGCCGACAAAGTGGTAAAATAAAAACTGGAAAAAAATGTTTTATTAGGATACCTCCCCTGTACGTAAAGTGGGGAGTGATTTTTTTTTAAATTTCAACCCTAACGCGTGATATATTGTTGGATAGGTATTTAAAAATGAATAGGGATTTACTAAAATCATTTTTTGATAATGTAAATATTTTCGGAAATAATCGCTCCAGAAGTAAAAAAAAATGATCCCCCCCCCCCCCCTCTAACTTTTGAACCATAAGTTTTAAAAATATGAAAAAAATCTTAAAAGTAAAATTTTATAAAAACTTTCTAGGAAAATTATTTAGAACTTGATAGGTTGAATAGTTTTTGAAAAAAAATTACAAAATAATTTCTGAACTAAGTTTGTAATTTAACCGTATAAGCAGGTGTTTATTGTATCTGTAATTTCTACAAAATCACAATGAAATGACGTGGTTTCAAATAAAGTAAAAACGGTGAAAATCGGTTCACGCAATAAAGAATTATCCCATAAAAATCATCTTCCATACTTTAAGCTCGCGCGTTATAGTTTACTTAATTTGCCGATAGATGTCGCTGTACGTGGAACGCTCATATCATATCCTACATGGCGGTGTTATTTTTATTCTTAAGTGAGGACACTTACTGTGACGGACGGAAAACTACGGAACCCTACACTGAGCGTGGCCCGACACGCTCTTGGCCGGTTTTTTTAGTATATTGATTATGGGTAATGTTGCAAGAGCATATAGTGGCATAGCGAGTGGATCGCCTTGTGTCTGAGTTTCGAATAACAAGATCGGCATGGCCGTTATATGTGTTGTACAGGAAACGGGCACAATGTGGCCAATATATTCGGGCCTGCCACAAAGCAAGCTGCCTATTTACACTGTTGAATGAGCTGTTAGCACCAACGAGGAGCATTCCCCATTCTGAGCTTGGGTGACATTTCTCTTCAAAAGTGTCATTCATTGCATGTATGGCTCCTTCGATACCAGAGTTGAGGCCACTGCAAAGTTGCCATTGTCCACATGCTTCGGTAACTTCAGATCCTGTTGCCAAGATCATACATTTAGAGAGGATTCTTCTAAGGCATTCCCCGATTCCAATGGGTCTCACGCCTGGGCATTAATCCAGAGCTACCAGACGGCTCGACATAAGGGATTGTATTTGTGTCCAAGGTACGTGTTCGTTATTCAATTTCATAGTAAGTTGGGCTATGGCATTTCTTAGGTGCAGGCTCGCATCGCCGAATCGTAAGAGAAAGTCCTTCCAATTTTCGGACGTTGAGCCAGTTGGACCCCCATCACCATGTAGTTTTCTTGCAACTTGCTCGACGTGGTTACTAGTTATGTCGATTGTTATTAAATCAAATACAAACATTGAAAACAAAAATTAACCCAGCAGGACTTGAACCTGCATCGATACGCCTTTCCGGGGTTCGATCGCTTTACCAATTAAGCTATGGGTCAAGTTACTAAGTTGACGAAATTTTCAATGCCTTCAATCATCTTTTTGCATTTATGATCTACTTCGGCTTTACAGCAGCCGTAAGCGACATCTAGGTACTAACTACTAGAGTTAGATACCCTTCCCGCCGACACTATCGCAAGTGTCACAACGAAAATATAGAGGGCGCTGCTTTCAACTCATAATTATTTTTGCATGTTTTTAAAGTGGGGCATTCCACTCATACAATAGATTGTTATTAAATCAAATACAAACATTGAAAACATTGAAAAAATAATCAACCCAGCAGGACTTGAACCTGCATCGATACGCCTTGCCGGGGCTCGATCGCTTTACCAATTAAGCTATGGGTCAAGTTACTAAGTATTTTTTCGTATAGTAGTAAGTAGTAAGTATTATGGCGTATCGATGCAGGTTCAAGTCCTGCTGGGTTGATTATTTTTTCAATGTTTTCAATGTTTGTATTTGATTTAATAACAATCTATTGTATGAGGGGAATGCCCCACTTTAAAAACATGCAAAAATAGTTATGTCGACATCTAATAATGGTGGCATTTCGGGGAAATCCTCGGGCAGGGCAAATAAGTCAGGGCTATCTGACTTGTCCTGTTTTCTCTCAATATTTTCCTTTATTAAAAAGCGACTATTAAATATCAGATGTTGTTATTATTATATATAAGTTATAAAAATTCTACTATTTTGTTACTTTCCATTAACTTTGTTAAATATGCAATATGAATTAACTCACAAAAAAATGTACAAAATTGCCACAAAATCAAAAATACAAAAGCAGCAACATTTAAATAAAAATAAGGACTTATATGACCGGGACATCCTTTACTTACAAATAATAATAAGATTAATAAGTTTTAGTTTGAATATGCTAGTAGGGACGGCTAAAATATTAAACACAAAAATTAAACATTTGTTCGTGATAGTACCAAATGAGTTTACGTTTTGGTTAGGGGATCAGAACAGAACAGAATAGAAAAATAAAAGTAGAAATTATTCTGAGAGAATCAGACCGGAATAAAAAAAAAATATACACGGATCCTTTGGAGAATCAGATCGCAATAACCCGGTACGAGCCGGGGTTTGAACCTGAGCTCTCTGCATTGAAAGCCTAACGTCTTACCGCCAGACTAGAAGCGCTCAGGATTTTGCCTAGTAAAGCAATATTATAATTTTAATTTCAAGCATATTTTACAGATAGGTGTGTCATTTCATTTTGTAGTGATGTCTGCCTATAAGATTAATCTAATGTCGGTTTACACACTCGGAAAGGTGTGAATGGTGTGATAAAATAATAAAAATTAAGTATTCATTATCTCGGAAATGAAGCTTATTAGAACACCGGTCTTTTAAAAAAAAATTAACTTAATTTGAGCTGAGGAGTTAAAATAAAATATCCTTAAAATTACGGGAAAAACCCGGTGTATAAATAAACAAAAGTGCACCTTGCGTTTTCCGGAAGCTTTGCGGCGCCACCAGCCACGTAGACAGGCCAGGAATCTGGCCCCCTGCAGCCGCCAACGCCGAACGACACCGCTCTTGCCCGGAGAGCCCGCGAACACGCCGGAAGTCGCGACTAAACCTTCCCGCGGTTTCTTGTTATCCTAAAACATGTCATTTATTTATATGCGCCAGAAGTACCGCAAAATGTCATCTCGCTCGAAGCTGGAGCCACAGCCATAATAATACTATTACATACCATATGAAGTGTACCTAGATAGTATTTCTGTTAATTTAATAAGATTCTAGAGCTCTCAGGGACGCACTTTGTTGACTGTGCTTGGATGTGACGCGCTTATCATCAGGCAAGGCAAGCACTGTTTTGCGATGAAAATAAATCCATTTCGTACGTAACTAAAGTTCGATATAAACTATTCAACATCTTGAGCGCATGTCTGCCCCATTGTCTAGGATCAAGAATATGAACCTAGGTATTTACTAAACAAGCTTAACATATTTGTTTAATGTAATCGCAAAAAATAGGCCAAGAACATAAGTAAACACGTTTATTTTAGTGCCCGAAATGTATTGTTTTCTTTATTTGCATCAGATGAAATTTCGGGTTAACGTGGCTTCCTGGTATGACTTACATCATAGCAGATATGTGCAGGACAACGCATTTCCTTAAGAATTCGTATTTTTTTTTTATGCTATTTTTATTTTATTTTATTTATTTAAGGATCACCAACGGATAAAACATCTAGGTATAGTACAGACACGATACAAGAATCATAACGATCGAATCGATGCTATAACAAATGACTGCACAATGTAGGCCTCTTCTACAAAAATCTCTGGTCGATATATGTATTTGATTTTCACAGATCGTGCCCTTCAGGTGTTATTGTTTATAAATGTCCGTGTGTTTACAATATTCACAGCTTTGATGCGTCAACATTTTTGAATGCAGATATTAAACTGGTTTTGACTAAGTTAAAAATAATCATTAACAACATACGATACCTTCTCAGCTTCGTCATATGAACGATCAGTGTCATTAGAGGTATTTCCTGTAAGCAATATAATTTCTTGCATCAACATTCCTTTTGGATCTTCTAGAATAGGAAAATCCTCCTCATCCGAACATTGATCGTAATCCCCTGGTAACATTAAAAAAAATGAAGTGTACCAAAGTCTAAAAATTAAATAGCAAAAGTATTGTAGCCTTTCACTTACGATTCAAAGTAAGATATGTATTTTCATACAATTCCGAATTTTCAGTCTTGAAATCCTTAGCAAGAGAATACTGTTAAAACATTACATGTATTATTAATTGCGTGTCGTAACTTATTCGTACTTTAAAATAAGTAGTAAATTATAAACCTTCAGCGCCATTTGCGATGTCATTGGATCTTGAGGTATCTGACAGACATCTTTTGTACATGGTGGATTATCGTCAATGTCATTATCCACGTAGAATTCTAGGTGTTTCCCAGACTCTTCTAATCCTTCTTCAATGCAACAAAAAGAAGAATTTCCTGAAATCTTAACATGTTGGTCGGCAGCCTCTTCTTCTTTTTCTTCTGTAGCACGAAACGCGTCAAGTGCTGCATTCATGTAAAAGTCCATTACGCTGTTTATAAAGGGAGGCAATATTTCGTTGTACTCGGTATTCTGGAGTTGATTTGCATGTTCGCTAATTCCTAATTCCACATCGCTTATGTCAAACAAGTGATTTATAAATAAAGATGTAGAGTTACTTAGCTCATCTTGTTGCTAAAATGGGAAAAGTTGTATGAGATAACTTAAGGTAATGCTACAAATATTATCGCATTTTAATATAGACAAATTACTTACGGACTCTATATACTCGTCTCCTTGGCCATTTTCTTTTTTCGGTTTATCATCTGAAACATTTTTATACGACGGTCAAAATGCAGCTACATCGAAAATAAAAATAGAACCAATCCGATATGCCGCCGCATATACCTATACAACGTGTTACACCCAAGACTAAATAACCTGAAAACTGTTTGTTCAGAATCGAGAGTGGAATCGATTGCAGTACTTATATCTGAACATGGATTTACTTTTTCTTTGATTTAGCAATTTTTTGCGTGTCGAGTCTAAAAGTTTCTAATAAGTACTACAGTTTACCATTCTATCGAGAGGTTAGGAGACAGAGGTTGAATATTTAATTATGGCTGGCAGCTTTGACAAATTTGTTGTTTCACTGTAGATAGTGTCATGTTGGTTGTCATTGTCAAAGTATTGTTGTTATTATCGGTATTGATTTTTTCGCAATAACTACACTAATATGCAATAATTACTGTGAAATGGTACGCATAGCTAGAGCGACGTATTAATGCGGTACGACATTTTCAAGAAGAGTTTGAAATCGTCAACGTTATATATCGTCGTACTGTACGAAACAATGTTTGGGGCATTACAACGCGCGTAATCAGCCTTTTTAAGCAGAAGAAAATGTAATGCAACATTGTTTCTTCTACCGCTTCTACGGCTAAAGTTTTCAGCTGGGAAAGTTGAATACCATTTCTATGCCGCGGAAGGACAACAAGACAAGATCGGACACGGAGGTCGCTCAACTTAGTTTTCAGCTGGGAAAGTTGAATACCATTTCTATGCCGCGGAAGGACAACAAGACAAGATCGGACACGGAGGTCGCTCAACTTAGTTTTCAGCTGGGAAAGTTGAATACCATTTCTATGCCGCGGAAGGACAACAAGACAAGATCGGACACGGAGGTCGCTCAACTTAGTTTTCAGCTGGGAATGTTGAATACCATTTCTATGCCGCGGAAGGACAACAAGACAAGATCGGACACGGAGGTCGCTCAACTTTTTGTCGGTTTAAGTCTATTTATGAGTGTAGGTACGTACCAACAATAAGAGCAGCTGAGTGACTGACTGTATCTTGTGCTTTATGTAATTAAATCTTCAATTTAATTGTGTGTATTTTACTAGACAATTTTTTATTAATTTAATAAACTGAAAAGTAAAATCGTTTCACGTAGTACGCCTAAACACAACCTTCTCCTATTAAATTAAAGCTGGAGACAAACGTCAGCTTTTCATGTCAGGTTGCCGGATACGGTTACTGAATCAATGTACCTGAAGGCGCATCTTTCACTCTTTGATAATTAAACCAACCGGATGCGAGACGCGCACTAATTTCTATCAGAAAAAGTCTGCCAATTTCGGCGCGGGGGACGAGGAAACGCACACAAATACTGTTAACACTAATGCAATTTCCATTGATGTCGCTACACACGCACACGATAAAATTATCAAACACTAGCATAAAATATACTCACACAAGTACAAACACAGCCACAGACAACCTGTCCGTGAACGAGATAATGTCATCTTTAAGTAAAAGTAGACAGTGCGAGGAACGCGTCGATAATAATATACTTAAGTATCGATATTTGTGACGTTTTCAAGTCAAAGGTACATCATTGTCGGTTGTTAATAGAGTTAATTGATGATGATGATTTTTTATGGTAACGCCTTTTTGACAACCGATAGTGATGTACCTTTGACTTGAACATGTCACATTTTATCGTAGATTTATTTATCGTATGCCTACATGTCACTGGATATAGATAGGCATTTCTTCCCTAGGGTAGTGGGAAAGCAGATGATGAAGAAAATCCAGTGAGTGCTGCGAGGTCCAGGTAGGACAGTAGAGCTGCCAAGTTTGTAACTCTTTTAGCACCACCCAGGGATTACGTGTAGGGTTGTCTAAGGTGTTTCCTACGGACGCAGAGAAACATTGTTCGTAGGTTAGTTATATATTTTTGTTTCTTTACCAAGTATAAGGTTTAGCTATTGATAAAATTATAATGTTAAGTTGTGATTAAATATCAAGTTTTTCTACCAGCATATTACTTACAATGTTAGTATTCTACGTAAGTTAGTTTGTCTATTTGTTCAGGATAAATCTTGCAAGCTAATTTAGAATAACTTTTATATTATCAATTTAATATTTTAATGTGTATTTGCTTTTAAATTTAGTGGAAAATACTACAAATTGGAAACAAATAACTATTACAATGAAACATTGAACTGCAAAGATCTCTGGAACATTACGGGATTCGAACCCACGTGTTTAGATTACCGTTCCAATGTGCTTCCAATTACATTAGACGTTCCTCTATCCACTTCAGTGAATTTTTCACTGTAATGAACAATGATGAATCAGTCACTAGCGACATCATGATGTTCCAGAGTCCTTCGCAGTTGATATTTTGATTGTAATGGGCATCTGTTTCCAATTTGTGTTTCTATTTCTATTATCTCTTCTTCATTTTCTATTATAAATAAAAAGTATAACATACTGCTAATTTTAATATCGACATTTATTTTTGTGCTGTCTCATCACTAAAACTTACCTGTTAGGTACAGTGATACCAGAGTCAGAAATTAAAAGTGCCTATTTAAGGAGATAAGTGTGTATACGTACCAGTGTTGGCCGTTAATTTCAATTAGAATTGAAAATTGATCAATAAGATTGAAGATTAATTCCGTAACTAATCAATTACACTAACATCAATTTTTACTAACGTTAGTTCGCATTGATTTTGTGACGTCGTCAATTACACTAACCGTCAATTAGAATTAACCTATTAGTTACACTAACGTCTCGAAAATTTAATAAGAATTACAGTTAATTAGATTAACGTTAGTGTAACTAAATTAATCCTGTCTTACACTAATAATTAATTTTAAAACTGCATCTCGGGTTCGGAAGTCGGGACCAATATCACAAGATGGAGCTCATGCTGGACCCTAGGGCTACCTACTGGATCTCGGGTTTGGCGCATCATAGACTCATGCTGTTTGGGCTCATTCGACTTGTACTGATAAGCAGATGGTACCGGTATCAAAATCTAGAGCTCATGCTGGACCCTGGTACCATCTGCTCATCAGTACAGGTCAAATGAGCCCAAATAGCATGAGTCTATGATGCGCGAAACCCGAGATCCAGTAAGGCTCCCCAGGGTCCAGCATGAGCTTCAGATTTTGATACCGGTACCATCTGCTCATCAGTACAAGTCGAATGAGCCCAAACAGCATGAGTCTATGATGCGCCAAACCCGAGATCCAGTAGGGATCCCCAGGGTCCAGCATGAGCTCCAGATTTTGATACCGGTACCATCTGCTCATCAGTACAAGTCGAATGAGCCCAAACAGCATGAGTCTATGATGCACCAAACCCGAGATCCAGTAGGGATCCCCAGGGTCCAGCATGACTTCTATCTTAGGATACCGGTCCCATTGCTTATTAATACAAGCCCCTGAGTCCAGAGTCAAAATCGAAACAAAAATCAAAACCTCGTAGCTTAACCTAAATTCGCGTTTAGTTAGGTAAATTATTAATGTCAATTACCAATTCAATCTACACTAAAAATTAAATTAATGTTTAAATTTTTGAGAAAGACTAAAAATTAAATATCTTCAATTATTAGTTATTCGCAAAGGATTAACATGTTAGTTACAATTAATTTCAATTCTAATTGAAATCAATTTGCACTAAACTATTAGTGTTCAATTTTTACTAACGTGTTTCAATCTTCAATTTTTAATTTTCAATTACACTAACGTTCGGCCAACACTGGTGTATACCGTACCTTATAATAAATAAAGTATAATCCATACAAAATTAAAATGCTACATAAAATGTATGGTGAAAATAAAGGAACGAGTTAATTTCTAAACAGGAATATCGTTATTTCAAGCATCTACAAGTATATTTCACTTAAGGGGCGGCACATTAGAGTGGAATTCATCACAGTAGCTGAAATTTGTCTATTAAAACGGAAATTTGTTTGTGGTAGCTGTATTTTTGAGACCATAGACAAATTTCAGCTTTTGTGCCGTACTTTGTAGTGTGCTTGTGCACACATACGGTGAGTTTCTTACGCTGGTTCTTCTCAGTTGAGGCTCCTTTCCGAACCAGTAGTAGTTTATTGCCCTTCCCATAATACGGTTTTAAAAAGATTTGAATTCAATACAGTTGTCAAACCAGTGTTTATGTTTTATTTCATTACCGTGCGTCCGTGCGTAATGTGCTATAGGCTAGGTGATCCTGATAGTGTCAGTTTTTTGAGTTCCAAACCACCTTACTGCCCTGCCCTCGGCGGTCCTCGACGACATACAAAATTTAGAAAGCTATGCGTGTGAATGAGTTTTACCTTTGAAGTACTGACGTTAATCTTTTCATTTTTGTTAATGATTAAAAAATAATATGTAATTTGAATAATTTAAAAGTCGATTAAAATATGTTTAGAAACAATTTAACAACAACACATACACACAGCACAGCAATGCTTTACAATTATGGCTGTATGCCGAATGGGTCTCTGCCTAACCCACGGAGTATCTTTTAAATGTATTGCCTAACCTGTCATAACAATGACAATGAATGGCATAATAGCGGACGTATTTCTGCCGCACTGGCGTCGATTACTCTTGTTTGCAATATTTCACTTACCTCCCTCGATGTAATCGTGTTCATAATTTCATACCCAATTTATGAATGAATTCATTGATAAATTGGGTATGCAATTATGAACCCGATGTGGTACAATGTACTACGAAGAGTCAAGTTTAAAAATTACCCTAAAGCAAATGTAGTACCATTAAGTGGCAACACTTTTTGATTGACAATATTTTTTAGTTTTTGCTAATTTCGTGCACCATTTGATGATATTTAGACGTAATTATATTTACAGATGAAAAGAAACGTTATTCTTCTGTAAACTAGATAATTCAGATCTTTTCTTATATGAAAACACGCAGCAATTCGGTATTTTTACCTCAGATCGTTCCGCGCTGACTGACATTCATTGAATGGCGTTTGACGCGCGACAACTAGTTTTATATAACCGCAACCGCTACCAGTGGTCTTGTACTTTTGGCAGAGGGGGACGCCTGACAATTACCACTCCATTGGTTTATTTCTCTGAGTTCATACTAAATGCCAGAACCTTAGAGAATTCAACCAGGATGGAGTAGCCATGTCTGCCTTTTCCGATACAAAAAAAGTCTGCCGATTTTTGCGGAGGAGGGGAACGTCAAATGTATGGCTATTCGTACGTAACGTACAAATAGCTACATCAGATAAACGTCAGTCCATCCATACATGTGTATGACCACTGTTCATATGTTTTCGGCAGAGGGGAACGAACGTCTGTCAATGGCGACTCCGGTTGGTTGAATTCTCAAAGGCCAGAGCTCTGCACGCATACGATACCCGTACGGTTACAAAACCTAAGGTCAGGCATACGTCCATAGAGCAACACAGGGGGGAGCCGGCATTCGCGCTGTTTCCCCTCTGCCGAAGTTCAAGCCCAAATGGGCTTGCACGGGTAATAATACTAGTTGCGGTCGGATTTCTAACTAGATCGAGTACAGTCGCGCGAGTGAAAGCTGCTACAGAATAATTTTTAAGAAAAAAAAACCGACTTCAATGGGGGTAGCCGGTGAAGGATTATTGTAGATAGATGGTGCACTTAGATTCCATACAATGAAATAACTTGCTTAAAAAACGCAGCGGAGAGGACCAATCGCCAAACGTGAACTATGCGTCGTTGAAGAGTTCCGTTCTGATTATCATCAACAGTTCCACTTCATCAAATGTCACTCTTTTGAATGAAAATGCTTGATTTGTTGATAAAAATACAAAAGTCACTTTATGTATGCCTTTAAGATTTGAGGAATTCCCTCGATTCCTCGTGGAACTCATCATCAGAACTTGAGCTTGACGAAAATTGGTCCTGACAATCTAACTTGCTTAACAAACATAGCGAAGAGGACCAATCGCCAAACGTGAACTATGCGTCGTTGAAGAGTTCCGTTCTGTTCATCATCAGCAGTTCCACTTCATCAAATGTCACTCTTTTGAATGAAAATGCTTGATTTGTTGATAAAAATACAAAAGTCACTATGTGTAAGCCCTTAAGATTTGAGGAGTTCCCTCGATTCTTCATGGATCCCATCATCAGAACTTGAGCTGGACGAACATTTGTTCTGACAATTAAACTTGCTAAACAAACACAGCGAAGAGGACGAATCGCCAAACGTGAACTATGCGTCGTTGAAGAGTTCCGTTCTGCTCATCATCAGCAGTTCTACTTCATCCAATGTCACTGTTTTGAATGAAAATGATGGTTTTGTTGATAAAAATATAAAAATCACTATATGTATGCCTTTAAGATTTGAGGAGTTCCCTCGATTCCTCATGGATCCCATCATCAGAACTGCGTTTTGACAAAAACGGGACCAATCTGTATATATATACTTACAATCAAAAAAAGAATTTTCAAAATCGGTTCAGACATGACGGAGTTATGGAGTAACAAACATAAAAAATAAAAAAAAAATAAAAAAAAAAAAAAAAAACATACACGCCGAATTGAGAACCTCCTCTTTTCAAATCTTGAAGTCGGTTAAAAATGCCTAATTGCTCGGTATTTCGTCGTAAGAATAGGTCTGGGACATCAAATTAACTAAAAGATGGTGTTACATTTCACTTGTAAGAATTTTTTTCACATATTATTATGTTTAATTACATTTAAATGCCAAATTCTTATATTTTAGTTAATTTAGTTTCACATAATTGTTGGATTCGTTTACCAACATAGATTTCCCGTGCTCCAGTACAAATTTCGGATCGGTCGATCGACAAATCCGACTTATTGTTGCCGATAGTGATTTAACCTCTACATAATAACATGTGTCGATAGCGTGAGCATATACATGCTATAACCTCTTTGGTCTATATGTTAGATAAATTGTTATTATGGTTTTATGTGAAAGGTATATTTCTTTAAGAAAACATTATAACAATAAATAAATTCAAGTTTCAATTTTATTAAGTGCTACTAAGTCATTAATATCATTCATATTTTATTCCGGGTTACTTATGCTAAAACTACATATACAAATGATCTGAGAACAAAGTACATTACGTACCCAGTGCGGTAAAATAAAGAACGACTCAGATCACGAGCACTTGTAGCCCGAACCGAAGGTGTGGGCCATAAACAAGCGATTTGAGGCCTTTTTTACTACCGCCCGTGGTGCGTACATAATTTTACGTCTTCTCCTGAGAGTGAAGTGAGATATGCCGCTGCACGATCGAGCGGTAAATCTCACTTACCTCCCGGAGTGACGTAACAAGAGTAACGTCCTATAAACTTATATAGGAATAACTAGTTAGATACCGCAGCCCCCTACGATTTACTGAAGCCACGAAAATCATATCAAATCAGTCGGTAATTATTTATTATACACGCTCTCGCAAACAATTAAAAGAAAAAACATGTCCATCCTGGTAACCATCTAACTCACACATCTTTAGTGGGGGGTAAAATAAGTTTTCTGCCAACTAAATGCTGTGTGTGTATGCAGATAAGTAATATTAATATATTGTAACTCTTTTTGTGAAATTAACTAATTTAAAAAAAATGCCTTCAGCAGACTATAGAGGGCTGTTATATCCAGACTTCTTTATACATCTGTGGTACTATAAAACGAAGTCAAAAGATAAACTAATAAGGAAGCCGCAGGCAAAAGCTAGGTACTCATAATACAATAGTTTTAACGAAAGTGACTGCCATCTGACCTTCCAACCCAGAGGTGAGACTAGGTCTTATCGGGATTAGGTCCGGTTTCCTTATGATGCTTTCCTTTACCGAAAAGCGACTGGTAAATATCAAATGATATTCCGTACATAAGTTCCAAAAAACTCAGTGGTACGAGCCGGGGTTTGAACCCGAAACCTCTGGTCTGGATTGTAAGTCGGCTGTCTTACCGCCAGGGCCCTATTTAATAAACGCGACAATTCGACTTATTTGTCACTTTATGACAAATTAGTCGAAATGTCGCGACAAGTGGCGTTTAATAAAGATGACAATTAAGTCCAAATGCGACAGGTAAATACTGACAAAATTGTCGGCCTAAAAAACTGTTTAATAAAAACGACAATTGTCAGGTTTTACCTGTCAAGTATCTAAGAAAATATCCTATGTCATATTTGTCATGACAATGACAAATTTGTCACTAATTCCGACATATTTGTCATAACACAACATCGAGGCATGCATATGAGACAACATGAGGGTAATATCAAAAAAGTTACCTACCACAATTTAACTTTTTTTTGTTTCAACTTGTTTGCTATTTGAAATGGTGACGTCCGTCGTTGTCATCTTTATTAAACGCCACTTGTCGCGACATTTTGACTAATTTGTCATAAAGTGACAAATAAGTCGAATTGTCGCGTTTATTAAATAGGGCCCTGGCGGTAAGACAGCCGACTTACAATCCAGACCAGAGGTTTCGGGTTCAAACCCCGGCTCGTACCACTGAGTTTTTTGGAACTTATGTACGGAATATCATTTGATATTTACCAGTCGCTTTTCGGTAAAGGAAAGCATCATAAGGAAACCGGACCTAATCCCGATAAGACCTAGTCTCACCTCTGGGTTGGAAGGTCAGATGGCAGTCACTTTCGTTAAAACTATTGTATTATGAGTACCTAGCTTTTGCCTGCGGCTTCCTTATTAGTTTATCTTTTGACTTCGTTTTATAGTACCACAGATGTATAAAGAAGTCTGGATATAACAGCCCTCTATAGTCTGCTGAAGGCATTTTTTTTAAATTAGTTAATTTCACAAAAAGAGTTACAATATATTAATATTACTTATCTGCATACACACACAGCATTTAGTTGGCAGAAAACTTATTTTACCCCCCACTAAAGATGTGTGAGTTAGATGGTTACCAGGATGGACATGTTTTTTCTTTTAATTGTTTGCGAGAGCGTGTATAATAAATAATTACCGACTGATTTGATATGATTTTCGTGGCTTCAGTAAATCGTAGGGGGCTGCGGTATCTAACTAGTTATTCCTATATAAGTTTATAGGACGTTACTCTTGTTACGTCACTCCGGGAGGTAAGTGAGATTTACCGCTCGATCGTGCAGCGGCATATCTCACTTCACTCTCAGGAGAAGACGTAAAATTATGTACGCACCACGGGCGGTAGTAAAAAAGGCCTCAAATCGCTTGTTTATGGCCCACACCTTCGGTTCGGGCTACAAGTGCTCGTGATCTGAGTCGTTCTTTATTTTACCGCCCTGGGTACGTAATGTACTTTGTTCTCAGATCATTTGTATATGTAGTTTTAGCATAAGTAACCCGGAATAAAATATGAATGATATTAATGACTTAGTAGCACTTAATAAAATTGAAACTTGAATTTATTTATTGTTATAATGTTTTCTTAAAGAAATATACCTTTCACATAAAACCATAATAACAATTTATCTAACATATAGACCAAAGAGGTTATAGCATGTATATGCTCACGCTATCGACACATGTTATTATGTAGAGGTTAAATCACTATCGGCAACAATAAGTCGGATTTGTCGATCGACCGATCCGAAATTTGTACTGGAGCACGGGAAATCTATGTTGGTAAACGAATCCAACAATTATGTGAAACTAAATTAACTAAAATATAAGAATTTGGCATTTAAATGTAATTAAACATAATAATATGTGAAAAAAATTCTTACAAGTGAAATGTAACACCATCTTTTAGTTAATTTGATGTCCCAGACCTATTCTTACGACGAAATACCGAGCAATTAGGCATTTTTCTGTAGCAGCTTTCACTCGCGCGACTGTACTCGATCTAGTTAGAAATCCGACCGCAACTAGTATTATTACCCGTGCAAGCCCATTTGGGCTTGAACTTCGGCAGAGGGGAAACAGCGCGAATGCCGGCTCCCCCCTGTGTTGCTCTATGGACGTATGCCTGACCTTAGGTTTTGTAACCGTACGGGTATCGTATGCGTGCAGAGCTCTGGGTTTTGAGAATTCAACCAACCGGAGTCGCCATTGACAGACGTTCGTTCCCCTCTGCCGAAAACATATGAACAGTGGTCATACACATGTATGGATGGACTGACGTTTATCTGATGTAGCTATTTGTACGTTACGTACGAATAGCCATACATTTGACGTTCCCCTCCTCCGCAAAAATCGGCAGACTTTTTTTGTATCGGAAAAGGCAGACATGGCTACTCCATCCTGGTTGAATTCTCTAAGGTTCTGGCATTTAGTATGAACTCAGAGAAATAAACCAATGGAGTGGTAATTGTCAGGCGTCCCCCTCTGCCAAAAGTACAAGACCACTGGTAGCGGTTGCGGTTATATAAAACTAGTTGTCGCGCGTCAAACGCCATTCAATGAATGTCAGTCAGCGCGGAACGATCTGAGGTAAAAATACCGAATTGCTGCGTGTTTTCATATAAGAAAAGATCTGAATTATCTAGTTTACAGAAGGATAACGTTTCTTTTCATCTGTAAGTATAATTACGTCTTAATATCATCAAATGGTGCACGAAATTAGCAAAAACTAAAAAATATTGTCAATCAAAAAGTGTTGCCACTTAATGGTACTACATTTGCTTTAGGATAATTTTTAAACTTGACTCTTCGTAGTACATTGTACCACATCGGGTTCATAATTGCATACCCAATTTATCAATGAATTCATTCATAAATTGGGTATGCAATTATGAACACGATTACATCGAGGGAGGTAAGTGAAATATTGCAAACAAGAGTAATCGACGCCAGTGCGGCAGAAATACGTCCGCCATTATGCCATTCATTGTCATTGTTATGACAGGTTAGGCAATACATTTAAAAGATACTCCGTGGGTTAGGCAGAGACCCATTCGGCATACAGCCATAATTGTAAAGCATTGCTGTGCTGTGTGTGTGTGTTGTTGTTAAATTGTTTCTAAACATATTTTAATCGACTTTTAAATTATTCAAATTACATATTATTTTTTAATCATTAACAAAAATGAAAAGATTAACGTCAGTACTTCAAAGGTAAAACTCATTCACACGCATAGCTTTCTAAATTTTGTATGTCGTCGAGGACCGCCGAGGGCAGGGCAGTAAGGTGGTTTGGAACTCAAAAAACTGACACTAGAAAGTGACTGCCATCTGACCTTCCAACCCAGAGGTGAAACTAGGTCTTATCGGGATTAGGTCCGGTTTCCTTATGATGCTTTCCTTTACCGAAAAGCGACTGGTAAATATCAAATGATATTCCGTACATAAGTTCCAAAAAACTCAGTGGTACGAGCCGGGGTTTGAACCCGAAACCTCTGGTCTGGATTGTAAGTCGGCTGTCTTACCGCCAGGGCCCTATTTAATAAACGCGACAATTCGACTTATTTGTCACTTTATGACAAATTAGTCGAAATGTCGCGACAAGTGGCGTTTAATAAAGATGACAATTAAGTCTAAATGCGACAGGTAAATACTGACAAAATTGTCGGCCTAAAAAACTGTTTAATAAAAACGACAATTGTCAGGTTTTACCTGTCAAGTATCTAAGAAAATATCCTATGTCATATTTGTCATGACAATGACAAATTTGTCACTAATTCCGACATATTTGTCATAACACAACATCGAGGCATGCATATGAGACAACATGAGGGTAATATCAAAAAAGTTACCTACCACAATTTAACTTTTTTTTGTTTCAACTTGTTTGCTATTTGAAATGGTGACGTCCATTTCAAATAGCAAACACGTTTAGGGCTCATCTATGAAAACAGAGAGGATTTATTTGGCAGATTTAGTGATACTTTACCACATGAAATTAAAATTAATAAATGGAAGAGCATCACAGAACAATTGAAGGGATTGGGAATATTTAACAAAGATTGGAAATATCTTCGTGACACAACATGGCAAAACTGGAGGAAAAGGACAGTTGTAAGTACTTAAACAATTACCGTTCCATGAATATTCCTTAGTTACATTGAAAGTAAAGTTTATTCTTGGTTTAAATATGCGACGTCGTCGTCGTATAATTTGCGCCAAATATTCATCTTCACTACTATCGGTCGACGACGTTAACACCATTTTTTTAAACTAATCGTACTTATTTAACTGCCGAATAGCGTTGACATAGGATGAAGATCCTGTCGAAAATCTCTGATAAATTGACAAATATGTCTACCAGTCATGACAATTTAGTGTTTAATAAAACAAATTTTACAAGTTTTTCCGGACAAATTGTCACCTGTCGCCTGTCAAGGGAAATTATTTATTAAACGAAATATTGTCAAATTGTCGGATTGTCACCTGTCGCCTCTCACCTGTCATTGTCGCGTTTATTAAATAGGGCCCAGGCTACCAGCATTTTTTTTTAATAAAAAGTATCTACTACAAAAAACCTTGTATGTAACATTACAGCTTGAAGTTATTAATAAAGAGGCTATTAGAGTGAGCGTTATTCGGATAGTCTAAATCGAAATAGATATCTCTCTCTCTCTCTCTTCGGTCGTTCCCTTATGGCTGAGGATCGTGGTCATCACCCGATAATCCGTACTAATCGAAATAGATAAATAACTAAAATTATTGTCTCCTATCCGTTTAGACTTTCTAAATATCAGGTGCCTATTTTATAAAACTACAAGTTACAAATTACAAGCGGAAGTCTCTTTCTAGCATAAGGGGTTATAAAGAGACTTCTGCTTGTAAATTGTAACTTGTAGCTTTATAAAATAGGGGCCAGCAGCTCCTTAAGTGATGTGGGTCACGTGGGTGATATACTTGAATACATATCTGTTTAAAATATACGTAATCATAATGATTTTAAACAACCAATTACAATAAGGGCCTGTTTCACAATCTCTAGATAAACTTATCTGCCAGATAAAATTATTGCTATCCTTTTCTCAAGTCATATAAAAGAAAAGGACAGCAAACATTTATCTGACAGACATGCTTTAACTGGAGATTATGAAACAGGCCATTAGCATGGTCTAAGCTAAGGAATACAAACCGGTAAATTAATGTATGGAAATTACCGATTACTGCCATACAAAAAATTACCGGATTGCATTCCCTAGTTTAAATTAGTTTTTTTACATCCATTGACAAGGCTTAAAAATGTAAGAGTTCATATTATAGTTTGACCAGATATTTTCTCACTTCGAGCATAGACAGAAAGAATCATACCCTTTCTTACGCTGGTATTTTCACCACTAGAAAAGGGATGAGTATAGCTTATAACTTAGTAGACTGTTACGGCACATTTTGGTTTGTCATACTATATTCAAAATTCTTATTTAAGTGCATAGGCAACACTTGCACTGAACAATTGAGAAACTACTTTTATTATTTTTGATTATTTATTAATTGGGACATTCTATACTATATTTTATACTTGAATATGTTTCAATTGGTTATTGGTTTGTTCCTTTCTCCTTAAATTAACTTAACTTATCGATAATAATTCGATATTGCTGCGTCGACACTGGCACGTCTCTCAAAACGTCACAAAATTCTTCGGAGAAAATGTGTTAGTGTGCGAGTTGTCACTCGTCCGTACATAAAATAGATCGAAGTGTGCAGGATTTGTCTGTGTAGTGCGTCATTTTCTATGTATTTGTGCCTTCATTACAAGTTTGTTTTGGTATGTAAGTGTATGAAAAGTGCATATGTATGTACGTTTCCCCCCGCAAAAATTGGCAAATAGATTTGTACGGTAATATATCGCTAAGGCTTCTCCCTCCCGATGCGTCGGAAGCCCGTGTTGCTCGGACCATATGTCAGATCATAATGCAAAAAAAAATACCTAACGTTTACCTCTACCTAAGAGATTTTGATCATGAACAATATTTTTCGCTTAAAATCTACAATCCGTCCGATGTCAATCGTTAAAAATGTCAAAGTTGAAGTTGACAAACCTATAAAATGGCAGCAAAGATATCCACTGTACGCCATGAAGTTATCATTTTAAGCTGGTCTATACTCTTCGGCCACAAAGTGAGGCCGAAGAGTGTTCTCCAGGGGACTGTGTCGCATTTTGACTAAGGAGGTAATAACGTCATCAGACAATCAAAATGTCAATGAGACAATTTTGTAATGAGTGCGAGTGAGACACCGCCCCCTACATTATGCTCTCTATCGGACCGTTTTACTACTTTTTACTAGTCACCTACGACCGACTTGCTCGGTAATAAGGTTCAACTGTGGTTAAGGAAAAAGAGTAAGAGTAATGTCCGTTTCTCTATTGGTCCGTGGCATAAAGCTCTATAAATGGAGGCTTCGCCTCATCTTTCCACGCATGTGATGTTTTCTAGTCAAAGGTACATCATTGTCGGTTGTTAATACAGTTTATTTCTAAATGAATTTTTATGGCAGCAACGCTTTATTGACAACCGACAAAGATGTACCTTTGACTTGAAAACACCAAACATATTTGACATATTCATTTTATACTTCATAAGTTTCATAACACTAAATGGAGCAATAGATAGTCGACTGTACATACGTTAACATATGGTTCATTAAATCATTATTGGATGCAGTCTTTGCAAATGTCAAACAAAAAAGCCAAGGATGATTTTTGATTGTATTTTCAAACAAAATATAGAAGACAGCAATCCTTATGGCGCAACCACACTTCGCCTATGCGGACAAATATTCGTGTTGCGTCTCTTTCTTATTCTATACAATAAGAAAGAGACGCAACACGAATATTCGTCCGCATAGTACTATTAGTTATTCTGTGGCATAGGCGAAGTGTGGTCACAGAATAACTAAGTGTGGTTCAGCATTAAGCGCGTTAAATATGGAGAAATGTCAAACGTCAAATAGTTACTCCCCGTCAGAAAGAAAACGATTGTCTTTGAATCGATTCTGTTAACGAAGCTAGATTTTCGATAGTAATGATAAATAAAGTAAAACTTTACTTACATCTGATATGGTATTTCATCTTTTTGTAAACTAGACGAAATATAACATTTTTTATCTACACTCGCATTGTAAGTCCTCTAAAACGTGTTAAAAAAACGGTAGGCAATGGCTAGCATTACCACAACCAATTTTACTATGATAAGCTTTTTATGTGTGGCAGTAACGTAATTTTAACTTTACATGCTCAACTATTGATGTGTTATGATTATGAGTTTTGATAACATAATGTACACCTGCACGCTCCCGCGCGGCCGCCGACACGCGCCTCCCCGACCGCCGGCACAATCGAGTTGGCCATGGCGGTGCAATGGCGGCCATTCTATGGTTTCCGAACACGGCAATTAGTATAAATAATATGAGTGTAGATAAAGCAGTGTATGCAACTGTACGTAATTAGGCCTTAAAACACTCGTGTGATCTTATTATGAAACTCACCTGCGGCTCGTTTCATAAAACCACACTCGTATTTTAAGGACCCTTATTACGTAACAGTTACATAACCTACTATTACATCCAAAAACTAATACTCGATTAAAAAATTAATACTCTAGATTTATTAGCAATAATAAAAATCATTTGGGGTGTCTGGGCTTTTTAGTGGCTCAAGTATAGATGAATTATCGAGATCATGGAATTGCATTTGTAGTGGTTGTACCGTTTGCAACAAAAGGAGAATCTAGACACACGGCAGTGTATCCGCCAAGTTCGAGCAAAAAAAAGCGACACACCGGCCGTGGCTTATATTACACGAACCATTTCGGGCCAATTTCGGCCACCCTATAACTCAAAACATATTTTATCTACGCATATGAAATTTCGAGTGTCTGTTGACATCCCCTTAATTGTCTAGAATACAAAATTTCATTATTCTACCTATAGCAGTTCTTGAGATATTGACGTCAGAAAATCACTATTTTTACTATACAGCACTCACTCACTGACTCACTGACTCATCAAAAACCTAGACCACTTCCAATGGTCGTACTGACTTGAAATTTGGCATGGCAAAATTGGTCTTAAGGTCAAAGTAAAGGGAAAAATCTGAAAACGGCCAAGTGTGAGTCCGTTTTAAAAATAGCGAAGGTGTAACTTTGTTCTACTATGAAGTCATAATTAACTAAATGGGTCTATCTTCCAATGGTCGTACCGACCTGAAATTTGGCTCGAAGGTTTGTCTTTAGGTCAAAATAAAGTAAAAATCTGAAAACGGCCAAGTGTGAGTCAGTTTCGAAAACAACGAATGTGTAATTTTGTTCTACTATAAGTAGGTATGGAGTGGAAATGAGATAAGACTTATTTAAATTTAGGTACATACCAATTTAAGACAATACATGTTTGTCTTAAAGACAAGAACAATAAAATTGTTCACCACTCTGTGTGTGTCTGTTGCGGGAACCGAACCCACGATTTACGAAGTGCAAAGCAGATCACTAGGGTACACTAGGTGCGCTAAATCAGTCAAACAAAAATGAAAAGACTATTTTTTCTCGCATAGTCTAAATAATTTCTAATTTTACAACTAATAAAATCGCAGATTCAAGAACATGGAAATCATATATACTCTAAGATGGAATTATATATACTACTGCCCATCTCACCCTCCGATACGCCACGGGATCAGATGGGATGGTGCACTTCTAGGGCTACATAATAGGCCACCAATTATAATACCTACTGGTAGGTAGGTATTACCAAGTTATTAATTATCTATGTAGGTAGCGTACTTACAAACAGAATAAAGTACGTTATTGATGTATGTAATTATATGTAAGTAGGTACATTTTATAGGTGTAGGGAGCCAGTTTATTTGTAAAAATCACCTATAAATAAATAGTAAAATAGAATTAGACGCTTAGTATAAAGGGTTATAGTATAAAGTACATACCTAAGTGGAATGAGACATTTCCTAAAGCAAAAGTGATAAAAAAATAATAAAGAACCTACACCTAACAAAAATAAATGAAATCCCATCAAAAACATAAATGTGAAAGGCTGCCAAGTTCGATACTATGGGAATGCTTCGCCTATAAAAGAAGTGAGATCTGAATAAGTACCAAGTTCCATAAAAATACCTCAAATCATAAATAGTTATAGGAATGCACACTTGATTTCCAGCAGTTTTTAAGGTACATTTTGAATAAGTATCACGTTACATAGAAATACCTAAAATTATAATAGTCAGAGAAACGCACACCGGTTTTTTTAGCAGTTTCCTGATAACATTTATTATTTTCAGTACTTTTTAATGATGTAACTTGGCAAGTTTTAATAGAAAATTATATACTTGACACATTGCAGTCCAAAGGTGTCGATTCATTGCATTGAAAAGGTTTGTGGTGTGTGAAAACTTGCCAAGTAACATCATTAAAAAGTACTGAAAATAATAAATGTTATCAGGAAACTGCTAAAAAAACCGGCGTGCGTTTCTCTGACTATTATAATTTTAGGTATTTCTATGTAACGTGATACTTATTCAAAATGTACCTTAAAAACTGCTGGAAATCAAGTGTGCATTCCTATAACTATTTATGATTTGAGGTATTTTTATGGAACTTGGTACTTATTCAGATCTCACTTCTTTTATAGGCGAAGCATTCCCATAGTATCGAACTTGGCAGCCTTTCACATTTATGTTTTTGATGGGATAATTTTCTCTTAATTTAATAAAATTACATACCCTTAAGAAATGGAATAAGTAGTAGTCCTCTGTTTTTTGCTTTTAGTCGCTATCATGTTCTTCATCTGAGCTGTCACAAGTATTGATAATAAGATTGTTTGAAATTCGATCCATTTCCTTCCTGACATCGTTATTTATTTTCTTCACTTTCGACATGGCGACAAATATTTTCCCAGTCCTCAGCAGTAATAGTATTCATTCGTTCAGTTGCTAAACTCATAATGCCTTGCATGTTTAATGAAACGTTTCTTTTCGCTTCATATCCTTTTACCATGGACCAAATATTTTCGATCGGATTGAATGTCGGGTGATACGGTGGCAATCGTAAAACGGAGTGGCCATGTTCTTTTAAAATTGCATCTATGTGGTACTCACGAAACCGCTCTTTATTTTGTTTAATTAAATCATACAAACTGGTTTTGTACATCAACGGGCTATACGAAATGTTGTGTTCTGTCAACCAATCCATCATTTCTTGTTTATGAGAATTTGACGTTGGAGCACGATTCAAAAGTTTGTTGTGATAGGACGCATTATCTACGATAAGTACGCTATTCGGTTTAAGGTTCGGTATTAATTTTTCTTTTAACCATTTTTTGTAGTTGACAAAGTTCATCTGGTCATGGTAATCTCCCGTTTTTTGGTTTGCCTTAAACATTAACAAAGCGTTGGGAATAAAACCATCTTTTCCTCCTGCGTGCACTATTATTAACCGCTGGCCTGTACTGATTTGTTTTTTTACACCAAATTATGTTCCATCGGTCCAAGCCTCTCCGGACACATGTGAAGTGTGGATGTAGGTTTCATCAGTATAAACTAGTGGTCTATCTTCAGACCGATATTCCGCAATTTTGGTAAGGTAATTTATTCTTAGCAGTCGTATGTTGTGTCTTTCCATTCATATTTTTCGGTTGTCCTCGGTCTTTTTCCATTTAAATCCTAATTTTTGTATTTGTTTTCGTAAGGTGGAAATGCCAAATTTGTAATCTATATCGGATTTTAACACAGAGTGGAGTGCCTTTAAGGTTGGAAATTGCTTATGGGACAGATGAAAATTGTATATAGTTCTCCGGATGACTTCCTGATCAAAATCGTCTACTGCTGATGACGGACAAGTACATAACTTTTTATTTCTCGGCGAGGTGAATTTCTTTGTTGTTGCGAATTTCTCACTATTGCTCTCAGACACAATGTTATAAACAGTAGAGAGACAAACACCTGTAGCTTTTTCAACTAACTGGGCAGCGGTGTAAGGGGAATTAAAATTTTTCTTCAGTTCAAGTTCAAAATATTTATAACAGTTCAAAATAATTTGCTTACTTTGACTCTCAATCGGACCAAAATTACTCACTGCCATATTTTTTGAAAATTTTGTAACTTACACATAGTCGTACGGGCTGACACAAAATTATTTTGATAATTGTGAGCATACAATAAAATCAGACGTTAAAATATATGCACAACGTAAATAATATTCACAATTTGACACTGACATTATTTTGGTATTTACTTCTTCAATATATAACAAACCTCTTTTTATGCTGATAGTACGAGAAAATAGAAAATTCAAATATAGAATGCCTGTAAACATACAATACTACTACATATGCAATTCCATGCTCTCGTTAATTTATCTATAACACGTTGTATATGGATCTGCAGTTATCTTTTTTCAGAAAATACAGCATCAGGTAGTGTGTGTAGGTGCTATATTATATGTCGTAATACCTGTATCCTTTTGTGGTGTAGACGTAACCAAGACATGTTCCGATTCCGTTTTCGCATTATCAGGTCCTTCGATGAAGTTTTCGGCCGCGGTGTCGATATGTGCGGCGTCTTCGCCCGCAGGGATAACGTACGTCAGATCTGATCTTACGTTCACCCTCGTTGACAGATATTCACGAGGACGTCCTGCAAAACAAATTATATCTTAATCTGTTAACTCTAAACTAGTGATTCTTAACCGGTGGTCCGCGGACCAATGGTGGTCCTTGGAGACACCTGTAGTGGTCCACTAACTTATTAACAGAACTTAATTTCCGCAAGCATTTAAGCTTTAAATTCGACGCCAACGACGGATATATCCGTCATAAGATACCATACGTTGTACTCTGAACTCATTATTATTATTATCTAGGAGATAACCTTCTCTTTTGGCCTCACTTGTGTCTGTTGGCCTTTGGGGACTGTGGTTTCTCGTTTTGACTAAGGAGGTAATGACTAATGACGTCATCGGACAATCAAAATGTCCATATGTGTCAATTGTGACAATTTTGTAACGAGTGCGATTGAGACACCGCCCCCTACTATTATGCTCTCTATCGTACAGTCACTGGCAAAAGTACCTTCCTACACGAAGGCTGCAAAAATATGTGAAACGCTGTTATTTGTAGGGCCATAAGAGCGTGTCACATATTTTTGCGGCCTGTGTAGGAAGATACTATTGCCGGTGACTGTACCGTTTTTACTACTTTTTACTAGTCACCCTATGAACGACTGTTTTACTCGATAATAAGGTTCAACTGTGGTTAAGGAAAAAGTGTAAGAATTATATCCACTTCATATAAATCCATGCAGTGCATTGACATTTGTCATTGCGTTGAAAAGGTTAAAGACCCCTTATTTTTTGGAAGA
Organism: Pammene aurita; assembly: GCA_947086415.1. Classification (NCBI taxonomy): domain Eukaryota; kingdom Metazoa; phylum Arthropoda; class Insecta; order Lepidoptera; family Tortricidae; genus Pammene; species Pammene aurita. Next base: position 35,940,035 of record OX352291.1, read on the forward strand.
CCTATCCAACGACACACAATAGGGTTGGTGCGAAAAAAACACACCCAATCATGTGTACGGGTGGTACAGTCAGCAGCAGAAGTAGCTAAGCGGGTGAGGCGTTCAAAATGATCTTCACGCGCTCTTATTTTCATTTCATAACAATAAAGTCGTGTCAAGCTCATTTTGAACACCTCACCCGCTTAGCTACTTCTGCTGCTAAAATCTAATATTTATATGGATGTAAGAATGTATAAATTACATTAAATATGTGTTAGGTACAATAAGTACGTAAAAAACTTTTTTTATCTACACCCATATCATAAATCCTTTATTCTGCGTTCGGAAACCGTGTGTAATTACCACCATTATTGCAACCAGTAACTAACATCGGTGTATTATCTGTGACAGTGTTATAAAAATGTATGAAATTTCATAACCACATCGATTTTGGTAACGTAATGAACATTCAGCCCTCGTCCCCGACCGCGCTTATCCTCCTACCCAACCGTTCGCACAATCGAGTTGGCCATGACGGTGCAATGGCAGTAATTCTAATGGTTTCCGAACACGTCATTTAGGATTTATAATATGTATGTAGATAAAGCAGTGTATGCAACTGGACGTAATTAGGCCTTAAAGCACTCGTGTGATCTTATTATGAAACTTACCTGCGGCTCATTTCGCAAAACCACACTCGTATTTTAAGGACCCTTATTACGTAACAGTTACATAAACTACTACATTTTCCTAATTAAAGCATGGATAATAGTAGATTGTACACCAAGGGGATAAAGCATTGTTTTATGTCACGGGCGCAATATTGAATCCTGAACGTAACGAAGGACTCCAGATTTTAATCCCGAGCGCAGCGAGGGGTTTATGAGTTAATTCCCGAGCGAAGCGAGGGAATTAAGACTGAGTCCTGAGTGCAGTGAGGGGTTCAAGCGCGCCCGTGACAAAAACAGCTTTATTCCCGAGGAGTATACTCTACTTTTCTCACCTCTTGCGAGACAATAAAATAGCTAAGGCTACTAGAAACGGATTTTTATTAAAGTAAATCAAAAGTAAAAACCGGCCAAGTGCGTGTCGGACCACACATAGGAGGGTTCCGTACCTTCAATGGAACCAAACTAATACCAAAAGGTCGTATCTGGTGCCTATGGTTTTTTGGAGATAACTCAAAAATAACTAAACCGATAATGTTCAAAAGAATTTGCGTAGAAAGTATATGGTAAGACGCATCTCCTCAATTTTTTTTCATATTTTTTGACTTAAGGTTCAAAAGTTACAGGGGGGGGCACAATTTTTCTGACTTTCGAAGCGATTATTTCAGAAAATATTCACTTAATCACAAAATGGTCAAAGAAACCTCAATGTTATTTTTAAAGACCTATCATTGATGTGTCACATGTTGATATTTAGTTAAAAAAAAAATAGTTACATGTATGGAGCGCCCCCCCCCCCTATTTTTTTTTTTTCAAATCTACATAACTAAGTAGCGGCATACAAAATACACCTTATGTGTAAATTTTATTCAGATACGTCGTATAGTTTCCGAGTAAAATGGCTGTGACATACGGATGGACAGACATACAGACAGACATGACGAATCCATAAGGGTTCCGTTTTTTGCCATTTGGCTACGGAACCCTAAAAATTGATTCTTGATACATTAGTCCATTTTATTCAAATTTTATCTTCAATTTTTATAGAACCTGCAGTTTTACTCCGTATACTGCAGCGTCTTATACACTCGCGGCATTTGTTTTAGGTATTTAAAAAAGGTGGCCAGCACGATTTTCCGAATAAATTCGATTTTCAAATCAGTTCGACGCGGCGGCGCGGGCCCCGGCTGGCGTCGCGGGGCTGTGCACCGTGCGGACTTTACCAAATTAGACTTTAAGCACATAACAATAAGAACTATGGGAAGTGAAATCACATTATTAACCAGCGGGTTATAATGAGATTTAGTACAACATTATAACCCGGCTAAAGCCAAGGGCTTTAATGATTTACTTTCGGTGAGGTTTGCATGATATATAATTTGGCATTGTCGAGCAGGTGGTGTGAAAAATAAAATAAAATAATCCATGTACTATTATCGTACATTATGATACAAGTGTGCTAAGTTGATCATTACATACGAAGCGATATTGTGCGCACGAACGCATGTGAGTGCGCATAAGGAAGCTGAGCTTATGTAATGATCAAGCACACGCGTTTCATACGACGTTTTTCAATACACTTGCGAGGAAATAACATAATAGTATAATTAATAACTTTTTTTAAATACACTAATTGTCAGAATGTTTACAGGATAGAGGTACTTACGAAACTAAGATAATTCAATTTAACTAACCTTTTTTGTGATGTTATTGAGTATCTGGAACTCTTTTTCAAATCATTTCATAAAATTAAAGACTTCACATTTATTGTGCAATAAATTATAGTATTTTTTTCTTACGTATTGCTCACTAGATTTTTATGATGACATTTTACTAGTATGTATCACAATTTTGAAATATATCCAGAGGTTAAATTAACGCTAAAGTTGTCTTCTTATTCATTGAAAATATAATTTGTTTAAATTAATAAAACACGACGAGAAAAATCTAACAAATAAACAATGATTTGAGGTTAACTTATAAATGGCGCGCAATTTCCTTTTTTGGATGTGCGTGCAGCTTGAGGTAAAGGCGCGGACGTATAATGCCAAACAGCCAATATTAAAACAGACAATTCGTGTTTTAAACACGAATTATTGTGTATTACGAGTAATATAATAAGTTGAAATGATTCTTATTCACAATCAGGATTGTATAATTTATATTCTATCGTAAATGTGTATATTTTTAATATATTTACTTTTTTTTTACTTTTTTAGAATGTAAACTCATAAAGAGTAAAAAAAAAGTAAGGGTAATACCCGACTAAATTACAACGATTCGTCTGCGTACGTACAACTTGGTACTAGAGTACAAACGTCACTTGATCGGATTATTAAATTATTCCACTAGTTGGATAATTATTGTGAAATGCACGCGTGTTTAATATCTAGGATTATGAGCATAAAAGCGGTGGAATAAGAACCTCGTTACGAGCAGGTGTGTTGAAAATTGATAATATACAATCACGGAAGACTGTCAGTTGACTGAGGTGCGACGACGCCGACGAGCGAAGCGAGGAGGATTGTGTATGTGTGTGTGTGTGTGTGTGTGTGTGTGTGTGGGGTCGGCAAACTTTTTTGACAAAGAGCCTGATGGCGGAAAAATATGGAATTTTCGAAAGCTCATAGACTCGCATTTGTATGTTTTATGTTTTTGTACTGTAATATTTGATTTTAAATTTTTTTGAGGGGAACTAGAAGAGCTACAACTGACCCTTCAAAGAGCCGTATGCGGCTCGCAAACCGCGGTTTGCCGACCCCTGTGTTAGGTGAACTGCGAACAGTGCGAACAAACAACGTGCGAAGCCGAGCGAGCGGTGCGAGCGTGCCGCTGCAGCAGCCAGCGAGCGCCAGATCCGACTTTTTTATTATACGATAAGGGAAAGAAGCCCTCGTTCGCCGCGAACCTATATTTGGTATTATTATATTATAACCTTAAACTTTGACCAAAAATATTTCCGAAACCAAGCTTCTCCTCAGGGTGGGGATGCCTGTTGAGGTTCAATCCCTCTCCTCCCCTCACCCCTCCCCCCCCACCCCCAATTAAGGCGACTCGTCCTAAGACTATTACCCATACTTGTACTAAATTTCACCTTTCTAGTACTAATGATCACTGAGCTAAGCTGCGGACGCTCAGACACACGACGGATGGACAGAGGGACGGACATGCGAAACTTAAAAAGCTTGCTAGTTGACTACGGAACCCTAAAAATCGCATATAGCTACTACCGAGGAAAAATCATCAGCAAAAGGTTCGATAAAACGAATCTTCGATGTATTAAGCTTTCGACAAGGAGTATAGTCGCTGAAATGATATTTCGATTTATAGTAGCTTCGATCTAGCTTTCCTATAAAAGTAAATTAGAGTAAATTCGATTAAACAAACTTTCGCCTAAAAGTAAATTCAATGAAACGTCTTCGACGAAATGGCAAACCGTCTTTCGAAATGGCGTAGGTAACCCACTTTATGGTAAATGATACACGTTATAAAAATAGATAAAAGTGACGTATACCCGACTCCAAAGCGGCGTTTGCAATCATACAACCTTCCTGCAGAACTAAATTGACTAAATGATATGCGAGCAAGCCTGCTACACGAGAATTATTGTCACATTCTTCCATTATTTCAAAGTTTGTTTCCATTATTTTAAATGTTATTTTTGTGCAAAATTTTCTTGTAACTTTGCCTTGACGTAAAATATATGACTTTAATGTTTTTTTATGTGCCGTTTACCAGCCAATTTTGATTTCATGTCACGGAGAAACTTTTTCCATATATAAAAAAAGAAATAGTTTTCTTTATAATACGGTGTTCACACACTAAGCGTGTTCGTACTCGCGTCGGTGCATGTCGAGTTCGACAAATCATTCGCGTACGAGTGCCAAAACGAATGCCCGTTCACATATTCGTCTCCCCGTACAACTCGCCGACGCGAACACGCGCGCAAGCACGAGCGCGAGTACCAACACGAGGTTTTTTTTATACCACGACGGTGGCAAACAAGCATACGGCCCGCCTGATGGTATACAGCTACCGTAACCTATGGACACCTGCAACTCCAAAGGAGTCACATGCGCGTTGCCGACCCTTTACAAAACATTAACATTACGCACACATACACACTGATCGACTGAAAGAGATGGGATCGGGTGTCTGCCATCCAACTGTCAATGCCACTGGGCTGGTTTAGGGTGGCCAGTGACTTTACCCATCAAGTTGGGTAATTATTAGGTTCTACGTAATATTGAAAGTTAAGATTTTAAGTGTGAGTAAAATTGTTGAATTTCACCAAAACTCTGACAATAATTTTAATAAATAATAACTGTTATATTAGTTATATTTTTATTAGGGTGTAACGTGGCAAACCTGCATCGTGCAGCCGCCGCGCGCACTGGCCGGCGAGAATAAAAAAGTTCCCGATCGCGCGCTCGGCTTTTGTTTGGAGACGGAAAATTTGCTTTGAATTCGCTGATGCTAGAATTCTATTGATTTATATTGTTGGATATATGTAAAGCCTGACCAGAAATATATGATCATGCGCCATGTTGCGGAATTTCATTGGAACTAATTTCTTGCACTGGCAATCATTTTACTGACAGAATGATATGCATGCGTGAGTGCATATGATAGGCTGTCAGTGTCATTGTCGTGGTTTATTTGCATTATAATAAAGTTGAATAATAAATAATAAAATACAAAAATATCCCAAAATTATTAATTGTCAAGAGCGAAACATTGTAAGTAGTGCATGTAATAAACAGCTGTAAATAATACGGTCGGGAAATGGAACTATTTCGCTGTGAAACATTTTCAAATTAGCATCAGAGCTAACAGGTAAACAAATCAAGATGTCACTATACTATACCATAGAGAAATAATACCGAGGGTTGCGAGGTGAAACCCGATAAGTAGAAATAATTTTTGATTTAAATAAGCACCTAACGTATGTCAGTTTATTGTTCTATTTTCAAAAACCTATTAGCTTGAGTTATCGGGTTTCACCTCGCAACCCTCGATACGCTCTATGGCTAATATGGCTATACTGAACTGTTGCCATATTAATTTTGAATTTTGAAGCAAATCAAATTATTTTGTTCAATATTTTTTTGATTTGCAATTTTTCGCTATACCAGAATCACGTAAGAGATTCGGATAGGAGGTGCAAGCACGTACTGCGCATGCCCTTAGAGTATGGTCAACGGCGCCTAGCCGTTTCAAATTCAGAGATTGCATATACATGAGAAAATTTGTCAAGTTCCGCCGTGACCGGGTGGTCTAGTGGTCAGGACGTCAGCCGCGAAAGCTGAAGACGCCAGTTCAAATCTGGCCTCGGACACCGGAGGGTTTGGTCACTTTTTCTGAAGTATATGACATCTATTTTCAGTTTATATATAGTAGTGTAACTACTTAAAAAAAAAAAAAAATAATAAAATAAAATAAAAAAAATAAAAAAATAAAATAAAAAATTGCAAATCAAAAAATATTGAACAAAATAATTTGATTTGCTTCAAAATTCATAGATGGCAGCACCATCTCTCTCGCTATACCAGAATCACGTAAGAGATTCGGATAGGAGGTGCAAGCACGTACTGCGCATGCCCTTAGAGTATGGTCAACGGCGCCTAGCCGTTTCAAATTCAGAGATTGCATATACATGAGAAAATTTGTCAAGTTCCGCCGTGACCGGGTGGTCTAGTGGTCAGGACGTCAGCCGCGAAAGCTGAAGACGCCAGTTCAAATCTGGCCTCGGACACCGGAGGGTTTGGTCACTTTTTCTGAAGTATATGACATCTATTTTCTGTTGCCATATTAATTAGAATAATAGCGCCCTCTTGACAATAATCATATATTTCTGGTCAGGCTTTAATTATTTTCTGTGTCGAGTACTGATTAAAGTATTTAATAAGGGCTGCCACTTATGCAGGATTGTTTCAGCCCTTTTCTACTGAATATCAACTGAAGAGGATACTATCTACATCAACTGCTTGAAATATTGCTTACCATTCATCTTTAAAGGGATTTTCATGGAATCCTACAAGAATATACATGGTGGAAAGATAAGTCGGGCCCTGGAGGGAAACTACCTTAAAACCTTGAGATAGCTCAATTCGCTCAAAGGAAACATTCTTTTAATTTTCCTAAAAACTAAAACTGCATTCACAGTTTTTTTCTTAATTTTCACTTTATTCCATACTAATTGTATGAAAAATATTATTATTATTATTTATGTGTTCTCTTGTGCCCTAAACTTGGTTGGTATAGAAGTTTTTATCCTCGTTGGAAACAGGATCGATTGGCATCAATTTTCATAAAAATTATTTATGACAAAAATACAAAATAAATACTTTTTCTGAAAACTGTACTCTTTTCCAAAAATTTGTAAATGCAGTTATGTCCCTTTAAAGAAATTAAAGAATGGTTCCTTTCAGTGAATTGAGTTATCTCAACGTTTTAAGGTAGTTTTCCTCCAGGGCCTGATTTATATTTCCACCCTGTATAGTACAGAAATCCGACTGGACGGATTGCCGACTTCAACTTTAACTGCCTTTCATTAAAGGCCAGTGACCTCTGTTTCTAATTAACTAGTGGCTCTCGTATTGACTGATTCCTTGTAGATTTGTGTATAGTTTATTTTATTATATTATATTTTTGTATATTTAAAAATTTGTTAAATTTCCCGCGACCTAGCCGGGTACAGTGGCGCCCATAGGGTATTCAGTCAATACGTGGGTCTTAAAGACTTGGATTGGGTTATGTACATACTTGTAAATATCATACGTGTCTGTACATAGTTTAGTGTTTTTTTCTATTTTACTGCGTGTGCTGTTTTGTTTTGTTTTGTTCTTTAGGTTTGTGTTAGTTAAGGTGATAGGTACTAGGTATATTGGCGTTAACAATACTTGCAGTTTGCATTTTACCGTTTTTGTATATAAGTAAATGTGTCATAAAACTGTACATATGTTTGTAAAACATTATATGTATTTATTTACCAGACAAACAAACGAACAAACAAATAAATATAAAAGCAAGTACAAATAAATACACATAAGAAATATCAGTCTATGTGGGGCAGGGCGGCACCGTCGTCAAAACCGAGCCATCTTGGTTTAAATTTGTGGCGTGTGCCACGAATACACATGCTTGTGGCGCGTATAATGGCGACGCTTATTCGGGCTCTAAGCCATCCTAGGACAGTACTCAGGGATCTGTTCCAACGGTCGGCAATGGCTTCTCCCATGTGTTTTATGAAGGATGACATTTGGGGAGCGAAGACGCCATCTACTGAGGTTACTATTGGTGTGAAGGTAGTGTGTTGTATTTCACAGGCTATTGCGTATTTTCTCTTCTTTTCATCTTCGGCGGACTTTAAAACAGATGCTACGGGTCGCGAGACGTAAGAAGGAGCGTCGGTGTCAACGACACGGATATCAACGCCTCCCTCTGAGCGTCCCACACGCCGCGGCAGGATAAGTCTGCTCGCAGTCCGCCTTCGGTTTCAGAAATTAGTGGTTCTTTTGTTACATTGCCCCACGCCTGTTGACAAAGTTCGCAGAAAAGGTCTCTGATTTCGTTGTGGCGTCTCGTTATTAGGCCACCTGTTGTACAACAGAGTGCGTGATCAATGTCGAAGTTGTCATTTCCACAGCCGTCGCAAGATTGTGGCATGGAGGTCGGTATGCGGTGGTAGCGTATTGCTAGCGCATCTCTGAACTCTAAAGGAGATAGGTCAAAGTGATCTTTTCTTGTAGGAATCACGGACAGCCAGTTAGATGACTTTGTTTTCATTTTCGCTGCGATGGATCTTTCAATTGCCCTTCTCTTGTTGGGAGTAAATTTTGCCAGGGTTGATTCCAAAAAATTGTCATCAAGGACTTCTTTTTCTTTGCGACCTTCTTTCCGTGCATCTTTTAAGTATGTAGTGTGTTGAGATAAGTCGATGTCTTTTTTCTCTGTTAAAGCGATAGTCAATGCAGTACAACCTTTCCTAGAGATGTCGTAGTTTAAGTTGGTGGAATTGAAAGGGTTAGAGATTGCAAGGCCACCTTTATTCACGGGTAAAGAAAAAAGGTCGGCTTCTATTGAAGATACGTCACCACCGAACAGTGTTGGTAAGAAGATCGTGCGTATTGCTTGCGTTAGTGGTTCAAAGTATTCATTTGAATTTTTTAGCACACGTAGAAGAAAGGCCCATTGAAATTGTACAGCTTTGGTGAGGGTGGTATAGGCAGCTTGGGGTGAGTCTTTGCAGATTTGCGATATTTTTTCAATAGTGGAAATAAATTTGGTTATTTTATTTTTAATGAAGTCTTCTTTTCCTTCACCTATGTAGCTTCCTAGATAACGAGAACCAGTTACAATGGTTACGTTGGTGTCCTTGAAGATCCGGTCAGCAATATTTTTGTCATCCTCTGATACTATGAGCAAAGATTTTTTGGCTTGTGGGTAGTATCCAAAGGACGGACCTATTAGGTTGATTTTGTCCCACCAATTACGGATACTTTTCAAATCGCCTTGGGCTGAGGAATCATCTGCATACCAGGATTGTATTGTGTTCTTTTCTTCTTTCATTTTGTTTATTATTGGTATAGTTGCAAGGGCATAGAGTGGCATTGCTAGCGGGTCTCCCTGAGTAACACCTTCTTTGCTGCATAACCTCATGTCGGAGTCACGGATGACAAGTTCTGCGTGGCCGTTATAAGTGTTATATAGAAAGCGAGCGCAATGTGGCCAATATATTCTGGCTTGCCAAAGTGCTAATTGTCTATTAACGGAGTTGAATGCGTTGTCTGCGTCAACGAGAAGCATTCCCCAATTTGAGCTAGGAAGACATTTAGTTTGAAAAATATCGTTCATGGCATGTATTCCGCCTTCAATGCCGCTACTAAGGCCACTGCAGAGTTGTGATTGGCCGCATGCTTCAGTTACTTCGGAGCCGGTGGCTAATATCATGCATTTGGATATGATTCTCCGCAGGCATTCACCTATGCCAATCGGTCTTACACCTGGACATTTGTCTAGGGCTACAAGGCGGCTTGACATCAGTGCTTGTATCTGATTCCATGGAACATATTCGTTGTTAAGTTTCATAGTTAGTTCGGCGATGGACTTCCTTAAATGTAAGCTCGCTTCCCCGAATCTTAAGAGGAAATCTTTCCAATTTTCAGAGGTTGTACCTGTAGGGCCGCCGCCGCCATGTAGTTTTCTAGCCACCTGCTCAACATGGTTGCTTGTTATGTCAACTTCTAGTAGTGGGGGTATATTGGGGAGATCTTCGGGCAGGGTAAAAAGGTCAGGATTTGGCGTTTTAGGAGGTAGGTGTTTTTCTTTTAGGGCATCACCTACGGTTTTCCCGGTGTCATCGATTTCGTCATTCGTGTTGAGAATTTTGCTAGAATCTTTCGTCAGCAACCAATTTAGAGCTTCACGTATTTTTCCTCTTAAGATTAGGCGTGTGAAAGTTTGCGTTATGTTGTCATTGTGTTTCTTTCGGTTTTTAAAATTACAAAGAGAGATGTTTAATTTTAATGCCTCGGTTATCAAGATGTCTATATGATCATCTGACCACAACTTTAGGCGGCGATCGATAAGTCGACTTATATCTTTCGCTTGTTTAACATTTTTATCTCTTTGTAACAAGACGGCGGTGAATATTAGTAATCGTTCGGACGTACATTGGGATTTTGTTAGCATATCGACTTCATCGGCAAGCGTGTGAATGAATTTCCTGCTTGTGGTATTGGAGGAGGGCAGATCATAAATTTTGCCTTGTAGGGTACATACTTTATTCCAACGTGATTGCCAAATGCCGGCCATCGAACCTGTATTGTTGAGGAATGGTGACCCAAAAGCTTCTTCTAGGGGGGATGCTTGAACTGAGCGTTGTGGTGGTGGTTGCGAAGTAGAGTGTTCACTGCCGTGAGCGGCATGTATGTGACGTTGCAGACCTTTCCTTTTATAGGGTTTCGAGCAGATTAAGCATGATACTATGTCTGTGTTTTCATCTTGACTTAGTGGGATGTTAGGTGTAATGTCCATCGTACCCACTTTATTTTTGCACGTTCATCATGATTATGAAGATAAGTAGGTATATAAATATTAGAAATAACGAACACTGATTTAATAAAAATAGCTCAAATAACGATATGTAAACACTTCATTCCAAAATTTTTACATATAAAATGTCAAATATGGCAATGTCAAAAATTTTCTTATTTTATTATTTAGTTTTCTGGTTTTATATTTGGTATTATATTAGGCAAACACTTTCACTGGATAATTAGGTAACGTCTATTAATTTGGATAGCGTAATTGTCCGAACTTTTAAATAATTAATTTATAATTCAATAAACAATTAGCTACAGCAACTGACGCTGACACTGACACTTTTTTTTTTTTGTATTTTGTATGAGGCGTGCCTCGATCGTTCCAGGAACTTTAAAGAGCCTCCTACATCCAGTCCGTCGTCTCTGACTGACGAATTTGTATATAAACCTGTAAATAAGTCTGTAAATATAGTTAGTTCAAATAAGCAGTTTTGTGTGCGCTGTACAGTGAATGGCCATTCTTTGCGTACGTGCAAGGAACCACGCAAACTCGTGTGCTTTAAATGCGGCCAGGATGGTTACCGTTGCACTGAATGTCCGTATTGTAAAAAATCTACTCAAACCCCGCCAAAAACGAGTAGACGACGATCAAAGACTTAATGTAAATAATAATGATAAGTTTTCGCATTCTGAGTGGGAAGAGTGGTTATCAGTTATTCGTCTTTTCATGCTATCAGCAAACACATCTTTGATCCTCTTTGATGACCAAAATGATTATGAACGGCCTTATGCAAATATCAATGTAAATAATTTGACTCTTTGTGGTCTTTTGGACAGTGGGAGTTCTCTGACCATACTCGGTAATAATTCTCACCGACCTTTATTAGTACAGGGTTTTGTACTTAACGATGCATACAAAACCACTGTACGAGTTGCTAACAAACAGCCTGCTCACTCGATTGGTACGATTGACTTGCCAGTATGTTTTGACAATAAATGTCTTACTATTACTGCCCATGTTATTCCTGCCATTTCTTCACATTTAATACTTGGTGTTGATTTTTGGGTAGGATTCGACCTCTTACCTAAATGTGTTAAACATGCTAAAATGATGCGACCATTTAATTGCATTGATTTAATTGTAAATGATAAGTCAAAACAAGTTCTTCATTTTGAGGACTTGTCTATGGAACAACAGGCTCAAGCAGAGGATATTATATCGCGATTTCTAGAAGCCTCGACGGAATCTAGTCCGCTCGGTCGCACGCACTTGATTGAGCATCGTATTGATACCGGGGATCATGAACCTATCAGGCAGAGATGTTACAGACTTTCTCCTAAAAAACAAAAGGTGTTGGCAGAAGAAGTGGATAAGATGCTTGCTTTAGACATTATACAGCCGTGCGAAAGTCCGTAAGAAAGTCCTGTTCTTGTTACTCCTAAAAAAGATGGAAGCTGGAGATTCTGTTTGGACAGTAGAAAACTAAACTCAGTTACTAAAAAAGATGCGTATAAATTGCCTTTTATAAATGAAATTCTTGACAATTTACGTGATGCTAAGTATCTATCTAGCATTGATATTGCTAAGGCGTTTTGGGAAGTGCCTCTACGTGAAGGAGATAGGGATAAAACTGTCTTTATGTAGCAGGACGTGGGAAGTTTCGTTTTAAGGTCACTCCTTTCGGCCTTACGAACGCGCCAGCAACCCAGCAACGTCTAATGGATATGCTTTTTACTCCTGAATTTGAAAACCGCGTTTTTTGGTATTTAGATGACATTATTGTAATATCAAATAGTTTCGATGATCACATTTCCTTGCTATCCCGGGTTTTGGACAAACTAAAATTCGCTCAGCTTACAATTAATTTTGAGAAATCTGCATTTTTCCGACGCGAACTAAAATACTTAGGTTACATCGTTGACCATAAGGGCTTACGTACGGACCCTGAAAAAGTAAAGGCAATTCTGGATATTCCTGTTCCTACTACTAGGCGTGAACTTAAAAAGTTTCTCGGAACGGCCAGCTGGTACAGGCGTTTTGTACCGAACTTTAGTACTATGGCCGCACCTCTTAATATCCTGATATCTACTGGAAAGCAGGGCCCTCCGTTTAAGTGGAATGAGGAGGCTGACATTGCATTGAAATGATTAAAACAGAGATTTGAACAAATCTCTAAGGGATATGATCAAATTACGCAGGATGTTAAAATGGAGACTCCATATCATCATTTCCCTAGAAAAATTCAGTAATTTCACCAAATCACTGACTCTGTTTAGTGGGAAGACAAAATCGGCCAAAAAACGCGACACGCTTTTTCATTTCACTAGATTTGTTTAGGAATTTGACAAAATCCCTAACCGCTACAGTAAGTTGATGAAACGAACTCAAAAAGTCGACTAGTTTTATCATTTCGCTAAACAAGTTTAGTGAAATGATAAAGTCTCAACTGGAAGATGGTATATGGTGACTTGATTAAATCTCTGAACTGGTTTAGTGAAATGACGAAAGGAAGTACCGAATACAATATTTTACTTTACAGTTAAGCGATTTTATCAAATCTCTGACTAGATAAAGTGAAACAGATATTAAATCAGAGAATTTAACAAATCTCTAAGGGATATGATCAAATCACGCAGGATGTTAAAATGGAAAATCCATATCAATGAAAAATTCAGTCATTTCACCAAATCACTAACTCTGTTCAGTGGAAAGAGAAAATCGGCCGGTGCAGTATTTGTGAACATCCAGTGCATGCAACATGTGGAAGTACTGTTGGAGAGGAAGGTACTTAGTAGTTAAATGCCAATTTTGTCAAAAAGAAAACAATATCAGAGCTGAGAGGGATAATGCAGCAAAATTTTTGAACATATACTAAAGAAAGATTGAAGATATAGACTAGATTACGTGAAATTGTTACATAAAATGTCAAAAGTAGGTATCAAAGTTGAAAATAGATGTCATATACTTCAGAAAAAGTGACCAAACCCTCCGGTGTCCGAGGCCAGATCTGGCCTAGCCATTTTAACACCCTGCGTGATTTGATCATATCCCTTAGAGATTTATTAAAATCTCTGATTTAATATCTGTTTCACTTTATCTAGTCAGAGATTTGATAAAATCGCTTAACTGTAAAGTAAAATATTGTATTCGGTACTTCCTTTCGTCATTTCACTAAACCAGTTCAGAGATTTAATCAAATCACCATATACCATGCATCTTCCAGTTGAGACTTTATCATTTCACTAAACTTGTTTAGCGAAATGATAAAACTAGTCGACTTTTTGAGTTCGTTTCATCAACTTACTGTAGCGGTTAGGGATTTTGTCAAATTCCTAAACAAATCTAGTGAAATGAAAAAGCGTGTCGCGTTTTTTGGCCGATTTTGTCTTCCCACTAAACAGAGTCAGTGATTTGGTGAAATTACTGAATTTTTCTAGGGAAATGATGATATGAAGTCTCCATTTTAACATCCTGCGTAATTTGATCATATCCCTTAGAGATTTGTTCAAATCTCTGTTTTAATCATTTCCCTGCGACATATATGCTGATCACGCAGCTCTAAAATGGTTTTTAAATTTGGACAACCCTACCGGGCGTTTGGCTCGATGGAGCGTCCGTTTGTCTTCATTTAATTTTGAAATAAAACATAAAAGGGGTAAAGATCATGTGGTACCACTGGTACCTGATGCTTTATCGCGTTCAGTACCCGTCGACTTAGTTTATGTTGACTCTGATGACGATTGGTTTAATAATATCTTTCAAGCTTGTCAGAATAACCCTTCAGAGTTTCCTGACTATAAGCTTGCAAATAATAATTTGTACAGGCTTAAGCGAACGAGCTCTTTACTGACTTCTAAATATGATTGGAAACTTGTGATTCCAAAAGAAATGAGGCAAGGATTATACATGAAAATCATTCTCAACCTACGGCTGGTCACTTTGGTATTTTTAAAACGCACAAAAAAATCTCTTTGCGTTATTTCTGGCCTGGCATGTATAGGGATGTGAGTAAATATATTGCGAGTTGTGAGACATGTTTGGCTTATAAGTACCAGAATCATCAAACTTTAGGAGTGATGGTCAAGCCCAAGGTGTGCTGCCGACCGTTTCAGTGCTTATCTATTGACCTTGTTGGCACATTACCAATGACTCGTAAACAGAATCTGTACATATTGGTTGTCAATTGCTGTTTTTCTAAATACTGTTTTCCTATCAAAAAGGCCACTTCTAACATAATTTGTAAGATTTTAGAAGACTTTGTGTTTTTGGTACACGGTTTTCCTCGGACCGTTATAATGGACAATGGTGCTCAATTTATTAGTAATGACTTACAAGAGCTATTCACTAAATATCAAATTCCTGAGGTGCATTTTACACCAAAATATTGCCCACAAGTGAATTCTGTTGAGCGCTACAACCGTACTTTAATGACAGCTATTAATTCGTTCGTAGAAGACGATCATAGAAATTGGGATCTAAATATTCCTAAGATCCAATTTGCCATCAACACCAGCGTTAATGAGGTTACTGGGTTTAGTCCTGCTTTCCTGGTGTATGGCAGAGAACTTGTTCCGTGTGGGTCGTTCTACGGCGTCCCCAACTCAAGTGAGATCGATTATGACGATCTTATTTTTGCACCGCGTGACTTATACGCTGAGAATTTAGGCCACTTATCGCCTATTCTCGACAAAGTGCAAGCTGCAATTTGGGATGCGCATGTTAAGAATTGTAAATACTATAATTTAAGACGTAAACATGCTGAATTTAATAAAGGAGATGTGGTTTGGCGTCGTAATTATCAGCTTAGTGACGCTGGTAAATATTTTACTTCAAAACTAGCGCCCAAATATGTAAAGTGTACAGTATTAAAGAAACTATCCCCTCTTGTATATGAATTAGCTGATTCTAATGGTCGCGCGCTCGGCCATTGTTTGGAGACGGAAAATTTGCTTTGAATTCGCTGATGCTAGAATTTTATTGATTTATATTGTTGGATATATGTAATTACTTTCTGTGTCGAGTACTGATTAAAGTATTTAATAAGGGCTGCCACTTATGCAGGATTGTTTCAGCCCTTTTCTACTGAATATCAACTGAAGAGGATACTATCTACATCAACTGCTTGAAATATTGCTTATCATTCATCTTTAAAGGGATTTTCTTCACACCCGAAAAGCTCCAGGTTTTCATGGAATCCTACAAGAATATATAGTACAGAAATCCGACTGGACGGATTGCCGACTTCAACTTGGACTGCCTTCTACTTCATTAAAGGCTAGTGACCTCTGTTTCGAATTAACTAGTGGCTCTCGTATTGACTGATTCCTTATAGATTTGTATATAGTTTATTTTATTATATTATATTTTTGTATATTTAAAAATTTGTTTAATTTCCCGCGACCTAGCCGGGTACAAGGGTATCCCTAATCTCAGCTATCAAAATATAACTGTCGCTTACCGGGTATACGCTGACCCTCTCTAGCTAGGATATATTCCGTTTACGGCCAACACGCAGGTGTAAACAGTTGCGCGCTATTCTCCTCATCATTCGGCTCGTCAGTCGCACGCATATGTGATCGCACCATTAGGCACAACAATAACATAACATATTGCTATATTGTAAAATATAATTTTAGATCTTAATCGTATTTTTAGGTTTGGTCTAAAATCTAGGCAGAGACTGAATAACTTATGGACACTTGCAGGCAGTTACAGCCTTCGATGAAGATGATTTGCTGAAACATCAGACTCAATGGCCGCTTTTATACTTTACCGTGAACGACGTATCGAGTTTGACCTGAAATTTACGTCACTTTTAAAACAGTCTGCCGGCAAAGAGAATATAACACTACGTTAAGAAGGAACTGGCCGACTCATAGACACATAAATTAAGAAGACGTAATCCCACGAAGATAAAACTGTGATTCCATAATGAGCTGCGATCTCGTGCACACACACTCACTTTTGACGTTTGAACCAATCACGCTCGTCCACGAGTTGTAGATGTGTGCGTGTCGCGCGTAAACACGAAGAAATCGGCTTATTATGGAATCACAGTTTTGTCTTCACGGCGTTACGTCTTCTTATTTTATACGTCTATGGGCAGACTGGGTTCTTTTGTACAGTCACCGGCAATAGTATCTTCCTACACGAAGGCCGCAAAAATATGTGACACGCTCTTATTTTTAGGGCCATAAGAGCGTGTCACATATTTTTGCGGCCTTCGTGTAGGAAGATACTATTGCCGGTGACTGTACCTATATACAAAGTGCTATTCGTTGCCACAAGTGTCATCTTTGTATCAAATGATGTAGGTAAATACCATCCATTTTTTACACCGGAAGTGGTACCGTTATGAAAGCACATAAATTTAATTTTTATTTACTATTTTTTCGGAATTCAGGATCACTTTTATGAACATGTGCCATCATGTTAACGTAGCCGTAGTGTTATATTCTCTTTGTGTGCCATGAGGCTTATCTTTGTATCACGTAACGTAGCAGATCTCGCGGTCCCGCCCGTACTTTATACTTTACCGTGGACCCACTGCACGGTAAAACTCTAAGATTTCATTCATAAATAGACCATTTTAGACTAATTACGAATGAATCTGTAGATTTTGTTCGTGGACGTCCATAGTAAAGTATAAAAGCGCCTAATTAATGTTTGCCAAAAAAAATACAATCGGAGGCAGAATTTGTTGAAAAATAGTTAACATACACGGTGTAACATGAGGAAACCGAATAATTTTAACAGCGTATTCCTGATCATAATTGGAGACTAAAATGTCGTATAAACTTTTCTGGAATTCGCCTAGTTTCAGAGTTACTACCAATTAAATAAAAAAACATTTTTTATTGTGACTCAGTGCAAAACGCTTTTTTGATGGCGAGTTCACCCTTTATGGGGTCTAGTCTAGACATTCTTATTGAGAGATGTCAAAGTGCCAAGGAGTAGGTACTTTACGTAAACTATTTTTTACGAAAAAAATTACTAATTTATTTTAATCAACAGTTTTACCAATAACATTTATGTTTTTCAACATAAAAACATGTTAAACATTTAAAAAATCGATAAAAAGCAAAAAAAAAACTATTTTTTTTGGCGAAATTGACCTGAATTCATTTAACATTTATTGCTCCTTATGACCTCAGGAATTCGTGGTTAAAATCTCTCGCAATGCTCACGAGCACCGTGTATTTTAACAGAAAGACCAGAGTAACTAATAAAGTAGTAAAATAATGATACTTAACAGATACAAAGTCGCATCGCATTACTAACAATGTAGGCATGTTGACGGTAATACCTGTATCTACGTATGCTGAAAACAATCTATAAAGTGGGAACAGTTTAGTGGCTGCCGCTCCCACTCTATTTATAAAGTAAATTGCCACCGCACGGTGATATCCACACCAATCTCGTTAACAAAGACTGTCGCGCCGCCACTATCACATCAAGGACGTCACCTGCCATATTACTTAAGCATGACTAGACGCCTAAAAGCCTATGCAGCCAAATTTGTAATCGGTCATTCTTACATATTCAAATCCCGATGCATAAACAACATAAACAATGATCAAGCTGGGGTCTGCTTGTCCACCTTTTTCACATATTAAGTTTGGAAAGTATGCAATTCCAAACGAGTGTCAATATAGTCAAACACTAGCTAATTTGAAACTTGAGTCGTGACGTGATCAGAATTTCGCGTGTTATATGCAGTTGGAGTAAGTAGCGACGCCTATTTATACTTCATCGCACACGTGTGGAAAACCCTCTTTCTGTTCGTAAATATTGTATATATCCATATTACCAATTGCAAAGAAAAAAATTTAAACAACATGAAAGCATATATATATACAGGATGGTTTGCCACGCCCTTCCCGGAAATATAGCATCGTTTGAGTGATATACAGTAGATTTGTAATGGATCATTAATTAAGTAAAAAATAATAATTTAAAATTCACTACTTTTTCACTGTGGTGATGGCCCTATTGCAACTGCATTTCACGGCTAGATTACGTCATCGCCATCGGGAAAACTCGGACCTTAAACTTATTACCGAGCGTTGACGTAATCGCACTGATGTATGATTGACGCGTAAATGTCAAATAAATCAAATGTGAAAATATTAATCAATTACTTTATTGCTAATCGCCATAACTTACACTATCTTCACATACGGCATTCTAATGTTCCTCCGCATCTTACAATGCACGCTGCTGCAGCCCGTGCACGATACACGATGTCGATGCACATGAGATAGTGTCTGCTCTTCAACATTTTTGGAACGCATTTGAACAATAACATAACATCTTTTATAACAATCATCAGCAGTAGGCTTCGCGGATAGGACGATCTCGGGCCAGTAAAACTTTAAACCTCTGTAGGTATTTTGTAAGGGTGAAGGCGCATGCTTAAGAACTTTTAGTAGGGACTGTGGTGACAGAACTCTCTCTAGTCTAATCGCAAGTTGAACAACAGATCCTCCACGTTGGTCATTTTGAGCTGTTAGATGTACAATGGGCAAATTTTTGGTGACACGATAAAAAGCACATATAATTCTCCTATGCCCAGTTGGATGCGTTGGTGGATATGTTTATCTTTGTCGTCGTAAACTTTTAGTCGCAATGTAGTTGCATCTCATTTATAAAAAGAGCAAATTAAAATAATAATAATAATAAATACTCTTTATTGCACACCTCATACAGTTACAAGCACAAATTTTACAATTAGATAAATTTAGGTAGAGGTAACAACAGGCGGTAATAATTACGAGCTTCTAGCAAAAGCATTTTTATTTAATGAATATGACATATGACATTAAGTAAGTTTAATGACAATTTCATTTCTTTTCGTCCAATTGGACAGGCTACAATTTCATTTCAAGACTCAGATCAGACTTCTTGTCGATTTCCAACTAGGCAAAGAGGTTCGCTATTTATTAAAAAACCGGCCAAGAGCGTGTCGGGCCACGCTCACTGTAGGGTTCCGTAGTTTTCCGTCCGTCACAGTAAGTGTCCCCACTTAAGAGTTAAAATAACACCGCCATGTAGGATATGATATGAGCGTTCCACGTACAGCGACATCTATCGGCAAATTAAGTAAACTAGCGCGCGAGCATAAAGTATGGAAGATGATTTTTATGGGATAATTCTTTATTGCGTGAACCGATTTTCACCGTTTTTACTTTATTTGAAAGCACGTCATTTCATTGTAATTTTGTAGAAATTACAGGTACAATAAACACCTGCTTATACGGTTAAATTACAAACTTAGTTCAGAAATTATTTTGTATTTTTTTTTCAAAAACTATTCATCCTATCAAGTTCAAAATAATTTTCCTAGAAAGTTTTTATAAAGTTCTACTTTTGAGATTTTTTTCATATTTTTAAAACTTATGGTTCAAAAGTTAGAGGGGGGGGGACGCATATTTTTTTACTTCTGGAGCGATTATTTCCGAAAATATTTACATTATCGAAAAATGATTTTAGGAAACCCCTATTCATTTTTAAATACCTATCCAATAATATATCACACGTTAGGGTTGAAATGAAAAAAAAAATCACTCCCCACTTTACGTATAGGGGAGGTACCCTAATAAAAAAATAATTTCCACTTTTTATTTTACCACTTTGTCGGCGTGATTGATATACATATTAGTACCAAATTTCAGCTTTCTAGTGCTAACGGTCACTGAGATTATCCGCGGACGGACGGACGGACGGACGGGCAGACATGGCGAAACTATAAGGGTTCCTAGTTGACTACGGAACCCTAAAAATGTTTCGATTCTAAGCTTAGAGAATTCAACCCGGATGGTGTAGTCATGTCTGTCTATACAAAAAAGTCTGCCGATTTTTGCGGGGGAGGGGAACGTCAAATGTATGGCTGCTCGTACGTAACGTACAAATAACTATGTCAGACAAACGTCAGTCCATACATGTGTATGACCACTGATCATATGTTTTCGGAGAACGCCTGTCAATGACGACTCCGGTTGGTTGATTTCTCTAAGGTTCTAAGTATTTAAAGTAACGCATGCAAATATTGCACGTTTTAAACCAAATAAATAACAGGTAAAACATATTACATAAAAAATATACCTGCTCAACTAGGACAATTTATTCTAAAATGATTTTGTGAAACGTGTTAACGAGCTAAAACCTTTTTATCAGTCAGATATATTTATGATGAGTTTACGATATCATCTTTAATTGTTTATGAGGACTTGACGACTGATTACTTTTGAGTGGTTGTCAATTTTGTCACCATTTGAACTAAATATTTTTTGTGGTTAGAAATAATATTCATTTAATAAGAATTAACATAAAAACTTTACCCGAAATTGAACTTATTGAACAAGTGTAGCCACAAAGAGAATCGCGTCCGAAAATGCTGCAATTATTTTTCAGCATTGCAAGCGGATCTAAGAATGGATGTATGACAACATTGACAACATAATATCCTGTCATCTAAATATTGTTTACAAGTAAGTTCATTGACCCAGTCACCTGTTTAAGGGTTAGCACAAAGTAGTTTTTTGCGTGAATGTTTAAAAGGCTATAAGTTGGACACGGTTACACATATTTACATAGTTTCTATGGGGGAAATATAGTGCTAAGGCTAAACTACCTTCCATTTTCGCAAAGGTCCATCGTGGACTTCCAGGCTGTATATGTATATGTACCTACTTTATTAATTAAATGGCACTATCAATCATATCTTTATAATTATTGCTCATCAACGTACGGTCAGCCGCATAAACCATTGGCATGGCACCCATAGGTATTTTTTTTCGTGCCGGTGCCGATTACCCAGATCAAAGTAGTACCGTAGAAGTCTACGATTTTGCCTGCTTTTTGCGATCTATTGTTTTTTTTTTTCAGGTAAATGTGTAGAATTATAGCAATTTATTGTTGTATGCGTGTATGTAGGCTGCCTTTAAGTAATTTTGAACTTTTTGAAAATGTTATGGAATCTGTGTTACTCAAAATAGTTGCTACTTCTGGTAAGAACTTACTTAAATATTTGCGGCGATTTCAATATTAATATTTTGTAAAATTCAACAATAAGTACCGGATTGTTGAGTAGAGTGAGGAAAGTGACTGCTACGAGCCCCACCTGTATAGATAACATTTTCACAGATATTTTTCATTTTTTCCTACCAGTAAAAGGTTAATCAGTAATTTAGAAGCAAATCACTTAGGCCAACTAATGGTATTTAAGATAATAAGGAAAAATATTTTGAAAAATCAAATAACTTTTGTACCGGTAACCACAGACCGCGTCGAAAGAATGGAACTAAGTTTAGTTCAGGCGCTACTCTTTCTGTCTTCCGATATGAGTCCTAATGACATGTACAATTTATTCTTTCACACTTTTATGAAACATTATAACGCGATATTTACTGCCAAAGACGTTATGGTTAGTGGTATGGTTAGTGAGTGGGCTACTGTGGACATGAGTGTATTCTTACGAATTTTTATTCAAATAATGATTTATTCTTGAGTGCCCAACACTGCCCTCAAGTGAATTATAACTACTATTGACCGCGCTAGAAGTAGAATTATGCTGGGCAAAGTCGAAAAAGTAATACATAAATACGTTTATGACATTGCCTACTACCATACCATAATCACAAAAATAGTAGAGATGGGATGTTGAAATTTCTTCTACATCATACTTATAGTTAAAAGTTCTGAGCTGCATTATACTTTTATAGTTAAAATTACATAGCTGTAGGACTTTCCTAGACCGAGATATCACCGAATTTTTTGATGGTCCTATTGGACCACCAAAGACCACATCCGCAATTACAGCCGGCTCACGCTTGTCTGAAGTTAGATACGCGACAATCAATTTGCCAGTGTTGCCAACAATATGATTAGCTATAATATAACACAGATTATACGAACATGTATGTGTTACTATAATAATTTTATCTACACTCATACTGTAAGTACTCTAAAATGCGTTCAAAAACCGTAGACAATGACAAGCATTACAACAAACGATTTAACTATGATAAGTTTCTTATCTGCGGCAGTAACGTAATTTTAACGTTGCATGCTCAAATATTTTTAAGCAATGAGTTTCAAATTTGGAACATCGAATTTGATAACATAATGTTAGCGCCATGGCCAACTCGATTGGTCCCGCGCGAGCGCCGGCACAATCGAGTAGGCCATGACGGTACAATGGCGGTCATTCTATGGTTTCCGAACAATTAATTTAATATACATAATATGAGTGTAGATAAAGCAGTGTATGCAACTGTACGTAATTAGGCCTTAAAACACTCGTGTGATCTTATTATGAAATTCGCCTGCGGCTCATTTCATAAAACCACACTCATGTTTTAAGGACCCTTATTACGTAACAGTTACATAAACTACTATTGTGATATTTCGCTTCTATTGAAATGTGACGCGTTGGGTAAAGTCATGTTGAAAAGGTAAAGTTGTGCAATTTCACGGTATTGTAAACTGACACTACTAGAGTCCGTTTACGCTAAGTCTCTAAGACTTGGAAGTGGCAACCGGCAATATATGCGAGCGCAACGCCATATTTGACGTAGCACTTCGCATGAAAACTTAGCGTAGATCGTAGACTATCTGTCACCTTCATGGGTTAAACACCTTCGGGCTTCAGAGAAATTACTACACACTCGATTCTGCATTCGCCTACTGATATTTCGGCGCCTAATAATACATTGTTTGTTAGAATTCTACTGAATACCGAGAAATATTGTACTATAGAATATCTACAATTAACAAAATAGTGACCTAGTTCTCGGGCTCTTGAATCGGCCGCCATGTTGCCCCCTCTCCGGCTTCGGGAGGCTGCGCACAAATCAATGTACCCGTGGAGGGTTAGCAAAACAGGTTTAGGTGGTGGTGGTGGTATAGATTGGTTAAAATGCTGTTTAAAAATAGGGTTGTACTTACAGTATAGTTTTTCAGAAGTGTAATTGGAAAAACAAACAGAAAAGTATAAGTTAGAAGACGACGAAGAAGAAAGAAGGTAAATGATTTTTTCGTACATAACTCGGAATATCAATATCAGGTTAATAATAATAATCAGTGTAAGACTATGGAGCGTGTATTAAACACCAAGCTCTTGGCATATCTCGAAGGTAACGATCTCCTCAGTGATCGGCAATACGGGTTTCGCCTGAACCGGTCTACTGGGGACCTTCTGATTTACGCCACTCACCTTTGGGGCGAGGCTATTGAGAGACATGGTGAGGCTATCGCCGTGTCCCTCGACATTTCTAAGGCTTTTGACAGAGTCTGGCACGAGAGCCTATTAAGCAAGCTACCCGCGTATGGGATATCCTCTGGCCTGCGCTCCTGGATCACTGACTTCCTGAGGAACCGATCTATTCGAGTTGTCCTGGATGGGTGCTCGTCTGATCTTTTGGCTATTAATGCCGGGGTGCCTCAGGGCTCAGTCCTCTCTGCGACCCTTTTTCTGCTGCACATTAACGATCTGCTCAAGCCCGGTATCTTTGGGTATGCGGATGACAGCACGGTTACGGAGAGATATCTTTCTGGCGCGAGGGCTAGTACAAGTGATAACGAAACCCTCAGGGAGGCCATGGTGGAGCGGATGAATTTGTATTTGGACGCCGTGGCCGATTGGGGCGAGGCGAACTTGGTTGGATTCAACGCCACCAAAACTCAGGCGTGTTTATTCACCGCAAAACGGAGCCAGTTCACCTTAGCTCCCACTTTCCAGAATGTGTCCCTTCCCGTGACCAACCATCTTGAGCTTCTTGGTCTAAGTTTAAAATCCAACTTAAACTTCGGGTTGGCTATCGAGTCCAGGGCTAAAACTGCTGCCAAAAACCTCGGTGTCTTATTTAAGGTGAGACGATATTTCACGCCGAATCAGCTTCTAACCCTATACAAAGCACAGGTTCGTTCGTGTATGGAATACTGTTGCCACCTATGGGACGGTTCCGCCAAGTATCAGCTGGCGACCCTGGATGCGGTAGAGCACCGGGCTCATAGACTTTTTGGCGATGACCCTGCTGTCAAGTCAAAATTACAGAGCCTGGAGCATCGCCGTCGAGTCGCTTGTCTATCGGTGTTCTATCGGATACATTTTGGGGAGTGCGCACAAGAACTTCATGACCTGATTCCACCTTCCCCTTTCCATCATCGGACTACCAGGCGCGGGGAGCAAATGCACCCGTTCGTTGTTAGCATTCCCTTTGTGCGCACGAAGCGATTTACTTCATCTTTTTTGGTGCGGACTGCCAAGGAATGGAATGCGCTCCCGCCATCTGTATTCCCTGATAAATACGATCTCGGCATTTTTAAAGCAAGAGTGAATAGGCTATTACTGAACCGGTGAGCTCCATCTTAGGCCCTGTCTTCACTTTCCATCAGGTGAGATTAGGGCCAATCGCTGGTCAGTCCCATAATAAAAAAAAAAAAAAAAAAAAACAAAACAACAATGTGTACTCGCAAAATCGTATGGACACTTAATGAATGAATGCATTGACAAAGTGTCCACGAAATTCTACATCTCACTGTACGTACAGGTAACAAATGCCAGTCACTTTTGTCATGGTCAGGCCAGAGTTGAAAAAGTTTAAATTAGGTAATTCACTCAAAGGCAACGCCGGCTGAGGAACAATATTTTTTAATTATTCAATTTATTAGGTAATTACACTAGGTATAGTAAGACACAATAATGTATATCTATCTGTCTATTTCGTCCGTGCACGCTCTCGTAGCTGCTGACCCTACGGGCTACGGGTTGCGCAGAGCCTCACTCTCCCTCGCTTGCCTCCGGTGACAGCGCGTCCCTTCCTCTCCGCGCACACCATCTATCCTCCGCTAAAATGTAAACAGTGCCGATATTAGTTCATTTTATGGAATATTATTTTGGTGTGTGATTCGTGATTTTCTAAGTCTTACCCATAGATATACCTACATCATTGTGTTCACGGCCAGTTAAAAAGTGATCGACAGCGCACAATTAAAATAAAAAAAACTTTGACCGCATCGGGATAATAATCACGTGCGTGCGAATAAAGTTTACGAGCATTAAACATGTTGTACGTCGATAGTAAAACATAAGGCTACTTTATCATTTATTTATGTTTTGCCTTTAAGTATATTGAAGAAAATCATCAATCAACATCTAAAGAAAGCCAAGATCGATTCAGTATAATCGCTTCAGCGAAAAGAATATCTTGTGAAATTATCATTGTGGTTAACCCTAAGTGTATTATCTAATCGCTGAATGTCGTTTCCGGCTCGATAAGGAGATGAAACACGAAGACGCCCAACATGCCGGAAGACGATTCAAACGCCGACGAGCAGGTTCCGATACCCGTGCAGATATTCTTATGGACGCAGTCCTCGCCCTTCGTGCGACCGCGGCTTGGGAAGGTCCACGATGCTGCTTGCATGGTGAGTAGAACAGCAGATCGTATACGTCAAATCCAAAATAGTTTCATCTTTACAAATTACTTTTAGCAACTTCGCCATTTGCTTTAGACGTTAATTGAAACGTTATTGTAACTATTATAAAATGGGTACATGGGAAAGAAAAGGGTTAAGTATAATAGTTAGGTACAGTCAGCTGCAGATATAATAAGTTTGTATGCAGGGGTGGGTACATTTCTCTGTAGCTGACCGTGCCTACACATACTAAATAAAAAGTAGGTAATCAAGGCCGCTGATTCTTCCGAGCTACTGATGTGCCATCGGAAAGTTTCCAAAATTGCGAAAATTTCCACATATGAAAATTTCGGAATATTCTCACATATTTGTATGGGATTTGAAACTTTCAATTTCTTAAATTTCCAATTTCCTATATTTCTTACGAAAGTTTCTAGAAATTTCCGAGAATATTTCCAATTATATGGAAAGTTTCCGCAACTTGCACATCTGTATTCCGAGCATCCGAAGCTGGATTTAATTCGCGTCCTCTGCGTAGCGGCTGGCGCTAAATCTATTCAGCCGTTTTTTCAACAAATTCGGTATCTATACATTACGAATTGAAATTAAATAACTATATTATCAGGCAATTAGTAGCGACCTCGACTAGATAAACTTTAAAACTGGCATACATAATAGACATAATAGTATGTAATTATATTACATGCTTCGGCAAGAAGTCCGCGCTCACAATGGCCTTCAGCAGTGGCTGCGGAACGCCTACCCAAACGTTTTTATGAAATTCGCGCGTTTTGGGAATAAAGCCTTTAATCGTCCATCCATACAAACTTTTTACCATTATACCGGGTGTGGCCTGTAATAAGAGCAAAAAATTAAAACGTAGATTCTACTCCTCCAACTAGACAACGTTTGTTAAACAACTTTTAAATATAACTTGTAGTTTGAATTTTGTTACAGTTTAAAGCTACAATCTAAAATCTACATAACTTTCAAAATTCGTTGAACAAACATTGTCTGGTTTGAGGAGTAGAATCTACGTTTTAATTTTTTGCTCTTATTACAGGCCACACCACAGGCGCGGATCCAGGATTTCGTTCAGGGG
The DNA here is from genome assembly GCA_947086415.1 of Pammene aurita. Lineage (NCBI taxonomy): Eukaryota > Metazoa > Arthropoda > Insecta > Lepidoptera > Tortricidae > Pammene > Pammene aurita. Next base: position 35,967,251 of record OX352291.1, read on the forward strand.
GGGGCACTTTCCAGAATTTCATTCCGGGGGGGGGGGGCACTTTCCAGGATTTCGTTCAGTGGAGGGCACTTTCCTTCACAAAAAATCTCGCGGTCCGCACCTATGGGCCCCGTAGTATACGAGGTTTGCGTTTCAGGGGTGGGCAATTGCCCCCTGTTGCCCCCCCCCCCCCCCTGTATCCGCGCCTGCCACACCCGGTATATATATTATATAGATATTTTATCGAAACCTTGGAGACGAATAAAATTTAAGTATACTTGGTTCCTATATTTCTTTTAAAAGTATCTGCATCTAACCTACTTACCAGATTTTTCGTTAAGGAGATTAAGTTCGTATCGTGATAGGGCTCGCTTTTTCTAATAGCATTTAACTACATAATAATATAATTAAATTAATGTAATAATTTTGGCCTACAGTTTTGCCAGCGAGCACAAGGGCACCACGTAAGTTTATTTTCTAACTTCCTAAATCTGTATTAAAAATTATAACTGGGACTAAAGATAATAAAATATCTTATACGTAACATATTTAATTTGAATTATGTACCTAAAGAATTGGTTAATGCCGCGATTCTCAAACTTTTTTAGTGACGGACCCTTTCGAAATATTTGACGGAGCCCCAAAATAAAATAACATATATTTTTTCTCAATATTAAAAGTAGGCTTTGTGGATCCCTAGGGCTTCGCGGAGCACACTATAGAGAATAGCTGGGTTAATGCATTGATTTAAACTCGTTTTTCACTCATTATTTTGATAAAACGGGGCTTAATCGCGTAAGTACACTTACTATAATTATTTTCCTGACGTTTCGAGCGTGCCGTAACGCTCGTGGTCGCATCAGGCGTGTCACGTAAGTGGACACACGCGATTGAGTCCCGTTTTAACAAAATAATAAATTGGTTAATACATATACCTACTGATACCAAATTTCAACTTTCATGGACTCAGATGGTGAAACCATAATCGTTCCTAGTTGACTACGGAACCCCATAAAATACATTTTTTTAGAGAAAACTGCCAACATTCATACAATTGGCAAGGAACCATAATGGTAAAAATAAAAACCGGCCAACAGCATTTCGGGATTTTCGGGCAATGCTCAGTGTTAGGGTTCCGTAGTTCGGCCTGTTACAAAATACATCCGTTCAAAAGGTCTTTTATAAGGGATATTATGCGGCACTTACGTCATTTTACTGTGCGGCACTTTACGTCCTTTTACTATGCGTTTTTGAGTTAACTCAAAAACTGGACAGCCGATTTTATTCAATTCATATTAATTATTATAATTTTAATTTAAAGTAGGTACTTATCAGGCCTCACTTCCATATTTTTTTCCAAAATGTTTGGTCCCATGGTTCAAAAGTTAAACGGCGGGGGACGCACTTTTTTAAACTTTCGGAACTATTATTTACAAAAGTATTAAATTTATCCAAAAATTGTTATCAGAACCTTATGATTTATGGTAGGGTTGAAGCGGAAAAAAAATCACACCGCACTTCATCTGTACGGGCGGTACCCTAAAAAATAACCACTTTGTTGGCATGATTAAAACACATACTCACACCATATTTCAGTTTTCTACTACTAACCATCGCTGAGCAAAGCCGGACAGACAGACGGACAGACGGACGTGGCGAAACTATAAGTTGACTCCGGAACCCTAAAAAGGAAACAAGCGTGACGTACTTAATGGCGCTCTACTGACCTCGCAACTAATCATAATCACCTGCGATTGTATTGAAATACATTGCGGTTTTTGATGCATCTATTGATTTCATTGCACCTACCTAGACGGCAACGTATCGAAATCGCCGGCGATTTTTGCGTCTAAATTGCGCGAGGGAATAGACCTTTTAAGAAAAAGATATATGCCTCTACCCTCGTAGTAGTATTATTATTTACTCGGTGCCTCAGGGTGTGAGTCTGACTCGCAGTTAGCGGGTTTCTTTTAAATATAGTAACGCATATTGCGTGAAATTCTAATGTGTCACAATGACAGTTACCGGTTAGGTTGACAGACTTGACAGTTGTCACAGCTGAACTGTTGTTTGTTTATTTTGACTAGATCTATTATTAATGCGATTTCTTTTTCAATCCTCTGAAATAGGAGCTTAAAGAAGCCTGCAAGGTAAGATACTCGCTTTTACAATTATAGATATTTATAATTATAACGTAGAGTATTTGACACCTTTGTAAACATAATTATGGTGACAAACTCGCAAGTTTCTGACGATTTTTTATATATTGCAGTCATTCGAGAAGGTGTTGGTTCAAAATTTGCGATTTGGCCTCTCCATCAGTCTGTCCCAAGCGATAGAAGCGATCCCGCGATGGCGTTTTGTCCAGGCTTCTCTACCTCATGTCATGCACTCATTAGCTGCAGTACTGCACAACAGGTACTAAAAAAAATTTGGTTGCCCAGCTACCCGTCCGAGTAACAAAGTAATGGTTAAAACAAATATCCAGTTTTTTTTTTCATATATTATTCATATAAATCTATTGAATCGGGTCACCTGAAGGCGCATGTCTCATACTTAAAACTAGAGCCCACACACACGGTTCTACGCGAACGGTTTCACGACCTAACGTTAGGTCAAAATACAGCAAACAAATGTGTGCATGTGTCATCCGATCGGGGAACCGAACCGGACAGCCGGACCAGGTACCGGATGTTTACTTGGAGCCTAATTGAAACAGTGCTGATTCTGTCTAAACTTTAGTTGTTAATAATAATGAGCATTAGACAACTCGGATGATCCAGGATACAATCAAGATGCTATTAAAATCAAAACACAATAAACAAGTTACTTTATTTAGATGTATGGATTTCCATTTGTGCTGCGGATATGTGTATGTTAGATTTGTAATTTATACAGGTTTCTGTTTGAAATGTCTTCTTTGTTGACTGACTTATAATTGTTTAATAATAAATAAATGAAGGTTTTACATCTATTGTTTTAAGTGTTTATATTTTTTCCAGGGTAAAGGACAATATGTCAAGCCTTGGCAATGTGGAGACGAAACTTCTGTACACACTCCACTGGATCATACTTGATGCTTCTGATGAGTGCTCTGAGGCTGACTATGAGGCTGGCATCTTTCACACAAACCCCTTGCACTATCTGTTCTCTATTCCTATTATGACGGTAAACACATTTTTTTAAAGATAATCTGTTAAAGATAATTAATAACTTAATATTTAATTTAACTGTGTGATAGTTAATTGTTACACTTACAACAGCATTGAGAATGGAGTTATAAGAATGAATGCATGAAAATGCATCTAGAAGGAATTCATTTTATAAGAATGGCATAGAAAAAAAATATGAAAAATGTTGATAATTATTTCCCAACTAATTGCTCTGAATGTTGAAAAACCTTTGTTAATTTGCTATTTGCATGATGCATGGTTTTGATTACAAGTGTTATAATTTAATTTAACTTTTAGTTGTCTATACCGGCAAATAATTATATTGTTTCAGCTATTTGTTTTTCTCTTCGCTCCAATTGCTGGTAACTTAAAAGAGTCAGATTTCACAAATAACTTCCGTTTGGAGAATGGTCTGAAGATATGGCAAGGTTTCTGGGAGTACAGACACCCCGATGCGCCCTGTTTCACCACACTTGTGAAGCCCAAACCTAAACCTTTAGGGAGTAAGGTTACCAAAAGACCACAGCATAGTGATGTATTTTTTGGACGTAAGTATAATACTTATAAAACTACTAGGTCATTACAATTACATAGTAAGATTTATTGTCAGAACTCTGTATTCATATTCGAATTTGTATTTTCATTATCCTAAATATATAGAAATTTCCCCAAATTTAAAATCCAGTAAATGATATTAAATTTGCCTGTGTTGATAGATAGGGTCATTAACTCATAAAAACTAAAGTTAAGAAACTTTGGAATATCCCATTCAACAAAATAAATATTTCTTTGTCATTGTACTGTAATATGATGGACTTGTTATTTTTAGGAAAACCTTCAAAAGAGGATGGGGGAACATTAAATGGCAGCCCACCAAGTCAAACCGTATCTGTGTCCCAATCCGAAGTTCAATCTAAACAAGGTAGTACAGAGGATGAGCCTTGGCTTTCATCTCCAAAAGACACTATATTCCCTGAAACTATTCCAGAAGAAAGCTCAAGTACAGAAGAAGAACATGTGGTAAGCCTTTAATAAGGTAACCTAAGGTAGGCCTTTAAGAACTATTTTTTTTATACCACGACGGCAGCAAACAAGCATAAGGCCCGCCTAATGGTAAGCAGCTACCATAGCCTATGGACGCTTGCAACTCCAGCGGTGTCACATGCGCGTTGCCGACCCTTTACAAAAAGGAGGACTGTGTTGACGGCTAAAGGAACAAGAAGATCCCTCATCGTCAGCACACTAGATCCTCTTTGAGCTCTGGCAACATTACTCACCAGCAGAAACAGAACACTATGGTCTAGTGCTATTTGGCTGTGGTTTTCTGTAAGTAGGAGGTACTTCCCCAGTCAGGCTCTGTTCCAGATTGAGAAGATGATATTCCCCTGTGCTGTGCCCTACCACACATAGCGAGATGACATTCGCAGTACCCAATACCTCTCTTTAGGACGTAGTTTAAGGACATACCCGGGTCCATTTTACCATGACTTTTAAATACTTCTTTTTTTACAGTTTATTTATCGTCTGCCGAATGAGGTGTGCAGTGGGGCTGTAAAAGAAGCGTATACAGTGTATTCTGCTGACCCTAGTCTGTTCCAAGTTCGCAAGGTTGATGGAACTAAACAGACACTTCCTGGCATCAAGCCACTGCCGCAGGTCATGAAGATGAGGTAACTACAGCCCAAATTGATATACCGCGTGCGTAACGTAGCTTTTTATTTTGTGCTCTAAGCGTTCGTTATAAAAAGCTGGAGCCGGTTTGCAGTATGCTTGCGGTGGGGTTTGGAATTAAAATATTATAAAACGTTTATAAAAACCAAGTAAAAAATCATATATGTCAGTGCAGGGAAAAATGTCCCACTTTGTTGATATCGAGTTATTACCTTGCTACGTATGGCGGTGGAATAGAATAAAAAAAACAAGGTTTAAAGAAACTGTATTTATTTCCACCGTATCCGCCGCAAGCACACGAGTACGTCGTTGGGTTGGATTCGTAAAAAATCCGATCTGATTATTGCTCCGAGGCGTTGAGTTGTTCCCACCACGCAAGTACTCCCCTGGAGAAGCCGGAACTGGTACGGGTCAGGAGACGGGCGAGCTGAGGGACGTCAGCGCGGGCCGCTCAGGAACAACTGCCTGGTCTGGTCTTGAAGGTCTAGCCGTAACTAGGCACCCTGGAATTGATTTCCGTCGTGTAAATAAAACATCCACTATTTAACTCCGCTGACTGTACTCGGCACGGCAAGAAGCATAAGCACGAAGCAGTAATGCGTGATGATGACGATGAAAGGTTGGTGATGTGCGGATAGTACAATCAGACGGAGTTTACAAAGTGCAGAAGTAAAAGAAAGAAAGAATAAATGTGTTCGGAGCAAAAGCGTTTAAATCTAACGGTCAACTTTTCAATTTAAAATTACAAACATGAATTCTATTTAAACACTATTTTTAAAACGTTAAATATTATGTGGAATGATAAATATGCAAAATAAAGGCTAAGTAATGGAAGGCAAGCAAAATCACACAAAAAAATGTCGTAGCTGAAAAAACCGTTAGTCACACAATTTGAATCTACCTGTTTGTAATGAGCTAAGAAATGTTCAACACTTACCCAAAGGGGATTTAAACACTAGCACTGGAAGAGTACAATTACAAGCGAAGACCGCTAAATAAAAATTAAACAATAACTAAAGTAATAACTCTCGCCGGCTACATTTGAAGTCGCTGCGCGGGGCAAGCGAGCGTGCGCCAGCGTCGATCGCAAAATCTGTCTGTCGGCCGGAGCGACGGCGCTCGGACCAGCGCGGATAAGACGCGCGGGGCGGGAGAATCGCCGACCGGCCGTTATCTCGAACAAAGGCATGCGCGCGAAGTACAGTGCATCGCAGAAACATGAAACAAGTTGAGACTTTATCTAGTTTATGATTAACTATTTTATTTTGTATTTTATTATTTTTAGGTAAGTGCTTTTAACAATATTATTTTATTAGGATATTAGTAACTACTTGTTATTATTTTATTGTATATAATGTTTTAAAAAAAATATAACCTAGGTTATGTAACGATTTACGTTACAACCTACTTCTTAAAACTACACAATATGCGCTATCTATAAGTGAAAGAATGAAATGTCTATGTGTACCAACAAAATAGGACCTTTCACTAAACTCGAGCATAAATAAAGTAAATAAAGACAACCTTGTACCTTTTAAACTTGTGCATCTCTACGGCGTTTTATATACGACATCTTGAATTTCTTCCAACGTAAAGAAACACACCATATTATATTTTCATACCAATTATCATAATTTGCAGTTCATCAGATAAGGAGTCTCTGTCAGACAGCGGGGGCGGTTCAGCCGCAAAGCCTAAGCCGTCACCGAGCCCCGCAGACAAACCCTGTTCAGCCAAGCAGGCACATGTATGTTGAATATGTTACTACACAGAATAGACAGAATAGAATACCTATATTGGTCCAAAAAAAAAATATACATAGAACAAACTTTCCACTGACTCCAGTAGGGCTATGATGGCAGCAGAGTTGGGCGTTATTTAGAAAATTTCTTATCTAGATAATTATTTCAAATAAAATCATTTCAAATAAATTTATTCGAAGATTATTTCAATCACAAATAGTGCGTTGACAACTTTTTTATTTAGATAAATTATCTAGATGAAGATAACTGGCCGCGTTTGTTATTAGAATGTCACGTCAAGGCTCCTGAGGCCCTGACTAAACATAAGAGCTAAGCTACAGCTATCTTATTCATCTGTCACTTCTAGTTCTACTTGACTGATGAATGTCAGTAGTACTACTGACATTCATCTTTTATTTAAAATCCCAACTAATTTATCTACATAAAAATGAAACTGATCTAGATAAATTCAAAATAACAAATGACGGATTATTTAGTTTTTTGAAATAAAAGATCGTTTAGTTATCATCCCGGTTATTCGTAAATAGATAATTTTTGCCCAACTCTGGATGGCAGCAAGTTGTCACGGGATAGCGTGATATATCATGACAGTTGCCTCCAAACTGTCCAAATTTTATATCACGCTATGACTACCAGCTGCCATCATAGGCCTGCTGTAATTTTACAATTCCAATGTTGCAAAGTATGAATACTTCTTTATGTAGCTACATATGCCGCAGTGGGCCTAGTTGGCACCACTTCTAGAACACCAACTATAGTGTCTTCTGAGTCTTCTGAGTAATGATTTCATATTGACGTTAGGTTTACGACGACGTTTGGCAGGTATCATCGGCCACTTTCCTAGACGTCGCCACGTTAAGGTGCCTGTTCACGACGCAGTGGACAGAGGATGGCGTCCATTGGGCGCTGCACTACCTTTACAACAGGTACATTCATTTAAATTATTCTAGGAACACCAGTACTAATTCAATTCAAATTCAAATCGTTTAATTCAGACCACAAGTCCATAGACATATACAAAATAATAAATTAAATTAATACCACATACAAATTAAATTAAATTAACACTAATACAATAAAAACTAAATTAAATTATGTCACACAATACAATAACAACAAATAAATATTAAAAATTAAATTCCATCACAATAAATATAAATTAAATTCCAAATGTCCAAATTTTTAAATGTCAATTACATAAACTATGCCCCTAGAACCCATATGTAGCTCATTACAGTGCCTCCATAGAGCACAAGCAGGATTTTTCCAGATGAGACGTAGCAAGCTGTTGGAACTGTGTCTAATGTAGCGGTTGCCCTCTTTACTGAAGACTGATTTCACGTTCCAGATTGCGTGATATATGCGACGACCTATCTAAACAAACTCAACCGAGAAGAAGAAGCAATTCCCTACCCATACCCAAAATAGAAGTTTCCATATATCAAAGCCCTGAAATGAAGAAAAGGGATTCTTTAAAAAATTTAATGGAAGTCCTAGAGAAGGAGTCGCCCGTCACTGAGATAGCGTACCCCGCGTCTCCCAAACTTGAGGAAGAACCCCTAACGAGGCGGTCCAGTGAGAAAGTTAAAAGAAAAATGAAAATGGCCGATCTGAAAGCTTTCGTAGAAACAAAGATGTTCTCGAAATCGGAAAAGGCATTAGAGAAAATTGGACATGACGATCACAAGTTCAATTTTCATACTGCCGTAAGAATGCTATCTGTAGATATTATTTTTATTACCTCTTTATTGTTTTATATTAGTGTGTATGGTGGGTATGGAATAATGTTATTTTTTCAGGAGTATCATAGAAGTCTCGACAATAATGAAGATAGACCAAATTCAGCTTTAGGATCTCATTTTCCGGCGATAGCCCCTCGGCTAACAGGCGACCTTCTGCCCTGCAATCTGATAAAAGGCAAAAGTATGCCTAGTCTTAGGTGAGGAAATCTTTTGTGCACAATTTAATAATTTTATTGTTTGGCTATCCCTTTCCAATATTACCTATGCATTTGCAAAAGACAGGTGGACCTAGTTAATTAAACACAGTTTAGAAAATTACAAAATTCAATCTCATTTGAAGCTGAGCTATGGTACTTTTATAGAAGCTTTTTTTCTATTCCATAGGACCTTTAATTCGGTAGATTTTATATTTTAAAACTAGTTAGCGCGGATATTACATTTCATTCAAATTAGAGCTAATAATATGAATATATTATATTTTTTTATAATCCAGCACAGCATGATTTTAATCTCCTCACATTTCTCTGACATTTCCTATTTAAAAATATGTATTTTCTCTTTCTCCCGTGTTGTTAACGCTTTATCCCGTACTTTATTGTGGACGAACGTTGGGTCGCTAGCTGTCTGATAGACGAGCTAGCCTCCAATGGGTAAGTGAAGTATATCCAAGGACAGTAGGTAGTCGCTTCGTTGAGTAGTTGCAAGTTCTTTGCCGGCTCTTTCGGGTGTCGCGTATTTTTCTTTACACCTAGAAATTATGTTTAAGTAATTTAGAGCGACCACGCTATCAGACTAGGCTTAGACAAGTTAACAATTACTTTGATTCAACTTGAGCACAAAAACACATCACTGACACGCACTATCGACATCAAAGTGGTTGTATGCACGCACTAAATTCACCACGCAAAATGCAATTCATATGCGTATATTTCAGTACTGAGTCTTTACTAGATTTTATTTTAGCTCTAAGTAACCGCATTCGGATGTAGTTAAAAATGTAGGTCACTCGTAATATTAGTCACTCACCCCTCAAACTTCAGGGTGATGGAAAGAGACGCACCTATACGTGTAAGCGGCAATATCTAGGTATATTTATTCTTGCTTAGCCTATAACTGCTTCCGTCTCTTATCTTAATTAGGATGTGGGTTGCATTTGGCACTAAATTGCTTTCATTAACCCTTTGACCGGCAAGCATCGGACGGAAAAATCGTGCCCTCATCCGCGAGCGCGCAAGGTAATCTGGTTATATTTTGGACGTGATATCACGTGCTGGCGCTGAGGGCAAGACTTTCCATGCGCTTGATTTGACGTCTTTGGCGGTCAAAGGGTTAAAGAACACGTAAGATTTGTTGATCATTATCTAATGTATTCAAATAAATCAAAACATGGCATGTTTTTGAGAACTACTTGGTGCAATATGTCATGGCATGAGCACAGTAAAAGCAGTAGAAGGTAACTAAACCACGGTACATCCCGTTATAAAATCCTATTGGCTTTTGTGATTCTAAATTTTATAATAAAAGTTGGTTGCATAGCGGGTCTAGCACGCCATGAGCGCGCGACTCGAGTCGTGCGCATCTTACGCCGTTATCACACCGGATGCGGCAGCGGTGTGCGAGTGAGACGGCGTTATAGAGATGTATAGCGCATTCTCAGTCGCACGCCTTCGCCGCATGCGAAAACCGTAGCAGTGTGATAACCGTCTTAAACCACCCGCCTATTATTATACTCTGAAGAATCAGATGAGGTTTCGCAAGACTTGCGACGTGACGGTCAGTGGAGCTAGTCCCGCAAACTGTCTTTTTTCATTAGAATGAGAATGGTGTTGCAGATACATTGGAGAGATAAAGACGGAACGAGCGCACGGATATGCGAATGCAATGCCTACCAACATGCAAAAGAAGAAAAACCCGATTATAACCGTCACGGAACACACGCCCACTCCGTCGCCGGACTATCTATCCAAAACTCAACAGGTACCTTATAATTGTATGCATGCAAATATATTATTATTATTATATTTATAAATTTCTGCAGATTGACATTTCCTAATGTCAAATTGCTAATGATTCTATTGAATCTTGAGAAGCGCCTGACCTCACCACCGTTGTGTTAACCCATTGTAAACAGTGTTCAAATAATGTAAAATAATTTAGCAAATACCTATTGTAGTGCACACGTTAGATTTACATTCACCGAGGTTAGCTTCTAAATTAATCAATGTCGTACTTCGTCATTTACGTCAAAAGAAAACAAATGCATTTTTACAGTTTAATTTACGTTAGGTTCCGTGGATCTAGCCAGAAAACCTCACTTTTTCGATTTTAATGGTCCGTCCAGATCTGATGAATCCGCCTTTTGCCTAAAGCTTGCGCACTTCAAGCAATGTCCGCGAGCTGTTAGCGATCTTTTCGCAAATAGCCTTAAAGCGATATATTCACCAGATCTGGACGCACCATATGTTTAAAAATAACTCTTGTAACTCGTAGAAATTGTACAGGGCTCCCTAGAATCGCAGATGGACTCCGTGAGCATGGTGGGGTCGCAACACATGGCTACTCCGGAGCGCAAGCCGAGTCTGACGCGCTCGCAGACCGACTCCAACATCACGTACGTCGTCGAGGATGTGCAGGAGGCTCCCGGCTCCATACACTATATTACTAAAGACGGGGAAATCGACTTTCAAGTCGTGTTGAAGGTGGGCATTATTAAATATTCAGTTTACACAGATGGACTCTCTAAGCATGGTGTGGTCACAATATATGGCGATGCCAGAGCGCAAGCCGAGTCTGACGCGCGCGCAAATCAACTCCAACATCACGTACGTCGTCGAGGAGGTGCAGGAGGCTCCCGGCTCCATACACTATATAACTAAAGACGGAGAAATAGACTTTCAAGTCGTTTTAAAGGTGGGTATTGCATAAACTATGCCTTCAATTGAATGTAATGGTGAATTTGACTTCAGTGAATGTAATGGTTACTTACATGTTAGTAATATATCAATGTAAAATCGATTTCAGGCAGTCTACTCAGTATGCGTAATGGACAGTCACTACATATCGATTCGAGTGATGGAAGTAATATTAAACCTGGTCGACACACTGATGGAGCTGGGGGTCCATAAGAATTGGAACAGCACCAGCGTGGAGGACAATCTGCCGGGCAGTGTCGATCCCTTGACGGAGTTTATGAGGGATAAGGATAACAAGGTATATTATTATTAACCGACTTCAAGATTTCGAAGGAGGAGGTGCTCAATTCGGCGGGATCTTTGTTTTTGCAAATTTTTTTATGTATGTTCGCCGATTATTCGGAGATGGCTGCACCGATTTGGAAAATTATTTTTTTTATTTGAAAGAGTATACTTTACAGTTTGGTCCCATTGTCACCACGACAGGTTCTGATGATAGGATCCTGGAGAAATCGAGGAAACTCTTCAAATACTCGGATTATATGCACACCTATAATGATTTGAGTATTGTTTACAGTAGCTCGGGCATTTTCTTTTGGAAAAGTGGAGGCTAAGTGAAGTCGGTTCTTTTTTGTTTAAACTTATCAGTGTTATAATTTGGGTACCTTTTAAACACCGTATATGGAATGGCGTGTTTGACGGAAAACGTAATGCCACGACACTAGCTTTTCTTGTTGTTCTACTCCCGACTATCTCAATTGATGACTTAATGTATGTATAGGTATCGCTAAGAGAGTTAAAGTCACGCAATACAACAACATGTCATATAAAGACAGCGGAATTTTACTGTTCTTTTTTCGTACCGATAGCAAGCTCAACAGTAAACTGCAAGATTGACACAAAATTGATAAAGTTCCTTCTAGGTATTTCTTTAAGACTTTTTAGGATAATACATCTCATTTATATAAAACAGATCACTCGTATTACATAGTTTTATGGTTAAAATTATATTCCCAATATTTTCTGTTTCAATTAGTTTTATTTAAATGAAAATGTATCTGAATAAATAAAGGTCTGATATTGGTAAGTATATTGTTAGTTCTTCCTTTTAATTACTTTCGAAAATATATTGTGCTCTTAATTACATTTACATTCACTTTTTGTGCGATCGGTACGTAATGTATGTAGCTGTGTTTAATCATTAGCGTACGAACAGGTGGTGGCACTATTCAGCGTAAATGGCACTGGAGTCGCCTAAGTTACATTTTATGATTGAATGACTAGTGATTTAAATTATTGTTCGTCTAAAACATACCTACATTTCTTATTCAAGTAGTGCCAATATTCTGGATCGAATTATTGATTCCCCCTCGTTTTCTCCACTAAACCCTTGGCTGATGATTCCAACTCTTTTGGTCTGCCTAATTAAATTGAATAACAAAATGAATAATAATTCAAAAATTCGATCCAGAAATATTTGCACTACTTGAATAAGAAATGTATGTTTTAGACAAAAAAATATTTAATCATTAGTTATTAAATCATAAAATGTAACCTAGGCGACTCCAGTGCCCTTTATTCTCAATAATGCCACCACCTGTCCGTACGCTAGTAATCATTCACCTCAACTCTCGTGACCGATACCTATACATACCTACCTCTTAAAGGCCTTAACCCTTTGACCGCCAATCATCGGACGGAAAAATCGTGCTCTCAGCGCCAGCGTGCGAAGGCAAACCGGTTATATTTTGGACGTGATATCACGTGCTGGTGCTGAGGACATGACTTTCCGTGCGCTTGATTTGACGTCTTTGACGGTCAAAGGATTAAGTACCTAAGTGATTCCTTAGGTTTATTTAAAATTAAAGTTCTAATACAGAAATGTTATTAAAATTTTTACTGCATATAATATTGTATTATATTTTAGGGAAGAGACTCCGGACTACCTTGCGCGCATAGCCAAGAGTCAACCAACGTGGAAACCGGCGACAGCACCAGGGAAAAGAGAGAGGAAGAGGACCTGGACTGCCCTTATTATATGTTGCTGCACATCATTCTCAGGTAAGCATGGAATAGTTAACTATACAGTCTTCTTTAGTACGGTCACGTCTGAAAATATGGATACATTTAATGTGATAAAAACATCTATCCAAGACTTTACGCCTTGGTAATAGAGTCGTGGCTAGTTGGCTACATATTAACTGACTATTGGTAAACCTATCTCAATAACACAAAATTGTTATTTTTATTTTTGAGCGCATTATTCGCCAACAAACTGTCCTCAGTTTGGCGAAAAAAACGATGTATACCTACCACTTAAGTTTTCTCTTAACAAAAAAAAAATAATAATGGAGAAGCAGATACTGGTGGGTCTAAAGAAATGACTGATGTATATAGTATAGTATAGTATAGTTTTTTTTGACACGTATAAACATATGAATATGTCGATTAGAGAAGATTTTTTCTTAAATTTGTTTTATTGATTTGTTTCAACGAAATTTGTAGGCTAAAACACCACCAATACCTTGTGGTTATTTAGCCAAATATAAGTTACATGAAATTATTTCAAATTTAATCTATCTAATTTCCAGGTTACTCCGCCAGCTAGGGTGTTCACACGGCTGCCCCACAGCCCTCCGCTGCCCTATAGCCGACACCCTGCGAATCCAGGCCAAGAAGTCCCTTCGCCAGCTGAGAACCGCTTCCGTATCCAAGTTCACGCTCAGACTGAAGGAGATGACCAAGTTTGCTCCCATTAAAGAGGTGCTCGATAACCTGCACGCTACCATTGGGTTTTGCGCGGAGCCCTCGATGATGGTGTCGCCTATGAGTAAGTTTTTTCATAGACCCGACCTGACCTCTCTTGTTTAATGTGAATTTGGGTGATAAAAAACTACGATCAAATCCACTCATAACAATTTTTTTAAGTACTATATAGTTTTCCATGTCATACAAATAGTGTTACACTATTTAGCGCATCCAAAAATATTTGACAACTGCCCTACCACGCTTTAAATGCCACTGAATTTATTAAATTAACATGTTATTAAGCGCGACCACGCCGAACGAGCCGCCTCGCGAGGAGGTTGCCTCCAGAAGAAGCTTTTTTTTCTTTTTTTTTTTTTTCTCGCCAAACTGTTACGTTTGATGGCGAGAGGCGCTCTGTTTTATACTTTAACAATTTAACCTATTAAACTCATCTTATAAATTTCTTAAAAATAAATACTAACTAGCATGCTCATAACATAAATCAAGATAATTTGAGAAGACACTCTTTTAGTCTCGTGTTTATCATGGATTTACTTAATTTAGGACTTTGTCGTAGTAAGCTAATGCTATTACATATTTTGAAGTTCTTTTGCCATAATAATTTCCCATCTTTGGCTCTACTAACTTTTGACTTTTAAGTGTAGACGTGCCTCGTCCGAGATACTGCGGCCACGCGAGCGTTTGCGTCGGCCGGAGCACGTCTACAATGGCCGAGCTGCTTCTAGCGGCAATTTCCTATTGTCTCACAAAATTGCTACCTTAAATCTGTCTTTTCTTAACAAAACGCAAATATCAGTGAAGTGACGGATAAGAACAACCGAAGTTTAACGACATTTTAGTTCTGTTAACTTGCTCATCACTTGCTATGCGTCTACTCATATCAGCGTTTTTTCCTGTCCAGATCAACAGAAGCGCAACATGTCGAAGTCCCCCGACATGAGCCACCTACAAAGCGGGTACGCCAGCAACTTCGGCGCGGGGCAGGGGCCCAACGCCAGCCGCGCCGTGGACGCCTTCGTCGTCGAGTCCACCTTCCGCGTGCTCGTCACCCGGTTCGCCTCCATGCACAAGGAGCTGAAAATGCTCGACAATGCGGTAAGCTTAAAAAATTGGTTACCTCGCCATCTACCATGATAAAAAACTCCAGAAACACCTTAAGGAGTATATGAAATATTTTGGCTAAATGATCCTAAAATAATCTGGGCCTGCGAAACGAGAACACGCCACCTGTCCCGATCCTGCGCAACTTCTTGCCAGTTATTGACGCGAAGCTGCAACACAGCCATCGCCACATTCTCCCCGACGATACCTGTGCCGTCCCACCGGACGGCGATCAGTCGGTTGTCATGTCATAAGACAGCCCGATAGGTGACCGAACCAGCGAAATCTGCGGGCTTTTGTTTCGCCGATGAATTTGGGCCGGCATTCCTTCGGATCCTCCAGGTGCCGTCATCTCTTGATAGGTCCCAGGATCTTGCGGAAAACTTTCCTCTCCGCGACCAGGAGCTGACTTTCTTATTTCAGTATGAGGGACCAGGCCTCATGTAATATATGGATTAATTTTTTTGTTATGGTGAAACCTGTATAAAAATATAATTAAATACCCCGCAATGTAGAAACGGCTGAATCGATTTGTACAAAACTCGTCTAAGAACCATCACTAGAAAACCTGCTTTCAAATTTAAAAAAAAACCGGCCAGGTGCGAGTCGGACTCGCGCACCGAGAGTTCCATACAAACCTGTAGGTATATATGTAGGGGTAGTAACTTTAAAATTATTAAAAATATTTGTATTATATGATGTAACTAAAAATTTACGGTTCTCGCAATTTTTCCTTTATCTGTGCTATAAGACGTTGCTTCGTACCAAATTTTAAGATTCTGAGTTCACGGGTTTTGATTCCCTTGCGAGTTTCGAAAATTCCAATAAACGGCTGTATCTTTTGTTTGCGTTGGCTTAGAAGTTTGATATTTTCACAGCTCCAAGGGACAGTAGACCTGAGTATTTGATATATATCAAATTTAGTATTTGATTAGTATTTGAAATTTATTATCTGAGTATTTGATATATTCATGGGTGACAACAATTGTGGCGCGGGTTAGGGCTCGGTGCATTATTGAATGTGTACTAACAGGTTTTTCTTCTTTTTTCTTTTTTCATTTATCTTTGTAAACATTGATCATGTATATAGATCATTTGTTCTTATGCTTTAGGAACTTACATGTGTATTAAGTTGGGCAAAAACGATTGTAATATATTTTATTTCTATAAGTGAGAACCTATAATTGGCTTTGTGATTCTATTGTAATTTATGTATACTGTATAGCGCTGTTGGTTTTCCATGTATCAAATTAAAATAAAAAATTAAAATAAATAAATAAATAAAAATATATTTCAGCTTGATACCTCCACGCGTTCTTGATAAAAAGGGTCTTGACAGACGGACGGACGAACAACAAAGTGATCCTATAAGGGTTCCGTTTTTTTCCTTTCGAGGTACGGAACCCTAAAAACGCCTTCGAATAGGTTCACCCGTTTAAGAGCTACGGTGCCACGGGTTACCTATGTTTTACCAAAAAATGTTTGACAAATTATCACTTCCCAAAACATTTTTCGTAGAATTTCATTTACCAAATAATCGTTTGCCAAATTAACACTTGACAAATAATTCTTACGCAAACCTAATGTTTGACATGTTCATGTTTAAGCATTATCTCGTTTACCAACTGGTACTTTGACCAAATTTCATTTAGTCAAATATGTTAGTTGGCATAATATGTTTTAACCAAAACAAAATAAGGCAAATGATTTGTACCGTCAATATTCAATTTACCATTTCTATTCCGTCGATTCATCAGCAGAGGAGCTCTTCAATGACAAATCATTTAAATGCGCTTTGCCTTGGGGTCGCAGTTCTAACCTAACCTACTATTTTACCAGCAGTCAGTTCTTCTTGGGGGTCAAAGTTCTAACCTAACCTAACCTACTATTTTGCCAGCAGTCCGTCCTTCTTGGGGGTCAAAGTTCTGACCTAACCTAACCTACTATCTGGTAGCAGTTCTTTTTTTTTAGGGGTCATAGTTCTAACCTAACCTAACCTACTATCTGGTAGCAGTTCTTTTTTGTTGGGGGTCGCAGTTTTAACGTTACCGAACCTACTATTTTGCCAGCAGTCCGTTCTTCTTGGGAGTCAAAGTTCTAACCTAACCTAACCTACTATCTGGTAGCAGTTAGTTCTTTTTTGTTGGGGGTCACAGTTCTAACCTAACCTAACCTACTATTCTTCAGAATTCTTACTGTTTTCATAATTATTAAATCTTAATTTTTTTCTAAAATTTCATAACCCAAACAAATGTGATTTTTGTCTATTTATGGTTTGCCGTAATATTAACTTGACTAAATGTTGATTGTCTAATGTTTTTTTGCCTTATTAAAGCATTCGCTAAAAGACCTAATGCCATAATGTAATTTTTCGTAATAATATTTTGCTAAATAAAAATTTGACGTAATGAAAATATTCGTATTAAAATCGTGCCAAAGTTTGCATTGGCAAACAAAATAGTTGCTAAAATTTGTTTGGGAAATGAAATTTGACCAAAATAAATTTGGTAAAACGGCAGGATCCCGGTGCCACAGACCTATAAACCACCAAAACAGTCAAACTCATACCCCCCCCCCCCCCCCTTCTTGTGTCGCTCTCAACGCCAAACTTATTATTTTCTTCTATTTAACTGTGTCATTAACTTGACAGAACCTGTACTTGCAAGTGCGACTCCTACTGAGCTACGTTCACGAAGTCCATGGCGGCGAGTTCCGAGTGGTGGCGCTGAGCGGCCTGCTCGACACTGCGGAGCGCCCCGACAGCCAACCGAAGGAATCCAACATGCAGACTACCCGCGTCATAAGGTACCTACTGTTTCATTCTTAGTGTTCACGAGTCAAGCACCTCAATATTTATTAATAAGTTGCAGTCCGTTTCGAACTGAGAACTCGCGATTTACTTGCAAACGAATTGACCAATATAACAAGACCCTTATGAAGATCGTTTCACACCTGCTAGCTTCGTAACCCCTTGATCGATCTTCCTCATATACAATCTCTCAAATTATATTTATCTCTGTTACAACTACAACAAATTTTATAAAAGGATCAGAAAAAACGTTACTAAATTTATCGCGGAACAACTATTCAAAACCAAAAAGCCATCGAAATACAGGGACGTCCTAGTAGCCAGCTGACAGTTACGTTAAAGAGATAAAGAGAGATAATAGTAGTTTATGTAACTGTTACGTAATAAGGCCTAATAACGTACAGTTGCATACACTGCTTTATCTACACTCATATATTTATTCTAAATGCCGTATTCGGAAACCATAGAATGGCCGCCATTGCACCGCCATGGCCAACTCGATTGTGCCGGCGGTCGCGCGGGCGCGTGTCGGGCTGTCGGCGGATGCGCGGGAGGGTGCAGGTGTACATTATGTTATCAAAACTCATAACACATCAATAGTTGAGCATTTAAAGTTAAAATTACGTTACTGCCACACATAAAAAGCTTATCATAGTAAAATCGGTTGTGGTAATGCTAGCCATTGCCTACCGTTTTCGAACACGTTTTAGAGAACTTACAATGTGAGTGTAGATAAAGACAATTTATTGTATCCGAAGTTGTCTGTAAGAACTTCACTTCGTTGCGCTTGTTCGATAAATAGTTATTTCTATTAGTAACGTAACATACTGTTTTACAGGCATATACCTCGTAGTCAAGACGACGAGCGTGGCTCGGATACAGGAGCAGACTCGGGTTGCGCTGCCGACGACAGGAGCCATAAAAAGTTTACATTCAAAAAGAGGAGCACATCGTCAACAGGGGCACATGTAAATTATTTTCAACCGTTATAGTTATAGAGTATAAACATATCATAGCTTAAGTACCAAGCGAAGGAGTTAAATGCATATTTAAAGAATGTACAAAATAAAACGTTCTGACTTGGTCGTTCGTATAACAATGTCATAGCTGATTAGCTGGGTCACGTGTTTTCTTTTTCCAAATACTTTGACGCTTTATACTTATAGAGCCTACTGGAAACGGAGGGCGGCTCGGAGTCGGCGAGCCAGTCGCCGCTGTCGGTGCGCACGCGCCGCTACCCGCTAACGCCGCGTCAGTCCGAGCGCACCATCCCCTCCACCTCGTCAGCAGATATGACGCCACACCATAAGATATCACACTCGAAGTCCGTGCCCTCCAAGTTTCACTTCAGTGGTTTAGGTAAAGTACAGCAAGTTCATTATTATTGATCCTGTACTTGAGAGTGTCACCGCTGTCGCCACTGTCAGTGCGCACGCGCCGCTACCCGCTAACGCCGCGTCAGTCCGAGCGCACCATCCCCTCCACCTCGTCAGCAGATATGACGCCACACCATAAGATATCACACTCGAAGTCCGTGCCCTCCAAGTTTCACTTCAGTGGTTTAGGTAAAGTACAGCAAGTTCATTATTATTGATCCTGTACTTGAGAGTGTCACCGCTGTCGCCACTGTCAGTGCGCACGCGCCGCTACCCGCTAACGCCGCGTCAGTCCGAGCGCACCATCCCCTCCACCTCGTCAGCAGATATGACGCCACACCATAAGATATCACACTCGAAGTCCGTGCCCTCCAAGTTTCACTTCAGTGGTTTAGGTAAAGTACAGCAAGTTCATTATTATTGATCCTGTACTTGAGTGTCACCGCTGTCGCCACTGTCAGTGCGCACGCGCCGCTACCCGCTAACGCCGCGTCAGTCCGAGCGCACCATCCCCTCCACCTCGTCAGCAGATATGACGCCACACCATAAGATATCACACTCGAAGTCCGTGCCCTCCAAGTTTCACTTCAGTGGTTTAGGTAAAGTACAGCAAGTTCATTATTATTGATCCTGTACTTGAGAGTGTCACCGCTGTCGCCACTGTCAGTGCGCACGCGCCGCTACCCGCTAACGCCGCGTCAGTCCGAGCGCACCATCCCCTCCACCTCGTCAGCAGATATGACGCCACACCATAAGATATCACACTCGAAGTCCGTGCCCTCCAAGTTTCACTTCAGTGGTTTAGGTAAAGTACAGCAAGTTCATTATTATTGATCCTGTACTTGAGAGTGTCACCGCTGTCGCCACTGTCAGTGCGCACGCGCCGCTACCCGCTAACGCCGCGTCAGTCCGAGCGCACCATCCCCTCCACCTCGTCAGCAGATATGACGCCACACCATAAGATATCACACTCGAAGTCCGTGCCCTCCAAGTTTCACTTCAGTGGTTTAGGTAAAGTACAGCAAGTTCATTATTATTGATCCTGTACTTGAGTGTCACCGCTGTCGCCACTGTCAGTGCGCACGCGCCGCTACCCGCTAACGCCGCGTCAGTCCGAGCGCACCATCCCCTCCACCTCGTCAGCAGATATGACGCCACACCATAAGATATCACACTCGAAGTCCGTGCCCTCCAAGTTTCACTTCAGTGGTTTAGGTAAAGTACAGCAAGTTCATTATTATTGATCCTGTACTTGAGAGTGTCACCGCTGTCGCCACTGTCAGTGCGCACGCGCCGCTACCCGCTAACGCCGCGTCAGTCCGAGCGCACCATCCCCTCCACCTCGTCAGCAGATATGACGCCACACCATAAGATATCACACTCGAAGTCCGTGCCCTCCAAGTTTCACTTCAGTGGTTTAGGTAAAGTACAGCAAGTTCATTATTATTGATCCTGTACTTGAGAGTGTCACCGCTGTCGCCACTGTCAGTGCGCACGCGCCGCTACCCGCTAACGCCGCGTCAGTCCGAACGCACCATCCCCTCCACCTCCTCAGCAGATATGACGCCACACCATAAGATATCACACTCGAAGTCCGTGCCCTCCAAGTTCCACTTCAGTGGTTTAGGTGAAGTACAACAAGTTTATTATTATTTATTCTGTACTTGAGAGCGTCACCGCTGTCAGTACGCATGCGGCGCTGCCCGCTAACGCCGCTTCAGTCCGAACGCACAATCCCCTCCACCTCGTCAGCAAATATGACACCACACCACGAGATATCGCACTCCAAATCCATGCCCTCCTAGTTCCACTTCAGTGGTCTAGGTAACAAGTAATCAGCAGTAGAGGTAGCTTAATGAGGTGTAGCAATATGACTTTCGTACACAACAGTGTAGCATAAATAAGGATATCAGAAATTAGGCGAAATTAAACCCTGTCACTTTGAATTAAAGTTCAAATAATAGTCTATGATATATAATAATGACAGATGGGTTATGCACGCTCTAAAAGTGAAGCACTTAAAATGAGTGAGTTCAAACAATTGTCTCTAGTCGCACACCAGCAAGCGAGTGATGCGGACGTGCTAATAAGCTCCCGTCACCTGTGTGAAAAACAGACAAATTGTAGTTTTCTAACCAGGAGAGTGACAAAGATGTAATGATTGTCACAATAGATAAACATAAAATAATGATTAGTAGGTTATGTGAAGTATTTCTTCTTTTGTTAGAGTATAACCCGTCCATAGTAAATATTATTGATAATAGTGGGAAACGTAAATATAAATACGCTGCCTTGTAATGGCTTAAAAATAAAGTCATGCCAAGAGTCAATGGTCAAAGAATAGTTGTCGACTCACTGTTACTACGTTGTTCAGTGAACTGGTTCCGCCACAAGCCGCAGTCGGCGTCGCTGCTGCGCCACGGCGGCGGGTCCGGCGAGTCGCTGCCCATCTCCGGCAGCATGATCTCGCTGGCGCGGCCCAACCTCGCCGCGCAGCCGCTGCCCAGCCGCCCCGTGCACGTCAAGCGCCGCGTCGGCTACACGCTCAACAGGTACTGCTGGCGACACGCACTTACTCGTACGGAGGGACTAATCCAAGTAGGTCAGTTTAACGCATTGAGTGCCACGACCACAGGAGATGACATCCCTAAGAGATTCATTGCCCAAAATTGTAGAAAGTAAATTACTAAAAATCTAAGCTACTCTTTGATTCAGTGACAGCTGTCAACCGCCAAACATTGCGCACAAAATTTGTTATAGATACAGAGCTCGGATTTTTCACGGAAAAACAAAACACTAGCGTAATTTAGCCAGTGCTTGAAATATTATTTTATCGATATCGATAATTCAGAACTAGAAGAAATAAAAGTCACCAAATAAAATTAATATGTAATAAAACTAATAAAAATATTTGTATAAAGTTACTATATATTAGAAACAGACGCAATTTCTTCTTCAAAATCTACGTCAGTACACACAGCAGCACAAGACATTTTATTTGGGTAATAGTGATAGGAGTAGATGATCATTATCTTTTCAACATTCTCTGGGAGTAAACAGTTGCGTTTATCACTATAAATCCATTTATGTACACTAAATGTACGTTCAACTTCAGTTGACGTCAAGGGAGCAAATTTATAGAATTCATTATCAGTTCGGGTAATATTTTCAGATATGTCTCTTAAAATTTCGTAATCAGGATTTCGTTCGAGCACGGCTTCAAATTTACGTATCACTGGTAAAAGTTTACTCCAGTTTACGTAGCAACGAACAGTATCCAGAATGAGGAAGGATTCCGCAATGGATAAAGTCGAACGTTGCAATTGTTCTATTGAAGAGGCTATTGCTTCGTAGTTGTCGCGAATGAAATTTAACTCCGGTCGTAGTTTGCGTGTTTGAAAACATTTTTTTGCAGCTCTTATAGCTGCCGAGTCATTAGCAAGTATGGAGACGACATCACGTATTTGCTCATAGTATTGAGCGTAATATACCGCAGCAGATATCCAAGTTCCCCATCTGGTGATAATTGGCTCGGGAGGTAGGGGAATGGACGGATATTTTGCCTTAAAAAGGCGTACACGCTCTGGAGATTTTAGGAATATCTTTTTGACATTCGATATCAACCCATCCACACCTTTGAAATTATCTCGCACTTCTTCGGCAACCCGGTGCAGACCATGAGCTAAACACGTAATGTGTTTCATACGAGGAAACGTTGCTTTTAAAATACGACCGGCTTTAAGCATATATGCGGCACTATCTGTGCAAAGTAAAAGCAAATTGTTTACGTTATCATTGAAAGAATTTTGAAACAAAAATTTTAATTGGTTTATTATTAGGTTTGCTATTGTTTCCCCATTTACCTTCTCTAAAACCTTCGACCCCAAAAGATAAAATTGCTCAGAACAATTTTTTTGCAAAGACCGAATCACCACGTTTGTCACACATTTTTCCATGAAATCTGGTGTTTCGTCTATAGATATCCATAAATAATTGGTTTTGTTTACCTCTCTTATACCCTGTATAGTTTTTTTGTACACGAGATTTAAATAAATTTTTCGCAGGGTCGATTCGTCCGGTAAAGAAGTCATAGAGCAGTCGCAACATAAATACTTGTTAAAAAAATGACGAAAATTATTGTTGTTGACTGTTGCCCATGGTATGTTGCATGAAATAAGAAAAATAATTAAATCGAAATAAAATTGATGTTTCCTATTTGGTTGCCCCGAACGGTAATTGTGGCGGTTGCTTTTCACATGATTCTCAATATTGCATTTCTTCAGTTTTAGATGCATATCGCACATAGAGCAGTATATAGTGGAGGTCACTTCATTATAGACTAACTCAGGGTGATTTTCAATCCACGTTTTGATCCGATCTTGTACATTACTCATTTTTGTATTAATTGATACCTTGCAATATTAAGTTATTATACGTATATCCAACACGTCGGATTCAATGCGTTGCGAAATAAATAATACCTAGATGCAATTTACGTTTTATACGTAATGAAATGACAGTTAAAGTGTGAATGTCATATGTCATGTGAGATGAAATTTGCAGTCGTTTCTATCATTTTAAATGAGGTGGTATAGTTACTTCGTTCTAAGTTGTACATGCAGACCTACCTCTTTGTTGCTCGACTATGGCAAAACTAAAATGAAAAGTTATTTTATTACTTATACAGGATGCCCGGTAATTAATGCACAACCTTCTAACCGCCAGTAGGTCACCTTAGACTGGTCAAAAATATTGATTTTGAGCTCTAGTAAGTCTCCTGTTTTTCGAAATTTTCGCACGTTTGTTAGTTTTTAAATTTTGACATTCACACTGATAGGTGTACCATCGAATAAAAAAAGAAAAAATGTACTGAGGCAATACCTGTCATATACTCTAGTAAGACTCGATAGGTGTCGATAAAATAATATTTCAAGCACTGGCTAAATTACGTTAGTGTTTTGTTTTGCCGTGAAAAATCCGAGCTCTGTAGATAACCCATAATAAATCAATGGTGTAAGGAGGTCCGGGTTTAGAACACTGCTTCACTGCGCATAGCAATTAAATTTGGAATTGCATGCAACTGTACACTTATTCTAGAGTAACGATTCAGCCTGGGGTACGTAAATCCCCAAGGGGGTCTACAGTATTAGTACCTATCCTATGAAAAACAAATTAAAACAAAACGAAGTTCGCAGTCGTTTAAAAAAAACATAGGGCGACGTTGAGTTATAAGTGTGAGTAATCTTGTTCTAGCGCCATGAAGTACACTTTTGAAATAGTCGTTGGTTAGTTTTAGTAAAAGTAAGTGTTTTAACAATAAAGTTCAAAATGGCGGATACCTGTAGTTTAAACTACCCAACTAAAGTATTCAACATTTTAGTTTAGCTACTTTGCCTAACGTTCACTCGTGTAACATACTTCACGATCAAGGGATTAGTACGTAAAATTTCCTGCAACTGACATATTTGGATCGTTCACCCTTTACAATGTGTTAACTTGTTGTGTTAGAAGACAACGCCGTCTTTCAAACCGCAATGCAACAAGTTTCTTACAATTAGGCTGCCTCATACGACATTGTGATGCTGTGAATGTTTTTGCAATAGCATGGAAGTAAATGTTCATTACATTTGAGTTGGGAATGACGTCACCTGTCGACACTTCATATTAGTACTGTATTAGTACATTACTGCAGAGACCAGTAAGTAAGCTTTCCTGGCTGAGTATTTAGTAGCCGTCCTCGTCTTCGACTCGGACGGCTACAATACGAAGCCAGGTAAGCTGATTACGGTCGAAGCATGTATAGTGCTTTTCTCAAACATGTAAGGAAATAAAATTACTTGTTTAGTGCTTCAGTTACTGGCTGAGTGATTTAATGTTGTATGAAAATCCTTTACGTACGTCGCGCTGAACCTGCCTTGGAATAGAGTCCCTACTGGTCTCTAATTACTAACGTAACAGGAACATTTCCGAGCATGTTTGAGAAAAAACTATTATTTAACATTTTTCGTGGGATAAAATACATTTTAAGCAGCTGGAGTAACGGTTTGTATCAGGTATTTTTTATTCATTTCTATATTTTATAAATGACCATATTTTTTCACACAAATTTACGCTTAAATTTTGTAGGTGTAATTCGTAGTCCGCTTGACACGATTTGAACTTTGTACTTTTACGCTCTGTATTTGTGGTAACGATTTTAGAAAACATTTATAGGTGCTTTGGGTTAATTCCGAACTTTTGTCCATCGTAATCCCTAATAAGACTTAGCACTAGTGTACATACCTACTGTTTATTATTAGTACCTATTACCACTACAATTAGTTTTTTTTTGTTCAAAGTAGACTCGGAATTACCTATAGTCGGAATTATTCCAAAGCTCCTTATAGTGTATTCCTAAATTACGTTATTTATTTTCAGAGCTCGCAAACGAGTGGAAGACAGATTAAACAGATTCGGACTGAGAAAGATGGGGAAGAAACGAGACGGCAGCGTCGAGGAAACCAGTGGCGGATGTAAGGGTACCCTACTTTTTTTTTAAACCTCGGATCCACTCAACTTTCAGTGTCGCGTATATTTTTATACTATCGTTCTTAGGGTTCCGTAGTCACCTACGAACCTTTATGGTTTTGCCATGTCCGTTTGTCCGCGGCCTAGCTCAGTGATCGTTAGTACTAGAAAACTGAAATTTGGCATGATTATGTGTATTAATCACACCGACATGTGGCAAAATAAAATCTAAAAATAATTGAAACACTGTTTATGTTCTGACTGTCGACAGGGATGTTTTGTGGGGGCCCAGGCCGCCTTTCTGTCGCAAGGTACTTTAGCTTTGGATACGTTTACACGTAATCCAAACGTAGCGGCTTCTTTCTGTAGCTTTACGCAGTGATCGGCCATTATGTTTCTCGACGTAATGACAGTGTCATCAGCATATACAACAAGCTGAGTGGTGTTGTAGTCGATCAGCCCATTAATGTTTAATTTAGGCGTTGCAACCTCAAGTACCAGGTTAAAGACTATGGACGAAAGCGCATCTCCTTGCTTCACTCCCGAACGAATATAAAAAGGTTCAGGCAGATTGTTTTGTATCGCCACGATGGATCTGGAGTGTTTCAAAGTGGCATCCACAACCAACATGCTTGGCACCCCCCAACACCCCCAACCGCACACAGCATGCTTTGTGTGCGGTTCACACTGTCAAATGCCTGCTTGAAGTCCACAAACATGTGATGCATGTTGATGTTGTTTGCCGCAGTAGTTGAATCTGGTCTACAGTAGAGCGGTTAGGTCTAAATCCGCATTCATCCGGATCGGTGTACCTCTGTAATTGCTACAGATGGTCTTGTTTCCTTTCTTGAAGTTACCAAAATTCCAATCTTCTGGCTTCTTCCCCTCTTCCCATATCATAGATACGAGTCTATACATTCTCTCTTCTAGATCGGTGCCTAGTCTTTTGAGTAACTCTGAGGTAATAGCATCAAGCCCCGGTGCCTTGTTATTCTTCAGGCAACGCATGAACCGCTGGACTTCCAATGAGTAGGCGGCTGTAATCGTTCTTCAACGTCAAAGTAGATGGGCATTTTATCCGTATCTGCTTGCGAAATGTTAAGAAGATTGCTAAAATGTTATCGCACATCCGACTTTTCCGTAAGAAGACTTCCAGTGTTGTTTTGGAATTCGTTGGTCTTAGGCTGGCATCCACTACGTAGGTTGTTTATTTCCTTGTAAAACGGCCGTGTGACGTGACGTACCCTTAGGCCCTTTCCATATTTCTCTCTTTATGGGTCTCGCCATTTTCCTGCATTTGGTCCTCTCGAGCTTATAAAGTTATTTGTTTCTTAAGTTGTTGTTTTGGATATATCTAAGCATTTCGCATTTCATTCTTATTGAGAACTTGCTTGTATTCCTTGTCAAACCATTCTATATTTCGTGAACGCTTTGCTTCCCCGATGGTGCTCTTAGCTGAACTTGTAACTGCTGTTTTTATATTCTGCCACTCATCATCAATATTGTTGGATGGGACATATATGCCGAGCTGTCTTTTCACTTCCTGTTTATAATTCATTTCAATAGAAGTGTCATTTAGTTTCCTGGTTTCCCATTTTATACGCATTTCATCTCTAGCATTATGAAATAAAATGACATAGTTGTCGCAAAATATCTATTGGTGCTGTCGATAAACGATTGTCATGTTGTTTACGACTGTTATTACCCGCTCGCCTATCCCGCAGACATGTCCCGCCGCGGCTCGGCCGAGGGCGGGTCTGGCGGCGGCGAGTCGGAGGTGGTGGTGCTGAAGCGGCGGCGGCTGGTGGCGGCGGCGCCGCTGTACGCCGGCCTGGCGCGCTTCAGCTTCCTGCTCGACGCCACGCAGCCCGGCGCCACGCCCGACGCGCTCTTCATGGCCGCGCTGCTGGACCTGGTGAGCATCATCGGCCTTTGCCTCTATTGCAGACGATTTAAACAGGAACACTGTGGAGACAACGCCTTTGGTGGCTATAAATACCGATACGGGAACGACACGATTTTCCACATTTCTGACAGAAAAAGTTGACGTCAGAGGCTGGAGCCACATCGGTATGCTGCCTGTGCCTACGCAACCTTTTTTCAAGCAATGACTCGAACCCGGTCTCTTCACAGAAGTAACTACCTTCCACGACACTTGCACGCCATTCCTTCCTGTCATCAGCGAGCGTTTCCCAGACTTGATGGTCAATTTTAAATACAGTCATGTCCCGCTTAGCGCAGTCCTTAAAGCGCAGCTTAGGCCTTCCAACCCTTCTTTTAGCATACGCTACCTCACTAAGCAGGACACGACGAGGTATTCTAGAAGGCTCCATCCGGCGCACATGTCCAAGCCATCGCAGACGTTTCTGCTTGAGAAGCGCAGTCACGCTGGGCAGCTGCGCCATGTGAAGAACCCGTTGGTTCGTAACTTTGTCCTGCCATGTTAGGCCTAAAATGATGCGTATACAGCGCATGTGAAAAGTATTTAGTCGCCGCTCCTACTTGGCATACGTCGTCCAGTTTTCTGCTCCATACAAGAGTATACTTAGAACGCAAGTTTCGTATATCAATATTTTGGTACCTGGTGAGCACATCCTTTCTAATTGAAATCTCCTGTTTCTCCAAATTGCCAATTACTGATCTAAGTAGGCAAATACCTATTGGTGATATCCTTATAAAAAAAGCTCCGTGTGAAAATCTTGCCATATCTGCTTTCATTTTTGAATAGAACTGTTACCCCTACCCTCTATGCCCTTAACCGTTTGAGTTTTGGACCCGGGGTATGTCCTTAAACTACGTCCGGACTTGGGTATGCCCTTAAACTATGCCAAAAAGAGAGGTATGGGCACTGCGAATGGCATCTCGCTTAGTGTGGTAGGGCACGTTCAGTGAATGTCATCTCGCTCAAATCTGGAGCAGAGCCCGACTGGGGAAGTACCTCCACCTTACAGAAAACCACAGCCAAATAGCACTAGACCCTACTCATAGTGTTGTGTTCCTGCTGGTGAGTAAGGTTGCCAAAGAGCTCAAAGAGGACCCAGTGTGTTGACGATGAGGGACCCTATTGTTCCTTTAGCCGTCAACACAGTGAATCCTCCTTTTTGTAAAGGGTCGGCAACGCGCATGTGACTCCTGTGGAGTTACAGGCGTCCATAGGTTACGGTAGCTGCTTACCATCAGGCAGGCCGTATGCTTGTTTGCCACCGTCGTAGTATAAAAAAAAAAAAAAAAAAAAGTTAGAAAGTGACTTCTGCTTGTAAATTATAACTTGCAGTACCATCCTAGTAAAATTCCGTATATATTTCGGGAAGAAGTTGAGAAGTCCAGATGAAAACTTGAGGAATATTGATCTTAAAATAGAAGTACATGAGGTTTAAATTTCTTCAATTTTATATCTCAAGTTATCAATTTCTTCCCGCCGTGTACGGAATTGTTCACTTGTCACGGCCCTCTTTAGAACAGACAAATGATAACATCGTAAACTTATTCTCTTTGTTTCAGCCTAACACGGTGGTCGTAGGAAGAGCTGCCATGCTACTGGAATGCGCTCATTTGGTCCACAACTGCAACAAAGGCCAGTGGCCCTACTGGTTAAAGTCTAACATGTCTAAAGCGAATGGTAAATATCAACCATCACTCAATGTAATATGCTTAGATGTATTAATATGAGATCTATAAAATAGTTTCATTTTTCTAGTCACTACGAGTCCACATCTGAAAAGACAACGTTTAGCTGCAAAACTATTTTATCAATGGGCCGAGGTATGCGTAGTTTTTTAATGTAAAACTATAAAATGGGTGCCATGACCTTTGCCAGTCATTGAATTTTTCGTGTGCTGGCATCACATAAATTAAAGTATTTTATATTTTTACTTCAGGCTATCGGAAACCGGTTGGAAGAGATGTTGATAGAGGACAAAAAGTACATAGACAACGTGATTAACGTCGTGACGGATCCCGACGGACAACGCGACCTGCTGCAGCAAGACGAGGAAGAGGACTTCCTGGACGAAGGTTAGTGACGAATTTTAATACACTTTTAAAGCATTTAATAAAAAATAAAGGACTACGGACTAAGTGCCAGTTTCACCAACAGTTCACAGGCTTATCAATATAATTATAGCATAGTACAAAAATTTCCCAAACAATGAACGGCATCAGATGGTTTGGTGCTACAGCCACAACAGCTAAGTACTACTAGCGAACTTGTCCTACCAGACCCAGCGCGAGTCCTACCAGACCCTGCGCGAGTCCTACCAGACCCTGCGCGAGTCCTACCAGACCCTGCCCAAGTCCTTGACCCTGACAAATGCAACTATGTGCGTGAAGAGTTTGTTTATTCGTTTTCATCTCTCCTGTTCGGAAAGTATGATTTTCATGAGCAGATAGCCGGGTGGAAAATACCTTTTTCACACCACCTAATCGTATACGGGCTTTTTCTTCCCTGCTAGGAGGGAAGAAAGTGGCACTTTTCTGTTCTAGGACATTAGCTTTTTTTTCAGCTAGTCCGTCATTAAAAACATATTTCTTATTGAATTAATCGATTAATTATAATCAGGAAGCACATTAGAAGCACATATAAAGTTTAAATAAATATGATTCAACAATAAAAAAAATATTTTCTCTAAGGTGGTGTGAAAAGCAGTATGTGTCACATAGGAGCAAAACTATTTTCACCTTGAGCGTTAACACTTGAATCCCTCACTACGCTCAGGAGTCTACTTTAGAATCCCTCGCTGCGCTCGGGATTCTATTATAGACTCCATCGCTTCGTTTGGGATTCAATACACGCCCTCGCCGTAAATATTTCATTTTGCTCCCTTGTTACACAATCTACTATTCCCACCCTAGGGTGGATAGTAATTTTTTTTTAAAGTTATTATGAGCAACGGAGCTTACCAACAACCTTTATGCTATATAAAATAGACTTAAGTGTACAGACACTTAAGTCTATTTTATATAGCATAAAGGTTGTTGGTAAAATAGACTTAAGTGTACAGACACTTAAGTCTATTTTATATAGCATAAAGGTTGTTGGTAAGCTCCGTTGCTCATAATAACTTTAAAAAAAAATTACTATCCACCCTAGGGTGGGAATAGTAGATTGTGTAACAAGGGAGCAAAATGAAATATTTACGGCGAGGGCGTGTATTGAATCCCAAACGAAGCGATGGAGTCTATAATAGAATGCCGAGCGCAGCGAGGGATTCTAAAGTAGACTCCTGAGCGTAGTGAGGGATTCAAGTGTTAACGCTCAAGGTGAAAATAGTTTTGCTCCTATGTGACACATACTGCTTTTCACACCACCTTAGAGAAAATATTTTTTTCTGTACCACCATGAATGAGTGGAGGTACAGACCTCCACTCATTCATGGTGGTACAGACACCTATTGCTATCTCTTTCTGTCTCTTAAAAAAAACTAGGTATCGGTATTAAAATGTCTGAAACCATAGACAATCTAGCAATTGAACGAATGAAATGATTGAATAATTGACTGTATAGACGGAATTCGCACCCAATTTATCGGGATTGTATCAAAAATCGTTTGCGATTTGTTGCAAGGTCAAAGAGCCAATTACACTGAAAATTTTAATTGAAAACAATATCATAGAAAAGGCGGGAATAACGGATAAAACAGAAAAAAATGCAAAAGCAAAAGCGGGAATACACGATTAAATATAAGTACGGTGTCTTTTTTGGTTAAAAATGGCTTTGACAAGTAGTTCTAGTGTCATATACATTGATTTAACGCCCGATGAGATAAAAGAGCAGGCAAAAACTGTTGTTAACAATCTTTTAGCGCAGTGCTCTACAGAGAAATATCTTAAGGCATACCACCATTTCATGAATTGGAGATCCGCTAAAAATGTGAAATCTCTTTCGGAAAATGTGTTTTTAGCATACTTTAGTGAATTGTCAAAAACATTACAGCCTTCAACGCTTTGGAGCAATTACTCAATGCTGAAATCTACGATCGTATTGATCGTATTGAAGCATAATGTCAACAAGAAAAATTTCACCAATTTTACTGCATATTTGAAATATCCAATCTGAGTCGCATACCATACAAGAAACACAGGTTTCTCAGAACATTTCGAACATCAATAAGTATGCCCGGCAAAACATTAAATTTGTCTTTTCCGAATTGTACCAATTTTACTGTAAATTTTAACTGATTATTCTTAATATACTTTTTATAAAATGTGCTTGTAGTATATTACTTTCCTCACAGTTGAAATGAAAAGTAGAGTGCTTAACTCGGGTGAAATTACCCATTTCACCCTCGAACTATTATAAACAGAAATATCTCAGGTGAAATGGGGCCCTTTCCACCATTGGTTAACAATCTACTAAACGCGGTGTGTGTTGGCCGGCAGCGAGCCTGCGGGCGGCGGGCGGGCCGCTGGGCGCGACGTGTCCGCGCGCGCTGCGCCTGGTGGCGTGCGTGCTGCTGTGCGAGATCACGACCTTCCTGCGCGAGTCCTACCAGACCCTGCCCAAGTCCTGCCGCGCCTCGCTCAAGGAGCGCGGCCCCTGGGACCGCGTCTATAGGTACGATATCCCCGGCACCTCTAGAATGACATATTGGTGGGTAGATTACGTGTTCGGTGTTAAAAAAATAAATCATTTTTGTTAATGTTATGCGAAGGTGGATGGAAAAACGAAGACGTTTGTGTTGTAAGAATAAGTGAGTTCATTATGTTACGTTATTTCGTATTGTACAGTCGAGAGTGCATATTTTTGATGAAACTTTTATTTTAACAGGGCTCTTAGCAGTCAACACACATTAATGCCAGTCGAGTATGTGTTCTAAAGAAATAATGCATGTTTCCTTGCATATTGCACTGAGCGTGCATGCGTATAGAACTACATAGGTTTCGTTAAAGTGTTTTTACTTTACGAAACGACTCAGCAAACCACACCTCGGAATTGAGTATACTTATCTAGAGACGCGCTCACCGCGTCCGGCACGACTCAGTACCGATACCGTATACGCCTACGATACCAGTACCGCTACCGTATCCGAGTACGATACCGGTAATCCGTGCCGACAGCACACTTAACTGCATGGTATGTCAATAACTTACCTACCTAACTTTAACCTAAATAACAGTCAAAACAATTGATAAATACACTAAATAAATGTAATATTTTTACGAGCTCACCCTTACTGACTTTACAAATTCACTGAATAAAGGTAGTAATCAAAATATGCAAATAGGTAGTATAGTATTTAGTATTAACAAGTAAAAGTAATCGCTTTGCTACATTGGCATGCTCAGTAAAAAAAGATTGAAATTTTGACAAGTAATAGTAAAGACTATAGAGCTAAACGCTACGCCATCACCCCCCTCTTTATTATGTGCAGTGGTATAACACGGTGTTGTGTGGTAGGGAAGCGAACCGGCGGTGGAGTATGGCGCTGTCGTCGATGGGGCACTCGCAGGCGTCGGCGCAGAGCCTGCAGTCGATAGCGGGCGCTGAACCCGAGCGGAAGATTTCTTTCGTCATCCATGAGCCCGAAAACGTCTCCGGCGGGAGCAACGTCACGGTACTCCATATTCAATATTGGGATTATTTTCGAACTCTTAAATTGCAAGAGGATAATTTATCCTGCCCTCCCGTTTCCTCAATTCAAGAACCCAAATGACAGCTTGAGATATCCTATTGGTTGAAACTAGTACAAAGTAAATATTTGCTATCGCTAAGATATTATAAGAATATGAGGGACACTATACCATGCACTTGAGCAGAATCTCAGCGGAATTCCGAAATTAAAAATTTAACACTACGCGGTAGATTTTCTCTGGCTCCATACAAAAATCCAGAACCCATAAATAATTTTCCACACAGTGCTGAATATTATCTATGTTAATAAATAAATAATAATGATTTGCGGATTTTTTACCCGACTACAGCTAAGCCAAAAGGAAGGTTTATAATTAGCAGTCCGCAGCCTAAACTATGCATCCGATTTTAATAAATACGATGTCAATCGATTTGTTATTCTCATTACCTAACCAGTTGGCGGACGCCATCCCGCCAACACCTGTCGACGACAAGAAAGGTCGTCTGGGCTCGCGCGGCAAGGCGTGCCTGCACCGCCGCAGCACTCAGCAGCACCAGGCATACGGCTCCTTCAAGCGCCGCTCCATCAAACTTCGCCAGAAAGATGCGAGGGAAGTCGACGAATGTGCGTATGACGGCTTTACTTATGCTTTGATATAATTACAATTTCACATGACGAGAGTTGAGACTAAAGGACAAGCGGTACTCTCCGTGTCGAGATTATAGATTTATCTTAACACCGTTCGGATATGGAACCTGCTCCGCTTTGACTTTTTGAGTTAATGTTTGCGAAGAAACGTTGCGCATTGGTGTATGAACCACTTGCCGGGTTTCTTTACATTTGCGTAAAAGAGAGAAAAAAACCCTTATTAAGTGTAAAAATCGTCCTTCAACTGCATTCTCTACCTCATCATATCATCATCATTTTCTACTTATAGGTATAACAGCGTCTCAATAATGTTCGAAAATCAAAGCTTGTTAAACTATATTTAGCTCTAGGGCAACTTTCACACTGCTGCGGTTTCCGCATGCGGCGCCGGTGCGCGAGCGAGATAGCGCTCTGCATGTGTATAGCGCTGTCACGCTTGCACACTGTCGCCTCATCCGACAGCGGCGCCAGTCTGATGATCGCCTACGTATTGGCCCGCTGAAATTTAAATGTTATAGAGACGTGGCAAATTATACCTTGCATTATTCTATATGGTCTTGACAACGGAATCCTTATAAAAGTTATATTTTATGGCTAAATACAGTTATTCCCAAGTCAAGTCTGTATAAGAAACCTATAATTCTTATTATCATTTAAAAAAAATCTAATATATAGCTATAATTGGCAAACAAAAATAAATCCAAAATGTATAGATAACTATTATGTTCTATCTACCTATCAGTCCAGGAGATTCCTGTGCACGAAGTTTTGAACCGATGTTTAAACAGCCGACGAAGATCATTTACGTTTCTTTTTTATAGTTGTTAATCGGCGCTCTGAAT
Source organism: Pammene aurita (assembly GCA_947086415.1). Taxonomy (NCBI): domain Eukaryota; kingdom Metazoa; phylum Arthropoda; class Insecta; order Lepidoptera; family Tortricidae; genus Pammene; species Pammene aurita. The sequence continues at coordinate 36,002,114 of OX352291.1, forward strand.
CGATACAAAGCAGGCGAAAGGTTTCGTCTCTTTCTGACAGGAGTGACACATCTGAAATATATCCCCCGACAGGTAATTGTTTGACAATTAGATATAGGTCCTAGCCCACCCCTAGTGAGTTGGCGCCCGGAGGTTCGCGACTGACGCTTAGACAAATTTTAGGGGGCACAGTAATTATGCCAAACGAGGTGGACAGTGGAGGGGAGGAGAGCCCCGGGGTGCTGTCGGACGACCACGACCACCCGCCCGACAGCCCGGATAGCAACTCCACCGATCCGCCTGATAATAATAAGGGTTTCCCTTGGCTAAAGGTAAGCACGGTCACGATCATTTCAATCGGCCGCGGACATAGTTTTGTTATCGCTGCTGATTTAGTCGCCTCATATTATTACAATTTTAGTTAGCTGTCAAACACTTTTAGTTTATTTTACTCTAGATGATCGGAAACGCAAGGATTGTCTGACTTTAATGAGTTAGTTCGTAGTACCCTTTGAATGCCATTAGAACAAAACAGACGTATGTCACACGCTATCATCTTGCAGAGTGCCACAAGCAGCTAATATAAAGATAGACAACATACGCAATAATGACCAAATAACACTGTGGAGGCCACGTCTTTAAAGGTAGGTGCTAAGAGGCTTTCAAATGGTTAGTAAGTCAGGCTATCCGTTTCCGCCTTAAACGTAGCACTTTTCTCCGACAATGCTTAAAAACAATATTATATTCAATCTTGTTCATCACTAACATTTAGTAAATCGGATTACTTTATTTCAGTCAGAAATTAACACTTTTAAGCATGAGTTCGAGAAATATTTAAATAGTGTAAACTTAACAAGATGACCTAAATAGCAAAGAGAGATAGTTAGTTGCTCTAATGTAGATAATAAAAATAAAATAAATTAAATAATCAGCAAAATTAGCAATAATTAGTTGCATTATTGTTAGTGTTTTTCAAGTGATATTCAAAAAAGTTGTATTCCACTGTTAATTAGCAAGCTAGTCAGCATCTAGTCTGTGTTTTTCTTACCAATGAACTGGCTGCTTATGTAGTCGGATAATTTATACAGCTTTTTTAAATATTACTCTAATTATTCGTACAAAAGCAAAAATAGCGAAATTTGAATTGCAGGTCATGGTAAAATTCCTGAACTCGTTCAACTACGCATGCTGCCACCAGAACTTCTGCCACCCCTACTGCTTCCGTCGGAACATGCGGGCCAGCGCCCGCCTTATGAAGTCCGTCCAAAAGGTAATTGAACGAGCCATAGCGAATGTTAAGGAGGGAAAAAAAATTGGTTTCCGTTGCTTCAATATGTCCGACCGGCATCTGCCCAGCTGATCTACTACAGATCGCATTACTCAACCGATTCCAGAGAAATTTTGTTCGCAAGGTATAATAATGTAGATGTTTTTTGGGGAAATCTGTTCAGTTGGCTGAGATATTGTATTCCAAAATGGCGGAACCATATGTGTATTCAGTTTTCAACCGACTTCAAGATTTGGAAGGAGGAGGTTATCAATTCGTCGGTATCTTTGTCATAGCTATTTTTTTTTTTTTTATGTATGTTCACCGATTATTCGAAGATGGCTGGACCGATTTGAAAATTTCTTTTTTCGTTTGAACGAGTATACTTCACAGTTGGTCCCATTGTAACCAGGTCAGGATCTGATGATGGGATCCTGGAGAAATCGAGGGAACTCTTCAACTATTATAGGCACACCTATAGTGATTTGAGTATTTTTTACAGCAGCTCGAGCATTTGCTTTTGGAAATGTGGATGTTTAGTGAAGTCGGTTCTTTTTTGTTCAAAATTATAGCTATGTACCAACGATTCTATGAGAAATAATATAAGTAGAAGTGTGCAGTGACGAAATGGGCACCATAAGAACGACTTGTAGTTAAACAGTGTTATGTTTACGATTAGCGATTTGACATACTACAATATTATACGTTAGTGCTTTGGTCAAACGAAAGTTAGCATTTCGTGAATGTTTCAGATATACGGCGAGAAGTTTGGACCTGAACTAAACACTACGAACAACGACGACGGAGTCGGCGGAGCGCGGCGCGGGCGCCGAACGCGCAGGTCTTCGGAGCACGCTACTGATAGGTTTGTCAACTACACTAATGTTCGGGCAAATGGCCTCTACGGCTTTGCTGGCACATACGCACTCTTTTGTCAGGAGTTTACGTGACCATTTTGCATTCATTCGGCTGAATTTCACCAATGCAGCGTCTAATTTCATTGGCATACACTTTTGATTTTAAACAACCCCAAAAAGAAATCGAAAGACCCATGCTTTGAAGGAGGATTCGACGCTGCATCGGTGAAATGTATTTTATGATTTTATAAACAAATAATATTATAACGAAAAAAAATATGTGTTTTCCATTAAATTAAAAAAATGCGTTCTTTTTGCGACACCCGTATAGTAAGCAATATCGTTTTGAAATGCCAAACGGATGAATAAATAGCCACCGTTGTAGTTTTTGCCCAATTTAAGGTGCGACCACACCGCTGCTTAAAATACGGCTACGTTACGGAATCGCAGTGACGCATCGTATCCGCACCGTTTTAATCGCATGCCCCCCACACCGCTGCTTAAAATACGGCGACGTTACGGAATCGCAGTGATGCATCGTATCCGTACCGTTTTTATCGCATGCCCTCCACACTGCTGCTCGAAATACGGTTTGGAAGGTTCGCGTGAAAAATATTTCGTATGGGGCACGTCACTGCGTACACGTCGTTCCGTACCGTCAGCGTATTTTAAGCAGCAGTGTGGTCGCACCTTTAGATTGTTAATTTGTCTTGTGCAGGATCGACAGGTCCGTGATCGAAAGTGCGGGGCTAGCATACCACGCGGCCGGTGTGGAGGCGGCGGCCAAGCTCGCCGAGCCTGCTGCTGCGCCGGTATCCTCTGTCTACCCGCCGGCCGAAACGCCAGCTATACTCAAATATCTCAAGGGGCAGGTGGGTGACTGGGACGATCCCTATCAATAGCTTGAAAAATATCACCGCTGTGACGCTATAATCTAGTTATTTCGTTTTCAAAATTAATTAAAATTTCTACGGGCCTATTGTCACAAACACAACCCGTACCTGTTGATGCAGGTTCGCGATGCGTACCACGCACCGCTGGCCGCGCTGATCAAAGGCGCGTGCACGATGAGCGAGCAACTGTTTGCCGAGTGCGCCACAGTAGCCTGGCAGTTACTACTGGAACCGGATCGGGAGCTGAGCGCCTGCGCTGCGTCGCTCTTCATATTAGCTGCCGTCAAGGCGCCGCTCACCGCGTCTGAGATTATGCACAACGACTTGAAGCATACTGATCCGGCGGTCAGGTTGGTACAGATTCATATGATAAGTACTGTTCGCCGAGTGCGCCACAGTAGCCTGGCAGTTACTACTGGAACCGGATCGGGAGCTGAGCGCCTGCGCTGCGTCGCTCTTCATATTAGCTGCCGTCAAGGCGCCGCTCACCGCGTCTGAGATTATGCACAACGACTTGAAGCATACTGATCCGGCGGTCAGGTTGGTACAGATTCATATGATAAGTACTGTTCGCCGAGTGCGCCACAGTAGCCTGGCAGCTACTACTGGAACCGGATCGGGAGCTGAGCGCCTGCGCTGCGTAGCTCTTCATATTAGCTGCCGTCAAGGCACCGCTCACCGCCTCTGAGATTATGCACAACGACTTGAAGCATACTGATCCGGCGGTCAGGTTGGTACAGATTCATATGATAAGTACTGTTCGCCGAGTGCGCCACAGTAGCCTGGCAGCTACTACTGGAACCGGATCGGGAGCTGAGCGCCTGCGCTGCGTCGCTCTTCATATTAGCTGCCGTCAAGGCGCCGCTCACCGCGTCTGAGATTATGCACAACGACTTGAAGCATACTGATCCGGCGGTCAGGTTGGTACAGATTCATATGATAAGTACTGTTCGCCGAGTGCGCCACAGTAGCCTGGCAGCTACTACTGGAACCGGATCGGGAGCTGAGCGCCTGCGCTGCGTCGCTCTTCATATTAGCTGCCGTCAAGGCGCCGCTCACCGCGTCTGAGATTATGCACAACGACTTGAAGCATACTGATCCGGCGGTCAGGTTGGTACAGATTCATATGATAAGTACTGTTCGCCGAGTGCGCCACAGTAGCCTGGCAGCTACTACTGGAACCGGATCGGGAGCTGAGCGCCTGCGCTGCGTCGCTCTTCATATTAGCTGCCGTCAAGGCGCCGCTCACCGCGTCTGAGATTATGCACAACGACTTGAAGCATACTGATCCGGCGGTCAGGTTGGTACAGATTCATATGATAAGTACTGTTCGCCGAGTGCGCCACAGTAGCCTGGCAGCTACTACTGGAACCGGATCGGGAGCTGAGCGCCTGCGCTGCGTCGCTCTTCATATTAGCTGCCGTCAAGGCGCCGCTCACCGCGTCTGAGATTATGCACAACGACTTGAAGCATACTGATCCGGCGGTCAGGTTGGTACAGATTCATATGATAAGTACTGTTCGCCGAGTGCGCCACAGTAGCCTGGCAGCTACTACTGGAACCGGATCGGGAGCTGAGCGCCTGCGCTGCGTCGCTCTTCATATTAGCTGCCGTCAAGGCGCCGCTCACCGCGTCTGAGATTATGCACAACGACTTGAAGCATACTGATCCGGCGGTCAGGTTGGTACAGATTCATATGATAAGTACTGTTCGCCGAGTGCGCCACAGTAGCCTGGCAGCTACTACTGGAACCGGATCGGGAGCTGAGCGCCTGCGCTGCGTAGCTCTTCATATTAGCTGCCGTCAAGGCACCGCTCACCGCCTCTGAGATTATGCACAACGACTTGAAGCATACTGATCCCGCGGTCAGGTTGGTACAGACACATATTAGTGGAGTACGGGAACGCCTCTGTAACCTATAAAAATGACATAAATCACAAGTCTAATTTTATTTTGTGACCTGTTAGAATACGTTAAGTACTAATAATAAAAAATATGTTCTAACAACTGTTAGCATTGCGCTAGGTATAATACATGTATTTGTTTGCTACACATAGACAAGATTATGTAATTTTTATTTTTCTTCACCAGGATATTGCTTTTATTACTATTGCAACATAACTTCACATTTTATAACGGTTTTGTCGTCTTAGCTATTTGTAATTCGTTTAGAATTCAAGGTCAGTTATATTTTGACAAATTGCTTTCCATTATGCTCACATAATCTATTGACCAAACTGTTATAAAATGACAGATGATGTTGAAATAGTTGAATTCAATGGTATGGTAAAGGAAAATATATCTTGTATAATCTTTTCTTGTTGTTATTAACAAATATCTATATAATACCTAGCGCGACGTCAAAAACTGTTAGAAAATATTTTTTACTATTAGTAATCATATCATATTATCTAACTAAAAAAGAAAATCGCACTTGTGAGTTATCGAAGCTCAAAACTGTTCGCGTACTGTACTATATGATACCGTTCGCCGAGAATGCCACAGAAGCCTGGCAGTTACAACTGAATCCGGATCGGGAGCTGAGCTGAAGAACCGTTCTTACTTTTTCTGCTGTGACATATGGACCAGATAGCCATTTTACTCTAAAGCTACTCGTATAAGACGTATTATAATAAAATTTTAACATAAGGTCATAATACTTCTCGGGTCAGAGGTGTAGGGTTAGAACCAGTGGTAGTTTTTTTTTTCTCTGACGTTCATATCTAAGCAGAGGCGTATTTGGAAATTTGGCGCCCCGGGCCAGACAAATTTGCCGCCCCTGTTACTACAACCAGACAGAATATTAAAATTTTCTTGAGACTCTGAACCCTTAGTGTACGGTCAAATGTGGATAAAACCGGCCAACCGGACCACGCATAATGTAATCAAACGAATCCCAAAAGGTCGTATCTGATGCCTACCAAAGTTTTTTTGAAATAATTGACAAATGGCTAAACCAAGTATGTGCAAAGGCGAATCTTCTCAAATATTTCATGTTTTTTGGACTTACGGTTAAAAAGTTACAGGGAGGGGGGGACACAATTTTTCTGTATTTCGAAGCGATTATTTCTGAAAATACTTAATCAAAAAATGATCAAAGAAACCTCGATCTTATTTTCGATCGATTGATGTGCAACACGTTGATATTTGGTAAAAAGTTTCTTGTAATTTAGTTACATGTATGGAGCCCCCCCCCTTATAAATATTTTTTTCTGCAATTGAACTAAATAGCGGCATACAAAATACACCTTATGTCTAAATTTCATTAAGATACGTCTTAAAGTTTCGGAGTAAAATGGCTGTGATATACGGGCAGACGGACATGACAAAACTATAAGGGTTCCGTTTTTGCTATTTTGGCTACGGAACCCTAAAAACACCCTGACGCCTTTTGCACATTTTATTAATATAGGGCCGTAAATTTCGGTTACAGACGGAAAATCACCCGTAAAATTGTACCACTAAAAGTGTCCGAAAACGGAACGGACTAGGCTGAGCGCTTTCCGACCAAAACATATTAAAAGAGCACCACTTTAGCCATCAAATGAGGTTGGTTTCATCTTGCTACTCGAAGAGGTAAAAACACCCCAAAAATTGCATCACTAAAAGTGTCCAAAAACGGAACGGACCAGACTGAGAGCTGTCCGACCAAGTGATTTGTGACCTACATTTTTTTTTCGTTGAATAAGGTTATAAACTGCTCCTCGATGAGGTAAGCAAGTGATCATACAGTGGCCGCCCGGTCCAGTAGGCTTGTAGTCGTAGCCTATCCATCTTTCCCAACCATTACCCATACCGAAACTACCATTCCCAGTACCTTGACGACCGAGTTTCTGGAGGGTGCAAAATATACTATAAATATATTATAGATTGGACGAACGCTAAGATCAGGAAAGATTATAGACCCGTATCGCGGATTCTCAACGATCAGCTTTTAATGAACTTGATTAAGTTTACTGACTGAAAACGGAAGCTTAGTTAAATAACCAGGCATGGTTATATTGTCCGCCCTTTTAGGAAAAATTGCAGTTTACTTTATGTGATACAATAGTATGTTATTCAATCAAATACAAACACTGAAAACATTGAAAAAATAATCAACCCAGCAGGATTTGAACCTCGCATCGATACGCCTTACCGGGGCTCGATCGCTTTACCAATTAAGCTATGGGTTCAGTTACTGAGTTGACGAAATTCTCAATGCCTTCAATCATCTTTTTGCATTTATTTTTACATCGACTTTATAGCAGCCGTAAGCGACATCTAGGTGCTAACTACTAGAGTTAGATACCCTTCCCGCCGACCCTTTTACAAGTGTCACAACGGAAATAATAGATGGCGCTGCTATCAACTCATAATTATTTTACATGTTTTTTTAAAGTGGGGCATTCCACTCATACAATAGTATGTTATTCAATCAAATACAAACACTGAAAACATTGAAAAAATAATCAACCCAGCAGGATTTGAACCTCGCATCGGGCTCGATCGCTTTACCAATTAAGCTATGGGTTCAGTTATGGGTTCGAGCCCCGGTAGGGCGTATCGATGCGAGGTTCAAATCCTGCTGGGTTGATTATTTTTTCAATGTTTTCAGTGTTTGTATTTGATTGAATAACATACTATTGTATGAGTGGAATGCCCCACTTTAAAAAAACATGTAAAATAATTATTATGTGATACAACTAATACAAGGTAATGGCAGAGATGAAAAGGCGTCATAAGTACAAAATAACGCCCTTCATGTTTATTTAGATTGTGGCGTTTTGAAATTGTTTGTTTAAAATTACTCTTAGGCCTTATGAGCCTGTACCTAACTGAAGTTCAGCATCGAAAAAGGCGCCCAGAACCAAGCACACGGGGCGGCTCGCGCCGACCCTGGCAGCCTGCGGCCCCGGGCCATGGCCCTCTTGGCCATAGGGTAAATACGCCCCTGTATCTAAGTGCATTGTAATATTCGATATTTATATAACAGATATTTATTCTTCAATTTAGGCACTTTATAATGCACTGATGAACGTCAGAGAGAAAAAAAGTACCACCGGTTCTAACCCTAAACTTCTGACCCGAGAAGTATTATGACTATTTATGACCGGCAAGAAACTCGGCGGGACTTATTTTTTCAAAACAGTAATACATTAGATCTTAAAGATACACAATAATGCGTATATATTTGAGAAAATACATTATTGTAATATTCTTTCAATGTTTTTGAGTCGTTTTCAAAAAACTTCTTTCATAGGCAGATACGACCTTTTGGTAGTTTTTTCGATAGTAGCTCCATTATGCGTGGGCCGCCACATATTTCGATTGAATTTACTCTGCTATCAATGAATATAAATCAAGAGTAGGCCGTGGGCAACTCTACCTCATCGAGTAGCAGCAGAATTCGGCTTATGTAGGGCAATGCACGGTGAAATGTTATGTATTTTAGTACCTGGTATAATTATGCTACTCGATGAGGTAGGTTTGCCTACGGCCTACTCTTGATCTAATACACTACACCCATCGCTCTACAAAAAAATATGTTCACAGAATCAAGGCAATCCTTAAATTCCAAGTGATGTGGAAACTCCGCTACCAAGTATGGCCTCGCATGGAGGAGGGCGCCTCGGTCACGTTCAAAGTGCCTCCTCCCGGCATCGAGTTCACGCTACCCTCGCCCAAGATAGGGATCGAGTCTCTGGCGGTCGTCGACCCGCCGTGGGCGCCGCAGGTCAAGGACAAGGACATGGAGATGACCTTGAACCAGGAGCGGCATGTGAGTGCTGTTTTGTTTTTTTACTCTAGTGTAACCCAGATCTAGCATGTTTTCTTATAGAGAAGCTATATTATATGTCCGTCTTAATAATTTATAATTTTGACATCTGATTTTATTATTTACTTGTGTTAATTTTAATGATTTAATGAATACTAGTGTGTAAGCGATTTGGTAATCTGTAAACTGTGATGCTTGCATGTGTTTTAATAAATAACATCTTAAAAATAATATATTGATAAGTAGAGCTGTTAAGGGAATAAGTGGATGTTTTTATTGTGTACTAGAAACCTTATCTCTTGCTCACTTATTCCTGTTTGCTTTCCAAATAGATAAAATAAAAAGCAAGTTCCAATCACAGCGAAACCCGTTGAATCAGTAGGCCTAGCACATGAGCGTAGCGGCAGTATCTCGCGGTCGAGATAGACATCTGTCACTTTCTGATGAATACAGTTAGACAGTGAAAGATGTCTATCTCGACCGCGAGATACTGTCGCTACACTCATGTGCTAGGCCTACAGAGCGAGAGATGTTGGCAGTAATTTCACATTTTTTTTTCCATTAAAGGTACGGAATTTCCCGTTATGCATGGTCCGACACGCACTCGGCCGGTGTTTTCACTAAAACTGTTTTGACAGCGATCGCTAGTAACGGCGACCAAGACCCGCAAGAAGCAGCAAACCGAGGCGATCAAGCGCGCGCTACAGCAGCGCAACGACAAGAAGCGAGCGGAGCGGGAGAGCTTCCTCATCACCACCATCCCCATCACGCGGCAGGCGGCGCGAGAGCCCGCGCTCGACCACGCCGCCGACGACCACATCGAACGTGAGAATACTTGCGGTTTTATTGATTTACTAGCTTTTGCCCGCGGCTTCGCTCGCGTTAAATTCGGGGTAACACGGTTCCCCTTCCCTGATTTAAAACACAGAAGAGAACTCGGAACAGAGTATTATTAATTTTTCACCCCCTCTTTTAAGGGGTTGGGTGCAGATTTCCAAAAAAAATGATGCACGATTTTTTGTTAGTCACAAATAGTCCGCATACCAATTTTTAGCTTTCTACCTTGAAAATTGCGGAATCTTCCATCCCCCATTTTAGGGAAGTGGGGCGTTAGAAAGAGACAAAAAGTAGCCTATGTCACTCTCCATCCCTTCAACTATCTCCACTTAAAAAATCACGTCAATTCGTCGCCCCGTTTTGCCGTGAAAGACGGACAAACAAACAAACACACACATACACTTTCCCATTTATAATATTAGTATGGATTTAATGTTTTGAAACTATTCGGCCAGTCTTTTGAACCAACGGAATCCGACCTATAAGAAAGAAGTTTGAAGAAAGAAGCGCGTATTTTTATTGGACTCAAATTCTATTGGATTAAGTGCAAGTTTCCAACAGCAACAACTACCTACCGGTTGCTTGAAACCAGTTACCCATATTATCAGATGTATGAAACGTTTGTGTGATTTTAACGGGGTTTACAAACGATTTAAAAAAGTCTACAACTACATAATAAATACCAAAATATGTTCGTTACTTGCAGCGCCAGCAGATGAAGAAATCTCAGAGGGCGTCCGCGGCTCGCACCACACGCAGGTGGCGTCGGCGCTGTTCCCTTCCGCTCTGTGCTCGGCCGTGGCTGAGATCGTATCGCTGCTGGACGATGCGGCGGTGTCCGCCGAGGGCTGCTCGGTCTACGAAGTCGCCTACCAGGTCAGACTTGTAACATGTTCGATCGATGAGAACATTTCACGTGTCCGCGTCTCACACCACACGCAGGTGGCGTCGGCGCTGTTCCCTTCCGCTCTGTGCTCGGCCGTGGCTGAGATCGTATCGCTGCTGGACGATGCGGCGGTGTCCGCCGAGGGCTGCTCGGTCTACGAAGTCGCCTACCAGGTCAGACTTGTAACATGTTCGATCGATGAGAACATTTCACGTGTCCGCGTCTCACACCACACGCAGGTGGCATCGGCGCTGTTCCCTTCCGCTCTGTGCTCGGCCGTGGCTGAGATCGTATCGCTGCTGGACGATGCGGCGGTGTCCGCCGAGGGCTGCTCGGTCTACGAAGTCGCCTACCAGGTCAGACTTGTAACATGTTCGATCGATGAGAACATTTCACGTGTCCGCGTCTCACACCACACGCAGGTGGCGTCGGCGCTGTTCCCTTCCGCTCTGTGCTCGGCCGTGGCTGAGATCGTATCGCTGCTGGACGATGCGGCGGTGTCCGCCGAGGGCTGCTCGGTCTACGAAGTCGCCTACCAGGTCAGACTTGTAACATGTTCGATCGATGAGAACATTTCACGTGTCCGCGTCTCACACCACACGCAGGTGGCGTCGGCGCTATTCCCTTCCGCTCTGTGCTCGGCCGTGGCTGAGATCGTATCGCTGCTGGAGGGTGCGGCGGTGTCCGCCGAGGGCTGCTCGGTGTACGAAGTCGCCTACCAGGTCAGACTTGTAACATGTTCGATCGATGAGAACATTTCACGTGTCCGCGTCTCACACCACACGCAGGTGGCGTCGGCGCTGTTCCCTTCCGCTCTGTGCTCGGCCGTGGCTGAGATCGTATCGCTGCTGGACGATGCGGCGGTGTCCGCCGAGGGCTGCTCGGTCTACGAAGTCGCCTACCATGTCAGACTTGTAACATGTTCGATCGATGAGAACATTTCACGTGTCCGCGTCTCACACCACACGCAGGTGGCGTCGGCGCTGTTCCCTTCCGCTCTGTGCTCGGCCGTGGCTGAGATCGTATCGCTGCTGGACGATGCGGCGGTGTCCGCCGAGGGCTGCTCGGTCTACGAAGTCGCCTACCAGGTCAGACTTGTAACATGTTCGATCGATGAGAACATTTCACGTGTCCGCGTCTCACACCACACGCAGGTGGCGTCGGCGCTGTTCCCTTCCGCTCTGTGCTCGGCCGTGGCTGAGATCGTATCGCTGCTGGACGATGCGGCGGTGTCCGCCGAGGGCTGCTCGGTCTACGAAGTCGCCTACCAGGTCAGACTTGTAACATGTTCGATCGATGAGAACATTTCACGTGTCCGCGTCTCACACCACACGCAGGTGGCGTCGGCGCTGTTCCCTTCCGCTCTGTGCTCGGCCGTGGCTGAGATAGTATCGCTGCTGGACGATGCGGCGGTGTCCGCCGAGGGCTGCTCGGTCTACGAAGTCGCCTACCAGGTCAGACTTGTAACATGTTCGATCGATGAGAACATTTCACGTGTCCGCGTCTCACACCACACGCAGGTGGCGTCGGCGCTATTCCCTTCCGCTCTGTGCTCGGCCGTGGCTGAGATCGTATCGCTGCTGGAGGGTGCGGCGGTGTCCGCCGAGGGCTGCTCGGTCTACGAAGTCGCCTACCAGGTCAGACTTGTAACATGTTCGATCGATGAGAACATTTCACGTGTCCGCGTCTCACACCACACGCAGGTGGCGTCGGCGCTATTCCCTTCCGCTCTGTGCTCGGCCGTGGCTGAGATCGTATCGCTGCTGGAGGGTGCGGCGGTGTCCGCCGAGGGCTGCTCGGTGTACGAAGTCGCCTACCATGTCAGACTTGTAACATGTTCGATCGATGAGAACATTTCACGTGTCCGCGTCTCACACCACACGCAGGTGGCGTCGGCGCTGTTCCCTTCCGCTCTGTGCTCGGCCGTGGCTGAGATCGTATCGCTGCTGGACGATGCGGCGGTGTCCGCCGAGGGCTGCTCGGTCTACGAAGTCGCCTACCAGGTCAGACTTGTAACATGTTCGATCGATGAGAACATTTCACGTGTCCGCGTCTCACACCACACGCAGGTGGCGTCGGCGCTGTTCCCTTCCGCTCTGTGCTCGGCCGTGGCTGAGATCGTATCGCTGCTGGACGATGCGGCGGTGTCCGCCGAGGGCTGCTCGGTCTACGAAGTCGCCTACCAGGTCAGACTTGTAACATGTTCGATCGATGAGAACATTTCACGTGTCCGCGTCTCACACCACACGCAGGTGGCGTCGGCGCTGTTCCCTTCCGCTCTGTGCTCGGCCGTGGCTGAGATAGTATCGCTGCTGGACGATGCGGCGGTGTCCGCCGAGGGCTGCTCGGTCTACGAAGTCGCCTACCAGGTCAGACTTGTAACATGTTCGATCGATGAGAACATTTCACGTGTCCGCGTCTCACACCACATGCAGGTGGCGTCGGCGCTATTCCCTTCCGCTCTGTGCTCGGCCGTGGCTGAGATCGTATCGCTGCTGGAGGGTGCGGCGGTGTCCGCCGAGGGCTGCTCGGTCTACGAAGTCGCCTACCAGGTCAGACTTGTAACATGTTCGATCGATGAGAACATTTCACGTGTCCGCGTCTCACACCACACGCAGGTGGCGTCGGCGCTATTCCCTTCCGCTCTGTGCTCGGCCGTGGCTGAGATCGTATCGCTGCTGGAGGGTGCGGCGGTGTCCGCCGAGGGCTGCTCGGTGTACGAAGTCGCCTACCAGGTCAGACTTGTAACATGTTCGATCGATGAGAACATTTCACGTGTCCGCGTCTCACACCACACGCAGGTGGCATCGGCGCTGTTCCCTTCCGCTCTGTGCTCGGCCGTGGCTGAGATCGTATCGCTGCTGGACGATGCGGCGGTGTCCGCCGAGGGCTGCTCGGTCTACGAAGTCGCCTACCAGGTCAGACTTGTAACATGTTCGATCGATGAGAACATTTCACGTGTCCGCGTCTCACACCACACGCAGGTGGCGTCGGCGCTGTTCCCTTCCGCTCTGTGCTCGGCCGTGGCTGAGATCGTATCGCTGCTGGACGATGCGGCGGTGTCCGCCGAGGGCTGCTCGGTCTACGAAGTCGCCTACCAGGTCAGACTTGTAACATGTTCGATCGATGAGAACATTTCACGTGTCCGCGTCTCACACCACACGCAGGTGGCATCGGCGCTGTTCCCTTCCGCTCTGTGCTCGGCCGTGGCTGAGATCGTATCGCTGCTGGACGATGCGGCGGTGTCCGCCGAGGGCTGCTCGGTGTACGAAGTCGCCTACCAGGTGAGACTTGTAACATGTTCGATCGATGAGAACATTTCACGTGTCCGCGTCTCACACCACACGCAGCTGGCGTCGGTGATGTTCCCTTCCGCTCTGTGCTCCGCCGTGACTGAGATCATGTCGCTTCTGGACGATGCTGCGGTGTCTACCGAGGGTTGCTCCGGCCTACGAGGTTATATATGTACATTAGAGTGACCTCATGAACGTTTCTACTATTTCGTAATTAAGACTATTTTTTACAGCAGCTCGAGCATTTGCTTTAGGAAAGGTGGATGCTAAGTAAAGTCGGTTCTTTTTTGGTTAAAATTATTTACAATTAGATACGACTTCCCATGACAATGCATTTTATTCTTCCAGGTTATATGGGGCTGCCTAGTAGAAGACTCGGCCCTATTCCTCCGCCACGTGCTCGAACGTCTAACGCGTGACCACCAAGACGAGATGTTCAAGTTGCTCCGACACCTCATCCGCTTCATACCGCGGCTGCCTCAGCAAGCCGCCTTCGCACTTTACAACTACATTATTGGTTATGTCATGTTCTATATTCGGTCGCCGCATGAGGAGGGACAGAGGCTTATTGGAGCGGCTCTTTCTATTTTGTGGATGGTGAGATACTCTTTATTACGAAATTAGCTGTATATTCTCCCCATATTATCTAGTTCCAAGTCTTTTTCATTTACCTTATACCGCTTGGGTAGGAAGAAGCATTTTACAAATGTTGTTTTTTCAGGTTGTCCATAGCGTGCACGGTATAATGTTTAAAGATCTAAAGCAAATCTTACGCAAGGAGCAATGTGACGCTTCCATTTTGCTTACTGCCAATGTGCCTGCTGCCAAGAAAATCATTGTACACGGACCAGGTGACACTTTTAAACTCTCGTATTTAATTATTCCTAACTTTACAAGAACCATTTAATACGGGGTATTTTCCATGTATTTTTGTTTCTATGAGTTTCCGATATTTCGGCCCAGTTATATGCGCTATCATCACGGAGTTTTTGTAATGTTAATGACCATGTTAGCTTAAAATCGTAAATTGGATTAAAACTTATATCGAACATAATAAAATATTTACTTAACATACTCAATTTTTTACCCAATTTCTAGGTTGTAGTCCTCCTCATTATCCAATTTGAAAGAACTGTAAAGTTAAAAACCTGACTGCCGTTGAAAATACTACCATTTTGTTATTTACAGCTGACAATGACGGCTCTATACCATCACAGTTTCCAATTCAAGAGGACACTCAGTTTGGCCAAATATTAAAGGAATCCCTCGATTTCTTTGGCATACCAGAGAACATGCACAACGAACACTTCCTTGTTGACTTTAAAACTCGTAAGTACTAATAAATCATTATCGATCTATGGTTGAGAAGAACTAGAAGTGGTAAATACCAATAAATCACTATCGATCTGTTGTTGAGAAGAACTAGAAGTGGTAAATTATGAATATGTATGCATGGATAAACTTAGGTGACTGACCAAATAAAACATTATGACGTAATAACAAAAAATTTTCTTCATCTCACTAGAAAGCCAAAGAGCATTCACGTTAACCAGCACACATGGTTGCAGGTCAAATCCACAACCCGCAATCATACGTGCGCGACTGGTACTTCTTCAAACGCTCCCAGTACCCCCAACTGGGGCTGGTGCACATGGCCCCAGACGTCGCGTTCGACAAGCTGCAGCAGCAGGAGCTGCTGTCCAAGTTCGTGGAGATCGGCAAGGTGCTGCTCACCTGGGCCATCCTGAAGAACGTCGACATGGTAAATTTGTTATTCTCTGTTCATAATTATTAGCGAAAGAACAATATCCAGAGTGACATTGTAAGATGAACTGCTGAAACTATCTCTTAGATAAATCGGATAAGACAGTTTGGAAGACTAAGTACTTAGATATTTAATAGTGTCCGACCGAAGTTTCGGTTTCGGTCAGTTTCGGCCAAAAAACCGTGTTTCGGCCCAAGGTTCGGTTTTGGCCAAAAAACGGCGGAACCTTTCAACATTGTACTTAATTTGGCCGTAAGTTCTGTCACAACGTTCTTAACTGATAAAATCGCCGTTGTACAATCACCATAAAATATATCAGAGCGGCCACGGTACTCAAAAATATCTGAAGATCGCCGTGAAAATAGGGGTTGTTCAGATGTTTGTGACCAGCCGCTAAAAAAATCTAGTAAATATTACGCTACGTAATACTATTTTCTCTAAACCACTCTTTAAGTACCTAATTAAAATTTATATTCTGAGCCTATCTATTTCTCTCCTGAAAACTGGCTTTTCTTCCAGGTGGTCCAACGCGTGGTGTTCCTCCACGATGAGCTGATGAAACTGCCGGCGTTCCCGCGCAAGGCGCTCGAAGCCGACTTACAACTGTACAGCGGGGGGTCGCTCGGCACCACGTTACTCGGCTTGGATGTTCTACATAAATTTATGTTGGTTATTGTTATAAACTTATAAAGTAACCTCATGATCCCAACCTTACTTAATAGAACTGCCAGTGTTCCCGCGCAATATCAGCTTTGCCGGTGACTGTACAGCTGAGTTACAGCTGTACAGTCACCGGCAATAGTATCTTCCTACACGAAGGCAGCAAAAATATGTGACACACTCTTATTTGTAGGGCCATAGGAGCGTTTCACATATTTTGCGGCTTTCGTGTAGGAAGATACTATCGTCGGTGACTATACAGCAAGGGTCCGCTTGGCTCCATGCTGCTCGGCTTGGATGTTCTACACAAGTACATTGTGGGTTATTGACAGCTATTACCTTCCCCGTTGCCTAAAGTCAGGTCACTCGATAGGTTTTTGACCTATGAAAATACAATTGGTCTGTCAGTTAGATTATGAAAAAAAAAACACTTATTTTTTTCTAGTGGCAAAAAAAATTACTCGCATGGCGTAACGTCACAAGCCCCCGCTCCCGAACTTTAACCGTAAACCAAAACACAATAATCCTAAAGGGAGATATCCGTTTGAGCTCAAGATGGCTGTGCCGTCTTGAGACAAGTGTGCAGCTAATAAGCGCGAGGGTTGTAAATATGCAATAGAGGGGCTTTCTTTTTTGGCCAGGTGTGACGTAAAGATATTAAATTCGACGTTAATACCAAATAAAGGCACCCTACAATTATCTATTTTAATCCAGGTGGGTCCGCCTCATAGCGCGCATGTTCGAGGCCATGGCCGGCAACTTCACCTCCTCGCGCGACATCCACCTGTTCCTCAACGTGCTCAACGGCGCGCTGATGCTGCACAGCGAGGACTCGCTCATCCTCCGATACGTCATCGCCACCTACGTCAACGCTGCCTTCAATTTCAAGAACATCTTCTCTACTAACGGGTACGGCATTATCCTTTATCGGCATCAGCAGATTTATTGAAGTGAATCAATATCTGAAAAAGACTACTGTGGGTTTTTGTATTCAATAGTAGTTTATGTGACTGCTACATAATAGGCGATTTGCCACAGCTCATTAAGGTGCGTATAATTATGAAGTAGGTATCAAAACATTCGCCTTAATTTCTAGATCAGGACGGTCATAAAATAATCATGAAATCTAACGGGAAAATTGAGAAATCGGGGATGAAAAAACGTGAATGTGATAAAGACAATATTTAAAAGCGTACATGTTTATGATTTACAGTATAACACAAAATAACTACCGGTTTTTTAAAGAATATCTACAAAATCTGACATGATAATGAAACGAAAATCATAATAAAATAATAAAAAGTCATATTTTGATCCTGCCGCTGATTTCTTGTATTTAGATAAACAAAGATAATGACTGTCAAACCATCATTGCTACTATGAACTAAACAATCGTAGAACTAATTACAAAGAGATAAGGTTTAGCTCTGTTAGTGCGCTACTACTAGTATCCATGAAGTTATAATTTTAAACTGGAGTATACTCTTGGGGCCTGGGGCCGAAAGAGAGTAATACAGCTGCGTATCGTTTTGACTTAGGGAGCTATGTCGTCATTAGACAATAATGCCAGCATGACAACAAGTCAAAATGTCAATGTGTGTCAATTTCGTAACGAGCGCGAGTGAGGCACCGCCCCCATAATAAAAAAAATAGAAATAGAAAACATTTATTCGCGACAACAACATGCATACAAACATATTTAATCTAAAGTTTATTATCCCCT
The DNA here is from genome assembly GCA_947086415.1 of Pammene aurita. Classification (NCBI taxonomy): domain Eukaryota; kingdom Metazoa; phylum Arthropoda; class Insecta; order Lepidoptera; family Tortricidae; genus Pammene; species Pammene aurita. Next base: position 36,020,032 of record OX352291.1, read on the forward strand.
CTATCGGACCGTTTTTTTTTCTAATCACCTATGAACGACTGTTTTGCACGGTAATAAGGTTCATCTGTGGTTAGGGAAAAAGTGCAACAATTACATCCACTTTTTATAAATCCATACGAGTATCAGACATTACTAAATTGAAAAAAAAATGCGTTTCGTTATCGAAAGAGCGTGATATAATGCCGTCATAACGCCCTAAGTCAAAATGAAACGCAGCTCCCTTTCTTTCGGCCCCACTTTGTGGCCGAAGAGTATACTCCAGTTTAAAATTATAACTTCATGCGGCAGACTTGGATGACAGTGTCAAACTAGAATAATAAACTAGATTAGTATAGTAAACGTAACTCCTTTCTAAAAATGTCTGTTTCGTCTCAGTCCAGGTAAAGTTAACCTTATGTCAATGCTGTAAAGACGTTAACAACTTATTAAGCACTATTTGGATCGCGGAAGGATCAACGAAATTATTTTTTATTTTGTATTTCTAATTCCCGTTTCATTTTCATGAAATATTTTGTCTAGTTTCGTAATAAAATGGGTATTTGCTTAAAATTGCAGAACAAACCTTATACGAGACCATTATCGCTAGTGGGCCTGGAATTGACGGTCTCCTTTCATGAAGCTAGCTCAAACGGTTATAAAGATATGAAGGTCAAAAAGTCGTAAATTTTAGCACTGACTGACTGACTGACATATAGTACCTAAACCTAACCTACTTCCAGATGACCTAGAAGGATGAAATTTGGAATCCAGCTCAGTGATTGTGTGTAAGCGTAGGAAAAAATCTAAAAATAAAAAAAAAGTTAAAAAATAGGGGGGGTCCCCATGCAATTTATTTTATTTTATTGTATCGTTGGAACTGTTACAAGCAGATATTTGAAACTATCCCAATATATGTATTATTGTATTTGCTATATAACAGAAATAGAAAAATAAGTGGTGTCCCCATACAAAAAACTTGTAATACGCGCTAAACGACCGGCCAACGGTGTGTCGTCGGCGGCGCGCGGCACCACATAATTATACACAGAACAGAAGTAAAGAGAATGTAGACAATAGCATAAAAAACCGGCCAAGTGCGAGTCGGACTCGCGCACCGAGGGTTCCGTACAAACCTGTAGGTATATAGGGGTAGTAACTTTAAAATTATTAAAGATATTTTTATTATACGATGTAACTAAAAATTTACGGTTTTCGCAATTTTTCCTTTATCTGTGCTATAAGACGTTGCTTCGTACCAAATTTCAAGATTCTGAGTTCACGGGAAGTACCCTGTAGGTTTTGATTCCCTTGCGAGCGAAAATTTGCTGAAATTTGCGGCATAAACGGCTGTATCTTTTGATTGCGTTGGCTTAGAAGTTTGATTTTGTTACAGCTTAAAGGTATTATAGACCTGAGTATTTGATATGAATTTCAATCTAATACCTTTATGCGTTTATGAGGAAAAGGGTAGTAACTTTAAAATTATTTAAAATATTTTTTTATATGATGTAACTAAGAAATTACGGTTTTCGCAATTTTTCCTTTATCTGTGCTATAAGACGTTGCTTCGTACCAAATTTCAAGATTCTGAGTTCACGGGAAGTACCCTGTAGGTTTTGATTCCCTTGCGAGCGAAAATTTACGGAAATTTGCGGCATAAACGGCTGTATCTTTTGATTGCGTTGGCTTAGAAGCCTGATTTTTTCACAACTCCAAGGGACAGTAGACCTGAGTATTTGATATAAATTTCAGCTTGATACCTCCACGCGTTCCTGAGAAAAATGGTCTTGACAGACAGACAGACAGACAGACAGACGGACAACAAAGTGATCCTATAAGGGTTCCGTTTTTTCCTTTAGAGGTACGGAACCCTAAAAAGAAAACCATGCAGCGGAAACGCAAGAAAAAACATTAAATCTCAATACCTGCCTAGTTTTCTTTACAAAAAGTAATGATATCCCACCAAAAACATAAATGTAAAAAAGGAGAGCCAAGTTCAATACAAAAATTATGTTTGTGGGCTTCGTCGCAAAAAGAATGGAGATCTAAATGAGTGCCAAGTTCTATGCAAAATCCAAATATGTATTTATAGGAACAAAATAACATTATGAACAAATATTAAACTCTATATTTTTGCTGTTATTTAAAAATGTGAGATCTTAAAGTAGGTTAGATTTGACTTGGCCAGTTTTCATTACATCAGTCATTTTATAAAGATATTCAACATATATATATATTTTTTAATTCTGATAAAAACTGGATAATATTTGTATTGAACTTGGCTCTCCTTTTTTACATTTATGTTTTTGGTGGGATCACTATCACTACATAGTATAAAATAAAGTCGCATTCCGCTGTCTGTCCCTATGTATGTTAAGATCTTTAAAACTACGCAACGGATTTTGATGCGGTTTTTTTAAATAGATAGAATGATTCAAGAGGAAGATTGATATGTATAATACGTGCATAACATAGCAGAAAAACACTGATAATTTTAGAGGTTTCTACTGTGATGTCGTAAAGAACACATTTTTTTTGCGCTTACATTGCAAACCCTACGAGATAGATCAAAATAATGTTCTACAGTATTGTACACCTTACGTCACGGGTCACTAGTATATTATAAATCCTCAATGATCTGTTCGGGAACCATTAGAATGACCACCATTGCACCGCCATGGCCAACTAGATTGTGCTGCCCCCACAATTCATGACCATTTAATACTTGTTGTAATGTTCGCACGACCAAAGATTAGATAATTATTATCATCAATCTGATTGCTATAATGCTGGGCATTACGGCCACTTTCTTGACGCATTTTAGCGGGGTTTTGGTGTGTGTTTGTGTAGATAAAAATCTATCCTGCCTGCCATACAAATTAGTCAGTAAAATAATTTGGAGCGAAGATTTGCTAAGGTAATTTCACGCAGCGGTGCCGGCCGTGATAGATTTCGAGCTGGCGCCGCCTCGCGCTCCGGTGAACAAAACAGCGCGCTATCTCGCTCGCGCAACGGAGACGCATGCGAAAACCGCATCAGTGCGATAGCCGCCTTAGTGAAACACCCTCCAACCAAAAAAAGTAACGTCACGACGCATGTTATGCTAGACCATAACGGGCAACTTCACCTTGATATATTTATATCTTTATTTTCGTTAGGTCGAGTTAAATCGTAGAGCTCTGATACCACAGTCGTTTTTTTTTCTAAAAAAAATATTTTTTTCAGGTACCTTCTCATCATGCCGACCCTGCTTCAGATCTACTCCAACTACCAAACAAACAAACTAGTGACCACAACGATAGAGTACGCGGTGAAGCAGTTCTACTTGCTGAACAGAAAGCCATTCATTCTACAGATGTTCGGCTCCGTCTCCGCCATATTGGACACTGACGAGGAGTCAGCTTATGGTGATGCCAGTAAGGTAATGTAATACAGTACAGCATATATGTATGTTTGTATACACAAAAATCCTAGCGTTTGTTCTGGATTTTGGCACGGCTGGGGTCCACTTGGCAATGTACAAAGATACTATGTTTACAATTTTTTTTTAATTTCTAAATCATTGTACTTCATAAATATGTGAGTCATAGTGCCCTAGTCGCGGTCACAAATTATAGATCAACTAGCCTTTTCCCGCGGCTTCGCCCGCGTAATAAAAAGGATACAATACCCATGTTGATTTTCAGACTTTGTGACCACATTTGCCCCTTTTAGGGGTTGCATTTTCAAAAACCCTGAAACACGTGTTTACTCATTTATCGTTAGGAATACTCCTGTGAAGTTTCGAATAAAATAGTCTAACAAATCTTGATTCGCCAGACAAACTTTGGACCCCCATTTTACCCCTTAGGGGGTGAATTTTGAAAAATCCTTTCTTAGTGCATCCTTATAAGAAACCTACGTGCCAAATTTGGAATCTCTAGAACCAGCGGTTTGGGCTGTGCGTTGATATGTCAGTCAGTCAGTCAGTCAGTCAATCAGTCAGTCAGTCAGTCAGTCAGTCAGTCAGTCAGTCAGTCAGTCAGTCAGTGAGTCAGTCAGTCAGTCAGTCAGTCAGTTTCTTCTTTTATATATTTAGGTAGTAGGTCGTAGTCGAAGGCAACCCTACCACATCGAGTTGCTACATAAGTCGAATTCTGCTGAATTCGACTTAGGTAGGGCAATGCACGGTGAAAAGTTATGTATTTTAGTATTTGGTAGCCTGAGATAAACCTGAAGTGTTTTGTACAGTAAGCAAAAATATCATTTTAAAATCTACCTCATCGAGTAGCATATTCAACCTTATGCCATTCGAAAGTACTAATCAACCTGGAAATAACAATAAATGGTAGCCGACCTTAAACCTGGAGCTTTTGTTATTCAGCCAAGTTTTATGTTTCAAAGTGAACATTGACTAATGTAAGTACGACGTGCTGAGCTCACGGGATGGTTTAAATGCAGTGTTACGCGGTACATAAGATAGACAAGTCCCAAGAAATAAGAGAATGCATTGCCCAAAACTGACTTTATCTACCTTTTTGAAAATAATTGAAATAATTAATCTAATAGAAGATAAAACTTGTGCCATTCGAAAGAACTCACCAACAATTAAAGAAAAAAAATCCTAAAATGTCAAGGCTGCGTGTGGCAATAGGAAAAAAAATAGAACTGGAAACAGGTCGTCCAGGTGGTGCCCCTGCTTTTGTGTCCCAATTTGCACTCTTTCATATTTTTAATAAAAACGGTAAAAGTTACCACACAACTTCCAATGAACAATATGTTCTTCATTCAATTGTCTACAAAAGCTGTCTTTATAGTATGTTGCTAGCACTTATAGTTTTCAATTTATGTGTCGCGCAAATTAAGATAAAATGAGATAAAGTAACCATTAATCCTAAGTATCAATATAAGGCATTGGTTTTGCTTTTTCTTTTTTCATAGACCTAACTCACTAAAAATCTTACAATAAATAGATTTAGATTTTTTTTGTTAAATTTTTATCCTAGAATGCAATAAACAGTTTAAATTTTTTTAGTATTTTTTTTAAGACAAGCAATGTTACTCCGTCATACAAAATAGTATGGACGACAAGGAAAACATCAAGCTAGCAAGAAAGGCTTTTTTTTTCGTACTTATATAAGCTACGTGCATGCAAAGTTTCATGCTTTCTTCCGGGTGCGACCAGATTTTGTAAATTTGTCAGGGGCAAGAGCGGTACGATATCTTTTCCCAAAATAACATTTTGTCACTGGAAATTGAAGTTCGCCATCGTCTTCCTATGCCTCGTTTGTCGTTGTTTAATTGTAGGATTCTCAACCTTTTTAATTTAATAATTTCAATGAAATATTTCAAGAGTTTATTTTTTGACTCATAGGTACAATCGAGCTGCCTCTTCAACCTGCTGCTAAGCTTAGAGACGCCTTCGCCCGACCCGCTCCACATCGCTGAACTTATCAAAGAGGAGAAGCCTCTTAAACCCATCGACTTCTGCTACCGAGACGAGGATGAGATGGTCAATGTGCTGGACTGCATCAGTCTGTGTGTCATGGTCGTGTCTTACTCCTCGGAGAGCATGAGGGGCTATCAGATGCTTGTAAGTATCTTCTGATCACATAACTCCAAACTTTTATACCAGATAGTTAGGGTCAGGCCTCCGCTGCCTTTTTGCAGGTCGGATTGTATGGAATATAAGTCTTTACTTAAGTTTAGAGAGCGCTGCTCAGACAGTGGTAAAAACATAATAGAATAATATTTCGGAACATTGTCGGGTTAGCAATTTTTTTTAATATTTTCAGATAATACTGGAAGCGATATTGCCTTGCTACGTCAAACAGATTCAATTACCAACATATAATAGAGAAGGGAAGACTGAGAAAGAGATCATACAACAACTGGCTATCGCTATCAAGACTCTTGTCAATAACTGCGAAGGATTGTCAAAGTAAGTCTTAATTTACTGCTTAGTTATGTCTTTGGCTTTAGGCATCTATTTCTCCAGTTCTTACAAACAACTTCTGGCTACTGGGACTGGGACGTCTCAGCATTTCAATGCCTTTTCTGATCTTCATGAAATTTGTTGGGGTTGTAGCAGAGATACATATAATTTGAGAGTTCATATATAAGCAGGATCGACCAAGAGGTCATAGAGCTAGAAGGCGCGAAAAAATCATCATGAAGTTCTTGGTCTTATATTGGTCACTTCGTTTACAAGGAACTCGCGAGTTCTGAGTTCGAGGCGGACTACTCGTAAGATTACAATTTTGTATAACCATTTTAGGTCATACAACGGACCCTACCGCACCTCACCGGAGCACAAAGGCTCGTCCCAGCGCGGAGTACGCACGGCGCCCACGACCCAGTTCAAGGGGCTCGACGGCCTCGATGAGGAGTCGCACTCGCGCTACGTCAGCGACCACTCGCGCGCGCAGCCCGTGCCGGAGTACACCGGCGCCGAGGACTCGGAGGTACAGTACAGGGGGCTCGATGAGGAGTCACACTCGCGCTACGTCAGCGACCACTCGCGCGCGCAGCCCGTGCCGGAGTACACCGGCGCCGAGGACTCGGAGGTACAGTACAGGGGGCTCGATGAGGAGTCACACTCGCGCTACGTCAGCGACCACTCGCGCGCGCAGCCCGTGCCGGAGTACACCGGCGCCGAGGACTCGGAGGTACAGTACAGGGGGCTCGATGAGGAGTCACACTCGCGCTACGTCAGCGACCACTCGCGCGCGCAGCCCGTGCCGGAGTACACCGGCGCCGAGGACTCGGAGGTACAGTACAGGGGGCTCGATGAGGAGTCACACTCGCGCTACGTCAGCGACCACTCGCGCGCGCAGCCCGTGCCGGAGTACACCGGCGCCGAGGACTCGGAGGTACAGTACAGGGGGCTCGATGAGGAGTCGCACTCGCGCTACGTCAGCGACCACTCGCGCGCGCAGCCCGTGCCGGAGTACACCGGCGCCGAGGACTCGGAGGTACAGTACAGGGGGCTCGATGAGGAGTCACACTCGCGCTACGTCAGCGACCACTCGCGCGCGCAGCCCGTGCCGGAGTACACCGGCGCCGAGGACTCGGAGGTACAGTACAGGGGGCTCGATGAGGAGTCGCACTCGCGCTACGTCAGCGACCACTCGCGCGCGCAGCCCGTGCCGGAGTACACCGGCGCCGAGGACTCGGAGGTACAGTACAGGGGGCTCGATGAGGAGTCACACTCGCGCTACGTCAGCGACCACTCGCGCGCGCAGCCCGTGCCGGAGTACACCGGCGCCGAGGACTCGGAGGTACAGTACAGGGGGCTCGATGAGGAGTCACACTCGCGCTACGTCAGCGACCACTCGCGCGCGCAGCCCGTGCCGGAGTACACCGGCGCCGAGGACTCGGAGGTACAGTACAGGGGGCTCGATGAGGAGTCACACTCGCGCTACGTCAGCGACCACTCGCGCGCGCAGCCCGTGCCGGAGTACACCGGCGCCGAGGACTCGGAGGTACAGTACAGGGGGCTCGATGAGGAGTCACACTCGCGCTACGTCAGCGACCACTCGCGCGCGCAACCCGTGCCGGAGTACACCGGCGCCGAGGACTCGGAGGTACAGTACAGGGGGCTCGATGAGGAGTCACACTCGCGCTACGTCAGCGACCACTCGCGCGCGCAGCCCGTGCCGGAGTACACCGGCGCCGAGGACTCGGAGGTACAGTACAGGGGGCTCGATGAGGAGTCACACTCGCGCTACGTCAGCGACCACTCGCGCGCGCAGCCCGTGCCGGAGTACACCGGCGCCGAGGACTCGGAGGTACAGTACAGGAGGCTCGATGAGGAGTCACACTCGCGCTACGTCAGCGACCACTCGCGCGCGCAGCCCGTGCCGGAGTACACCGGCGCCGAGGACTCGGAGGTACAGTACAGGGGGCTCGATGAGGAGTCGCACTCGCGCTACGTCAGCGACCACTCGCGCGCGCAGCCCGTGCCGGAGTACACCGGCGCCGAGGACTCGGAGGTACAGTACAGGGGGCTCGATGAGGAGTCACACTCGCGCTACGTCAGCGACCACTCGCGCGCGCAGCCCGTGCCGGAGTACACCGGCGCCGAGGACTCGGAGGTACAGTACAGGGGGCTCGATGAGGAGTCGCACTCGCGCTACGTCAGCGACCACTCGCGCGCGCAGCCCGTGCCGGAGTACACCGGCGCCGAGGACTCGGAGGTACAGTACAGGGGGCTCGATGAGGAGTCACACTCGCGCTACGTCAGCGACCACTCGCGCGCGCAGCCCGTGCCGGAGTACACCGGCGCCGAGGACTCGGAGGTACAGTACAGGGGGCTCGATGAAGAGTCGCACTCGCGCTATGTCAGCCACCAATCGCGCATAAGAGCGTGTCACATATTTTTGCGGCCTTCATATAGGAAGATACTATTGCCGGTGACTGTACACCGGCGCCGAGGACTCGGAGGTACAGTACAGGGGGCTCGATGAGGAGTCGCACTCGCGCTACGTCAGCGACCACTCGCGCGCGCAGCCCGTGCCGGAGTACACCGGCGCCGAGGACTCGGAGGTACAGTACAGGGGGCTCGATGAGGAGTCGCACTCGCGCTACGTCAGCGACCACTCGCGCGCGCAGCCCGTGCCGGAGTACACCGGCGCCGAGGACTCGGAGGTACAGTACAGGGGGCTCGATGAGGAGTCGCACTCGCGCTACGTCAGCGACCACTCGCGCGCGCAGCCCGTGCCGGAGTACACCGGCGCCGAGGACTCGGAGGTACAGTACAGGAGGCTCGATGAGGAGTCGCACTCGCGCTACGTCAGCGACCACTCGCGCGCGCAGCCCGTGCCGGAGTACACCGGCGCCGAGGACTCGGAGGTACAGTACAGGGGGCTCGATGAGGAGTCGCACTCGCGCTACGTCAGCGACCACTCGCGCGCGCAGCCCGTGCCGGAGTACACCGGCGCCGAGGACTCGGAGGTACAGTACAGGGGGCTCGATGAGGAGTCGCACTCGCGCTACGTCAGCGACCACTCGCGCGCGCAGCCCGTGCCGGAGTACACCGGCGCCGAGGACTCGGAGGTACAGTACAGGGGGCTCGATGAGGAGTCGCACTCGCGCTACGTCAGCGACCACTCGCGCGCGCAGCCCGTGCCGGAGTACACCGGCGCCGAGGACTCGGAGGTACAGTACAGGGGGCTCGATGAAGAGTCGCACTCGCGCTATGTCAGCCACCAATCGCGCATAAGAGCGTGTCACATATTTTTGCGGCCTTCATATAGGAAGATACTATTGCCGGTGACTGTACACCGGCGCCGAGGACTCGGAGGTACAGTACAGGGGGCTCGATGAGGAGTCGCACTCGCGCTACGTCAGCGACCACTCGCGCGCGCAGCCCGTGCCGGAGTACACCGGCGCCGAGGACTCGGAGGTACAGTACAGGGGGCTCGATGAGGAGTCGCACTCGCGCTACGTCAGCGACCACTCGCGCGCGCAGCCCGTGCCGGAGTACACTGGCGCCGAGGACTCGGAGGTACAGTACAGGGGGCTCGATGAGGAGTCGCACTCGCGCTACGTCAGCGACCACTCGCGCGCGCAGCCCGTGCCGGAGTACACCGGCGCCGAGGACTCGGAGGTACAGTACAGGGGGCTCGATGAGGAGTCACACTCGCGCTACGTCAGCGACCACTCGCGCGCGCAGCCCGTGCCGGAGTACACCGGCGCCGAGGACTCGGAGGTACAGTACAGGGGGCTCGATGAGGAGTCACACTCGCGCTACGTCAGCGACCACTCGCGCGCGCAGCCCGTGCCGGAGTACACCGGCGCCGAGGACTCGGAGGTACAGTACAGGGGGCTCGATGAGGAGTCACACTCGCGCTACGTCAGCGACCACTCGCGCGCGCAGCCCGTGCCGGAGTACACCGGCGCCGAGGACTCGGAGTTACAGTACAGGGGGATCGATGAGGAGTCGCACTCGCGCTACGTCAGCGACCACTCGCGCGCGCAGCCCGTGCCGGAGTACACCGGCGCCGAGGACTCGGAGGTACAGTACAGGGGGCTCGATGAGGAGTCACACTCGCGCTACGTCAGCGACCACTCGCGCGCGCAGCCCGTGCCGGAGTACACCGGCGCCGAGGACTCGGAGGTACAGTACAGGGGGCTCGATGAGGAGTCGCACTCGCGCTACGTCAGCGACCACTCGCGCGCGCAGCCCGTGCCGGAGTACACCGGCGCCGAGGACTCGGAGGTACAGTACAGGGGGCTCGATGAGGAGTCACACTCGCGCTACGTCAGCGACCACTCGCGCGCGCAGCCCGTGCCGGAGTACACCGGCGCCGAGGACTCGGAGGTACAGTACAGGGGGCTCGATGAGGAGTCACACTCGCGCTACGTCAGCGACCACTCGCGCGCGCAGCCCGTGCCGGAGTACACCGGCGCCGAGGACTCGGAGGTACAGTACAGGGGGCTCGATGAGGAGTCACACTCGCGCTACGTCAGCGACCACTCGCGCGCGCAGCCCGTGCCGGAGTACACCGGCGCCGAGGACTCGGAGGTACAGTACAGGGGGATCGATGAGGAGTCGCACTCGCGCTACGTCAGCGACCACTCGCGCGCGCAGCCCGTGCCGGAGTACACCGGCGCCGAGGACTCGGAGGTACAGTACAGGGGGCTCGATGAGGAGTCACACTCGCGCTACGTCAGCGACCACTCGCGCGCGCAGCCCGTGCCGGAGTACACCGGCGCCGAGGACTCGGAGGTACAGTACAGGGGGCTCGATGAGGAGTCGCACTCGCGCTACGTCAGCGACCACTCGCGCGCGCAGCCCGTGCCGGAGTACACCGGCGCCGAGGACTCGGAGGTACAGTACAGGGGGCTCGATGAGGAGTCACACTCGCGCTACGTCAGCGACCACTCGCGCGCGCAGCCCGTGCCGGAGTACACCGGCGCCGAGGACTCGGAGGTACAGTACAGGGGGCTCGATGAGGAGTCACACTCGCGCTACGTCAGCGACCACTCGCGCGCGCAGCCCGTGCCGGAGTACACCGGCGCCGAGGACTCGGAGGTACAGTACAGGGGGCTCGATGAGGAGTCACACTCGCGCTACGTCAGCGACCACTCGCGCGCGCAGCCCGTGCCGGAGTACACCGGCGCCGAGGACTCGGAGGTACAGTACAGGGGGCTCGATGAGGAGTCGCACTCGCGCTACGTCAGCGACCACTCGCGCACGCAGCCCGTGCCGGAGTACACCGGCGCCGAGGACTCGGAGGTACAGTACAGGGGGCTCGATGAGGAGTCGCACTCGCGCTACGTCAGCGACCACTCGCGCGCGCAGCCCGTGCCGGAGTACACCGGCGCCGAGGACTCGGAGGTACAGTACAGGGGGCTCGATGAGGAGTCACACTCGCGCTACGTCAGCGACCACTCGCGCGCGCAGCCCGTGCCGGAGTACACCGGCGCCGAGGACTCGGAGGTACAGTACAGGGGGCTCGATGAAGAGTCGCACTCGCGCTATGTCAGCCACCAATCGCGCATAAGAGCGTGTCACATATTTTTGCGGCCTTCATATAGGAAGATACTATTGCCGGTGACTGTACACCGGCGCCAAGGACTCGGAGGTATCCTCGTAACACAGTTAACTACTTCGTAAACTCTATTGCAACTATATAAGGTCTACTATTGTTCAGTAATTGTGTTACTGTTAGGACATATTTATACTTCGGTTTGTTTCGAGCATATATTCGCTATCGTATTCTATCTCTAATTATTGTCAAAAAAAAGTCAACTCTATGTCTGCAGACTTATCCATAATACGAGTAAATAAAGGATTTAAAGAAGTTCGGGGTTGGTCAACACATGCCTAAAAAGCGAGTGCCATGGGATGTAGACGCTCCCGCTAGAAATACAATTAATTTTACATGTAAAATTCGTAGGGTGTTTGCTAGATCGTAATGTTAAATCTGTCTAGCTAAATATGACAGTGCATTAAGGAAAGCTGTGTTTTACGCCTAGATTTAAATAAAAATCATTTGTACTGATATTTTTATCTATAGCTAAATAAATAAAAACCTATTAAAACAGCTGAGGGAAACTTGTTGTTTACTTTTATACAGTTAATAAGAGCAGAATACCGTCGTCCGCGCGACGTGTTGCTGTCGCTAGTGGGAGACTTCATCGGTCGCGCGACGACGCGGCTGCTCGACCTCAACGGCTCCAAGGGCAGCGGCGGCAGCGAGGGCAAGCCGGTCGAACTGCTCGACTGCAAGTCACATGCTGTGAGTTAAGTTACTGTCGTGCGAGTAGAGTATATACGTCTTCAAGAAGGGCAGAGTATAGTAGTCATCGCAATGAGTTGCTTTCACTATTAAAAGGTTTAATCACGAGGGGAGTTCCCAGCAAGTTGGACACGCACCCTAGCAAGGTAACGATGAGGGCGCGGAAAGCTTTACCAGTAATGATAACCTAGAAAACTTACTGGTAGTATAACCAACTACCAGTATGTTTTCTTGGTTTGTTAACCACTACAAAATTTAAAGGGAACAACGTCTACATAATTGGTTGATGCATACCAGAATTATTGTCTGATAAATTAAATACTTGAAGGAAATATTACTGGACCGCAATTAGAATACGATTACAGTTGACAGATCTGTCATATACTCGTACAGTCGCCATCAGATATATCGGAGCGGCCAAGGTGGTCACAAATATCTGAACAACGCCTCTATTTTCAAGGTGATAAAGTGTATGTTCAGATATTTTTGAGTACCTTGGCCGTTCCGGTATATTTGACGGCGACTGTACTGACGTCAAAATTAGTATGGGTTGACAGCTATCTCAAACGTATTCTCATCGCGGTTGAGTAATACATAAGCTCTATACTAACAAATTGTCGTTAACGTTGACAGCGGCTGGCAGAGATCGCGCACTCGCTGCTGAAGGTGTCGCCGTATGACCCTGAATCCATGGGCTGCCGCGGCCTTCACCGCTATATGACGCAGGTGCTATAAACATATAATCATTGTAAATATATGTTGCTATTTCTAAGCCTTCATCATCCGATCAAACTTAATTATCTATCCATCTAGCTCAGCTGTATTTGTCTTAATCATCCTTGGCTGTATTGAACCTTCGTCTTCCTCGCGAGCGACTCTAATATTATTTTGGCCTGTGTATTTCGTAGGTTCTACCGGCAGCTGACTGGGCCGATGACGCGCTGCGGCCCGCTCTCATCATGATACTAAGGCGCTTGGATAAGGTCTTTCTTAAGATCGCGAAGAAACCTAGCATAAGGGTAGGTCTCTAGGGGTAAACTAACATAAGCTTTTCTTATACGAATTCTTAGCTCATTATTTCAATCAAACAGTTTTTGAAAGGCTAAGTTTTACAGTTTTTTTTGTTATTTCAGCGTAACACTGACTGGGACTCTGCAGCAGTACTACTCAAAGGTGTATACGAAACTATGATACGATGTCCATACGTCATGCATTGGCAGCAAGTTAAAACGTTACTCAACACTGTTCAAGTGAGTCAACTACACCTCCATCCATACCCAATTGTCTACAATTATGGACTCTTTTGACTAATAACTTTAAACAAAAAAGAACCGACTTCGCTTAGCCTCCACCTTTCCAAAAGCAAATGCTCGAGCTGCTGTAAAACTCAAATCACTATAGGTGTGCCTATAATAGTTGAAGAGTTCCCTCGATTTCTCCAGGATCCCATCATCAGATCCTGACCTGGTTACAATGGAACCAACTGTGAAGTATATTTGAAAGATCAAACAAAAAAATAATTTTCCAAATAGCCGTCTTCGAATAATCGGTGGAACATACATAAAAAAAAGCAAAAACAAAGATCCCGACGAATTGATAAACTCCTCCTTCGAAATCTTGAAGTCGGTTGAAAATAGTTCAGTCTTATTTCATTAAATTTGAGTTGTATATAGGTTTTGATATATATTGTCTATGTTTTTGTATGATTCTATTTTTGTATTTTATATTTGAAGGTCCTGTCATTTTGTCATATCTTTTGTTCCAGTACATTTTCATTCACGTCAATTGCTTGGTTGTTTGTCTTTATCTCCCAATAATTAAAACCCATTTATAAGCTATCGAAGCCTTAACATTTTGACCTTAATGGAATAGTCTTGTTTTCGTTGCAGGCTCTAATAGTATCGGAGAACAATAGCGGCGAGAATTTGTCGTCTGCAACTGCGGCGCTGATGTCGCAGCCGCCGCCGCCGCACTTCTGCAGCACTGTCGTGCGATTAATAGCGCTTCAAGTCATTAATACTGGAGTAAGATTTTAATATGTCCTTATTTAAAATTTGAGTTTACGTACCTATATGTGTAGACTTATGTACAACACAGTGAATCCTCCTTTTTGTAAAGGGTTGGCAACGCGCATGTGACTCCTTTGGAGTTGCAGGCGTCCATAGGTTACGGTAGCTGCTTACCATCAGGCGGGCCGTATGCTTGTTTGCCACCGTCGTGGTATAAAAAAAAAAAAAAAAAAAAAAACAACGTATTTTTATTTGTGGAAAACTTACGCACTTTTGAATCTTTTAAGTACTACCCTTTGAAATTATACTTACTCCTCCGATTTTATTTTACAGGACAACTACTCGTTGGAGCAAATGTGCGGAGGCAGCGCCATTTTCCAATCGGCGGAGAAAACTGAAAACATGCTGATGAACCTGTTTATGCCTCTTTGTTTACGAGTGGGAAGCGGACGGAAAGGTCATTAATTAGCGAATGATAAAATTTATAATCACTCATATTTCATTCAGAATATGAATCTTTATCTTGTATGTAACATCGTCATGATATTCGAACGAGTGGAGCGTAAGCGAAGTGAAGTTCTTTCAAACAACTTCGGCTACCTAGACGTCTGTGCATTTCGATGGCTTTTTGATTTTGAATAACTAGTTGTCGCGCGATAACTTTAGTGAAGTTTTTCTGATTTATATGAAATTTGTTGGGGTTGTAGTAGAGCTCAATACAATTTGAGAGTTCGTTCATGAGCATGATCGATCAAGGGGTTATGGAGATAGAAGGCTCGAAAAATATCCTCATTAAAGTCTTTGAACCCCCTACACCTTAAAAACGACATTTGTTGCCAATTTTAAAATTTAGAATCTTAAAATAATTGCATGATCACATGAGACGAATGATAGCAGGCAAGGAAAGTCCAGTATGTTCCGTATTCCGCAGACGTACCACCGCTCCGGCAGTCCGACGTGTCGTACATCGTGTCCGTGGTGCTGAGCGCGCTGTGCCCGCCCGCCGCGCCGGGCCAGCTGGCCGCCGTCAACGCCAAGCTCAACGCGGCCGAGGCGCGCGCCAACTCGCTCACCTTCACCGGCAGCCGGGACACCCGCAACACGACCAAGCTGTCGCACCAGCTCTACAAGATCGCCTTCCTCGGTGAGTAACGCGGCCGAGGCGCGCGCCAACTCGCTCACCTTCACCGGCAGCCGGGACACCCGCAACACGACCAAGCTGTCGCACCAGCTCTACAAGATCGCCTTCCTCGGTGAGTAACGCGGCCGAGGCGCGCGCCAACTCGCTCACCTTCACCGGCAGCCGGGACACCCGCAACACGACCAAGCTGTCGCACCAGCTCTACAAGATCGCCTTCCTCGGTGAGTAACGCGGCCGAGGCGCGCGCCAACTCGCTCACCTTCACCGGCAGCCGGGACACCCGCAACACGACCAAGCTGTCGCACCAGCTCTACAAGATCGCCTTCCTCGGTGAGTAACGCGGCCGAGGCGCGCGCCAACTCGCTCACCTTCACCGGCAGCCGGGACACCCGCAACACGACCAAGCTGTCGCACCAGCTCTACAAGATCGCCTTCCTCGGTGAGTAACGCGGCCGAGGCGCGCGCCAACTCGCTCACCTTCACCGGCAGCCGGGACACCCGCAACACGACCAAGCTGTCGCACCAGCTCTACAAGATCGCCTTCCTCGGTGAGTAACGCGGCCGAGGCGCGCGCCAACTCGCTCACCTTCACCGGCAGCCGGGACACCCGCAACACGACCAAGCTGTCGCACCAGCTCTACAAGATCGCCTTCCTCGGTGAGTAACGCGGCCGAGGCGCGCGCCAACTCGCTCACCTTCACCGGCAGCCGGGACACCCGCAACACGACCAAGCTGTCGCACCAGCTCTACAAGATCGCCTTCCTCGGTGAGTAACGCGGCCGAGGCGCGCGCCAACTCGCTCACCTTCACCGGCAGCCGGGACACCCGCAACACGACCAAGCTGTCGCACCAGCTCTACAAGATCGCCTTCCTCGGTGAGTAACGCGGCCGAGGCGCGCGCCAACTCGCTCACCTTCACCGGCAGCCGGGACACCCGCAACACGACCAAGCTGTCGCACCAGCTCTACAAGATCGCCTTCCTCGGTGAGTAACGCGGCCGAGGCGCGCGCCAACTCGCTCACCTTCACCGGCAGCCGGGACACCCGCAACACGACCAAGCTGTCGCACCAGCTCTACAAGATCGCCTTCCTCGGTGAGTAACGCGGCCGAGGCGCGCGCCAACTCGCTCACCTTCACCGGCAGCCGGGACACCCGCAACACGACCAAGCTGTCGCACCAGCTCTACAAGATCGCCTTCCTCGGTGAGTAACGCGGCCGAGGCGCGCGCCAACTCGCTCACCTTCACCGGCAGCCGGGACACCCGCAACACGACCAAGCTGTCGCACCAGCTCTACAAGATCGCCTTCCTCGGTGAGTAACGCGGCCGAGGCGCGCGCCAACTCGCTCACCTTCACCGGCAGCCGGGACACCCGCAACACGACCAAGCTGTCGCACCAGCTCTACAAGATCGCCTTCCTCGGTGAGTAACGCGGCCGAGGCGCGCGCCAACTCGCTCACCTTCACCGGCAGCCGGGACACCCGCAACACGACCAAGCTGTCGCACCAGCTCTACAAGATCGCCTTCCTCGGTGAGTAACGCGGCCGAGGCGCGCGCCAACTCGCTCACCTTCACCGGCAGCCGGGACACCCGCAACACGACCAAGCTGTCGCACCAGCTCTACAAGATCGCCTTCCTCGGTGAGTAACGCGGCCGAGGCGCGCGCCAACTCGCTCACCTTCACCGGCAGCCGGGACACCCGCAACACGACCAAGCTGTCGCACCAGCTCTACAAGATCGCCTTCCTCGGTGAGTAACGCGGCCGAGGCGCGCGCCAACTCGCTCACCTTCACCGGCAGCCGGGACACCCGCAACACGACCAAGCTGTCGCACCAGCTCTACAAGATCGCCTTCCTCGGTGAGTAACGCGGCCGAGGCGCGCGCCAACTCGCTCACCTTCACCGGCAGCCGGGACACCCGCAACACGACCAAGCTGTCGCACCAGCTCTACAAGATCGCCTTCCTCGGTGAGTAACGCGGCCGAGGCGCGCGCCAACTCGCTCACCTTCACCGGCAGCCGGGACACCCGCAACACGACCAAGCTGTCGCACCAGCTCTACAAGATCGCCTTCCTCGGTGAGTAACGCGGCCGAGGCGCGCGCCAACTCGCTCACCTTCACCGGCAGCCGGGACACCCGCAACACGACCAAGCTGTCGCACCAGCTCTACAAGATCGCCTTCCTCGGTGAGTAACGCGGCCGAGGCGCGCGCCAACTCGCTCACCTTCACCGGCAGCCGGGACACCCGCAACACGACCAAGCTGTCGCACCAGCTCTACAAGATCGCCTTCCTCGGTGAGTAACGCGGCCGAGGCGCGCGCCAACTCGCTCACCTTCACCGGCAGCCGGGACACCCGCAACACGACCAAGCTGTCGCACCAGCTCTACAAGATCGCCTTCCTCGGTGAGTAACGCGGCCGAGGCGCGCGCCAACTCGCTCACCTTCACCGGCAGCCGGGACACCCGCAACACGACCAAGCTGTCGCACCAGCTCTACAAGATCGCCTTCCTCGGTGAGTAACGCGGCCGAGGCGCGCGCCAACTCGCTCACCTTCACCGGCAGCCGGGACACCCGCAACACGACCAAGCTGTCGCACCAGCTCTACAAGATCGCCTTCCTCGGTGAGTAACGCGGCCGAGGCGCGCGCCAACTCGCTCACCTTCACCGGCAGCCGGGACACCCGCAACACGACCAAGCTGTCGCACCAGCTCTACAAGATCGCCTTCCTCGGTGAGTAACGCGGCCGAGGCGCGCGCCAACTCGCTCACCTTCACCGGCAGCCGGGACACCCGCAACACGACCAAGCTGTCGCACCAGCTCTACAAGATCGCCTTCCTCGGTGAGTAACGCGGCCGAGGCGCGCGCCAACTCGCTCACCTTCACCGGCAGCCGGGACACCCGCAACACGACCAAGCTGTCGCACCAGCTCTACAAGATCGCCTTCCTCGGTGAGTAACGCGGCCGAGGCGCGCGCCAACTCGCTCACCTTCACCGGCAGCCGGGACACCCGCAACACGACCAAGCTGTCGCACCAGCTCTACAAGATCGCCTTCCTCGGTGAGTAACGCGGCCGAGGCGCGCGCCAACTCGCTCACCTTCACCGGCAGCCGGGACACCCGCAACACGACCAAGCTGTCGCACCAGCTCTACAAGATCGCCTTCCTCGGTGAGTAACGCGGCCGAGGCGCGCGCCAACTCGCTCACCTTCACCGGCAGCCGGGACACCCGCAACACGACCAAGCTGTCGCACCAGCTCTACAAGATCGCCTTCCTCGGTGAGTAACGCGGCCGAGGCGCGCGCCAACTCGCTCACCTTCACCGGCAGCCGGGACACCCGCAACACGACCAAGCTGTCGCACCAGCTCTACAAGATCGCCTTCCTCGGTGAGTAACGCGGCCGAGGCGCGCGCCAACTCGCTCACCTTCACCGGCAGCCGGGACACCCGCAACACGACCAAGCTGTCGCACCAGCTCTACAAGATCGCCTTCCTCGGTGAGTAACGCGGCCGAGGCGCGCGCCAACTCGCTCACCTTCACCGGCAGCCGGGACACCCGCAACACGACCAAGCTGTCGCACCAGCTCTACAAGATCGCCTTCCTCGGTGAGTAACGCGGCCGAGGCGCGCGCCAACTCGCTCACCTTCACCGGCAGCCGGGACACCCGCAACACGACCAAGCTGTCGCACCAGCTCTACAAGATCGCCTTCCTCGGTGAGTAACGCGGCCGAGGCGCGCGCCAACTCGCTCACCTTCACCGGCAGCCGGGACACCCGCAACACGACCAAGCTGTCGCACCAGCTCTACAAGATCGCCTTCCTCGGTGAGTAACGCGGCCGAGGCGCGCGCCAACTCGCTCACCTTCACCGGCAGCCGGGACACCCGCAACACGACCAAGCTGTCGCACCAGCTCTACAAGATCGCCTTCCTCGGTGAGTAACGCGGCCGAGGCGCGCGCCAACTCGCTCACCTTCACCGGCAGCCGGGACACCCGCAACACGACCAAGCTGTCGCACCAGCTCTACAAGATCGCCTTCCTCGGTGAGTAACGCGGCCGAGGCGCGCGCCAACTCGCTCACCTTCACCGGCAGCCGGGACACCCGCAACACGACCAAGCTGTCGCACCAGCTCTACAAGATCGCCTTCCTCGGTGAGTAACGCGGCCGAGGCGCGCGCCAACTCGCTCACCTTCACCGGCAGCCGGGACACCCGCAACACGACCAAGCTGTCGCACCAGCTCTACAAGATCGCCTTCCTCGGTGAGTAACGCGGCCGAGGCGCGCGCCAACTCGCTCACCTTCACCGGCAGCCGGGACACCCGCAACACGACCAAGCTGTCGCACCAGCTCTACAAGATCGCCTTCCTCGGTGAGTAACGCGGCCGAGGCGCGCGCCAACTCGCTCACCTTCACCGGCAGCCGGGACACCCGCAACACGACCAAGCTGTCGCACCAGCTCTACAAGATCGCCTTCCTCGGTGAGTAACGCGGCCGAGGCGCGCGCCAACTCGCTCACCTTCACCGGCAGCCGGGACACCCGCAACACGACCAAGCTGTCGCACCAGCTCTACAAGATCGCCTTCCTCGGTGAGTAACGCGGCCGAGGCGCGCGCCAACTCGCTCACCTTCACCGGCAGCCGGGACACCCGCAACACGACCAAGCTGTCGCACCAGCTCTACAAGATCGCCTTCCTCGGTGAGTAACGCGGCCGAGGCGCGCGCCAACTCGCTCACCTTCACCGGCAGCCGGGACACCCGCAACACGACCAAGCTGTCGCACCAGCTCTACAAGATCGCCTTCCTCGGTGAGTAACGCGGCCGAGGCGCGCGCCAACTCGCTCACCTTCACCGGCAGCCGGGACACCCGCAACACGACCAAGCTGTCGCACCAGCTCTACAAGATCGCCTTCCTCGGTGAGTAACGCGGCCGAGGCGCGCGCCAACTCGCTCACCTTCACCGGCAGCCGGGACACCCGCAACACGACCAAGCTGTCGCACCAGCTCTACAAGATCGCCTTCCTCGGTGAGTAACGCGGCCGAGGCGCGCGCCAACTCGCTCACCTTCACCGGCAGCCGGGACACCCGCAACACGACCAAGCTGTCGCACCAGCTCTACAAGATCGCCTTCCTCGGTGAGTAACGCGGCCGAGGCGCGCGCCAACTCGCTCACCTTCACCGGCAGCCGGGACACCCGCAACACGACCAAGCTGTCGCACCAGCTCTACAAGATCGCCTTCCTCGGTGAGTAACGCGGCCGAGGCGCGCGCCAACTCGCTCACCTTCACCGGCAGCCGGGACACCCGCAACACGACCAAGCTGTCGCACCAGCTCTACAAGATCGCCTTCCTCGGTGAGTAACGCGGCCGAGGCGCGCGCCAACTCGCTCACCTTCACCGGCAGCCGGGACACCCGCAACACGACCAAGCTGTCGCACCAGCTCTACAAGATCGCCTTCCTCGGTGAGTAACGCGGCCGAGGCGCGCGCCAACTCGCTCACCTTCACCGGCAGCCGGGACACCCGCAACACGACCAAGCTGTCGCACCAGCTCTACAAGATCGCCTTCCTCGGTGAGTAACGCGGCCGAGGCGCGCGCCAACTCGCTCACCTTCACCGGCAGCCGGGACACCCGCAACACGACCAAGCTGTCGCACCAGCTCTACAAGATCGCCTTCCTCGGTGAGTAACGCGGCCGAGGCGCGCGCCAACTCGCTCACCTTCACCGGCAGCCGGGACACCCGCAACACGACCAAGCTGTCGCACCAGCTCTACAAGATCGCCTTCCTCGGTGAGTAACGCGGCCGAGGCGCGCGCCAACTCGCTCACCTTCACCGGCAGCCGGGACACCCGCAACACGACCAAGCTGTCGCACCAGCTCTACAAGATCGCCTTCCTCGGTGAGTAACGCGGCCGAGGCGCGCGCCAACTCGCTCACCTTCACCGGCAGCCGGGACACCCGCAACACGACCAAGCTGTCGCACCAGCTCTACAAGATCGCCTTCCTCGGTGAGTAACGCGGCCGAGGCGCGCGCCAACTCGCTCACCTTCACCGGCAGCCGGGACACCCGCAACACGACCAAGCTGTCGCACCAGCTCTACAAGATCGCCTTCCTCGGTGAGTAACGCGGCCGAGGCGCGCGCCAACTCGCTCACCTTCACCGGCAGCCGGGACACCCGCAACACGACCAAGCTGTCGCACCAGCTCTACAAGATCGCCTTCCTCGGTGAGTAACGCGGCCGAGGCGCGCGCCAACTCGCTCACCTTCACCGGCAGCCGGGACACCCGCAACACGACCAAGCTGTCGCACCAGCTCTACAAGATCGCCTTCCTCGGTGAGTAACGCGGCCGAGGCGCGCGCCAACTCGCTCACCTTCACCGGCAGCCGGGACACCCGCAACACGACCAAGCTGTCGCACCAGCTCTACAAGATCGCCTTCCTCGGTGAGTAACGCGGCCGAGGCGCGCGCCAACTCGCTCACCTTCACCGGCAGCCGGGACACCCGCAACACGACCAAGCTGTCGCACCAGCTCTACAAGATCGCCTTCCTCGGTGAGTAACGCGGCCGAGGCGCGCGCCAACTCGCTCACCTTCACCGGCAGCCGGGACACCCGCAACACGACCAAGCTGTCGCACCAGCTCTACAAGATCGCCTTCCTCGGTGAGTAACGCGGCCGAGGCGCGCGCCAACTCGCTCACCTTCACCGGCAGCCGGGACACCCGCAACACGACCAAGCTGTCGCACCAGCTCTACAAGATCGCCTTCCTCGGTGAGTAACGCGGCCGAGGCGCGCGCCAACTCGCTCACCTTCACCGGCAGCCGGGACACCCGCAACACGACCAAGCTGTCGCACCAGCTCTACAAGATCGCCTTCCTCGGTGAGTAACGCGGCCGAGGCGCGCGCCAACTCGCTCACCTTCACCGGCAGCCGGGACACCCGCAACACGACCAAGCTGTCGCACCAGCTCTACAAGATCGCCTTCCTCGGTGAGTAACGCGGCCGAGGCGCGCGCCAACTCGCTCACCTTCACCGGCAGCCGGGACACCCGCAACACGACCAAGCTGTCGCACCAGCTCTACAAGATCGCCTTCCTCGGTGAGTAACGCGGCCGAGGCGCGCGCCAACTCGCTCACCTTCACCGGCAGCCGGGACACCCGCAACACGACCAAGCTGTCGCACCAGCTCTACAAGATCGCCTTCCTCGGTGAGTAACGCGGCCGAGGCGCGCGCCAACTCGCTCACCTTCACCGGCAGCCGGGACACCCGCAACACGACCAAGCTGTCGCACCAGCTCTACAAGATCGCCTTCCTCGGTGAGTAACGCGGCCGAGGCGCGCGCCAACTCGCTCACCTTCACCGGCAGCCGGGACACCCGCAACACGACCAAGCTGTCGCACCAGCTCTACAAGATCGCCTTCCTCGGTGAGTAACGCGGCCGAGGCGCGCGCCAACTCGCTCACCTTCACCGGCAGCCGGGACACCCGCAACACGACCAAGCTGTCGCACCAGCTCTACAAGATCGCCTTCCTCGGTGAGTAACGCGGCCGAGGCGCGCGCCAACTCGCTCACCTTCACCGGCAGCCGGGACACCCGCAACACGACCAAGCTGTCGCACCAGCTCTACAAGATCGCCTTCCTCGGTGAGTAACGCGGCCGAGGCGCGCGCCAACTCGCTCACCTTCCCCGGAGCCGGGACACCCGCAACACGACCAAGCTGTCGCACCAGCTCTACAAGATCGCCTTCCTCGGTGAGTAACGCGGCCGAGGCGCGCGCCAACTCGCTCACCTTCACCGGCAGCCGGGACACCCGCAACACGACCAAGCTGTCGCACCAGCTCTACAAGATCGCCTTCCTCGGTGAGTAACGCGGCCGAGGCGCGCGCCAACTCGCTCACCTTCATCGGCAGCCGGGACACCCGCAACACGACCAAGCTGTCGCACCAGCTCTACAAGATCGCCTTCCTCGGTGAGTAACGCGGCCGAGGCGCGCGCCAACTCGCTCACCTTCACCGGCAGCCGGGACACCCGCAACACGACCAAGCTGTCGCACCAGCTCTACAAGATCGCCTTCCTCGGTGAGTAACGCGGCCGAGGCGCGCGCCAACTCGCTCACCTTCACCGGCAGCCGGGACACCCGCAACACGACCAAGCTGTCGCACCAGCTCTACAAGATCGCCTTCCTCGGTGAGTAACGCGGCCGAGGCGCGCGCCAACTCGCTCACCTTCACCGGCAGCCGGGACACCCGCAACACGACCAAGCTGTCGCACCAGCTCTACAAGATCGCCTTCCTCGGTGAGTAACGCGGCCGAGGCGCGCGCCAACTCGCTCACCTTCACCGGCAGCCGGGACACCCGCAACACGACCAAGCTGTCGCACCAGCTCTACAAGATCGCCTTCCTCGGTGAGTAACGCGGCCGAGGCGCGCGCCAACTCGCTCACACACCCGCAACACGACCAAGCTGTCGCACCAGCTATACAAGATCGCCTTCCTCGGTGAGTAACGCGGCCGAGGCGCGCGCCAACTCGCTCACCTTCACCGGCAGCCGGGACACCCGCAACACGACCAAGCTGTCGCACCAGCTCTACAAGATCGCCTTCCTCGGTGAGTAACGCGGCCGAGGCGCGCGCCAACTCGCTCACCTTCACCGGCAGCCGGGACACCCGCAACACGACCAAGCTGTCGCACCAGCTCTACAAGATCGCCTTCCTCGGTGAGTAACGCGGCCGAGGCGCGCGCCAACTCGCTCACCTTCACCGGCAGCCGGGACACCCGCAACACGACCAAGCTGTCGCACCAGCTCTACAAGATCGCCTTCCTCGGTGAGTAACGCGGCCGAGGCGCGCGCCAACTCGCTCACCTTCACCGGCAGCCGGGACACCCGCAACACGACCAAGCTGTCGCACCAGCTCTACAAGATCGCCTTCCTCGGTGAGTAACGCGGCCGAGGCGCGCGCCAACTCGCTCACCTTCACCGGCAGCCGGGACACCCGCAACACGACCAAGCTGTCGCACCAGCTCTACAAGATCGCCTTCCTCGGTGAGTAACGCGGCCGAGGCGCGCGCCAACTCGCTCACCTTCACCGGCAGCCGGGACACCCGCAACACGACCAAGCTGTCGCACCAGCTCTACAAGATCGCCTTCCTCGGTGAGTAACGCGGCCGAGGCGCGCGCCAACTCGCTCACCTTCACCGGCAGCCGGGACACCCGCAACACGACCAAGCTGTCGCACCAGCTCTACAAGATCGCCTTCCTCGGTGAGTAACGCGGCCGAGGCGCGCGCCAACTCGCTCACCTTCACCGGCAGCCGGGACACCCGCAACACGACCAAGCTGTCGCACCAGCTCTACAAGATCGCCTTCCTCGGTGAGTAACGCGGCCGAGGCGCGCGCCAACTCGCTCACCTTCACCGGCAGCCGGGACACCCGCAACACGACCAAGCTGTCGCACCAGCTCTACAAGATCGCCTTCCTCGGTGAGTAACGCGGCCGAGGCGCGCGCCAACTCGCTCACCTTCACCGGCAGCCGGGACACCCGCAACACGACCAAGCTGTCGCACCAGCTCTACAAGATCGCCTTCCTCGGTGAGTAACGCGGCCGTGGCGCGCGCCAACTCGCTCACCTTCACCGGCAGTCGGGACACCCGCAACACGACCAAGCTGTCGCACCAGCTCTACAAGATCGCCTTCCTCGGTGAGTAACGCGGCCGAGGCGCGCGCCAACTCGCTCACCTTCACCGGCAGCCGGGACACCCGCAACACGACCAAGCTGTCGCACCAGCTCTACAAGATCGCCTTCCTCGGTGAGTAACGCGGCCGAGGCGCGCGCCAACTCGCTCACCTTCACCGGCAGCCGGGACACCCGCAACACGACCAAGCTGTCGCACCAGCTCTACAAGATCGCCTTCCTCGGTGAGTAACGCGGCCGAGGCGCGCGCCAACTCGCTCACCTTCACCGGCAGCCGGGACACCCGCAACACGACCAAGCTGTCGCACCAGCTCTACAAGATCGCCTTCCTCGGTGAGTAACGCGGCCGAGGCGCGCGCCAACTCGCTCACCTTCACCGGCAGCCGGGACACCCGCAACACGACCAAGCTGTCGCACCAGCTCTACAAGATCGCCTTCCTCGGTGAGTAACGCGGCCGAGGCGCGCGCCAACTCGCTCACCTTCACCGGCAGCCGGGACACCCGCAACACGACCAAGCTGTCGCACCAGCTCTACAAGATCGCCTTTCTCGGTGAGTAACGCGGCCGAGGCGCGCGCCAACTCGCTCACCTTCACCGGCAGCCGGGACACCCGCAACACGACCAAGCTGTCGCACCAGCTCTACAAGATCGCCTTCCTCGGTGAGTAACGCGGCCGAGGCGCGCGCCAACTCGCTCACCTTCACCGGCAGCCGGGACACCCGCAACACGACCAAGCTGTCGCACCAGCTCTACAAGATCGCCTTCCTCGGTGAGTAACGCGGCCGAGGCGCGCGCCAACTCGCTCACCTTCACCGGCAGCCGGGACACCCGCAACACGACCAAGCTGTCGCACCAGCTCTACAAGATCGCCTTCCTCGGTGAGTAACGCGGCCGAGGCGCGCGCCAACTCGCTCACCTTCACCGGCAGCCGGGACACCCGCAACACGACCAAGCTGTCGCACCAGCTCTACAAGATCGCCTTCCTCGGTGAGTAACGCGGCCGAGGCGCGCGCCAACTCGCTCACCTTCACCGGCAGCCGGGACACCCGCAACACGACCAAGCTGTCGCACCAGCTCTACAAGATCGCCTTCCTCGGTGAGTAACGCGGCCGAGGCGCGCGCCAACTCGCTCACCTTCACCGGCAGCCGGGACACCCGCAACACGACCAAGCTGTCGCACCAGCTCTACAAGATCGCCTTCCTCGGTGAGTAACGCGGCCGAGGCGCGCGCCAACTCGCTCACCTTCACCGGCAGCCGGGACACCCGCAACACGACCAAGCTGTCGCACCAGCTCTACAAGATCGCCTTCCTCGGTGAGTAACGCGGCCGAGGCGCGCGCCAACTCGCTCACCTTCACCGGCAGCCGGGACACCCGCAACACGACCAAGCTGTCGCACCAGCTCTACAAGATCGCCTTCCTCGGTGAGTAACGCGGCCGAGGCGCGCGCCAACTCGCTCACCTTCACCGGCAGCCGGGACACCCGCAACACGACCAAGCTGTCGCACCAGCTCTACAAGATCGCCTTCCTCGGTGAGTAACGCGGCCGAGGCGCGCGCCAACTCGCTCACCTTCACCGGCAGCCGGGACACCCGCAACACGACCAAGCTGTCGCACCAGCTCTACAAGATCGCCTTCCTCGGTGAGTAACGCGGCCGAGGCGCGCGCCAACTCGCTCACCTTCACCGGCAGCCGGGACACCCGCAACACGACCAAGCTGTCGCACCAGCTCTACAAGATCGCCTTCCTCGGTGAGTAACGCGGCCGAGGCGCGCGCCAACTCGCTCACCTTCACCGGCAGCCGGGACACCCGCAACACGACCAAGCTGTCGCACCAGCTCTACAAGATCGCCTTCCTCGGTGAGTAACGCGGCCGAGGCGCGCGCCAACTCGCTCACCTTCACCGGCAGCCGGGACACCCGCAACACGACCAAGCTGTCGCACCAGCTCTACAAGATCGCCTTCCTCGGTGAGTAACGCGGCCGAGGCGCGCGCCAACTCGCTCACCTTCACCGGCAGCCGGGACACCCGCAACACGACCAAGCTGTCGCACCAGCTCTACAAGATCGCCTTCCTCGGTGAGTAACGCGGCCGAGGCGCGCGCCAACTCGCTCACCTTCACCGGCAGCCGGGACACCCGCAACACGACCAAGCTGTCGCACCAGCTCTACAAGATCGCCTTCCTCGGTGAGTAACGCGGCCGAGGCGCGCGCCAACTCGCTCACCTTCACCGGCAGCCGGGACACCCGCAACACGACCAAGCTGTCGCACCAGCTCTACAAGATCGCCTTCCTCGGTGAGTAACGCGGCCGAGGCGCGCGCCAACTCGCTCACCTTCACCGGCAGCCGGGACACCCGCAACACGACCAAGCTGTCGCACCAGCTCTACAAGATCGCCTTCCTCGGTGAGTAACGCGGCCGAGGCGCGCGCCAACTCGCTCACCTTCACCGGCAGCCGGGACACCCGCAACACGACCAAGCTGTCGCACCAGCTCTACAAGATCGCCTTCCTCGGTGAGTAACGCGGCCGAGGCGCGCGCCAACTCGCTCACCTTCACCGGCAGCCGGGACACCCGCAACACGACCAAGCTGTCGCACCAGCTCTACAAGATCGCCTTCCCCGGTGAGTTGAGTCCGACATGTTACATTGTGTCGAGTGCTAGATACTAAGAACTGCGAATATCTAAGACAGAAATATTTCATCATGATTAAATATAGCGAAAAAAGAACAGCTTTTTATTAAAAAGTTACCTCACAATAATACTTAGTAGTAAAAAATCCCAATAAACCACCGGGCTATTCGATGCGTTTCTAGCAATTGATCTAACCTTAAACTGTGCAGCCCTAAAGGTGCTGTGCGCGTGCTTCACCTCGGAGCTGTGTTCGGAGTGGGGCCGCATCGCACGCGCCATGCGAGACCTGGGGCGCCGCAACGAGGCTGCGGCGCACCTGTGGGACTTCCTCGAGCACGTCGTCACCTACCGCACGCCGCTGTTCGTGCTGCTGCTGCCGTTCATCGTGCACAAGGTATTGTTTGTGTAGTGTGTGCTGACACTGCTGCTGACCTGACAGTAATATTTGATATTACCGGTTCAGGCGCTTGAAGCTTGACCACATGAAGCTACTTAGGGTGCAAACCGGGAGCTTCGGGTTGTTACCGGTACCATGATAAACAAATTAAAACGTATGGCAGCGGCCGAACAGCGCTGCTGAACACTCGCCACTGAGGCAGTACACTTATGTCCTAAGAAGCGCGCTGATGGCCCGAACGAATGCTCCCTACCTATTACCCACTTGTCACCTGCACTTATACAGCTCATTCGTATATTTGCAGCTGTCCCAGCCGCCTATAGGTGACAATGAGCGGCACATGCAGTTCGTGGTGCGCGAGCGTGTACGCGGACTGAAACTACCAGCGGCTCGCGCGCGGGGAGCGCTGTTGGCCGAACTGGCGCGAGACCTACGCACGCTACGTGACAAGCACGATCACTGCAAGTTCGGTTAGTATTACCTTAGAGCAAGCAATCTTTGAATTTTGCAAGAGCTCTAGAATTAGGCTGTGAAAAGGGGACATTTACATCATTGTTATAGAGGTTGATTGTTATCTACTTTGTTTTTTGTTTTCAGAACAAATAGCGGAGACCATAAGCGCGGGCGGCAAGCGCGCTTCTGAAGTGTTCGGGCGCACCGGAGAGAAGGCGGCGCAGCACCGGCCCTCGCTCATCTCCATGCTGGTGGGCCGCTCCGGCCTGCCGCGCACCCCCGACCACCCCTCCGCGCCGCTGTCCGCGCCCCGAGGTACCCACACTACAGGGTGGACACGAGGCGGCGCAGCACCGGCCCTCGCTCATCTCCATGCTGGTGGGCCGCTCCGGCCTGCCGCGCACCCCCGACCACCCCTCCGCGCCGCTGTCCGCGCCCCGAGGTACCCACACTACAGGGTGGACACGAGGCGGCGCAGCACCGGCCCTCGCTCATCTCCATGCTGGTGGGCCGCTCCGGCCTGCCGCGCACCCCCGACCACCCCTCCGCGCCGCTGTCCGCGCCCCGAGGTACCCACACTACAGGGTGGACACGAGGCGGCGCAGCACCGGCCCTCGCTCATCTCCATGCTGGTGGGCCGCTCCGGCCTGCCGCGCACCCCCGACCACCCCTCCGCGCCGCTGTCCGCGCCCCGAGGTACCCACACTAGAGGGTGGACACGAGGCGGCGCAGCACCGGCCCTCGCTCATCTCCATGCTGGTGGGCCGCTCCGGCATGCCGCGCACCCCGACCACCCCTCCGCGCCGCTGTCCGCGCCCCGAGGTACCCACACTACAGGGTGGACACGAGGCGGCGCAGCACCGGCCCTCGCTCATCTCCATGCTGGTGGGCCGCTCCGGCATGCCGCGCACCCCCGACCACCCCTCCGCGCCGCTGTCCGCGCCCCGAGGTACCCACACTACAGGGTGGACACGAGGCGGCGCAGCACCGGCCCTCGCTCATCTCCATGCTGGTGGGCCGCTCCGGCCTGCCGCGCACCCCCGACCACCCCTCCGCGCCGCTGTCCGCGCCCCGAGGTACCCACACTACAGGGTGGACACGAGGCGGCGCAGCACCGGCCCTCGCTCATCTCCATGCTGGTGGGCCGCTCCGGCATGCCGCGCACCCCCGACCACCCCTCCGCGCCGCTGTCCGCGCCCCGAGGTACCCACACTACAGGGTGGACACGAGGCGGCGCAGCACCGGCCCTCGCTCATCTCCATGCTGGTGGGCCGCTCCGGCCTGCCGCGCACCCCCGACCACCCCTCCGCGCCGCTGTCCGCGCCCCGAGGTACCCACACTACAGGGTGGACACGAGGCGGCGCAGCACCGGCCCTCGCTCATCTCCATGCTGGTGGGCCGCTCCGGGCTGCCGCGCACCCCCGACCACCCCTCCGCGCCGCTGTCCGCGCCCCGAGGTACCCACACTACAGGGTGGACACGAGGCGGCGCAGCACCGGCCCTCGCTCATCTCCATGCTGGTGGGCCGCTCCGGCCTGCCGCGCACCCCCGACCACCCCTCCGCGCCGCTGTCCGCGCCCCGAGGTACCCACACTACAGGGTGGACACGAGGCGGCGCAGCACCGGCCCTCGCTCATCTCCATGCTGGTGGGCCGCTCCGGCCTGCCGCGCACCCCCGACCACCCCTCCGCGCCGCTGTCCGCGCCCCGAGGTACCCACACTACAGGGTGGACACGAGGCGGCGCAGCACCGGCCCTCGCTCATCTCCATGCTGGTGGGCCGCTCCGGCCTGCCGCGCACCCCCGACCACCTGTAATAGGTACAGAATCACCCAACAACAGCTGACTCAGCTGACTTCACAGCCCACCCAAGGCGAATAGAAAATTAAATAAAAAAACAACGTTCATTTTCCTAATGTTATATGATACGCTACAACCATATACGGAATATTATAAAAATCATTTCTATTTTCTGTGACCTCGGCCTTGATCAGTGTATTAACCTAAACTAAGAACAAAGGATTGTGTACCTATATAAAGCGATCTATTTTCCAAGATTAAACAGTTATTATCCACACGTTAAGCGTTTCACTTACCTAACACACGTCCCATTACCATATGGCGACCCTTCCAGTCGGGCTGCTCAAGGCAGCCTCGGTTTAAATACCAGCCAGCTCAGCCCGATCCACGAACCAGCACAGCTCAGCTCACAATGGACCAGCCCCGCTCGACCCTCCGAAGCCCCGCTTAGCCGAACTCAGACGCCGCCGCCGCAGCGAGCTCATCAGCCATCCCAGCCGTTCAGCAATGAAGAAAGAACAAAGACACGACATAATGGCTCAGCCCCGCTCCACTGCGACAACCAACAAAGGCACCAACGCACCAGTCAGCCGGCCAGAGTCAGCTAAAACCATGGCCATGATTACCATAACGGTACCACACCACCACGCACCACGTTACCACCATCAGCCCCAACAACCCGCACCAACGGGTAACCCAAGCCAAATCACCATCGCCACCAGCAACCAGCGAAGCGGAGCAGAGCGTCTAGAAACAGCACGTCAAGCAGAACAGAACGTGTAGCAGCCACCAGCCGTCACAAGCCCTGCCGCACCCAAGTCACCAGCCCCGCCCCGCCGCACCTCATCACCAGCACCCAGCACCGACCATCGATCGCAAGTACAATTCTAAGACACTTTAATCATAATTACTTAAATTCAGTGATAAATTTAAGCCCACAATTCTAAATGAAACTATAACAATAATTCACATTACGCGTACAGAATGACCCAAATTATAAAAATAAGTTAGAAGCATTGCAAACAAACAAATATTCGAAAATTCGTTCAAAAACACCCTAAACAGACAATCGGTCAAAATAAATTCAAATTAATCCAGTCACTAAAGAATACAGCCCAAAAAAAAACAACAAATATCCGTAGGACAGAGCGAAATATTTCAATCTCACCTCACAAAAATAGAAGACGTGTACAGTAAAATCTTATCAAAATACAGCCAAGACAAAAAAAACGGACAAAACCTTAATTAATTAACCAAAAAACGGCAGTAACATTGCTACCAGCCATGGACGGATCCGGAACCATCATCAAACAGTTTATAGACATCATAGAATTATACGCGATAATGATTAAAATCAATGACATAAAATTGCTAACAAATTTCATAATTAAAAAACCCACTTAACCAAAAACAAAATATCAAGCAAACACACCAGTATCAGCGTTTTGACATAAAACTTTATCTTCTACCAGTAAAATCAGCGACCGCAATCCAAAACAAACTATTCAACACAAAACAGGGAAATCGGCCTACCAAACGGCACAAGCAAAAAACTAGAAAATTTATTCACGGCGGCACAGGCTAACGGCAACAACACATATAACAAAAAAAAAAAAACATCATTTATTAATGTCAATTATTACCAGAAAAATTACACGCATAAGATGCACACTTTTAAAAATATAAACATAAGACATACTTTACATAATATGACGAAAATAAAGTAGCTACACTATACCAATAAAATAAAGAAATAAATTCAACCGTACGCACGTATTACACTCAAAACATTTAATAACGCATTATAGTGTATTGACGTATACCTACACCGACAAATTAAAAGTAAAAAAAAAAAAAAAATTTAATAATATCTACACAGACATTACTTTAGTGTTTTTATAGATTGATATAATAAAAAAAAACTACATGATGATAGTATACGCAGCAAAATTTAACTATGGCAAAAATACAATTAAACAAGTTAATATATTTGACAGGCACTAAATCCTTGATACATAATGATAGTGTTGAAAAACCAATTCGTGAAGGTCCTTGGACACAATACGTTTATTGAAATAAACTAGTGTTAAAAGAACTGCCTCAAACGTATAATAACTACATAATAAAATATCATAATGGCAAAAATAAAACAACACACCAAATCTGATGCAGCTAAAATTCTCAAAAATCACCATTGTCAAAGTAAAAAAAAAAAAAAAAACCAAAAAATAACAAAGGCCAGATCAACCGTCTGCGCCAGCCAAACCAATAAAACATTAAAACTAATAGACACATAAACTCAGTTCAATTCACAATAAACGCCACAACGTACTTATATCTTATTGACACCAGAGCCAGCCAAAGTACAATAACACGCGACGCGACATTGAAAACCCAAGGTCGCATGCAAGCTGACCTACATACACGGAATAGGAGGAACGATTGCGTCATACCATACAATTACGCGACGCTTAGAGAGTGATAGCCACGATTTCCAGAATAAATTGACATCACGAGGTACCACAATAATTAAACAAAATTTTATTTACAAACTTATTATGACTGCTACATGACACGACATAAATAGGGATATTATTACGATAAGAATAATAAGACATATATGTAATATTTTAAATATTACACATGACTGACTATGACTGTGACTGTGTCTGTGACTATAGCGTGCAGAAAACTATAACAGATAAGTGTCGCAACCAACAATTAGCCTGATCACCTAAAAGTTGTTGTGACCCTTATATGCTTTAAGTTTACAAAGTAAACGGTTTCCTTGCATTCCTCTTTACTTCACGCAATATCAGGTAGCCCATAAGAGAATTAACAGTAAGCTGAGTACACCAGGATACAAAGCAGACGCTAACCCTTGGAACCAAACAAATTCGAGCGAGTTCTCAATTGACCAGGTCCTTGGGCGCACGGGATGTTCTAAGTCTTCCGATGCGTTAAAACACTGTCTGATAGTACATAATAATAATATGTACCAGCGCGCAATAATAAATATT
Source organism: Pammene aurita (assembly GCA_947086415.1). Taxonomy (NCBI): domain Eukaryota; kingdom Metazoa; phylum Arthropoda; class Insecta; order Lepidoptera; family Tortricidae; genus Pammene; species Pammene aurita. The sequence continues at coordinate 36,053,369 of OX352291.1, forward strand.
TCCCTGTATCCTTAAATCGAAAAACTAAAAATAAAATAGTATGCAATACGGTCGGCCGACCCGATTCGCTAAAATGCGCCATGTACTCATTTAAAAAAAAAAGTGACAAGTATCACAAAGAAGCTTACATAAGGACAAAATGCAGACATTGCAAAATGGCTCATTTATTGTGCTACACTGTGTGTCGAACCAAGTACTCAATCGTGTCCGAAACGAGCTTTCCTCGCGAGAGAACTAGGTCACATATGAAAGGCACAATAGATACAAGAAGAATACAAACAAACAAAAAAAACAACCAAAGAAGGAAAGAGCTACCAAAGTGTATAAAACACACATAACAGACGATCCGTACCACGACTAATTATTATAGAAAAGGTCAAGAAAATCACAGACAAAGATGACAGACATGTCACATATAACTTATTACCCACCAGCGGACACAGTCATAAGAATAATGACCAATAACGTTAAAAGTTATTACTACTGACCAGGAATAGATAACGACATTATGGAATTCATAAAAGCAAAAAACAGTCATACAGAAATCAAGGCAGACAGAGAAAGCAAATTCATCTCCACAACTATGAGAGAAATTTGTAACATATTAGGTATAAAACAATTACAGTCAACCGCTTACCACCATGAAAGCCTAGGATCCTTAGAAAATTCGCATAAAGCACTAGAATCATATTTAAGGATACAAACAGACAACCAGAATCACCAGTGATCTGATCAGTTACAATATTAGTATTTTTCGTAGAACACAATGGTTCATTCGGCAACTAAATACACGCCATACGAGCTAGCATACCCAGAAACATTACTCATCAAATATACCCATTATATATATATAACTTCGATTCCTATCCCATAGAATTCAAACATATGTTACAAAAGTTCCAAGCGGACGCTAGAAAAAATTTAACTAAAACAAACACAAACAAAAAACATAAAACAACACATCAACACATTTTTATTTTATTTGTGTGGTTGTTTTAATTATAGTATGGTTTAGTTCTATTTTTGTGGAGTGTGTATTTTTTTTTTGTTTTTTTTTTTTTATAAAATGTGTTGATATATATGTATATATATATATATAAACCGGAGATCTTTATAAATCAGAAAATAAGACAAATAAAATAAATACAGTATATCAGGGACCATTTCCCGTCATAAAGAATCAAAATCCACAAAAAAAAAAAATTAGTTTCAGACACACAGTACATTCTCCGTACAAAAAAAAAACCACTATAAATAAAAACAACAAAAAAATATATATATATATATATATATACAAATCTAATACACAACAAAAACCCATAATAGAGGATCAGGATCCAAACGCAAAAAAAAAGTATCACAAAAAAAAATACACACTCCACAAAAATAGAACTAAACCATACTATAATTAAAACAACCACACAAATAAAATAAAAATAAAATAAATAAAACATTTAATAAAGCTAAAGTAAAAATAAAAAAAAACAAAAATAAATTTTTTACACAAAACACGCACACAAAAAAAAAACACACTCACACGAAACACTCTAAATTAGCAGGCTAAATTCCTCAAAGTCAACATCCTCAAGGGCCCGCTCCACGGCCCTGGACAGCCACTGAGCCCGCCACCAGCGCACAATCCAAGCACGGCCGCCCACCAACTCGTAGTCGATAAACAGCAGCTCCCCGTCTGAGTCATTAAACCCAAGGGCCGCGACAAACACATCCCCCAGGCCCGGAGCAGGGTTCAAAGGGCCCAACAGGGGATGCCCGACCACGGCCGCAAACATCGCCAGGTACTGCGCGACCCCCCAGCGAGGGCGCAGGACCACCGCATACAAATGCACATTTCGTGCAAAGGCGAAGGCCAAAGCCTTCGCGCGCACCATCTCGAACACGGGGTCAAGAATAATAGTTGCCATTTTTTTATCTTTCCAAATTCCTTTTTCTTAAAAGCAGCCACACCGTACTCCAGCAAGGGATAGCAAACAATAATGAAATAAAAACCTAAAGCCTCAAGCAAATTATCTCTTAGGATCACATAGCATCCCAAATACGGAAACACTAACTAACAACACTAAGCAATAAACAACATCATGTCAGCAACTTACGGGAATAGCGAAAAGGACACCCCTAACCATATACGAACCGAAATCGATAAACAACATAACATAGATAAGTTTACCAACTAACTTAGAGATGAATTAACAAATAAGTAGACCATATTTAACCCTTACTCAAAATTTTATCAATAGAGTAACTAAACTATAACTTAATTAAGACAAAAATGTAATCATATTTTTAAGTGCATCAACAAAAAAAAACCCTAGCCGTAAGATTAAAATATTTTTTTTATTAAATATAAATTAATTAAGAAACAGAATATAAACAATAGAAGTAAGCAGCCATGTTTATTTTATATAACACTTTTAATAGTGCTAAGATTTATTTTATATTCAGAACTACCTTTTAAGAAACAAATTTATACTTATTAATGTAAAGACAAAAAACAGTTTAAACCTGTTTTTCTGTCTCAAAAAAACCGACGGACGTGTAATAGGTACAGAATCACCCAACAACAGCTGACTCAGCTGACTTCACAGCCCACCCAAGGCGAATAGAAAATTAAATAAAAAACAACGTTCATTTTCCTAATGTAATATGATACGCTACAACCATATACGGAATATTATAAAAATCATTTCTATTTTCTGTGACCTCGGCCTTGATCAGTGTATTAACCTAAACTAAGAACAAAGGATTGTGTACCTATATAAAGCGATCTATTTTCCAAGATTAAACAGTTATTATCCACACGTTAAGCGTTTCACTTACCTAACACACGTCCCATTACCATACACCCCTCCGCGCCGCTGTCCGCGCCCCGAGGTACCCACACTACAGGGTGGACACGAGGCGGCGCAGCACCGGCCCTCGCTCATCTCCATGCTGGTGGGCCGCTCCGGCCTGCCGCGCACCCCCGACCACCCCTCCGCGCCGCTGTCCGCGCCCCGAGGTACCCACACTACAGGGTGGACACGAGGCGGCGCAGCACCGGCCCTCGCTCATCTCCATGCTGGTGGGCCGCTCCGGGCTGCCGCGCACCCCCGACCACCCCTCCGCGCCGCTGTCCGCGCCCCGAGGTACCCACACTACAGCGTGGACACGAGGCGGCGCAGCACCGGCCCTCGCTCATCTCCATGCTGGTGGGCCGCTCCGGCCTGCCGCGCACCCCCGACCACCCCTCCGCGCCGCTGTCCGCGCCCCGAGGTACCCACACTAGAGGGTGGACACGAGGCGGCGCAGCACCGGCCCTCGCTCATCTCCATGCTGGTGGGCCGCTCCGGCCTGCCGCGCACCCCCGACCACCCCTCCGCGCCGCTGTCCGCGCCCCGAGGTACCCACACTACAGGGTGGACACGAGGCGGCGCAGCACCGGCCCTCGCTCATCTCCATGCTGGTGGGCCGCTCCGGGCTGCCGCGCACCCCCGACCACCCCTCCGCGCCGCTGTCCGCGCCGCTGTCCGCGCCCCGAGGTACCCACACTACAGGGTGGACACGAGGCGGCGCAGCACCGGCCCTCGCTCATCTCCATGCTGGTGGGCCGCTCCGGCCTGCCGCGCACCCCCGACCACCCCTCCGCGCCGCTGTCCGCGCCCCGAGGTACCCACACTACAGGGTGGACACGAGGCGGCGCAGCACCGGCCCTCGCTCATCTCCATGCTGGTGGGCCGCTCCGGGCTGCCGCGCACCCCCGACCACCCCTCCGCGCCGCTGTCCGCGCCCCGAGGTACCCACACTACAGGGTGGACACGAGGCGGCGCAGCACCGGCCCTCGCTCATCTCCATGCTGGTGGGCCGCTCCGGCCTGCCGCGCACCCCCGACCACCCCTCCGCGCCGCTGTCCGCGCCCCGAGGTACCCACACTACAGCTGGACACAACGCGGTGCTGTAAACTTGATCAATGTCGGCTGTAACGAGATAATGGCGTCCACAATGTCCATATCTTTTTACTGAGTTGTATGAAAAAAGCGACGTTTGCTCTATAATTTCGTTTATACGCGTATCGAGTGCATCCAGCACACCCTTCGAAGCTTGTCTAGAACAATCTGTAACCATAGCGCAGTGATACTTGCGCACAATAGTCTTTCGATGTTGCTAATTTAAGCACAGTTTCTATAATTTGGATACAAATTCACCTACCTTTTTATCAATCTTGAACATTGTATTGTGATTGAATTACAGCCTGAGCTTATAATTGCAGAGTCGGTGTCGAGCAGTTCCACAACGAGCCAGCACCTGGTCGGCTTCGACCTGCCAGGCGCTCGCGCTGATAATGGGAACAATCATTCCAATTTAGGTACAGTCACCGTCTTTTCTTATGCTTTGTTAAGGCCTGTGTCTGACTCCTCAGGGACGGTTGCACCAAACCGTCTGTCACCGTTAAAAAGTTCGCTAATTTTGATTATATGGAAATTTTCGTATTTTTCGTAGTACCCTGTCGGGTGACGCTGATGAGCCCATCAAAAGTGGTTGGTGCAACTGGCCCTAAGCCTTTCACTGGATCCATTCCTAACCAAACCTGACAGTCACATTCAATAATTACAAAAGGAATGTTCCCAGCATAAACTCATTTCTCATGCCCTTTTATTTTAATGATTCTGCCAAAGTTGAAAAACTCTCGCATGCACTTTTTTTATAACCTCCTGAGGAGTGGGCTTCAAAATTTGCCAGCTTAATTTGAACTGTCGAACTGACTAAGATTTAAAACTGAATTAAAACCTATTATATGATATTTAGTTAGTGCTAAATGAAGGACGCCAGTCACCAGCATATTCGTTTTAAGTTGATAACGCTGGGTGAGGTCCATTTAGCGCAAACGACAGCTTTCGATGGTAATTAATTACCATTAGTTAGTTTTAAGTTTTTCTGTCCTTGTTTTGTGCTAGTAAACGTCTTTTCTTCTTTCTTTCTTTCTATAAATGCGAGTATGTGTCATTTTATTTTATTCATTATTATTTGTCTTTTCTGTTCCTGAAAGATTCGAGATATTAAAGACAAAAAATTTTGGATCACCTAAAAACTTAAAATCGGTTTTAGGCGATCCAAATTATACCCAAAATTAAATCTTAATCGAGTATCCTTAAGTTGCGGGTTCAGAATTCAGAAGAGACAGTTTATGTTTGTCTGTATGCGTTGGATTGGCAGGGTCCTCGACGTATGGCAGTGACACGAGGACGGGCAGCACGCCGTCTTATTGCACCACCCAGACTAAATTGCGCTTCGTTTCTTCCGTAGAGTTCAAGCTTACCACCGGTAAGCTTTAATATATAAGTATTCCGATTTCTCTCAGTTGCTTAAAAGTTAGCTGGAAGACATCCCTTAAAGGGCTACGCCTTTGTACACGCTCACTTTATTTTTGTTGGTATATTGTACTTGGTTTGTGCAATAAAGTGTTTTACTACTACTACTGTTATTTAAACTGATAGCAAAAATGGGCTTCATATTCCTTTGAAAAAGAGTATCGCAGCCTGCAAGTACTATAGTTAGGCCAAAAGCAACGTTCCGATTGAGTTGAAACTCATTAAGCTTGACGTCTCGTTTACTCTTGCCGTCTGCAGTTCGCTTCATATCGCAGCGTTCTTGCTTTATTTGGGTGCCCTGCTGGCATGATACTATTCTAGTCTCTACTATAATGTGTGTGCCAATTTTAACGAAAACACACAGAAAAAATGTAGGAGCCCGATTTCTAAATACTATTTGTACTTATATGAATCTGTGCCTAGTGATAATGAACAACAAAGTTAAAATTCCTATAAATAGAAGATCTCATAAACTGTAAGACTTACTTACCTCTTACTCCTACTCCTGTGTCTTAATACGTCTGTCCTCACTCCTCAAACTTGAAGTTTAACACTTTGACTACCGTGAACCCGCCTGGTAGGCACTCGTAATGTTTGTTCAGATTCCAGGCACGCGGTGTGCGGCATTGCGTTGCACGTCGTGGCCCGCCTGGCGGGTCCTATCGGTTTCTGGGGTATTGTTAAAAAATTTACCCGGTTGCGAAAGGTTTAAAAGCATAGTCACAAAGTAGCCATTTGTCCGACAGGTGAGACGTCCCAGACCCCGCTGTCTCCGCTGTCGCCGGGCGAGTGGTCGGGCGAGCGCCCCGACGAGGAGGAGCGGCCGCGGCTGCAGCGCGCGCACGGGCCCTCCAAGAAGACCTTCAAGTTCCGCCGCAGCCGGCACGCCAGGCCCGAGGTCACTCCTCTCACTCAGACTATTACTACTTCAAAACTTGTAGTCTAAGCAACGGAACGTATACTCGTAATGAGGACATTAAAAAATGGGCGTAATGTTTTTTCGCCGTTTACTCTTTACGTTGTCTAATTATGTACATGCTCAAGTTCTTAAGCCGCGGACTCGATGCACGCGGCCGTCATCCACGTGTCGTCCAAAACGGGCCCAATCAAATCTATAGATTCAATAGAGTCGCGCAAGCCGCCGCTCGCCGCCACCGTTCGGAGCAGCACGATCAAAATCTATAAACTTGAATGGACCCGTGTTGCATTAAAGCGGCGACCGCTCGTGTCGCCGCTAGCCACGGTCGCAGTTCGCACCGCCGGCAGGGCCGTAACCAGAGTTTCAGTTAAAATAGGGCAGTGCTAATTTAATGTAGGCTATGGCCAATTCGATTCTATCTCCCTGTAGATTCAAATGTCTCTAATAAACCTACTATCTACGATAGCCCTGAAACGTCAAAAATGTGAAAATACGTTAGGCGTCTGCGCCGCGCGTCAAAACGCCCCATACAAAAAGTGTGAGGATTGTGACGTCACCGACCACAAAGTTGCAGAAAACTGTTTGGAAGGAACAAGTTTTTGGAAAAAATTTTGTAATTTATGCACGAAAAAATGCGTTAAGCTATATAGTTGTCGTACATTTTTTTTCTTGTTAGTACATAAGTAATCGAACTGAAGTTTCGAAAATACATTTGAGGTATAAAAAAAATGCCTAAAATTTTAAGTTTTTAAACCGCAATATCTTTAAAAAACTGTTAAAATTTATTACGGATTTCTACTTATTTATATTAATTTGGGGTTGTTTAACGTGTTTATGGAACAAATTCAATTAAATATTTGTCATGCAAGTTCTCTATTCTAAGGTTCACTTTATTGTCATAGTTGTAAGGCAGGGCATTGCCCCATAATGCCCCATAAATAGCACCGAGACCGCGGCCTTACTGACTTATAATCACTATAGAGCGGAAACTGCTTATATATATTAAGCTTAAATTTCATATCTACAGTATATTTACATTTATCACTTAGTAACGTTGGTCACCACTGAGAAGAAATTGTTCAAATTACAATCCCAAATGGGGTTTCATAATTAAACACGAACGAAGTCGTGATTAACAACTCCGTATACAATTATTGCAACTACTGGTGCTAAAAAATACTACCTACCTCAATATAAAACGATGTGAAATTCTGTTTCTAACACTAAAATGAAGTTCCTTGCAATCATAAATTGTTATTCTCAGCATCAGAACTCGCGCCTGGAGTCTGATGAATGCTCATCCCCGGGCCCCGAGAGCACGCCCGCTCGCCGCGCCTGGCCGCCTCTGCTGGCCCCGGCGGCCATCAACACGGACACCTCGTACGACAGTGAGATCTCGCAGACCTCCTCCACCTCGGGATACAGGCGAGTTTGCACCTTACCAGCTTGACTTTAGAATCGAATTTGAAGTGTGAGATGCCGCGGCCGTCAATACTGTCATCTCGTACGACAGTGAGATCTCGCAGACCTCCTCCACCTCGGGATACAGGCGAGTTTGCACCTTACCAGCTTGACTTTAGAATCGAATTTGAAGTGTGAGATGCCGCGGCCGTCAATACTGACATCTCGTGCGACAGTGAGATCTCGCAGACCTCCACCTCGGGATACAGGCGAGTTTGCACCTTACCAGCTTGACTTTAGAATCTAATTTGAAGTGTGAGATGCCGCGGCCGTCAATACTGACATCTCGTACGACAGTGGGATCTCGCAGACCTCCTCCACCTCGGGATACAGGCGAGTTTGCATCTTATTTCCGTGGCGTTAGTCTAATTCGCAGTACGCTGCGGACATTATAACGGACACCTCGTATGATAGCGACATGTGGACCAGCGGGTTTGCTATTTACTTCCCTGGCGTTGGAGTCTAATTCACAGGGTTGGCCTACTTGACCCTCACGGCCATCAACACTGACACCTCGTACAACAGTGATTTTAATGTTTATTGCTGTGGCGTTAAATTAATTCACAGTGTTGAACGCTGCAGATACAGCCTTGGCCAGAAGTGTTGAGCACCCTTGCGATTTTCATACAAAACTCGAAAGTTTAGACCGGCGTTTCTATCTTTTTTGAAGTTATTTTATCAATTAATTCAAACTGAACAGGCATGTTTTGTTGCAGTGAGTAGTAACTGCATAGAATATTTGCAATTTGTCGCACCGACTTAAATTCGCATTTTTGAGACCTCCACTTTTCATATTTTATAGGTCCCTTGAATGTTTTCTAGATATATCTATTTGTAATAACGGAACTTAACCGCGTATATATTTCTAAACATTACCTTCGACGTTTCGAGGACGACATTGTCCCCGTGGTCCCGAAGAAAGGCTCAACAAACAATACAAATAGATATGTGTAAAAACCGTGAAAGTTTAAATCAGTGTTTTCTAGATAGGTATATCAATAAAATATAAAATTTTACGTCATCGTACATTGTTATGATAATTAATACTTAACATCAAAATTGTAAACAAAAAAGAGCTATGCTCAACACTTCTGGCCAAGGCATTACCAGACAATTCGTACAATAGCGAGGTCTCACATACCTCCTCGATATATGGATAGAGCGAGTTTGCTCTTTACTGTTGTGGCGTTAGAGTCTAATTCACATTGTTGTATAATTTCACTGTACATTACGTGGATCTGTCATCATCCGCCATGAAATTAGAGTCTGGTTCACATAATTACGATGTCAACTTAGAAACTTTCATACAATAGGCTTATACGTTATCACTACTTATCACGCAGTGTGTACTACCAGTGTAGTACACACTACGTATTTTTCAACCGACTTCAACATTTCGAAGGAGGAGGTTATCAATTCGTCGGGATCTTTGTTTTTGTTTTTTTTTATGTTTGTTCACCGATTATTCGAAGACGGCTAGACTGTGCGTTATTGAAGACCAAATTATTATTTTTTTCTTTTCAGTGCGCTATTTTTTTTTGTTGGTCGATTCGTTTGGTGTTAGTGCCGGTTTTTTATTGGCTTTTAGTTTTTTTCGGCGGTTGAATTTTTTTGGTAAAAAGTTTTTATTTTATAATTTTCTGTGGCTATAATTTATACAAATTATTACATGCTTAATTTTTGATTACTTTTAAAATAGCTACCTACCTTAACTGTTATATTAATAATCCTACTTTAACTATTATTTTGTTCTGTAATATAAATACTTAAAAAAACCGGCCAAGTGCGAGGCGGACTCGCGCACCGAGGGTTCCGTACAAACCTATAACAAGCAAAAGTTGTAGTATGTTTATTACTAATTTCAATTTAATACCACTACGCGTTTACGAGGAAAAACATAGTAAGTTTAAAATTTTAAAAAATATGTTTTGTATGATTTTAGTTAAATGTCTACTTTTCGTAATTTTTCCTTTGTCTATGCTATATAAAGTTTCTTCGTGCCAAGTTTCAAGTTTCTGAGTTTACGGGAAGTACCCTTTAGGTTTTGAGTTTCTTGCGAGTACTCAGTTTCAAAATATGCGACGTAAATTGCTATTTCTTTTGATTGCGTTGTCATAAAAGTTTGGTTTTGCTACATCTGAAAGGTCCTATAGCCCCGAGTATTTCACATGAATTTCAATTTAATACCTCCACGCGTTTATGAGAAAAAAGGTAGTAAGTTTAAAATTTAAAAAAATATTTTTTTGTATGATTTTACTAAAAATGTCTACTTTTTGTAATTTTTCCATTGTCTATGCTATATAACGTTGCTTCGTACCAAATTTCAAGTTTCTGAGTTCACGGGAAGTGCCCCGTAGGTTTTGCGAGTGCCGAAAACTCTAAAATTTGCAGCATAAACGACTGTATCTTTTGATTGCGTTGGCTTTTATGTTTGATTTTTTCACAGCTCCAAGGGACAATAGACCTGAGTATTTGATATAAATTTCATCTTGATACCTTCACGCGTTCCTGAGAAAAATGGTCTTGACAGACAGACAGACAGACAGACAGACAGACAGACAGACAGACAGACAGACGGACAACAAAGTGATCCTATAAGGGTTCCGTTTTTCCTTTCGAGGTACGGAACCCTAAAAAGAACAGGCTTTAAACAAACTTTAGCAGAAATGCAGAGACTGAGAGGTCTACACACGAGAGACTGGCAGGTCTAAAACTCATTGTCAAAACTCGTGAGGTTTTTTTTTGTAAAAACTCTGCTTTAAAATCTGTGAGTGAACAATAAATTACCCCTATTTTCCCACCCTTAGGGTAGGATTTTTTTCCAAAAAATCGGACTACTCTGTAAAAAGTTATGCGTGGTCATACGTTACAATCGGTGAGTGAAAAATCAATCTTCCCCTATTTTCCTACCCTTAAGGTTGGATTTTTTTTTCCAAATTTATATTGGACCAATTTCGGGGTATACCCTTTCCAATACAAAAATAAATATCAAAATCGAACTACTCTGTAAAAAGTTATGCGTGGTCAAACATAAAAAAAATATATATATACGCGTCGACTTAAAAACCTCCTCCGTTTTTTTCGTCGGTTAAAAAACAAAACTAGATATATTTTGCCGGCAAGTGCGAGTGAGAAAGAAAACTGCGAAGAGATTTGTTTTGTTTGATCATTTCATTACTTAGCGCCGGTGCCGGCTTAGAGTGACGAGTGTTTTGTTTGTTTGTTTGTTGTTATTATAAATTACTGTCAATGATCATTTGCGTGTTGATAATTGATAAAGAAGAGTGCAGTGTAATTTAGTTAGATAGAAAAAGTGTACTGTGTAGTCTATCTATACATATAATAAAGCTGAAGAGGGTCAAAAGTCTGTACATGGAAGATAATCGAAAAAAAGTTGGCTGGGGATACTTAGAATCGATAACAGAACACGTTACAACAATTTTTAGAATTTTTGTCTGTTTGTCTGTTTATCTGTTTGTCTGTTTATTTGACCGCGCATCACGTGAAAATGGCTGAACAGATTTTAATGAAATTTTGTAAAGAGATAGTTTGAGTCCCGGGAAAGGATAATATATAGTTTTAATCCCGAAAATCAACCCTGGTGGGGGTGAAAATGGGGTTGAAAGTTTGTATGGAGAATTTTTAACTGCTGAAACGATTTAGATAGAAATGAGTATGGAGATAATTTGAGTCTCGAGAAACGTCAAAGGATAGTTTTCAAACCATTGTGGGGGTGAAAAGGGGGTTGGAAGTTGGTATGAGGATTTTTTTACCGCTGAACTGATTTAGATGGAAATGTGTATAGAGATAGTATGGGTCTCGAGAAAGGACAAAGGATAGTTTTTACCCCAAAATCAACCCTAAAGGGGTGAAAAGGGAATTGGAAATTTGTATAGGGAATTATTAACCGCAGAATCGATTTAGATAAGATTTGGTATGGAGATAATTTGAGCTCTGGAAAAGGAAATGAAATAGTTTTATCTCGGAAATTATCCCTTAAGCGGATGCAAAAGGTGTGGAAGTTTACATGGGGAAGAAACAACCAATAACCGCTGTACGTATTTAGATGAAATTCCGTATTGAAATAATTTGTAATTTTTTGATCAAGGTGTTCATATTTATAACATGTTACCCGTCGATGCTTTAAATTTACCTTTACCCGCTCTTAAGAAATATTTGAAAATGTCATGAATGTCAAAGGGTTATTCCAGGTTTGAGGACTATATATGACGGACAAAGATGCATGGCCCAAACCAAAAAACTACTACAAAATCATCTAACCTTTATAGGACACCGTTTAGGTGGGAAAACATATCAAACGTTTTGTGAAGCAGTCAGATTAGGATTTATTTTTCTTTATAATTAAACAATGGGTACATTATCTGTCTCTCAAGCTGTTTTGATAATATATGTCTTCTTGAAGAACTACGCATTATTTTGTATCTTTAAGATATAATAATGTATTACTTACTGTTTTGAAAAAATAAGTCCCGTCGAGTTTCTTTCCGGTCATAAATGTCATAATAATTCTTGGGCCAGAGGTGTAGGGTTAGAACCAGTGGTAGTTTTGGAACGAAGTTCCTTATCAGACGGATCGCGGATGGGAGGCTAGGCGAAAAAAAGTCACGTGACCGTGACATACGGACGGACAGACAGACATGACGAATCCATAAGGGTTCCGTTTTTTGCCATTTGGCTACGGAACCCTAAAACTGGCATGATTTTCAAAAATTTTCAAATATTTCAAAAATTTCAAAAATTTTAAAAATTAAAAAAAATTAAAGAATTTAAAAAAATTTCAAAAAGTTCAATAATTTCAACAATTTCAACGATTTCAAAAATTAAAAAAAAATACAAAATCAAATTAAATTTCCAAAAAAAAACTTCAAAAATGAAATAAAATTAAATAACATAACTTCGTTCCAATCGCGTGTTCCACTCCACGACACTCACGTATTTTATTTTTCTCTGACGTTCATTAGTGCATTGTAATGTGCTTACATTGAAGAATAAATATCTTGATTTATCTGTGACAGTGTGGTAAAAACGTATGAAAATTCATTACCCCCGACCGCCGGCACTCCCCCCCCCCTGGATTTTTAATATGTGTGTAGGTAAAGCAGTGTATGCTTCTCTACATAATTAGGCCTTATTACGTAACAGTTACATAAACTACTATTTATCTCTTTTTAGGGTTCCGTAGTCAACTAGGAACCCTTATAGTTTCGCCATGTCCGTCCGTCTGTCCGCGGTCTAGCTCAGTTACCGTTCGCACTAGAAAGCTGAATTTTGGTGAAATAACTTTCAATAAAAACTATATTGAATAAAATCGGTTCAGCCGTTTTTGAATTATCAGTCAAAAACGCATAGTGAAAGGAAGTGCCGAATAGTAAAATGACGTAAGCGCCGCCAAATATCCCTTAATAAACGACCTTTTGAACGGATGTTTTGTAACAGGGCGGCCTGTACGAAACTCTACACTGAGCATCGCCCGACATGCTCTTGGCCGGTTCTCATCTCATCATGCTCAAATTCAACGTCTAAAAGGGGGGGAGGGGTAGCCACTACACTCGATTGAGTTAAATTTGCATGGGTCATGGACCCCGTCCTCCCTCCAAGTGCACCTCAAATAGAAAAAAATCATTTCTGCATTTGTGACACCCCCCCCTCCCCAATTTCAACTGCGCCTGTTCTTACCTTTCATGCTTAGACTGATTTGACGGGAGGATCGATTTGGATGATATTTGCCGTGGACATGAACGTATAAATACAAAAGTGGTCCTGTATCGTCCGATATACACCTACTACTCTATGTCGTTTAAATCATGCCAAAAAAAAAATTATATGATAAAAAAAGTATTCATTTTTGAGTGTAGTTTCATTTAGTGGTAATTGTAAAATATTTTATTATTATTAGGACTACTGTCCTCTAGCGTCATCTGTCAAATTTACTTCAAGTTCCGCCTCCAGGGTAGCCAGAGATAAATTAGGGGTGAATTAGCCGCTTACTGACACAGACCGAATTCCACGCAGGCGGAGCCGCGGGCACAGCTAGTAATTAAAATAAAACCATATCATAAGTTTACTAACGCAACGATATAAAGATGCAATTTAACACATATTAACGGATTAACGTTAACTTGCGTTAATTCTTCCGAAATGTAACGCTTTAACGTTTAACGAAGCTTTTTTTGTAGCGGATTAACGATTAACGAAGTTAACTATTTGATTAACGGTGCCCAGCTATGCTCTTGAAATATTATAGGCACACCTATAGTGATTTAAATATTTTTTACAGTAGCTCGGGCATTTCCTTTTGGATAGTGTAGTCAGTTCTTTTTTGTTTAAAATTATTATTAAGTAAGTTTAAGTGACAGAGTTGATGCGTCCACCGCGCCGCTTAGCTGTATTCCCGCCTGTAATGGTGTTCTACGTTCTACCGTTGTGACCACAGAGAGAGCTACAGCCTGCAGGCCTCCATGACGGAGTCGCCGGGCGGCTCGGCGCGCGCGGCGCTGGCGTCGCCCGAGCCGCCGTCGCAGCGCACGGCCACGCCCACCGCCAGCCCCGACGGTAAACACGCCTTCGTATGTATACCTCATACCGGTGTCGTACCGCTGTCTCCTCCTTCCAAAGCCAGACATGTATGGGTACGGCTAGAGGTAGATGCCGGAAATACCGCTTATACTAGCCGCAAAACTGGTGACTTAGATCATAACGCTGTCTCCTTCATTCTTGCTGCGGCTATGCAAGTGTGAAAGAGAAGTTTTATAATCTCAGTTGCTAGTTAGTTTTGCGGATAGTATAGTCGTTGGTAGCAGATTGTGTCTAGCATATTTACAGCTGCCAGTGATAATAATTGCCGGTTATTTGGGCTGTTACACAACACGCTATTCACCCTGCAAAGCAATTGCAGAAGTATCAAAATTGCTAAAATACCATTTTAACTATTGCACTGATAAGAATCAATACAATATTGTAGACGCGCTTTCAAACCGCGATCGAACGATCAAACCTTCATAGCAATGAAAAATTATACTAACACATCTGAAAACAGCACATTCAAATTTGAAAACGCTTTATTTTAACACATCTGAAAACAGCACATTTAAATTTGAAAACGCTTTATACTAGTGCATCTATTCACGACATATTCTTTCTTTGGTTGTCTTCCGTACACACATACATCTTTGGTCATGATCTATTTAAAATATTTCGCATTTTTTTATTTGCAAATCGTTACTCTTGTGCATGGACGTTGAACGTGTTAATTTTCGATCGATCTAAGACGCATGATAACGAGTATAATGACGCACTTTTAACAGCAGACTTTATTAACCTAACAAGTGTAGTTTGGAATCTTTTGCATACCTGCTGAGATTTTTTTAAATTACAATTGTATGTGTCCAGCATCTATAAGCGAGTCGGGCACGTCGTCCGCTGAGCGCACGGCGCTGCTGGGCGCGGCCAGCCAACGCTCGCTCCTGCTCAGCAGCGACCTGCGGGATGAAGACACGTTGCTCTAATCACCGCTGCAGGCTGGCCGGCAGAATGCCGACTACGTACCCTACAACAAGATTGAAGTCGGCAGCGACAAGTCGTTGCTTCCTTAGGGGTATTGAGGCGGCAAGATCTGAGGAAGTCCTTGCCATCAGACAGGGCGTAAGCTCGATTACCGCCAATTTAGTAATTTACCATTATAATGTAAGTTTGAGATGTAAAACAACGATTTAATTAATCTGCATTATTACCACTGTGAGGACATTTGAATTATTTCTTGTATTCTCGTGCAATAACTTTTAACTGGTTTTCCATTGTCACTTACGGTAATTATGCGTGGCGTGGGTGATTTGTTCACCGTAAAAAAAAAATCCGTTCAAATTTAGACTTTTTGTTGGAGCAAAATTATTCACATAGTATGACCAATATCAATTTTTGTGTTGAATAATCATCATTATTATTATTTCTTTACATATTCAGTATATAGAACATACCTACTACTTGTGTCTCTAATTATTGGTGGGTAGTTGTTTATTTTAGTTTCAGGTGTTGACCATTTTATTGATAGTGAGATGGTGATTGTCCATTTTATTGAGCACTTGATACTAATGGCAATGAAAGTGTTAAATACACTAAAAGGCATTTGTTTCTACGAAGTTATGATCTATATGAAGTGTCTTTGTTTCTATGAAGTGATGATGAGTCTCTTGCTATTTGGGGATATATCTTTAGATTTAGTAAGTAGAAAAAAAAAGAAAAACGCACATTAATTAAAATAATTTATTTATGCATGCTAGCCTTAAATCAAAACGCTTACATGTTAAACAAACATTCACAGGGATTGTCTTATCCAAATAAAAATAATAAAAACACCAAACATGAACTAGTTTAATAAACAGATATTGGCCTTAGGAAAAGCAAATGATACAGCATTTGAATCTCATGATTCTTAGCTTAGAGCAGAGGTCGGCAAACCGCGGCTCGTTGTAGCTTTTCGAGTACCCCTAAAATTTTTTAAATCAATTATTACAGTAAAAAAACATAAAACAGACAACTGCGGCTCTATGAGCTTCCGAAAATTCCATATTTTTCCGCCATCAGGCTCTTTGTCAAAAAAGTTTGCCGACCCCTGGCTTAGAGCATTGCTTCTGCTTATATAACCAGAAGCAAGACGTAAAAGCACAAATTACACATGAGTTTCATGGAGTTCTTGACATGTCTGTGATCTAGCAACTCAGAATATAGTTCCAAACTGTTCCAAGTAAAGTCACGGACCGGGATTGTTGAGCCACTTACCATTGTTTTAATTAAGCCGTGTAATGCAAATCAGGCGTACTTCGGACACACGACCGATAATGATAACTAGTTATGATTCGTATAATAAAAAAAGTAAATAGTGTTTCTTTCTTCGTCATTCGGTATTTCGATTAACACTTTTGTCAAATATATCTAAATTGATATCTTGGCACCCGCAAACCAATCACGGACCAGCAGAGAATCTGGACTACTTTTCTCTATCTCCCTAACCAAAGTTGAACCTTATTACCAAGCAATACAGTCGTTCATAGGTCACTAGAAAAAACGGTCTAATAGAGAGCATAATATAGGGAGCGGTGTCTCAGTCGCAATCGTTATAAAATTGACACACATTGACATTTTGATTGTCTGACGACGTAATTATCGCCTTAGCCATAACGAGACCCAGTCCCTTATATAACCCTCTCTTTTGGCCTCACTTTGTGACGGAACAATTTCATGCTAGTAATAAATGTGTTTCATTCTAACAAATTAGTTACATCCCTCTCTGCTATTTCGACAAAAATCCGTATCATTCCGATCGTGTCGTCAAGTTTTCAAGCTGTTATAAGGTAACCGTAGCAACGCCAGCTTTCGCAGACATTGCGATAGGTCATTGGTTAACCAATTTTTGTTATAAAGTGACATAAGCATTCAGTAAAAGTCGTATTTGTGGTTCGTACGAGTCCGGACCCTAATTTGCACTACACGGCTAAATTACGAACAACAATCCCGGTACGCTACTGTCCATAGAAACTATGTTTAATTTTTATATGGAAACTAAGTAGGCGGCTTTCACACTGCTCCGGTATCCGCATGCGGTCCCGGTGCGCGAGCGAGATAGCGCTCTGCATGTGTATAGCGCTGTCATGCTTGCACAGTCGCCGCATCCGGTTGCGGCGCCAGTGTGATAATCGCCTTACGTTTAATAGAGATGTACGTATATTAAGTTTGATATTATATGTTGTTTATTGATGTTGTAGAAAATTTAATAAATAATTTATTTATAAAACTGTTTTTCTTAACAGTCTCCTTCTAAATGTTCAGAGATGGATGAACAAACATGACACATATGGGTACTAGGCAGAATTTGAGAGATTGTTATATTTACATTGAGTCATTGCAAAAGAAATAAGATTATTTTTAATTCAACCTTACAGTTCAGTATTTCATAGCAACTTAAATGTTTAAGTTACAGATCATTAACATTAAAAAGATACGGTAGTTTATAACAGTCATGGCTCCTTACATAACAAGAATGGTTGAACAGCAATTTGTACTTCAGGATCCATAGGTATCTCATGCAAATACTTTGAAAAAGTGAAAACTATCTTATATATACTCCTCTTAACTGAAGCCATAAGTGCAGACTTCATTTTAATAGCAAACACATCATTTAGTATGTGTTTCTTTGGCACCAGGCCTAGCTTAGTCAACTTGTCTAAATTACTCTTTAGATTTATTAATGCTGAAATCACAACTGGCAAGTCATTCTGAACTACACCATACTTATCCTCCTTCAAGGATGCAGCTACAATAAATGCCAGCCCCTCGCACGTCCACATCACAGGCTGCGCCTGCATTAGCAGAAACTTGAGCTTAGTGTCTGTCAGCTCCCCAAAAAAGAAACTGATCCCTGGCTTCTGGCATAACCTCTGCAGAAAACTGTTGAATTCTTCTCTAACAGCTTTCGCAAATGTAATATCATTATTAAGATTGTTTTTACAAAGATTATAGTTATAATCTTCTGGCTTATCATGTTGCAGAGGTAGTGCCAAGTTTCTCAAATTTCCTGAATAAACCTCGCCTGAGGGTGGTGTAACATTCATGTTCTTCAGTGATTTACCAATTTCTATTGGTTTTACATCACTATTAATATTCTCCAATTCTTTTGTATAGTTGTTTATTATATTTAAACATGACTCTAAGATGTGATTCCAATTTCTTGGATGGCCTCCTGGCTGGGACAGAGTAAAGATCTGCATTCTTCTTACAGAGTCCATCTGCGACACTATCTTCAAGTCATGAGCTCCCAAATATCCAGTAAATTGTGTTCTCTGAGCTAATGCAGCATATAGGGTCAGACCAGATCCTGATTCAATTGGAAACTTCATTGGTTCTGTAAGCACTATGTTAAAGATAGTTCTCATGGTATACACGGAGATGAGAAACAAACTGGTGTAGAACCATAATCCAATCCAAATACCAGATCTCATCAAGTTTAACATATTATCTAATGGAGCATCTTCTAGGTACAGGCTGTAGACATCAGAAACAACACTTCTGGGCTTGCTACCCCACAAGTAGTAAAACAAGCAGAAATATACAACAGGCATTACAGAATTCTTAAATCCCATAGATAGTATTCTTCCAATAGTTTGTTTCAATTGTTGGAATTTATTCTGATATACATGCGGAAACATTAGCATGGGGGAGCTGAAAATGTGGGCATTTAAAAAATAATACAAACCCATCCACATTCCACCAAATTGTAAGAACAGACTTTGCTCCATGAGACATTGGCCATCGTAATTTGCGCATTTCTTTTTCAGCACATTAAAGTTGCTTTTAGCGAGGGACGAGTACAAGCTCATGGTAAAGTACCCACTTAAAGCATACAAAATGCTGAATATAACATTTTGAGTTGTAAATAAATTCAAAAACATTGAAAACCTGGTGAAGTACTTGGGCAACGGGACCATGTAGTAGCTTCCATAAATATATGCTTGGAAAAAAGAAACCAATCCCAGCAGCACAATATTAAGCCCCATTTTCCATCCGAATATGTCATTGAAGGTGGATGCGAACCATGATAGTGGATGCAGAATATCAAACTGAATGAAAAACACCAACACAACAGCCAGGAATGTTTGAAGTCCGAGATTCCATAACACAGCTGTTACCAGTCTTTTGGAAAATATTTCACTTTTAGACTCCATACCGGCACTCGTACTCCTACTAGGTTATTTTAACGGATGGTTAATTTCCACAGTATCCAAAGATGTCTTTCATTGTCAAATATTGCCGATAAGGTTCTCGACTCCAAATTGTATTAATGGATGTATTCTAGTGTTAATTTAATAATTAACTAACCAAACGAAATGAAATAAAATACCAACGGTCAATAGGCAGATTGAGTATTGACAGATGACAGATTTTCAAACTAATTTTGGGGATGCGTTCAGATATCAATTTGTTTAATAGATATCTGAACATTAAAATCTTATCCAAGGATAATCTCCACCTTCTCGGCTCCCCAATTTTTGATGAAGCCATTCCGGCTGTTTTGGCCAAGTCTGTTTCTAAATTTCGTGCTAATTCAGATCGCTTAATTAAAATTAGTAGTCATTCGGCTTTATTTATTTTAAAATTTTGTTTGATGGTTCCTAAATTTACTTACTTGCTCCGTTGCTGCCCTATCTGGAAATTCGCTAGTTTAGTTCAACCTATCGATAGTCTTCTTAGATCACAACTGGAGTCTATTTTAAATGTCCGCTTCAATGAACAGGCATGGATCCAGGCTTCTTTGCCCATTAGGTTTGGCGGTTTAGGAACACGTAAAATATCAAGTGTCGCTCTGCCAGCATTCTTGTCCTCCATTCATAGCACGTCTGATCTCGCAGGTAAAATCCTTAAAGCCCTACCGGCAACAAACTGCGAGATCGCGTGCCTGGAGGAGGCCAAGAATGTCTGGTTAACTAAGGTGAACCTAAATATACCAACTAGACCTAAGGGGCAGAGAGCTTGGGACAACATAGCTTCGGACGTCGTCCTAAAAACTCTTATCCACACGTCCTCGGGTAAGGACCGCGCAAGGCTCCTTGCGGTAACCCGACCAGAGTCTGGACAGTGGCTACATGCCTACCCATCACCATACACAGGCACATTTATTGATCCGGGGACTCTTCGAATTGCCATCGGTCTCCGAGTGGGGGCTGATGTTTGTGTTGACCACAGATGCGCCTCTTGTGGGACCACCGTAGATCGCCTAGGTCACCACGGACTTGCCTGCTCTTCGGGCGCCGGCCGCCTATCCCGTCATGCGGCACTTAACGACATCTTGAGAAGGGCGCTCGTCAGCGCCAACATACCCGCAGCTCTGGAGCCCCAGATCGTGCGGGATGATGGCAAGCGCCCCGACGGGATGTCGTTGATCCCCTGGCGGATGGGCCGTGCGCTGGTATGGGACGCTACCTGCACCGATACGCTGGCAGCGTCCTATATATCGGCGACCAGCAGGAATGCCGGGGCGGCGGCCGACACCCGAGAGCGCTATAAAGTCAACAAATATAGCTGTCTCGGCACCAACTACGAATTTGTAGCTTTTGGTGTCGAGACACTAGGTCCGTGGGGCAGGGGTGCGCGTGGGCTCCACAAGGAGCTCAGCAAGCGGCTGCGGGAAGCAACGGGGGACCCTCGCGCGGGCAGCTTTCTCGCACAAAGGCTTGCCATCGCGATACAACGCGGGAATGCTGCCTGCGTGATGGGCACCCTGCCAAGAAGCCAAGGTTTGTTTTAGGTATCTTTATTTTTTCTAGTTAGGTTTAGTTTTAGTAGTTTTAATTTATAAGTAACTTTAATTGTTATACCTACTTATCGTATTAAATTTCGTTTAATAGAAAGGTAATGATTTTAGCGTCATTTAGTATTCATTAAATATCAGAGGTAAAATGATCACAAAAATTGTAGCACTTTTTAAAAAGCAATATAAAAAACCTAACTTTACTACGTATTTATTCAAATTGGACATGTTCTAAATGATTTCATACAAATATGAAATGAACTTGGGTTAATAACAAAACGCTCCTCTTATTCTGTCCATCCAAGTAGTTTTTAAAAACGCTATTCAATTAAAAATTACTTTACAGCGGTTTACAGACGTAATGCGGTCTACAGACGTAAGCGACTAGTCAAAAGATCTGTGAGTCAAACGATTAAAACCGGTATTAGACATTGCAATTTGTAGGGCTCAATCTGTGAGGTTGGGAGGTGAAATAAGAGTTAGGGCCCTTAGGGAGCTGAAGCAAGGGTGTACATCTCTGTCAAAAAAAATGAGTTTGACACGACGTATCCGATACGTTTGTCTATGTAAGAAAGAGAACTTGTCATGCCTTAAGAAGGGACAACATGATTCGTGACGTCAAAGAGGGACCTCTGTATAGTACTAATATTTACTCGGTGGCTGAAGGACAGATTAAACAGGTATTAGACATTGCAATTTGTAGGGTCCAATGTGTAGTGTACCCTGACTTTCCCACCCTTCCTTCAGCTCCCTAAGGACCCTACCTCTTATTACACCTCCCAACCTGACAGATTGGACCCTACAAATTGTTATGTCTAATACCGGTTTTAGGGAGAGGCAGGGTACACAACAGATTGGGCCCCACAAATTGCAATGTCCAATACCGGTTTCAACTGCCTGACGTTGATGTCCTGAGAGCACAACATGGCGGATTTTTCGGCCGCATTGGGTTTTTACGTATATACTCGTCATTTCTTTTTGCTTATGAATATGGCGCTGAGTTAAAACGAGGCGAATATATTTTTATGTGTTTTGATTTTCATATGTCGAATCCCCTATATAAAGGTCAGTGGTTATATTGCTACGCCCACACTTACGGGATTCGTCGAATGTTCGACCCGTCGCGACATTCGCAGTTCGCTGTTATCGCGAATCATTCGGGCGAACACGAACTATGTTCGGGCTCTTGTCGGTTTTTTCCGCATATCAAAGGGATTTTATAGCGACAAAGTTCATGCAAGTGGCTACACTTAAAAACTTAATATCAAGTGTATGAAAATATTGACCGATTTAGTTAGCCCGAAGCTTTATTGCGGTAATATGTGTCAACGTAATTCGTGTTCGTTGTACCACGAAGTTTTTATCGCGACAATGCGACACGAATCTTCGCCCTTCAGTGTGGCCGTAGCACACACAGGTACTGTTACGCTTGTCAGAAACTAATGAGTAATCTGTGGTCACTGGTCAATATTTGTGACATTTACTTTACATTTACACCCGTGAAGACGTGTTTATGCATTAATTTTTGTTTCCAAACATCTTATAAATGCAACATTTTATTAATACTGTGCGGTGCGGGTTATGGATTACGGTATTTCAATACGTTTGAAGTTTTGTCATTGCTGAGTTAAGTTTATGTGGTCGCTAACTCTAGTGCCCTACATTCCTTTGCATTTTACTCAAATGGAAGAAAGTTATGCACACAGATCGTGTCTTTTTAAGGGAGTGACTTAACAGATGCTGGGAATGGATTGCGTCCCGTCTCGTAGTCTTGTTTGATATATTGAAAAACTCTGGTTATGTATACTTTAATTGAGATAGCGCTAAGTGTGGGAGTGCTCGTCACTCTGGTTACTGCACTCTTCGCATGCGTTTGTGGCTGCAAGAATTCCAATCAGAAGTAAGTTATATGTTTTGAATATACTATTAATGTTTGCTCACCTTTCATACATTTCTTATAAGAAGATCAATAACGCTATGGTAAACATTATCTTTCATGTTCTGTTACTACAGTGACAACAACCTTGGACTGATATTAGAGCCTTCATGGCACTCAGCATTTTATTGTTATGCTGATAATAATTCACTAGTAAGATGTGAAGTACTATTGTATAGGTGATTTGAATAAGTAACGAGTTGTGTAAACAAAAATTGTTTGATTTGTGACTAAAATATTAGAGAGTTATAAAAATATTAGTTATATCATACTCATGTAAAACTATTTTCTTTAGCTACCCCCTCATCTGTGGCGGGTGCTCGTCAGTAGATTAGGTTTTTAATTTATTCATAATTAGAATTCAATACCTAGTGCACGGATCATTCCGATGCGGGCTTTGCCACAGACGAGGGGATATAGCACTAATGCCCAAAGATAAAGCAGCATATTATATGGTGAACTATAGTAGTTTATGTAACTTACACAATAAGGGTCTTTAAAATACGAATGTGGTATAAGATCACACGAGTGTTTTAAGGCCTAATTACGTACAGTTGCATATACTGCTTTATCTACACACATATTTTAAATCCCAAATGACGGAGTTGGAAACCATTAGAATGAACGTCATTGCACCGCCATGGCTAACTCGATCGTGCAAACGGTCGGGGGGCGCGTGCCAGTGGTCAGGGAGTAGGACGGATTTTTATTATTTATTATTTACTTAGCAGGCAGGCAGTTATGACAACTGATATTGCCTGTATCCAGTGGTCATTACGATAGCTATCATTAACGAGTAGATGTATGCTTGTCTAATTTATTTTTGAACTGGTTCACGTTTTGTGTTATGTTACCGTTATATTGATGAGGTAATGAATTTTCATACATTTTTACCACACTGTCACAGATAATACACTAATATTACGTCACTGGTTGCAATAATGGTGGTAATTACATACGGTTTCCGAACGTGGAATAGAGGATTTATGATATTGGTGTAGATAAAGTATTATTAAGAGTCGATATAGTATTAACATGGTAATTTATAATATTTATCATTTAAGTTAGATGATAATCTTTTGAAGTACCCTTAAAAATATGAATAGAAAATTCTTTTTAACAGAAGTGAGTTGGTTGGTACGGCCGGTGTAGTCAAAATCCGTTTTGATGAGGAGGCCCCGTCGCCAGCACCCACAACGCCCGCATCCATAAAGCGGTTGGTCCCTATTCAACACACACAACTAACCTAAATAATATGCTAATGCCTTTAGTATACTAACACTGCATTCCACAAATACAAGGCAAAACTATGCTTATTGAATATTGCCACGGTTTTGCAATTCATAGTGTCACTATACTAGTGGCATATGTAAAAGAAATAATCATGTACTAATGATGTAAGCGGTTTAACAAGATGGTGTCAAAACTATTTCAAAGATTTTTGTTTGTTTTTGTCATATTTCATTACCTACCTCTTGCCTGAAGCCTCTTGAAATTGAAACCGCTTATAATTATCGTGGCACAGTAAATTATTTCTCTAACTTAGCATGTTGGTTAGTTGCCTGTGTTTTTCTAGCATGCCCTCAACGCTAGGGAAAGGGCTACTAATCTACTAAAACTATAGGTTCCATCATTTTGCTGAAACATGTTTTACTGAATACAATCGTACTGTCACCTGCAAAATTATTATGCTAGTAACATATTTAAAAATATTTTAAAGCCACCATCATTGAAATTAAATCAAAACAATAAGATACAATATTTATTTTTATAGCTCCTCGTCTGTGGTGAAACCCGCATTGGAATAATCTGTGCAATAGGTATTAAATTCAAAATCTAATCTACTGATTAGCGCCTGCCACAGACGAGAGGTAATTCAATATTATCTTCAGTATGTGTGTGGGATGTGTGAATGTCCTTTGATAAGTTTAGAAACATCTCTCAAACACTGACTATAGTGTTTTTGAGCCTGGCAATGCCACTCATAATCATATTCTTAAATTGCTTGATGTTTTGATTTAATTTAGTTAGGCAGACAGCACTACAATTTTGATATGTTTTTAGTATAATTCATGTAGATAGATATACATATAGTCTAAACAATTTGAACTGAGCTCATCCACTTAGTGTCTTATCTTTTGTGTGTAAACCGCAGGCGCACGTGCCACTATGAAAAAAAGGGTTTGGCTACCTGTTAGCGTTTATTGAATATCTGCTATATGGACCACGGAATAAGATTCAATATCAACTAATACGAAAAAACCTCTAAGTTCTATACGGTTGCACCCAGTACAAGCGATTCAAATGCTCTAGAACCAGCGTAACTCGACACCGAGATCCGAAATAAAAGTGCGTAATTGGAGATCGCGCTTGCACTGGTATTCCGAGCGCACGGCTAGTTAGCGATTAGGAAGCAATTGTAATTTTCCCGAACGGGCAGGTAAAACAGGGTTGGATTCTGATTAAATCATTTAGGTGGATGTACGATTTACAAATATCTAATATATGAAATATATATACATATATAATAGATTTTAATAAATATTGGGTATGTTAAAATTATTATCAGACCTGTAAATAATCAACTATTTTAAAATTGCTTTCTTAATTTTACAGCTTAGACTTACTTTCACCTGTAGCAAATTATGTACTGAGAATAACTCAATTCAAATATAAATAATATGAATCTACATTATAGTTCTGCTTGTTATCATAATTCGAATGTGTTATAGAAAAATATAAAAATATATATATTTACAGTACATATTAGTCAACAAAAATAATCATATTAATCTTTTCATCATATTAATTTCATTTTTTTTTCTAGATTAATTAACGTGCCTACAACTATTCCTCGAATGAGGGTTTGTCATGTTTATTACATTTCTTATCAGATTTACAAACGTTTTAAAAGAAAATAAATAAATAACAGATTTTAATAAATATAGGCTGAGTATGTTACAATTATAATCAGTCCTTTAAATACTCAAAGTCAAAGTCAAAAATGTATTTATTCAAGTAGGCATAGCAACAAGCACTTTCGAATCGTCAGTAACGATTATTATCTTAAGCTATTATATAATTAATAGAAATATATTGATGCAATTATACAAATAATACGGGTCAAAATGTATCATAATAATTTCACAATAAAATCGACAAAACTTAAAAGATAAAAAAATGTATAATAAAATACTAGTTTAGAATGTTTCTAGAATAAAATGCAAATGTCAGAAGGAAAGTTTAAATCATTATTTTTTAATAAATCTTCTATACTATACTATAATAAAATAATCGTCTTCTATACTATAATAGGCTTTAGAAATAAGTTTATGTTTTACATAATTCTTGAATTTATTAAATGATAATTTGGTAATTTCTGTTGGAAGCTTCTTATAAAACCTTAGAGTGGTGGGCACTGCCAGTTTATACTTATTTCTAGTATTAAAATTATGTATATCACAGTTCTTTCTAAAATTAACAATGTTTCTATGTACATACACAATATTTTCATAGATATATTGACTATGCACTGTCATTATATTAATGTCCTTAAACATATCTCTAACTGAGGCTCTATATTATCTTAATAATAAATTATTTAAACCTTGCTTTCTTAATTTCATACAATATGATAGTAATAAAAATACTTTAAAGGTAAAAATAACACTTAACACGTCTTTCATTTCGACATAACAGATGTGTCGCCAGTGTCGTTCTCTCATTGTTGTAATTAATAAACACGTGGTATAAGTACCTGTTTATTTCTGAATGTTATCTACCGTAATTTTCCCTGACCTATACCTAACCTCAATCATGAAAGAGGGAGCGAGATACCAATAAAAAAAAATCTACCTGGTCTGTTATCAATTTCTGAGACACATTTGGTTATGACAATTTTGAGTCTAGTGTTTGAATGGCTTTCGCTTGTTCAATACATGTTTTATTTCCCGATTCATGGTGCTCTTTTACGCAACTTGGCTACGTTTTACCGGATATTCCCTGCTTTCGATTGGATTTAGTACCTTGCGATTTAACGACCCCAGGCTGTGTCTATTGGACTTGATAGTGATTATGAGTTTAGATTAATATGATTATTCTTATAGACTAATATGTAAAAAAAATTGTATACTTCTACAACACATTACGATTACATTCGAATTACGATAACAAGCACAACTACAATGTAGATTCATATTATTTATATTTGAATTGAGTTATTCTCAGTACATAATTTGCTATAGGTAAAAGTAAGTCTAAGCTGTAAAATTAAGAAAGCAATTTTAAAATAGTTAAGTATTTATATGCCTGATTATAATTTTAACATACCCAATATTTATTAAAATCTATTATATATGTATTTCATATATTAAATATTTGTAAATAGTACATCCACCCAAATGTTTTAATCAGAATCCAACCCTGTTTTACCCGCCCTTTCGCGAAAATTACAATTGCCTCCTAATCGCTAACTAGCCGTGCGCTCGGAATACCAGTGCAAGCGCGATCTCCAATTATGCACATTTGTTTCGGATCTCGGTGTCGAGTTACGCTGGTTCTAGAGCATTTGAATCGCTTGTACTGGATGCAACCGTATAGAACATAGAGCTTTTTTCGTATTAGTTCATATTGAATCTTATTGCGTGGTCCATATAGTAGAAATTCAGTAAACGCTAACATGTGGCCAAACCATTTTTTCCATAGTGGCACGCGCGCCTGCGGTTTACACACAAAAGATAAGACACTAAGTGGATGAGCTCAGTTCAAATTGTTTAGACTATACACATATTAGTAATTTAAATATCCATGCTTCCAATACATTGTACAGTAGCATGCTGGAAGTAGATTAAATTATATTTAGATAATTAATTAATACTATCAAAAGATAAAACTTATTTATTATCTAAATTTTCTGCAATACATTAGTAATGTACATGTACATGGTACAGTCATTGGCAATAGTATCTTCCTACCCGAAGGCCGCAAAGATATGTGACACACTCTTATGGCACGACAAATAAGAGTGTGTCACATCTTTTTGCGGCCTTCATGTAGGAAGATACTATTGCGGTGACTGTACATACTATACATATAATATGTAGTATGTAAACTATGCTATATACTTATCATTACAATGATAGCTTAAATCACTGCTTTATCGACAGTTTATATCTCACAGTCAGAATGAGGAATACATGCCTAAACTAAAAGAGTGTGAACTTGGGAAATGAAATTCTACCAAAATTAAAAATCAAGCAAAACATTGTTCAGTGAGGAATGATGGTCGAAATATAACTGCTTTTAATATGTAATACTAAAACCTGTGTATTATTGAAGGCTTTCATTCAGCGATCAAAGTAATTTGTTTATTTATTTATCTAAAAGCCCTATTACACTTAAATATCTTTTTAGCATCTTAAGAATGTGACTCCTCAATACGTCTGACACGTATGGCGATATCTCCATCTCTCTCCCACATATTGCAGCACCCTGTATTTAGGAAACTGAAACAGTAAGGTGTAACAGGCCTGTTAGTAGCTACCTCATATAAGTGAGGGAAATATATACTGTATATCCCGTCAGAGACTTAGCTATAATATACCAAAATGTATGTTATAGCTCCGGTATATTACGATATATTTTACGTACTAGTTGACAGAGTCCACACACGCAGCTATACTTATATATTTTGGTATTATGGCAAGGCATCTTAAGATACCTAGACGTAGCGATAAATATATATTATAGCTCGGTATACTACGATATATTTGGCCATATTTCGTTCGGTATCTTAACGTATAATACGACGAACGTATAATATACTAAATATATTAATATATCTTAAGGTATATTAATATATTTAGTATATTATACGTTCGTCTGTGACGGGATTAACCATGCTAACCTATCTCAGAAGAAATACAATTGATTATTAAGGATAGAATTCATAATTGAGTGTAGTAATTTGACAGCTCCTGGTATACAAAGCGGTTGTCAAATGTATGTAAAGGGCTGTCAAATTCCTACAATCCATTATGAATTCTACCTTAAGTAGGTATGACCTGGACGTAGACAGTGGACATCCTAGATAGATTTCTCATTATTCCGGAATTAATTATATAAATGTAATTACTTACTGTTAAACATTAGCATGTGTTTATTTCTCTGCATCGTTGTCAGGACTGGTAGAAAAAATCCATCCTTACTATAGTATGTCCTTATCAACGCTAGTTTTTAACTTTACCACGTTTTAGTGGCAATATGTATAGCCGTGTCCATCCAAATTACGCGTGGAAAGTAGCCACGTAACATACCGCCCGCCTTGCCGCGCATAGTCTGGACATGGCTCATAGACTAATTAACCCAAGACCCCGCATAGCCGGGCGACCCCCGCTGCCACGCTCGAAGTAATTTCACTCTATAGTGAAACACTAATATTGGAAGTGACAGTGAACATGGCAACCATTAATGTCTGACTCTCTCTTACACCCCACGTAAGAATCGCGCGTTTCCTGTCTAGCATTGCGAGTTCCCCCTCGCATCCCTTCTTTTGGCAGCTTAGGTTTCAAGGAAATAACGCGCTAAACGGAGTATAGAGATATCTTGTATATGACATGGCTTAACTAAGGTAGAATTCATAATTCGGTGGAGTAATTTCACAGCACTTTATATACATATAATGCCCCGATCACGAAGGCGCGTTCCACCTAGAGATGAACTTTCTCCTTTACTTTGGAAAATATTCTGGACTTTTCTCATGCGAAACGTTCTCGAGAACGGCCCGACTCTAGTTCCACCTATTCATACCTACCTAATTAATACCTAGTTCCGTTCCAATTAGTTAGTAAAGCCAAGAAGTGGGCGCGACTTCGTAGGTAGCAATTTAACGTATGAATCGTAGATATCTGCAGATGTGGTTCATAATTCTTTCCGATTGTGAAACGGATAAGTTCGTGTTTCTCATGCTATTCAGTCAACTTCGGTTTAGGAAATAGGTAAAGACAGGAATAAATACTTAATTTAGATATTCGCCGTTTACGACTTCTGTTTGCAGATTCTCTATGTAGTTTGAACGCGGTGGTTAAAACATATCTACATATGTGGTATATACTTCAAAACTTTATTATGATATATTTGTAAGTTACATATAAAGTTCGCATTGAATCAATATCTAAATGTCAACAATTAAAACGATCATTTATGGACACGTAAATGTCGTTCGTTAGTAGGTGCAGTCGCCATCCAATATATCGGAACAGCCAAGGTACTGAAAAACATCTGAACATGCACTTTATCGGCTTGACAATAGAGGCGTTGTGCAGATATTTGTGACCACCTTGGCCGCACCGATATATATATCTGATGGCGACTGTACCTATCTACCTATCCTTGAATTCCTAGTTTTCATATCGGGAAGTATTATGCATCTGTAATTCTGTACCTAAAGTGCAGCACAGTACAGTAGGTGCCTTTGACTATTAGTCTAATATTATAACATTTATAACTATTATAAGTAAGTATGGTAGTTGCACGAGCTATATTGATGGAATTTTTATTTATGGTTTACCACTTTCCTGTTATATTTACTTGCATTTAACAATGTTACTCACATACTTAACTTACATTATGTATAACAGTAGAATGTGCATGAACTTTGCTCATTAATATTAATGTGCTAGAACTTAGATAATAAAGATGATGTATCGATGGTTCGAGAAGATGTTCAATATAAATACTGCGGACTCTTTCAGAAAAGAACCAGAGTGAAACCACTTAACAATACAGTCACATAAACATAATAGATCTATGATGAAGGTAGGTCGGTGAGACATCATAAGATTGATTAGACAAATGTGCAAAAAGAAAAAGCGTTCGTAGCTTAGTGGTAAGACAAGCTAAATACTTTTAACCCAAAAGTGGCAGATGCAAATCTCGGTTCTTACAAATGAGTTTCTGCGAACTTTCGCACGATTCATTACTATGAAATACTATTATCTCTTCTGTGTCATTATCAAGCGCTTTTCATGCGTCTGTGTCCTGTGAATTGAATATGAACCTATTCTCGACGATACTGCGTCCAGTCCGTCCGGCGTCCAATCAATTTTAAGGGATATTGGTGTCGGTTTACCGTCGACTCGCCCTCGGAACAATATGTTACCAGTTATCACAAGTAAAGGGTCTGCGGATTCGACGCACACGACCAGCCAGGCGAACGAACGGCGGCCCAGCGACCGGCCTAGAACCTAAAACTTGTCAATTCAAATACTAATTCTGTTCAAAAGCAAAAACGTGATTGGCCATTTTATAAGTTTATATAATTGACGTCATACGTCCACGATTGTAACCACTTAAACCACTTGAAAATAAAGGCAGAAGCCGTATACGTTTTCAAAAGGTTTTTTAGTACTGTCAGGAGCAATAAGCGTGTATCTAACTCAAAAAATGTAATCACGAAGATTTAGCTTTTTTAATGAGACGGCTTTTTTATTGACCTAAAAGGCCAGATCAGTTAACTTATTATGCCGTTTGATGATGGAAGGAGCTCGAGGAGGCCTTTGCCAAAAACTTACGAAATAAAGGCTTATGTTGTGTTATGTCATGATGTGTTGTGTTTGGCAGGGCGTCGACGCAGAACAGCCAGCGGAGCCTGCCCGAGATCCCGCAACCCCTGGGTCGCCACGAGAGCGGCGACACCGCTTCGGAAATATATGCCACTGTCAACTTGGATGCTGGTAATTTGCTACATTTAGGGCTGGGTGCAACCAGTCTGTTATTCGATTTCCAATATTGTTTATCGTCAACGTTAAAATGTTCGTGTATTGAGAAGAGTTTTCTATGGGATCAGCAGCTGCGCCGCCATGTTTAAAAAGTTAATTAGTGCGTTAATTGTGCGTGGTGCAACCCGCCCTTACTCTTATTGCTTCTTAACTAGCCAGCCATCCTCCTTTTTAAAATAATTTAAAGTCTGTCGATCACTGAATTAAACTTATTTTACACATTAATACAAATAAAACGATACTTAATAACTCTGATGTTCCGAGAAGAGTACGTCAAAAATATATTTTTAAATCTGCTTTGGCAAAAACTAAGTGAAACAGGTGTACCGACGGAGTGTGTGGGCCTGTTTAGGCACTGGTACAAAAATCAGTTAAACCAGGTAAGGTGGGCAGGTAGGTTGTCCAGCGAGTATAAGCTTGAATGCGGGGTGAGACAGGGTGGTATTACCTCACCTAAGCTGTTCAACTTATACATCAACAAGCTGATAGAGGGGCTTAGTGGCATGCATGCGGGATGCTATGTGGGTAGCACTTGTGTTAACAGCCTAAGTTATGCCGATGACATGGTGCTGCTGAGCCCGGCTGTCAGCGCGCTGGAGGAGCTGCTTGCCCACTGCGAAGCCTACGCCTTGACCCATGGACTGGAGTACAATACGAAAAAGAGTGAGGTGTTAATATTTAAGGCGGGCAAAATCAAGCCATACTATGTACCACCTATTGTGTTGAACTCTAGTCCATTAAAAGTGGTTGATAAGGTCAAATACCTGGGGCACATCCTCACGAGTGACCTAAAGGATGACTTAGACGTCGAAAGGGAGCGCAGGGCGTTGGCGGTCCGGAGTAACATGGTTGCCCGCAGGTTTGCTCGTTGTTCAAGTGATGTAAAAATAACGCTATTTAAATCGTACTGTCAAACCTTGTACACGAGCAGCCTGTGGGTACGGTACACGAAACGGGCCTACAACGCCTTGCGCGTACAGTACAACAATGCCTTTAGAATGCTGATGGGACTGCCTAGCCGGTGCTCTGCATCGGGCATGTTTGTGGCAGCGCGCACGGATAGTTTTCAGGCTATAATTCGGAAAAATATAGTCTCATTACTAAGTCGTGTGCGAAGTAGTCCCAACAGCATTCTAAAGGAAATTGCCGACAGGTTTGAGTGTCCAATCCTAAAATATTGGACTGGGCAGATAAAAAGTGTAGCGCAATTTGAAGTGTAAAAATTATTATGTGTAAATTTTATGATTGTAATTAAGTTAAATTATTAAGACTAACACTAGATTAAGATTTTTGTTTGTTTGTTACTAACACTCTATGGATACATGTTTGTCCGAAATAAAGAAATTTTATTTATTTTATTTATTTATAAATGGGCATGCCTACGAGATTAAGGCGCTTGGCGCTGATTGTGGCCGAAAACTGTTACTTTCTAAGGGATATATCTCAATAACGGGTTATTCAAAAAATTTTAAAAAATATATGTTAATTAACATTTCATGTACAACATTGTCAACGTTTGAATAACTCGTGTAACGTATAGTTTCTCCGTTATTTAAATGTAACGAAATGTCGTATACGGTAAATTTTGCTTATATCTACTGAACGGCTCATTCGATTTAAAATATTGTTGAACTTAAAAATGTAAATTGATTAAATTTTCTTAAACAACTTTAATTCCACATTTCGTGCGTTGGTAGCTCGAAAACGGCGTTGCTGGCAGTCGTCAGCTAGCTTTGAGACGAGGAGGCTTTGTCGCTCGTCGCTCCGTGCTTCCCTTGTACTACAAATACTTGTGCTTGGCCCGTGAGCAATAATATCGGACTTAGTGTGCCTAAAGACTAAATAACTGCAGAGGCTTCATGCGGTGCGGACATAACATGTCTTCCCGAAATCAATAATGTGTAGACGTTTTATCTACTCGTATTTGTAAACGTACTCGTATGCATGTTCATGTACGTTCGTATAAAAAGTGTACTTTATTTAGATTATAATACAAGTAAAAAACAAATGAAATAAAAATGGAGGAAAAAACAAAAATCATGAATCTCATAATGCTCTGAAAACAAATTTGGTCATGTAAGTGAACTACAATTATTATGTTTTAGTAGACTAATGCATCACGCAAAATAGGCGTTAGTCGTCGAGTTGCGGAAATCTGCTAGTACTGCAATACAATAGACTAATAATTAATTTAATAAAAACTCCAAAGGACCGAATATATTTAAACATATTTATTTAAGAATACCGTTTTCTAAACGAATGTAATATGCGTTTTATTTTAAGATTAAACACAATCTTTAATGTTATACTTTATACTAATTTATCAAATCAAGAAATTGCGAAGTAAACTGCAAAGGATTGCATATAAACCGGCCAAGAGAATGTGGGGCTATGCTCAGTGTAGGGATCCGTAGTTGCCGGCCTGTTACAATACATCCATTCAAAAGGTAGTTTATAAAGGGATATTTTGTGGCACTTACGTTATTTTACTATATTAGGCATAACTCAAAAATGGCTCAACCGATTTTATTCCATATAGTTTTTATTTAAAATACGTGATAAGTATTTCAATGGCCTCACTTCCAGGAATTTTCTCAAATTTTTTGGACCCACGGTTCAAAAATCAAAGAGCATTTTAAACTTTCGGAGCTATTATTTACGAAAGTATTCGTTTTATCCAAAAGTTGTTTAAGGCTTATTCTTTTTGAAAGACCTATCCAACAATGTGTTTCAGATACTTATTGTTTTACCACTTTGTAGGCGTAATTAAAACACATAAATACTCATACCAAATTTCAGTGTACTAACTATCACTGAGCAAAGCCTGATTGAGATTCTAATAAAAAAATGCTGATATTTAAGATGTATGTAAGAATAAAGGAAAAAAAGCTTTTTTTATGTACCACGACGCTGGCAAACAAGCATACGACCCGTCTGATGGAAAGCAGTTATAAAGCCTATGGACGCCTGCAACCCAAGAAGATTCACATGTGCGTTGACTACCCTAAAAAAACTTTACTATGTCGGTGAAATGCAAATAAATACAAATTTTATATTAATTATCAACACAAGTAAATAAATAAATTACTACTAAGGGTTAATACTACCTATCAAATATCTTTAAAAGACCGGCCAAGTTTGTAAGTTCTTGGAGATAACTCAAAAACGGATGAACCGAAAATATGTGAAATAATTTTCGTAGAAATTAAGTACTAAGCCTTCTTGGTTTTTTTCGTATTTTTTAGACTTACGGATTAAAAGTTTGATGGGGGGGGGCATTAAATTTAGACTTTCGAAGCAATTATTTCTGAAAATATTGACTTAATAAAAAAAGTCTTAAAAATTTAAAGCCGTATCGTACAGCATGTTCATATTTACGAAAAAAATATTTTTGACATTTAGTTTGGCATATGTATGTATGGAGTGCCGCCCCTAAAAGTTTTTTAGCAATTTAGCCAGAAAACTAAGTAGCGGCACATGAAACACACCTCTGGATAAAATTTCAGTAATATATGTTTTATAATAAAATGGCTGTGACAGACGGACATGTTTCAAAAAACTTTTAAGGGTTCCGTTTTTGCCATTTTGGCTATGGAACCGTAAGAAGTGTTTGCGCTGTATTATATTTCACAAATGCCGCTCCTTTCACATTTTTGCATTTTTATTATTCGCTACTCGCAACACGCTTAGTTTTGTTAATTTATCGTAATTAAGTGAATTTTTACGGTTAATATTTAAAATCGCAACAAAAAAATAACACCGCTTTGATGTGCATTCAGTTTTTTTGCTGTACAGTCACGTCTGAAAATATGGATACATTTAATGTGACAAAAATATGTAGCCACGATTCTATTACCAAGGCGTAAGGTCTTGGATACATGTTTTTGTCACATTAAATGTATCCATATTTTCAGACGTGACCGTACTAGGCAGTATTTTTTTGTTTTTTTCTGATATGCGGAATATTTTTAACCATATTTCGTAAATTCATAAATATTTTTCCGCTCACTGTACTTCAAATTCAAAATCTAGGTTTTTATTTTTTTACATAAAAATCTACTTATCGAGATCGTTATACTTATCTTATTTAATAGGTAAGTAGCATTCCTAAAAATGTCACGTAGTATTCAAATCACAAAACATCCGCAAAAGGATTATAATTATTATAAAGCTGCCCGCGCGCCTCTGGGTAAAGTCATATTCTTTGAACATTATTGCGGTGCATCGCGGCGGATTTACGCACGATCGCAATGATAGGGGTAAGCGGGTGGCGCGGGTAGAGAGCGCCCAAACGCTCAAGGATACTCCGGCGACAATCGTCTTAAGCACCGTTTTATTTCTTATAAAGTCTTTTGAAGTTAAGCTGTGAGCACATCTAAAAATATATTTGGTTCGACATATTTGTTGTAGAGCTATTTATACTCGTAATGATATATTAATGTCAGTCAATTAGGCATTAAAACAGTAGTTACACCTCATTATTTAAATACGAGAAACAAAACTGCTTAGTCAGATTTCCATTAAAAATATTGTCAATCAACTATGTAATTGAGATAATCCTCGGTAATGTTTGGGGTTCGACTTTGAAGCGATAATAGTGAAAGACTACTAATAGATAACAGAAAATAATTGATTCATATGCCGTTATCTGATTCGGTTTGTCTAAAAACTGTCATATCATGGTCCGACGGTAAATCCCAAATTGTATAGAAGAGTAACGTAACGAACAAGCCCACTTCTTTTTTAAGTAAATATTTATGTTATCTTATCGTATCGATTCTTGTCGACATGGCTACTGAAAAGCGTGTCCTTTCCTGCCATTAATCGCACTTAATAGTTTAACGCACATGAAGCATCGCCGCCGCCATATCGATAGGTTAGGCACATAGCTGATAACTATGTTGTAGGCATCCCATTATCTGCTTAGTTTTGATAATAGATAACTAAATCGATCGATTGTTTACTTCCAGGAAACAAGACCGCAGCGGATGCATCAACGAGCCGCGACCATCCCTACGAGCATGCCTACGCTAAGCTGCAGAATGAGAATCATAATGTGTAAGTGTTATCTGCAAGCATGCATGTGTTTGAGTAGGTACATTGAATACATGCGCTTTGTTTTCCTTTCATTCATTCGGATTATTCGTCGGACACTTGCCGAAAGGCAGTGTATCAGATTGCACGTCTTATCACTTACAAGTTTATGCGTTTTTTTTAAATAGAACTACGGTTTTTGCAGTCGAAGCATTTTTTTCTTTCCCTGCAACTCATTTATAGAATGAAATTTTATAAATTGTGTTTGTGTCGGAGTTGGAGGTATTTACAGGCCAAATTAATACCTAATTAATGAAATGGAGATGGAAATATACGTTTCAATTGTTTTTGTTAACATTTCAGTACCGTGGAAATAACGCCTGACAACCGAGAGGATGAGATAGCAATAGACGAAAGAGACGCGAGCCAATCTGGACCAGGTACAGTTACAATTTTTGACCGAGCGATAGCGAAGGTCTAGATTTCAGCTAGGGCAAAAATAGTTTCGTGTCGCATTTCGCAACCAATTCCCGTGAAATTTTGTAAGCTATAGTTAAGTTTTTTTAGTCATTTCATTTTTGAAAAATATCAGTTATGGTGGAAATTGGCACAAAGGACTTGATCGCCGTAATGGTCTATGACGCTTAAGACCACTGTGAGTTCGTTAACATATTGTATATCTATCAAAATGGCGGGAAGCCAAACATCTATTCAGTTTAAGTTATGCTCGCGAGGTCTACGGCATATGGCCACTAGTTTAACTTTTAAGATTAGTAACATACAGATATCTTAAAACCTTGTTATCTTTTGTTGTTTTGCTTGCATTATACCTATTTGCTTGTATTACTCGTTCCAGCGCGTGTGGAATGCTGCCTCTAATTGTATTATGTTAATTACAATAAACAGTATGAACATTAAACACGGTCACGCGTTACCATAGCTACTCTTATTAATAGACCGGCCAATCATATATGTCGCTAGCAATCCTAGCAGTGCCGTTAAAAATTAAATTTGTAAATCATATGGCAGCTAGATAGCTGCGGGTTGATTGTATGAGTATGATGGATTCATAGCCATATTCACTAATAATGTTTTCGCGATTACGGATGATAATAGAGAGGGGGGGGGGGGGGGGGGGGGATTTAGGGGAAGTGTAAAACCCCGCAAATCGTGAATAGTGCCATCTTTTGTTTTTTGGCCACATATGAGGTAACCACTAGATAAGCCTCATAAGGTGACTTGGGGTCACCGCACGTTGGAGTAAAACGACTAATAAATTGCACGGCCGCCCGCCGAGTCGTTCAGTTGCGTCCAAGTTTTAGACCTGCTCGTATCGTGCGTTTATGCGAGAAATAAATTAAATACGTGAGGAAAATTATTGAAATCATGGGATATTGTTGTGTAAGGTGCTGTGGAAACAATTCCAAAACTTCAAGTTTAAATAAAAATGGCATAACATTCCACAAGTAAGTCGAAATCATCGTTTGTTTGATAATTTCTTTCTGGCCAGCGGAGTTCATTGAAGTCTGGACGCTGAGAAGTAGTTAGTTAGTCTGTCCCCTTCCTTCAAATTGAACATACAATGTGCTATTCCTTTCTGGCGGAGCACGTGTAGAACTAGTGATGCGCGTTTGATAACTTTGATAAATACCGGATTTACCGATACCACGTGGTTTCGCGCGTACCGAATTTAAGATATATTTTAGAAAACAGATATCGCGCTACCTTTACCTTTTTTATTTTATTTTACTTTGAGTAGTTAATCTGTAGTATCTGTAGTTTTATGTAGTTGGTAGTTAGTAGTTATATAGACAAGTAATGAGTATGTTTACCAATACTGGTATTATACATTATAATATGTAATTAAGTAATTGTACTGTACATTTTAAACGCAAGCTTTTCAGGGTTATGCTAATAAATCACAGGTGGGCCTGATGATGAACCATGTTGAAGATTAAGGGAACTCCGAGTTGGTTTGTAATATATATTGTGTGTGAGGGCTTTTTAGAATCCACTTGGTGAGCAGTTGGGTCTACAGTCACAAGATTTCGCTGATGAAGAACTTCGAGGAAGTGCGACGGAACTCAGAGTTGGTTTGAGATGGATATATGTTGTAAGGGTTTTTTAGAATATACTTGGTGAGCAGTTGGGTCTACAGTCACAAAATCACGCTGATGATGAACTTCGAGGAAGTGCAACGGAACTCGGGATTGGTTTGAGATAGATATATGTTGTAAGGGTTTTTTAGAATATACTTGGTGAGCAGTTGGGTCTACAGTCACAAGATCACGCTGATGTTGAACTTCGAGGAAGTGCAACGGAACTCGGGATTGGTTTGAGATAGGTATATGCTGTGAGGGCTTTTTAGAATCCACTTGGTGAGTAGTTGGGTCTACAGTCACAAGGTAATGAAATGTCAAAAAGGGGCTTAGGAGCCAGTTTTGGCCAGTTCTTAGGTACATTTTCAAAGTAGGTACATAGATAAGTACATATTTCATATTGTTACCGATTTAGTAAACAGCAAGTATCATAATTTACCTACAATAAATTACGGTACAATACATTCCGGTACCGGTTACATTCCGGTACCGGTTACCACATGTATTGAACATTTCCCATCACTACGCATTCACCCGACAGCGCGCGGTCCTTGAAACGACCAATCGCAGCACCGATATTACCCACCCGCCCCGCATGTCTTCCGCATGTTTTGGTGACTTCGTCCGCGAACAAAATTAGCAAGATTATTACTCTATAGGAGGTTCTCTGTGTTTTTGGCCCCGTAAATTACTTAGACTATTTACCGTAGAATTT
The DNA here is from genome assembly GCA_947086415.1 of Pammene aurita. Lineage (NCBI taxonomy): Eukaryota > Metazoa > Arthropoda > Insecta > Lepidoptera > Tortricidae > Pammene > Pammene aurita. Next base: position 36,092,991 of record OX352291.1, read on the forward strand.
GACATATCTAAATCAACAAGATGTTTTTTACGATTGCAACGCCATCTACTCATGGCTTTGCGCGTTTATCCTCTACGTATTGATGTACTGTACAGTAAACCAATTTGATTCCTAGGCCACTCTAGAACCTCGTCACAATAGCTAGTTTAGTAGCGAATAGGTATACGTATCCACGGGCAACTGTCATTACGACAAGGTTCTACAGTGGCCTAGGAATCAAATTGGTTGACCGTACGTTTCCCACTCACACGGTTGTTGAATTTACAGCGGTAAGCCACGCCGTAACAGGCATAGGAGCCGTTGCAGTCCCCGACGGACTACGGTGTAGTCTTTCGTCATATAGTTTGGCAAATCATTTTTGTCAGTAGAAACGCGCGGCAAATTCAAAATACGTACATGTGGCAACCCTTTGTGATGAGACACCGTATTTCATGACGAACATTTCAATTCACATTTAATTTGTTTCCAGTGCATTTCACTCTCTCATCTTAAGTGCGAGTGAGATAGAACTCCTGCAACGTTCCCAATTAAATTTAAATTAATTTTTAAGGCATATGTCAATTGCCTCAACCAGATTATCTGTTGCAGTTGATGACAGATCAGACGAAATATATTTTACACACCGTAAATGTCATCTAATGAAAGGGGCGGAAATACCAACTAAAATTAAAAACATACAATTTGATGATCATTGCTGCTTTTTTCACAGATTCTTAGTGTTGTCATACTTTTGTTCGCTGTACATTGCTACTGCGTTCGTTGGCTGGCCAGACTATATTTACTAGTCCTGTACGTTACGTTCGTAGATTCGGTGGTGATATCGGCGCGCGTGGCCATCAGCGGCGCGCTGCCGTCCAGCCACGAGCTCCCGTACATCACGCCGCCGTCGCCGCGCCACAACCAGCAGCACTTCAGCGGCGACTCCACCGACTCGGCCAGTGAGTTGTCGTACCCGAGTCATGCGATTGTTGTAGGTGTTCCTAAGGGTGCATACTGAGTGGATGATCAGCGGTGCGTTCGGTTTTGTGACTGGCATCCGTTAATGCTGATCAAATCTCTTGGAAGCTCGATGCAATGCATGTCGCGCACACCTATAGTGATATGAGTATTTTTTACAGTAGCTCGGGTATTTCCTGTTGGAAAACTGGAGTAGCCTAAGTGAAGTCAGTTCTTTTTTGATTAACACTTTCATGACCAGGAACCCGACTGCCGGGTTCTCTCTTCGTAGCTACTACGCGCTACATACGACAAATACGTGGCTACGGGCTACGAGCGTAGCGCGTAGCACTAGGTGGTATGGAAAGTGTTAAAATTACATAATAATAGTCCTAAGTCATCTTAATTATCCCTCTTTTAATTTACATGAAAGTTGAAAACCGGAATAAGCGGTCGCGCTCCCATATTACATTAGTACGGCAGCGCTTATGTCTGGTGACTATATCTTATATTCTCCATCTTATAGTCGATGCAATCTGAGGTCGACTCATCATGTTATGTTTGGGGTAACGGGGACTGAAAAGCCCACTTCGGTTAGGACCCTCTGATTTAAGTTTCACGTTGTGTGGCAGAGGGCTACACGAGCATCTCCGTGCGGGAGCCGCTGAGCAACATCCGCGCGCAGAGCACCGCGGCGCCCGCCGCGCCACACTATGCCACCGTCTCCGACGATTCAGGTGAGTTTGTGTTTTACATATCCACTATTGGAAGTATTCCTTAAGTTCAAAAATAGGAGTTTTCACGCTACTGTTCGGAAATGTGACAAAAGATGGTCAAAATCCAAGCTGGAAAGTAAGCATTTGCTGTAGCACCTGAACCACCACTACAGCAATGTTATTGTAGCGATGAAATGTCATTAGTTGGAAAGTAAATTGTCCAGTTATGTCATTGCATTCATTAAAAACATTAAAAGGTTTTTTTTGGCACAACTTTATATTTCAAAAATAAAAAAAGGTTGTTTATCGGGCCAACTACCTGTTTAAAAAAAAAAGGAACGTCAAAACCATTTATTCACCCTTAAGGCGTTTTTACTTTTTTAGCCGTTTGTGGTTCTCTACCAAAAACGCCACTAAGCAATGAGTCGGTTTGAAGCAAACAACTGAAAAACGCTTCTTGAAAGTGAAAAAAAAAGTAAAAAAGGCGGGAATGTAATACTAAATTGGATATGCTATTAAAGCATTTATAATATTATGTTATGACAAATGTATTTTTTATTTCCTCACAGTAGTCGTGAAAAGCACTATGTAATATCTCGGCCGAAAACGCTATAGGTGGACTCGTATCTCGAACTAACTCGATCCACCTATAGCTTACTTTCAAGCCTCTACAACAATGTACTATAGTTGGCTACGCAGTACTTCTTTTTGACTCCCAATCATATAGACAGTTGTCAGAGTCTCATGGCGAGGTGTTGTTTGTGTGCAGACGAGATGTACTGCGCGATCGAGGAGGCGGCGGCGGGCTCGGGCTCCGACACGTACGCGCAGATCCCCGAGCCGCGCCGCCGCGCCGCCGCGCCGCGCGACGCCGAGCACGCCGCCAGGTACACACGCACGCGCGCGCGCACACACACACACACACACGCGCGCACACGCACACACGCACACATACACACACACACACACGCACGCCGTGCGAACAGGGAACGGCGCAAGGTCATGCGTAACGACCTCGACCCAATGTCTTGCCGCAGGGCGAACGTGCAATCCTATTATATAGGGTTTTCCAATAAGGGCGGGTCGATTATAAAATACAATAAAACAGGCTATGTGTAATATACACGGTGCCCATGAGCATTGCGAGAGATTTTAACCACGCATTTCTGAGGTCAAAAGAATGAAAAAACATTATATGACTTTTGTTGTAAAACGCCAAAAAAAAATTTTTTTTTTATTCTTTTTTTTCAGTTTTTTGGAATGCTGTTCTACATAAAAAGTAAATGTCATTAGAAAAAAGTAACGGAAAAAGTAAATTGCTACATTTTTTCTCGTAAAAACTAGTCCATGAAAAGTGTTTCTTAGGTCTTTGATATCAGTCAATAAGAGATGTCTAGACTATGCCCCATACCGGTGAGATCGCCATCAAAAAATCATTTTACACTGAGAAACAATTCAAAATGCAATTTTTTGTAAGTAGTATTTACTCTGAAACTATGGCGAATTTCGGAAAAGTTTAAAGGACATTTTGTTCTCTAAATATGATCATGAATACACTGTTAAAGTCTCTCGCAATGCTCACGGGCACGTTGTATTAATTACTTTTTAGTTTTATTATAAAGTTCCATGTGTGCATTTTTTTGTGAAATATGACATCGTTCAACTGTCCGCCTCGGCTTCTTCTGGTAGCCGATATCCTAGAAGTCTAGAAATTTTCAATAACTCTGTCGCATAGATCAGGCTGAATTTCAGCGATGGCTTGGGATGTATCGATTTTAAGGACAGAAAGTAGAGTGTAAAATGGGTTTTATGGACGAGTTATACATTCTACTTTTCACTTCGGTTGCGAGGAAATTATTTATCGTTAATCGTAAAACAATTTCGAGTTTTAACACAAATATTACAATATGGTTTCCGCCAATTTATGGTGACTCTGTTCGGCGCAGGATAGCGCGCGGTTATTCGAATGAAATACTTTAACCCTTTGACCGCCAAAGCCGTTCAAACACGTCAACGAAAAGTCGTGTCAGCGCCATGACGTGTTAAAACGTCCAAAATGAGAGATCAAAATACTCCTTAATAAACAACCGGTATAGATATATTTTTGTATATTTATTATAGCTCTACGATTCACCGATCTTTTTAGTTAAAATTTCATTCAAAATAACCCGTAACTCAAGAAGAAAAATGAAAATACCTCAAAGCTATTTAAAAGAACAAAAAGGCACTGCCCTCCTCGCCGTTGACGGGTAATCACGGCAAGCGGCGTGACGTCACTTCGAAATAGTGTTGTTCTTTTGAAAGCATAGTGGTCGATGTTGATTATTGTATGAACATTAACCAAACACTGTAATTATGAATGCTTTTCGCATTTTAAGCTTTATTATATAATAAAACTAATTATTAAACTGTGATTCGTGTAGAAGATTAGTTTTAGGAACTACATATCGTAATGTTAAAAAAGGTATATATTTAAAAAAAATCAATTTTTACTTTTTTTTTTTTTTTTTTATACCACGACGGTGGCAAACAAGCATACGGCCCGCCTGATGGTAAGCAGCTACCGTAACCTATGGACGCCTGCAACTCCAAAGGCGTCACATGCGCGTTGCCGACCCTTTACAAAAAGGAGGATTCACTGTGTTGACGACTAAAGGAACAAGAAGGTCCCTCATCGTCAACACACTGGGTCCTCTTTGAGCTCTTTGGCAACCTTACTCACCAGCAGGAACACAACACTATGAGTAGGGTCTAGTGCTATTTGGCTGTGGTTTTCTGTAAGGTGGAGGTACTTCCCCAGTCGGGCTCTGCTCCAGATTTGAGCGATGACATTCGCTGAACGTGCCCTACCACACTTAGCGAGATGCCATTCGCAGTGCCCATACCTCTCTTTTTGGCGTAGTTTAAGGACATACCCAGGTCCGGACGTAGTTTAAGGACATACCCCGGGTCCAAACTTAATAACCACCATACACGGGACCATACTTTAATAAGTATATGCATTATTAAAAAAACCGGCCAAGAGCGTGTCGGGCCACGCTCAGTGTAGGGTTCCGTAGTTTTCCGTCCGTCACAGTAAGTGTCCCCACTTAAGAGTTAAAATAACACCGCCATCAGGATATGATATGAGCGTTCCACGTACATCGACATCTATCGGCAAATTAAGTAAACTATTGCGCGCGAACTTAAAGTATGGAAGATGATTTTTATGGGATAATTCTTTATTGCGTGAGCCCGTTTTTACTTTATTTGAAAGCACGTCATTTCATTGTGATTTTGTAGAAATTACAGGTACAATAAACACCTGCTTATACGGTTAAATTACAAACTTAGTTCAGAAATTATATTGTAATTTTTTTTCAAAAACTATTCAACCTATCAAGTTCAAAATAATTTTCCTAGAAAGTTTTTATAAAGTTCTACTTATGAGATTTTTTTCATATTTTTAAAACTTATGGTTCAAAAGTTAGAGGGGGGGGGACACATTTTTTTTTACTTCTGGAGCGATTATTTCCGAAAATATTAACATTATCAAAAAATGATTTTAGTAAACCCCTATTCATTTTTAAATACCTATCCAACAATATATCACACGTTAGGGTTGAAATGAAAAAAAAAATCACTCCCCACTTTACGTATAGGGGAGGTACCCTAGTAAAACATTTTTTTCCACTTTTTATTTTAGCACTTTGTCGGCGTGATTGATATACATATTAGTACCAAATTTCAGCTTTCTAGTGCTAACGGTCACTGAGATTATCCGCGGACGGACGGACGGACGGACGGACGGACGGGCAGACATGGCGAAACTATAAGGGTTCCTAGTTGACTACGGAACCCTAAAAAGAAAGAGTTTTATTTAAGTCGCAATGGAATAAATACAATGCGTGTTATAAGGGCCGTATTTAAAACCTAACAATGTGTATGTCGTTTCTTTTAATCTTATTGCTTCACCGCATTCTTGTTGATCCTTAAACAATGATAAATACCACGACACGTGGGCTTTCGTTCCATTTCATTCATACCAAATATGTAAAAATAATGAAATGGTATTTTAGATAAAATGTCAACCAATATGAATGTTATCGGTGAGAGACCGAGTTTAAGTGAACAAAGAATATGTCATTAGGGATATACCAAGTTTCTTTAGGTACAAAAGAATGAAATTTGCGCGAGGTGTTTTTTACCTACACACCCGTTATGTCCGATGTTCATTAGCTTTTATCATAAAATTTATTTATTTGATGGTACCTATTGTTAAACATTTTTTTACTTGACTAAACACTTAAAAAACCTAACGTATATTCCTTCATACAGTTACACCACGGAAATATCGATACAGAAATGAATGAATATCTCTCACCCCCAACTCTAACATTCATAATAAGTTACGGTGCCACCAGCGCCAAAGCCGTTATAACACGTCAGCGCGTGTCGTTATCACTTAAGTAGTGTTGTGGCTATATTGACAAAATAAAATAAAATTGTATATTAATTTTTCTAGTTGCTTTTAGGTGTATAAGAAAAATACGAAATGAATAATCCTTACTATTATGATTTCTAAATATCTAAAGTGATTTTGCCTAACTAAATCCACTATTAGGCGGAAAGAAATGTTTCGTCGATATGTTGTTTTCCAATCACTACGGTATCTGAGTGCGCTCGTGCAAATTTCGCTCTGGCGCTGGTGGCACGATTTTTCTGTCCGATGCGTGGCGTTCAAAAGGTTAATAAGTATACCATAGTATTTCATTCAGATGACCGCGCGCTATCTTGCATCCACTTACAATAGCTCGTCCCAGCTGATTGCTGCCGCCGAGTGAAGGCGCGATCGGTTTATGAAAACATGTTGTACAAGTAAATGTCTCTTAACAGAAATTAAGAACACCCTGATGGTCCTCGATGGTGCACGACACGATCGGTTAAAAGAGACTTGCTTTTGTTTTACAAATTCATTTCAAACAGCCTAGCAACGGCCGTTTCATTGTAAGAGGTAGACTAATGTATAACAATCATCGATACTTAAAAGATTGTCAATCTAAGAGGCTGACAATAGCCGATGACCTCGAAATTGACTTACCTTAAACAGTTTATTAGGAATTACTTTTTATCGGGAAAGTAATAAAATGGTTAATACTCATTATATTTTTTTAAACTTTTGTTAAGTTCTATACACGATTGAACGAAATCGGCTCGATAGAAAATAATTCCGAAGTCTTAAAATTGGCTTTAAACTGTTTCACGTCTTTAGTCTTATACGCCTGTAATTAAGAACGAAATTGGAACATACCAAAAACTTAATCATTTTATATTTTTCAATGAATGCGTAGTTTTTTTTAATTCATCATTTTGCAGAATTTGCTGTTTCTCTTTCACTCGCGCCTAAAATGATAGGGAAGTAATTTAGCTGTTGTCTTCCCCTTAATATTTTAATTTTAGGAGGAGTGCGCCGCCTGAGATCGGAGCATCCACGTCGAACGCGACCCACTCGAGGCAAGGTATGTGTCTACCACACATTTACTATTTCGTGTCGTTTCGAGTCGGTTGACAGTTCAACCGACTTCAAGATTTCTCAACTCGTCAGGATATTTGTGTTTGAAATTATGTATGTCCACCGATATGTGGATTTTTTATGTATGTTTACGCATTTTTCGAAGACAGCTGGATCGATTTGTAAAATACTTTTTTTGTTTTAAATTAAAAGAAACATACCAGGTGGGATCTGATGATGAGATCCCACCTGGGAGAAATCGAGGGAAATCTTCAGATTGGGAAAAGACTAGGTAATTATTTTGTCATGTATATGCCTTATGTTTAGCCTAGAAAGAATATTATATGTCGATGTTTTTAGCCCACATATGCCCAGAGGATCGTTTTCGACTCTATGAAAAAACTCTGTTCTACGCAATAGCCTCGTAAGCAGTCCTAATTTTAGTACAAGTGAAATAGTGACCCAGTGTCCTAAAAATAGTACATCATATTTTAAACTTTCAGCTTCTGGAACAAAATCTAATTTTGAACAAGAAAGTTGACCTCGTGGGACATTAAGACTACATTTTACCGTCCTAAAAATAGGCCATTGGCTTACGAGGTTAAAATAGTAATGAGAGTGAGTTTGTAATGTTAAGAGATCAAAAACGACCCACTGCGCATATATGGGTTAATGTGAGAGTTTGTTATGCAGCGTCATCGTCTTCGTGCTCCAACTCCACGGGCGCGCTGGGCTCGCCCAAGCCGGAGAAGCGGCAGGCCAACTCCCCGCTGCCGCCGCCGCCGCCCGCGCCCCCGCACCCTCCCCCCTCCCACCCTCCGCCCTCCCACGCCCAACCTCGCGCCAGCCACCAGCGCATCTCCAGCACCGGTCAGTGGTTCCTACTAGGGCCTGCGATACTGCTATTTTTTGTATGGCCACTTCCAGAATTTCAATACAATACAAATATTCTTTACGTCACACCTGGCCATAATGTGAGTATTACCGCACGCTACGCGTACGGTAAATCTCGCATTATGGCCAGGTGGAGACGTAAAATTGTGTACTCACCACGGGCAGTAAAAAAGAAAGCCCTCTATCGCATATTTACAACCCTCGCCTGCGGCTCGGGTCACAAATACCTGCGATTTCGGGATTTCTTTCTTTTACAGTCCTTGGTAAGTAATGTACTATTATTGTATGGCCAATTCCGGAATTCTATTTCCTTCAAGCCGGACTTATTCCGATCGGTAACTTATAAAATCTTACAAATAACGTTCATGAGTTGTAGGAGACAATATAAAACCCTTACTGGTGCTAATTATTAATATATTTAAAGTTTTAAATTCCGATTTAAGTCACACGGTAGCACAGACCCTCCAATACGTAAGGAAGTGTTCTTCTGTTCTCTAAAACAGCTCTTTTACCATTGAAGTGTCTATGTCAAAACTAAATATTTAAACTAAGCTACAAGATGACAGACCTTTCTTCAACGCACACGATTCCTATCAGGAAAATGTTGATGAACCGGTTATTTTAACGGCCTATCACGCTTATGTAACATCGACACTATCATGTTCTGGGCAAACTCAGTTGATAGAGAAACTGCATTTAAAGCGCAAAAGAGATGCGTTAGATCTTTATGTGGAATTCAGCTACCAGCTTCGTGCGTACCACACTTTAAAAAGCTACGTATATTGACTCTGCCTTGTTTGTATATTTATGAATTAGTTATTTTTGTTAAAAGCAACCTGCACTTATTTAGAAGATTTAAGAGTATTCGTTTAAGAAATAAAATAGCTTCAATGTCTTCCGACACAGCATTTTTAAAGAAAAGTATACTTGGTATGGCTCCAAAAATCTATAATAAAGTTCCGAAACAAATAAGAAGTATAGAAAATATTATAAGTTTCAAAAGAAAATTATTTGATTTTTTAGTGGATAGTACATATTATACTGTTAAGGGTTTTTTGTCCGACTGCAATTAATATTAACATGTAGTTACAGATTTAAAGAAAAAACACTAAAATTTGTATGCCCTGTGGCCCGACATGGTGATGCTACTCTAATTCTGTAAGACCTGTACCTCTGTTTGTACTATATACCCATGTTGTACAAATAAACTATTTGACTTTGACTTTGACTTTAGGACTTAACACGTTTTACTTTATTGATCGATTCTAACAAAATACAAATAATTTATTGAGAAAAAGTATAGTACAGTGTTTGCTCTTACGGACTAAGATTTTTTAACGACAAGTGGTTAACAAATGCCTCAACTAGGATGCCCTGTGTTTCGTCGATCAATTCGTATTAAACGATCGATAAAAGTAAACATATGTATGTACATTTATTTTTTTAAACACGCCAACTATACCCTAAATGAAAATAGATGTCATATACTTCAGAAAAAGTGACCAAACCCTCCGGTGTCCGAGGCTAGATTTGAACTGGCGTCTTCAGCTTTCGCGGCTGACGTCCTGACCAGTGACCACCCGGTCACGGCGGAACTTGACAAATTTTCTCATGTATATGCAATCTCTGAATTTGAAACGGCTAGGCGCCGTTGAAGATTTATACCCTAAATGTTAACTTTAATGTTTAAAAACTCTTTATTATATCGTCGTTCCCTCCAGGTGACCTCTTCAACAACGATAAGCTCCGCCGGAGTCTGAACGAGAAACATCAACGCAACAACAGCTGCGTGAGCTCGTCCGACTTCTACGGCTGCAACTACCCCGTGGACAAGCACCGCTTCAGCTCGGGCGAGCTCACCCGGCCGCTGGTGGCGAAGGTCATCGACCTCGAGCGCGCCGAGCCGGACAACTCCCCCCCCCACGGCAGCCCCGCGCGCAACGTGGACGACATGTACGCCAAGGTCGGTCATGCCGAGCTACTGGTCTAAGAGCTGCCCACGTCAGATGTGACACAATAATGAGAGCAATGAAACATGTCTAGTTAGACTGCTTTACCATCCTTATTGCTAGATCCGGGCATCTGGCAGCTTTTAATGGGTGGATGTCAGAGTGACAGACCAACAAAGTTTTTAAGTTGGAAAAAAGTAATACCAAAATAGGTAAAAAATGCCAAAGTTCTGTAATTTATAGAGGACAGGGCCTATATTTTACCATTAGATTAAAAACCATTGTCTATTATTGCGGAAACAAAAACAGTAGGTGACTAACTAAAAATTGCATTTTACATCATTTAGCACTACTTTCCCCCAACAGACCCTTCTGGATATGATATAACCTAATTAATTACATAATTTCCCATAATATTTCATTAAACCCAGAACTCTAGGATTTGTTTTCTTCAAGTTATTTGCATTCTTTGACCTCCACCACTTTACAGCTGCCAGATGTCCGGAGCTAGAAATAAGCATAATATAGCAAACTAACTACATGGGTTTCGTTGCTCTCATTATTGTGTCATATCTGACTTGGCCAGCTCTCCGTCTATACCAGCCACCACCGGGGCCGGCGTAGCGTGCGGTCACGTTGCTCATGGGTTGTGCTAATTGAACGAGCGGAGCGTAGGCGAAGCAATTTCCTATAAAAAGAACTTCTGGCTAATGGGACGTCTCGGCATTTCGATGGCTTTTTGATTTTGAAAGTTTGTTCCGCGATAACTTTAGTAACGCTTTTCTGAACTTCATGAAATTTGTTGGGATTGTAGCAGAGATACATACAACTTGAGAGTTCGTATATGAGCAAGATCGACCAAGGAGTTATGAAGCTAGAAGGCGCGAAAAAATCATCATAAGGGCCTTGTTATATTGGTCATCTGATAATTCTGGGATAATTTCGAGAATAATTATAATTATTTATTATGAGCCTATTGTGTCCCACTGCTGGGCAAAGGCCTCCTCTCTTTTCGTCCATTCGTCCCGGTCTAGCGCTGCGTCTGGCCAGTCTCGCAAAAAGGAGTCCAAATTTACCATCGCCGTCGAGGTCTGATGGATCCTCGGTTTGACTCGTGACGTGAGGCACCCACGTAGTGGTTATCTTAGCCTGTGGGCTTGTGAGTCGTTTGACATGCGACAGATACAGCCTAGTCCCACTTTAACTTGGCTGCTTTCCATGCTACATCTATTATTTGTGCTTTAGACAACAGTGGTGTTCCGGATACGATCCCTTATTTTCCCGCGTAATATACTGCGCTCTATAGCTCGCTAGCAAACCCGAGTTCGGACTTCTGAGCTTCCGTCAAAGACCAAGTCTGAGCACCGTAGGTGAGGATTGGAAGTATGCACATGTCCATGAGCCTACGTTTAAGTGATAGAGGTAGGTCTCCCTTCATAAATTGTTTCATGGACCAAGCGTTTTCGGCTCGGCTCTTTCAGGCGTTTTCGGCTCGTCTTTCGACATATTTTTGTCGTGCCTGGAAAGAGACTATTTGGCCCAAATAAAGGTTTTCATGGACATACTCCGTTTACCTCTATCATACGTCTGGTGCCATAATAATCATGACTTTGGTTTTAGACATTCATCTTCAGCCCGACTTCGAGGCTTGCGTTGCTAAGGTCTTCTAGCATAAGATGTAGCTCGGATGCCGTCGAGGAAAATAGGTTGGGCTGAAGATGAATATGTCTAAGACCAAAGTCATGGTCGAAGGTTGATTAACCTCCTCTCGCCGACGAGTAGTCCCATCCCTCTCCAGCGCGGCGCAAGCTTCTGGAAGACATATTCCAATGTACTGGTGAAAATATTCAGCGAAAGTAGATCTCCTTGCTTTTCTCCTCTCTGTACTTCGAAACCGGACGGACGGGTTTTCGAGAATTATGCATGTTTAACTATTTAGTCAATAATTTAAATTGTAGTAGAAATGGTCCTAAATGGTTCGATCGTACCCACGGCGAACTTGACTGACACACTACCGTGTGTCTTGATTTTTAACTAGCGGAGCGTAAGCGAAGCGAAGTTCTTACAAACAACTTCGGACACAACAGTCACCTGGCTTCTGGGATCTCTCGGCATTTCGATGGCTTTTTGATTTTGAGAGTTTGTTCCGCGATAACTTTAGTAACTTATCTAAAATTTGTTGAGGTTGTAGCAGAGATATATATAATTTGAGAGTTCGTATATGAGCAGGATCGATCAAGGTGTTGTGGACCTAAAAGGCAAAAAAACTACATAAAGGGTCTTGTTATTTTGGTCAACTCCATTGCAAGTAAATCTCGACTTCTCAGTTCGAGGCGGATTACTAGTATATCTCCTACTTGAAATGTGTTATTTATAATTACCATATAAGCGCTTTGTGTAACTGTGACCATGTATGTGAATAAATAAGATTTCAATTTCAATTAAAGGTCATGAAGAAGAGTAAGGGAAAGCCCCAGGACGAGTCCCGACACACCAAAGACGGGCCGAGCGACGAGCCACGGGCCGGCAAGTACCGCGCCGACGACCCCGGCTACGAGACCATCGACCGGAACAAGTCCAGCCACGGCTACGAGACCATAGCGCACAAGGAGCGCAAGGTATCCCAGAACCAGGACCCCGGCTACGAAACTGTAAAGGACATAAGCAAGTCCGCCCTCAACCCCAACTTCGCCAACAACAACATGCTCGGCAAACTCAACCACGTGTCCGACAGCGGCCCCGGCAGCCTGGTCAGCGACGCCGGCTACGAGCTCATCTCCAAGGTCGACAACGGCGCGTCCGACTCCGAGCCCAACTACGAGGTCCTCCGCCACCAACCCCCCACCCCGCCCTACGCCACCATCGCCCCCGCCTACTCCACCGTCAACAAGCGGCACAAGTACGACTGGCCCAACAACAACGGCGACCTCGTCGACTCCACGTACGAGTCCATGCCGCACGACCCGCTCTACAAGGGCAGCGGCAGCGAGTCGGACCCCAACTACGAGTCCGTCCGCCCGAAGGAGCCCAACTACGACCCAAACTACGAATCACTGAGACTCAAGGACCCCAAATACGAGTCTGTTCGGTCGAAAGCATCCAAAAGCGACTCGATGAGATCCAAGAAGGATCCGAACTACGAGAGCGTGAAATATTTCGAGCTGTCTAAAAAGGATCCGCCGTACGAGGAGTTGAATAACGAGGCGGGCGCCTGTGTTGAGCGCTCTGACTCGGGCGCTGGCTACGAGCGCATCGCGGCGCCCCGGGCGCCGCCCGCCGTCAACGGCGCCCCCGCCGATGCCGTCAGCGACTACTTTCAAGTGTAACCGCACGACCCGAACCGAACGTGACGCCCATGAGGGCGCCCGTGGCCTAGACGGCTCACCGTCGTGCGAGGTTTTAATATGAATTGTTCATAGAACCGAACTATTAGGAATTTTGAGATTGTGCTTTTTTTTATTTTGTCATATTTTATACAAATTAAATTGTCTACAATTTGTACCTCAAGGATAGAAGATTGAATCGAGAATTATCTTCGCCAGGTATCTGTGATATATGTATATTATGATTATTTTACTTTTGAAGGAACGTTGAAGAATATTTTACAATTGACGTATTGAGTTATGTTCGTAATCTCCATTAACTAGTGTGTTCATAAATAAGAGTTACGAGATCTGTATACCGCTGTAGGAGGTATACTGAGTGTACAAACATAGATTGTATATGACAACAATGTAATTTATGATATATCTGATTATTTACTTAAGATTAAATGTACTTTGAGTGTCGGAGATACTTAGTGTCTTGAGTGTTAAGATAGTTTGCATAGTGTTGGAGACGCGTGACATGAGGTGGGTCTGAGTGGGAGGGACAGTATTCGCCTAAGACTGCCTTGTGTCTTCGATCAAATACATCCTACTCATAGTGACGTCAGCGAAGCAATCTTAGAAAACAGTATTAAAGTTCCAATTGAATGTGGGATATCGAGTAGAGATGACATTTTATACCACTAACATATACTGGTACTGGCTGAGTAAACGCAGCATATCACGCAGGGGCTAACTCACGTACAATTTAACATTTACGAGCCCCTTTTCGCTATAATCCGTTTGCTCGGCCAACGTTGTTAGTGGTGGCTATTATTATATTTTCTAATAATTTATGTTTCATGTTGTTATGTTGAATTTGTTATTAAAATATTATTTAAGAGTATTAAGTAATTATTTGGTGTCATAACTTTTACAGTTGTTGGTAAGAGTTGATTTTTGTGATTAGTACCTGAGCATATTGTTTTACATTCATCATAATGGACTGACACCTCAACATTCACGCCTTAAAGTATATAGAAAGCTTGTGCCCGTGTTTCGTACTCATTGATAGTAAGCTTGATTCCAAACAGCACAATGCCATTGATATTATTCTACATTTTTGTAACATTTTTATATCATTTTTAATAAGAATACTAAGTTATGTGATAACAATGAACACCATTTTTATATTAAATTTCCAGTTAGTACAGTATTAACTGCGATATCGCGTCAAACTGACTGTATACTATTCCTCAAAACAATCCATTCCAGGTGTAATAATAAATCCAATGACTAAAAATAATATTTAATGGAATTATAAATATGCCATACACGAATGTACTATATTTTATTTCCCTCGTCGAGCGGATTTAACTAAAGAAACCTAAGGGTGAAAACTGAGTGGGCATTTGAGCGGAGACGACCAGCACAACTTCGATGGCAAACAAATGTGAAGGTTTGGGAATAGCCTCGGGAAACGCTACTTAACCTTTTGACGGCCACAGTCTGCTGTAGCCGTTATCGAAAAGTCTAAGGGTTCGTCCCGTCCGTCAAACCATCTGACATCGTTAAAACGTTAGCTAAATTTTATTATATGAACATTTTCATAGGACCCCGCTGATGAGTCCGTCAAAAGTGGTTGGTGCAACCGGCCCTTAGTCTAAAGCCACCAATGCAATAGAAACTTACGCGAGGCGAGACTCCGTAAATTTCAGTTTCGCTTAAAAAATCACGATCGCCGAGCGTCAGGGGCACTTCATAATCCTTCGCAGTCTAGCTTTCAAAAGGTTAAATCCCTTGGAAGCTTGACGCAACGCTAGTCACGCCACCGTACGCGCTGGACGCTCACCTCTGAGGCCATACACAAAGGCTTACTACCTTTGCAGGCAGACTGCAGTAGTAACTACCTCCGTTTGGTAGGAATGTGTAGTGACACTAGTAGGGTGGGTCACTCGTGTAAAAAAAAAAGAATTAGTTATCCTTCGGGCACGGTAGTAAAAAAGTGCGTATTAATGCCAATAAACAGTATTTAAAATTATATAGCAAACGGAATTCATTTTCTGCCTCTGGATATAAAATAAATTAAAAATTACCCACCCTAGTGACTAGGGTATGTTGCCTGCTGTCTAACCCCCTTATTCATAAACGTCTACTAAAGTTAAGAGGCCTCTGATAATCGTTTGTCCCTTTCCGTCCAACCAATATGAGGGAAAGGGACAAACGATTATCAGCGATCTCTTAACTTTAGTGGCCTTTTATGAATAAGGGGGTAAGTATATTATAGCTAGGTGCTGATCCTAAAAAGATGTAGCACGTAACAGGATTAAGTAAATAAAGTCAATTCTCAGTAAACATTAAATACGGAAAATTTTAAATATAACCTTCAGAACATAATAAATACTTTTCTTGAAAAACGCATCAAAATCGGTTAAGCCAAATTCAAGATAATCGCGGACAAACATACATACAAATATACAGCCCGCTCTACACTCGCGGCGCGAAGTCGCTCCGTGAATTCACGGCGTGAATTTACGCAGCAGTCCACACACAACTGTGTCCCTCCACACTCGCAAAGCTTGGCAGTCTTGTTCGCGACTTCAACGAAAATGGACGACGACGTTCCCCACGATGTCTTGTACGAGTACGCGACTGCAAAAAACTGCGAGTGTAGCTGCGTTCGTGTTCGCGCGCCGCGTACCCTTTGTCGCGGGCCAAAAAACCGACACGACACTGACCGGGGAATGGCGCGAAGCGCGAACGCGTGAACAACATCTACACTCGCGGTTCGCGGGCGTTCACGCCGCGAGTGTAGAGCGGGCCTACGATTCAATCTGAGAACCTCTTTTTTAAAGTTATTAAAAAATTACATGGCAACTACGGTAGAGTAAATTTAGGAAGGTGTATCACAGCCTTTATAAATTGTGGTTGGCAGTGGGGTTGTTTTAGCATGCTGTATAAACTAGTGGTACGTCATGTTGACACTGACAAATAATTGACAACTCACGTTTGCAGTAGCAATACTAGCAATTTGTACATCTAGCTTTTTTTGCATTTTTTCTGTGCTTACTATCTGATTGTAAACACTTTTGTACGTTTATTTAATTTCTTTTCGTGAGATATGGCTAACTACAACAATCAAAATGATTACTCCTGGCAGGGCCAAAATAACAGCCAGAATTACTCTTTCAATACATCAAATGCTTTTGGCGATCAAGCTCAAACTTTAGGTACGTATAGAGTCAAACAATTGAATATATGTATTGAACGGGACCAACAACTACATATATTCTACATTTAGACTTTCAGAGCTTCTCAACGGACCACCAAGATTTCTCATTTGATCAAGGAGGACAGAATGCATATCCTCCAAACAACAACCAATATTACAACCCAAATATGTTTCAACCTGCACCGATACCCGGCGAGCCAGCAACGGAAACTACTGATTTCGACGAACCACCTCTGCTTGACGAGCTAGAAATATATCCAGATAGGATATTAGAGAAAACATTGGCTGTCATGAATCCATTTCACGGGCAATCGAAAGCTGATGATGCCAACTTCTTATTAAGAGACACAGATATTGCTGGGCCAATAACATTTTGTTTAGCATTGGCTGTCTGTCTATTTTTGTCAGGAAATAAAGCTCACTTTGGTTATGTATATGGTCTCTCTGTAATGTCTGTTATATTGATGTATTCTCTACTTTCCTTAATGAGCCGTACTGAGGGTGTGTTCACATTACTTAGTGTTGCTAGTGTGTTAGGTTATTGTATGTTGCCTATGGTTGTGCTGGCAAGCCTTGGTATATTTATTTCTTTAGAGGGCACTATAGGTCTGTCACTGTCAGCCGTGGCTGTAATTTGGTCAGCTCTGTCCGCAAGTCGGTTGTTTGTGACAATGTCTGGTGATGTTGAGCAGAGGCCACTAATTGCATATCCTTGTGCACTAGTTAATGGAGTCTTTGCTCTATTAGTACTGTTTTAAATTTGCAACATAGGTTTACTAGGAATTTCATTTTATTACTTACACAAGAAAAAAATTGTCTAAGTTTATTCTCTTCTCTGGTAACTTAATTTGTATACCTCTAGAATTAGTTTTGTTTTACTAATCAATTGTCTTTGATCGCTACCAGTATAACATGAGTATAACGCATGTTTGCGATGATTTCAGGTAAGTTTTCACAGCCACAGTATTAGTAAGGCTGATTTCTAATTGCATTCTTATGGCAGCAGAGCCTTATTGACCACTGACAAGTCACCAACTGAAACTAACACATCTTTTTTTTATGCCAGTGCTCAGTTAAATACTTATTTGGAGAGTAACATGTGTCTTTGAACATACATACATGGTTTTTTCATAATGTCATTTGAAAGTTCATTAATGCAATTATTATGTACTCATTAGGTATAGTGAACACATAAATGTTAAAAAAAATGGCTTCATTTAAATTTAAGGAGGCTGACAATTTTTGTTTTCAAAATATTTGTAAACTTAATAGTTTGTACTTTGTAATGTAAATAAATTTCCTATATTTATTTTGCCTTTTAATGATCTAGGTTCTATTAAGAAACAAAACAAAATTAACCAAATCACAATATATTAATAAATAATCTAGGTTTTACTAAATTTACAATCGGTTGTATAAAGTAGGTCTATCATTGAAGAAATTCTTGAGAACCATTACTTGACCAATTGTGACAATCACAATGGCCACAGTCTCAATCATAGACCAGTTGAACACCCTTTCGTTGAGGTCCTCTGCCCTCTTGCGGCTCTGAGCCTCTCTGAGTCTGTGATGAGTTTGGTGGTCAATCATTTTGTTTAGTCCAGAGTGGATTTCTTCAGCAGATGCTTCAAGCTGTAAAAAGTATAGATAAAATTAGTTTTTATTCCAGAAGGCTTTATAAAACTATCATTGGATAAGAAAAAAATGTCTTTATATTATTTACACCAATTGTGTACACTTGTATAAATAAATTGATTTAATATCTGGATCCAACTGAGACATGATACTAATATGAGAAGCATCTTTTTACCTGAGTGAGTACTGTCGCATGTTCCCCAATACCAGGCAGTGGCTGCTCGGGGCCAACATTCAGCTCCATGTATACAAGTTTGTGAGAGAAAGTACTGAACTCATTGCTGAAGCACACCTTATATACACCTGTAAATATGAGAGTTTCAAACAAATGACTACAATTTATTCATAATAAATAAAATAACTATAAAATATATCACCAACAAAACTATCATGGTGGATTAACACATTCATTGCCACCCAGCCAAACAAGACATCTGCGCCAGGCCGCAAAAATTTCATCATATAAAGCTATAGTACCACAATCCCGACTATCGGGTCGTCCAGCCTGGGAACGAAATCATAAAATACCCAATAGTCAGGTTTTCGTCACTGAATGTGTTAAGTACAAAACTAAATTTCGATTTGTCATCGTAGTTCTGAAGACCAAGAACATTCACTTGTGTGCACAAACAATCTCAAATCAGTATGAATTTCCTGTCAAGTGTTTATGGTTCCTTAGAACTGAATTTGGGAAAATGATGATAAGGCCGTGCCTTTGCTGTTAGTTTTGCTTGATTTGGTGATGCATTTTGACTAAAAATTAATTTAAAATAAAACAAGTTCCCATTATAAAGGCAGCTGCTTTCTGTTTGATTATTTGAACGATTATAATGTACCAGTTTGTGTAGCTGTGAAAGGATGCGAGTCATATTGCATCTTCTGCTGTTGATAAAGTATTTGTTTATTGGGTCCTTCCACCTTGACATCCACGTCATACTGGCCTCCTGTGATAACCTGAAAGATTGTACGAAAGTGATTTAGCGAATTATTACCAAAAGTACCTAGGTCTGGTTACTTAAGTGCTCTTTACAGTATAAGAAACTGAGCAAGAGGTTAGAATGTCAACAATTGCTAACGAATGATGTGCGGTTAAAATATGTTAATAAACGTATGAAGGACCTTCATCACTGTTCGTTCACGCATAATTTGTTGCTTTTTACCTGATATTCTAAAGATGCAGACGTATTGTTTTCTATATGTTCATAAAAACATTCTACAGCATTATCAGGTAATTCGAAAGTAAGCTCAACACTTTTAGAGTCGATTCCATTATATAGTGTAGCTAAGACGCTAAGGAATATAAATTTACTTAACATTTTAGTTTTTACAAATAGTCGGTAAGTTTCCTAAAGCGAAAACACTCAAACGACGATGTGATGTGAAGTGAAGTACTAGCGTGACAGTTCGTGAATGAATACACGTAATTGGCTGCGTTCAACATTTCGTGATAATTTTGTACTTACGGAATCTTAAGGCTAGTATACACGCGACGGAATTCCGTATAGACGGAAATATTTCAAAGGAAAAATAATCTGTTGTTTATTATCATTGCTTATAACCTAAATTGCAATTTCTTAAACTTAGTTAAAATCTGTAATATTTAAGTACTAGTGTATGAAGATGGAGATATTTGTAAATTTTTGATGGTGGAAGATATTTTAAAAGCGTCTTCTGACGGAACTAACATTTATCCATCACTCGCCGGATTTGAAATCTGCAGATGTGAATGGATGTGCCAATGTTTTATGACACTTGTGCTTAAAAACCCTGTTACATTTATCCTAGTTAGCTTCCTAAATGAGTTAGTCACTAAATTTAGTCAAGTGTAGCCGCATTTAGCAAGTAAAATTACTATTAAAATAGTTAGGATCCTAATTAGGATGCTAGTTAGGACACTAAAAAAAGTAAAGTGTAACAAGGCTTTAAACAACTTGTATCGGTTTTTTGACATACGCGCGTAACGTCACTCATAAGGTGTCTATAGATGACGCAATTTAAACGCAAATAGCGAATCCACTCGCACACCCCATGTGCGAATAAATATCTGATACTGTCATTCGCACAATTCACAAGGCATTAACCCCTTGACCGCCAAAGACGTCAATCCACGTGCACGAAAATTTTAAAATTTTTTTTAAAGGGGATAATTGGAATAAGAAAAAGTGGAAGAAAAATGTTTTGGACGCGACAATATTTTTTTTGTATGAGCCACCTCATCTTAGCCGGCCGACTATCCATACAAAACCAAATTTCGTTTATCGTAAAAAATGTTTTTTCTTAGTTTCTAATAATTAGAATACGATGCCTATTATGCCCTTAAACGGATTACCAGCATTTTTGTTAATGTTACACCTTGTGTAGGACGAGTATTATTTATCAGCAACAAAGATGCGGGATAATATAGAATTTTCTCAAACATGCTCGGAAATGTTCCTGTTACGTTAGTAATTAGAGACCAGTAGGGACTCTATTCCAAGGCAGGTTCAGCGCGACGTACGTAAAGGATTTTCATACAACATTAAATCACTCAGCCAGTAACTGAAGCACTAAACAAGTAATTTTATTTCCTTACATGTTTGAGAAAAGCACTATACATGCTTCGACCGTAATCAGCTTACCTGGCTTCGTATTGTAGCCGTCCTCGTCTTCGACTCGGACGGCTACTAAATACTCAGCCAGGAAAGCTTACTTACTGGTCTCTGCAGTAATGTACTATTAATATACAGTTCTGAGAAATTGTCGAACAATATCCGGATCCGGCTCTTTACGACTTTAGCATGCCGGAGTATAGTAATAGTAATGTACAATCAGGATATTCATGTAATTTTTTCCATTATTTTAAAATACCTAAGCTCTTCTGATAATTTCCACACAGGGTGGATCCAATATCTTCTATACCTCTACACATTAAGACGATTGTCGCCGGAGTGACCTTGAGCGTTTGGGCGCTCTCTACCCGCGCCACCCGCGTACCCTTCTCATTGCGATCGTGCGTAAATCCGCCGCGATGCACCGCAATAATGTTCAAAGAATATGACTTTACTCAGAGGCGCGCGGGCAGATTTATGATAATCATGCCTAATCCTTTTGTGGATGTTTTGCGATTTGAATACTGTGATTAAGTACTACGGTGACATTTTTTAGGAATGCTACTAAATAAGATAAGTAATAACGATCTCGATTAGTAGATTTTTATGTAAAAAAATGAAAACCTAGATTTTGAATTTGAAGTACAGTGATCGGAAAAATATTTATGAATTTACGAAATATGGTTAAAAATATTCCGCATATCAGAAAAAAATAAAAAAATACTGACTAGTACAGCCAAAAAATCTGAATACACATCAAAGCGGTGTTTTCATGTGAATTTGGATTTTTTTGCTGTGCAAGTGAGCTTAATAGATGGTTATTTTTTGTTGCGATTTTAAATATTAACCGTAAAAATTTACTTAATTACGATAAATTAACAAAACTAAGCCTGTTGCGATTTGCGAATAGTAAAAATGCACATATAAGGAGCGGTATTTGTGCACGAAATCGTCATACAAATGAGAGCTGTAAAGCCCATTAAATTTAGATCTTTAAAATATAACACAGCGCAAACACTTCTTAGGGTTCCATAACCAAAATGGTCAAAACGGAACCCTTAAAAGTTTTTTGAAACATGTCCGTCTGTCCGTCCGTATGTCACAGCCATTTTTATTATAAAACATATATTACTGAAATTTTATCTAGAGGTGTGTTTCATGTGCCGCTACTTAGTTTTCTGGCTAAATTGCTAAAAAAATCTTTTAGGTAAGGCACTCCATACATACATATGCCAAACTAAATGTCAAAAATATTTTTTTTGTAAATATGTACATGTTGTACGATACGGCTTTAAAAATATCTTATTTATACACGGTGCTCGTGAGGATTGCGAGAGACTTTAACAGTGCATTCCTGATCATAATTGGAGACTAAAATGTCGTATAAACTTTTCTGGAATTCGCCTAGTTTCAGAGTTACTATCAATTAAATAAAAAAATATTTTTTATTGTGACTCAGTGCAAAACGCTTTTTTGATGGCGATTTCACCCTTTATGGGGTCTAGTCTAGACATTCTTATTGACAGATATCAAAGTGCCAAGGAATACTTTACGTAAACTATTTTTTACGAAAAAAAATGTACTAATTTATTTTAATCGACAGTTTTACCAATAACATTTATGTTTTCATGTTCAAAATCATTAAAAAATCGAAAAAAAAAACAAAAAAAAAAATTTTTTTTTGGCGAAATTGACCTAAATTTATATAACATTTATTACTCCTTATGACCTCAGAAATTCGTGGTTAAAATCTCTCGCAATGCTCACGAGCACCGTGTGTATATATATATATATATATATTAAAAATACTCTATATATATATATATATATATATATATATATATATATATATATATATATAGAGTATTTTTAAAACTTTTTTATTAAGTCAATATTTTCAGAAATAATTGCTTCGAGAGTCTAAATATAATAGCCCCCCATCTAACTTTTAATCCGTAAGTCTAAAAATATGAAAAAATACCAAGAAGGCTTAGTACTTAACTTTCTACGAAAATTATTTCACATATTATCGGTTCATCCGTTTTTGAGTTATCTCCAAGAAACTACTTTCTACGGAACCCTACATTATACATGGTCCGATACAAACTTGGCCGGTCTTTTAAAGATATTTGATAGGTAGTATTAACCCTTAGTAGTAATTTATTTATTCACTTGTGTTGATAATTAATATAAAATTTGTATTTATTTGCATTTTACCGACATAGTAGTTTTTTTTAGGGTAGTCAACGCGCATGTGAATCTTCTGGGGTTGCAGGCGTCCATAGGCTTTATAACTGCTTTCAATCAGGCCATGCTTGTTTGCCAGCGTCGAGGTATAAAAAAAGCTTTTTTCCTTTATTCTTACATACATTGAATTCTTAAATATCAGCAATTTTTTATTAGATTCTCAATCAGGCTTTGCTCAGTGATAGTTAGTAGACTGAAATTTGGTATGAGTAATTATGTGTTTTAATTACGCCTACAAAGTGGTAAAACAATAAGTATCTGAAACCCATTGTTGGATAGGTCTTTCAAGAAGAATATGCCTTAAACAACTTTTAGATAAAACGAATACTTTCGTAAATAATAGCTTCGAAAGTTAAAATGCTCTTTGATTTTTGAACCGTGGGTCCAAAAAAAATTGGGAAAATTCCTGGAAATGAGGCCATTGAAATACTTATCACGTATTTTCAATAAAAATTATATGGAATAAAATCGGTTGAGCCGTTTTTGAGTTATGCCTATAGTAAAATAACGTAAGTGCCACAAAATATTTCTTTATAGACTACCTTTTGAATGGATGTATTGTAACAGGCCGGCAACTACGGATCCCTACACTGAGCATAGCCCGATATTCTCTTGGCCGGTTTATCTCCAATCCTTTGCAATTTACTTCGCAATTTCTAGATTTGAGAAATTAGTATAAAGTATATCGTTAAAGATTGTGTTTAATCTTAAAATAAAACGCATATTACATTCGTTTAGAACACGGTATTCTTAAATAAATATGTTCAAATAAATTCGGTTCTTTGGAGTTTTTTATTAAATTAATTATTAGTCTATTGTATTGCAGTACTAGCAGATTTCCGCAACTCGACGACTAATGCCTATTTTGCGTGATGCATGCGTCTACTAAAACATAATAATTTTAGTTTACTTACATGACCAAATTTGTTTTCAGAGCAATGTGAGATTCATGATTTTTGTTTTTTCTCCATTTTTATTTCATTTGTTTTTTACTTGTATTATAATCTAAATAAAATACACTTTTTATACAAACGTACATAAACATGCATACGAGTACATTATCTTAAAAGATAAAACGTCAATACATTATTGATTCCGGGAAGACACGTTATATCCGCACCGCATGAACCCTCTGCAGTTATTTAGTCTTTAGGCACAGTAAGTCCGATATTATTGCTCACGGGCCAAGCACAAGTATATGTAGTACAAGGCAAGCACGGAGCGACGAGCGACACAGCCTCCTCGTCTCAAAGCTAGCTCACGACTGCCAGCATTGCCAGCAACGCCGTTTTCGAGCTAATAACGCACGAAATGTGGAATTATGATCAAGTTGTTTAAGAAAATTTATTCAATTTAAATATCCTACGTTGAGTTTGTAGTGTTCTGTAGTACATATTTTTTAGTTCAACAATATTTTAAATCGAATGAGCCGTTCAGTAGATATAAGCAAAATTAACCGTAAAACGACATTTCGTTACATTTACATAACGGAGAAACTATACGTTACACGAGTTATTCAAACGTTGACAATGTTGTACGTGAAATGGTAAATAACATATATATTTTTTTAAATTTTTGAATGGCCCGTTATTGAGATATATCCCTTAGAAAGTAACAGTTTTCGGCCACAATCAGCGCCTAGCGCCTTAATGAGTTGCAGCAAAGCAACAGCAAAGCAAGCGCATCTTCGTCACCGAAGACATGCTATCGCAACAAAATCAGCCTGTATAATGACCCATCGTGCCGTCTCTTCACCTCTTCTATATAATTTAAATCGCGTCCGCGCCGTATCCGTTCCTCGCCTTAGGCACTGGTCCCACCGCGGGCGAGTAACGATGAGCTATCGGCTATTTTCTCCAGCGATGAACTATAAATATATATCTCTCCCTTTTATTTACACGGAAGCGATTATCTTTTGTTCGTTTCTTGGGCTAGAAAATAGCCGATAGCTCATAGCTTACTATCTCGCGGTGGGACCAGGCATAAGGATGCCTTACGGCGCGTGTGTATTTCACGCCTTAGCCTTGCGCGCTGGCGCTGCAGCACGATTTTTCCGTCCGATGCTTGGCGGTCAAACGGTTAACTACATATGTACGAAAACCATATACTTACCCTAATATATAGTCAACTACCTTCCCTATGGTGTTAATCTACAGCATTTTAATTATAGAGTATTTCACAAACCTGTGGATTTCTATTTCGGAGCAATTCGAGACAAAATATAGTCATTTTAGCGAAATTAAATAAAAACTACTTCCCGCCATACAAATTATGCATTTCTAATGGTGCGATCACGAGATCATGCATGCGAGTGACGAGGCGAATAGCGCGCGACTGTCAACACATGCGTGTTGGCACTCGGGCGCGTGCTCGCGTCGGGGAGTTGTATGTACGGAGTCGATTATGTGAACGGAGATTCGTGCACTAACTAACTAGGACAAATGTAACAAGGATTTAAACCCTTGTTACATTTGTCCTAGTTAGCTTCCTAAATCATTTAGTCAAGTGTAACCGCATTTAGCAAGTAAATTTACTATGAAAACAAGTTAGGATCCTTATTAGGACACTAAAAAAAGTAAAGTGCAACAGAGCTTTTAGCACTCGTAATGATTCGAGCACCGATGCGAGTACGAACAAGCTTGTCTGATCGCCGTATAAGCACTTTAAAAAAATTTTTTTTGTATAAGATGACAATAATTCCAAACGGCTTTAGTTATATTGATTAGAAATAGTAGTTTTCGATACAAGTGCGAGAAGTATGTCAGTTTGCACGAGTACCGAGGTTATGCCTACGCCTCGCCTGTCGGCTCGGGTCAAGACTCGGGACGAGTGAAAATGACACTTCCGCACGTGTGTCGAACAACGTTTTTTAATACAATTGCGAAAAAACTACAATGAAATAAAATTACATTTATATTCTGTCAGTGTACGAAAGACAGCTTCATTCAATCGCGCGTTGTTCAAGTAATACTATTGGGTCTCGCATAATACTCCTTTATGCCCAATCGCGCGTAGTTCAGATTCAGGTGGGTCATTTATAAGCGGGTCTCGCATAATACTCATTTATTTAAAATTCTGATCGCAAATCGTGCGTAAAACCTGCAAAACATGCGTAAAATCTAACTTTACGCACGTTTTGCAGATCAGATTACTTTTTAGCACTAGTGCATAAAATCATATTTGTTGTTTCATACTTTCACAAATAGGTATTTCATGCAGAAGTGCCTAGAATATTGTTTGTATCTACCATATAAAAATAATTTTCTTGACTTTAGGTTTAAAAGCATCAATCATTTAGCTACCTTTTAAGCATGTCTAAAGGTATTAATTAGTATATTGTATAGTCTGTGCTAAAGACTATTGACGCCATATTCGTATTTGAGAATATGACGGCTAATGTTTGCATTCGTTTTCGCGAATGTTCAAAATTCGATATTTTCGTTACCTCTCAAATTCCTAACTCGGTCTTGAAGTTTAATGCCAAGCATGGTATCATAATCACCTAATCTAAATAAAACAGTGAGAGTAAACATAAAACAATATTTTATTTCGAAAATTCATGACAATACAATAAGAAAATTAGATTTTCACTTAAATGTTTAACAAAGATTCACTTAGATTAAAGTAAAAAATCCATGACTCCATCAATGACAAAAATACTGTGAATAAAATGTCTTAATTAGTTATAGTTACACTTAAGTGCGTAGGAGCTAAGGGAGGATCTAAAAATGCAGAGAATACTTGATTAATTTAGCGTTTAGAAGGCGAGACCGGCGTCGGCGTAGGTGGTGAAGATCTTCTCGATGGAGTTGGCGTACGCGGCCGTCCGCAGGTCCAGGCCCAGGTTGAACTTCATGGCGGTCTTCATGATAGCCTGCGCAAATGCAAATGAGAAATATAAATAGGTGCTTCAACATTCGTTCATCTTTTGAATGCCAAGCATCGGACGGGAAAATCGTGCCCTCAGCGCCAGCCAAACCCGATTATATTTTTGGGCGTGATATCACGTGCTGGTGCAGCAGGCACGACTTTCCGTGCGCGCGATTTGACGTAGGGTAAATCGCCAGTAACTGGCCACCTTTTAGTAACTGGCCACCTTATGATTTCTATTTATCATCATCATCATCATCATATCAGCCAAAAGACGTCCACTGCTGGACATAGGCCTCCCCCAAAGAGTTTCTATTTATAGGTGAATAAAGTTCATTTTAGTACTTGTACTAAACCATCTTGTACTAAACATTTTAGTACTTATACCTTGGTATAAATTAAGTAAAAAATTCAATAACTGGCCACATTTTAGTTACTGGCCACCTATACTAAAAATGAATTCTATTTAAAGGTGAAGAGAACTCATTTTAGTATGAGGAAAATGGCCAGTTACTGGAGATTTGCCTACTAGCCACTCGTTCAATAACTGGCCGCCTCTTACAAAAATGAGTTATATTCACCTATACACAGAATTCATTTTAGTATAGGTGGCCAGTAACTGAATGGTGGCCAGTTACTGGCGATTTACCCTATTTAGCGGTCAAAGGGCCTTTCAATCCCACAAATAAGTTGGGCAATAATGAAATATCAACAAAAAATGAGTTTTAGGGGTGAACATAGGCTGTTGTAGAGTAAAATGGTCTAGGTTGCATCTTACTAGGGCTGCTAGCAGCATAGCAATTAATAAGTAAAATTCTGTAGCCCATGTGAAAAGAGGTAAAAGTCAAATTGGCAGATCGGAAAAGGGCACAAGTCCTTTAACACATTCATTGCCACCCAGCCAAACAAAACATCCGCGCCAGGCCACAAAAATTTCGTCATATAAAGCTGTAGTACCACGATCCCGACTATCGGGTCGTCCGGCCTGGGAACGAAATCATAAAATACCCGATAGTCGGGTTTTCGGCACTGAATGTGTTCAAATGTTGTCCGTACGGCATTCATACCCTTTTTCACTAGTCACAGAATCGCGCATTTGTATGGTGACCTCCATACTGCGGTGTCTGTGTAGTCCGTGGTGACGCTTACCCTGGCGGAGCGCTCCATGGTGTAGTCGAGGCCGGAGTGCACGATGTCCTTCTCGGAGGCGCCGGCGATCTTCTTCTGGAAGGACTCGGAGGGCGTGACGGGGATGCGGCCGCCCACGCGCCCGAAGCGCCGCTCCAGCGACTCCTGCACGGATTCTGGTCCACGCAAACACGGTTGTTAATATAAACCTATGGTCTCCGACAACACTATAGATAGTTGTATGAATTTTATAAAAAAAGTTGGTAGTTTTTAGTCGGAAACTTCACAAGTTCTCCTACTTCATATTACATGGGTATAGATCTCCATATGCACGTCATTTCCAGAAGCTATAATAGTACATTACTTACCAAGGACTGTAAAAGAAAGAAAGCCCGAAATCGCAGGTATTTGGGACCCGAGCCGCAGGCGAGGGTTGTAAATATGCGATAGAGGGCTTTCTTTTTTACTGCCCGTGGTGACACGTCTCTACCTGGCCATAATGCGAGTTTTACCGTACGCGTAGCGTGCGGTAATACTCACATTATGGCCAGGTGTGACGTAAAATAAAGTTTACATTACGGAAATATTCCGCCGGCATATCTATTACTACTATTAATAATTAAATAAATTTAGGGTTGATTAGTTGCATTTTAGTCATTAACACAAAAAAGTTGCCTTTTTAAGGTATAGGTACTGGGACCTAAATTCTGGTTGCGACTAATAACGTATCCAAAACCACTCATGACTTGCATATAGCTATTCCTCAACTTTCAGAAAGCTAATGAATTAGACTGCAAGACCTAAAACTGTTTTACCCCATTCGACAATCCTACCTACGTCACGTAAATAACCGTACTTAACCTACGTTGTGCTAGTTAGCGTTATTATAAGTGTAAAACGGTCCCAACATGGACAAAATTTCGCTGGCCCAATATTACAGGGTTATATGTAACATTCTCGGGGTAGTTCAATTTAGGACTCGCTGGCCCAATATTACAGGGTTATATGTTTTACTTTGACACGAAGTCTAAATTTAACTGCCCTGAAAATGTAACATAGAACCCTGTAATATTGGGCCAGCGAGTCCTAAATTGAACTACCCCGAGAATGTTACATATAACCCTGTAATATTGGGTGAACGATATGTCTTGTACTTACCCAACAGATGGTAATTGGACTCGCGCTCATACTTGAAGGTGAGCCGGCCGTACGACACGTGGTTGAGGTTCTTGAGCCACTCGAAGAAGGAGACGGTCACACCGCCCGCGTTGATGTACAGGTCGGGGATCACGAGGACGTTGCGCTCGATCAGGATCTTGTCGGCCGCCGGGGTCGTGGGCCCGTTCGCGGCTTCGGCTATGATCTGCGGGAATTACGCGCTATTATTTTTAATAAATAATTTTAAACAAAAAACCGGCCAAGAGCGTGTCGGGCCACGCTCAGTGTAGGGTTCCGTAGTTTTCCGTCCGTCACAGTAAGTGTCCCCACTTAAGAGTTAATAACACCGCCATGTAGGATATGATACGAGAGTTCCACGTACAGCGACATCTATCGGCAAATTAAGTAAACTATTGCGCGCGAGCTTAAAGTATGGAAGATGATTTTTATTGAATAATTCTTTATTGCGTGAACCGATTTTCACCGTTTTTACTTTATTTGAAAGCACGTCATTTCATTGTAATTTTGTAGAAATTACAGGTACAATAAACACCTGCTTATACGGTTAAATTACAAACTTAGTTCAGAAATTATTTTGTAATTTTTTTTCAAAAACTATTCAACCTATCAAGTTCAAAATAATTTTCCTAGAAAGTTTTTATAAAGTTCTACTTTTGAGATTTTTTTCATATTTTTAAAACTTATGGTTCAAAAGTTAGAGGGGGGGGGGACGCATATTTTTTTACTTCTGGAGCGATTATTTCCGAAAATATTTACATTATCGAAAAATGATTTTAGTAAACCCCTATTCACTTTTAAATACCTATCCAACAATATATCACACGTTAGGGTTGAAATGAAAAAAAAAATCACTCCCCACTTTACGTATAGGGGAGGTACCCTAATAAAAAAAAAATTCCACTTTTTATTTTACCACTTTGTCGGCGTGATTGATATACATATTAGTACCAAATTTCAGCTTTCTAGTGCTAACGGTCACTGAGATTACCCGCGGACGGACGGACGGACGGACGGGCAGACATGGCGAAACTATAAGGGTTCCTAGTTGACTACGGAACCCTAAAAAGAGAACCGACTGCACTTAGTCTCCACCTTTCCAAGAGTAAATGCTCGAGTTATTGTAAAAATATTCTAATCACTATAGGTGTGCCTTTAATAGTTAAGTTTCTTTCGATTTCTGCAGGATCCCATCATCAGACCTGATGACAATGGGACCAACTGTGAAGTACACAAAAAAAATTTTACAAATCCGTCCATGCAGCCGTCTGCGAGTAATCGGCGAACATACCATTAAAACAAAACAAGCAAAAACAATTCCGACGAATTCAGAACCTCCTTCGAAATCTTGAATTTGGTTGATAAATATGACAATATTACACAAATGGCCCTACAAAATAGATAGATTAATTAAAAATGTAATAGAAAACATCCATAATTCAGGAACAAATGTGAAAGCCCACTTTGTCGATTTACAAGGACAACTAATGCTTTTACTAATAGATAGCGTATTTCCCTGGACTGACACAAATATTTGTGATAAACACAAGTACAAATGCCCTTACTAGGATTCGAACCCGGGACCTCCTACTTCGTAGGCAGAATTACTACCAATTAGGCGAGCTCGTTTTATTCATATTTATTTGAATAGTGCATCGTGCAAGACAATAGGGGCAATCATATGCCGAAGGTAGTGTTTTATCACTTTAGGTGTATGGTAACAACAAACCGGCAAGTGAATGGCCCAAAAAAAAAAGTTTAACCTGCCACTTTTAATATCATCTAAGACAGCCTGTGTCTTTGCGGTCGCTTTATGCTTGATTTTATCAATATATATTTTATTCATTTCAGGGTTTTCGTAAACGCTAACAGAGTTTAACGTAACGCTTTCGCATTTGTAACAACAATTAATTAAGTAATACCGGTATGTTTCATTGAATCGTTTCAAACTATAAAAAGCGCAACAACTCAAAATTGCATCAATCAGACTAGTAATTTTTTTCCCTGTACCCTTCAAGTGCTAATACTCGTACTGAATTACAAAGGCTTCCGCGAACCGCGTGTGACGTCAGTTTCACTATCGTTGACACAGTCACAGTCAAGTGCAAAAATACGTATCGAAAAAATCGTCTCATAAATATGGTACTACGCACTTATTACAACGGAATAAGATACTATGGGACATATTTTTGAGTAAGATGAGTACACCCATATTTTTACACTTGACTGTACATTATGAAACCTTATTGCAGCCAGTTAAGGTTGATTGTTCAGTAAAGTGCCGGTGTAGTGTACCTTGGCCTGTATCTTGTGCGCGTTCTCCTTGTGGATGACTTGCTCGACGGCGGCGGGCACGAGGATGTCGCACTTCTCGTACAGCAGGCCGTCTCCCTCGTACGCCTTGGCGCCGGGGAAGCCCACCACCGTGCCGTTGTCGATCCTGTAGTCCTCGAGGGCCTGTTACCAACGTTCAATTAAGTTAAGAATAAACATACATCAGGTCAAATAACACGCTAAAGGTGAAATAACAAGATTTCGAAAACCTGGCTATTTTGCATATAATTAAAATAATGAAATTTAGAATATACATTTTACCCCGGCAATATAAAAGTACATTCTAGCGCCAAATTATACCAATTCCTGGGATTTGGTTGCCGAGCGGACCCCTGGAGCATAAAGCTGGGACAAACGCTAGAAGGATGAAGAATGGCCTCCCTAGACCCCGACTGCCTAGGGAGGCTATTATATCACTAATTTAGTTTTCTTTCAGACAGATCATTTAATATAAAAACTTATCTCACGAATTTAACCATAAACAGAATTATTTCGAGTTTATCAAAATCATCAAGTATACAACTATGACGTTTGTGTCTCGTATACTGATTGTCAATTAAAATTAGCGCCTATCTACAAGACCGTGAATTATAATCGTAACGAAAATCTGTTGATTAAAGAGTACATATTTTCGAGTGAGTAACTAGATATGCTTAGATAACATACGTTATCGTTAAACAAACAATTGAAATTTAAACAGAAACGTTACGTACCCGAAGAACAACATTGGTAACTTTTGTTTGTTCAGCCTAGCCTAGATACGTCTGGTTAACTAATATACCGCAAGCTTTTAAGTACAATCTCAGTATTGTTAAATAATATGGTTCTACTGTAACTCAGGACAGGTGTTTAAAACTTTAAAATATGTCCATCTTGAAACTTATTAATGGTGTCTTATTAACTTATTTTTCTTATCATATAAAGAGTGGTTTTGTAGTATTGTCCTGTTAAAAATTACAACACCTCTCAACATTACAATAAAATCCCAAGAAACATAACAATACACTTTGAATTACGATGATGTTGACGTTACGTAATATACCTATCTCAAACTTCACTATTTATCAAAAGCGAAATTCTGATTAATTCATGTTTAATATCAAATTCTAAATTATCACAATTATTATTCTCGCATTTCATTGTTATTAGATATTTCTCGAGTTGATATATATAGCAGGTACTAAGTAGATTATATGTAAATTAATCTATGAAGTAGATATACCAGGTAGTAAGCATGTTAGACCTAAATCAGTCCTTATTAGAATAACGAAATATGTGATCTTAGAATGTTCATACTTCGCTACCTTATTAATGATAGGTACGTTGTATAGGAGGTATGGTAAATCCAGCGGGCTTAAATCATTATACCAGCTTTGACGCTTTGTGTGAACTAAGCACTCTTAACTTATACTTAATACTCCAAAACAATATAACTAACATTTTTGCGGATTTGTGTTTTTGATGTCATCATGTTCGTCTCCAAAGGGGCTACGAAATGTGTGTGTGTGTGAGTGACGATAAAAATAGCAGAATTAACAATAAAATAAATTATAAATTATCATTAAAATAGAGCAAATTTGTAGATGTAACGAAAAGTTCCTATAAAAAAATATATTTTCAGAACAAAATACGTTTCTTATTGCACAAAAACAACGTAACTAATCATACAAAAATTAGAATAAGTGACAAAGTTTATTTCATATTGTTTCCGAAGAATAAAATGCCATAAAACAAATAAAGAGATATTCCTAATTGTGGCCATATACTCGTATCTTTATAGTCCCTGAAAATCAAGCTTTAATTATTATTATTTAAAGAGAAATTTCGTTTTATCGATCTGCTGTAAAATCATGCCCAATATATTTATACTGTTTATCTACACTCACATTGTAAGTCCTCTAAAATGTGTTCAAAAACGTTAGGCAATGGCCAGCATTACCACAACCGATTTTACTATGATTAGCTTTTTATCTGTGGTAGTAACGTAATTTTAACTTTATATGCTCAAATATTGTTAAGTTATGACTTTCAAATTTGGAACATCGAATTTGATAACATAATGTAAATCCCGCTCTCCTCTCAGACCGCCAGCACGCGCCCGCTCGACCGCCGGCACAATCGAGTTGGCCATGGCGGTGCAATTCTAATGGTTTCCGAACACGTCATTTAGGATTTATAATATCAGTCTAGATAAAGCAGTGTATGCAACCGTACGTAATTAGGCCATATTACGTAACAGTTACATAAACTACTTAGTTTGTAAACATCCATTCAAATGTGTAAGCGACATACGAATGCTTTAATATCGGACGTACGACGGGTCCACGTACCATCACGAATGGGGATTGTTGAGCCACTTGCCGTTGTTCCGAATTTAGCCGTATAAGGAACGACCGATGTTAGTTGACAGCTAATTTGTAACATGGGTTATTACCCGGTTAAATGACGAACAATTGCAAGTGGGTAAACATTCCCGTGTGGTGAGTGGCATCAGGAACGCACTGCCCCCCCCCCCGCACCGCACGCACTCGTACCTTGGGGTCGATGCCGTCGGGGTTGTAGATGGAGCCGTCGTGCTCGATGATGCCGATGCAGGTGGCGCCGGCGCGCACGAGGTAGCGGCACGTGTGCAGCCCCACGTTACCGAAGCCCTGCACGATGAACGTCTTGCCGCCCCAGCCGGGAGTCGTGCCTGCATACATTACACATACAACTTTAGTTCACAAACCATTTGTTCATGCAGTGAACTATGGATGGTACAAGGAGGATCGATCTCTCTTATAGGAAAACGGTCAAAAAAGTGTCCAGCGGTAAGCACTAAACAATAGTTCCAAATATTTCCGGGTGGCGCTAGGTATAGTTCAGCATTTGAAATGAATTACCGATATTTTATACTTATTTAGAATGTCATCATTCTAAATAAAATTAATATTCAGAATTTTTTTCTTCTCCGCAAATAATTATTTTGTAAATATGTATGGATTTGAATTTTTAATATAAAAATTAATTTAATCAAATTTAATATCACTGTGGCGCCATCAGTTTATCGCCTTTTGACGGTCATTTTTGTAATATAGAGATTTATATCCTTCTTGTACCATCCATACAGTGAACAGTGATTACAATTAGCATTACCGCCTTTCCAGAATCCTAGGTGGCAGCACTGTGACAAGAGGAGTTTTCGACAGCAGCTGTCAAAATTTTTTTATACCACGACGGTGGCAAACAAGCATACGGCCCGCCTGATGGTAAGCAGCTACCGTAACCTATGGACGCCTGCAACTCCAAAGGAGCCCTTTACAAAAAGGAGGATTCACTGTGTTGACGGCTAAAGGAACAAGAAGGTCCCTCATCGTCCACACACTGGGTCCTCTTTGAGCTCTTTGGCAACCTTACTCACCAG
The DNA here is from genome assembly GCA_947086415.1 of Pammene aurita. Lineage (NCBI taxonomy): Eukaryota > Metazoa > Arthropoda > Insecta > Lepidoptera > Tortricidae > Pammene > Pammene aurita. The sequence continues at coordinate 36,127,895 of OX352291.1, forward strand.
CAGGAACACAACACTATGAGTAGGTTCTGTGCTATTTGGCTGTGGTTTTCTGTAAGGTGGAGGTACTTCCCCAGTCGAGCTCTGCTCCAAAATCCACCAATCAAAAAAATATGATTGAACATGATTGGTGAATTATGACAGATAGACCTCTCGTCACGGTTCTGCCACGTGTGTGCCACGTTGTGGAAAAATCGATTCAGGAAAGCTTGATCAATCGCATGGTACCTAACACATCTTTTAACAAACTTTGCCTGAATAACCCGCCCATTTAACAAAGTAGTACATATTCCTATATTTATCATTGTGCATGAAATTGGTGAAAAATCTCAGAATAGTCATCGATATACTATCTCTCTTATTAGCCGCACGGTAACACCGATAAGATAAAAGCAATCGTGCAATCAAATCTTCAAGATAGTTTTTTGTCATAGATAAAACAGAATTACTTTTGATAAATTTTAGGTATTTTCAGGGTGTTTAAAAAGTCGATAACCATTAAATACCACATTTTATGGTATCGTTTTACTTTTCTACACGATATAAAACATCGTGTCTGTCACTGGTACCAAACGTGTTATAAATACCTTTTCAATAAAAGACAAATTAGCAAATGATTAGTGTCACTTGTGTTGTGTGTAACATCCTCCATGCGGGCCCCAGGCTCTAAATTAGCCGTAGCAAAAAGCTGGGACAAACGCTAGAGAATGATGTGTGTAAGTAACATCTTCGCTCAGGCGTGAAGCCAATTATAACAGGGAGGATTTTCTTTTTAACACTTTCGCAACTAACCAAAATTTTGAACAATACCCCAGAAACGACGATGACGTGCAACGCAATGCCGCACGCCGCGTGCCTGGCATCTGAGCAAACATTACGAGTGCCTACCAGGCGGATTCTCGGTAGTCAAAGTGTTAACTTTTTCTCCATAGTAAGTGTATGGAAAAAGTTATTTTTCACATGCTATTTTTTATGCCAATCGATTCCATTCCTATCCAGTATCAATAGTTTCCTAGGGGCCAACTTACGGTAAACGATACGGTTAATAAAAGTAAACAACGCACTTATATGTATTGTTTAGTTTTGATGTACTGTTGTTTTGAAAAAATAAGTCCCGCCGAGTTTCTTGCCGGACATAATTCTTCTCGGGTCAGAGGTGTAGGGTTAGAACCGGTGTAGTTTGATTTTTTTTCTCTCTCTTTTACTTTGACGTGTAAAAGTGCCCTTGTGGCCTACTTACTGAATAAATGTTTGAGTTTGAGTTTGAGTTTGAAACGGTTTTAGAAAATTCATCCCCTAAGGGGTTGAACGTATCGGGAACTAACATTTTTTTAAGTCGGAGACTATTTAGAAAGACATTATTACAAGAATACAAGAACAAATTTAAAATACCTGCGCGTACGAAGTGGCGGGCAAAAGCTAGTTAGTACATAATCGAACGAGCGAAGTGTGTTCTTACAAACAACTTCTGGCTAGTGGGACGTCTCAGCATTTCGATGGCTTTTTGATTTTGAGAGTTTGTTCCGCGATAACTTTAGTAACGCTTTTCTGATCTTCATGAAATTTGTTGGGGTTATAGCAGAGATACATATAATTTGAGAGTTCGTATATGAGCAGGATCGACCAAGGGGTTATGGAGCTAGAAGACGCGAAAAAATCATCACATGGGTCTTGTTATGTTGGTCATCTCGTTTGCAAGGAAATCGCGAGCTCTGAGTTCGAGGCGGACTACTAGTTACAATCAGCAACACATGCGATGAGATCGTAAGCAGAGATAAACTACGCACTACAATCTGCCCGATCCCGGCATGCGATAATATTTTGCTAGTAACAATAATGATGAAACAAACAGCTGCCGCTGATTGCGGTCTCATCACTTTATTAAATATCAACGAGATTCTTTTTTATTTAGTATTTTTTTGGGATAACCTTTTACGGTGCGACTTAATAAGAAAACCGGATTCGAAAACAAGTATCTCCCAAAATAGCTTACTTTGTAAACTTTGTTACACACGTTTATTGCTGACTGTACCTATAATACAGAAAACTAGCATATTTCGGAGGCAAAATATGTATCAATCAACTTTGGCAATAAAAATGAGGATCTGCCGAGTCCTATCAAAATTTAGGGGTCCTACCCCATTGAGGAGTAATGATGAGGGAGGAAGTTTTTAAAAATAAAAATTTTACAAACTATGTGAGTGAAGTGTCATTTTGTATGTATTTTGGGGGGCTACCAAAGGCTGTGTGGTGTAGCGTATATTTACCGATCATGCTCATGTAGTTGGCCTCGTTTATGAAGTTCTCGAGCCCGTGGAACACTCCCCTGCCCGTGGCCGAGACTCTGCCGTGGATGCCTCCCTGTGCGATTTAAAATATATATTTTGAAAACGGGAAAAACGATGTAAATATTCTTTTTCCGTAATTTTCATTTTATATTTAGAGATTGACTAAATAAATGCTAAACGTCCGTTTACAGTCATGTACCAAAGTTTGGATTACAAATTAAAAACAATTATCATTTGCTCAAGTCTAACAACATATGGCTAATTTGGTGATACTGATAGAGATATCGACTTACAAAATTAGACCGTTCGGCCTTGAATGTCACCGCTACGATTCACAAAATTAGCAATTTGGATGCCGTATGGTGTATTCACGTCACCTGTCGCTAACTCGAGTCCTACCTGGTTGATGGGTTTGCCGTTGACGCAGGCGTGTGCGTTGATGTCCTGGTAGCCGATGGCGTAGGTGTCAGCGAGCCACGACATCTCGCTCGGTGTCCGTGTCGGTTACGTCGCGTGTTACCGACCTGGTTGATGGGTTTGCCGGTGACGCAGGCGTGTGCGTTGATGTCCTGGTAGCTGATGATCTTGGCGTAGGTGTCAGCGATCCACGACATCTCGCTCGGTGTCCGTGTCGGTTACGTCGCGTGGTACCGACCTGGTTGATGGGTTTGCCGGTGACGCAGGCGTGAGCGTTGATGTCCTGGTAGCTGATGACCTTGGCGTAGGTGTCAGCGATCCACGACATCTCGCTCGTTAACCGTGTCGGTTACGTCGCGTGGTACCGACCTGGTTGATGGGTTTGCCGGTGACGCAGGGGTGTGCGTTGATGTCCTGGTAGCTGATGACCTTGGCGTAAGTGTCAGCGATCCACGACATCTCGCTCGGTAACCGTGTCGGTTACGTCGCGTGGTACCGACCTGGTTGATGGTTTGCCGGTGACGCAGGCGTGTGCGTTGATGTCCTGGTAGCCGATGGTCTTGGCGTAGGTGTCAGCGATCCACGACATCTCGCTCGGTGTCCGTGTCGGTTACGTCGCGTGTTACCGACCTGGTTGATGGGTTTGCCGGTGACGCAGGCGTGTGCGTTGATGTCCTGGTAGCCGATGGTCTTGGCGTAGGTGTCAGCGATCCACGACATCTCGCTCGGTGTCCGTGTCGGTTACGTCGCGTGGTACCGACCTGGTTGATGGGTTTGCCGGTGACGCAGGCGTGTGCGTTGATGTCCTGGTAGCTGATGACCTTGGCGTAAGTGTCAGCGATCCACGACATCTCGCTCGGTAACCGTGTCGGTTACGTCGCGTGGTACCGACCTGGTTGATGGGTTTGCCGGTGACGCAGGCGTGTGCGTTGATGTCCTGGTAGCCGATGGCGTAGGTGTCAGCGAGCCACGAAATCTCGCTCGGTGTCCGTGTCGGTTACGTCGCGTGTTACCGACCTGGTTGATGGGTTTGCCGGTGACGCAAGCGTGTGCGTTGATGTCCTGGTAGCCGATGGTCTTGGCGTAGGTGTCAGCGATTCACGACATCTCGCTCGGTGTCCGTGTCGGTTACGTCGCGTGGTACCGACCTGGTTGATGGGTTTGCCGGTGACGCAGGCGTGTGCGTTGATGTCTTGGTAGCTTATGATCTTGGCGTAGGTGTCAGCGAGCCACGACATCTCGCTCGGTGTCCGTGTCGTTTACGTCGCGTGGTACCGACCTGGTTGATGGGTATGCCGGTGACGCAGGCGTGTGCGTTGATGTCCTGGTAGCCGATGGTCTTGGCGTAGGTGTCAGCGATCCACAACATCTCGCTCGGTGTCCGTGTCGGTTACGACGCGTGGTACCGACCTGGTTGATGGGTTTGCCGGTGACGCAGGCGTGTGCGTTGATGTCCTGGTAGCCGATGGTCTTGGCGTAGGTGTCAGCGATCCACGACATCTCGCTCGGTGTCCGTGTCGGTTACGTCGCGTGGTACCGACCTGGTTGATGGGTTTGCCGGTGACGCAGGCGTGTGCGTTGATGTCCTGGTAGCCGATGGTCTTGGCGTAGGTGTCAGCGATCCACGACATCTCGCTCGGTGTCCGTGTCGGTTACGTCGCGTGGTACCGACCTGGTTGATGGGTTTGCCGGTGACGCAGGCGTGTGCGTTGATGTCCTGGTAGCCGATGGTCTTGGCGTATGTGTCGGCGATCCACGACATCTCGCGCTCGCCGGTGCCCATGTCGGGAGCGGGCACGTCCACACCGGGCCCTGCGGAATTCAACAGTAGAAAGACTCGACTTAGAAACTGATGAATTTTTTTAATGAACATGAGTTTTTTTTGTGAAATTATGGGTTCGTATTTGCTGCTTCTAAGTAAAGAGACGTTGAACTGTTACTTTCTACTCGACCGAATACATCTTGATTCGATCCAATTATAATGCGAAATCTACCCAACATTGCCTAACCTAAGATCTACCGCAAAAATGGCTACGAATTTTTTTTGTTAAAATACTAAATATCAGACATTTGCATTCGGAAATCCATTAATTTGTTTATTACTGTATGTTAATTTGTACCTACCTAACCCTTACCATAATACTAATGAATAAGTGAACAGGATTAATTTCTAGTTAACAATCGTGTCATAAATATAATTGAACGGGTATTATCGCACTTTCGTCGGGCTTTCAAGTTGGACAATTTTTATCTGATATTGAAAGCTATATCAAGCAAAAAGTTCAAGTTAAGGTCGCGTGATTGGTCAAGATAATATGTAAAGTTTATCAAGCCCATATCATACAACTAGTTGGACTATCAGCACTAACAAATTTTCAAAATCTGGTCCCATCCGGAAGAAAGCATAAAACTTAGCATGCAATTGCACGTAGCTTAGGTATATAGTGTGAAAAAAGTAGAAAAGGAAACAGGTAGTTAAGTTATTGTTTCCCCTCCTCCCCCACTTTTGTGTCCCGGTTTGCAGCTTTTTTTACACTTTTTATGAAAACGGTATAACTTACAACAAAACTGGCAATGAATAAAAAAGTCTCCATTAAATTCTCTACAATAAATGTTACACATGTATGTATCATATTGCTAGGCCTTACAGTTTTCAATTTACGAGTCACGAAATTCGTGGTGAGATGTGTTTTCTGCCATAATAACACAGTACGAACCGTAATATAATATAAGAGCGAGGTAAGAGACACTAACTAAGCAATGAAAAATTGTTTTAGAGGTCAAGTGAATGGGTATAGACCAACTCTTGGTGCTATTTTATGGACATAGCTCGTCCATAGCCAATATTTTAACATTCAATGCATTACTTGCTAGGTTGATGTTTTCCTAGTCGCCTATTCTATTTTGTATGACGGAGTAACATTGTTCGTTTTAATTTGCGCGACACATAAATTAAAACTATAAGTGCTGGCAACATACTTTAAATACAGCTATTGCAGAAAATTTAATGAAAAACATATTCTTAATTGAAAGTTATGTGGTAACTTCAACCGTTTTTATAAGAAATATGAAATACTGCAAATTGGCACACAAAAGTAGAGGGGGAGTTGTTTCATCTACTGGACGACCTGCTTCCACTTCTATTTTTTTTCTTATTGTTATAAGGTACGTGCATGCAAAGTTTCATACCTTCTCCTCTTCCGGATGGGACCAGTGTGTATGACTTCGACTCGGACTAGAACACCACACGAGTGCACCGTACTCTAACTAACCGTACCATAATTAAAAGGTAATCTGGAGAATGTTGTGCTTATTATTTTTTAATTTGTCTAATGAAGTGCTAAATGGTACTTAAATTAAGCAAGCCAGTAAGAATAGAGTTATACTATGAACGCGTCTACGTTGCTAGTAAAATAAATCTGAAATAATAATACTGTAAGTACATTTTTTGTTGACCGCATTATACATATTAGCAAGGGGGGCACTGATTGTATGTTTTGTCACAACACTGAAAGACATGTTTACTTGAGCAAGTTTGGTTGGCACGGCAAATTATCTTAATGTGTTATGCACGTCTTGCTAGTGTTTACTTTGGGTAGCTAGTTGCTAACTTAAACTGGGGTGACTATGATTCGTGGGGCAACATTGATTATTGATGTTTAAAATATTATTTATATTAAAAAAGGTTGCCATATCATTCAGAATATTCAGATCGTGTTAAAAAACGATCATTTTTAGTAACCCCATTCTGCGGTACTGAGTTATCAACGTAACTTCGTTATCAACTACATCTGGGGACAAATACACAAAACTCAGTTGTAAGTTCGTGTTTAATACCAGCACGTTTAGCACAAAAGTGACGCGACAGTATCTCACGCGCAAGATAGTCTATTATGTAGCCTTTTCTGACTGTATCATTTAAAAAGAGACGTTGGTTTTTGGTAACTACTACTTAACGTAAACTCTTTCCCTCCTAGCGTTGGTCCCGGCTTGTGGTCCACTTGACAACCTAATTCCATGAATTGGCGCACTAAATATTACGAAAGCGGCTGCCATGATCTTCCAACCCAGGGGGAAAACTAGGCCTTATCAGGATTAGGTCCGGTTTCCTTACGACGTTTCCCTTCACCGAAAATAGAATGGTAAATATCAAATGATATTCCATACAAAACTTCCGAAAACTCAGTGGTAAATACGATACGAGTCGGGATTTGAACCCGAGACCTCCAGATTAAAAGTTGGATGTCTTACCGCCAGGCTACCAGCGCTCTATATAGGTATACGAAGATTATTTTCTGTCCAGCATTCGGAGATACACTTATACTGGTTCTCATCGGTGCCTGTTAACTGCTCGGTAATGGTGGGAACATCAGTCTAGAACCATTATGCAATTAGCTAGACTATTGACTTTCAACCTAGGTACACTGACCTGAATGAACAACTTGCTTAGCATGTGTCGTACAGCAATTACATGACTTGCGTTGCGTGCAAAACAACTCCTTCAAAACAAACTTATACGCAATGTAAACATCGATTTTGCTATAAATTTTGTAGGACGTAGTTATGCAAAAAAGTTCCAACTTACAACTGGGAAGTTGTGGGTTGGAACGTTTTTGCATAACTACGTCCGTATTAGATACTATTCGATATAACGCACGCTGACGATCGACTATACAAATTGTATTGTATAATACGTATGTAACACAATGCTAAACTTGAAATCCTCGACAGCAGAACTCGAGAGGAAAATTGTTGTTGAAAAGTCTCAAAGCTATAATCGATCACGGGTGGGAGCACACTTGGCTTGTGCCCAAGAGTAGGTGTGCCGGTTATGCCGGCTTGACCTATTCCAATACATTGCTATAACTTCTTAAGTCGGCGATCATATTATTACAAATGCCTCAATGCAATTTATTGAACGTAATGGACTAAGCTGGCCACGTCACGTGGTTTGCATTATTTGACCTCCACCACTTTACAGCTGCCAGATGTCCAGATCTAGAAATAAGTATAGTATAGCAAACTGATTAGAGGGGTTTCGTAGCTCTCATTAGTGTGTCATATCTGACGTGGCTAGCTCTCCGTCTATAACAAGAATGAAGTAATAATAAATTAAAGAAGCACTTCAGTAAACTGCTAATAACACCCAGCCAGGATAATTCTGATTTTAACCTATGCTTTTATTACTAACCATAAATATATGTTATTTAGTGTTGGGCGTAATTAATTACCATTTAAATTACATGTAAATCAATTACAAATAATTATCGTAATGTACAGACAGATAATACTATGCGTTTTTTACCACATCCCGAATCTCAAGCTACTCCTAGTATAAACCCGGTGCGCCTAAAGGTGCGTCCAGATCCAAACTTTCCGAATTTTAGGCTGCACGCCTAGTTGGCGAAACCAGTGCAAGACTCCTTTGCACGAATAGCTGATGTTAACTCACCAATAAATCCTTTCTTGGCCAGTTCGAGTGTGAATCGGCGGGTGATCTTCTCGAGCTCGTGCTCAGAGTACTCTTTGGGGTTGATCTTGATGCCGGCCTTGGCGCCGCCGAATGGCACATCAACGCACGCGCACTTGAAGGTCATCAGCGCGGACAACGCCTTCACCTCGTCCCTGGTCACGTCCGTTGAGAATCGAATACCTGCGGATGGAAACATTTTTCAGTGCAACAATATTTAGTAACGAGTTCATAAAAGATTTCATGGCATACATTTTAATTATCTAAATTTACAAGGCAGACAAATATCACTAAAAACTTAACTAAAAACCTAATTTAACAATCCAGACCCCAGATGTCCCCCAAATCACTCCCCTCGGGAAGGGTGCCCATAATACTGGCTACATTTCCCCTCTGGATGGCGATGCCCAATCTTTGGCCGAGAAATGAGCCAGCCCTATGGTCACCTATTGCCTCCACCAACCTCTTCTTAAGCTCTTAAAATACCTTTCTAAACATCTTATTAAACTAGAATCTGTTTACATTTAAATTTAAGCCAAACTTAACTTATACATGCCACTGTTAGGCGCCTTTCACACTGTGCTGTGCATGTGTATAGCGCTGTCACCCTTGCACACTGGCGCCGCATCTGCGGTTGCGGCGCCAGTGTGATAATCGCCTTAGGCACCTACTTCTCCCCACGGTTAGGTAGGGTAGGGCTTCGGCAAGGCTCCAGTGACGGTTCGTCAAAGATATTGGATAAAGCTGATAACAGGTAATCGTTTTTCATGGACGCTCCGCCACAATGAAGATGATAGTTTGAGTTACTTGCGTATTACAATAGTAGTTTATGTAACTGTTACGTAATAAGGGTCCTTAAAACATGAGTGTGGTTTTATGAAATGAGCCGCAGGCGAATTTCATAATAAGATCACACGAGTGTTTTAAGGCCTAATTACGTACAGTTGCATACACTGCTTTATCTACACTCATATTATATATATTAAATTAATTGTTCGGAAACCATAGAATGACCGCCATTGTACCGTCATGGCTTACTCGATTGTGCCGGCGCTCGCGCGGGACCAATCGAGTTGGCCATGGCGGTAACATTATGTTATCAAATTCGTTGTTCCAAATTTGAAACTCATTGCTTAACAATATTTGAGCATGCATAGTTAAAATTACGTTACTGCCGCTAATCGTTTGTTGTAATGCTTGTCATTGTCTACGGTTTTTGAACGCATTTTAGAGTACTTACAGTATGAGTGTAGATAAAATTCTAAGTTTACGCAAACATTTTTAATCTACCTATACTTCAACAAACAGTATCTATGCACGATTGATTATCTACATTCTACAAAAAGCTCCGTTTACTCCGTTACACAAACTTATACTACTTAAAACTCGGTTCATTGCCATTTAAATTGCCTGAATTGTCACTATATGGCTTGCGACATTTGGGTAATTACGACTGTGAATAACGACAGGATATGCTTTGTTGAATAGGTAATTGAGACACATATTGCACATGTAATGTTATTTGTCTGTTCTTGGAGATCGATTGTTTACAAATTTTTTTCGATAATAATTGGCATGAATTACGGTGCACACTTTTAATACGTTACTACGAATACATGGTGCGAAGAGAATAAATTAAAAAAAAGTCTAGGAAACAAATGAGTCACTAATGTCATTATAATGCACTGTAATATCGTAATGTTCAAAGAGAATCCTACTTCATTGAACTTTGTACCAGGTAGGTAGATACAATGTGTCCTAAATGTTACGACAAAAATGCGTATGAAATACTCGCTTCACTAATTTCCTAGAAGATAAAAATATCTAGTGTGTGGGTGTCCATCCAGTTGCTGAACTTAGCGTGACAATACATAGCCGCGTGAGCACAAGGAGTTATGCGTAAATAAATAGTAATATGTCATAATTTGAAGTCAATGAAGTGAATTTTAACTACGAAAAGAAAAGACTTTAGGCTATTCTGTACTTGATTGATTCCACTCTTCTGTTTGGGGAGCCTAAAAAAACAATAATTATCGACATCGGAAGTTATTAGTTTCATTAATCCGACCTACCCATGTGTACTATTCAGTGTAGATAGGTAAAAAAAGGGAATCTAGCTGCAGTCTCCTCGCTTAGGGCTCATCCATTAATTACGTCACACGAATTCCATGACTTTGACCCTCCCCTCCCCCCTGGTGTGATAGAAAACAAAAACTTAAAATATCACTTGATTTCGTTTTATTTCGTGAAAAAATTATCAATAATGTGAAAGTGGTACAGATTACTGGCATTTTTTTGCACATCACGAGAGCACGATATAATCAGGTGAGATGCCAATACATTGTCCACCTCACGGTGGAGAAATATAGGTACCTTCTCACGACGTCGTTTAAATAAATCACACATAGATAGGAGTGCTTAACACCGTTGTTAACATCGTTGAAATTTCTAGGTCATTTGAATTTGCTCTCGTGCTTCAATCTGTAAGTTTGTTTGTAGTAACTTTGCACACAAGGAGCTAAAATGTATAAATGATTTCACTTCTTAAGGCTTTATTGAAGTTTAAGAACGCCAAAAACAATTTTGATTGCCATGCGCGACATTGTTGAATGAGGATACGCCGAGTGTTGGTGTGGTCAGTGCCCTTTGGGTACAAACACAGACCTAATATGGCGCTAACGCTAAAGACAAATTAAGTACGCAAAAGAGAAACCAACACGTATATGAACATTCCGCGAGTGCGAAAGAGATACACGATCATTCTCCAAGTAGGACAACTTTTGACGTCCCTCTTTACACTCAAACACCCGCGTCGTAAGAGATAATATTTAATCATGACAAATATATATTACAATCCGGTGTTAATTCACTTAGAATGAAAAAGAGAAGAATGGTGTCGTGTTGCATCCCGGATTGCACAACTAGTCAAAGGAAAAACCTAGGTAATCGCTCGTTTCACAGGAAATATGATATTCAGATCGATGTTTTTAAAACCATACTTTATCAAATTAGCCTAAATCATGTAAGTAACCGTTTGATACTATTAAATATTAATGTTCCTTTTACTAGATGTGAATATTTTATAATAATAGTTCATATTAAAGATTATTTTGTGTAAAAATCGAAATTGTTATTCTACGCTAGGGTTTGACAAAATATCGTAGGGACATATATCGATAACTGTTCGATATGAAAATTATAGCTTCGAAGGAATTATAATAAATAACTAAATCTTGTATTAACATTATGTCATTAGTGTCATTACGTATGAAATTGTGTTCTTATTGTCTTTTTGTAACCGTTTTGAACTTTTGAATCTTAGCATGATAGAGCCTGTCCGAAAATAGTAGTGTCGTAGAGTGTAGGAGCTCCCACCACGACATTTCACTTTTCGGACAAATGATAAGTAGTAGTGATGCGCCGAATATAGACTTTACCGAATACGAATATTCGGCCGAACATTCGGTTCAGATCTTACCGAACCGAATATTCGGCCGAATTATTCGGTAAAACTAAACAGGTTTATGCAGGTCCGCGCGGCTCGCTGAGCGCGAATTCGACCCCTCCCGCTCGCCCTTATTTCTAGTAAAATAATATGTGTATGCGACCTTGGCATTGTCAATGTCAACATTTGTAATTGTTATTGATGGTGAATTGATGACAGACGTTAATATGTGATGAACTGAATAATTAAGCTTACTAACATCAAGTGTTCTTGTTTTATTATATGCCTAATAAAATAAGTAATAACAATAAATAGTATGAATGATTTATTTATTATTAGATAAATATGATATGTTTATTCGGTAAATATTCGGCAGTTTTACCGAATAATTGGGCCGAATACCGAACATTAAAAGACATGCCGAATATGCCGAATACCGAATAATTACCGAATATTCGGCGCATCTCTAATAAGTAGTAAATTTAAACTGTAATTCCCGATTTTATGGGCTTATTTATTAAATTTACTTATTTGTAAGACACGATCTATATTCTCTTTTTAGGGTTCCGTACTCAAAATGGCAAAAAGGAATCCTTATAGCTTTGTCATGTCAGTCTGTCCCTATATCATAGCCATAAATATAAAAAAAGCGTATATTGATGAAGTATTAACTAGATAGAGGTGTTTTTTTTATGTGCCGCTAATGGCCGCTACCCAGTTTTTTTTAGCTAAATATACTTTTGTTTTCTAGAATTTTAATATGCCCTTTGGTGTAAAACATGAATATAAATTTAACGTTGCAACTTATCGATAAGAAAGTCAAATATCGATAGATAATTGACCTGTTGTACTTGGCATCACTATTTTTTACGCACACATAGACAATTACACACACTCTTGTATTTCACTTTTCGTCGCACTTTTGATCGTTGTCAAGCCATCTGTCTATACTAGATCTGTGGGTACAAATAAGGGCATGTAGAAAATACAACATTTTTTTGTTTACAGTAGATGTTTAAACTTTCACTTTAGATTTAATAAATATTATTTGTTTATTATTTGTTTGGTTTATTTGCTTTGCAACAGCTACTTTTCTGTTAATTTACAAAGGTTTCCGCTTCCCAAAGGTTGTCTGGAAGAGATCGCTCTTTAGCGATAAGACCGCCAATTGTTTTGCCTCTGCTTTTTTGTTTGTGACTCGTGTATACTTTGTGTCTATTATTTGAGGTGTGCAATAAAGAGTATTTATGTTGTTATATTTTATATGTGACGTCACGAAATTTGGGACTCCTCCCTCCCCCTTGTCACACTTTGTAGATCCCCTCTCATCCCTATATGTGTGCCGTAATTAATGGATGAGCCCTATACTTAGGAATATTTACATAGTAGACTAGACAGACCTTCTAGGTTGTCCTCGGAAATGACGGGATAGGTAACACACATCATCACATACCTACTATTATAAAACTATCGCTGCACAAACTGGACGGACATGACCCTGCATTATTATTATTAACACCTTAATATAATCTATGATTAACACAGATAAGGTGAAGATGTAAGATGTACATTATTATCACTGAACTGCAATTTATTCTATGAAAGTGCTTTTGTTTAATGAAAAAATAAATAGTTACTATAAATGTATGTATGTAGGCCTACAAGATATAGTTTAGACTGCGTAAGGTAAGTACCGGTTTAAATTGCAATTAAATAGTAGGCATTATCGTTCCTGCTTATGATTATATTTTCAAATACATATCAATCAAAATTGACATGTGAAAACATGTTTGTCCTCAAGATGATGTCAACATTTGACGATTGTGATATAATTGTGATAGTGAAACGTGACCGTCCCACATGTGTGTGTGTACCCTACTTAGAATGTGGATTACACGTAGGTACTCATAAACATGGGCGTTAGTTTATTCGAATCCATTATCTAGGCGCGTTACCTTCAAATTATATAAGAGTAATGACGTGAAATTGTATTTTGTCATTACGTAAGTGTCTTCGGCCGCCGCGTCAGAGCCAAGCCTCCATGTCGCGAGCTTAGCAACGCGGCCGAATTGCTTATCAAATTAGCCTACTGGAAACTACGTGCAGATGTACCTACCTACCTGCTACTACTACTAAGATATATAGGTAATACAGTGACGGTAATCATAAATTGTGACTGGAATCACTGGCCACTGGCATGATCGATTTAGATAGGTGTACCTACGAGGCTACGTGCTATTTGTTATGTGCCATAATTGTAACTAATCGAAGATACAGAATTAACAAAACAGTAGGTATTATACTATGAGTTTACGCATTCGCGTATTTATTCATATTTTTTGGATGTCCGGTTACTCCGGTTCAAAAGTTACAACTGTTATACAAGGGGGGACACAATTTGTTTACCTTTCGGGTGGTTATTTCTGAAAATATTTAGTTAATCAAAAAATGTTCAAACAAACCTCAATGTTATTTTAACGACCTATCGATTGATGTGCAACATATTGATATTTGGTAAACATTTTTTTTTAAATTTAGTTACATGTATGGAGCGCCCCCCTAAATATATTTTTTTTCTGCGATTTAACTACATAACTAAATAGCAGCATACAAAATACAACTTATTTCTAAATTTTATTAAGATAGGTACGTCTAATAGTTTCCGAGTAAAATGGCTGTGACATGCGGACGGACGGACGGACAGACGACATGACGAAACTACAAGGGTTCCGTTTTTACCATTTTGGCTACGGGACCCTAGCGTTTATTACACTAATGGTACTAAACAATAGCTTGTTATTAACTGAATCCGTCGTGTTAATCCTGCTCAGGTCTACTGTAGTCTACTATTTCAGATGCCTATATCTAAATATTTTAAAATGAATTCTTCGTATTTCTCATTCACCCCACGGTTTCTACTGACCCCGTTTTACGGTTCCTACCTCCCTATAATAGGTATGTTCAGAAACGATAATCTAATGGCCTATATTAAGAAACCTGTATCTGTGGTGCATCGTAAAATTTATTTTACAATATTGATGACCAATGCTTAAATTACATTCAAAATTGGAACGTCTTCTGGTATACCCATTCCAGAAGATGTTTGAAATTTGAATGTAATTAAAGTATTGTTACCTAATTATGATATCAAATCATTTGGTCATGATTTGAGAGGCCATGGAGGAGGAATGGTGGTCATTCTAATGAATCTCAACACATTATTGTTACGTGTGTAGATAAAGTAATGTATGTTACTGAACATACATAATTAGGCATTGAAAATGATAAATGAAAAATGTTTATTGGGCTAAATAGTATACATTTTTAAAATAATTCGACTTGGATCCTCCTTGTAAGTAAACATATACCTGTATCAGGAGAACCCACTCTTCTTTAATATGGGTACTTGTAATCTAAGTATATCCATTGAACCTAAACAAGTAACTAAGACTATTATTATTATTATTAATTAAATGTATTTATATGAGGGTTGCTACTTATATATCCGGAAACCGGGATTACAATCTTCTTAAATAGCATATTTGACCTCCATGGTAAAATTTGAACTTTTTTAAGTACTGGCCGGTATATTTTTTCTTTCTTATTAACGCTCGTGTTTTGTTTTTGACGGGTTTTAAATGTCATCTCGCAGCAAGAATGGAACTCACTCGTGAAAATATTCGTGCTATGATTTATTATGATTTTCGGCGTGGTTTAACGCAACAACAGTGCATAGATCAACTAACTTCAACTTTTGGTGATGAAGCCCCATCTAAAACTACTGTGTATCACTGGTTTAGTGAGTTCAATCGTGGACGTAAAGGTTGAACACGCCAAAACTTGGGCACGCAAAATTTGTCTTTAAACCAGTTTGAAAATAAATAACTACATTATGAATACCACATTAAATGACAAAGTTAATGAATTCTAACATCACATTTTTAATTTTAATTAATGTTTACACAGTAAGCCATAGATCGAACTTTTCTACGCACACGGCTCATAAGACTTTGCACCATCTCTTTAGAAAAGATTTTTGTCGCCCAGGTCCATATTTTTTGTAGCTCAGGGACCGATTTTACTTTTCCGCCTTTCTTTTTTAGAATTCCTTTCATAATACTCCAGTACTCTTCAACAGGCCGCAGTTCCGGACTATTTGGCGGATTGCATATTTTGGGTACCACCATTATCCTGTTGGCGTTGTACCATTCCATAACTGATTTTGCGTATTAGCAATTGGCTAGATCTGGCCAAAACAGCGGTGGTGAGGCATGCTGTCTTATAAAAGGCAGCAAACGCTTCTGTAAACAATCTTTCTGATAAATATCGCCGTTTATTGTCCCGGTGGTGATAAACGAGCGACTTCTTTTACCACAGCTACATATTGCCTGCCAAAGAAGGTATTTTTTTGGAAATTGACCTCATTTTTTTAATTCTAAATCTTCAGGAGTATCTGTTCGAGATTTGCTAGTATAAAACTCTTGACCAGGTATTTGTTTACAATCCAATTTTATATACGTCTCGTCGTCCATCACCGCGCATTTAAATTTTGTAAGAAAATCTTCATAGAGTTGTCGCGACCGTATCTTTGCGGATAAGTTCTGTTTTGAGTCTCGATCTGGTGCGGCCTGGGCTTTATAACTCCTCAGTCCTGCCATCTGTTTCACTTTTTGGACATAGGACTAAGACATTTTCACTTTTTTAGCAACATCACGAGATGAAATCGTATGATTTGAGGCAAAAATCTTCAAAATACTCTTTCCTGTTTCTGTTTCTTGACTCCCTGCAACCCACCACTTCCTGGCTTTCTATCTATTGTCAAGCGTTCACGGAAACTTTTTAATACGTGACCAACAGTAGATTGTGGATATTTCAGCCTTTTCGCGATATCTATGTAGCTTAACATGGGATTTTTTACATGTTCGTGCAAAATGCGTTCACGTTTTTGATATTGTACGCTCGACATTTTGCCAACGAATAAATAAAAGAAAATAAAACTATCATCATTTTATAGCCCAGTTCCTTGTGAGAAAATTGTTGTTTCGAAAGTTTAAATATCTCCATTTTCCGAATAACTATAGCTATTTTTATATGCCCAGGTTTTGGCGTGTTCAACCTTTAGTATGCTTACGGACGAAGTTAAGGCAGGTCGCCGAAATCGGTCGTTGTACAACAAAATATCGAGGCTGTGCGAAAACTTATAATGGACGACCGACATGTTACGTACCGCGAGATAGAGGCGACTCTGGGTATTTCTATGACCAGCATTAATAGCATATTACATAATTATTTGGCTGTAAAAAAAATTTGTTCGCGTTGGATACCCCACAACTTAACAAAAGAGCAAAAAGATGCTCGCGTCGAATGGTGCAATAAAATGTTAAAAAAATATAACCGTGGTGACTCAAAAGCCGTTATAACATCTATACAGGTGACGAATCCTGGATCTATGCATACGATCCCGAAACGAAGCAACAATCAACGGTATGGGTGTTTCAAAATGAGCCGAACCCTACGAAAGTTACTCGTGCAAAAAGTACATTGAAACAAATGGTGGCCTGCTTCTTCGGTATTAATAGCCATGTAGCTACAGTGCCACTAGAAAACCGTAGAACGGTTAATTCAGAGTGGTACACGACCATTTGCTTACCGGAAGTATTTGAACAAATTCGTAAAACTAACCAGCGACGAAGAATCATTCTTCATCATGACAATGCCAGCTGTCATACGTCACGCGAAACAACTCTATTTTTGGAGGGTCAAAATGTGGAATTAACGGGTCATCCGCCGTACAGCCCTGACTTGGCACCCAACGATTTTTATTTATTTCCAAATATAAAGAATAAATTAAGCGGTCAACGATTTTCGACCGCTGAAGATGCTGTCGACGCATTCAAACAACACGTTATGGAGGTACCTCAGGCGGAGTGGCAGAAGTGCTTTAAAAATTGGTTCACGCGAATGCAAAAGTGCATAGATCATCAAGGGGAATACTTTGAAAAACAATAAAACCATTTTCAGCCGTGTACGTTTGTTTGTTTTTTTGTTTCCGGATATATAAGTAGCAACCCTCGTACACTCAAGGGATAAAGTAATATAAAATAAGTGTGTATTTGTGTATGTGTCAGTTTGTGTATGTATATGTTAATTTAGTTCAGTATATAAGTATTTCTACATCATTGTATTCAAGGGATTGCAGCCACTTTGTTACAGATATTTTGCATTTAGACAGAGGTAGATGATAAATGGAAAGTATGTTATTTATAGTATTATACAAGTGAGCAGATTGTGCAGTAAATTGTCTTTTGGAAAATAAAGATCCTACATATTGGAAGGGGATAACATTGTTTTTTTGACCTTTGGTATGTTAGTTGGGGTGTGTAATGTAATGTGCATAGACATATAAAATAAGAAGACGTAGCGCCGTAAAGACAAGACTGTGATTCCATAATAAGCCGATTTCTTCGTGTTTACGCGCGACACGCACACATATACAACTCGTGGATGAGCGGTGATTGGTTCAAACGTCAAAAGTGAGTGTGTGTGCACGAGACCGCGGCTTATTATGGAATCACAGTTTTATCTTAGTGGGATTCCGTCTCCTTATTTTATATGTCTATGGTAACTAATGTGTATGTTAGTGATTTATGCAGCTTTAAAATTGAGTTTAGTATGTACAGTTTTCTTATAGTGAGTTGATTGGAGATTTTATAGAGTTCAGAAGTTGGAATTCCGTACGGTTTCGAGTACATAACTTTGAGAATCTTTGTCCTCGTTCACCCTCTAGAATTTTTGTCTTGTTGGCTCCGCCCCACACTGGGATGCAGTAGGTTATGATCGATTGAGCAAGTGTGGTATAGACTAGATTTAGTAGTGGTTTAGAGGCAATGTAGCATAGTTTTTTTTTAATCCAAATAAGTTTTCTAATCCTGGCATTAAAGTCCCTGATCCTAAGTGTTTGGTAGAAGTAAATGTATTTATTTGTAGACATATACATTGTTTATCATTTCTATGTAAGTTGCACGTGTGGATTTTTATTTTGAGGTGATCTGAGGGTTGCGAGGTGTTATATTTGGAAAAGCACATGAAATTGGTTTTAGAGATATTCAATGTGAGAAGGTTATTATTAAGCCAGGAGTAAATGAAGTTGAGGCCCCTTTCAGCATTTGGTAGGTTGATTCCCATGTAATATCATGGAAAACAATAACAGTATTGTCCGCATAAGAGAACACGCACCTATTTTCAACGGTGAGATTTGTCAAGTCATTAATGTACGCTAGAAATAAAGTAGAGCCAAGAACACTGCCTTGACGTACTCCAAAAGATATTTGTAGTGCTTGACTAATATGACTGCCAATCTTGACCTCCTGAGATCGGTCACAAAGCTAATCCTTCAGTAACTCCAGTGGAATGACCCTAATTCCCATGGCTTCAAGCTTATGTATAAGAGTGGGGTGAGAAATGGTGTCAAAAGCCTTTGTTAAATCTAGAAATGCTGCGAGACACTTATTACCGTGATCAACATGTTCAGTGATTGTTTTTGTGAGTGCTGAAACTGCATCTTCAGTGGATGGCTTCAAGCTTATGTATAAGAGTGGGGTTAGAAATGGTGTCAAAAGCCTTTGTTAAATCTAAAGATGCTGCGAGACACTTATTACCGTGATCAACATGTTCAGTGATTGTTTTTGTGAGTGCTGAAACTGCATCTTCAGTCTAATAGTAATGAGTTTTTCGATAATTTTCGAAATGGCCTATAAAACTGAAATGGGTCGGTACTTATTTCCGTCGTTCTTTTCTCCATTCATATGTGTGACTATAGATTGTTTTAGTATATTTGGGAGAACTCCCTTAGAAAAACAGAGATTGGCAAGATGACAAATAATAGGGACAACTATTAGCGAGTTTTAAAAACTTAAGTGATATTATTATAAAACTCACTTCTTTGTTTTATAAAACCACCTTCATATTTTAATGCCCTTCACTGCGGTCCTCTGCGGTCACATAAACTACTATTATTGTTTCTTTCATAGGTACTTAGTTTTAAGTTACTCTAAAGTATCTATTGTTTTAATTTAATTTGACAGGTAGCAACTAACCTAAAAACTTTACACTTGCGAATTAAATAGTCATTACGGCTCTTTTATTTACGTTAAAATACGTATTCACTAATGATTATGCAAAAAAATGTTAGTTAGATGACTACTTTAAAGTTTGACTAAATAACTGGCATATTGCAATAGGTAGGTAAGAAGTGGGCAGAGTGCTTGTTTGGTTCAATTAAGCAAGGCTTGCCGCTTGAGGCTAGTTATATTACATGGATACAAAATTATTTAGTTACATTTTATTAAATAAGTACCTATAAACTTGAAACAAATGGTAGGTATTATTATAAAAGCTTGTATCATAGATTATTTTAACTCGCAGGAGCCGAAGGAATATTTCGCTAGTAACCTACGTAACATTACGGCGGCCGGCAACATCACGTGTCTCTGGAGCTATAAATACAATTTCCCTATTATCGGATTTAACTAACTGCGGACCACAATATACTTAACTACTTTGATGATGTAAGCAATTATAAGTTTAAAAAATGCGAGGGCACTCACCTCCTTTAGTGGGTGTCCTGTGGGAGGAATGCTGAGCGCGGTAACCGCGAATCATTTCATAGTCGCCAGAATCACGTCTCAGGGGGAACTGGAGTTCAAGAATGTGGTCACAAGGCTGCATAAGCTTCAGGATACCAGACACCTTCTTTTTCTTCTCTTCGACGGGAACTCTTGATTTCATATCCTCTACTAACTTGTCTTCGACTACCTGACAGGCCCTATGGAAGAAATACTCCACCATGTCAAAGAACCTTGGGTTTCCACTTGTTGGAATATCCTTAAGCCTTTCAGGTATTTCATGGCTGGCGTAAGTTCGGCAGCAGAGAACGTTCACAGCGGCAGGCGCGATTCTGACCATGTTGGCTGCTTCATTCTGAATTGAATTCTTTAAAGGCGGAGCTACTGATTTAGCGATATTTTTAAGGTGTAACATTGTGACTGATTAAATTAAGTACTAAAGTCGGGTTAGGTCGCCCTTTAAAAATGTTAAAATACACAAAATATGCTGTGATGTTACTAATAACAGTGACGACCCGCCCCGACGGATTCGACCACTGGATTGAACGAAATGAACTTAGTTGTAGTTGCAGACGATAAAAAAAAACAAGGACCTGCCGTCGCAGGTAGAGTAGAGAAAAAGCTTTGATGCGGATTTTTTGTCTCGCTTCAAATAACGATCGAGCGACGATGCGTTGGAGGTTGCGTAAGCAGAAACATAGCGTTGATAAATGGAACTAAAGACATGTCGTGGTTTTAAAATATTAGTGGAGTAAAAATGGAATATACAAAGAGACAGTTAAGTTCAAAAAAGCCAAAATAATTTAAAATAATAAAAATTATATATTGCGCAAAATGTGTGTATTTTGTACATTTCGGACCACTACTTCAAGTCAAGAGGCAAAACTGCATCCTCTTTCAATACACAAAAACTGTATAAGTTTATCTCTTTCACACACACTCGACTGACGTTTGTAAAAAAGTTTTGCTTGCTTTATTATATTTTGTTGTGACGTTTGATTTGAGTGAATCGTATTATTGAAGAATTTCTCAAAATAACTTAGAAAATAAAGTTCATGCATGTATTCTACGCATTTAGCCAAAATTAGACGAACAAATGACTTGTCTTTTTAAACAAAGAGATCGCACAACGCACCGAAACTTTACAGTTTTAAAGCGATTCCATCAGGATTACTTGATATGATATAAATGTGAGAAAATTAATTATATATTATTAATTTTATAATCGAAATGTTCTGTTATCTTATTTTCTTTTATTTGTTTTAGCTAACATTTCTGGAATATATCAGAATGGTGTCTGGAGACGAAAACAACTGTAACTTAATTGAGCATC
This sequence comes from Pammene aurita, assembly GCA_947086415.1. Taxonomy (NCBI): domain Eukaryota; kingdom Metazoa; phylum Arthropoda; class Insecta; order Lepidoptera; family Tortricidae; genus Pammene; species Pammene aurita. The sequence goes on from OX352291.1 coordinate 36,149,469, forward strand.
TACCAGATGAACTTATTATATTTATCTTTAAAAACCTTCCTCTGGAATCGATCTTGACCTGTGAGAATGTATGCAAGCATTGGAGAAAACTATCTCGAGATGCATCATTGTGGCGGCACATCGTAATTGTTTATTCCGGCAAGCCCGGCCAGAGTGAAGTTAGTGAGCGCAATCTGGAAATCATATCAACACATGGCAAGTATATATATTGTTTAAAACTACAGTATGTATACAGTTATGCTACTATCAAATCCATTACAGCTGACTGTGAGTATCTAACATCACTGGAATTAGTAATGTGCCGAGTTACAAAAGAATTTGAAGAGGATATCTTGAGATGGCCAAATCTTAGAAAACTGAATTTGAGAAACTCTTTGCTCATGACTACCAAAGATGATTTAATACTGAAATATGATTACTTTAAGGAGTTAAATTATTTGGGTTTGTCAGATTTTGGTCTAAACCCATTTAATTGTGATACTTTATTAAATTGTAATCATTTAAGTCACATATTAATAGAGAAAATTAAAGATCTTGATGTAGATTATATAAAAAAAATAATTAAGTCTAAACAAAGTATTTTAGTTACATTGCACATATATGGAGGTGATGCAGTTGATGATAAATGTCTTGCCCTGCTGGCCCAGTGTCGGGCCCTGAAGGACTTGGCGATAATAAGGTGTGAGAATCTCACTGATGTTGGCTTGTTGGCACTCTCCAACCTGAGGGCAATACAACACCTACAGATATGGAATAACATTAATTTCACTGAATTGGCTCTACTGAAAACATTGGGCAGCAATATATTTGTAAAACTGGAAAGTCTTAGTCTATCTAGGATAAGAAATATTACACCAGTAATAGTGGACATCATTTCGGAATATTATAAAAACCTAAAGTTTCTAGCTTTGTATCAGTGTCCTCATATTGTAATGACTGATTATGAAAAACAGCTGAAATCCAAATTTAGGAACATAGATGTGGTTCTGTACTGACGTAAGTCTACTACTGTAAGATATACTGTTTTTATTTAGACTATTTCTTTGAAATCATCATCCTAGTGTTTTGTCCCGACTTTTTGCCATGCCTCTACTGACCCTAGGTCCACTAGGCAACCTAATCCCAGGAATTGGCGTAGGCACTAGCTTATACGAAAGCGACAGCCGTATGACTTTCCATCCCAAAGGGGAAACTAGGCGTTGTTGGGATTAGGTCTGGTTTCCTCACAATGTCTTCCTTCACCAAAGAGCGACTGGTTAATATCTAATATTTCGTACGTAAGTTCCGAAAACCTAAGTGGCACAAGAGTACTATTAGTTATTCTGTGGCACAAGCCAGGGTTTGAAACTGAGACAGAGACCAGAGCATACAAACAAATTAACTTCCCAGTTGTTAAGCATCAAGTGTGCCTATGGACTCCCCTAGCGAGTCCTATGTCGCTATTTGTCTTTACGCTGGCGTTCGGCGATGGTCTTGGGTTTCGGCATGGCAATGAAAGTGTTAATAGTGTTTATTTTATCAATAGTGTGACTGTTCCTTTCACCAGACTTTACAAGACTTGATAGCTAATTTACTATTATTATTGATTTATGTGATCATCATGTAAAAAAGTATCTTTCTTCTTAAGTAGATAAAGTGTGTAAAGATGGAAATCGAGAATGGTATATTAATGAACAACATATTGCAGTTTACGAATCTAACTTTTTTGCTGAAGTGGGAATGTTAACCCTTTCACCGCCACAGTCGGCTGTGGCCGACATCAAAAAGTTGTGCCATGGACGCCAACGACGGCTACAGCCGACAGGCTTTGTAATGCAATAGGGACCTACGCGGGCTTCCGCAAAGTTCAATTTCGCTTGACAAAACGCGATTACGTGGCGTCGGTGGCGCGTCATTTTTGTTCAATGCTTGGCGGTCAAAAGGTTAAAATAAAAAAGCTATGGAATCAAAGTCATTCAGTATAATTAGCTTAATTTATAATGGCATGTTTAAAATCAATGGGATATGGATGGTAGTCGCCATCAGATATATCGGAGCGGCCAAGGTGGTCACAAATATTTGAACAATGCCTATTGTCAAGGCGATAAAGTGAATGTTCAGATATTTTCGAGTACCTTGGCTGCTCTAATATATTTGATGGCGACTGTACATACAATGTATATGACAATATGTTACGCATGTGTGAGATTTAAATAATGTTCAGCATAGTTTGTCACTAAAATGTGATGGGAAATAACTTGTTTCATTGGGATTATAAAGTTTTAGAAAGTTAATAGACAAATATCCAAGTGTCCATTTTTATCCTTAACTGTTCATAATTAAAGTTTAAAAAATATAAATGCAATTTTTGCACAGAGTAAATTATTAGAAACTTATTTCCCAGATAAGTACATGTGCAATGACCATTACAATCTGTGAATTTATAAAATTGAGTGTTTCGTTTTTTATCAATAAAGCGGGTTAGGTGTTCTGTAACCGCAAAAGTGCATGAACAGACACTTAAAATAGCTGGTTTTTTCTATTACCACTCACACACAGGTTCGCAATCAGATAAAATAATTTACTTAAATATATTTACAGTAGACAGTTTTATGCTAGGCACATGTTTAATACAAATATGCAATATTTCATATATACAATGTTTGACATGTAATTTATTATCATAACTGCTGTTGTAATTAGGTGATTACTAACTTGTATTATATCAATATCAATTAGGTTCTGTTTGTATTAACCCTTTGAACGCCGGCGTTTCGCCGTGAGCCAATATAAATGTTACTTTAAAGTATGAAGGTTACTTTGACAGTGTACGCCATAACCCTTATAGGCGTTCTTGGCATTCAAAAGGTTAAGGAATACTCAAAATTCAACAAAATACAATTGTGATGATTTATGTGGTTGGACTGACAGAAACTGTCTACAGATTACATTTTATTTCACTACCTAAAGTACCTATTTCTTACCTGCAACTAATGGTATGGGGTCTACAGATACAACAATCTTTATACCACTATACTTTTGTCATATAACTACCACTGTGTGTTGCATTCGGTACGAACATAATGGTAGTTAGATAGTTAGTCTGGAGACCCCATGTGCAGTATTGTTTATAATTCAAATATATGGACCTACATCACAACATTTTATGTTTTATTGAAAAACATATCACAGCAACCCTATACATTTGGTACCTATATTTTAGATATTCCATTTAATTGTATACAAAAAAAAGTAAAACCTATGTCCTAACAAAAGGACACAAAAAACATTTTTAAATGTTACCTACTTATTTAAAATCCATTGAACATAAAGATCCCGGTTTAGTTCCTTCCCTTAAGGTAAACGTCGGAGTGGATGACACTAGAAGCCCAATGTATGACATTTTCGCAGTTTATTACAAACAATAAGAAAACTATTGTTAATATAAATTAAAGAGAGGACCCAGTTGACTGTAAAGTGTTATCTATGCAATTTGTTTGAAGCTGTTACTGATGTGTTAATGTTTTTCAATTTTGGAGATAGATTCTGCGAGGTGCTTCTAGTCAGTTGCGTGCCTTGTACTAAGAATTATAATTAGACCTTGCTTCTTAAAATTGAATTAACCAGGATTTTACGTGTTACTAGTAAGTAGGTACTTACTGAAACTATTAGATAATAGAATATAGATAGCATATTGGAGGTATGGCATACACTGGAACATATTGTTAGCGTTTAATAATGTTTGACACCCCATGTCATTCACTTGTGGAAATTATTAATGTAAAAAATAATAATTTTGATATTAGAAGGAATTAGGACGTATATTTAGCAATGCTTTATTTGTTTTCTAAAAAAAATATTACCATTCAACGCGATGTCCCGTCATACTCTGGGCTATTGGTCAATTTATCATAGTCATACATTGGGACATTTGAATTTTTTTAGATATCGCGAAAAATAAGATCATTAAAATGGTATGAATATTTTAAATTTGATAGTAACTATGGTATAAAGGAAGAACTAGTTTATAGTTTGCATCCATGTTTAGTCCCCAACTAATAGTGCCATTCACCAGGACATTTACGTTAAGGCTTGCCAAAATCCATCATTCAACTGATCAGATGGGCCTCTCGCTCTAGCCCACAAGTTTGAAGACTACATTAATTGTTTAATGAAATATTTTTATGCCAGATCTACTTAATTATTGACACTCACTGATGTGAGACAAGCAAACTCTTATATAAAGCTTACATTACACGACAGTTCAAAATAAAACTAATAACAATTACCTAAATTTAAGGTAGGTACCCACTTGTTCAATAAAAAAAAAACCTTGTACGTACACTGTTTATTTTTGGTTTCGCTAAGGAACAATGATTCGACGCGTATAAGAAGAAAGACAGTGTTAAATTCTTAATATGTAGATTTTGAGTTAACTAAAAAAAATTTGTTATTTTTCCCATAGTGATTCTGAGACCAAGGATATGGTGGTTTCAAGAGCATGCAGTATGTTTCGTAAGGTTGAAATCACGGAAAGAATACTAAATAACAAAAAGTTACATAATAATAAGTCATATAGGGACGGTCGACTTTTCTCGCCAAACTTAGAGAAGTTGACCTATAGGGATAAAATCGTCCGTAATTTAACATCGATTCACAAGGTAAAAATGAAACACTATAAAATCATGAAGGGATCCTAGAAGAAGTAACCGCGGTAACGAGCTAAGTTAACTCTTTCTGCAAAAGAAAAAACAGCGAGGCTGCACGCACATGCCAAACACTGCTATGGAAGTGCATGGTTCCAATTTAAAATGCACCTTCACGCAATGTATTAAGGTTTACAATGGCGCGTTATAAAAAAGTAGGTGGCGGGTGAGTGGCGTCAATGACGAACTACAGTCAAGTCATTTTCGGCTATGGGCCAGTTGTACCAACCACTTTCGATGAACTCATCAGCGTAAGGGTTTCCCCCCATCTATCGACGTGGATTCGGCAAAATCCGGTGGAAAAAGGCTTTATGTCCACGCAATAAGAGCGAAAAAGACGTCGACCGCCTTGCCTTGTTAGCTCTTATTGCGTGGACATAACGCTTTTTTCCACCGGATTTTGCCGAATCTACGTCGATAGATGGGGGGAAACCCTAATCCGCCTAGGTATGAGCTTTACACGAACACCTCACCCGCTTAGCTACTTCTGCTGCTGACTGTACTATGAAATTTTCTATACAATAAAATTCGGCGAAAGTATTAACGTTTACAGACAGTTCGGTGCAACTGACCCTTAATGGTTAAAAGAAAAAGTCGATCGGCCCTCCGGACAGCATGGTTGAGATGAAGCACGGACACGTTCCGGGCTCGACGAACGCTCGAGCTCATCGCTTGCGGCCGCGCATGAACTGCAGCGCCTTGGCCATGAGCGGCGCCTTCTTGGGCTTGAAGGGCGCGCCGCCGGCGCCGGCCAGCACGGGCGCGGGGGCGGCGCGGCCGCCGCGCAGCACGTTGGGCGCCGCCGCCAGCGCAGCCACGCGCGCCGCTGGGCTCGCCGACGCCGCGAACGCTGTGCCGTGTTGCGCCTGCTCAACAACATAATATTACATACCCGTACCATACCCACCAACAATAGGGATGATGACGCATGTTGATTTTTTAATAAAATTAAGTTGAATTAATGCAAAATGATAAATATATCCTAATAAAGTGAAAATTAAAAAATCTATTGAAATGGTTCGAAGATATGAGGCTTTAAAATTCGAATTTTTAAAGTACGAAATTTAAAAAACAATGACAACATTCGATTGCTCACATTTTACTGTAAAATAAATTGTGGCAACCGTATATATAAACGCAATATTTCAGTGTCAAAATAGCAATATCATAATTTTTCCATACTTTAAACAGGGCGACAATGCAACCGTGACGTCACTGTTGCATATCATTTTGTTAGGAGCGTTTTGAGAAACAAAAGCGAGTGTCAGATTTTGAGTCTCATCTCTGACTTTTGTGTTGCTTTACCGCAATTGGCCCTATACAGACATTTGACATCAAAACAAATCGATTGATACCATACATGAAAAAAATTCATCATGCCTAATACAAATAGGCTCCCCGGATAGGGGAAATAATAATAGTAGATTGTTAACCAAGGGTGGAAAGGGATCCATTTCATCAGAGATATTTCTGGCGCTCTAACGAAGTGAGTGCGCCAATATGTAGTTCGAGGGTGAAATGGGTAATTTCACCCGAGTTAAGCATTCTACTTTTCATTTCGACTGTGCGGAAAGTAAAATACTACACGCACATTTTATAAACGGTATATTAAGAATAATCCATTATAAAAGATTGTTAACAGCGGTTTTTGCCTGCTCTTTTATCTCATCGGGAGTTAAATCAATGTCCATGTCACTCATAGATATAAAATGGCGCTTGCCGCTAAAAGATAAACGAAGTGCGCAAAAGAGAAACCAACACGTATATGAACATTCCACGAGTGCAAAAGAGACACACGATCATTTTGAAGGAGTGACAGCTTTTGAATTTGGGTAGTTAGCTTACGTACCCACGTCGTGACAGCTCATATTTTAGCGTGGAAAATATAAAACAATCGTGAATAAAATAACTTGGGATGAAAAAGGAGAAACATGGTGTCGTGTTGTGTTCCAGATTGGACTATTACTCATAGGAAAAACCCAAGTAATTACTCATTTCACAGGTTTACATGATATTCCGATCGATGTCTTTGAAACAATATTTTATCAAAATAGCAAAATAAATCGTGTAAGTATTTACACAGATACAATTAATTATTAGTGTTTCTTATACTGTGTGCCAATATTTTATCATAATAGTTAATATTCATGATTATCTTGTGTAAAAACCGAAACATTTATTCGACGCTAGGGATTGACAAAACATTTTAGGGACTTATATCGATAACTGTTCAATATGAAAATTATAATTATTGCTTCAAAAAAATCCAATGAATAAATTAATCTTATATTCACATTACGTCATTACGTAAGAAGATTAAATTAGGTTCTTATTATATCCAGTTTTAAACGGGTTTTTTTATTATTAAAGATTTTTTTACCTTGCAGTACTTGTATTATTTCATTCAAATATGGCGCTCAACGCATTTAGCGGAATTCGCTACCATAATCAAAAAGCAGCCGAAAACGGAAATCGGGCTGAAATTGTACATGGGCTCCATACAAAAATTCAGCTCCCGTAAAGAAATTTCCGACTTATGCTGCGGCTGATTTTTATTTATAGGGCTGGATTTCGCTCAAGTGTGTGCCGCGCCTACAAGCGACTAGTCAAACGATTAGAACGAGATAGAAATATAGTTGGAATGAGAGGTCAGCTGTCAAAATGGTCGTGCGATCAATCGAATGCGCATTCGACTGGTGACTTGAAATTCCGTTTTCCGTTTTATGAAATATTTGAAATTATTTTAGGAAATGAATTTTTTATTAAAATTCTTCACCTAGCAACCGAATAACAATACGGAAATAAAGTTGCTCTTAAATTATTTTTCTTTTTGTATCGCCGTGTGTGTTTTTCCTGACAAAAGTAAACAATATTTATTACTCCATAACGTGCAGCTGTTTTTATTTCTCTGCGGAGATCGCATGCCGCAGACGGAGCCCAGAATATGCCCCATTTCTCGAAAGCCCGGCGGCCGGCTGACATGACAAGATGTCAAATAAAATTGTAAACAAACATATCTAAGGGAATTCAGATAAAGTTTTAAATAATATTTCTTCAGTATGAAATAAGCAGTGCTGGTTGTTTTTTACATGCGAGTGCAGCATGTTTTTGTGCCCTTCTAAGTATTCGCTGCGTTTTTAGTGTCCAGAACGATAAACCGAGTTGTGAACGGTCGGCTGTTATCGCGAGTGCTTTTTCATACAGTTATTTTTATATCATATTTATTTTGTTGATTACCTTTGTACATATTACATAATTAGTTTTATTCTATTTTAGTTAATTGGTTTATGATTGGTGAATGTCGCTATCAGCAAACGATGTTGCCGTCCCTGCTATGTCATTGGACCTACCTTGCCCACAATGCCCCCAGCTCCGTTATTTTAAAGGTACTAAAGGCTTGAATATACACATCGCGAGAAAACATAAACCCCAAGTCACATGTTCGGCTCTCACAACCTCCGTACCTTCCTCAACACCTATTTCCCACCAATCCGTTAGCTCCGACACCCCTTTTTGGGAGACTATTGGAAACCTGAAGAGATCCCTACCAATTCTTAAGCGTATACCTAGGGGTGCTCGGGTTGCAGTTTCCCAAAGCCTGGCGGAAGTAATCAAAGCTACTGTAACTGAAAACTCCACAAATGCATGGGAACAACTTTTGACATTCTCATATAAAATTCTACATATTAGTCTAGAAGATCAGTCCCGGAAATCACTCACCACAAAAATAAAGGAAAATTGCTCTGATACCATCCAACTGCACCCTGATAGCTCCCAAAAACGTAATTCCACAGGGAACATATTTAAAACAGTAGAGAATAAGGTAGCAGACGGTGATATTAGGGGAGCCTCCCGCATACTGTTTTCCAATGACATAGTAGCACCCAAATGCCCCGAAACCTTAATAGCACTTACCAACAAACACCCACCTCCAGCAGCCAACCTCGTCCTGCCCGATCCACCGCAAAACACCGACGAGTCGCTCAAAGTCACTGCAGAAGATGTTTTGGGAGCCGTCATGTCGTTCCCAAATGGCTCGGCCGGCGGCCTTGATGGTCTTACGCCGCAACATCTTAAAGATGTTTTAAGCAGTGACTGTAACGGAACGCGTGACGAGCTCCTAAAACAACTTACATCGCTAGTAAACCTAATGCTGGCAGGAGAGGTACCCACGGACGTGATTGATATTTTGTACGGCGCTAACTTATGCGCCTTACAAAAAAAAGGCGGCGGCATACGACCAATCGCTGTTGGATCCACCTTTCGCCGCCTTACGGATAAAATAGCCTGTCGTACCATCCTGAAAAAATTAGGTACAGAGTTTAGCCCTCTACAACTGGGATTTGGCTCCAACAGTGCAGCGGTTGCGAAGCCGCCGTTCACGCCGTGCGTACCCACGTGGAGCACGGAGCGGGTGAGGTACTGCTGAAGGTGGACGTTACGAACGCCTTCAATTCAATGGACCGACGCACCCTGCTGACTCAAATAAAAGAGAAAATTCCCGAAATATACAAATTTCTTTGGCAGTGCTATAGTTCCCCTACAAAACTTTTGTACCAATCAAACCTCTTGGCCTCCTCCTTAGGTTGTCAGCAGGGTGACCCCCTAGGTCCGGCAATCTTTTGTCTGGCTATCCACCCTATAATCAAAACTCTAAATTCAAAATTGAATGTCTGGTACCTGGACGATGGGACACTGGGGAGTGATGCAAGTACGGTATTAAACGATCTGCAAAACTTAACATCTGCCCTTAAATCTATCGGTTTGACTCTAAATTTTTCTAAATGTGAAGTTTTTGTCTTAAACACAATATCCGATAAAGAAAGTATAACAGAAAGTTTTGGAAACATAGCTCCCGGAATCAAAATTGTAAATGAAAGCATGCTTCACCTCCTTGGTTGCCCAATTTTGGATCAATCTGTTGAAAATTACGTCAATGACAAAATCCAAAATTTTAGATCTGTTTTCGACCGTTTGTTAAAAATTAATATGCACATAGCTTATACCATCATTCGGCAATGTCTATTTGTACCCAAATTTACCTATGTTCTTCGAGGTAGCCACCTTTGAAAACACCCTATCCTGCTTTTAAAACTTGACAGTTTATTGGAAGAAACTTTGGAATTGATTCTTAACATACATTTCGACGATAGATCCTGGACCCAGGCTAGCCTGCCTATAAGGCATGGCGGCCTGGGCATACGGAAAATTTCTAGTGTTTCGTTGCCTGCATTTTTGTCATCGGTACACAGCGCGGGGAACCTGATCGGAAATATACTAACCCCTTCTCTCGGCGTCCTGGAGGCTGCACACTGTACCGAGGCCAAAAATGTCTGGGCATTAACCTGCCCCAACACAGATCTGCCTGCCAATCCCTGCTCACAGGCAATGGGACGAGCCGCTCTGTCGACTAGTGCGGAACAATCTTCTTTATACGTCAACTAGTTCGTCAGATCGAGCTCGTCTCCTTGCGACTGCGGAGTGGGAGTCGGGTCTGTGGTTACAAACCCTACCATCACCTTCCATAGGCACTCTCCTGGACAACATAACCTTCCGTTTGGCGACCAGTTTGCGGATAGGGACACCAACTAATGCTCCACATCGCTGCCAATGCGGTACCATGGTAGACAACCTTGGTCATCACGGGCTGTCCTGCTGCAGAAGCGCCGGGCGCATTCCTCGCCATGCCAGCATTAACGATGTCATCCGGAGGGCCCTTGTCAGCGTCAAAATGCCAGCCGTCTTAGAGCCTATTGGCCTTGCGAGAGACGATGGCAAGAGGCCCGACGGAATGACATTGATGCCTTGGAGGATGGGGCGGCCCCCAGTCTGGGATGCTACATGTGTAGACACCCTGGCGCCGTCCCATCTTCCAGGCACCAGTAGCAGTGCTGGATCTGCAGCATCCGGAGCCGAAGACCTCAAACGCCGCAAGTATGCTGCCCTTGGCAGTGGCTACATATTTGAGGCGTTTGGGGTCGAGACGCTGGGGCCATGGGGACCGGGCGCGCGCAGGGTATATAAAAAACTAACGTCGCGCCTGATTGAAACAACAGGTGACCAGAGGGCTGGCCAGTATTTCGCTCAGCGAATAAGCATTGCCATACAACGTGGCAATGCGGCCAGCCTTCTGGGCACACTACCCATTGGCAGCGATCTAGGAGATATTTTCTACTTGTAGTTTAAGTTTATAGTGTGTATTATTTTTATTTTAAGATCATTTAATTGTACCTAATAATGTTAATCTATAAATAAATAGCAATTATAGGAAATAATTTTGGTTATTTCATATTTTTAATTTAATAATAAATAATTTTGTTATTTACATTTTTTTATACTAAAGAATATAATTTGCTTAGAACAAACATATTAGTAATTAACTATTAGGTAATGTAATAATATTAGTCGAAAATGTGCGTGATATGAAACGTCAAGTTGGTAGTGGGGATGTCAATTGACGTCACAGTTGACTACTTTGACTCGTCGCTTACGTCTGTAGAGGCCTTTAGAACGTATCGATAAGAAAGTAAAATACCGATAGATAATTAACCTGTTGTATTTGGCATCACTATTTTACGCTCACATAGACAATTTAGACACATACATGGATTTCATTTTTTTGCCACACTTTTGATCGTTGACAAGCATTCTTTGTCATCCCATTTCTCTGATGTCACTAGAACTACTTGTCAAAGCCATTTTTAACCAAAAAAAACACCGTATGTATATTTAATCGTGTATTCCCGCTTTTGCTATTGCATTGCAAATTTTTCTGTTTTATCCATTATTCCCGCATTGTCTATGATTTTGTTTTCAATTAAAAAGTTTCAGTGTAATGAGCTCTATAGACCTTGCAACAAGTCACAAACGATTTTTAATACAATCCCGATTGGGTGCAAATTCAGTCTATAGAGTCCATTATTCAATCATTTCATTAATTCAATTGTTAGATTGTCTATGGTTTCAGACATTTTAATACCGATACCTAGCTTTTTTCAAAAGACAGAAAGAGATAGCAATAGGTGTCTGTACCACCATGAATGAATGGAGGTACAAACACTAGGTCTATTTAATATAGCATAAAGCTTATTCTCCGTTGCTCATCGTAACTTAAAAAAAAAACCGGCCAAGAGCGTGTCGGGCCACGCTCAGTGTAGGGTTCCGTAGTTTTCCGTCCGTCACAGTAAGTGTCCCCACTTAAGAGTTAAAATAACACCACCATGTAGGATATGATATGAGCGTTCCACGTACAGCGACATCTATCGGCAAATTAAGTAAACTATTGCGCGCGAGCTTAAAGTATGGAAGATGATTTTTATGGGATAATTCTTTATTGCGTGAACCGATTTTCACCGTTTTTATTTTATTTGAAAGCACGTCATTTCATTGTGATTTTGTAGAAATTACAGGTACAATAAACACCTGCTTATACGGTTAAATTACAAACTTAGTTCAGAAATTATTTTGTAATTTTTTTCAAAAACTATTCAACCTATCAAGCAAAATAATTTGCCTAGAAAGTTTTGATAAAGTTCTACTTTTGAGATTTTTTTCATATTTTTAAAACTTATGGTTCAAAAGTTAGAGAGGACACATTTTTTTTTACTTCTGGAGCGATTATTTCCGAAAATATTTACATTATCAAAAAATGATTTTAGTAAACCCCTATTCATTTTTAAATACCTATCCAACAATATATCACACGTTAGGGTTGAAATGAAAAAAAAAGTCACTCGCCTTTACTTATAGGGGAGGTACATACGCCCTAATAAAACATTCTTTTCCACTTTTTATTTTACCACTTTGTTGGCGTGATTGATATACATATTAATACCAAATTTCAGCTTTCTAGTGCTAACGGTCACTGAGATTATCCGCGGACGGACGGACGGACGGGCAGACATGACGAAACTATAAGGGTTCCTTAGTTGACTACGGAACCCTAAAAAACTTTTTATCTGCTCATGAAAATCATACTTTCCGATCAGGAGAGATGAAAATAAATTTTCACATCGTTCATCACTAGGGCCCGGAATTTTGCGTGCGGTGTGTGGTAACATCATAGGGAGAGAACACCCAGAACACCAATGTTTATCGATAAATCGGTAGTTTTTTTATTAGTGTCTTTAAAAAATTATACCTCAAACTTTCAAATGATACATACTCTTTTTAACGGTCATTCACGAAACAAGCTTAACAAATAGTCGGTTGTGCACACGACAACAAAGGGCATTATACGGATTTTAGTGATGATGGGATGACCTTTTGCATAGTGAGACTTTAGGACCCATAGCCCCCATAGGCCATTTTAGGAAGCAGAGCCACCTAAATTTATGGTGCGGTGGGGGTAAAAAGGGGGGGGGGGGGGTTAAAATTTTCGCGACACATAAATTGAAAACTATAAGTCTTAGCAACATACTTCAAAGGCAAGGATTGTAGAGAATTTTATGAAGAATATTTCCTTTATTGAAAGTTTTGTGGTAACTTCAACCGTTTTTGCAAAAAATATATGAATGTTCCTACTTTTGTGGGAAGTGGGGAAAACAATTGTTATATTTGTAACAATATAGTGCAGATTTATCCAATAAAGATTTGGCTTGAAAGTCTCGTATCCAGGCCATAAATAAAATAAGTATAATAATTATTTTCTGTTTTGACTAGATACTATTAAAATATTATTATTGGTATGGTATTTACCATGTATATTTGAGTTAGGTAAACACCCCCTTTCCAATAGTAGTTAAATTGGTATGTTAAAAATCGTATATTAAACGGTTTAATTGAAAATGATGATAATAATGATGCAGGTAATGTACTCAAGGCTAAAATAATCGATAGGTCCTAGGTACCACTCATCACACCACTAGCGTAGCGTACTTATCCTAAGTTCATATATTTTACAATGATATTAGGCGTTGTCCGTTGATAAAAGATTCAAGCGCCCCACGATTTTAGTTTTTTGTTTTTTCAATGCTCTAGCTATATTGATGAGAAGAGTGGTGTGATGACTGGTACCTAGAACCTACCGAATTATTTTTATAGCTTTTTGTACATTAACTATATCATTGTTTATTTTCAATACACTGTGTTATACTAATAAATCCCTTTCATTTTATACTTGATTGAGAGGTTTGTTAAGAAATGTGTAATACGCGGTTTTCTGTAGCGACAGCTATCGTGGATTTACAATGATACTGAATCTATTAAATTGTAATTGTCATCAGAACTTAAGGTGTGCACCAGATATCGGATCAATTTGTCAACAGAACGAGGGTATAATTTCAACCACAAAATTATGGAGATGTGGGATGAAGCATATAGCTGTAGATATGCAGACTTGCATTTAGTTATGTAAATATTAGTTATAATAAATTAACAAATTTTCAAATAAGTTTGTGTAATGTCTAAGTAGGTATAACACAGAATTGTTATTTTTATTTTAGAGAGCACTATTCGCCAACAGACTGTCCTCAGTTGAAGATGTATACCTACCGCTTAAGTTCTCTCTAACAAAATGAACGGGCCCTTATTGATAACCCGCAATGATGTACCTTTCACTTGAAAACGTCACTAGAAAACAGGGACTGGAGAACCCCTCTATTTGATAACGCTGTATATATAGGGTAACCATATAATTTTGGTTACAAAATTATATGGTTACCCTATATTCAATTTTATGTCCCTGTCTAATTAGCTTGATAGGTAAACGTCATTTTGGATTTTCATTTCGGTAAGCGCTACATTATCATTATCAGCAGCAGTAGCATCCAGTACCTATCAGTCCACTACTGGACATAGGCCTCTCTCATGGCACGCCACTGTGCTCGATCTTCTGCTGTCCTCCTCCAATCCGTACCCGCCAAGTGCTTACCTTTGGGTAACTCAATGATGTGCTTACTAAATTGATAGTTTTTTTAAACTACCCTACCAAATACTTACTTGATCTAATACCCCTTTATTGGTAACCGGTTCCGGTATCTTCTAAACGAACTCTTTATTTCACTTACGGATTATAACAAGCATACAAAGGCAAGATAAATAATAGCGCTTGAAATGGTTGACGTCCATTTAGTTGTGAAAGATATATTTAGACAAGCATTAGAGGTCAAACCACATCGTTTTTCCTACATAATTGAATGTGGTTGATAACAGGCCTATTGTTATTATTATTTTTTTCGTTTAAGATATTATAACTAATATAAGGTTTATATACTTTTTATAAAGGGGAATAACAGGGCTTTATCATGAAAATACATTTTTCAGGTTACGACCATAAATTAAAAAAATATAGGCATTTATTCAAAAAAATATCAAACGTTGATTTCATATTTTTTATGTTTTCTGTTTTCTTATATGGGAAGGTATAAAAAAAATACCAAAAATGAATTCAGCATCCTTGCTTTACATGAAATTGATATCAAACTTGACTATATAGCTCTATTTTATTTTTAATTAATTATGGGGGGCACCCCCCACTTCGTGAAAAATTTGCATCAAAAATTTGATTGGCTCTCCTTCTTAAATTAATCTTAGAGCCTAAAGGATTAGCTCTGCAAATGGAAATTCCATCATCACCATTTTCCGTATAAATAAGTGTACACCACCGACTAAAATATTATAATAATGTTCAAAACATTTTTGGTTGAAAGAATATGAATGATGTATCTTCTCATATTTTTTGGATCTCCGCTTCATTATAAATCAATATTTATTATGTATTCTACTAGATGTGACATCTAGAACAAATTTTGTGCGCCATGTTTGGCGGTTAACAGCTACGACAGAATCAAAGAGTAGTATAGACTTGTAGTGATTTTCACTACAACTTTTGAGACAAAGAATTTCTTAGGGATGTCATCTCCTGTTACTCAATGCACAGAAATAGAATAGAATTCCGCGACCATAGACATATTTTGGACTTCCGGCAAACTTTTGTCTATGATAGACATGATAGTCAGAAATCCGCTCGAAAGTGTGATGCGCCTTATAAATAAATAAGTACTCTTATTCATGAAAATATCAATAACTCAGGAATAAATATTTGTGATAAACTGCCCTTACCAGGATTCGAATCCGAGACCTACCACTTACGAAGGGTCACTACCGACTGGGCTAGGAGGCTATTAACAATAAAAACCGGCCAAGTGCGTGTCGGACCACGCATAGGAGGGTTCTGTACCTTCAATGGAATAAGAACAAAACTAATACCAAATAAGGTCGTACTGATGCCTATGGAAGAAGCTTTTTGGAGATAACTCAAAAATGGCTGAACCGATAATGTTCAAAACAATTTTCGTAGATAGTATATGATAAGGCGCATCTCCTCAAATTTTTTCATATTTTTTGGAATTACAGTTCAAAAGTTACAGGGGGGGGACAAAATTTTTCTGACTTTCGAAGCGATTATTTCAGAAAATATTCACTTAATCACAAAATGGTCAAAGAAACCTCAATGTTATTTTTAAAGACCTATCGATTGATGTGTCTCAAGTTGATATTTGGTAAAAAAATTTTTTTTTTAATTTAGTTACCTTGTATGGAGCGCCCCCCCTAATTCTTTTTTTTTTCAAATTTAACTACATAACTAAGTAGCGGTATACAAAATACACCTTATGTGTAAAGGACCATGGACAAAATGTCCCCACCCACCAACAGAAACGAAACATGTCTCATTTAGTAGATCGTGTCAACCGGATGATTTTTTACTATGGGTGGGGACAGTGCCCATACAAATTTGCCCATTGTCCATATTCAGATACGTCGTATAGTTTCCGAGTAAAATGGCTGTGACATACGGATGTGACAGACAGACAGACATGACGAATCCATAAGGGTTCCGTTTTTTGCCATTTGGATTTTGGCTACGGAACCCTAAAAGTGATGTAACTAAATCCAGTGTAATGGATATCCGACTACAGAATTAAGTTACATAGTGATGCTGGTGCCATTTATTTTCATTAGTGAGTGCCATAGACTAATTAACTCAAGACCCCGCATAACCGGGCGACCTCCGCTGCCACGCTCGAAGTAAATTCACTCTATAGTAAGACACTAATAACTTTTGGAAGTGAAAGTAACAGTAAACTCAGTACATCTCCATGGCAACCATTAATGTCTGACTCTCTCTAACGCCCCACGGAACAATTGCGCGTTCCCTTTCTAGCATCGTGTTCCCCTCCCGCACCCCTTCTTTTTGGCAGCTTAGGCTTCAAAGAAATAACGCGCTAAGCGGAGTATAGAGATATCTTGTATATGGTGACTGCTGATTTGTTTCACTGCTTAGCATTTGGTTAGACTGGGTGTTACCGAGTGTTACATTGTGAATGTAAATTTATTATATTTCTGGTTGTAAACAATTACGGGGCAATCATGAATTAAGCAATATTAAGCGTTTATTTTCGATATAGCCGCATACGCTAAGGGTAGTTAGTATATACCCCAATAAACATACTTTCATATGTTTTATTAAGATTTAACGACATTTATTTTTCCTTATAAAATATTTCAGCACGCAATGATCGGGTTCATAATTGCATGCATACCCAATTTATGAATGAATTCATTGCTAACTGGGTATGCAATTATGAACCCGATAGACAAGATTACTTTGGAATTTAAGGATTACAAAAAACGCGGTTTATTTTAGGTAAGAGCACAGATAAGGTAACCACTAGATAAGCCTTATAAGGTGACTTGGGGTCACCGCACGTTGGAGTAAAACGACTAACAAATTGCACGGCCGTCCGCCGAGTCGTTCAGTTGCGTCCAAGTTTTAGACCTGCTCGTATCGTGCGTTTATGCGAGAAATAAATTGAATACGTGAGGAAAATTATAGAAATCATGGGATATTGTTGTGTAAGGTGGTGTGGAAACAATTCCAAAACTTCAAGTTTAAATAAAAATGGCATAACATTCCACAAGTAAGTCGAAATCATCGTTTGTTTGATAGTTTCTTTCTGGCCAGCGGAGTTCATTGAAGTCTGGACGCTGAGAAGTAGTTAGCTAGTATGTCCCCTTCCTTCAAATTGAACATACAATGTGCTATTCCTTTCTGGCGGAGCACGTGTAGAACTAGTGATGCGCGTTTGATAACTTTGATAAATACCGGATTTACCGATACCACGTGCTTTCGCGCGTACCGAATTTAAGAAATATTTTAGAAAACAGATATCGCGCTATATTACCTTTTTATTTTATTTTACTTTGAGTAGTTAATCTGTAGTATCTGTAGTTTTATGTAGTTGGTAGTTAGTAGTTATACAGACAAGTAATGAGTATGTTTACCATTACTGGTATTATACATTATAATATGTAATTAAACTCCTTTGTAATACAAAAGTGTAAAAAATATATATTTCTATTTCTAAAAATATCTTTGACGTCGGCTGTACAATGTGCGAAGCATTATAGGGCAGGTTTTAGCCACTTTGAGGAGATTTAAAATATATTACTACATTTATATGAATCTTCACTGTTAAGATTATGGCATTACATTTTTTTTTTTTTAATGAAATGTCAAAAAGGGGCTTAGGAGCCAGTTTTGGCCAGTTCTTAGGTACATTTTCAAAGTAGGTACATAGATAAGTACATATTTCATATTGTTACCGATTTAGTAAACAGCAAGTATCATAATTTACCTACAATAAATTACGGTACAATACATTCCGGTACCGGTTACATGTATTGAACATTTCCCATCACTACGCATTCACCCGACATTGCGTGGTCCTTGAAACGACCAATCGCAGCGCCGATATTACCCACCCGCCCCGCATGTCTTCCGCATGTTTTGGTGACTTCGTTCGCGAACAAAATTAGCAAGATTATTACTCTATAGGAGGTTCTCTGTGGGTAAGAGTAATAAGGTTAACAGAAATATATAAAAAAAATACCTGTTTCCTAGCAATATTGCGCGGCGGTTTCACAACGGAATCCACGTAGGCCATCTTGGTCTGTTTGATGGGAGCTTTCTTGGCTTCTTGAGTCATTCTGATATTGGCCGTCAGGGACTTGAGTTTGTCTTCCTGTTCCTCTTGGCATCTCTGTAAAAATTGGAGTTCAGTCAAACAAATGTAGTAAGTCATCAATGGCGTGATAAAAAACAATTGGCTTGCGGATTTTTTTTCTGGTAACTTATTGGCTCAATACACGCGATAAAATCTGTTTTTAATTGTTTTATTTCATGAATAACTATCGCGGCAACCGAAGACAATATTAAATATATAGTAGTTATTCTATAGGGACATCATTTAAGAAAAATCACCCATATATATTATATATTATCGTACCATGTACATCTCTCTCCAAGCCTCCATCTCCTGTCTTTTCTTGTTTCGAAAGTGTTTCTCGCAGAATCCCTTCCACAGATGGTCGGTGTCCTCGGTGAGGTATGGGTTGTGGTACTCCAGCATGTAAAGTTGCTGCGGCGTCGCTTTGTCGACTATGGGCTTCAGTATCTCGTATGGCACGCCTCCGGTGAACTCAAGCGCTGGGAACACAAAAGGAAATTTAGAACGAAGGTATATGCATCCAGTTAAGTAATCTAACATAAAACTGCTAATATACAATTCCAAGCCTTTTGAGGGCTACAGAAATATAGTTTCTTAATGCCAAATGGTATTGCTTTCCGTCCTCATGAAATCATGATTGACAGTCAGATAAATTAGGATAAACCCCAGATTATTAACCTTTTGACCGCCAAGCATTGAACAAAAATGATGCGCCACCGACGCCACGTAATCGCGTTTTGTCAAGCGAAATTGAACTTTGCGGAAGCCCGCGTAGGTCCCTATTGCATTACAAAGCCTGTCGGCTGTAGCCGTCGTTGGCGTCCATGGTACAACTTTTTGATGTCGGCCACAGCCTTCAAGATTTCGAAGGAGGAGGTTATCAATTCGTCGGGATCTTTGTTTTTTTTTGTGTATGTTTACCGATCATTCGAAGATGGGTGGACCGATTTGGAAAATTCTTTTTTTGTTTGAAAGAGTATACTTCACAGTTGGTCCCATTGTAACCAGGTCCATTGATCTGATGATGGGATCCTGGAAAAATCGAGGGAACTCTTCAACTACTATAGGCACACCTATAGTGATTTGAGTATTTCTTACAGCAGCTCGAGGATTTGCTTTTGGAAAGGTGGAGGGTAAGTGAAGTCGGTTCTTTTTTGTTTAAAATATTTTTAAGCACCATTTAATTGAGGTACTGTATGAATTTGACATTTCCAAACCATAACAAACAAGATGTTTTTTTTACGATTGAGACGCCATCTGCACATAGCGTTACGCGTTATCTAACCCTCATTGAAAGTGTAATAATTGTAATAGCTTAGTATAGTATCTGTTTGCCACGCATATTTAACTAAGTTTAGATATTAATTCATTTATCAGGAGACATGTACCTAAAATTAAATTATTGACATTCTTTTTTCGACACAATTACTTTTATCTAATAGTTTTAATAATATAATATTTTCTTGACATGTTTCCATTAAGTGAATTATAATTATTAGTAATGTATTTTAATTTTAATGGATCTTTTTTGTTTTAACCTATTGACCGCCACAGTCGGCTGTGGCCGACATCAAAAAGTTGTGCCATGGACGCCAACGACGGCTACAGCCGACAGGCTTTGTAATGCAATAGGGACCTACGCGGGCTTCCGCAAAGTTCAATTTCGCTTGACAAAACGCGATTACGTGGCGTCGGTGGCGCATCATTTTTGTTCAATGCTTGGCGGTCAAAAGGTTAAAGTTTTTATGAGCCATGTTTGCTTGAAATAAAGATATAGAATAATAATAATATTTTCTTAGACTAATGTCACTTTCAGCGATGCAAATTACTGAAATTACTCACCATCTATGTGCTCTTGGAGGACATGGACGCACAGTTCGTAAAGTGTGGGAATTTTTCCTATCACCTTGTTTCCGGAATACACTTTCGTTCTGAAAACAAATGTTGTTTGTTAGATAGATAAAAGTACTTACCATCGCCAACACTGATAATTGACCATTTGTAATCCCTATTGCAACGGCATAAGGCCTATCGATGGTCAGTTAAGTGTTTTGTTGTTTGTACTTACACTTAGTTACTAATTTTACGCGTTTTTTCCAAATCACTAAAAATAAAGTAGTTGAAACTCAAAATAACACCTACTTAATTTGTATCCTAAGGCTCGCAAAATAGCGAAAAATACAGTAGCCGTAAATTTTGATACTTTAAACACCGTAAACTTTGGACGAATGTCTAGCGCTTTGCTAACGTTAGTTACCGAATATGAACAAAAACCATGAAGCGTCGCTTCAGCTAGCGTATAGACTTTGCGAAGCATAGAAAACTCGCATCATGGTTTGTTATTGCGACAGCTGTCCTTCCATTTGACATGTTGTCAAGATATAGGTAGATGCAACTAGCGCAATTCGAGGCTACGAAGTGACAGTTGTATGGTGCACGGGGCGCGGTAACAAATTACCTTTGGTTCTTGGAGGAGATGACCTGGCACATGGCATCCTCGTCCGTGAAGTGCGGCATGAGGCGCGGCGGCGGGCGCGGCCGGTAGTTGGGCGAGATCTCCGGCAGCGCGGAGATCTCCAGAGCCGGCAGCGGCGCCAGCTTCGCGCTCGGCGCGAGCAACGCCGCTGGGCTTAGCTGTAAGTGCAGATTCAAGATTAAACTTCAGGCGAGACGTGTATTTGTACTCGGCAGATTTCAAATTTCTCAAATATATAGGTGTGTTCACTCCTGACGCACCGCCTCGCGAGGCAGCTTGGCTAGTGTGGCCGTGCCTCGCCCGAGGCATTGCGGCCGCGCGTGCGTTTAGCTCGGCTGAGGCATGTCCACACTAGCCGAGCGGCCTCGCGTGGCGATTTCCTAGCGAGGCGGTGCGTCAGGTGTGTACACGCCTTATAACAAACGAGTTTGATAGCATCAAGAATGTTTTTAATAATAAGACAATTTTTTGGTAGTAGGTAAACAATTTCCTTAACAAAATTGTTTTTCAAAGCGTTAAGTGTTTTCATTGCGTCTCAGATTAACTTGTTATCTGGTTAAGGGCGGTGTAGTCAGGTGCCGTTTCGGAGTAACGGCAGACATCTAATAGTACATTACTTACCAAAGACTGTAAAAGAAAGAAAGCCCGAAATCGCAGGTATTTGTAAATATGCGATAAAGGGCTTTCTTTTTTACTGCCCGTGGTGAGTACACAATTTTACGTCTTCGCCTGGCCATAATGCGAGTTTTACCGTACGCCTAGCGTGTGGTAATACTCAGATTATGGCCAGGTGTGACGTAAATACTTAAAAAATATGGTCATCGTGTCCCGATAGAAAATTTGCCAGAAGAGATTTTTTATTAAGATTAGTAAACTTGTTTGTTAGTCAAGCCACCAAAGAATCAAATCACATCAATTATTGATGTGGTCACTACTACATAATATCTATACAATTTTGAATGCATGCCAACTGATCCATGTCTTCACTTGATCCTTTTTGCTATTCTGGTTTAATGTAAATTAATAATATACTATAATGTGAATAAAACGTGAAAATTAATACATTCAACCAATATGGTTTCCTGTAAAGTTGATAATGATAGCAAACCGCAACTGCATACCGTACATTTCCGTCCATAGAATAAAGAGCAAATTAAAAAAAAAGGCCGAAAATGAAACCTTCATGCACTGGATCTATGAAATAAATAGGTGTGGATACGGCCCCTGAGAAAAAACTGTGATTCAATGAAGCACCTTTTTGAACTGTGTGAGAGACGGATGTACTTACATCATTATTAAATGTGTTAGGTGAAGACATTTCTTTCAAAGAAATAGTTTTCTTTTTTGGTTTTACAGGACTAGCCATCCCCAAGGCTTCAGCAAAACTGGCACCTAAAAATTAAATTAAACATTATTGTTTCAAACCGTATGTATCTACTAAATTAATCATTTGAAATGCTAACTAAAATTACAAAGATTTGTTTTTTTGGTTGTTTTGTGTTAACACATTCATTGCCACCCGGCCAAACAAGACATTCGCGCCAGGCCACAAAAATTTCGTCATATAAAGCTGTAGTACCACAATCCCGACTATCGGGTCGTCCGGCCTGGGAACGAAATCATCATACCCGATAGTCGGGTTTTCGGCACTGTATGTGTTAACATAAGTTTCATAACCTTTGCTGCGGCAGGTTGTTAACATCGCTACTTGTACGGCGTCTTTCGACCCCATGATGCAGGGTTAAGTATATTCTTAAAGCAACAGGGCAATCTATTCTCAAATAAAAACTATGCTATCATCATTAAATACTAATTATAGACATGAGGCCTCTAAATTGATGAGCACAGTTAGGGTTGCAAAAAAACGGTTTTTTTTCTGTCTTGAAAAAAAAACCTGAAAAAAAAACCGTGAAAAGAACAGTTTTTTTTCTGGAATGTTTTTTTTCAAAAGTACGAAATCTCAAAATTTGCAAGGCAGTTAATACTCTTATACGGTTGTTTTAGACTTTATGTTAACTATTAAACTAATTTAATCTAACAACTTTAATTTCTGGTTTTATTAAACTTATATTAATGAAATATGTAGTTACTATGCTGCTGATAGTTCTAGTGAATAAGTTCAAAGTTTTTTTTGCATTTATTGAGAATAGTTTAGTTACATAACAGACATACCTACTTTAATGTACTTAGTTTTAAGTTACTTATATGAATAAATCACGAAAAACCGTGTTTGTCGTAATATTTGTTCATCTGAAAAAAAACCTTATTTAGAAAAAAAAACAATGGTGCCAGGTTTTTTTTCATAAATTTGAAAAAAAACATTTTGTTTTTTTTCTACTTGCAACCCTAAGGACAGTAAAAAATGTCATAGTTTTTTTAATTACCTGATCCACAATCAATACCGTCATCACTATCCACAACACTGTTTAGTTGAGGTTTTGTCTTTGGTACCTTACTGCTTGACTTTTCACTCTTATGAGATGAAGAGGAACTCGAATTATGTTTAGACTTTTTCTCACTACTCCTTTCATCCTTGTTTTTATCCTTACCGTCACTTTTGGATTTACTCTCATGTGACGACGACTTTTTCTCACTCTTATGGCTATGACTTGATTTTTCTTTAGAAGAACTACTTCTGTCTTTACTTTTTTCAGAACTAGATGAATTATGCTTTTCCTTAGAACTACTACTTTCTCTTGACTTGTGTTTTTGGGGTTCTTTATCACTCTTGCTAGATGAGTTGTGTTTATCCTTGTCTGATTTGTGGGACTGGCTGGAGTGTTTGTCCGATTTACTTTCACGCTTCTCATGCTTTTCTTTACTTCTATCAGACTTATCTTTTTGGGAGCTGGACTTGTGGCTTTCAGAGGAACTGTGTTTTCCTGATGAATGACTATGCTTTTCAGAAGAGCTTTTATGTTTCTCAGATGACCTAGGTTTACTAGACGAGTTCTCTCTTGTCTTTTCTTTTTCATTACTATGATCAGATTTATCTTTTTTCTCCGAGCTACTTTCCTTCTCCCTGGAGCTCTTATGGTCGTCTGAACTCTGTGACTTCTCCCTGGATAAGGATTTGCTTGAATGCCTTGAATCTGAACTATGACTTTTCGAATGTCTGTCATTATCAGATTTTTTTGTTGAGGATAATTCCTTTTTAGGTTCTACAGTATGATTGTGTGAAGAATGTTTTGTTGGTGAAGATTTGTGATTTTCAGAAGGTTCTATTTTTATCTTTTGGTGAGTATTCCTATGATCTCTATCATCTGATGAATCTGACATTTCACTCTCACTGTCTGAGCTATGTGAATCTTCAGAGTCATGCTGATCATCACTTTCGGACTGTTCTTGCTCGACTTTTACTGTTCTTTTTTGGTTGCTACTCTCATTGGAGCTTGAGTGTTTGGACTTTTTAGTGCTACTGTCCTCTTCCTACAAAAAGTTCAAAAAAATATTAACCAAAATAAATGTTAGGTTGTTTTGGATAAATATTTACTCATTTAATTATAGAAGCACTTTTAAACATATTGATAAATGCTGCTTAGTTTTAAACTACTGCACAAAAATGAGTAAACTCATAGTCAAATATTTATGCAGATATTGCAAATGCCTACCAACAAAATTTTTACTTTGCCCGTTGTTCTACTTACAGCAAAACAGCAGCTAACATCCATTTGGCATGCCTATTTATGATAGGATGCACAGTCATTTTGTGCTGAAGCACAACTTGTTTTCAACCTATTTTTGAAATATTTAATGAGCCACTATAATATAATAATTAACAACCTAACACAGATTACATACATATATGATATACCTATAGCTGATCAGAGGCCATAGTAACTTGAAAAACCCTAGCAAAGTGTACATGAAAGAACACAAACCTCGCTACTGTGATATTTCCTCTTGGTTCCACTTGTGTCTCCATTCATCTGAGATCGGTCAGATTTAGATGACCTTTTGGAGTCATCATTGTGCCCAGTTCTAGACCGATTAGCACTGTCATCAGAATCTTTTCCATTTCCATGACCATTGTAGTTAGTAGCTATTACGGGATAATTAAACTTAGCATTAAAATAAACATCACATACACCAAGTGTATTCAACATCAGACTGCACACACTTTAATATTAACAAGTATTCTTATCTAATTTATAATACTCTGTAGTATCTAAAGTAGAAAGGTAAACAAAGCATGCAGCTAGGATCTTGAGAGCTCACTGTCATTGTTTTGATCGGCTTCCTGGTCGCTTTCCTCGGACGCTACCATGCACTTCCACTTGTTGACAAGAGCTCTCGCGGCCTGTCCCACGGTGCCGGGATCCTTGCGTAGTGCGTTGACGGTGCGCCCCACACCCGTCTCTTGTAGATGCTGCACGGTCACTCCCAACCCGAATAGTTTGTCGATCGACTTCAGAACCTGGGCAAAAAACTCACCCTAAGCTACGTGTCCAACTGCCATATTACGTACTTACGTCTGAAGGAATTGTCCAATGACTCAATATTTGCTCATTTTATGTCGGTACAGGCCATAATAATTAAAGCCGACGTAAGTTAAAACCTAACTACGCAATATGACGACGGGGATTTTCCTTATTTTTCAAAAAAATAAGAAGAGATCCCTTCTAAACTGTTACTTAGTAGACACTCACTTTCTGCTCATCGTTTGGATATTTTTCTATGGCATGTTGATAATGTTTCACTAAATCGAGAACAGACGCCATAGTGTACAAAAAGAATGAATTGGTCAACAATAGTGTTGATTTTTATCAATACAAAATGAACGCCAGCTGGTAAAAGGGCACCATTTTTGTCACTCACACATGAATGATATACGAAATGACAAGCCCGAGTTGACGTCGGAGAAATTAATAGACAAGATGATTTTTTTAGGTTAAAATGTGTTTTGGATTCCAGTAAGGCGCTCTACTGATCTGGCAACTAATCATTTATAATATAGTTTTAGGTATTAGTAATACAAAAAAATGCTTTTGATACATATTCATTCTTATTAAGTAAAGCCTGACCAGAAATATATGATCATGCGCCATGCTGCGGAATTTCACTGGAACTAATTTCTTACACTGGCAATAATTTTAATGACAGAATGATATACATGTGTGAGTGCATGTGATAGGCTGTCACTGTTGTCAAATGTCATTGAGACGGTTTACTTGAATAAAAATAAAGTGTTGAATATTAAATAATAAACCACAAAAAGTTCCCAAAATTATCCATATTCAAGAGCGTAACATTGTAAATATTGTATATAATAAACTGATGTAAATAATATGCTCGGAAAATGATACTATTTCGCTGTGAAACATTTTCAAATTAACATCATAGCTGACAGGTAAACAAATCAGTGACAAATCAAGATGTCACTATACCATAAAGAATAACACGCTCTATGACTGTTGCCATATAAATGTGAATAATAGCGCCCTCTTGACAATAATCATATATTTCTGGTCAGGCTTTACCCAAAAATACAATTCTTATGGTGCGTACACACTGGGCCAACGAAGGGCTATCTCATTCTAACAAATAGCTGCCGCATAAGTGCTTCGCGTTCGTTGGCCCGGTGTGGATCCACCTTTACAGAAAGTGTCATGTGAAGTGTGATTTATTCAAACTATAGTCTGGCAAACCATTTCTGTCAGTAGAAAAGCGCGGCAAAATTCAAAATACGTACATGTGGCAGCCCATTGTGATGAGACACCGTACAATACGTTCAAAGTAAGTTTGAACTTGACAGATAGCTTTATGTATTTCATCTTCTACCTTAACACAAAGAAAATAAAGTCCATACTCAAAACACGGCACCAAATGGTGTGATGCTCGTAAAGTTAACTTTATGATCATGATAACAAGGTAGATATTAAAATGTATAAAACTCATCTGTCAATCGCAAACTGACTTTAATTCATGTGTATTTCATGACGAATATTTCAATTCACATTTCTTTTACATTGAATTTATTTCTTGTGCATTTCACTCTCTCATCTTAAGCGCGCGTGAGATAGAACTCCTGCGACGTTCTACATTGAATTTAAATTAATTTTTAAGGCATATGTCAATGGCCTCAACCAGATTATCTGTTGCATTTGATGACAGATCAGACGAAATACATCCGTCTCCTTTTTACACACCGTAAATGTCACCTAATGAAAGGGGCGGAAACAGAAACACCAACTAAAATTAAAAACACAGAATTTGATGATCATTGCTGCTTTTTTCACTGATTCTTAGTGTTGTCATACTTTTGTTCGCTGTACATTGCTACTGCGTTCGTTGGCTGGCAAGACTATAAATTAAAATTTAAGTAACACTATAAGTAGTAATGATTTTTTTTTATCGTGGCAGAAATATAGTTTAACTTTGCTATGGTAATATTTTAGGGCAAAATATTTATACTATTCGTGGATAAAATTAAATGTAACCGTGTATCATCAAAAAACTGGCATATAATCAGGAGGTACTTTGTCTATTTATTATCTAAGATGAATCTTCGATTTTGACTTCATTGGCCGCCTCAGACACGATATACTCAATTGAATTTTATTCAAATTTAATAAGAACTTTTACCCTTTTTTGCGTAATTTGGAAATAAACGGTACATCTAGCTGGAAAATCCGGAAAGGCCTTCCAACACAATCAATTTTTTTTCCATATTTTACTTGTTAAAATGTAATATTTGTTCCATTGGCCGTCTAGATAAAGAAATTTAAGAAATCTATTATATGCATCTATAGTTTATTAAAAAAAACTGAGTATTTTTTTAGTCGTCTACATTTAAAAAAAAATTACGCCTTTTTCTGATTACTGGCAAAGTAGACGTGTATTAGAGTATATATAAAGTGTACCACATTTCGTCTAACTTGGATTAGTAGAAGTTAAGACGTGAAAAAGTAACACATAAGAATCACATTCACCTTTGCAATATAAGTTTTGTTTGATGTTTTGTGATTTTCAGACTTGAAGCTGATAACTTTTTGCAGTCGGTTTATCTTTTTTTTTTTTGAAAAGTTATCAATCGACTTCAACATTTCGAAGGAGAAGGTTATCAATTCGTCGCGATCTTTGTTTTTTTTTTTAAATGTATGTTCACCGATTATTCGAAGACGGCTGGACCGATTTGATAAAAAAGCTTTTTTTGTTTGAAAGAGTATACTTCACAGTTGGTCCCATTGTAACCAGATCAGGATCTGATGATGGGATCGTGGAGAAACCGAGGAAACTCTTCAACTATTATAGGCATACCTATAGTGATTTTAGTATTTTGTACAGCAGCTCGAGTATTTTGGAGGAAAGGTTGCTAAGTGAAGTAGGTTCTTTTTTGTTTAAAATTATTATTATTCCCCTTTTTCAACCGACTTTAAGATTTCGAAGGAGGAGGTTATCAATTCGTCGGGATCTTTATTTTTTTTTGCAATGTTTTTTTTATGTATGTTCACCGATTATTCGAAGACGGCTGGACCGATTTGGAAAATTCTTTTCTTGTTTGAAAGAGTATACTTCACAGTTGGTCCCATTGTATGGTTACAATCATCAATCAGATCCTGACCTGGTGGTCAGGATCTGATGATAGGATCTTGGAGAAATCGAGGGAACTCTTCAACTATTATAGGCACACCTATAGTGATTTGAGTATTTTTAACAGCAGCTCGAGCATTTGCTGTTGGAAAGCTGGATGCTAAGTGAAGTCGGTTCTTTTTTGTTTAAAATTATTAGTGAATGTGCATCAGTGTAGTTGGGGTTACCGAAGTAAGTTCAAACCACGGAGTATATGGAGACGGTATCAGTCGTAGTTTGTTCCAAAACCAGCGTAGCCGGCATTTACACGCACACATTCTCATTAAAGTACGCACGAGGTGATACACACAAAGAAATGTCAGTCTCTCACTCGCTGTGTTAATGTGTACGTACACTCGAAAATACGTAACCACTACCATTGCCTCGTGTCAGCCATGTTGCCCAGCAACGTGGCTGCCGATCGTGTGACGAGACTGACGAGCGACGTTCGTATTTCCAAATACATTGCGCGTCACTCGCGTAATCCTGCGACCGCCAGCAATAGCCAGCGAGCAATTGATGTGAATACTGTTGTACCATCAGATAATGGGTGAATGTCGTAATAAAAGCCTACAATTTTTGGAAAAATGTGAAATACTCGGTTTTTATACTTACCGGTGGAAAGCAACTACTCCAGGGGCCTCTTTTAATTCGTTGCTTTGTATACGACACGACAAAATTGTACAACACGGCATTTTTACATGTTTTTTGGCACTAAATTCGTCACACGTGGTCGAACGACGACTGAACCGCGCGGCATGAGGTTTCGACAAGTTTATGCGCATCTGATCATAAACCATGTAACGCGCTCCCGACTCATTACCGCGTCCATTAGTATTCATCTAGTCCGTGGTTCAAACATACGTTACCTAAGATGAAACAACGTCAATTCTGCGGTTTTTATAATCGTCTTCAGGCAAAGTTGAGAAAATATATATTATAGCTTCGAGTGTGTATTCTGTCAAATAGTACGTAAAATATATCGTAAGATACCTTTGATTAAAGATAAAAGATACCTTGATATTGCTATATACATACATCTTTTGGTATATTTACGCTCCGTCGAGATCTCAATCAGCACTTTCGCTAAAAACTAAATTTGCTTCCTTCTTTCACACAATGTTCACCCAATTCAAATAACTATTTATGGAAGGGCAAAGAATATAATACTCACTAGGAGAAGAACGGTAACTACTTACATACAAAAAAATGTCCCATATTGACATCTTTTGGTATATTTGCGCTCCGTGGAATTAGTTGAATCATTCGCTTCGTTTTCTCGGGATCTCAATCAGCACTTTCGATAAAAACTAAATTTGCTTCCTTCTTTCACACCATGTTCACCCAATTCAAATAACTATTTATGGAAGGCCAAATAATTTAATGACTCACTAGGAGAAGAACGGTAACTACACACAAAAAAATGTCCCGTCACTTAAGTTCGTTTAGGGTAAATCCGGGGTAGTCGGCCATAGTTTTTCCAAAATTCTTAAAAAAAACCTTTCGAATATACAAATCTTTTTTTTGTAATTAAACTTTGAACAATCAACTTTGAAATTATAGAAACAATAATTTTAAACAAAAAAGAACCGATTTCACTAAGCATCCACCTTTCCAACACCAAATGCTCGATCTGCTGTAAAAAATACTCAAATCACCATGCCTATAATAGTTGAAGAGTTCCCTCGATTTCTCCAGGATCCCATCATCAGATCCTGACATGGTTACAATGGGACCAACTGTGAAGTATACGCTTTCAAACAAACACAAACAGTGTAGGGTTCCGTAGTTTTCTGTCCGTCACAGTAAGTGTCCCCACTTAAGAGTTAATAACACCGCCATGTAGGATATGATATGAGAGTTCCACGTACAGCGACATCTATCGGCAAATTAAGTAAACTATTGCGCGCGAGCTTAAAGTATGGAAGATGATTTTTATGGAATAATTCTTTATTGCGTGAACCGATTTTCACCGTTTTTACTTTATTTGAAAGCACGTCATTTCATTGTAATTTTGTAGAAATTACAGGTACAATAAACACCTGCTTATACGGTTAAATTACAAACTTAGTTCAGAAATTATTTTGTAATTTTTTTTCAAAAACTATTCATCCTATCAAGTTCAAAATAATTTTTCTAGAAAGTTTTTATAAAGTTCTACTTTTGAGATTTTTTTCATATTTTTAAAACTTATGGTTCAAAAGTTAGAGGGGGGGGGGGACGCATAGTTTTTTACTTCTGGAGCGATTATTTCCGAAAATATTTACATTATCGAAAAATGAATTTAGTAAACCCCTATTCATTTTTAAATACCTATCCAACAATATATCACACGTTAGGGTTGAAATGAAAAAAAAAAAATCACTCCCCACTTTACGTATAGGGGAGGTACCCTAATAAAATAAAAAAATCCACTTTTTATTTTACCACTTTGTCGGCGTGATTGATATACATATTAGTACCAAATTTCAGCTTTCTAGTGCTAACGGTCACTGAGATTATCCGCGGACGGACGGACGGACGGACGGGCAGACATGGCGAAACTATAAGGGTTCCTAGTTGACTACGGAACCCTAAAAAAACAAAGATCCGGACGAATTGATAACCTCCTCCTTCGAAATCTTGAAGTCGGTTGAAAACAACAACTTCTAATGAGATCACTTCTTAATATATATATTTTTAATTCACGATTCAGCATCTTCTCGTCCGGATAATACCGCAGTGTCTTAAGACGAAGGTTTTCAACCAGTGTGTGTTGCCAGTGATGACATACGGAACCGAAACGTGGTCGCTCACAATGGGCCTCATAACAAGGTCACTACTCAAAGAGCAATGGAGCGAGCTATGCTCGGTGTTTCCGAAGAGATCCGCAGGAGAACCAATGTTGTCGACATAGCTCAAAGAGTTGCCAGGCTTAAGTGGCAGTGGGCGGGCCACATTGCTCGCAGAACCGATGGCCAATGGGGCAGAAAGGTTCTTGGGTGGCGACAGCGTACCGGAAGACACAGTGTGGGAAGGCCCCAGACTAGGTGGACCGACGATTTGGTTAGAGTCGCGGGAAAAAGCTGGTTAAGGCCGGCGAATGACCGTTTGTTATGGAGATCCTTGGGGGAGGCTTTTGTCCAGCAGTGGACGTATTTCGGCTGAAATGATGATGATGATGATGATGAATTCACGATTGGCCATCTCTCCCGATGTGTCCGGGTGTGATGACACTGATGACCATAGTATAAGAGGTAAGATGGCCATCCATGCCCTAAATTCTAAGCTTAGCATAGTTTTTGGTCTTATTTTTAGGGTTCCGTACCTTGAAAGGAAAAAAACGGAAACCTTATAGGATCACTTCGTTGTCCGTCTGTCTGTCTGTCTGTCTGTCTGTCTGTCTGTCTGTCTGTCTGTCTGTCTGTCTGTCTGTCTGTCTGTCTGTCTGTCTGTCAAGACCATTTTTCTCAGGAACGCGTGGAGATATCAAGCTGAAATTTATATCGAATACTCAGGTCTATTGTCTCTTGGAGCTGTGAAAAAATCAAACTTAAAAGCCAACGCAATCAAAAGATAAAGTCGTATATGCTGCAAATTTTAGTTTTTCGGCACTCGCAAAACCTACGGGGTACTTCCCGTGAACTCAGAAACTTGAAATTTGGCTCAAAGCAACGTCATATAGCATAGACAATGGAAAAATTACAAAAAGTAGACATTTTTAATAAAATCATATAAAAAAATATTTTCTTAAATTTTAAACTTACTACCTTTTTCCTCGTAAACGCATGGAGGTACTAAATTGAAATTCATGTCAAATACTCAGGGCTATAGGACCTTTCTTTCTGATGTAGCAAAACCAAACTTTTATGTCAACGCCATCAAAAGAAATAGCAATTTAAGTCGCATATTTTGAAACTGAGTACTCGCAAGAAACTCAAAACCTAAAGGGTTCTTCCCGTAAACTGAGAAACTTGAAACTTGGCACGAAAAAACTTCATATAGCACAGACAAAGGAAAAATTACGAAAAGTAGATATTTTTAGTAAAATCATACAAAAAATATTTTTTTTTATTTTAAACTTACTACCTTTTTCCTCGTAAACGCGTAGAGGTATTAAATTGAAATTCATATCAAATACTCAGGTCTATAATACCTTTCAGCTGTAACAAAATCCAACTTCTATGTCAACTCAATGGGTGAGCTTTTACTTATATACCTACAGGTTTGTACGGAACCCTCGGTGCGCGAGTCCGACTCGCACTTGGCCGGTTTTTTTATTTTTTTAACAGCCTTTTTTTCTCTGCACCACTTTTAGAGCACTTACCGTCAAATTCAGTACAATTTTCGGGTACCTTTTAATAACTTTTTTTTCTTTTTGTATTTGCAAGTATTTTTAAAGGAACATCGTCACTACTATCAGAGAGCCTTCGGATAGCTTTTCTTTTGTTATCCATATGGCCATCATCAATGATATTTACTATGGATGGGTTATACAGATACTCTAACAAAATGAGCAGAAAAAATACTTCCAGAGTTATTTCATAACCTAGCAACGATTCTGTTATGTTTATCTAATTTGACAATCATTACATCTTTGTCACTCTCATTGTTAGAAAATTATAGTTTGTCTCTATCTCACGCGGGTGACGGGAGCTCATTGGCACGTCCGCATCTCACGCTGGCCGGTGCGCGACTAGCGACAATTGTTTGAATTCACTCATTTTAAGTGCTTCACTTTTGGAGCATACATAACCCATCTGTCATTATTATATGTATATCATAGGCTATCATATACTAACTAGCACTGGCCATCTCTCCTTTTCTTCCGGGAGAGATGACCATACCTAAAAAAAAACAATGCCAGTAATTCTGAGGTTAGGATATACTGTGAACCATTATTATATGAAACTAATGTCAGACCCACTTAAAACATGAACCCTCTGAAAAATATTAACACTTGACGAAACAAATAAAGAGGATTTTACTTACTTTTTAATTTTTTATCGCCAAATAACTGCACGCACCCTTGCTCCCACGCGTGACACGAAGCGAACTGAGCTACAACTAGTGGCATCTTAAATAGCCAATGGTTCTATGAATTATTTCGATGGACCATCTCTCCCTTATGGCCATCTACCCCGGATTTACCCTATACTACTAGCGCTACCATTTAAACCTAACTAATTGGACGACCAGTTTAGCCTCGTTTGTAGTAGCCCGTCTGTGAAACGGATGTCCTGGCACAGAATAACTAATAGTACTACCGTACAGAAAATTCACTCCTTCACAAAAGTCAGATTTAGGTATAAAATTATACCTATAATCGCCGCCTGCAAGCAAAATTGAAACTTATATCTGCGCACGAACCGTGAATCTTCTTTGCGCGCCGCAGTTTTATGACCGAGCTGTGAGGGTTAATTGTCACTTGACAAGTTTTTGTACGTATACCTACTGATTTATTATTTTTAAGATAAATATGTAGGAAATACAAACGTTGATTCTGTAAATATGATTTTTTTATCCGGAGATAGATTTTTTTATGGAGATTATGTCTGATTCTCACGGAAGTAGGTATGCCACAGCCGTATTCCTATGAAAATATGTCGGTCAGTTCCAAATATTGTTTCTGGGCACCCAATATTCAATTAATTAAGGATGTTTATTTTAACTATTAACTACTAAGTAAGGACTTCGGGACCTTTCAATATCGTCCGGAATTTAAAAATATTATTTCTGCTTCCTTGTTCTCTTCCGTTTATTCAGACATCCGTAAAGACATCTTTTATACGGATTAGATCGAGATTTAGGTTTCGAAGCCATTGTGTATTTTCAATCTTGCGCGAGCGCCACGTGACACGAGTATCGTGCGAGCCGAGCGGCAGCCCACTGCCATACGCCTGCCCGGGAGGCGCGCCGGCCAAATGTACCTAAACTGCGTAGTGAAACCCCCCTGGTCCTGGGTTCGGATCCCGGCAAGGGTATTCTTTTTTTTTTTGTGTATTATTGTTATTGGGTACATGATTTTAATTAGCATTTCTCAAAAATATGTTTTAATTGTACCAATTGTGTGCTATTTATTTTTAACCGACTTCAAGATTTGAAAAGAGGAGGTTCTCAATTCGGCGTGTAAGTTTTTTTTTTTTATGTTTGTTACTCCATAACTCCGTCATGTCTGAACCGATTTTGAAAATTCTTTTTTTGATTGTAAGTATATATATATACAGATTGGTCCCGTTTTTGTCAAAACGCAGTTCTGATGATGGGATCCATGAGAAATCGAGGGAACTCCTCAAATCTTAAAGGCATACATATAGTGATTTTTATATTTTTATCAACAAAACCATCATTTTCATTCAAAACAGTGACATTGGATGAAGTAGAACTGCTGATGATGATCAGAACGGAACTCTTCAACGACGCATAGTTCACGTTTGGCGATTCGTCCTCTTCGCTGTGTTTGTTTAACAAGTTTAATTGTCAGAACAAATGTTCGTCCAGCTCAAGTTCTGATGATGGGATCCATGAAGAATCGAGGGAACTCCTCAAATCTTAAGGGCTTACACATAGTGACTTTTGTATTTTTATCAACAAATCAAGCATTTTCATTCAAAAGAGTGACATTTGATGAAGTGGAACTGCTGATGATGAACAGAACGGAACTCTTCAACGACGCATAGTTCATGTTTGGCGATTCTTCCTCTTCGCTATGTTTGTTAAGCAAGTTAGATTGTCAGGACCAATTTTCGTCAAGCTCAAGTTCTGATGATGAGTTCCACGAGGAATCGAGGGAATTCCTCAAATCTTAAAGGCATACATAAAGTGACTTTTGTATTTTTATCAACAAATCAAGCATTTTCATTCAAAAGAGTGACATTTGATGAAGTGGAACTGTTGATGATAATCAGAACGGAACTCTTCAACGACGCATAGTTCACGTTTGGCGATTGGTCCTCTCCGCTGCGTTTTTTAAGCAAGTTATTTCATTGTATGGAATCTAAGTGCACCATCTATCTACAATAATCCTTCACCGGCTACCCCCATTGAAGTCGGTTTTTTTTTCTTAAAAATTATTGTAATACAAAATAGTCGAAAGAGCGAAGCAAGTTCTTACAAACAACTTCTGGCTACTGGGACGTCTCGGCATTTCGATGGCTTTTTGATTTTGAGAGTTTGTTCCGCGCAAAGGTTCCCCGATAACTTTAGTAACGCTTTTCTGATCTTCATGAAATTTGTTGTGGTTGAAGCAGATATACATATAATTTGAGAGTCCGTATATGAACAGGATCGATCAAGGGGTTGTGGAGTTAGAAGGCGAAAAAAATCTTCATCATGTTTTATTGGTCACCTCGTTTGCAACTAAATCGCGAGTTCTCAGTTCGAGGCGGAGTAGTTACTTTTTAGTCTCTTATTTTAATTTGAACACTAGAAATAGGTTTTGTATTATAAGCAGGGCCCGGAATTAGGTGAGCTAAAATACCTAAAGTTCGCGAGAGGACATAATATAGAGTGGTTACAACCGGATGAAAATAATATTTTATTTGGATTCCGGGTATTCGATATTCATCCGGGCACTGCAAGTAATAGTCGTAATGATGAAAAATGGTTACATTGCAGCCATAAAGTTAACATTATAATAATAAATCTGAAAATGTGACATATATTTTAAATTAATAATCTGTATTTTCCTATTCATTATCAATGCTTGTCAGAGTGGCGTATTAGCGTCAAAATAGTGAAAGCAACTAGTACTACTATAGTATATATAGAAAGATAAGGAAACAAGTACTTAGTATTAATCCAAATAAAATATTATTTTCATCCGGTTGTAACCACTCTATATTATGTCCTCTCGCGAACTTTAGGTATTTTAGCTCACCTAATTCCGGGCCCTGATTATAAGGTTAGCCTGCTGGGACAACGAGTCGAAGTAATCCAACCCAAGCAAAGAAAAATTCCTCTTACTTTTTCATAATTAGAACACGGAACCTACCAACATGACCTTAGGGACATTACACAAATATTGGTGATCAGTTTAAACAGATAGTTTTTAGTTTTTGTAACACTCGGCAGAATACAATATTATATACGTTATATACCACCTAATTCTTGTTTTCAGAAAGATTTTGCAACTATCTATATCGTGACTACTTAGGCGCACCCCGCGCACCGCACATTAGAGCGGAATTCATAGATGAAAGTGGAAATTAGTCTATCCTCCATACAAAAATTTAGCTACCATAGACAAATTTCCGCTTTTGTATATGAATAGCTGAATTACGCGCTGAAGTCACAACTGCTCTTTCATGGACTCACCATATTAGTTCCATTGCATGTGTAATATTGTTTTTTACCTACTTCTAAAAACCTTTTAACATTCATGAACCTCGACCACTCAAGTAAACTTCCACTCCTTATATATATGACCGAACGTGACCATACAATTGTACATAGCACAGCTGTTCATGGGTACTGCAATGTTCAGTGTTCACCGCAAGATTGTTATCACCGGGATCACACTAACAAGTAAACGCGAACTGGCAATGGGAGTGGGACCGTTGGTACCGAATTCAATACAGTGCGGAAGCGTCGGCGGTAATCTGCTCGCACTGCGCTGCCAGATCGAGATATTTACTTGTATGCAAATGGGAGACCTTACCGTGCGACCGCCCGAACAAGCTGATGTGATAATACCCTGCGGACTCCATATAGAGTGATACTAACACGAGATACACGTGTAGATAAGGGCGATTGTCGGAGCCAACTGTAATAGAGACAAAGGGACAAGACCCCATTGCGTTGCCGCGCCAACAACGGTATGCTGTATGATGCTACAAGTCGTTATTGGGTCCCATTTCTGCGCTAGGGAAGCAATACAAACCATTCCAATGAAATGTATATCTACTTATCATGTCCAACTACAACAAGAGTGTAGATAAAGTAACGCAATTGCAAGTAACCTGTAGGCCTATGATGGCAGATTTTATCAGCGGATAAGTTGATATAAACGTGATAAAATGACAGTTGCCTTCATTGTTTGTTATTTTATCAGGTTTATATCAACTTATCCGCTGTTAAAATCTGCCATCATAGACCTGCTGGTTTTTTCTGCAGCGATGGTATTTCGAACTATAGGTCTTCAAACGAGTATATGTACTTACTATACATATGTGTACTCGTATACTTAATGTACACCCGGATTGATCGTAATTATCTCTAGTTTTCCTTTGGGTCCAACTTTTCTAAAAAATGGGAGCTGCGCAAATTCTTGGGTTTGGGTTAACAACTTGGTTTCCGAGATAATTAACCGGGAGCGTACGGAAGACGAGTAATAAGTAGTAACTTATGCCCGAAATAAATCCATTGCGTCTGCAGTAAGCCAGGGTGCAATCTGAGCGCCGCTCGAGCAAAGGCGACAGCGGCGGTGATCGGCGCTGCGTTCTCCATAAACAAATACAATCATGTGATTGATTTCAGTGTACGTTGCTGAAATTCCAAAGTATATTTGAAGCTCAACCGAAACACGCTGCCGGTCGTTCGCCACTGATGCCGTACACGGCGATGGCGCAGCGTGCGTAGGCTGTAGCGCTGGTGGAACGTTGACGCCCTATAGTCCTAGCGGCACACCCCGAAATTCAAGAAAATGCTGCAAATGGTGTTAAAAGCATGAAAATTGGATCCATTGATTTTAGGCCATATAAATCAATTTGGCCCGTAGCCCAAAAAAAAAAAAAAAACGAGAGCAGTCACGTCATCTTTTTTTGTATGGAATTTTTGTTTTTGTTTTGAAACCTATCGTGTGTGGTATAACTGGTGGTGACGTCATAACTGCTCTTTTTTTTTTGGGGCTACGGGCGACATTAATTCAATTCATATGGCCTACTGTTGAATCGTTCCAATTTTCATACTTTTAACACCATTTGCAGCGTTTTTTGGTGTACCGCTAGGACTACTAGGTATAAACGCTGCTAGCGTGGCGCTACCATGGCACTGATGTTGTGTCGACGCTGCGTGATCGTTGCGTCGCCGCTACGCGGGCGCTGGCGGGCCGTCGATACGCGGAAGATGCTAGTCACCATCAAAGATATCGGAGCGGCCAAGGTACTCAATATCTGAGCATGAACTTTATCCCGTAGATAATAGAGGCGTTGTTCACATATTTGTGACCACCTTGGCCGCTCCGATATATCTGATGGCGACTGTATATGGGGTCTCTATTCTATAAGTAGTACAATATTAATTCATTTTTAAAAGCTATTACTTTTTATTGGCTGTAATTTGAAGTTACGTCATGTTTTCTCATCGCTACGTGCTAGTATGTACCAATAGTAAGAATAGTATACGATCCGGTTATACAGCCTCACTTCCTGCGTCCACATCCTGATTGGCAGGGTAGCGCGTGCGCGGTGGTTGCCTGTAATTTAAAACCGTGTTCAAATAACCACTTCAGAACCGAACAAGTGTGAAGGCCGCTAATGGGAGGAGAGTGTCACGGAGGTGCATTTTACTTCCGGTTTGGATTTAGAAATACCATCGCTTACTATGATAATATGTAGTTGCGTTTGCACACGACATATACGGCTCAAATACGGCTTTTCGTGAACTAAGTATTTCCTTCGGCCTAATTATTCCTTAGGATCCAAGGATGGATTTGAGAAGTGGACCCACCAAGATTTTTGATGCAAAATTTTAGGGGGGGGGGGGGGGGGGAGGCTCTCAACTATATCTTGATATCTACATCAGTTAAGCTACTAGGCCAAGTTTGGTATCGTTCTCGTATAAATCGGGGATGCCGAATTCATTTATGTTATAATTTTGTGCGTTAACGAATGGTTTGCAACAAATGGACTGAATTGAGTAAATAAGTCTTGGAAGAATAATAAGTAAGGACGCGTAATCAACGCTCAAAATCTGCTCCACTTTCCTGGTGCCAAAGTGGGCGGAGCTTGTGACAGCGGTGCCCTAATGTCATGTCAAACATTTTGAAATTGTCATGTCGTCAAAATATTAGTTTTTTCGGTCCATGAAATTTCGGTTATATATCGGTATTAAAATGCCGGCTTGTGCCGTGCATTGGTGCAGGAGCCACACAGGCGCCAAAGATCATAGATGAATATGTATTGCCAAAGATGGTGATATTTCTTTTCATCGGTAAGTAAATCACGCATAGATATTCTCATACATTACGGACTTGGTCGATGTTATGCAATATAAGTTTTGGAAAAGTAAACATAACTCATTTGAGGAAAAGTATAATGTAGTATTACCTAGTAGTAATAGCAGTTAGGTTTCCATTGTTAACAAAGAATCTTTTCAGTTTGTTTTTTTCGATATACAATATGGGTCCTTGGAATAAATCTTTATTAATATTATACTACTTTGATAATATCGAAATATCTCCCTTGTACTCATATATTGGGAATATGAGATACGTACTTAATAAACAATCTGAAAGTGCCACCTCAGTCGGTTTTACTTACCTACTAAATATAATTTAAATTCTGTTATAATGATGACTTCAACAGTATGTGTATGTTTAAAGTTTATTTTTTTTTCCAATCACTAATATTAAGTAAAGTCAACGAAATCGACAAAACAAAACCATTCGAATTAGTACCTACTGTACTTACTCTGGTAAAATCTTATCATTGTGTTCGTGCCATTTCTAGTACAACTGACTAATAGGTATGAATCTTATTTTTCATTAATAATGAACTACAATAATATTGCTTTGCTATTCCGCGGTATAATAACGTGCTAGTTGATTAGTGACTACCCGTTATACTTATTTGCGTATTTTTCGCATGCATTAATGTTCCCACCCTCCCGCCGCAAAAACAAATACGCAAACAAATACAACAAGCCACCACCAATAATACCAAAACTCCAATAATATCAAAAATAAATGAGTTTTGGTATTATTGGTGGTGGTTTGTTGTATTTGTTTGCGTATTTGTTTTTGCGGCGGGAGGGTGGGAACATTAATGCATGCAAAAAATACGCAAATAAGTATAACGGGTAATCACTAATCAACTAGCACGTTATTATACCGCGGAATAGCAAAGCAATATTATTGTAGTTGATATTATGGACTTCCGCAAAGTAACGCCTGATTCCATTAATTAATTAATAATGAATGCTATAACTTCATAGCATAGTCTTTAATTATCAAATCTAGAGTAGAGCCCGACTGGGGAACTACCTCTTCCTTACAGAAAACCACAGCCAATTAGCACTAGACCCTACTCATAGTGTTGTGTTCATGCCGGTGAGTAAGGTTGCCAGAGAGACGGGGGATCCTCTTGTCCCTTTAGCTGTCAACATAGTGAATCCTCTTTTATATGAAAGCGTCGGCCACGCACATGAGAAACCTCTGGAGTTACAGGCGTCCATAGGCTACGGTAGCTGCTTACCATCAGGTGAGCCGTATGCCTGTTTGCTACCGTTGTAGTATAAAAAAATGGATACAAAATGTAAATTTATCTTTGTATTTCCCTAAGCCTGCTAAATTAAATAGTACACATAAACAAACTCATCCGGTTTTTTTTTAGTTCTAAAAATCGAGGAAGCAAAGAGAATTTTAACTATTTATATTGAAGGTATGCTATTATTTTCTAGTCTGGTCATAAATAAAGTAAAAAAATAATCGTTTTTTTTTTGCCATAATCAACCTTAATTGCTTAACATTATGTTGCTTGAGACCAAGAGAGTCTCCGTAATGTAACTGATTTATAAAATTGTAAAAAAGTTCAGAATCTTTACTATTTTATGTTAATTTATGCTGATTTTGTAGTATGTAAGTCCCTATATTGTAATTAAGCAATTTTATTAAATAAATGAAAGATGAATAGAAGGCTTCATATTATTCCTTATTCCAAGAACGACTAAATTTACGTATATTTAAGTAATGAAAAATGCACTAAAAAATAAATTGTTAATTGATTGCATTATTATCTATTACGTGAACCCATCCACGTCAAACTTAGGCGTATTTATTATGCGTTAACTTGACATTTCAGTTATTTCATTTGAGTATCTCCTATCCAATTAAACTTAATTGTCAAATTGATTTTGACCACTCACAACACGGCAACTTTTCTTATTGGTGAAATGGCATGAAACCTTTGCGGAATTAAGGTTAACACAAAAAAATATGCTTAAAGAATGAGTACTTGATTGGTTAATAAGACATAAGACATTTTAGTTTTGTAAACGTGAAAATGGGTCGTGTTTTCACATGAACTTTGCTTGCCTTTACTCGTCTTGATATTATATGTCGATGAAGTAAGTACCTAAAACATGTAAAGATCGATACTTTACACGTTCGCGTTATTGTAAGGTAAATTTACGATTAATTACATGCATATTTTTTTTTATACCACGACGGTGGCAAACAAGCATACGGCCCGCCTGATGGTAAGCAGCTACCGTAACCTATGGACGCCTGCAACTCCAAAGGAGTCACATGCGCGTTGCCGACCCTTTACAAAAAGGAGGATTCACTGTGTTTATGGCTAAAGGAACAAGAAGGTCCCTCATCGTCAACACACTCGGTCCTCTTTGAGCTCTTTGGCAACCTTACTCACCAGCAGGAACACAACACTATGAGTCTAGTGCTATTTGGCTGTGGTTTTATGTAAGATGGAGGTACTTCCCCAGTCGGGCTATCTGCTCCTGATTTGAGCGAGATGACATTTGCTGAACGTGCCCACATCATTAATATCGTGAACATTGTTAAATCATTAATTTTATCATTTTGATACCTATTTCTTATGATCCCCAAGAACTTGTTTTGACGAACCTGTCTAATCTCATCTCCTATTCCATGTCTCAGGTTTACGAGTAAGTAGGTAATAAACGATTTATGAAATGAGGAAGAAGTACTTAATTATCTTTTAAGACCTGGACTGCATTTAAGACATTAAAGATTAGAGCCGCTTAAATAGGTACCTAGTTACGAATACGAGTGTTTACGAGTTTGCGAAAAAGTTACTATCGAAACAAATTGCCTGCAGTCTGCAAAGCGGCGTTTGTTACTTTCTACGAGTTTCACGGTGGAAAGGAATAAGTATTAAAATAAGTTTTTGTACTCAAGACTTCCACTTGACTGTCCTCAATAAGTATTAGGTACCTAGTCGTCTAGCTATCACGTCTTAGTTTAATTATCGACACCTGATTTATAAATACTTTCTAGACAGTTAACATTATTGTAAACGACCCGCCCAAGAGCTAGGCTAGGTTAAAGTTTAGTTAGTCGTTTGTACATGTCGGAGTTTTATGTTAGGGTATGTTTACACAGAACATCTTACCTTTTTTTATAGAGTGAAAGTAGACGTGGCAAAATGTTGATATAAAACTTATAACATGCTCAAGGACTATGAAAAGGGGTCACTTATTTGTATAGACTTTTCGATACAATCTGACTATTGTTTTGATTGTGCTTAAGTGTAGTTTGCTACGGTTTCGTCGATACCTATAGAAAATTAATGTAGATAACATAAACGAATTAATTAATTAAGTTTATATAGCAAAGGGTTGAAGGACATACATCTGTGGCTGTTTATTTAGAAAAAATGCTAAGTTATGACAACTAATAATACTTTCAGGTACCATTCTCGTCCACACGATATCCTGCAAAAATCCCAGGATAATTATGTCGCTGCCTTAGAACAGGATAGATAAAGGCCACAT
Organism: Pammene aurita; assembly: GCA_947086415.1. Lineage (NCBI taxonomy): Eukaryota > Metazoa > Arthropoda > Insecta > Lepidoptera > Tortricidae > Pammene > Pammene aurita. The sequence goes on from OX352291.1 coordinate 36,192,881, forward strand.
TAGCTGGTCGTGTCGTCGGTGTCGGAGGCGCGGCGCGGGCGCTGCGTGGGAAGGCGCCTGCGCCAGCCCCGACATTGACAGCGTTCGATGAAGACATTACCGTCTGCGGCGACCTGAACGCTCTTTATTTAGTCATAAAACTAAATTTCTTCATCTAGGTACGTGTTTTCGTATTTTAACAATGCTTTTTTTGTCAACCATTTCCATTATTTGGATGTGTTCGTTATCGCGCAAAATACTTACTAAAAACAGACTGATATTTAGTTTTTGACGCAGTTAGTGAATACCGCTGTAACTATAAACATAGGTGCAGTATGGCGTTGGTATTTGCGAAAAGCGTTAGACAGAGTTCAGAGAGCAAGGTAAGTCTGGGTTAGTTTAGCAAAATTACAGAGGGTGGGCGCGGCGGCTGTGCGCAAACAAAGTGAGGAGGGAAGCTAGGTAGTCGTTTGTGGGGGTCAAAGGCGCGGCCTCCGGCTATAGGTTCCTTACCACGAGTTTCTAAGACCCATTCAGCCATATGCGAGTTAATTATGTGCGGTGAATAGAAGTCGCGTAACGTTACTAGGTACCTAACCTAACTATTTAACGTTAAGCGACTTCCTACCTAGGAAAATACGTACGGTTTCTACTACTTATAGGTTAGAAATATTTAGGTACTAAGTCGAAAATTATGAATGAACATGAGTCATGTAGAATTCGAATGTAGCTACTACCTGTGTAAGTTACCTACCTATTATTTGCACCTTACCTACCTACCTAGGTAACTACGAGTCTTAGACCAATAATTTTGTACGAACATACGGAGATATTTAAAGGTTGTCTGGTAGAGATCGCTTTTTAGCGATAAGACCGCCTGTTGTTACCTAGTTTTTATCACTGTATCGCTGTATATTTTTCTCTTTTCTCATGTTATATTTACTTACCTACCTACCTACTTTAGTCTAGCTTTGACAGAGCGGTGAGTTCCTTCCTACTCGTACTAACTCTACTGTTACGCGATTTAGGAATCGCGGTAACAGTAGGCTGTTACCTACCATGTTATTCATGTGTACTTGAAAAACTGTAAAATCTGAACTACAATGTACCTAGATGCAGGTCCGTGGTACGCCGGTGGCCGCGCCCCGCGCCCTGCTGACCCACAGCGCAGCCTCCACGAGCATAAATCTCCGATGACAACGCGTCCGTGAATAGCCTCCTATCAACATTACATTTGCACTTTGTGTAAACTGTGCAAGCGCACTCGGTTAAGAGGAATAATAGTATGCCTAGTGAATAGTCAACTGTTTGTAACAAGCGGTTAATTAAAGAGTAAATACAAGGTAAATATTGAACTGCATAGATTTTCCCGCTGGGAACACAATATGCATGCTAATTATTAAAGTAGTCGAAGTCGATACTTACCTATTGTCCAGTGTCGACCTACTTACCTCCATGTGCATAAAATCGTGCCATATAAAATTTATAGGTATTATTTGCGGACTATATTGCAGAAATTTTGACAGATTCATGTTCATTTGAAGGTAATGGTACTAATATATTATACAGTTATTTAGCTTTACGGTTCGGAACAACAGTGAATCGCATTCCTTATAACTCGCACTTCGTACGGTGAGCTTTACGAACAGGTGGACCAATTTAAACGAAAACCAGATTAGATGCGTGGCTTCAACAGCAACAGCGAGCATTGCTTGCTACAACATAATTCGCCACGGCCGACAGTTTTATTGAATAATAAGTATCGTAAACAGCTCCCCTAGGAAATGAATATAGCGAGCGATCTTTCTGACCTTCTGTGATTTAAGAATATTGTCTTTATATGAAAGTAATTATAGCACAAGCTATAAATTATAGGTGCGCTATTCCTCGATTTCGCTGTAGCCGCGCCGGAGAGCCGGAAGTTATGGCTTCGCCTCGGACGGTTCCTTCTACGACGCCGTCAATTTAATTGATGTCCCGACGATGATTGAGACGTCTTGTGGAGTTGCGTTCTAACAAGCGGAGGTGGCAGGAATGAAATAAAAATTGCTCGAGTCGCCGCGTCTCGTCGTTAAAAGTTATGAACTCGAACAGTTTAGAGACTGTGAACTGAGAGGGCAGGCTGTCTCTCTAGAAAGCCTGATAATGCTGAGGAATTCCATGCCAAGTGCAATTTTCCTCGCAACTAGGTTCAGTTGTGATTTTCATTACCGGTCCCAAGGGTTCGCGACCTAGGTACTCTAATTAGCTTTGATGCTTATGATTAAACGGCTCGGTCACGACTCGTCGATTTACTTCAAATCCGTCGCGCTTTTGTCTTGTAAAGTTGTGCATTCGTCAAGTCGGATATCTGCTGCGCGCTGGAAGATGCATTCCGTTTAGTTTGCGTTAAGCGAGTAAGCACATGCATATAAATATAAATAAATAAATATAAATATTATAAGGACAATCTTACATAAATCGACCTAGGCCCACAGTAAGCTCAATAAGGCTTGTGTTACGGGTACTAGACGACGATATATATAATATATAGATATAGATAAATACTTAAATACATAGAAAACATCCATAACTCAGGAACAAATATCTGTGATAAACACACAAATAAACGCCCTGACCAGGATTCGAACCCGGGACCCCCTGCTTCGTAGGCAGGGTCTCTACCAACTAGGCTAGGAGGCCGTTTAAACGTTAACGTTATATTAACGTTAGTATTTACCTACTATCTTTTAACAATAGTTTATTTCTATTAGTTCCAATTTAGGTTAGATTAGTTACTTTAGTCAGTGCAGGAAGCTCTTTAGATATTTGTTCTGGCTCATCTGGCCATCAGACCAAAAAAATTGGCACGACTTGATTGGAGAGATAATGCTACTCCATCCTGATGGCTAATGCGGGTTTGTGACACCATAAGGTCTTACTTAGTTCGGTGCGAAGTGCGGTCCATCTATAAGGTATCAGGATGCAGCAGATGCACGTAGGTACATATGTACCTACTAACGTTTCAGACAAAAAATGTGACAGGTGAATCTTGCCGTGGAGATTTTTTACCCGTTAAGTAGGTACCTACATGATAAATCGGACGTTCGATCGTACCCAATAAGTAGACCGTTACACGGGGCCCACGCGTCGCGTACGAAAACGTTCTAATTAGACAAGCCACCACGGGTTAAACCAGAAAATGCACTAACTACTTACAATCATTAAAAAAATACTAATATTAGAAGGCCCGCATACCTAACGGGCTCAATTGAAGCAGCGAACTGCTGGGAGCTGCTGAATCCGAACTCGAAATGCAGCCAGCCTATTTAGTCGATAGCGATGTGATTAAAAAAATGTTTTCGTTTTCTGATGCTTGCAACTGAAATTGAACCATTAATTATTATTTACCTAAACAGTCATACGCTCATACGTCATTAGAATTGGAAGCTTAGTATATTTTAACTAGGAAGTTTTAATAGAAGTACTTATGCTTAAATAGAGTACATTTAAAGTAAATGTGCTGACACATTTTTTCATCGTATTAAGACATTAGTCTAATTCTACTTATAGGGATTACGTCGACCACTGCGTTGGATGCCTTGGGTGCATTTCGATATGTATGGTATTGAGACAAAATAAGTTCATTTCCATAAACTGTGATTTATGTCCAATATACATCTTAATAAATTCAGTTTACTATGGCATATATTACGTTTCGCGTCCGCATTGAATATTTACAATCGTTCAATTCCGCTGAGATATCTGGTGCAATCGTTTTCATAAGTAACGGATTTATATTTACCATCGATTTCGCACGTCTATTGTTTCCATTCCTTTCGGTTGTGAGGTGCGAAGTAGTGCATCAGCTCGCGGTGGGCTCGCCGATTGATGTCTGTAGGTTGTGGTCGGCCTACAAGGGCGTGGAGAATAAGTAAGTAAAATAGGTAATAGGTAAGTACATCATGCTTACTTGCTTAGTCTCTATAGTTCGAGAGTCGTCTCAGTCACTGGGTCACGTTCACGCCACTCTATACACCTGTCAATTACGCGCTCCTCGACCTCCAAAATTACTACCTAAATATTGCACCGTAATTACAAAGCCATGTCCAATTTGCTCACCATAATAGGTTCGCACCGTTCGCGGTTTTTGCTGCTCTAAAAACTAACACAAACGATGTGCAAATACTGTTATTTATGTTTTGCTATCGGATTCGTCCGCCTCAAATAGGTGTCGGATCCGTCAAGTCGTTTCAACAGAATCTGATATTGGCTATGCCATTACAACAAGAGGAACATCCCGGCCATTGTAATAGTGTCCGGTAAGCACCTACCACGTCCGTCAAGATGGTATCTTGATAAAATAAAGTAATGAATAATAAAACACACCTGTGGGCAGTAAGTACTTCTTTTGAGCGGACCCACATATGCCGATGGAGATAACACTTGGTCATTTATTGTGTGCATTAACTGTAATGAACTGACGTGCTGAAAAGAAGAGGGTCGTATAATTACTTACTTCTTCGAATTCACTGGCACCTTAATAACCCAAATCAGTGTGAATCATGTTCCTGGAACGGCAGAATCTGGCTGTACAGAGAGCCGGAAAAATATGTAAGTGACACGATTAATAGACATATAATGAGCACTGATAGAATCAAGAAGACTACGTAGATGAACTTCCACCGCTTTATATAATTAGTTTAAGCGACTTCACCTCTATTGCTCAATTATTGCAAAAACAATATATTATTTGTCTGTAACGGAATGATTAAGTAGTTAAATTAAAGCTTTTTGAGATAAAGTCGTAGAAAGGTAATTGTACCGGCACTGCGGTTACCAACGTGGTAAAACTGCGGTGTAAATCTCTGCCAGTTGAACTAATCGGCCATATTGTGCTATTACCAGTGTAATAAGGGCGAGTAGCATTAGGTATTATAGACACGCGCGTCTGCGGAGACAGGACTCAGGACTTATAACCGTATCACACTTGCGACAGCGCGGCGTCGCCGCTGCTAACCCTCGGGTTGTTTTATAATTAGACAACGGCCGGGTCAGTGGGTGATGACCGTTCTCGACTAATAACATGCTTTAATAGCTTCACCTAAATAAATCACGCATAACGGTTACTAATATTTCTCAGTCAAATGAATCTTAATTCGACAGAGCGTCAATGTTCGCGAAAGCGGGCCTTGTTCTGCTGAGTGATGATTTGTCGAGTGACTAAATTAATGAAGAAATACCACTTGTGTATGTAATAATTTTATTTTCAATATTAAAATACAAGTCGTAGAATAAAAGTGATGAATATGCTTCTTTTACACAATTATTTATAAACATAACGTAAAGATTTTCTCAATCGCATGTACCCCAGCAGTAATGTATATTTCACCTATGGACAGTAATTCGAACTCAACGGAACTTTAACGGGTTGTTTGGGGGAATACAATGAAGGACCTCCTAAGTTTTCGACCTCCAGGACCCTGTGGGATTTTTGTCTGTTTTTTAGCTTATATCTCAAAAACTAAGCACTTTTTGTGTACACCTTGTATGGAAAAGATAAAGAGCAATAAATTTCCTGAAAAATAACTGTCATACTAGATGCTCAGGCCAAATATTAACGAAGATAGTCAATTTATTGTTGAGATTCCAATATGGCGGCGGAACCAAAATTACTTTAAACATTCTGAAAAGTTATGACTTTTCAAGAGTCATGATCATGAAGTCATGACACGTGACAGCTTAACGGAAAATAGTATATATCCAAAGGTTGTCTGGAAGAGATCGCTTATTAGCTATAAGGCCGCCTGTTTTTTTGCCTCTCTTCATATGTAAATGGGTTTTGTGTGCTGTATTCTTCTTCTGAGGTGTGCAATAATAGTAGTGTATGTAACTGTTACGTAATAAGGCCTAATTACGTACAGTTGCATACACTGCTTTATCTACACTCATATTATTTATCCTAAATGCCGTATTCCGAAACCATAGAATGGCCGCCATTGCACCGCCATGGCCAACTCGATTGTGCCGGCGGCGGTCGCGCGGGCGCGTGTCGGCGGCCGCGCGGGAGCGTGCAGGTGTACATTATGTTATCAAAACTCATAACACATGAATATTTGAGCATGTAAAGTTAAAATTACGTTACTGCCACACATAAAAAGCTTATCATAGTAAAATCGGTTGTGGTAATGCTAGCCATTGCCTACCGTTTTTGAACACGTTTTAGAGGACTTACAATGTGAGTGTAGATAAAGAGGATTTTACTTTACTTTTACTTAATATCCACAGAGGTCATATGTTATTGGTTTTCTAAGACGTCAAAATTGCTGATTCTTCCCCCTAGCATTTATACTGGCCCTAGCCGTGGCTCAATTGAGATGTGCTTAATTATATAGAAATGAGTACAAAAATGGTAATACTACATTCTACATTTTAATCAAGTTTGACTAAATTAGTTTCCGTTGTATATTCGTTGATATTTGGCATTAAAATCTGATTAGACAGCTGACTTTGAGGAAATTCATTGGTCTTTAACTTTGTCATACAACGTATACACAAAATGTGCTTAGTTCATGTTCATGACATATAAGCAAGAAACTGACAAAAGTCAGATAATTTTAAGGTTTTTTCCCCCCACCCAGTTTCCACAGGGTCCTCGAGGTCGAAAACTTAGGAGTCTTTATAGTATACCCCCGAACTATCCGTTAAAGTTCAATCGAGTTCGAACTAACTGCTGGATTGTTGTATAATAAATCGAATATTTCTCTAGCAGGACAGGAGGAGTTGAAGTGAAGTGCGTAGTCGAGAAAATCTCCTTGTTAAACTTAAGCATAGGTACCGCGCAAATATTTACATGCTGCTTGAAAAACAATATACTGTACATTATATACCTATAATACAAAAATATGAAACTATGTACACTTCGGTATTTGACACTGTAGTATACATATAATTGTACTTACTTCCATTAAAAAAAAAGAAAAGGTAAACGTTACAATGTTCGCAAACCTAGTTCCAAAAACAGATACCTCATTTGAGACCTCTTATCTACTTCAGTCTGCAGTTAACATTGGAATATTTCCCTAATTTACAACAAATATATTATGCTTCTTCATACACATAGGTACGTAATTTACTGTCTATACAAGGTGTAACAAAAATGCTAGTGATCCTTTTAAGGGTATAATTGGTGTCGTACGTGGGGCACTACGAAAGTTTTGAGATACTTGAAATTTAAAAAAGGAACGGCACTGGTTTATACTTTTTTTTAAAGATTATTTGTTTAGCATTCAAACATAGACAACCATTTGAGGAATCATTTCCAAATTAAAAAAAATACGGTTATTTTATAATTCAATTCCGCGGTAATTTTTCGTCAACCATGGATTTTTCGCGAGAACATTTCCGTGCGATGATTTTGTACGACTATAAGTTTGGGTTGAATGAAAGTGAGTGCAGAGAGCGTTTAGTTTCAGCATTTGGGGACTGTGCACCGTCGCGTGCAACAGTTTTCAGATGGTTTACCCAATTCAAACGTGGAGACTTCTCCTTGAATGACGATGAAAGAAGTGGTCGTCCAGATACTTCAGTTACAGAAGAAAACATCTTAGCTGTAAAAAAAATTATAAAGGAAGATCCAAAAGTGACTTATAAACAAATAGAAGAGGTTCTGAAGATTTCATCGCCGGGCATTAATGATATTTTACACAACTGGCTTGGTGTCAGGAAACTATGTTCACGATGGGTGCCTCACGCATTGAATGAAGAACAAAAAGGAGCTCGCGTCACCTGGTGCAAATATATGCTCAAAAAATTTAACCAGGGTGAGGGACGGACCATCTTTAATATTATTACTGGAGATGAGAGTTGGATTTACCAATACGCTCCACCAACTCAGCGGCAATCGACAGTTTGGGTGTTTCCTGACGATGAACCTCCAACAAAGGTGAAACGCGGGCGAAGTGTCGGAAAAAAAATGGTGGCTACATTTTTTTCCGCAAGTGGTCATGTAGCTACAATTTCTTTGGATGACCAAAAGACTGTGAATGCTCAGTGATATACTGAAGTGTGCTTACCGGCTGTGTTTAAAAATTTGACTGAAAAACGACCTAAATCTGGTTTGAGGGGGCTATTTCTGCATCATGACAATGCGTCGCCACACAATGCCATTCTCACCAAAGACTTTTTGAAGCGTACGGATATCGAAGAGTTGTGTCATCCTCCATATAGCCCCGATTTATCTCCTTGCGATTTCTTTCTCTTCCCGAAAATCAAACTCGGACTTCGTGACACGCGATTCAATAGTCCTGAGGATGCTCGGAATGCCTACTTTCAGGCCGTAGAAGACCTTCCTAAAGAAGAGTACCGGAAATGCTACAAATCATGGTTTAGGCGGATGAACCGCTGCATAGAAGCTAACGGAGAGTATTTTGAGAACCTGTAATAAAAAATATTTCAATAGCTTTAGTAGTTTTTTTGTATTTCAAAACTTTCGTAGTGACCTAAGGTATATTGATTATGAAAAAAACCGGCCAAGTGCGAGTCGGACTCGCGCACCGAGGGTTCCGTACAAACCTGTAGGTATATAAGTAAAAGTTGACGTAGAAGTTTGATTTTGCTACAGCTGAAAGGTATTATAGACCTGAGTATTTGATATGAATTTCAATTTAATACCTCTACGCGTTTACGAGGAAAAAGGTAGTAAGTTTAAAATTTAAAAAAATATTTTTTGTATGATTTTACTAAAAATGTCTACTTTTCGTAATTTTTCCTTTGTCTGTGCTATATGACATTTCTTCGTGCCAAGTTTTAAGTTTCTGAGTTTACGGGAAGTACCCTTTAGGTTTTGAGTTTCTTGCAAGTACTCAGTTTCAAAATATGCAACTTAAATTGCTATTTCTTTTGATTGCGTTGACATAAAAGTTTGGTTTTGCTACATCTGAAAGGTCCTATAGCCCTGAGTATTTGACATGAATTTCAATTTAATACCTCTACGCGTTTACGAGGAAAAAGGTAGTAAGTTTAAAATTTAAAAAAATATTTTTTGTATGATTTTACTAAAAATGTCTACTTTTCGTAATTTTTCCTTTGTCTGTGCTATATGAGATTTCTTCGTGCCAAGTTTCAAGTTTCTGAGTTTACGGGATGTACCCTTTAGGTTTTGAGTTTCTTGCAAGTACTCAGTTTCAAAATATGCAACTTAAATTGCTATTTCTTTTGATTGCGTTGACATAAAAGTTTGGTTTTGCTACATCTGAAAGGTCCTATAGCCCTGAGTATTTGACATGAATTTTAATATTTTTTTGTATGATTTTACTAAAAATTTGTACTTTTTGTAATTTTTCCGTTGTCTATGCTATATGACGTTGCTTCGTGCCAAATTTCAAGTTTCTGAGTTCACGGGAAGTACCCCGTAGGTTTTGCGAGTGCCGAAAAACTCTAATATTTGCAGCATAAACGACTGTATCTTTTGATTGCGTTGGCTTTTAAGTTTGATTTTTTCACAGTTCCAAGGGACAATAGACCTGAGTATTTGATATAAATTTCAGCTTGATACCTCCACGCGATCCTGAGTAAAATGGTCTTGACAGACAGACAGACAGACAGACAGACAGACAGACAGACAGACAGACAGACAGACAGACAGACAGACGGACAACAAAGTGATCCTATAAGGGTTCCGTTTTTTCCTTTCGAGGTACGGAACCCTAAAAACTAAGAAAAAAAAATTTTCGAGCAAAAAGAAATTGGTTTTGTATGGAGGGTTGACCGAATTCCCAGACCCACGTGTCTCATACAATTTTTTTTGCGACAAAGATATTTTTCTCCTACTTTCACCAGTATATTTGTTACATCCATAGGTAGGGAATTAATCTCGCAGGTAAAGTTAGAACAGTAGGTAGGTATGAATGAACTACACATGACGTCAATTTAAGGGTCATAATTATAAGTAAAAGGAGCCGAATTGCTCCCCACATATTTTTTTATAAAACGACGTCGAAATGAAAAAAAGGGAAGATTACATAAGTAAATCTACACATTTATAAAGGGTAAAAAAATACCTACCTTGACAAAATTTGTCTTGATTAGTCCTATTATGAATTGTTCTTATAAGAATAAATTGGCAACTTATAGTTCAATTACACCACTTGAAACAAATATCACGATTGCACAGTGCACATTTAGCTTGGCATAAAAATTGAAGTAGGTAACTATATGTTTAGTCCTCCCCTATATTTGAAACATGGTGTTTTTTATTTATGTTTTTTAGTTTCCAATTCCAGGGTATTTTCTTTTTACAAATTTGTAGTTTCGTTTCACATGTTAAGGATTTGGTTCGGAATCAGTTGATTTTATTCGTTACATAAGAACTTGTCAGAAGAGGCAGCTGCTTACCTGGGAAGGCCAAAATTTTAATTTTTACTTTTGTACACATTTAATTTTGTAGTAATTTGTGTTATATCCAGTAAAATGTATTTAAGCCATACGATAAATAAATAATTCAATACATATCATCATACACATCAAAAAGGGACATGAATATATTTTTTTGCCACAAAAATGTTGGAAACTCCTGTCTTAAGAAAATGTCTCTCGCTTGTAAGCACTTCTCTCTACTTAATGCTAATTAAAGGCACATATTTGTCCACAAATGTTATATTATAACCACAAATGGAATATGAATACCAAATCTGTCATATGTCTTAGTGTACAACAAAATGTGTACGAATTATGTAAATTACCGGGGCACGATTGTTGCCGTGTCGACTATCTGTGACTCGGCAGCCGTTATGGCAAATGAAACCTTTAATGCGTGTACTCATAAAACGTTTTAAAATAGCACAACACCGAAAGCGGTTAAATGTTACACAGTACAACAAGTGTGGTTTGTCTGTCAAGTGTCAACATAACAGGCACATAAACTTATTAACATTTATTTTGAAGGTATCCTAATTTTTGTGCTTACTTTCTAAACGGTACGTATTTGAGCGCAAACAACATCAACCTCATGACTTTATCAATAAATTCGCGTATAAATATCCAATAGAGTGCTTAAGCGCTGTTTGGTTATTTTATATCTTCTTTCACATGCATAATATGCCTGCCTTAGTGCGTCTGACAACTTCATTTACATATATTCTTAAATATATCGACTGGTAGACCATTATAACAGCACGAAATGCGCACAACAATTTATACAATCCAAATATTGGTACAGCGAGGCTATCTCGACTGCGGAAAAATTTCAACTAAATCAAAATATCGTCAGTGTTTTACATAATTGAATGTATTTCGTATCATCTGTAGTCCGGAAAAGCCCTTGTCTGATATCCGAACATAGATGGAACTAGCTGTGTATAGTCAATGATGTAAAACACGGAATATATGCAGCAGTCGAGATTGCCTCGCTGTACCTTACACGAAAAAAACAAGAATATACCTAACCCAAAACACTTCCTTGCCAACAAAATGACTAGCTTTAAAAGTGGCTAGCAGTATTTTATGAAAACTTTAATAATACATACCACATACTCGTAATGTAGGTACTTACCTACATTAACAAGGTATTCAAATGTTCTACAATATCATTTTGAGTATGACGCGTTTAACTGGCAAGAAAAATACGATTAAATATGTATATAGAGAGACCAGTTGTGATGGGTCCGAAGTTAGAGCGGGATTATGCGGCCGGTTTTAGTTCAGGAACCAATGCGTGCTTTCGCAACTAATTAGCGGAGGTGGAAGGTGAGTAGAGGCTAATCTAAAACCGGCGCCGGATTGCGTTTTTTGATCGTGGTCCTGAGCGCCGTCACAACAATTTCGGGTAATTAAGTGGTCGGTTATGTTATAAGAGTAATTACCATGTGGAAATTACATTATAAATGGTACGGCGGTCATTTACCTTTGCTCGACAAAAAAATTCCGCAAAAAATGACTGCGGTCGGTTGTCAAAACACGTCACGGGTTTATGGATGCGTCGCCGGCGGCGCGCGCGCCGGGTGCTGTCACCGCGCGCTTATCGCCACAAGCTCACGATATATGTATGCAACCGCGATTTCGTATTCCAAACACGTAACCGAATTTTCATATGGCATTCTACACACTTTGCACACTTTTATCCAAATAGCTTTATAACAGGCGGGTGTATTTAATTCTTAACATCGTGGACCTCGTTTCTTTTACCAGATTTCGAATATTCAACGATATTGCGATCGGATATTTGTGACCTGCTTCATGTTTTACCGTTTTCTACTTAATCTTTATTAATGGTACGTGATCTCAGTAACCTGTGCATCGATCTCTCTGTACTAATGATCTGCCGAGGCGGTAAACATATCAGAATTAGTTGATTCGCGTACCGTGACTAGCATGCTTTTATGGCGACACTTGCTAATGTAATTGTGGACCACTGAGGCAACAGTGTAAGCCTCTCGTCCGACTAACAAGCGACGAGTTTCTGTTAATCCTATGAAATACGTTCAACGACACCAATTTTCCCTTAAAAAAAGTGGAATTCCGCAATTGTTTTAAAAAAAAAATGTACAGATTTACAGATAAAAAGGCATTTTGGTTATTATCAAAAGTTATACCTAGTGCATCGGTATTCGTTGAAGATACTGGGTATGGGTACTCGTAAATATGCGATAGATGGCAGAGTTAGTTTTAGGTCCAAGACGTGACAATTTTTTTTCCTAACCCTCTTATTAGCACGAGCCGCAAAGAACAACTTTGTTCCCTTGATAAAAAAAGATAAAAGATATTTATTCTTCAATTTAGGCAAATTACAATGCACTTATGAACGTCAGAGAGAAAAAAGAAAACTACCACCGGTTCTAACCCTACACCTCTGACCCGAGAAGAATTTATGACCGGCAAGAAACTCGGCGGGACTTATTTTTTCAAAACAGTAATACAGTAATATTATATCTGAAAGATACACAATAATGCGTAGTTCTATAAGAAGGCATATCAAAACAGCTTGAGAGACATACAATGTACGTATTGTTTAATTAAAATAAAATAATAATAATAAAATCCAAAACTGGTTGCTTCACAAAACGTTTGATATGCTTTCCTATCTGAACTGTGTCCTCTAAATGTTAGATGATTTTGTAGTAGTTTCTGGTTTGGGCCATGCATCTTTGTCCGTCATATAGTCCTCGACCCTTTAATAACCCTTTGACATTAAACTTTTTTTCAAATATTTCTTTAGAGCGGGAAATGATAAATTTAAAGCATCGACGGGTAACTTGTTATAAATGTGAATACCTTGACCAAAAAATGACTTATTGTGGATACGACTACTTCTGATAGCAAGCTTGCATAACCCAAAACTATCTGTTATTCTCACAATTTACATATATAAATTGGAACCAAACTTATTATATTATAACAGGCAGGTAGTATTATAATATTATTCTCCTCATTTCACAGCCCGTTAGCTCCGATAAAAAAAATCTTAATGGGTCTTCTCATATATTAAACAAGTGGTATGAAAATTAATAGTGCTACTGTCTTGAGATGACATGCCCGATTGATTACATATACTTATTTTACGTAGTACTGACATCACAATCTCAGACTACATCATTGTATGGTAATGAGACGCACTTGGCCCGTGACGATTGATTACGAGAACGCGATGACGTCATTATGATAATTTTTATATACTTATATTAGCCATTGAGAGCATTAATATTGTTACAAAAGTTTTGTTTTTAACATTTTTAAATTCCAAAAGCGACGACTATAGTTGCGTTTGCACACGAAATAAAAAGCTCAAATACGGCTTTTCGGGAACAAAGGATTTCCTTCGGCCTGATTATTTCTTAGGATCCAAGGATAGATTTGAGAAGTGGACCCACCAAGATTTTTTGATGCAATTTTTAGGGTGGGGGGGGGGGGGGGGGGAGGCTCTTAACTATATCTTGATATCTACGCCAGTTAACCTTCTAGGCCAAGTTTGGTATCGTTTTCGTATAAATCGGGGATGCCGAATTCATTTAAGGTCCATACCTTATGGTAAAAATGTTTACGTTTGGTGTTGTAACTATGTGCGTTTAGGTTTAGCTTTAATTATTGATTGACTTTTAAAATGTTACTACAAAATTATTCTCCTAACGACATAAGCCTAGCGGCTAAGATGGCAAGTCCTGCCTTAAGTATTTCATTAGTAACCACTTTAATTTTACAATCTTATACACTTCATAATCCGACAGTAAACTTGGATCTAATTATCTAAGAAGTTGCAAAGTTAATTTGCGCTGTAACCTGTAATCTTTGGGAAGTGATCTTCGCGGAATTCACAACACCCGCCCGTTCTCACGTGGACTCCGAGCCGTTAGATAAAGATAAACAATATTATAAGTCACTGACATTCTAAGTAGAGGGAAGTCCCTATTGTTATGTTACGCATTCCCATATGTTTTTCGAGACAACCCATACGGTCGTAATGCTATGACTTAAATAACGTTTTTGTAATGTTCACATAGGTAATTAACTAAACGCGCCGCGTGTTCGCGTTATAATCGTGCCTAATGACATGAGCCCATCATGCAGCTTGCGGCGGGTTATTTTGGCACTCCGAAGACATCACGTACCTACAGTAAGAACATTAACCTCAGAGTGCCTCAGATTATGCCAAAATTATCCGTCGGCCATTTTGTGCAATTTCATAATTTTATATCCGGATTTTCTTGAATATGAAAATACCGGGGCACCAATCGGCCTAGATGAAACTGCAAGGTGTGACGTAGGTATATCTGGTTGGCCTTGAACTTGGTAGAAATACAAGTAGCCATAATAATAATTTTAAACAAAAAAGAACCGACTTCACTAAGCATCCACCTTTCCAACACCAAATGCTCGAGCTGCTGTAAAAAATACTCAAATCACTACAGGTGTGCCTATAATAGTTGAAGAGTTCCCTCGATTTCTCCAGGATCCCATCATCAGATCCTGACATGGTTACAATGGGACCAACTGTGAAGTATACGCTTTCAAACAAAAAAAGAATTTTCCAAATCGGTCCAGCCGTCTTCGAATAATCGGTGAACATACATAAAAAAAAAAAAAAAATTGCAAAAACAAAGATCCCGACGAATTGATAACCTCCTCCTTCGAAATCTTGAAGTCGGTTGAAAACAAAACAATGTTACAAAGGACACTGGTCTTTTTGCCGATGCTCTAGTGACACACTGCTGTCTAACAAAACACCTACCTCCGGGCTCAGGCACATCGTCAGAGTCAAAATACGTAGTAGGGACGTTCACTATGTTCTAACTAAAAATGCTTAATAAACCCTTTTATAGTAGTTATTCATTTTAATTTGATAGCGAAAATAAATCAATTATTACCCGTTGTCCCCGTTGATTAAATTTGTGATCGATCTCTATCTGCAATTATATTACGGTTTAATTTTTAAGTTTCCGTAGCCAAAATGGCAAAAACGGAAACCTTATAGTTTCGTCATGTCCGCCTGTCCGTCCGTATGTCACAGTCATTTAGTCATTTTACACGAAAACTTAAAGAAGTATCTTAATAAAATTTTAACATAAGGTGTATTTTGTGTGCCGCTACTTAGTTTTGTAGTAAAATTGCTGAAAAAAATTTTTTTAGGGGGGCATTCCATGTAGGTGGCTAATTGTCAAAAAAATTTTTTTTACCAAATATCAACATGTTGCACATCAATTGATAGGTCTTTAAAAATAACATTGAGATTTGTCTGAACATTTATTGATTTAGTGAATATTATCAGAAATAATCACCCCGAAAGTCTAAAAAATTGTGTCCCCCTGTAACTATTGAACCGGAGATACAAAATATGAAAAAAATGAGGAGATACATCATTCTACATCAACGAAAATTATTTTGAACAAAATTGGTTAAGACATTTTTGCGTTATCTCCAAAAAACTTCTTTCATAGACAGATACGACCTTTTGATATTAGTTTTTTCGATAGTAGCTACGGAACCCTCCATATGCGTGGTCTCACATGCACTTGTTTAGATTTTTGTTAATTATATATAGGTAGCTTATGACTTTTTTAAACCTGACATGTACCGCAATATTTAATACTTATACAAAAGTCACATACTCGTATAATATAAATTTAAGTGAGGTATAGGTATGTTGTCCAAAATTATGACTTAAAACTAGCACCCAAGTGTTGATGCATATAGTTGTTTTACAATATTTAAAGAATTTATTAGTTTAGTAACTGTTTCCTGCAAATCAGTTAAGCTATACCTCTGTTCAATCACTCCGAGTGCCATAACTAACAGTAAAAATTGTTATTATACATTAACCATTTTAAAGTGTGCCTTTCCCCAGATCACCTCGACCCACAGCAGACGCATCACAACTCGACACAAATCCACCTCAGTCACACAACTTTGTGTATTACATACAATACAATATTATTGCGCCTTTAAGATATTTTTGATGAACGAGGAGTCTCGGAAACATTACGTCAAAATTAAGAATGCTTCCTTCAATCACCACCACAAGAGTCTAGTTCAATTTATCATTTACTAACAAAGAATTATCTCCAAACATTGTAAAATAAGGTTTAAGTATTTATAAACAGGTACATATATACCTACAAGTTGTATTTACACACCACAGCTCAGTTTAGTCACATATTAGGTTACATTTATAAATAATCTTCTAAAGTATTTCAACTGTATAAGGTCCTGGTCTGCGTTTGACGCCGGACACTGCGCACAGCGTCACATCGTATGGGAAGATAGCCACATTTCTATAGAATGCGACGCTGTGAGTACGTCTGGCGTAAAACGTATACTAAGTCCTAAAAGATTACATTCACTCTCTTATTGAGACTTTTCGGTTATGACTGAAAACCGTTTAAAATAATGAAAATATAGTGACTGTCAGTCGATACTTTCCTGGCACAGTACAAAGTCCATGACTTCATATTTCTATACAATGACACCTTTTCAGGAGAAACGATGCAATATATCAGTAGTCATGCCGCGAAAGAAGTTGAATACCTCGGTGTTGTCAGTCTCACTTTCTGGATGATGTTCTGATGTCTCACTCTGAAAAGGAAGATTTTTATTATTTAACAATTCAAATTAAATACAAACCGTCTAGATACGTTTCTTAAACCAATACTGTTTTATGGCGATTTATACAAGTATTAGAAACATTATTGCAAGAGATAATCTAAACCCTATACGTTAGCAGGTGGAAAAAGTTCATTGTTAAAGTCTTATTGGTACATTTTATATGTATTTAAAATAATTTGAGATATTAAAACGTCAATTAGTTGACCCCGTTTTTACCAAGATACAACCTACGAGCAGCAATTTCTAATAATTTATCCAATTTAGTTTCTCATAAGGTTAAAGGTTCAAATCCCGAAAGTCTTCAATTATTTGTATTATATTATACGAAAAATAGTTCTTACTTATTTAGTCACGCAAAAAGATAATGGACCTTCAGATCCACGGGACTTTCACGATGTCTTTCAATCCTAAGAATTAAATTATTACAAAGCTATCTAATCATACAGGTGAGCAGTTTCCTTTTATTAATAAAACAAATAAATTCACAAATACAGGTATGAATAACAGTACCAGAATGAAACTATTGGCCTTGTAGAAACCATTACTTAAATATAGTACGATTTTTTTAAGATGTCGGAATTGTCGGTAGAACTCTTTAGTAAGATTCCGACATCTTAAGACTGTGTCGAGGAGGGTAAATTTTCAGATTCTGTCAAATTACCCAGATACACACATTACCAGACTTCACGCACACTACCACACTTCTGGGGAGACAGGTCATTGACCACTATTTTTTTCGGTTGCCATTATAAGTTTGACTACACGTCACCTCCTTTGAGAAACTGAAACCATAGGTAATATATGCGTTCCAAGAAGACAGCGAAATAATGTATTTTATATTTAAATGATTATTGCGTTTTTGAGATACGAGTTTTGTAAAGATATCTATAGAAGTCAGATTGACAATGCCAAGAACCACTTTATATGGCTCTCGATAAGGTGTAAAATCAAATGACCTAATAGGATTGAACAACGTCTTTGGGCGGATTTACGTACGGTTACGTCTGAAAATATGGATACATTTAATGTGACATAAACATGTATCCAAAACTTCACGCCTTGGTAATAGAGTCGTGGTTACATATTTTTGTCATTTTCAATGTATCCATATTTTCAGACGTGGCTGTACAATATCTACACGGTTACAGTTTTAAATTTTCTATGCAAAATTGGCAAAAGAAATATGTTAATTTATACATTGTTTTTATACTACGACGTCACATGCGCGTTGCTAACCCTTTACAAAAAGGCGGATTCACTGTTTTGACGGCTAAACAAGAGGGTCCCTGGTCGTCAATACACTGGGTCCTCTTTGAGCTCTTTGACAAAGCTTACTCACCAACAGGAACACCACACTATGGGTGGGGTCTAGTACTATTTTTTTGTGGTTTTCTGTAAGGTGCTCTGCTCCAGATTTGAGTGATACATATTCGTGGTTCTACATGCAGTACTAAATAACCCATTATTCTACTTTCAATCCATTTAAATTATATTTTTAACTTACGTTTGGCATACTTCTTTCGTGTGAATTTATTTTAGTATAGTATTGGAGCCACGGGTTTTTAAAATTATCACATTTCTTAGCGATTTGCTTCCATACAGTGTTTTGGCGGGGGTTGTAGATTTCGAAAATTATATCTTCTTTAAAATCCAAGCACGTAAAAAAAGCTTTAAAGCACGTAATTTACAAAATCTATACCTCCCAAAAAACCAAAAACTAACCATGACGATATTTCAGAAAAAAGAGTATAGGCGCCATCTTGGGTTTTAAACAGGCGTAATTTTAGAAATCTACACACCCGAAATAGACGAAAATGACTACCATGACAATTTATACAAAAAAGTGTATTTCCGCCATCTTGGATTTTAAAACAGGCATAATTTTCTAAAACTATACCCTCTCATTAGCCGGAAACGACTACCATGACGATTTTTCATAAAAAAAGTTCATTTTGGACTTTAAAATAGATAATTTAATAAATCTACACCCCCTAATTAACCGACAATAATTACTATGACCATTTACCAGAAAAAAGTATATAACCGCCACCTTGGTTTATAAAACATATATAATTTTCGAAATCTACAACCCCTAATAAGCTAAAAACGACTACTAGTCCCTACGCCAATTTCATCACAGGCTGAATTGAGCCGTGGCAAAAGCCGGGACAAACGCTAGGAGGATGGTTGTATTGGTTTGTACCACAAACTTAACTTCATTCCAAATAACATTTTAGTTGAATAAAACGTTATCTATATATATATATAACTCAAAGGTGACTGACTGACTGACTGACTGACTGACATAGTGATCTATCAACGCACAGTCCAAACCGCTGGTTCTAGAGATTCCAAATTTGGCACGTAGTTTCCTTATAAGGTCTAGGGGTGCACTAAGAAAGGATCTTTCAAAATTCATCCCCTAAGGGGGTGAAATGGGGGTCCAAAGTTTGTATGGGGAAACAAGATTAGTTAGTCTATTTTATCCGAAACTTCACAGAAGTATTCCTAACAATAAATGAGTAAACACGTGTTGCAGGTTTTTTAAGAATTCAACCCCTAAAAGGGGGAAATGTGGTGACAAAGTCTAAAAATCAACATGGGTATTGTTTCTATGGTTTATCGGGTCGATGATTACGAAAACAACAACGATTTTAAAATCTAACGTGGCGGACGTGAAATACCATCTCTCCTGTTGGGGTGCGATGGGGTGGAAATGTCTAAATATCAATATGGGTGTCGTTTTTATGGTTTTTTGGGACGTAAATTACGAAAATGACATCGATTTGGAAGTTTAATATTGTGGACATGAAAGTGTTTGTGCCAAATTATAATCTAATCTATATATATATATATATATATATAACTCAAAG
Source organism: Pammene aurita (assembly GCA_947086415.1). Taxonomy (NCBI): domain Eukaryota; kingdom Metazoa; phylum Arthropoda; class Insecta; order Lepidoptera; family Tortricidae; genus Pammene; species Pammene aurita. Next base: position 36,212,803 of record OX352291.1, read on the forward strand.
GTGACTGACTGACTGACTGACTGACATAGTGATCTATCAACGCACAGTCCAAACCGCTGGTTCTAGAGATTCCAAATTTGGCACGTAGGTTCCTTATAAGGTCTAAGGGTGCACTAAGAAAGGATTTTTCAAAATTCATCCCCTAAGGGGGTGAAATGGGGGTCCAAAGTTTGTATGGGGAAACAAGATTAGTTAGTCTGTTTTATTCGAAACTTCACATAGGTATTCCTAACAATAAATGAGTAAATACGTGTTGCAGGTTTTTTGAGAATTCAACCCCTAAAAGGGGGAAATGTGGTGACAAAGTCTAAAAATCAACATGGGTATTGTTTCTATGGTTTATCGGGTCGCTGATTACGAAAACAACAACGATTTTAAAATCTAACGTGGCGGACGTGAAATACCATCTCTCCTGTTTGGGTGCGATGGGGTGGAAATGTCTAAATATCAATATGGGTGTTGTTTTTATGGTTTATTGGGACGTAAATTACGAAAATGACATCGATTTGGAAGTTTAATATTGTGGACATGAAAGTGTTTGTGCCAAATTACAATCTAATCTATATATATATAACTCAAAGGTGACTGACTGACTGACTGACAGACATAGTAATCTATCAACGCACAGTCCAAACCGCTGGTTCTAGAGATTCCAAATTTGGCACGTAGGTTCCTTAAAAGGTCTAGGGGTGCACTAAGAAAGGATTTTTCAAAATTCATCCCCTAAGGGGGTGAAATGGTGGTCCAAAGTTTGTATGGGGATCTATATATATATAACTCAAAGGTGACTGACTGACTGACATAGTGATCTATCAACGCACAGTCCAAACCGCTAGTTCTAGAGATTCCAAATTTGGCACGTAGGTTCCTTAAAAGGTTTAGGGGTGCACTAAGAAAGGATTTTTCAAAATTCATCCCCTAAGGGGGTGAAATGGGGGTCCAAAGTTTGTATGGGGAAACAAGATTAGTTAGTCTATTTTATTCGAAACTTCACAGAAGTATTCCTAACAATAAATGAGTAAACACGTGTTGCAGGTTTTTTGAGAATTCAACCCCTAAAATGGGGAAATGTGGTGACCTAGTCTAAAAATCAACATGGGTATTGTTTCTATGGGTTATCGGGTCGCTGATTACGAAAACAACAACGATTTTAAAATCTAACGTGGCGGACGTGAAATACCATCTCTGCTGTTGGGGTGCGATGGGGTGGAAATATCTAAATATGAATATGGGTGTCGTTTTTATGGTTTTTTGGGACGTAAATTACGAAAATGACATCGATTTGGAAGTTTAATATTGTGGACATGAAAGTGTTTGTGCCAAATTACAATCTAATCTATATATATATATAACTCAAAGGTGACTGACTGACTGACTGACTGACATAGTGATCTATCAACGCACAGTCCCCGCGACATGTTCTTTTCGTGCGTTACAATGCGTTACGTTCTTTTTTAGTACTTTTAGTACGCGGGCGAAGCCGCGGGCAAAAGCTAGTTTGGAATAAACCCAATCCTAGAATAATTATTCCGTTTTTCATTAATTTTTTAAAATAATTCACGTGATTTATTCCCATTCATTTTATATTGGATAACGAGTGCATGAATATTTTTTATTCAAATCGATTAGAATAAGAATAAAAAATGCGTTTTTATTTTTATTCTTATTCGAAAAAAAAATTGCCCAAATCATCAATACGTGCAAACTATGCGAAAATAAACTGAAGATAAGAAACATACAATATGATACTTTTCTATACACATAAATTAATAAATTATCTATAAATTATTTTATAAATTATCTATATAATTTCTTTTTGATACTTTTCTATAATTAATTAATGGTATATTTGTAATTTAATTTTTTAAGTAGTTTTTAATCTAATGACTTGTTTTTAAAGTTTAATAGTATGTACTTATACAATATGTGTTTATACAACAATTTCAACATTCCCCACTATTCCCTCGAGGTAAATATTTTCGGGAATGGTACAACACTGCTAGTGCCCATTTAAGGCCCGTTTTCATTATCACCGAGATGGACTACACAATGCCATAAAGAAGCCAACCGGTAATATTTTTGATAAATTTACAGTATGCCTTTTAAAATTTTGGTACAGTTGCCACCAAATATATCGGAGCGGCAAAGGTACTCAAAAATATCTGAACATACACTTTATCGCCTTAACAAAGAGGTGTCGTTCAGATATTTTTGACCACCTTGGCCGCTCCGATATATCTGATGGCGACTGTACACTACTTACATGCTTCGTTCAGTCCAGAGTTTGGCGTTATTTAGATAATTTCTTATCTATATAATTATTTGAAATAAATTTATTCAAAGATAATTATCTAGATAAAAATGAAACTGATCTAGATAAATTCAAAATAACAAATTACGGATTATTTCGTTATTTCAAATAAAAGATGATTTAGTCATCTTCCCAATAGATAATTTTTGCCCAACTCTGGTTCAGTCCAGTAAATACGTTAATTTGCACAGAATACTGATGAAATAAAAACTGAATTTTTGTACACTACTTTTATTATTTCGACTGAGGTTTCGAACGCGACGTTACTTTCTTCCTTCCAGCTATGACTAAAAATTCCCGGATAAATGGTGTATGTTAAAATCAGAAAACAACAATGTTTATTGGTTTAATTTATAAATAGGTACATTTGTATAAAGGTGATAGATTCATGCAAAGTGAAATCGCTAAGCGATAACGGAGATAGTTCAGACACAAAATCCGCCGGGATGAAAACTATCACGTACACCGCTCTCAAATGGGTCCCACCCAGAAGGCGAACGTAGATCTGGTCGTCCCGTGCACTCCCGGTGGCGCTCAGTTGAGATGAAGCCGTTCAGATGACCTGGAGTGATGCTACGAGCGCTCCTGATGATCGAGACGAGAGGCGTGTCCATCTGTACCTCTGGGGTCCTACTCGTACCATATAGGAACGGCAACCGATTCATGCGCCTCTCGATTTGTATGTGCTGCAGACAGAGACGTTCTACATTACGCATGCACGTATGTTGTGTGCAAAAACTCGATATATCTGCTGGCCTAGTCATTATTTTAATTTCTTGGTCTTATTTATCTCATCACATCACAAGCGGCCAACAAGAAATAGGTTCCATCATATATTGCGGAAATATATCTTATACAAATTTCGCGTATGCTAAGCAAACTAATTTGTTAATAAGACTTGAGTACTGAGAAAATTGTCAATCAAGTTTATTGACGTTCGTATAAAAATTTTTAATGTCGTAATAATATGACCAGCATAATAAATAAAAACTCCGTAATTAAAAAGTAATCCTAAACCTCTTTTTGCATTAAATAGCTCTGGAAGAAACGAATTATGAGGATTCGGTAGAAACATTTCTTTTATAAAATCGTTAGTTGTATTTTGCTAGTATTACGACATGTAAACATCAAAAAATACAATTTAATATGACACACGGTCTCTGTTTGTTTTCCCTATTAATTTTGAATACATTCTGGCTACTGGTATCCTTTTTCGTGTACTTATATGATTTCCTGTCAAAATAATTGTCAAAATGAAATGTCAAAGTGTGAAATTCAGCAGCACGTCCGCCTGCGGCGGGCCCCGTGGGGCATCTGAGTCACAAAGACAATTTGACTGATGTGGCGAATGTATGGGAATTTCACGAAAGTTTATATTTATAATTGAGTTTCTTTGTTATTTTTATAAGGAAAAATATGAGTAACCCTTTATTCTCTAGTGCATTTATCTGGCTTTCAAAATATTATAACCATTTAATGATCATATGCATTTTAATTCATGTTTTTCCTAAACCGCACAAACGTTTTTCTCAGATTTTGTACAACTTTACTTCGTTGTATTGAGTTAACTACTAATGATAATCGAGTACTTATTACTTTAAATTGTAAACACACTCTTTGTTCTTATAATAACATATAAAATATAGATTTTTGTAAAGAATTGTGAACTCAGGAACCTAAACGGTGACTGCTGTTTTCGCTGATTTTGCACGACGCCCTCTTAAAAAATTACAACTATACCACCAGTTTGTTGTTTTTCTTAAAAAAACATTTTTAACTATTGTACTAATGATTAAGGTTTACATTTTAACTTGTGAGTTTAGTAATACGGAGAGAAATATCAGAAAGACTACTTTTTTTTTAATACTACGACGGTGGCAAACAAGCATACGGCCTGCCTGATGGTAAGCAGCTACCGTAACCTATGGACGCCTGTAACTCCACAAGAGTCACATGCGCGTTGCCGACCCTTTACAAAAAGGAGGATTCACTGTGTTGACGGCTAAAGGAACAAGAGGGTCCCTCATCGTCAACACACTGGGTCCTCTTTGAGCTCTTTGGCCACCTTACTCACCAGCAGGAACACAACACTATGAGTAAGTACTCAGCAAGCAAGTCGTCTCGTGTGTGACGAAAGTGTTCGGAAGTCTCTATTAGTCGTAGATTCCATATGCTCTCCTCAGTTAGTTTAATATCTGGTTTGTATTACAGGCGCTGTTTTTAACTGCTAAGCAAATAGCGCCGACTAACTAGTTTAGTATTCTTGACATTAACGTTAATTAAAAAGATAGGTCAACAGCGCAAGTAGTAGAGAACTAGCTTCATCAACCAACCATTAATTCTATAGAGTAAATGAACGCGCCAAGTGCAGCATAAACAACAGGGTAATTCAGCGTTGGTACTTGACATACGTACTTACACGGAAGACACTAAAAGCCCCAGGTATTCAACGGGAGTCTACTTTATTGCTAAAGCTAGGCATTATTCTGCACGTATGTATTATATTACCGCATCTGTTGCGTTGACGCTGCCGCTGTAGTAAGTATTTATTACGAATGTGTGAGACTAGGAATGTAACAGCTTTTTAATAACAGAAGTGGAGTGTTTTGAAAGTGAAATACATATACCATATATGTAAAGGAGCGGTTTTTTGAAAAAGGTATATAAGAAGAACACTTTAAAATATTATTTAACTACGAAATAATGTTTCAAAAGATCAATTATCTAACTAACTTTACTTTTAAACTAATAGTTGAGGATTTGTTTTGTGAAAAAGGTGTGCTACCGTATTTATTTATGACGCTAAACATAATTATGAAGTGACTTAGGAATTAAGTACATGATACGTCTGGCTAAATCTTAGGCATTGTAATAAAAGCTGTCATTGCATGATATGCCTATTATTCCTGGTACGTTATCATAGTCCATTATTCCTGCTAAATTATATGTATGATTTAGACTTAGCGGATGATATCTCTACTGAACAATAAAGCGGAGTAAGTTGTAACATGTTACAAATAGCCTCATGGTATTTTTTCATATAAAAACTAAGTTTACTAAAAAATATTATATTTTATTAATAGTTTAATTTACTAAAAAAAAAGAAAAACTATTACAAAAAGTTGAACATGAGTTATACCATGCACGCACGCTAATTGCACTGTTAAATACGAGTTACAATTGTTACAAACCCTCAGCAAAGTTGATAGGTTAAGCAACCGCTATTTTCACGAATAGTAACCATTATTGGTATACAGCGGCTTCAAATTGATTTGGAATTCACTATTTATACACCTTGTTAGGTGATTATCGATACGCCCGTAGGCCGTGATGGGATGGGGCCGTAGCAGATACCAATATTCGATGTTAACACAAGAAATAATCCCCATATCATCCCCATCATGCCGATCAAATATACAGTGCACTAAAATTTTATTGATAATTCTAAGCCGGATAGCGGTCCGCGCAGTTATCTTTTGAAAGAAAGCAAAAGTGTTAATGAATGCAACTGTCGCTCATAACATAAACCTACCGTAAGGCAAATGAGTTACTAAAAGATCTAGGTGGCAAAAATCAACTTTCTATTAGTTAATCCAACAAAACATGTGTCTATGAACGATAGTAACAGTAAACGCATATAGGCGCGAAGCTAATTCAATTATAATAATTGTGTACATCTGCACGCAGCGTCCTTATTATATGTAAAAGAAACGTAAAATGTAAAAAGTGGCCCACATTTAAAACAAGAGACGGGTACCGTCTAAACTGTAATGAATGGGCGCGGGCAATGAGTGTATTCCGTGCTCATTGTTGCCGATTTCAGACAGCGATTTGCTAATAGCAGGTATTAGTCGGCCGACCGGGTGGCGTCGCGTGCACTGTCACTACCGGCTTTATCGTCACACAAAAAACATAATTATTCCTAGAACGGTAATACTGAAACCTTCCTTTGAGTACAGATCGAGTAACGGTAATGGCGCGAATGTCGTGTCGAGATATTCGGCGGTGATGACCACCTTCCTATAGGTAGCGGTTGGACAACTGTATAGAAGCCTCGATATGTAATTAGGCGTGATCAGTAATTACCGCAAGTAATTACGCATCATTTAAAGCGTCAGTAGGTGAAGCCGAGTCCTGTTATACGGAGCTGTGACAGTTGTAGTGTTTCATGGTAAGATTACAATCTGCGCATTTCCGGGCAAGTGGGAGCGCGGTCATTAGGTGCCGAATCTCATTTCGTCGCTCAGAGCTGCAAACTGTAATCGATGCACACCTTCCTTATTCACAAAATGTTTATCTCAACAGTGAATATGCTTCTGGTATAACTTGACCTTAGGAACCGTAACAACTACGTGAAATTGAAGATCACACGTAAACTCAATATGTCACCTAAAGCAATGCGCTCATTAAGCGTTGGAAATGTCAAATAATAAATTTGCGACACCTCACCTTGTGCTTACCTAACGATGTAATGACACGGGTAAGTACTATATCATCAGACCATATTATTATTCATTGTTTGGAGACAATTTGCAATCGGCGCAATGATGGCAGTTTACAAGACGCTGCACGCTGATGTTAGCCGTTTTACGCAGGCATTTTGGGACTAACACAATCATGGAATTGGGGATTATTTCTTGTGTTAACTATAATGGGTTGCAGGAATAAATGAAAATATTCGATTTTCATTACATTACCGATATCGATATGGTAATGCATTTTCATAAAGTAAGTAAAGTAGGAGTGTACATGAGCTTAACCAAAAGAAAGGTAATGAACAACAAACAGCCGAAGAAGAATAATATATGTGTCAGGAAAATATATTGAATATGTAAGAGTGCATATACCTCGGAAAACAAATACCGTTCAGCCCATCTAGCAACGAATATGAAGTAACCAGACGTGTTAATAATGCATGGAAGAAATATTTGGCATATAAAGAAATTTTAAAAGGTTACTCTCTACCATTAAAGAAAATTGTAATGGACACTAATATCTTACCAAGCCTAACATATGGTAGCCGACTTGGATATTTACAAATTAAAAAAAAACGCAATTACAACATGCCTACGTGCAATGGAGAGAATACTAAAAATTAGAAGTGAAAACATAACAAAGAAAACTAAGCTCACAGATGCCCTCCATCAATATATATTGTCTACGCCTCAAATGTTAATGGGCAGGGCATATATCCAGATACAGAGACAGAAAACGGACACTAGAATCTACAAAATGGAAAGGATCAGCAGGGAAGAGACGCAAAAGAAAACCAAAACAGAAATATATAGATGATATCATCTCAGTAGCGGGTCCAGAATCTATAAAAACAGCTCAAGATAGAGATAAATGGAAAATGTGTGAGGAGGCTTTTACCCAAAAAGGATCCACAACAGAAAATTTAAAACTAAATTAATAACTTAAATATACTTAACAATATTATGTAACATTTAAAGATGTGGAAATAAAAAGCTATTTTATTATGCTTTTTCATACATTATATTTATTATTACAATATTATTACAACACTGGCACAGATAATATACTTACTTGCAATAATTATGGTCATTATATACGGTTTCCGAACGCAGAATAGAGGATTTATGATATGGGTGTAGATAAAAGTCGTTTATTGATGTCTATTTAGGTACTTAATTTTAAAAAACTAGCACTACAATCATTTAAAAATGCCTTACTATATGGAAGAGTGACCAATTGTACCTTAGTTTTTTTCACTTTAGGTGCAGCGAGTTATAGATGATTAAGTGTAAAAAAGATGTAAGAGTTTAGAGAGCGCCGAGGTAAGTACCTTATTACGTGCACAGCGGTACGTTTAACATTCAACATTGGAGGTGAGATGACTAAGAAACCGGCCAAAAACATGTCGGACCATGTTCCACGCAGTGTCCCGTGGTTGCCGGTTAGTCACAAAACATACACTTAAAATGGAGTATATACTATGGACAACATAAGGAAAGGGAAGTATTTTTGCGGTATTTCCGTGTTTTAACTAAGAAATAATTTTTTTTTAAAGATTACTCAACAAACGGCTCAAACGATTTTATACAATTTAGTTTTCATTTAAAGTACTTACTTTTTTCGGACTTACTGTAAAGTATCGATAAGTAGCTTTTAGATTAAAAAGTATTATTTTTGAATGATCTATCCACCAACACCCATCGCCTTTTCAATAAACAGGGTCAAATCGAAAAAAAATACCCTCATTTTATATGTACGGAAATAATCCAAATTTGGTTTTTGTTTAACTACTTTGTTGGCATGAATTAATATATGTATAAATATACCTACTCATACCAAGTTTCAATTCCTTCTTGTCCTAATGACCACTGACCCAAATAGCGGAGAGACAGACATATGGGCGGACGCGGATAGCGAAATTATAAGGGTTCCTATTTGACTACAGAACCCTAAAAACATTGAGCTGATATGAATAAGACCACCCTCTCTACGGGAAACGAAAGTGGCTCGGTCGTTTTGGAAAAATAAAACCACGGCACAGATCACGTAACGCACGAGAGGCTATTATATTTTCCGCTTGATTCAACGACAAGCTGCTAGTGAATGACGACTACTATCTGTTTCGCGATCCCCATTAAATCAAATTTAGGTTAGATCTCAATTTAGGAATTCAATTAAATTAATTGCATAGATCACTTGTCAGTGTTGTCATAGTTTATTTTTATGTTTTTTTTTGTATTGACGGATAGAATGAGCGGATGTGATAGCGGCTTGGCGCACGGAAAAGGTGTATTGGAGCTTGGCAGACTCATGTCGCGAGAACAATATGGACCGGCTGGGCCGTGGCCACACCGAGACCCATACATACATTTAACAAAAACTTTATGAAAGTCGAAAGTAACGCTTTCACTTGCGGGACGTTATTGTATTAGGCGTCAATTGTAAAACATCCAAATTGGTATAATGAAGTTCTTTACGGTCAATTGTAGATTTATTTACAAATGGAACAATTAGGTCGAACATAATTAGTTTGCTGGTACTGGCGAAATCGCTTCCGTATAAGTAAACTCGGCAGTTAAATTTGCCGCATTACAAGCATTCAATAAATATAATTATTATGAGTACATAACTATAGCAAGTAGTTTGAATGTTTCGATTATTTTTCCAGCAGACCGGTCTGGGTCATGGTACGGGATCTTTTCTATCTTAAACCTAAATACAAAGTATACAAACACATAATCGGTAATCACGTTTATTCTTGGGTTATTCCCACACCTGTTACTTACTACCAAATAGATACCTACTGGGCATAAAAAATCCCAGGTGGTAACAGTCGAGTCTCAGGTTACGTACCCCGTTGGTCTGAGGTTTTGTACCTCTATAACTATGTTATGTTATGAGAGTCTCCCTTAATTTTGCTTTTTTTATTATTATTACATATTATTATTTGTTTCTGCAGTGGTAATAGAAATACATACACATTCTGATGAAATTTCATCAGTCTACTTAAAACGGTTCTTGAAATAGAGCCCTCTTGATAGTCTTGACTGAAAGATGGGTCGACGGACAGACGGACAGCGACACAGTAATAGGGTTTTGATTGAAACATTTTGGGATAGGTAGTAAAATTTGATTATGATTTGTATTCCTTCTGTGCTTCTTGGGTCTGATCTAGTTCTCAGCTTCATGTATGCTATTTATAACTGTTGTTGGTTGTTTCGTACATAAAGCGTACAACTAATAAATTTAGTCGACTAGAAGTAAAATAAGGTTTATGCTCACAGAGTAAATTACAAATTCTTATAGTCATCTATTAAATACTATAGAAAACTACACCTAGATAATTAGGTACTTCTTGGAACAGAATTATGAAAATTGCGTCTTTATAACATTGTAAACCAATCTGCTAATTAAAAGCTATTCGGTTACAAAGTTGGTACAGAAGCTGTTAGCTAGCTTAAGGTAAAAGCAGTAAATTTGCTTGTAAGTAGGTAAGTACCTACGTACAGATGAATGCTATAAATCGATCATACGGAAAATATTTGCACATTAGATTATCATGTAGTTATAGCTGCTAAATCTTCTGCGTGTCAGACATGTTCTCGGAGCTGATTTTGTAAGAATGGTTATGGTTTTATCATCCGAAACATGAACAGCGCCTTACTGGACTCCAATGCTACCAAGTTACAGAGCGATGGGTTATGAAGCGAGGGAATGTCACAAATCTTCTTGGATGTCCTTGTCCAACTACGAAAAGAGAGACTTAAGCCCTCTTACGTGTACACTTACAACGTAACTGGCGAGCTCTATTGCCACATGTGCAAAAGGGTATTTAAGACCAGGTTCGGCCTAGCCAGTCATATTAGGGATCATAATAGTCAACCGCCATAAGGTTTGCATTAGTGCCGCCGTCATCGAAATCGATGAGGACTATATATTTGTCATGCCGTTGGCCACGGACCCCAGCAGCCCCGACTGGGAGTTCACGACAACGTAATGATGTAAGATATTTACCATTTGAGTGGGCACGGGAGGCGAGGGAACGTCCGAAGAGTGTCACAAGTCTCCCCAGATAACTGCACGCTTGCCGCGGTCCACAGACGCTAGCAGCCCCGACTGCGGGTGCCACGATACAGCTGTCACAGCCGCCCTGCAAACGATGACATACTTATGTTACGACACTTCATAAACTTTTATGAATTTATTATGCTCCATAATTGGGCATACGATACACAGTCTACAAAATACAAAGAATGAGAGATAATAACACTTTGTGATTGGAGTTTCAACTTAAGATTTCCGCACAGGATGATAAATAATATACCACTATAATTTAATATAATTTATCTACACTCATATTGTAAGTTCTCTAAAACGTGTTCGAAAACGGTAGGCAATGGCTAGCATTACCACGACCGATTTTACTATGATAAGCTATTTATTTGTGGCAGTAACGTAATTTTAACTTTTCATGCTCAAATATTGATGTGCTATGAGTTTTGATAACATAATGTACACCTGCACCCTTCCGCGCATCCGCCGACAGCCCGACACGCGCCTCCCCGACACAATCGAGTTGGTCATGGCGGTGCAATGGCGGCCATTCTATGGTTTCCGAATACGGCATTTTGGATAAATAATATGAGTGTAGATAAAGCAGTGTATGCAACTGTACGTAATTAGGCCTTAAAACACTCGTGTGATCTTATTATGAAACTCGCCTGTGGCTCGTTTCATAAAACCACACTCATGTTTTAAAGACCCTTATTACGTAACAGTTACATAAACTACTAATACATATGTATAAGTATTTTATAAAAATGGTAAACACTTTTCTTCACAAGAGCTTGGTCTAAAATAGTGGCTGCTTTTTAAAACGGTGCATTCAGATGTGGCAGAGAAGTTAAGTATTAGTTATGTCTTCCATAAACAACCACCTTGTGGGAAAGGAGAGTATACAGGTCAAATAAATATTTATTTCTCGTTTAAATCGATATTTGGTTACACCTACGCCGAAACCGAGACTTCATAAAAGGCTTTATGAAGAATTAATTCCGAAGACTGATGTGGAAGCGCTTCCGCGATACTGACCAGCTTTCACCGGCCAGTTTATTATTATTTACGACTTGCCCGAGCCAAATCGCTGCAGTAAAATTAGAATTTATCTTAAATCATTAAGAATATTTGTAAAGCATGTTAGTTGCTACGAGAAAGCTAGCGAATTTCGCATTTCGTTTCATTAATGAGAACTTTTAGGCAAAGAAAAGAAGTAGGTTAGCATCGGGAACCACGAAATCCGAGTGTAGTGTTAGTGACCTATTGTTACACATATTTGTGGGTGTCATGTACTCGCCTCTACCTGCGACTTCGTCCACATAACAGTTGCTTAACTGCCCCCGAAGAAAAGTCTCTTAGAACCTACTCTCGTAGACATACTGAATTCTGCCATTCAATCAAATTCTAGATAAAAAGTATGAATTAATCATTAATCTCAAATAGGTTAGGTTAAAATTTCCAGTTAGGTTAAAATCTATCTGCGACCGTTTGTGTGTCATTTAACAACAAACATTTTTATAATAATAGTAAAAAAAGTTTAGAAATAGTTTTTCACCTACTGAAAATTTCTACTAACTGTGGTCAACAGACCACCATCAATTTTCACGTTTAGGTTAGTTTAATATATTTTAAATACTTGAGGGCCAACCATACGCGTATTATTCACGAGTTATCTTGATGAGAGAGACATATCGATACACAAGGCAATGTGTCAAGCTTAATTCGAAGAAAGAAAGAACACCGAATGTTACATTACATGTACATATTACATTACAGGGACGGTTTCGAGGTAGATAAGCACTCAAATAACTTAAAAACTTTATAATTGACGCTTAAAAGTATTTTCAAGGAAACAAGTAATTAACACTTGAGATTTTACCAAAATATATTATGATGAGATGATGGTATTTTTTAAATGTAAAATTCTGGGACCCAGGGCTCGTTATAATACACATAAACCCTTAATATAAATCTCGATACGCAATATATTTCTCACAGGAGTAAGTTAATAAATCTATTTTGGAGTCAACGAAGAGTAGAAACGGCGCTAATGAAACTCAAATCTATTTCACTGACATATATTTAATCATTAAACTTAACATTACTTTTTGGTTTAACAAATACCTACGACTTCTAACATTTAATATTATATTATTATTCTCTTTATTCATTTTTCTTCTTAGGATTAGGTTTTTTACAATATTTATATAACTAAAAGTAAAATATAAAAATACATCTAAAACATACAAAAATAATAAAAACATTATAAAAAACCTATCCTAGGGTGCCGCCGGCAACGGAGCAAGGCCCAGGCTGCCGGTGGTCAGGGCCGCAGAGAGAGGAACCTTCGGACTATGCGCGCCGTGTCCAGGATAACCGCCTTCTGGATCTGACCCTTGATCCAACCACAACCCCGTAGCGAAAGTCTCTCTAGGTGTTGGTCGAGATTCTTCGCTATGAGACCGTTCGCAGAAACAACTATCGGCACAATGATCGCCGAATCAACCTCCCACATGGCGGTTACCTCGTGAGCCAAGTCTAGGTACTTGCTGGACTTGTCCTTCTCGGCCTTCACGAGGTTCTCGTCACATGGGACGGTGATGTCGACGAGCATGGCCCGGCGTTGCGGTCGATCTATTACCACGATATCAGGCTTATTGGCTACAATAGTCCTGTCCGTGATAATAGATCGATCCCAATAGAGCGTGGCACGACCATTTTCGAGAACTGGCGCAGGTGTGTACTTGTAGTACGGCACTTCGTAGTCCACAAGACCGTATAGGAGAGCAAGCTGCTGGTGTATAATCCTGGCTACGAGGTTATGTCTGTGCAAGTACTCGCCGTTAGCAAGATGAGAACAACCGGAGATGATATGCCTGAGTGACTCTCCGGGACGGCGGCATGCCCGACAAATGTCGACCGTACCGTCCTTCAGGATATATTTCCGGTAGTTATTCGTCATGATAACTTCGTCCGCAATTGCACAGGCAAAACCTTCGGTTTCTCCGAAGAGGTCCCCGAATCGTAACCAGTTCACCGACGCGAGCAGGTCTACGTCGGGTCCCGTGAGGGCCCTGTAGAACCGCCCGTGTAGCTCCTTGCTCTCCCATACCGCCCTGCGATCCTCGGTGCTTAGCACCACAGGTTTGCGCCAGTTCTCGTTTGCCAAGGAGAGCGGCGTGAGACCCTTATCTACTGCCACCACATCACGATGCATCCCACACTCGTTGTTAAGGAAATAGTTCCTGAGATTGTACACCTCACGGTTGTGGAGATTTTTGGCGTTTAAAAAGCCGCGACCTCCACACTTCCGTGGGATGTACAATCTCATAACAGACGAGCGTGGGTGAAGCATACGGTGTGTGGTGAGCAATAGACGGACTCTCCGATCCAGGGCATCCAGCTCGATCTGTGTCCACCTTAGTATGCCAAAGGAGTATGTGAGTAGGGGCATTACCCAGGCATTGAAGGCGCGCACCTTGTTGCCACCTGACAGAAGACTATTAAGTACTTTTGTCAGCCGACCGAAGAAGCGCTCCTTCAACGACTGTTTAATACCCACATCCTCAATGCCCAAAGACTGTGACATACCAAGGTATTTGTAGGTTTCTGATTCAGAGATAGATCTGAACGTCATTGTCTCAGAAAGCTGTAGATTTGTTGAATTTACTACTTTCCCCCGCTGTACATGCATAACCGCACATTTATCAACACCAAACTCCATCTTGATGGAACTACTGAACACTTCAGTGGTCTTCAGTAGTTCCAACAAGTCTTGGTTATTTGGTGCAAATAATTTGAGATCGTCCATGTACAGAAGGTGAGATATGACTTCACCCTCTCTCCGAAGCCGGCAACCTAGCCCCGAATCCTTCAGCAGATTGCTGAGCGGATTTAGAGCTAGGCAGAACCACAGGGGACTCAGACTGTCGCCTTGAAATATTCCTCGCTCGATCCTTATAAAGTCCTGCGGGCCAGGGGGGTCATCCCCGCCTCCTGGTTGACGAAGGACTGTGGTCCACTGCCTCATACACGCGCCAAGGAAGGATCTTAAAGCTGCATCAATTTTATACAGCTCTAAGATCCTCTTCAGCCATGAATGAGGCACCGAATCGTAGGCCTTCTTGTAGTCAATCCAAGCGGCCGAGAGGGCCCCCCTATTCCGCCGGACTCGTTGGCAAATGGTCATGTCTATGAGGAGGAGCTCTTTAGTACCGCGGGACCCAACCCTACATCCATTTTGAGCGGAGACCAAAATATTGTTTGAGACCATGTGCGCGTTTATTTTTGCTCTCAAAATGGATGTAAGGAGCTTGTAAAGTGTAGGCAAGCACGTGATGGGTCGGTAGTTCTTCGCTTCCGTGGTACTACCGGACTTATAGAGCAGGAAGGTTACACCAGTTGTTAACGAAGGCGGGAGGGAGCCAAGATCGAGAGCTTGTTGAAATTGCGTTGCCAGCCGCGAGTGCGAGCATCGAAACCATTTTAGCCAGAAGTTGTGCAATCCATCCGGGCCAGGACTTTTCCAGTTCTGGGCCGTACGGATTGCACAACTTACGTCATCGGGGCTGATGGTGATAGCCCCCATAGGTTCGATGGACTCGCACTCACGCTCGACAACGCGCATCCACTCGCCCTCCGTGTGTTCAACGGGCGCTGACCAGATGCTACGCCAGAAGTCAGTCATGGCAGTAGCATCCGGCAGTCGCACGTCGGACACGCGGGGGTCGGTTTCCTCCCACCTTCGGTATACCTTCCTTTGGTCACTTTGGAAAAGACGATTCTGCTTGAATCGATCCACACGCTCTCTGTAGCGGCGAATACGGCTTGCCCATGCATAAACTTTCTGCTTCAGAAAGTCGATGCGCTCTGTGACGTTGGCCATGTAGTCGCGGGGCTCGGTCTCCGTCCCCGCGAACGCCTGGTGCACAAAGCGCATTACTCGGGGGCGGTTGTTGCCTCCCCTGAAGCAGATCAGCTTTGCAATGAGAGTCCTAAATGAGTTGATACGGCGCTCGATCCGCACCTGCCATGCGGGGACACCCCCGGCGGTCCTAGGTGCACGTTCAGCGTCCGGAAACTTGACTCGAGCAACACGGCACGCCGCGATGGCTCCGCAGTACATGATCGAGTGCGTATCATCTAAGTCTTTACTAGTCCGCAGGAATGGATCTAGCAAATCATTTAGGGCACTCATTAACGCTAGATTGCGTCTATTCATAGGCAAGCGTGGTAATCGTGGCCTAGAGATGTTTGAGGAGCGATACTGCGTAATTGCCTCCTCCAAAGTCCTCCTCAATTGCTCATTGGCTGTACTACTCACACTCAGATTCGCGATCTCCTCATCGACACTGGGATCAACCCGCGGCGCCCCCGATGCCAGGTAGGGTGCGGGCATCGGATCCGGCGACGTGGCGGGCGGATCCCGCGCCGAGGTGGTGGTCGCGCGAGCAGAGAGAGCCTGCAGGCGAAGCCGATCAAGTGTCGCGTCATCCAACCGCTTTAGCCGCTGAATGACGCGCACCTGATCCGATAATCGTTGCGCAGTCGTGTCAATGGTTGGTTCAAGCGCCTGAAACAGAGGAAGTATCCGGACACGATACGCGCACAGATTAGTTCCCCCCTCTGTAGCCCCATAGTAGGCGCGCATGACATTCTCGTTCATACTCTGAGACCATCTCATGCGACGCACTACACCACCGGCAGCGGGAGCTGTGGGCGGGGCGGAATGCCCCGCGAGCCCCAAGCGTGCCGGTAGCGGTGGCCGCCCGCGTCGCGCAGGTTGTTGTGGCGGCGGTGGCGGCGGCTCGCTTTCGTCACTGGATCCGTCTGTGTCGGGCGCTGTTTCGAAGTCGCCGCCCGGCGACGAAGTGGACGGAGAAGAGGACGAAGCGGGCGAGGGTGGTGGTCGTGCGTGGGTAGTATCCGCTCTTGCTTTACTCCTTGTAATCATGTTTTAAGATGTACGCGCTTTGCCGTAATTGATTTCAGTACTAGCTGTCAGCTGGTTGTCTATTTCTAATTTTGACCCGTCGTAGTATTTAAAGACAATAACTGTATCAGTCTTCATATTGTCTGTATTTTTAGGGTTCACTGCGTAGTAAATACGATCAAATAGAGGCAAAAAACACGTATAAAAATAAATCTTTAGCAAAATAAATTAACAAGGCGTGTGTCAGTGTCAGCGGTTTTTTTTATATATTATTATTATTATTATAAGGACAATCTTACACAAATCGACCTAGGCCCACAGTAAGCTCAATAAGGCTTGTGTCATGGGTACTAGACGACGATATATATAATATATAGATATAGATAAATACTTAAATACATAGAAAACATCCATAACTCAGGAACAAATATCTGTGATAAACACACAAATAAATGCCCTGACCAGGATTCGAACCCGGGACCTCCTGCTTCGTAGGCAGGGTCACTACCGACTGGGCTAGGAGGCCGTTTATAGAGTCTGGTCGGGGTCATAGCCGTTACTTACTCATAAACTGAGTGTGAGTGATATAGATAAATATTAAGAAAGCGCCAAGACTTCTGCGCCCAATCGCATTCCATACTTGGTATCGTCTATTACTCGTGATGGCTTTAGATAAATGCAATTCTACTTTCAAAAACACATTTAGGGAACGGATAAAAAAACTGAGTTCTACTGCTCTATTGATGAACATGTTCGTAAATGGCACCTCAATAAATCTATATCAAGGTCCGCATACAATGTAATTCTATAAGCAGTAGGGTTAGCAGAACAGTCCTAACTGTGAGATTACCTGAGATAAAGAAACTATAAAGATGTGCTAAATCTTTGGCATACTTGCCGCCAGTTCGTATTTTATACTCATCATCATCAATGTTTAGCTGCCTGATACACTACACTTGTACAATGATCTATGTATACCATATCTGTATGTAAAGAGAAGCCTGGAGCAAAGGATAGTTTTGAAGCAAATTGCTTTTATTCTGCGATATGTCGGATATGGAAGGATTGTGTTTCTAGTGCGGCCGTGACTTCTCGAATATAGGCTGTCCGCGGTGGGTTGTGTTGTGGTTGTCGGATCCCAGCGGTAAGGTTCTACGGTAAACCAGAGCGTACATAGTCCTACACACATAAAAAAAAGGTTTAAAGAACTTTTTTTAATACCACGACGGTGGCAAACAAGCATACGGCCCGCCTGATGGTAAGCAGCTACCGTAACCTATGGACGCCTGCAACTCCAAAGAAGTCACATGCGCGTTGCCGACCCTTAACAAAAAGGACGATTCACTGTGTTGATGGCTAATAAAGGAACAAGAAGTTCCCTCATCGTCAACACATTGGGTCCTCTTTGAGCTCATTGTAGGTAATTTATTACTGATAAAGAACAAAAAATCACCTATAATGATCTTTATTACATATGTATGATTATGTCCAGCTTGTCGATAATACTTAAGATATATTATCATTAACAAATTGTCTAAATTCTATATATTTATATATATATATATATATATATATATATATATATATATATATATATATTGAATCTTTGTCGGGGACTTATAAAAATCTTCAAATTTGGCTACGATTGATGCATAATTATCATCTAACTACGTAGAGATAAACTACGATAAATTACTATTTCAATGTGTTTAGTCACATCCTTGCGAAAGAGTGTTTTGTTTTTGTTTGACGGCCGTCTCAGCACGCACACATGCGTTGGGAGTCTTGGTGGTGCTTATAAATACTTTCACAAATACATTAAAGCGTTTTGAATTTTGGAGGGGCGGGACATGTTATCGTAGTTTATCTCTAGGTACTCGTACATGTCAATATTGCAAATTCCTTTCCAAAAAAACCATGTTTTTAATTTTTACTCGTACCGAATATTAAATGTTGATGTTGTACTCGTCACGGAAAACGTAGAATCGGCTCTTAGAGACAATACGAATTGTTTAAGTAATATGTATTGGTTTCGAGTTGCTTACTGGTCACAATAATGTAAAGTTGGTTCACATAACCTTTTATGTATTGTTTACATGTAAATACAACTCCAAACTCATACATAAAACGCACAGGGAGTTGCTTCTGCGTTTTTTTGGCAAAATGAAACATTAGTTAACATGGACAAGTAAAATTTTAACATTAAAAAACCCGACTGCGATATGAATTTGCAAGTGACTTAATTTTTGGCGCGTTCCACCAATTAGTTTTTATTTTATTTTATTAAATATACCCTATGTTACTCCCACAGCTATGACGAATCTAATGACACCTCACACATCGTAATCCGTCAAACGATGTAGGCTGTAGAGCGCACCAAAGAAATGGACATAGATACAACTCATACTCTCGAAAAACATAACCCTCCTTCGGCAGACGGGTAAAAATAAAACAATGCGCTCGCCACCCGCTCCGCACATCTCAGGCCATCGCAGTAGCGTGTGCGTCCCCGGGGTAAGGCTACCCATAAAGAAGAATTAGCGTCTGGTTTGCTTGGCTCGTTTACACATACCGAACCGGGCTGCGTATAACAAGCCGCCACGAATAACCAATATGGGTAGCAGGAAGCGTCATAAACATCATGAGATCTGGCGCCGAGCTAGCAATTGTTTCCTTACTTGTAATGCTCTTTCAATTTAGCTTCATTTCTGAGCTTGTGAGGGCGAGAAGTCCGTCAATCGACCGGTTTATGTAGTTCAAATACCTACTTAATGGACTACGCACGAGAACTGGCAGAAGATATCGGTCTTTTATGACGCGAGCGAGTGCCTGAAATGGGCATTAGGCATGCGCATATTACCATTTCGTATGAGACGCGGTATAAGGCACGGAAAAAATAGGCGCTCTTATTTATCAGATAATAGTTACAGGAACGCAAGTTTTATGACCAGTGTCTAATTTGAATAAATATAATATCTAATTAAACTTATAAGGTTATATGGAACTGCTACGGCGTAGTTCGTAGCAGGTGTTTACTGCTCTGTCTCGAGATTAGAATTCTAAGTAAGTTTGAATATTGCCGTAACATTGCTACTTATCTGACATAATTTCAGCCACATTCTTACGCCATTTATTCTCATTTAATAAGTACATCCTACTCGTGGGTATTGGCAGCCAACAGTTTATTTGAAAAACTATAGATATTTTGCACAGAATGACAGTAACATTGTGTTTGATAGTTCTTTTTAGGGTTCCGTAGCCAAAAGGCAAAATCGGAACCCTTATAGTTCCGTTATGTTTGTCTGTCCGTCCGTCAGTCCGTATGTCACAGCCATTTTACTCGGAAACTATAAGACGTATCTTAATAAAATTTACACATAAGGTGTATTTTGTATGCCGCTACTTAGTTATGTAGTTAAATTGCAGAAAAAATATATTTTTAGGGGGGCGCTCCAGCTCCATACATGTAATTGAATTTAAAAAAAATCTTTTTAACCAAATATAACATTGAGGTTTTTCTAAACATTTTGTGATTAAGTGAATATTTTTTTTAATAATCGCTTCGAAAGTCAAAAAAATTGTGTCCACCTGTAACTTTTGAACCCTATGTCCAAAAATATGAAAAAAATTAAGAAGATGCGCCTTATCACATACTTTCTACGAAAATTGTTTTGAACATTATCGGTTAACCCATTTTTGGGTTATCTCCAAAAAATTTCTTCCATACGCATGACAAACGACCTTTTGGTATTAGTTTGGTTCTTATTCCATTGAAGGTACGGAACATTCCATTATGCGTGGTCCGACACGCACTTGGCCGGGTTATTCTTCCTTATACCACCCAGAAGTTGAGTACCTACTAAGACGATGTGTAAACGGTAAAAGCATTACTCATAGGTACAACTCCTAGAAGTTTATATGACGTAACCAAGTATGACAACTGCAGAGTTCATTAACTAAGCCTGTCTTTAAAGCACTTAGACTACACTCGCGTGCAAATAATTCGGGTCAGTACGAAAAACTATAATATCTCCTAAAATAATAAAGCTAGGAGCCTGAATTAAATTGTATATTATAGATAAATGCATAGTTAATAAAACAACGTCAAGAGTTAGAGATGATATTCACATTAGAAATGATATAACATTGAGTTTTCACCCATATTAATTAAATATGGGCCTACATGCTCATTAAGAATCTCTTCCACATACCTGGCACTAGTTAACGTTCCATTTTCTATCAAAACTAATTGCGTGCGACTCTCTGAAGAGATTCCAGCCAAAACCATAACAGACCCACCGCCGAAAGCAACTTTTTCTTCAAAACAGGCTGGAATAAAACGTTCACCTGGCCGTCTGTAAACTCTTCGCCGCCCGTCATGTGCATAGAGCATAAATCTGGATTCGTCAGAAAACATAATTCTTGCCCATTCTTCGGCACCCCATCGCCTGTATTCGCGTGCGTAAAGTTTCCTTGCAGTTCGATGCCCTCTGTCAAGTTTTGGGCCATTTGCCGGTCTATGTGGGGTCAAATTAGCTTCACGAAGCCGCCGCCTTACAGTCCACTCGCTGATGTCATCTCTTCGGGTCTCCCGAAGTTGGTTTTTGACTTCAACTGCAGTGAGATGCCGATTTCGGAGCATTGTTGTTACAATAAATCGATCTTCTCTAGCCGTAGTACATCTCGGCCTGCCGGTTCCTGGTCTTCGAAGGTTCCTGCCAGTTTGTAGGAAACGTTGGAGGACCCTCTGCACCGTAGATAGTGACACGCCTGTTCTTCTTGCTGTATATCTCTGACTTCTGCCTTCTTGTAACAAAGTGACCATACGTGTACATTCATCTTGTGTTAGCGACATGATAGTAATTCAATAATGACCATCAAAGTCAACAAAAACTGCCTTTTATCATTTTGCTTTGACAGATTGAAAACAAAAGTGAGAAAACAATCAAAAGTGAAATAAGCTCAATTTGGTACCAAATTCGACTTTTTTTTAAATAAAACTTTTTCCAGAATTCTTGTAGAACATTGAAGGTTCAATTTAATTCGATATTAAATTCTCTTTAATACACAGTTAGTTTCCTGCACATACCGCTATTAATTTGCAAAATATAAGGGTTTTTGTCACTGACCCGTATTATTTGCTCGCGAGTGTAGTTATGTGCTGAACTTATATCTCCACAATAATATTCAGAAATATATTAGAGTTAACAAAACATGTTTAGTATGCAAGTTATAAATGTTTTAATAATTAGGCCAGCTAGGCAATAACAATTAGTAAAATACTTGATTGGTTTTATTGCTACAATAATCATAAAATATCTATATCATAATAATCTCGTTCCCCTGGCGTCTTGATTCATGACCGCATTACACGCCTCCTGTTCGGAAACAGGTTACCCAATAAAGCAATTTCAAGAATGGTTCGGTCGTTCGCCTTTCCGCTACAAAAAGCATGCAAGCAGAGATTAGGCTAGACGATGTTCATTACACAATAATTTGATATTGCGAGTGAAATAATCGTAGCAGGCGATATTATTGGGATGGGTGCGCATGCGCACGCTTGCTGGCCGTCGACGACGGCGCGTGAGCATTCACACATATCGATATCAGTGTTGCTCATGATTCATGATACGTTATGGTCGGAGACCCGCGGTGTTAACGTCACGGTATTCCGTTGATGGAGGGTGGTGTGCAAAGCACTACGTAGCCCCATTATCTGTGTAGTAAAATATAGCAACTGATAGTACGTAATCC
This sequence comes from Pammene aurita, assembly GCA_947086415.1. Lineage (NCBI taxonomy): Eukaryota > Metazoa > Arthropoda > Insecta > Lepidoptera > Tortricidae > Pammene > Pammene aurita. The sequence goes on from OX352291.1 coordinate 36,235,332, forward strand.
GTAGGTGACGCTGTTAAAGATGCGAGTCCGTCATAAGTTGCAATTTCGACTAACAGACCGGACAGGACACAAGACATTGCATAAGTAGTGAACTGACTACTACGAAAAAATAACAATGCATAAACATGGAATAAACATCTATCAAACAGGCTAATACTACTAATATATTTCTCGACCGTTATTCCCATTAAATACTGTCACGGTTAATGAATTTTTTAAATATTTGTTTTAAATTAAAGTTTTTCTTGCTTGTTTAGTACCATTATGCTAAAATAAACTACGGTGTTTTTACGTTTTTGAAACCCACGAAACGATTAGTAACGCTCGGGAATGCTGAGAAGCGTGTATAGTGCAAATCAACAAGTTTGTTTTTATTTTCTTAACGAGGGAGTTAAAATTACTATTTTTATTTATTTATTTGTCCAGCATAGGTTACGATTTGCTACAAATTACATTTGAGTTTTACTATGTGGCGCCTTACGGCATACAAATTTTAGAGCAGGCATGTCGGCTTCAGTCTTTATTTACGTGTCCTTATCTTCTAAAAATTCATTTAATTGTAATTTTTCCGAACTAAAAACAGTTTTCACATAAGATTTTGGATTTTAAAACGGTCTTCATTTTCGATTTAACGATTTTTACCAAAAAAGTGTATGACCGCCATCTTGGATTTCAAAATAGACATTATTTTCGAAATCTGCACACCCAAATTAGTCGAAAATGACTAAGTACCATGACGATTTTTTTTTTAGGTGTTGTGATCTTATATCTTCTGGCAATTTGTTACATATTATAGGTGCCATTCCGACTAAATTTTTCTGAAATAGCGCCGTATCGGGTATGAAAGGATGTAATATTCTCCCACGTGTGCCTCTAAATCTTAAGAATAGATGGGAATTAAATTTTACAAAAACACACATTTTGTAGATATCCAAACATGGAAGCGTGAGGATTTTAACATTTTGAAGATGAAATCTACAAGAGTCGAAATAGCTAAGTCCGCATAGTGTCCCAACACAATTTCTTTGAGCTAGAAAAGCACTTTTTAGGGTTCCGTAGTCCACTAGGAACCCTTATAGTTTCGCCATGTCTGCCCGTCCGTCCGTCCGTTCCCGGATAATCTCAGTGACCGTTAGCACTAGAAAGCTGAAATTTGGTACTAAAGACTGTACGATAAAATCCGGACATGCATGATCTGGTATATCTTTTTTTCGGTACCACATATTCAAGCATTTCTTTTATTTTAATAATCTGGAATTATAGTAATATGTACTAAAAATAGAATGATATTACAATTGTATGGGCTTGTGTGAGTTTTTGCCAAATATATTCCATCATATCTTGAATTTTTTGTCCAGCATTTTTTCATAATCTTCACTCACTTCCTGCTACAATGCCACAATTGTATTTATATTTTCACAAGCTGTTTTATGCTCATTAGAATCTTATCTTGCAATAAAAATACGATTTGAAACTCTTTTCTACTTGAGGCAGTCAGGAAGACTTTCTACTCCAAGCACTAAAAGTAGTTTTTATATGGGAGGCATATTTTTGTAAAAAGTCAAGCTCACCAAAACTAGAACACATCAGAACTATTTACATCTAAGTACAATTAGAAAATGTAAGCTATTATGAAAAGATAATGTAATAAGGTATAATTTGGCTTATCTAATAAAAAATAAAAAACTATTTTTCACAGGAAAATTTGGTAAACACTGTCAGAACACCGTGGACAAAAAAATATAGGCACTGTGGAATATATAGTGCTCAAAGTCACAGATAACGTAACGTTATATTATGTTTGTAATTTTAATATGTAGCTTGATGACCACAAATTATTTAAAAGAAGTGTTGCTTGAATATGTGGTACCGAAAAAAAGATATACCAGATCATGCATGTCCGGATTTTATCGTACACAGTCTTTAATATGTATATCAATCACGCCGACAAAGTGGTAAAATAAAAAGTGGGAAAAAATGTTTTATTAGGGTTACCTCCCCTATACGTAAAGTGGTAAGTGATTTTTTTTTTCATTTCAACCCTAATGTGTGATATATTGTTGGATAGGTATTTAAAAATGAATACGGGTTTACTAAAATCATTTTTTGATAATGTAAATATTTTCGGAAATAATCGCTCCAGAAGTAAAAAAAAATGTGTCCCCCCTCTAACTTTTGAACCATAAGTTTTAAAAATATGAAAAAAATGACAAAAGTAGAACTTTATAAAAAGTTTCTAGGAAAATTATTTTGAACTTGATAGGTTGAATAGTTTTTGAAAAAAAAAGACAGGTCCCTAGACAAGCTGATTAAGATCGGTACCCCAAGGTACCCCCCCTTCGGGCGCCGGGGAGGGGGGGTTAAAATACCACTCCACCCGGCTTCATTCAAAAAATTCTAACTGTTCACGTTTAGCTAATAGGTCAAGTTTGGTATCAATTTCGGATAAAACGACCACGTAGAATTCGTTTCTGGTATTAAAAAATGCAATTTACTCAGTAATATTTTAAAAAAACATACGAAAATCGAAAATCTCAACTAAATTTTTCATATTCCAGTCAACATACATATTAATTTGCTAGTTATGTTCATACACAAAAAATACAATATTAAAGCATATTTTATGTAGATTCAAAAAAATATAACATTTGAGAACCTTTACTAACAGTAAATGGCATTAAAAAAAAAATGCGTCGCGCGTCGTGAAATTATTTTTACCGCCGTCGGCATCCGCGGTCAAAAAATATCCAAATAACGCACTGTGGATAGGTAGCATGCAAACTTGTTATTTATTGAAATCGATTATTTATATAAAAAAGATAAAAACCGTACCTGAAGGAAAGTGGCATTCCGTCAGAAAAGGGACTTTTAGTATAGGATTTGAGTGCGCAACCTTTTTTCCTTGTGCTAAAATAAGACAATTTATAATAAGAATAAAAAACCGTTACTTATTTAAGTTTAAGAAATGTGGACTTCCGTTAAAAAGGTAACGTAGAAAGATTGGTGCTTATATTTGTATAATAGTATTGCTTAGCGTCAGACATTATATAATTTCCGCGTATTCTCAAGAAATGCATTCTTCTTCTTGGTCGCATCCATCATGACAAATGATCGTGTTTGGTGGGTTTTGTTCGGGCACGATTGGCACGAACACACTCTCGCCATCGATTTCGGTCCATCGCTTTCCTTACCACATCGTAGAACTTCTGAGAGGGTTCCTCACCTTTGAGTTGGTTAGTCCATCGTGCTGGTGAACGGCCCCGTGACCTTTTGCCTTCAGTATTGCCAACAACGATTAATCTTTCCAAACTTTCGTCCTCGCTTCTCATTATATGGCCAAAGTAACCTCGGAAGCGTCGTTCACAGATTGCGGACAGTCACACTTTAACAAGAAACGCAAAATAAAGCATAAAAATAATGAGAGAGTTAACTACAATTTCATTATTTAATTATACATTTTGTGTTTCATCAATTTCATCATAGTGCCCTCCACAAAGACATACGAGTAGCTGGGTACATTTATTTAAATGTACACTACGCGTAGTAAATGCTGATATAGGGCTGTTTCTATTGGTGGTATATTCTCCAGCTGACGATCTTTTTTCGTATAAAAGTATTTCCGGCATTAGGCCACTTTACATGGCATTTCTTGACCTGCAAAATGCTTTCGATTGCATCCTTCGTCAGATGATCTGGTGGGCACTAAAGGTGAAGAACGTGCCACAAGTCTATATTGACATTATCCGGGATATGTACCGTAATTCGGTTTTTCCAGTGAGGACCGCTGTTGGCGACACTAAACCCTTCCCGATCACAGTTGGCGTGCACCAAGGCTCGGCCCTTAGTCCTTTTCTGTTTAGTGTTGTGCTTGATGCTGTTACGGCGGAAATCCAGGACCCGCCGCCGTGGCTGCTCATGTATACAGATGACATTGCACTGACGGACGAGGATAAACAGGAACTAGAGCGAAAGGTGAACCTATGGAAGGGATCGCTAGAGAACGGTGGTCTAAAGCTAAATGTCTCTAAGACCGAATACACGGCCTGCGGAAGTACTGATCCCGTTCCTATCAAAATAGGGAACGAACTTGCCGTGAAAACGGACAAGTTTAAGTACCTGGGATCCGTACTGCATGAGTCCGGGTCCATTGACGACATCCGAGCCCGAATCAGCGCAGCTTGGTCTAAATAGCGAGAGGTCACAGGAGTCATCTACATCGCAGAATTCCGCTAAGACTGAAGGGGCTAGTGTAGAAGTGCATCATCCGACCGGTCTTAATATACGGAAGCGAGACGTGGCCGGTTCGTGGAAGGCATATTCAGGAGCTTTGCGTTACAGAAATGAAGATGCTGCGGTGGATGTGCGACGTTACACGTGCTGATCGTATTCGTAATGAGTACATACGCGGCAGCCTCGCAGTTCGTGACGTAGCAGAGAAGCTCCAAGAATGTCGCCTTTGTTGGTTCGGTCACATCTCTCGCAGGCCACCAGACTACATAGGGATCATATGCCTTGATCTAGCCCTGAACAGCCCGCGACGCGGTCGCGGGAGACCAAAGAAGCGCTGGCTGAATGTCGTGGAGGCCGACATGAGTGAAAACGGGCTCGTAAAAGAAGATGCCCAGGACCGTCCAAAGTGGAGGAAAGCGAGCAAGAAAGTGGACCCTGGCAATAGCCGGGATAACGCTGGGTAGAAGAAGAAGAAGAAGTACTTCCGGCATTCATTTAGTGTTGAGCAGAGACTCGGCCTGCAATAATATGAGGAAAATTAAAAACGTTTAAATTTCAACTACATGTTGAAGCCTGAAATCTTCAATAGGTCGCTTACTTCAACTATAGGAATTGTAGGTTCATATTGGCACAGGGAAAAACTACAATTTTATCGCATGCCACTCTATATTAGGTAAGAGTATTTTGTTATAATAGCCATACATTATTTTATAGTTTATACATTCCGCAAACTAAACTCTATTTTGTTTCTGAGAGGCCCTGACAAAGCGTCAGTCTTGCCCGTGTTCCATGCCTTCACTGGATGCGACACAGTATCCTTATTTAATGGAAGAGTTAAGAAAAGTGCCTTTGAAGCTCGGAACGCCTTTAACCCGGCCACACAAGTATTTAAACTACTTCAAGATGGAGCAATAGCAGAAGCCAATAGCATTCTCCAAAAATATGTGATGATTTTGTATGACAGGTAAGCGACTTATTGAAGATATATAATGACTGACGCTAAGCAATACTATTATACAAATATAAGCACCAATCTTTCTACGTTACTTTTTACAGAAGTCCACATTTCTTAAATTTAAATTAGTAACGGTTTTTTATTTTTATTACAAATTGGCTTATTTTAGCACAAGGAAAAGAGGTTGCGCACTCAAATCCTATATTAAAAGTCCTTTTTCTGACGGAATGCTACATTCCTTCAGGTACGGTTTTTATCTTTGTTATATATATAATCGATTTCAATAAACAACAAGTTTACATGGTACCTATCTACAGTGCGTTATTTGGATATTTTGACTGCGGATGCCGACGGCGGTAAAAATAATGTCACGACGCACGACACAATTTTTTTTAATGCCATTTGCTGTTAGTAATGGTTTTTAAATATTATATTTTCTTTAATCTACATGAAATATGCTTTAATATTGTATTTTTAGTGTATGAAAAAAACTAGCAAATTAATATTTATGATGACTGGAATATAAAAATTTTAGTTAAGATTTTCGATTTTCATATATTTTTTTAAATATTACTGAGTAAATTGCATTTTTAATACCAGAAACGAATTCTACATGGTCGTTTTATCCGAAATTGATACCAAACTTGACCTATTAGCTAAACCAGTTAGAATTTTTTGAATGAAGCCGGGTGGAGTGGTATTTTAACCCCCCCACCCCGGCGCCAGAAGGAGGGGGGGTACCTTGGGGTACCGATCTGAATCAGCTTGTCTAGGGACAAGAAACAACTGTGCCAAATTTTATACTTGTGCATCAAAATTTGAGGTTCAACGTTTTTATGTCGCTAAAACCCTCCACTACATGGGCGTGATGGACGACGTAATTCAAATCCTAGAAAACTTTCATACAGGTATCAGGGTCATTCAGGTATCAGAAGAGATCTTATTCTCACTTTCTCACTCACTTTTTTTTCCTTTAAAAGCAGTTTGGGAAAATGTCGCTTTATTCACACATGTGCAAAATAATTTAGTAAAAGTTTTGACTTGTTTCTTCACGCGTTAGCTTGTAGGATAGAGTTTTACCTTGCCTATGTACACTGTTTTTTTCATTCCATAGAGCGTTTGCGTCACAAAGTTTTGTGACAAAATATTTTTCTTTAAGACAAGCTTTTATCGCCGACTATACTTTTCTTTCAACAGTCGTCTCGTCTACTACTCATCGAGACGATTCTAACAAACCTCTAAGCACAATGAATGCATTGTTTTATATAACCTAGTCCTTATGGCTACCTCCAGATCTCCATCATCAGACCAGCTCGATGGTACCAAAACATTGTAATGTCATCTGAGTTAAGTAGCTACACTATATTTCAGCTCAATTGGGCAGCAGGAAATGGGTCAAATTGAAGCACCGTCAAGTCCTCGATCTATACTTATGGTGTCCAATCACAGACTACCTAATAACCTACTAATAATAACCTATGATATATAATAATGACAGATGAGTTATGCACGCTCCAAAAGTGAAGCACTTAATATGAGTGAATTCAAACAACTGTCGCTAGTCACGCTCCGGCAAGCGAGAGATGCGGACGTGTCAATGAGCTCCCGTCACCCGCGTGGGAAAGAGAAAAACTGTAATTTTCTAACAATGAGAGTGACAAAGATGTAATTATTGTCAAAATAGATAAACATAAAATAATCGTTGTTAGGTTATGGCATAACTCTGGAAGTATTTTTTGTGCTCATTTTGTTAGAGTATAACCCATCCATAGTAAATATCATTGATAATAACCAGTTGGATGACCGGAGCATAGTTAGGTAATTTTACAAAAATTACTGTTATTCGATTTCTGTTTTATTAAACTAAATATCGTGTGACAACCCTAAAGATCAGAATTATCAGAAAAACGTAGAACTTTTTATAACTTCCAAATCCAGAGACGATAATTAATATGATATGATTTTTTAAGTACTTACTTAAAAGAATATTTTTTTGTTGAAACTATCTTCGCTTACAGTATCAAAAGGTAATAAGACAAATATTTAGTTTTTTTATACAAAGTACAATATCTTTGTTATTTAAGGATTAGGAACATTGCCATTTGAAACTTAAATACTGTGTAACAATATACTGACGATAAGCAGTAAAGTTCAAGCCAATAATTAAAACATTTGGAGAAAATTAAGAATTTCACTTTTAGAAAAAAAATTAAGTCGGCACATTAATATGAATATCTTAAAAAGTATCATTAATTTGCATAGACAGACCTTGCTATTTCGTCGAACACCTCTAAAGCTATCTATTAATGCCATAAACTGCCTCCGGTTAATGGCATGTCCGATTTTGATGTAAAATTTCACATTGTGTGACGGACAGAAAACTACGGAACCCTACACTGAGCGTGGCCCGACACGCTCTTGGCCGGTTTTTAGATTTGTGGAGTTGCCCCAAAATATTAGTCCGTACCTTAACGTTGATGTTACCAAAGCATGGGTACGCAGTGAGCGCTGCCGATATGAGAAAATTGGCTCAGTTTTTTACATAAATATAGAGTCAACTTGATATTCCCATGTCAGCTTATCGTCTATGTTTAATCCTACAAAAATGTGGTTATGTCAGTTACAATTTTTTTTGTCCTTTATATTATAATTAAATGTCATAAGTTTCGTTGTCGCCGTTTACGATAGAATATTTAGGGTTTTTTTTTGGAAAATGGAAAAATGGAGATCTATGCGAAACAAACAGTAACTCCTCTTTTCTCATGGATCCATAACCAATATAACCATGGTACCTATACCCAAATACCATGGCGTATAAAAGATGATAAGGATTCTCGTAGCTCGAACTATTAAAAGTATATCAATTAAAATTATTTATTTTGAATCAAGGATCCATAGATTGTTAGTACATACAGCTAGATAAGACTTAAAATATTATTCATATCATATTAATATTATATCGTTTTATATGAAAAAATAGCGCTGACAATGAATTCAATCAATTAATTTTTTACATGTTACTTAAATAGTATTATTACTGTCTTTAAACATTCCCTCGGTAAATCTTTGCGTACCTTCTCTTAAAGGGCCAATCCTAATGCAGATGAGCCGTGCACTCAATTTCTTCATTCGATGCACAATATCGGTTTATTCAAAAAATAGTTTTTATGCTTTAAAAGTATCTGATCGCATCAAAAACGTACTCTTTGCACGCGTTCGCTTGCTCTAATGCCTAGTCAAACGAGAGAGTACGATAAACTTACATATGTAGTTCATATTGTTACTAAAAAGCATATGTCGTCACCGTCAGTGACAGTGAATGTGTGCATTCCATTCATTGCATACAGAGAATTAAAGCGCAAGTAATAATTTGTGCTTTGCTGAGTGCTCCAGATGCTTACTGAGATACATGTATTAGTGCTATCCATATCATAGGATAAAAGTAGGATACATATTAAATAAATCGCGATTTTGAGGTTCCACTCGGGCGCTCACCCCTATGCTTCTGCTCCTTACTAATATTTGCTTATGTTATGCACGTACATGCTTTGTTATCTCGTGTGTTGTAATATCAGAGAGTACTTATTTCGTCTCAAACTTTTCTATTCAATATACCCATTTAGTTCGTTATTTTTTTTAATAAGAAATTTAAAATCTTTTGAATGTGAATACCATTCAAGGATGTCGCACTATCTTTTGATCTATGGATCGAATATCGACCCGTTATTAGTGCACCCATAAACTGATTTCGATGTTGCACCTACTCTAACAGCTTCTCATGACTGCACGTCGTTTATGTTGCTCGCCATATTCATCTATACGAGCACTAGGGAACTTAAACCATTAAAATGGTTTATTTATTTTCTCGATGCCTATTCCCCACGTTAAAGCATACAATTATTATCTGTGTGTTTTTTCCCACGACTAAAATTAGATGCGAAGTGATATGGATGTTGAAGTTAAGTTGGTAACATGTAATAAATCTGGATGTTTCCTAGTTGAACAATAAGTTAGCGTCGCACATGTTCTTGTTAATTTTGCGAGCATAAAGCAAGGCCGCATGCTGCGCGCGGACAGCGAGGCGGCGCGGCGGCGCGCGCGCCCGCGCCTTCCCTCTCTGCTCCACAATATGGGCGCCTACAGTCCACGAACATTTCCGCAATTGTGTGTATAGGAGACAAACCGTTAAACGATCCTTTGGAGCTGTCATCTAATCGAACCTAGATCGTAATAGTGATCTTCGTCTACGTTACAATCAACTTTAATAAGCAACGTCATTAACTAATATACCTATAGTATATCATTGACTGTCGAGCGGTAAGGTGCTCGCGGGTTTGAACCCCGGCTCGTATCGCCAAGTTTCCCGCAATTTATGTATGAAATATCCTTAGTTGATATTTACCAGTCACTTTTCAGTGAAGGAAAACGTCGTGAGAAACCCGAACCTAATATTAACAAGGACTTGTTACCCCTCTGGGTTGGATGAAAGGTCATATATCGCTGACATCCGTTTTCGTACTACCTTTAGCGCTTGTGCCAATTCTTGGGATACGGATGCCCAGCGGACCCCAGGCTCCATTTAGCTATAAAAATGTAAAAAGCCTGATCTCTAGGAAATAATTATAGACATCAAAAGCAAACACTATTTTCTTTTCATAAAATAGAAACCTAAAGCTAAGAACTACGAGTATTAGTGCGACACCGCTACTAGCGACCTATAAAAATAGTATGTACCTTTCAATAAAAGGAAATACAAACAAACTAGCACATGTACAGAACTTAATGTTATTCCGTTTTATTGATCCAGATAGTTAAAAACATGCAGGGATGAGCAAGTGGCAAGGGACACTTACTGGCTGCCGGTACAAACATATGCGACTGTACGAACATAGGTCAGCAATAAGGATGATACCGAATCTATATAATATAAGACAATGAAAAGTGAAATAAAACTATAAAGTATTAGAAACATATGACGTTTCAGTTAGTTACGGAAGCTAATTAATTCGTTTAATTTATGGCCCATTACCTGCTTTAAGTGCTTATCGTTAGAGCGTTATCTCTATGTAGTTTAAGCAATGCCAATTACGTAAGAAAAGGAAATACTAGGAAATTCCAGCTAGTTTCTCGAGAATTCTAAAAAATTACAGATTTTGTAAATTTTGTCCTGTTGTATAGAAAAACAGACAAGCTTTATACCTACTATAGATCTGTAAGAAATGTATTAGGAATACGAAATTTTACATAACACATGTGTGGATTCTTAAACTAGATAAGTCTACTATAACAATTCGTTTAGTCCGATAACCACCTGTTTGTGAAAAGGGAAACAATGGTCTGAGCACCAGGGATCGTATCTTTATTACTCATCCCACTTTACATCGATACTATTCCGTTCATTGATTTTAACCGCTGCAGACTAGACCTAGTGTTTATGTAGCAACGGTACACAGTCATAATGCGCGTAAACCGTTGTAATGTTTACTTCAATATTGAATTAGTGTCGGCGTTCGTATTAAAATGAACACGCAACTTCAAGTTTGAAGTAACATTAAAATTTGAGGACAAGAATTGCTGAGTAAAGATACGCAGAGGAATGTTTCCGCGTTTCTTTGTAACCGTGTGAGAGAAATTATTTACTCCATTGTACGGGGGACGTGTGCGCGAATTAGCCCGATCGTATCTCGGCATGCAGTTGGTGGACGTCACGAGCCATGCGAACAATATGGTGTATTTACGCAGATTTGCCGAAGAATGGAGTCCACGGGCGAGTGTAGGGCGGGCCCGAGGCAAACAAAGCATCCAGAGCCCGCGCTACAATCATGCAATCGTACAAAAGACCAACAACCGTGTAATATTTGATTTATAGTTTCCGGATCTAAATAGTTCTTAATTGTATTATTTACAACTTTTTTTTTATACCACGACGGTGCAAACTGACTGACTGATAGGATAGGACCGACTTATTTGACCTAAACCTTTGATTTGTTTTTTGAAGAATAATTATGTAGATTTCTAAAACAATCAAATAAGATAGTGTCTATTGCCAAGTGAAAATTAAACAAAACGTCAAGGGAATAACTGTTTAATCGTGACATTTGGACATGCTGCGCTGTTGTGTGCATATGATCGGCTTACATTTGAAACACGACTAGTACAGCTGCATTCTGGACGTGTTCATCTAATATCAGTTAACATTTTTAGTATTATTTAATTCTAGTTAATACGATAGGTGCGTGTGCGTCCTTACAGTAATTTGTAGAAGCGTAGAAGCGGCGCACAACGGCACAAATGAATGAAATTCCAAGATGATGTTATCTAGTATTTTTTCCTTCTTAGATTGACATTTACATAGGTGCTGACGTAGGCTAGGGGTAGGTAACTTATCTGTTGTAGTTAGTTCACGTACCTAATACATAAAAAAGTGTGAGTATATATATATATGTATTTGTAATACGTGTAGGTTTGGATGATACTCCTACGTATTTCGCCAAGAAGCCAGGGTTGAAAAGGTCATCGGGGTAGCTTACCACTAGGCCACAGAGCTCACTGGCACCGGGTAAATATTCTCTGTACAGTATGGGAAAGAGAAATTTGCAACGGTGAGACAGACCGAGCCAATGTTGACCTCACGATTTCAATTGTCCATGCAAAATGTTACGGGGAAACTAAACGATGTCACGAGCAAGGCAATTCTAGTTTTATATTCAAGGTCAAAAATGTATTCACTGCAAGTTTATTGCCTTGGGGTCAGGTCGGGAGCAGCCGGCTACTACGAGCGGTCGCGAGCTGCGCCGGCGCAAATGATACATGACCGCCTCTGCTCATTTGTCGGTCTTTTTATTTGTCCAGAATAATGATGCGTATTTATTTACATACGGTACTTAAGTCGATAAATACTTGAACTATTACTGGAGAAATATTTACGGTCGGTGGCGTGTCGGGCTCAAGATTAAACGAAACGCATAACTATTAATTACCTTACTCTATTAAATAGTGATAAAAACTACTTGATTTGACACAAATTAAGTCATCTAATTATATACTTAATTAAATTTTATTTCCTTATAGCTTAACGATTTTAGTTGGCATTTACCACCGTTTTTACCTATTTAAATTATTTAATACGTACGTACATTGTAAGTTAGTATTGCCTTACTTATACAACTCCCCTTAACATTGAAATCCAATCAAATGGTAAAAAGGTACCATAATATTTCAAAGATTGATTCTGAAGTTGGCCATTGGTATTGTATTACAGCATTATTATGTTTAAAAGACGTCCGTTAAACTGTTTTTTCGCATAATTTGCACTGCGGTGGCCCAGCGAGCTCCGACGTTGCGTGCAAGTCTGAGTGCAAAACTAAATGCAAGCATCCAGCCCAACTGGATCCTCGTGTTATGTGTAGCTTATTAAAACTTATAGATCAAAAGATACTGGACGAATACAAGCACTAGATCATGTCGGCGCCCTACGGAACTCCAATTCAATGCTTGAATTTAATAAATTGCCGTAAACTGTGTACAATTTTCATATTTATTTCTTATAAAACTTTAAAGGTGGGGGATGTTTCGCTATTAATGTGATTAATGTTCGGGAGAATGACGCTAATAACCGTAGGGAGTCTTATAGCGTATGATGACTTACGTACTGAGGAAACGTGAATGTTGGATAAGAATAATCTGATTAATAAGAATATATTATATTTATAGAGAGTGTAGCTTGTAACACGAATGAAAATAAGAATTATACGTATGATTTCTTGATAATTTATTTGCGTAATTAAATTTAAGATAGGGAGCTTCTTCTTAGCGTTTAATTTGACCGCAATTTTTTCGCAATCGTTTACAACATACACGTGGAGAATTTTTAGTTTTAATATATTTATATACACGCCATTTTAAGTACGGTACGCACTTCAGATTCACGCTTTAAATGTTTGAAAAATATATTTAATTATTTAAATATACCTGATATTTTCTTATTAAAAATAACCGACGAGCCGTACACCGTACTAGGGATTGCGGTACCGGTGCCTTTTTCAGTACCGGTACTGAGATTTCCGGTACTGGCTCGGAACCGGGAATTCCCGGTTCTTTCGGTACTTTTCGGTACTGAGTTATTTTGTTCGAGATTTTGCTGATTTTCGCTATAATATAATAAACACTGCCGACATCCCTCGCGTATGTTTTTTTTCTTTACGGGTTGCTATTCAAACCGCTCTTTTACAGTTAGCGATTTTCATTTGGTCACATTTTCAATGGTTTAAGTTATATTTCATTTTTTCCACGAAAACCCTATAAATATTTTGCCCTGAAAAATATTACCTTAAGTTGAACTATAATGAAGTTAAACTATATTTTTATCACGATAATGAAAAATTTGACCAACGTCTTTTTTATAATTATTTATATATAGCCCACCTAATGAAGGAAAACTAAGAGGAAATAATTCGTGTATAGCCAAATTTTGGTGTAGTTGTAGGCAAAGGTATCTTACACAACATACTAAAAGTACCGGTGGATGGGGGTGCCGCTAGCGGAAAGGGGGGGGGTGTAAAGGTCCCTAATTTTGGTTTTTCGTAAATAACTCGGTAACGGTGGCTCATACGAAAAAATGTTCTATTGCTTAATTCATCCACATAAAATTTTCTATAAAAAAGACTATTTGCAATTTTTTGCTAGGATCAATGTTTAATGAGATATCGAGGAAATACGATAAACACTTTTTTAAACTTTCGGAGCTAATATTTACGAAAGTATTAGTTTTATCCAAAAGTGGTTTCAGAATACCCTTATTGTTTTAAAAAGACCTATCTAATGACACCCTACACATTAGGGTTGGAGTAAAAAAAATATTTACCCCCCACTCCATGTGTACGGGAGGTACCCGAAAGAATAATATTTTTTCACATTTTGTTTTAAAACTTTGTCTGCGTAATTAAAACACATACTTATACGAAATTTCATTTCTCTAGTACTAGCCATCACTGAGCAGGGTGAGGAGGGGTCCTACCCTTGGAGTTTCGGCATGTCCGTCTGTCCCCGTCTGTCCGTCCACGGCTTTGCTCAGTGATGTTTAGTACTAGACGTCTAGACGGACAGATGGGGTCAGACGGACATGGCGAAACTATAAGGGTAGGAAGTGAGGTAGCAGGGTGAGCAGCCTGCTCAGTGATGGTTAGTACTAGAAAATAAAAAAATCGTGTGAGTATGTACTTTATTCACGCCGGCAAAGTTTTAAAACAAAATGTGAAAAAATATTATTTTTTCGGGTACCTCCCGTACACATGGAGTGGGGGGGTAAATATTATTTTTACTCCAACCCTAATGTGTGGGGTATCGTTGGATAGGTCTTTTTAAAACAATAAGGGTATTCTGAAACAATTTTTGGACAAAACTAATACTTTCGTAAATATTAGCTCCGAGAGTTTAAAAAAGTGTTTATCGTATTTCCTCGATATCGCATTAAACATTGATCCTAGCAAAAAATTGCAAAGAATCTTTTTTATAGAAAATTAGATGTGGATGAATTGAGCAATAGAACATTTTTTCGTATGAGCTACCGTTACCGAGTTATTTACGAAAAACCAAAATAAGGGACCTTTACACCCCCCTCTCCCCGCTAGCGGCGCCCCCATCCACCGGTACTTTTAGTATGTTGTGTAAGATACCTTTGCCTACAACTACACCAAAATTCAGCTATACACGAATTACTTCCCCTATCAGGCAGTTAAGCGTCTTCGTTTGGTGAGCTATATAGTGGTAAATTTGAATTAAGTATGTTTTTTTTTAAATGACCTATAAATCACACTTCACAGTCACAGGGCACTTTCTGTAAGAATCGTATTTTTGGGTACTTAATAATCATAAATATGGTTCAAAAGTATTACTAATACTTCAAACTATCTTATAAATAGCGTTTTATGCGGCTTTTTTCATGAATAGAGCTTTTCGACCTTTTAGGGAATAAGCCTTAAGAATAAAAATACTACTTATACTTACAACCTGTTATATTCGTAAGTAAGTAAAAATAGGGAAAGTAGAAAGCAAGTATATAACAAATAATAAAGAAAGTTTAAAGGCGAATTTATCCCTTAGTTACTGTTGGTGGATCGGTGTCTTATTGCAGAATTTCAACAGCTCAGCGTTGTATTTTTTCACGGACCAGTAGATAGTAGTACGTATATACCGAAAATCCGGCGGAGCAAGCTGTACATGTAGACTTGAAGCCTGCGTCAGATATCTTTTGTGACTTTCCACGTCGCATACCTATATAGCAACACGGTTTTTACCGTTTTAACACTTCCACATCCTCTGTGCCAAAAGTGCAATCCATTTGGTGCAAGATACTTGCACCAAATTTCCTGGATTTTCCGGGTGTTCACTTCCCGTCGTCATTGCTTATCTTCGAAGATCGTCAAATTTGGCTTGCATCTTGCATATCAGCGCGTGTGTGGCTTAGCACGAAAAGGTCATTGGTAAAGTCCAAATCTTCTAAAATCTTTGAGAGGCATTAGCCCATGCCGCGGCGTTTTTGCTTTCGTGTGATGCCATCAAGGGCTACAAGGAAAAGGAGGGAGAGAAGACCCTTGTCGCACACCCGCATTCACTACCTATAGAATATCCTCCGAAACAAGACTACGAGGTCACGCTACAAGAATATTTCTTAGGTTGCGTTTATGAGGTTGGATTTTTTTTAGGTAATACCAATATCTTACAGACGGCCCCAGATACAAGCCCACCTTAGCGTATCAATCTATCGCAATCTTAATCTATTTTTGACATTCGAAAGATGCCTTGATTCATGTAATCATTTTAAGCCTATTCTTGAGTTAATGGAGTTAAAATGAAAAGCTTTTGAAAATTACCAAATGACTTTAAAGACAACTGACTTTTGATTTTTTTTTGGTTCTTTAAAGACATCGATATAACAATATCTACACAAGTACACATAGAGATACCGTCACTAGTACTATTATTTACTCGGTGCCATAACGTTGCATGTGACGTGACACTAACACTATACACGTTGATATATAAGAAGCAACCGAACGAAGAGTAATGTAATGAGATAAAAACTGAAGGAAATGTGTGAACAATGGTAGTTAGGATTTCGGCTTTAAAACAATATAGTTAGTCAATCGCATTGATGTATCACAAATAATTGCAACAAACAATGATCCATACAATTACAAAGGTTATTACACAATAATGTCACTGGAAAATTTCACGCTTCGTGTAAAAAAAATCCTTCCTCCCCAGTACCGAAAAGAACCGAGATCCGGGATTTTCATTTGTCGGTACCGGTTCTGACTGAGTTTTCCCGGTACTTTCGGTACCGGGAATTCCCGGGACCATTCCCTACCACCGTACGTCGTAGCCGGCTAGCTGCCGTCGCGGAAGGCCGCTCGTGAGAATGATCATCCTAAATTGATCGAAACATGTCGAGCAAAAATCGACTTAAATTACATGAGTAACCCGTTATAAATATTTTTAATATGTTAGAGTCTCACGAAAGTTTTATAGTTAAAACTGATATTTTCCGTTTCATTTGTACTTGTACAAGGTTTTCTCTTTCATTTGTACCACTTGAACATAATTAAACTATCTATCTATATGCTTCTTATTTGCCCATATACTCTGTATATCTGTTATTTACATATTGATGCATTCGATTGGAATAATCGGACCACCTCACGTTCTCACAGTGGCTTATCAAATTCAACAGGCGCGGTAAGCGAACGGTGTGAATTACAGATACAATACAAGTGCAATTGCAACTGTACTAACAGGAATTTAAACAACTGCTATACTGTTATACTAAATAATTCATATTCAAACGTTTTGCTTTATTAAGGACGTAATGATCATAATAAATATGACAGGTGTCTGTGTTTTGTATACATAGTCATAGTATTCATATAATAGACGGAGAGCTGGATACGTCAGATATGTCACAATAATGAGAGCAACGAAACTTTTGTTAGATTGCTATACTATCCTTATTTCTAGCTCCGGACATCTAGCTGCTGTTCATTGGTGGAGGTAAAATAATGCAAACCAATCGAAGAATACAAATCCTAGAGTTCTGGGTTTGATGCAATATTGTGGGACATTATGTAATTAATTAGATTATATCATTGCCAGGAATTTCTGTTGGGGGCAAGTAGTGATAGTGACCAATGACGTATAATAAAATTCACAGTTTGTCGCCTACTGTTTTTGCATTAATACGCAATGTTTTATGTTCTAATGTTAAAATAGCCTCTGTCCTCATTAAATGAGACAACTTCGGTAGCTTCTACCTATTTAATCCACTGCCAGCAGTCGCCCGCGACCAGTCGCACCCCACCTTAAATACCGCCTGCCAGGTCTCCTGAAGATGGAACCAAGTGTACTCACGTGTGTTCTTTAAGCGTGGCTTCTAGCTTGCCCGAGTGCGTATTCCACACGTAGGCCACACCGTCGGCCGCGCCCACTGCCAGCAGCCGCCCCGACGGCCCGAACGCCGCTCGCGACCAGTCGCATCCCACCTTGAACGCCTCGTGACTGTGGTGAACAAAATGGGGAGTTTAAGGATATTTATGAAAATTTTACCCAACTTTCAATCCGGAGAAGGTCGTCCTTAGGTCTGGATATATTAGTAATAAGGAATGTGTAACACAAAAACTGTAACATCAACGAGATTGAGTTCTATGGACACCGGCTTGGTTTTAGATTAGATCTCAATACGTTTTGCAGTAGGAGAACTGCGTTGCGAGACTGGCTATGTAATGTTTTGATGGGATGGGAATTTCAGACTTCTAGCTTTATTGACAACAGAATGAGAGGGGGGTCGAAAATGGCCTGAATGGTTTCAGGAAAAGGATGGTACGGCCGTGCCTTTGTCGTTTGTTTTGCTTGACTTTGCGGGGGCACTGGATAGGAATAATAATTATTATAAAAGGGTTCGTACCTGAAGGATCGGACGATTGTGTTTTGTCGCAAGTCGATCAGCTGTATCGTGTCGTCTCGTACGCACGCTAGTAAATAATTGCTATCTGTAACAAAACAACCAGTAGGTTAGTAATTCAATGTACAATTATTTACATAAGGCACTAGCTATTCTCCGTTTAACTAACGAACCCATCGATGTAAAATATACAGTATAAAACCACAACACGAACAACCTTAAAGCCGAGTAATACGTGAGTGTCCGTTATGTCGATACCCATATTTTTGATTTCGAACCTATTTGATATTATTTATTATTCCCATTGACCGAGCGGATACATGAGGTAAATGAATTCTCTCCGATAACAAAAACGTGCAGAGAGGTTGGCATCTAAGTGTTCCATTAATCTTGGTGCTAACAGTCATGCCCCACAGCTATCCAAGTAAAATTAAGGACACAAGAGTTCACATTTTTTTTAATTCAACATAAAAACGTAATTGACCAAACAGTATGATTTATGCAGTTAATGTTTGCTGAAGAAAAGAATAAATTGCTACCAATTTACGTACGTCATTTGAAATGATTCACAACTCTATCATAAATGAGTGACCGCTTCCGTTATAGTTTGATTAATGACTTAATATGGGAGAACTGACGGAAAATAAGATTATTAAGAAGGTACCCGCACGAGTAATCAGATAGTTGGCCATAAAGCAAATTTATGGGAATTGCAACTGTCATTTATGTACTCAGGGGCTGGGTCATTATAAATGTGTGGAACATTATGGACGTTCATTAGCTTGAGATCAAGTCCAATATATTTATAAACCAAAAACAACTTAATTCAGCAAGGGTCGGAGAGATATTATGTCAACGTAATAAATTTTTGACAATCTAAATAATGATGATGGCTTCACGTATCGCTGATTCAACATTCAGATTTAAACACTGCAACGGTTTTCTAGTTTTGAAGTTTTATTTTTTAAGCATAGGTACTATTTAAAACTAAATAAAGTATTAAAATATTTTGCTACTTATAATAATGTGCTTTATATTATTTTCTAAAAATCATAGAAAGTATCTAGATATCAAGCTTGCCTTATATTTAAAATTATTTTGCATACACTTTATTTAAGACTTTTCATGTGATATTTTTTTTAACTTCACATAGATATTTGATTATATATTTTTTTGTTATTTTGTTATGCGTGCTAATAAAAATTTATACCTAGCAGAAACTACAAAACTATATATGTAGCGGCAGGCAAGACAAACCTCCAGTGGAATCATGGATAGCATACGTAGTTGAGTGACTACCAAGTAAAATGGCTGTGTCATACAAACTGACGAATACACAGACAGAAACTATTAGCGTTCCGTTTTTGCCATTTTGGCTATGGAACCCTCAAAACGGTAAGTAACTATCCCACTTATAATATCCATTTGTAGCTTTTACTGCTGAGGTTAATTACATCAACGACGACATTCGTTAAGCACCAACCCTGTTGGGCAACCAGTAACAACGTTTAACCTAAAATCCTGTAATAACACAGTTCTAAAATGGAGATTTATTAAATAAAACGTAGACGATGAACCATTCATTAGTTGTCCATCATTACAAGGGGTAATTGTGTACCTATCGTAGGGTCAGGCTTAACTGTTCGCAGAGATGTAATCGATTGGCGGTAAGTTAGTTTTGGCATGTTTTGTGTGATGCGCCGCAACAGCGTTCGATTATGGAGTTTTAAGAACCGCATTCATGATCCAGCATAGCTGAACTGAACCCAGCCATATCAACAAAGTGGGTATTATTGAATAGTGTATACTATGTGAGAGTAAACTACTGTTAGCAGTTAATCATACTGCTAAGGTATTTAGGTATGATGGTTCCTCTGTCGTGTAATTCCTCCTAATTGTATGTAAACTTGTATCCGCTGGTCTAATAGAGGGTAATTTTAAAGGCACACATGCTCTTTAAATATCTTCTTTTGATCAATTTTATAAATCACTAAATTGGTTTAGTTATAGAATGATTCTATTAAGATAGCCACTATTTATAATATAAAATATCAAATGTAGGTACAGAGACACAAGTAATATTAGCAATAAGGAATTTTCTTTACTGTCTTAATTTAATGTCAAAATAAACATGAATATAAAGACAACCTTATTTATTTTATTTTATTTCTAGTAGTGCATGCTCTCGCCAGTCGTTACAAAATGCGTCCATATCGTCCCGCCATCTCCTTTTTGGTCGAGACGAATGGCGGAAGCGAGGGGAGGCCTTTGCCCAGCAGTGGGATACAATATAGGCTACGGGGATATATTTCTAGTAAACTTCTCTTTTTATGTATCTTGTAGATTACGGCCCAAATTTATTTATTTTGATACTAACTATTTATTTTAAGTATTTGTACTAACAATAATGAATATAATGATCCAAGTTGGTTGGAAAGGAATTGAAATTGATATGTGCCTATGCTTTAGGAAAGTATAAGTCGCTGTTGGTTGGCTTTTTATTAGCTAGCTGTGAATGGAGCGCTTTAGGCCGTGGGTTCCAATGGCTCGCTGATGCATCGGTATCGGCCGTGGCGCGTAACTGTGAACCGCCTCTCCATTCATTTGTCCGTCGAATGTTCGCTGGCGACGAAATCGACGTGATTTAATCAGTCTCCACAGAGTCCCGCCACTCCGTTTGATTGAAGGTATCAATCTCTACATTTCGTGCGCCGTTACTGACAAAAAGGGATTGATCGGACGCATAACGCTTAACGGAAACGGGCTCCGCGTACACGTCACGTTCTTCTGCTGACACGAATACCGAAACTTGCGCTTCGCCGTTCATTCAATTAACAACTAATGTTAGTCTTAACTCTATTGAAATTAACAAGCCGTTTATGGCACGTAACTGTTTGTGTTGATGTATTACACCTGTCATAGTACAAAAACACGAATAGTTATTTATTAAAACCCTAAGGCGCCTATTATACATCACACAAAATTCAGCGTACTTATTCATATGTAGTAATTATTATTTAACATAATAATTACTATATATGGATAAGTAAGCCTAGTGGAAATTATTGATTCTAACTCTTTCTGCGTAGTGGCGAAAATATGTAGATTATTTCATAATCTTTACGTGCCGTTTTTTAAATATCTCAAATGGAAATATACGAGTATAATATCTGGACTAGGCCTTGCAATTATTCCGATATATATCCGGATAATATAGCTACTATCCATACACATTATTATTCGAAATATCCGGATTGCAAGCCCTACTCTGGACATATTAGTTTAAACTTTTAACTTGTCACAAAAAAAATTGCTTGTCGTTACAAGAAAAGTTGATAACGTATATGTATTTGCAAAACCACCAACTATGTATGTGTGACCGACTATATTAAAGAACGTGATTAACTAACTAATAACTATATTCTAATCTATGTATAACTTACCTCTACTCAGGTCTAGTGAGGTGACTTTCCCTTGGAGCTTTATATGGTTGGCGGACATCTCAGTGCGTATGTCCCAGAACCGTATCGTCTTGTCGAAGTGGCCGGAAATGATGGTGGAGCCGGCGCTGTCCGAGGTGACCAGGTCATTGCACGACGATCCCGCAAACTTTGTTTCTGTACCTGCACAATTATAGTCCAGATCAAGAGTGATGTGTGAAGTCTGGGGAAAATTAAAATCAGGGAGATATCTACTTTTTAATTTTACTTCATTGTTTAAGTGGCGCGCCTTTGCAGGCATAATCAATTAAGTATCTATATCGTAAATGGTAGGCTAAAATCACAACCATTAATCATTAAATAGGTTTTGTTTACACCGATATCACAACTTCAATAAAATATGTTCAGAAACGATAAGCTAACGGCCTATATTAAGAAACCTGTATCTGTGGTGCATCGTAAAATTTACTTTAGAATACGAGTATAGATGACCGATCGATTCAATTACATTCAAATTTCGAACGTCTTCTGGTATACCGATTCCAGGAGATGTTCGAAATTTGAATGGAACGTTCGAAACTAGCTCCTAAAATTCCGGATACCCTCGAAAACATGATTTCAAATGTGCATTTTTCAACCGACTTCAAGATTTCGAAGGACGGATCTCAATTCACCGGGATCTTTGTTTTTTTTTTAGTTTTTTTTATGTATGTTCACCAATTATTCGAAGACGGCTGGACCGATTTGTAAAATTTTTTTTTTCAAAGAGTATACTTTACAGTTGGTCCCATTGTAACCATGTCAGGATATGATGATGGGATCTTGGAGAAATCGAGGGAACTCTTCAAATATTATAGGTATAGTATAGTGATATTAATACTTTTTACAGTAGCTCGGGCATTTCCTTTTGGAAAGGTGGAGTTTAAGATAATGATCTTCTCCTTGATAGTAAGTACCACAAAAAGATGCATTATCAACGAAATCACGTATTTATGTATGATAACCACTCGATTCAAATCCGGAAAGTATTTAGGTCTAATTTAGTTTGCAAGATTAATTAGGCCCACAGGTAGTGGCAGCAAAAACAAAAAAAAATAGTATCTAAATATTTTTGTTTACATTGGAAGATTTGATAATCTCTCGTTATACACTGAGAAAACATACAGAAGTAGATTGATACTTTATAATCCTAGGATTATATTACGGTATTCGATTTTTTTTTCGACCAATCACTTTAAAACGGTGTTAAGCATTGCAAAAAATGGTAATCCTTTTTCATAACTAAATATTTTATTAACTTGCCAAAACCGGTTCAATTCAATTACAAACGCCAAAAAAACCCAAACAGAAATTGATGTCCAACAAAAATTATTTAAAGATACCGGTGGTAGATGTTGTAAAATATTATTAATCAATCTAGGATGTCAACGGTTACAGGAGGAAAAAAAGAAAAAGAAAAAAAAGGACAAGAAAAGGAAAAAAGAGTTAAAAGAGTTAATAAGTTGTTAGGGATTAAATTCGTAAATTCCACCTACGTAAATGCTTAACTTATACTTACAAAAAAGTAGAGTGAGCTGAAATTTGCACGCATATGTATATCGCGTGACAATGTAATATTCTGATGACATGGAGCTGGTCTGATAATGAAGACGGCGATAGGAACTCCTCAATTACTCAAAACTATCCTGTTGCGTGTAGCCTCGTTGCATTCGTCTTGGTGAGCATTTAGGGATTATACAAAAAAAAAAAAAAGCTTCTCACAGAAATGTAATTTTTGAAAAAAAAAAAACTTGTTTTATTGTAAATCGCATTATTGGCATTGCTGGTTATGATTTGCACAAGATACATATAATCCAACAACTTAATTTTTTTTTTAAATTTCTTGAATGACTATAAAGTAGTAGAGATAGTGCTACTAATAGCGCGCAGTAGAAATAATACTAGCGGAAGGTAGCGGCGGATCAGCGGCTATGACCCAAGTAACACAGAAAGCATTATAACATATGAATAGTTAACTTATTTCGAACTTAAGGATCGTATAAACTCTTATATACGTTCACCGAGCAACTTGTCGCATTATATGATGCTTTGAGCTGTATAACGGTTGTATAATGGCATATCTAATTGCTTTTGTAAAGCCTTTAGCTTTAGTGCAGCAAACCACAACGCAACTGTACAGCTTTCGACTGTTTAAAAGCACTTAAGTGCTTTAGGTTCTACAATAGCATTATATAATGCTTTAAGCTGTATAACGGTTGTATAATGGCATGTATAAATGCTTTTTTAAAGCCTTTAGTTTTAGTACAGCGAACCAAAATGCAACTGTACAGCTGAATGCTGTACAGTTGCGTTTTGGTTTGCTACACTAATGCTTCGGTGTGGTTTAGGGCCTTAGGTTCTACAATAGCACAAATAAATGCTTAATGCTGTTTATGAGCATGAATATTAGCCATTATAATGCCACGTAAATCCGGTATACAGCTTTCAGCTGTTTTTAGTGCTTTAGGTTCTACAATAGCATTTTATGATGCTTTACGCTGTATAACGGTTGTATAATGGCATATGTAAATGCTTTTGTTTAGCCATTAGTTTTAGTGCAGCGAACAACATGCAACTGTACAGCTGAATGATGTACAGTTGCGTTTTGGTTTGCTACACTAATGCTTCGGTTTGGTTTAGTGCCTTAGGTTCTACAATAGCATAAATAAATGCTTAATACTGTTTAAGAGCATGAATATAAGCCATTATAATGCCACGTAAATTCGCTATACAGCTTTCAGCTATTTTTAATGCCTTAGGGTGTACAATAGCATTTATAAGTAGGCAATACGTTCCTAATGCAGTATAATAGCAATAATATAAACCATTATAAAGCCAAGTAATTCACTATAAGGGGCTGTTCATAAATTACGTCATTTCAAATGAGGGGGGGGGTCTGGACATCGGATGATGGTAGCATGACGTAGGAGGGGGGGGGGGGCGGTCATTCCGAAGATCACATCATCAATGTGTAAAAAAAGGAATGAAGGTCGTGTTTCTATAAACTTTTAATGCTGTAAAATATTATCTACTAAATAGTTTTTTATTTTACAATTAAGCTCAAAACGCATTTTTTTTAATGACGTCACTTTATTTGGCAGCTTTACTATCAAAAAATTGATGACGTAATTTATGAACAGCCCCTATACAGCTTTTAGCGGTTTTAGTGCCTTAGGTTCTACAATAGCATAAATAAATGCTTAATGTTGTTTAATAGCATAATTATTCACGTGTAATGCTGTAGGCATAAATAAGGCATTTTTTAAGGGTCACTGAGCTGCTATTGGACTAAGAGCTAGCCACGTCAGATATGACAAAATAATGAGAGCAACAAAACCCGTCTGGTTAGATTGCTATACTATTCTTATTGCTAGATCCTGGCATCTGGCAGCTTTTAATGGGTGGAGGTCACAGTGACAGACTAGCAAAATGTTTAAATTGGAAAATAGTAATACCAAATTAGGTAAAAATTGCCGAAGTTGTCTCAGTTATAAAGGACAGGGCCTATATTTTAAGGGGCTCCCTGGCGCCAACGACCTTGGATCTGATTCCTTTAGTTTTCTAATTATTTATATAGCTTATCATATTATCAGTAACGGCTTTAAACAATATAGTATCCTATATTTACTTCAATATTCATTGTCCACGAGATATTTGACATCAAAGTCGAACCGGTTTAGGCTAAAAAAGTGGTTTTATGGTCATAAATTTTGTTTTAATTAGTTAAAAATTAAAATCTCTTTACAGTTTTTAGAGACATCAAAGAGGAACCCTAATATGTAGATTACGTATATGTAAGATTCCTTACACCATTCGAATATCGATAAAAGTGTTTTTTAGACCATATTTTAAAAATATCATAAAAAAATAACGGCTCATTTATTTCAAGATCCGGCTCTACAGAATGGAGATAAAAGATTCAAAAACCGATAGTCGTTTGCCTTATAATTCTATCTATAGTTAATATGTTGGAATATCGACTCAAAACTGGTCAAAAATCGATAAAAAAAAACGTTAGACCAAAAAATTTTGTGTATTATTACCATACATCGGGGTTTTCGGTGCGGGAATGTTTGACATTAGCCAAAGAGTAGGCATTAACTTAAAAAACAGAATGTACTCTAGCACGTTTCTACCTAAAGAATAATTGATCGAAAAAATCATAGGTATATACAATTTATATATAATAGCCTATGATTTTTTCAAGTATTTTTTTATTAATTCATGTAATGACTGATCATTGTCAACCTCTTCAGTTAATCAAATAGTTCATAAATATCGGACGTCAAGATTAATATTTGACACTTACTATACCGTGTCTTTGTCTTAGGTAGATCTAGTTAATAAATTTCGGATATGCAATTGCATTTTTAAAATACTAAGTATATCAGTAGTAGTATAGTCAATACAAACATGCCTCTAAGAAAAAAAGCTCGTATCATAGTGTGTAAGCTATTCACAGAGAGGTAGTTATTCATTAAGCATAATATGATATTTTCTCAGACTAACTCTCAACCTATCTGTTTATCTCTACTCTTTCTCAAATCGTTCCCGCACCGAAAACCCCGATGTATGATTATTACGGAAACAAAAACAGTAGGCGAAAACTATGAACTATATTTTATTATACATCGTTTCGCACTACTTTCTCGCAACATAAACTTTTGAATAATTTCTCTTAATATTGTATAGTATTTGTATACTTTCTCATAATATTGCATCAAACCCAGATCTCTAGGATTTATTTTCTTGAAATGGTTTGCATTCTTTGACCTCCACTACTTTAAAGCTGCCAGATGTCCAGATCTAGAAATAAGCATAATATACCAAACTGACTAGAGGGGTTTGGTTGCTCTCATTATTGTCATATCCGACGTGGACGGGGCTAGCTCTCCGTCTATATAGACCAACACCATTTTGTAAATAATTAATAACCTAAAAATAAAATCATGCGGACCTATTTATACAAGGAAAATACCTATATAATAAAGAAATTACTTAATTTAAGACTGCTCAACCAACACTATTATGTTAATAATGCAAAACTCGTTCTATACGAGGATTACACAATTGTTTTGCTTATTTGACGCATATCTTTTCATAATATTTTATAGCAAAACCACAATAAATCAAAGGCGCGTGAAAATTTTCAATGAAACTTATATACACATTTACAGTAAACTACATTGCGCAGTAATATTTGAAGGATATAATAACGTAAAAGTGTCAAAAACTTTTATAAATTTTGTTAGGATGCAAACAAATATGACGTGTCACTCATTCAGTTTTTTGTACCGTCTTCGTCCATTTTATATTGCGAGACAAAGTAGTTAAATCACAACGTTCATTGTATTATAACATTTGTTCCGTCGGTATTAGAGACGTTTTTGCATTGACGTAAGGTTTATTTTACTACACTCTTATGCTAGTATAATGCGTTTGTATTGCGATCGGCAAGTTAATCGAGAAAACTTATGCTTCTTTACTGCGATTAGCAAGTTTTTTGGCCGTATTAAGGCTTCTTTAATGCAGTCGGCAACTTAATAGAGCGTACTAATGCTTCTTTGAGGCGATTGGCACTTTCCATGACAACGATAATGCTAATAGCGCAGACATAATGCGCCTGCAATGCTATTAAATGACCTGTATAGGATCTCAAGCTGGGTAATTTGTGCCCATTTAAGACCTATATCAGCACTATAAACGTTTATAATGCTACTATAAAACGAACTCAAAATGCTAAAAGCATACAGATATGCTGTAAGACGGCCGTTATACTGCTTTGATGTGTTACTTGGGGAAGTATTAAACATGTTTATTGCCAGCATAAGCACCAGTATATAACTGCTTGTTACAACGGCCCCCGTAACGAGAATTGCACTAATTAAATACCTGTTCGTTTATATCATGATTGGTTTTATTAATAGATGCTAGCATGAAATTATGTCATAAAATAAAAAAATATTTTACCTGCATTAAGGGGAGGAAATGTGGTTTTGCGCTCAGAAGATTTCAAATTTATCATACACTATTTGAGATACACGTTTGATACTTTAAATAATGATTAAAAAAACTATATGACTAAGTTTTTTGTGGGACACTCACGATTGATTATAATTTCCTCGATATAATTATTTTTCAAAGTCAGGTCTTCTTATACAAGGTGTAACAAAAGTTGCAGTGATCTGTTTAATGGCATAATTGGTATTGGTATGACTAAGAAAAGTAGAGGAAAAATATTTTGGACGCAAAAAAAATTGTATGGGACAATGGGACACGTCATCCCAGCCGGCCAACCCTCCATACAAAACCAATTCATTTTCTTTCGCGTAACATTTTTTTTTCCTAGATTTTATAATTAGATACCAATTATGCCCTTAAACCGGATGTCCACTATTTTTGTTACACCTTGTATACCAAAACTGTTGTATACCTAAAATTAAAGCAGTTTAATGATAAAATATATATATGATATTTACTAGGTTTTAGTTTATTATACAAATTTATTATTCTATGAAAATTTTAAATTCTCGTATTTTTTATTATTTGTCCAAAGCCTTGCACTCATAAAAAGCCTTGCATCTCTTTTTTTCGGGTAACATGTCTCTTACTAGTGGGCGTGGTTTCCGAGAATATAGGAACCTATGGCCTTAATGGGTCATACCTGTTTAAGTTCGAACCTATGTTTTCTGTACCCTTAGAAAATGACCTATGCCTCATCTCACCCTTATATTTAGCTTTAACTAGGTAAATCCTAAAAATCATATTATATAAATCTGTATTTTCAACGCCGCCTAGAGTAAGTTTCGTGAAAGTTGCCAGTTTTCCTACATATTGACGTCATTGTTTAAAATGCATAGCAATGCAACAATAATTTATAAAACGGGTCCCTCATACTCATTATATACACTTAAGTAATACAGACACAAAGTACTCAGCGGTATTTTTAGGATTCCGTAGTCAACTAGGAACCGATATAGTTTAGCCATGTCCGTCTGTCTGTCTGTATATCCGCAGCCTATCTCAGTAACCGTTAGTAGTAGAAAGCTGAAATTTGGTTTGAGTACGCGCATTAATCACGCGGAGAAAACGGTAAAATAAAAAGTAGAATTTTCATTTATTTGGGGTACCTCCTCTACTCGTGAAGTGGGGGTGAATTTTGTTGTGTCGTTGGATAGGCCTTTCAAAAAGAAAAAAACCGGCCAAGAGCGTGTCGGGCCACGCTCACTGTAGGGTTCCGTAGTTTTCCGTCCGTCACAGTAAGTGTCCCCACTTAAGAGTTAATAACACCGCTATGTAGGATATGATATGAGAGTTCCACGTACAGCGACATCTATCGGCAAATTAAGTAAACTATTGAGCGCGAGCATAAAGTATGGAAGATGATTTTTATGGGATAATTCTTTATTGCGTGAACCGATTTTCACCGTTTTTACTTTATTTGAAAGCACGTCATTTCATTGTAATTTTGTAGAAATTACAGGTACAATAGACACCTGCTTATACGGTTAAATTACAAACTTAGTTCAGAAATTATTTTGTATTTTTTTTTCAAAAACTATTCATCCTATCAAGTTCAAAATAATTTTCCTAGAAAGTTTTTATAAAGTTCTACTTTTGAGATTTTTTTCATATTTTTAAAACTTATGGTTCAAAAGTTAGAGAGGGGGGGACGCATATTTTTTTACTTCTGGAGCGATTATTTCCGAAAATATTTACATTATCGAAAAATGATTTAAGAAAACCCCTATTCATTTTTAAATACCTATCCAATAATATATCACACGTTAGGGTTGAAATGAAAAAAAAAATCACTCCCCACTTTACGTATAGGGGAGGTACCCTAATAAAATAAAAAAAGAAATTCCACTTTTTATTTTACCACTTTGTCGGCGTGATTGATATACATATTAGTACCAAATTTCAGCTTTCTAGTGCTAACGGTCACTGAGATTATCCGCGGACGGACGGACGGACGGGCAGACATGGCGAAACTATAAGGGTTCCTAGTTGACTACGGAACCCTAAAAAGGGTCTTCTAAAACAATTTTTGTAAAAAACTAATAGTTTCGTAAATAATATCGGTTGTGCCGTTTTTGAATTAATGCAAAAAGTTGTCATTTCATAGTTAAAAGATGGAAGTGGCGCAAAATATCCTATAAAAACTACCTTTCGAGCGGATGCATTGTAACGGACCGGCATCTACGGAATCCTACACTGAGCATGGCCCGACATGCTCTTGGCCGGTTTTGTCATTTTATATTTTTCATGTTGTTCGAAATTAAACTATATGTAACAAATGTTACTACTAAGTTGTGGTAAAAATGTTACAGTCTAGATCAAAAGGTAGGTACGATTTGTTGGCCGGCGCTTACGCTTTTATTGCTCTAATACAATATTGAATCTACAGGGTGTGACAAAAATACTGGTGATCCGTTTAAGGGCATAATTGGTATCGTATTGTTGCGACTAAGAAAAGGTAGAAGAAAAACATTTTGGACGCGAAAAAAAAAATCTTGTGTTCACAACAAAACATTTTTTTTTTGCGAGAATTTTTTTTCCTAGTTTTTCATAATTAGAATACGACAATAAAAGCCCTTAAAAGGATCACCAGTATTTTTCTTACACCTTTTATATAAGTACTAGTACAACGAAAGCGTCTTCCGCACAAATGGGGTCCCATTCGTCCCCTGTATTTACCAATTCTTAAAAAGTGTCTTAAATATTTGCACATGCTTAATTGATTAAGATATATAGGTTCCACTGCTCTAAAATTGAAAGCGGTATGTTCTTAAGAGTTTTAAAATGGCATACTGCCTTCAAAATTCCGCCGCAAGAAGGAATGTAAAGCACGTCCCG
Source organism: Pammene aurita (assembly GCA_947086415.1). Taxonomy (NCBI): domain Eukaryota; kingdom Metazoa; phylum Arthropoda; class Insecta; order Lepidoptera; family Tortricidae; genus Pammene; species Pammene aurita. The sequence continues at coordinate 36,265,810 of OX352291.1, forward strand.
AGCGCGAGCGAATGTTTTTGATCAAAAATGCAAATAACGCGGCGCACACGACCCGCAAATAGACTTAATTCGTTAAAATGTCAACTAAATGAGGTGCTGGATACAGTGTGTATTGTTAATATAGCCACAATCTGTAACCAGACGTAGGTTTTAGTGCTAGGAACTGATATTAAAACAAATTGTTAATTTAGTGTGAACTACCAGACCGTAATTAATTTTTGATTTTTTTTTCGAGCAGCAATGTACTGCGTATACACTAATTGTGACACATATGAATTGTGACGTTTTAAAGTCAAAGTAATTATGTTTTAAAGTGAAAGTAAGCCTTCAAAGGTTTGTGCAACGAGAAAGCAACCGAAAATCTGGGCATATCAAAAGGACCTTTAAGTAACAACAAGGAAACGGTGGAGCGAAGACGTAAACCTAAAAATCAAGCAGAAAAAAGTTCTCTTTAAGCTGTGGCAACAAACAAACGACGATGGGGATAAGAATGCGTACAAAGAAGCAAAAAACCGGCAAAGTGCGTGTCGGAAGAACGCATAGGAGGGTTCCGAACCTTCATTGGAATAAAAACCAAACTAATACCAAAAGGTCGTATCTGATGCCTATGGAAGAAGTTTTTTGGAGATAACTAAAAAATGGCTGAACCGATAATGTTCAAAACAATTTTCGTAGAAAGTATATGATAAGGCGCATCTCTTCAAATTTTTTCATATTTTTTTAACTTACGGTTCAAAAGTTACAGGGGGGCTACACAAATTTTCTGACTTTCGAAGCGGTTATTTCAGAAAATATTCACTTAATCACAAAATAGTCAAAGAAACCTCAATGTTATTTTGAAAGACCTATCGATTGATGTGTCACATGTTGATATTTGTTTTCTTTTTTAATTTAGTTGCCTGTGCGCCCCCCTAAAATTTTTTTTTTCCAAATTTAACTACATAACTAAATACACCTTATGTGTAAATTTTATTCAGATACGTCGTATAGTTTCAGAGTAAAATGCCTGTGACATACGGACGGACAGACAGACAGACAGACATGACGAATCCATAAGGGTTCCGTTTTTTGCCATTTGGCTACGGAACCCTAAAAAGGAGGCGAAGCGCGCCGTGGCGCAGGCGAAAGCAAGTTGCGACAATGATATCTACGCGAAACTGGAAGCGGCTACCAACGACAGGGAACAACGACAAGATAGCTAGACCCAGAAACAACAACAGCAAGGACCTGAAAACGGTTAAGTATATTAAGAATGAAAGTGGCCAGCTACTCACCTCAGATAAAGACATCCAACAAAGATGGAGGGAATACTACTCCCATCTCCTAAATGAAACATACCCCCGCAAACAGCCTATCCAACTAATACCTGAAACAGTAGGACCGATTCCGTACATAACACCAGCCGAAGTACAAGCAGCTGTTAAGGCAATGGCAAACAACAAAGCTACGGGACCCGATAATATCCCTACCGAGTTGTGGAAGAAATTAGGACTGGATGGTATAGCATTCCTAACCAACATGTTTAATAAAATTCTGGCCAATGGTATTCCAAAGGCGTGGAGGAAAAGCTACCTGGTCCCATTTTACAAAAATAAGGGAGATATTAGGTTGTGTGGAAATCACCGCGCAATTCAATTAATATCGCACACCCTTAAAATTTGGGAACGAGTAATGAACAGGAGACTGCTTGAACTCACAGAGGTCACAGAAAACCAGTGCGGTTTCACCGCAGGAAAGTCGAACACTGACGCCATCCATACCATAAGAATCTTAATGGAAAAGTACAGTATGAGGTTCTTCAAAAAAGAAGTGTATAGGTTCTTAAAGGGTAGGCAACGAGCATGTGAATCCTCTGGGGTTGCAGGCGTCCATAGGCTACGGTAACTGCTTACCATCAGGCGGGACGTATGCTTGTTTGCCACGGTCGTGGTATAAAAAAAAAGTACCGGGTCAGAAGGACTGATCTACATATGGCGTTCATCGACCTAGAGAAAGCCTTCGACCGAGTTCCAAGAGACTTAATCTGGCGGGCATTACGAGCACATAACGTACCAGAGTGAGAGCACATCAGCGTTGTCAAAGACATGTACAAGGACGTGACAACAAGAGTACGTTGCCCGGCTGGTGTAAGTGATGAATTCGAAGTTAAGGTTGGTGTTCACCAGGGCTCAGCGCTGAGTCCCCTGCTCTTTAATCTAGTAATAAATCATCTAACCGCCAAGCTGCAACGGCCGCCCCCCTGGGACCTGCTGACGATATAGCACTCATCAGCGAAAATGCAGAAGACCTACAGCAAATACTAGAGCAATGGAGAGTCGCGCTAGAGGAAGCGAATCAGCAAACAAAAGACCGAATACGTACACTGCAATTTCAGCGGCAAAAACAACAGTCACACCATCAGTCTTGAAGGCACACCCCTGAACAGGGTCGACTGTTTCAAATACCTAGGCTCAGTCATTTCCACCGATGCAACTGTCGACACAGACATAACCCAACGTATTAACACAGGATGGATGAAGTGGAAAGAGCTAACAGGGGTATTGTGCGACAAGAGAATGTCTCTACACATTAAAGGCAAAGTCTATTAAACCGCCGTAGGACCATGAAGCTCTAACGTATGGCGCCGAGTGCTGGCCCCTCAAAAAACAACAAGAGGATAGACTACATGCCGCTGAAATGAGGATGTTGCGCTGGGCTGGGGGTGTGACGTTGCTGGATCGCAACCGAAATAACCTCATCCGTGGTAGCTTCAGGGTAAAACCAATCCAAGAGAAGCTAGTGGATGGTCGTCTTAGATGGTACGGGCATGTAATGCGTCGCCCACCCGAACACATGACCCGACAAGTACTCGAAATGTTTCCGGCACCAAAAAGAGGAAGAGGAAGACCCCTCCAAACATATACCACCATAAATAAGGACATGAAGGATGCAAATGTCACATCTGATACAACCCGGGACAGAGCGTCCTGGCGAAGAACGACTAGGAGATCTGACCCCAAATGATGGGATAAGGCTAGGCGGAGAGAGAGAGAAAAAGTCAAAGTAATCATTAGTTAGCGATACATTGCGTGCTGAAATATTATATATGGAAAAAAATGTAGTTATATTTTAATAAAACATATGAAAGTATGTTTATTAGGGTCTATACTAACTACTCTTAGCGTATGTGGTTATATCAGCAATACACACTGTATTTAAGTGTATTATCTTATGTAATAATACAAATAATTCACATTTCTAAACATTCGAAGCATGGAAAACCCGATTGAAGACTACACAATTAGTTACACTCATAACTGTGCATTCTGGGAAATGAACTTTCACATCACATATAAATGTTAGACAAAAAGACTAAAGAAGTAAGGAGAAAATAAAAAGGAAAAGGTAGCAAGATACTAACACATTTTACTCCTCAGGTCCCATATCTTGAGCGTCCGGTCGTGGCTACCGGTGATCACTTTGGTGGGTTCCCCCAGGAACTTCGCAGCCATCACCTTAGCACTATGGCCCGTCAGTGTATGCTGTGGACAAACCAATCATTATAATTAGAGAATGACGTTACTTTATATTGGTATAATTGAAATAGGTAATGTAACCTCGTATTCTAAATCCTTTATGTACTTAGCAACAACATTGATGGGACGAATTTACACACGCAGGCGTAGTTTTAGATAAATAATTGAAAAAAAAAAAAAAATTGGTTGTTTGTAAAGTAGGTTTACGATCGAGATGTTTACGTGATAACGTCTAACCGCTCGTGAGGATTCCGCGTGACAAGTTTCACGGAATGACTGGCAGCGCTCGAGATGAGACGGGAGATCGGTCCGTCTCTCTCTCGTTATACCTGCGATCGCGCTCGTGAGGTTTTGGTGTGACACAAGTTTCTGAACATGTCACCCGACTAAAACGATTTTAAAGACGTTATCACGTCAAAACTTATTAGAATTCTAGAGAGCATTAGTGTAACTACATCGCAATAAGATAGCTGAATTATATTACCGATTATGTTTAATGAAATGTATCTACATATCACTTTGTTACAAGTTGAATGAAGAAAAATGCACTTTTGTATTTATTATTCATGACAATTTAAATTTATTGCCGTATACCTCTTAAACCAAGGCTATATAAAATAACATAGGGCATTATCAATAAACGTTAGTTAAATGTAAAATGCCGTTAATATCCTTTGTCATTACCCGTCATTCTGATATAAGTATTGTGTTTGTTGACCAAAAAATAACAGGTGTTTGCTAAAGTTTAAATATAAGGTTATTGTATACTGTACCCATTGTTATTATAAAAAAATCATAGTTACATTTCAAATGTATATGTATTTAGCTAAATGATGTGAAATTAATTAAAAATGTGCAAATTTAAATACTTAGGCGCAGTACAAGAAAATAACCAGCGTGTAAAGGCTTGCCTGGGAGCTTTAATCAAGCACATATTTTACGCGCGTCGGAATAATGTTGTGTCTTATTTATAATTATAACAATTAGAACATGTCATATAAAAAAAAGCCCGTTTAGGTCGTAAATGTCACGGTTACCATTGCTACTTAGCTTTCCTGTTAGTACAACCCGGGAGATGAAATACGAGGGGGTCGAACTAAAACGCGCTACGGAACTGGATTGTAATATGTTTTTAATGTGTAACAGGATCTTGATTTATAGGTTGTTGCAAACTACAGGCTCGTTGTTAAAGTTAGTTAAACTAAGGAAAGACGTAATCATTATGCTTATTTCACAGGATGCTAATTTCCACGTTGTAAACATAACCCATAAGTCTTTTACTGCTTACAAGGAAAATCAGTTTATTATATTCAATTATATCAAGCTAGATTTGCATATTTTCCACGATGGAATAGCCTAACAAGTAGTCAATTAGCCTACTGGTTGATGTGGCCATTTGCGTCTAACGCGGCTCCCGGGGCTACGACGAACGATTATTGTCCTCTGTTTACCGGCTCGTTATCTTCGCACTGACCTAACTCACTGAGAGTACTGAGACCGAGAGCCGCACCGTGGGGTATCGGTTCTCAATACAAGAAGGCCATGGCCGTTCATAACAGCTGTGCCGAATCGAATGAAACGCTGCGTCGCGTCGATTTGCATCTTAATCGACTTAATTAGTGCTACTTAGGACTGTTAGCGACTACTTGGCAAGGGACATATTAAACACCCGGAGCCATTCGGTTTTCACCGTTACTGTGCTTGAATTAATTACTCACGAATTGTAAATATTTCTAAACTGAATAAATAGATCAATATAAATAAATAATAGCACCAAGTCACAGCTAATGGAAAAGCAGATATTAAATCCTAAAACTTCAAGGCGCCAGCCTGTGCTTCACAATGAATTACATCATAATTATTGACTAGTAACAATCGCGACGTGGTGGAATATTTACAACGTCACTGTTTACACAGCATAACAGCTCTGTAGTTAAACATGGCTGACACGCTTAAAATGTCTCCATAACTCTGTGATAATGCGCGAGCGGGCGGTTGACCCGCTCTCGCCGTTCTTAATTGCAGACAAAACACTCCGTTATCGGGCGGCGCGGTCAGCAAGTTTCATTCCGTTTATGTGGAGTAAATACTAACATAAACAATGAGCGCGGTCGCATAACGCAGCGGAACAGCGCTCTGCACTCGCCGCCCGCGTTACACTACCGCCACCGCGCGAATGTACATATAGGTATGTATAAATTGCAGGGGCGGTCGAGCTTACGTTTTCCGCCCGCCTAACGATTAGGTCGTTAACCATTTCCTATAGATCTCTTTTATACATGGACACTTTTCTACGTTATTTCCTACTTATATCTAGGTAAATACTACAATTATGCATGTTTATCATAAAATGATTAATTAGTGGAAAGAGGGATTACGCACGACTCCTTTTCATGAAATAATTGTTTATCTACACTCACATTGTAAGTCCTCTAAAATGTGTTCAAAAACGGTAGGCAATGTTCAACATTACAACTGATTATTATGATAAGTTTTTTTATCTGTAGCAGTAACGTAATTTTAACATTACATGCTCAAATATTGTTAAGTTATGACTATGAGTTTTAAATTTGGAACATTGATTTTGGTAACGTAATGAAAATCCAGCCCTCCTCCCTGACCGCGGTTGCCCTAATACCTGAACGCCGGCACAATCCAGGTGGCCATGGCGGTGCAATGGCGATCATTTTAATGGTTTCCGAACACGTCATTTAGGATTTATAATACGTGTGTAGATAAAGCAGTGTATGCAACTGTACGTAATTAGGCCTTATAAGTTTATAACACTCGTGTGATCTTATTATGAAACTCGCCTGCGGCTCGTAACCACACTCGTATTTTAAGGGCCCTTATTCTGGCCTTCAATCCGTACATGTATGAATAAACTTACGACAGTTTTCTCATTAACTAGTAATTTATTATTTTGGATAAATTATATATAGTAAATACAATATTTACTTTCATACTTACTATATAAACTAAAATCCTGTAAAGGAATATGAAAGCATGTGAAAGCCCTATTCTTCAGGCATAGGCATGCCATGCGTCTCTACAGCATCATGCTTTCAGCATGTGTCCTCTCGCTCGCTGCAAGAGACATGAAGCAGAGGCCAATAATTGGGACGAATATAGGTATGTATAATGATGAAATATAATTGTCCAAGTATGTCCTGACATACAGACTTGTCTCATCACAACCAGGAGGCTATATAAATTAAAACTGTAAAACATTATGAGGTTGACGGAAGAGAAATAATAGGTAAACAGTCTATGAAATTAGAGCATAAAACTACGACACCAAGATTAGACCCTTTCGAGATGCCTGAGGAATACTAAACCGGAGTCGCATCTCAACTTGTCTAAGTTAATTTGTCAGGTAGAAAGGAAACGACATGCAAAGTAAATGTTCGGAACTGGTTCGATAAGTAACGCGGGGGCAATCAGTTTTACAAATACCATTTTTATCTTACACTGATCTGTTGGTTAGCGGGGCACCGACGTATAGAGAGCAACATTACAGGGTTACCTACCATTTCATAAGTTACGTTATAATATGAAAAAATCTATTGTGATAGAATTATTACCTATCGGTCCGTTTCTATTTACTATGGCTTTTACCAGGTTTTATGTGTCGGATGCGCCGCCCACGGTACGAAGTCAACTATTTATCTGTGACCTGTAAGTGAGACCTAGGTCTGCAACATTAGGCTATAATCTTGAGTGTTGTAATAAATCTCTAAATCAAAGTGCTCTACTTATATGAATTTGCGTTGATGCAACGGAAGAAAGCTGTTTCTCTGGTGACGATAACCCTATGCGCACTCAGTTGTTTCCTCGGTGACTAACGGCATATCTCGGCTCCTATTGGCTACCGTTCTGGCCGAATTCGATCCCGCGTGTATGTTCGGCGAGGGAGAATTAATTAAATTTAATTCGCCAGGCGCCATTACCGGCGAGCAGCGTTCCCAGAGAGCGCAACGGGACCTTATCATCGCTTTTAAAATTTATAGTTACGGATAATTAAGTTTACGTATGGTGGTTCGGTTTGTACGTCGCGTCACGAATGCAGGTCGGTTATACGTATGCTGTTTCGGGTTATTGCCGCGATAGGCAGGGCACGCTAATTGAGGGGGTTAAGCGATACCATCCGGACAAGGCCCGCCGACTCTAACGAGCTAATATAACTATCGATATCGCTTTGCTACCGGTTTAGATTGCAATTGTACACACTCACTCGTAAATAAATCTCCACAGCACAATAAACACGATTCAAAAAAGGAAAAGTATTGTCGTAGACAATACTTCCTTGTTTGGTAAGAGAGTATGAGATTTACTCATTGTTTATTTGTTGCCAGCGATATACAACGAGATTGTCTTATTAAAAATCTTTACAATAGATGTCATACAGATAAAACATAATATTGTACTTACTAAAAACTAAAAAGTTTGGAAACTATAATCTAGAACTGTTATTTCATTTCGACCGAGGCAACTTGAACAAAAGTAGGAAGGGGCTGTAGCATGACAGTAATTCTGTTGCACGAACTCCTATCCAATGCAGATTCCTGAATGCATATCTGATAATTGCGAATGGTCATTTAAATGTATAAATATCGCACGTGCGGCCGGCTAAATAACTCACTCCTTATAAATCAGTTGATTTGAATTGCGCTCTCTCATTAGTGATTCCAGCTGTGGTGCGTTGAGCTGAATAACACAACTTATTACTTTGGCTACACAACTAAGCGCATAATACAGAATCTAGTTTCAGATATCACATGGGCGACTTATCTCACACAGATTACAATTAATGGCCCCACGAATTAGATGAGAGCGCCATTGCCAGTAGTCAAACTAACTGATTATAGCCGTCAGTTTTGTTGAATATTAACCGTAATTGAGTTCGAGTAAAAATATGGAAATAAAAACACTGATAATAAGAAGAGCAGTCCTGTGAAATTCCACAATGTCCAGCTCAGGGGTATAAAATCTCTAATTATGTTTGGTTTAATTAACGTCATATAAACTTTCTCTTCATTAATTTAACTTTAAATAAATCAGTCCGTTTTAAATTGTTTTGGACTGAATTGTTTTATGAATTTAAGGGATCACATCTAAAGATTTTTAGGGTTCTTATCTTTTACACTTCACAACTTGGCCATATTTTAGTTACACAAAATGATGTATGTAGGTTCTTTTAAACATTTACAAGTGATACCATTTTTGATAAACTATAAATTTATACAATATATTTTAGTAAAAATTGATTTGATGCTCTGCTCTGCGTGAAAGATTTTTCCACTCAATATGATCACCAACTCACAAGAAATACGCGTCTGAAATATATAACTATAAATAGGTTTTATTCTGTTTTTCAGTAATTCGGTGCCTGTCCCACAGAATAGTAGATTACGTTCAGAAAGGAGCAAGCAAAATTACATGTTTACGGCAAATAAATAAATATTCTATAACCAAGGATTATATAAGACACAATAACTATGAGGAAAAAGCGGGGAAAAAAGCTAGATGGATATTACTGTTTTATCTATCCCTATATTTAACGTGTTTCGTGGTGAGAGTACTATAACCTACGATAGTAGATTTTCGATTTTATTTGCTCTAGAAGGAAAACAACACGGCGTAATGTTTCGAATTTTAAGTAACGTAAGCCATATTAATATTGTAATAATTTTACGGTTGAACACGAGTTAGTGTAAAAAATCTAATAACTTTTGTTGACTACTATACGTTTTTTGGAACTTAATAATATAAATTAAATGAGGTTATTTTTTTAATGATTAAGCTTTACGCGTTTGTACTCATTTATGTTGTTTTTTTGCATCTATTATTTCGAGACCGCGTCGCTGAGAATTGGATAAATTTACTACTTAGTTGTCGAACATACAAGAATTTCTGAGCGGAAATAGGTATACTTAATGTAATTTCATAAACAGAATCCGTTGCAGAATACCTTTAACGTTATCGCTGGCGCCATGAAAATTATATACGATCGCTTTAACGACAACAGGATGCAAGTCAACAATATCAAATATATAAAGTACATTCAGTATTTTGAAGACCACTTTATGGGATTTAAAATGAATATATACGCAGAGTTTAATTATTTACGTCGTGGACTGTTTTGATTAAACGAAGATGGGATTCCTAATCAGAAAGAATAACATTCTATACACTTCCGTTCTTGTTGCAATGATTCTCATTGAGTGCACATTTTAAGATATCTAACAAAAAACACTATGAGACTTTCACATACAGTACAAGTCAAATCAAAGTTTAACTATGCAAACCTAGAAGTGCTTAAATTTCGAGATTAACAACAACATTAGGAAATAAAAATTCTAACAGTTGACAGTTAATCGGTAAAATCTGTCATTCATAACACGGCTAAATACGAACAATGGCAAGTGGCTCAACAATCCTGGTTCGTGACTGTACATACATACTTAGTATTACTCCAATTCGATTATGCCTTCAGTGCCCTGAAGTAAATTCATGCATAATTTTATTACGATACCTACGTGAAATAATGAAAATAAAGGCAAAAAACTAATTACAAAAAAAAGATTTGACTAATATAGGCCAAGCCGGCTCATTTATTAACTGTTATCCTCTCTTCCTATTCATTGCTGCATGTTGGTACGACCCATGTATCCGAGGATTTAGCCGGAAGTAAACACACAGAGATCGTAAGAATAAAATATTCATACTTAATATTGACGAAATCTTAATAAAAAGAATTGTATGTAAGCTTCATTGCATTCTATGTATGATTATGATAGATCAAATCAGCAAAATTCATAATTAATATGTTAATTGCATTTTTTTGGACACATGGAACAACATAACAGATATTTTTAAAGAGGATAGTAATTAAATATACATTAATTTGCATATAGGATGGACAACACTGTGTATAAAGGAGTAGAGGTCAGTGTCCCCGTGTGAATATAGTTAACTTTTTTATTTTAACCAATTAAGAGCGGTCGACTGTACGGTATCTTCTAACGTCGATCAAACGGCTGCTATAGTGATCTCCCGCAGACTTGAATGATTACCGCCTCGTAAAAGGTGTGACTTCTTAGTTATCAGGTTATCACCTTGTTATAAAATCTTTGTTAACCATTAATGCAAGTTGGCCTAGGAGGTGTGATTTTTAAAAATTGACGAATGATTATTACTGTCGTAGTAGTTAATTGACATGATGATAACGTCGTTAGCTGATTGTGTGCGTAAATATTAGCGTGAAATTCAAGCACCTTGTGAAAACCTATATTTATTGAAAATATCAACCAAGGCATTTGAGAAACGGTATTTATACAGGGTGAGAAAAGATATGAGCCCTGGACGGGAACTACATTAAATGTTAACTACTGGTGCGTATTCAACACTTTATATTGTTACTATTGTTAGCTCTTTAAAATTAATATTGAGGTGTAAAACCGTGATCGACATACAGATGTAAGCAAAAACACTTCAGCATTTTATTATTTTAAAGGCATATTTTTTGCTTGTTGATACACGATTTTATTATTAAGTATTTATTAATTTCCTTGGTTCCACTTCGCTACCATTTTATTCTTGACAAACACGACAGTGACCCAGGCCAGAGCCCATTGAAACTAAAAACTGAAACTTATAGATAAATTTGTACATATTAAAATGAAGGGATGGTTACAAAAACAACATAACTAAATTGGGCATGATTTTAAAGAAGATCGATAAAACTAAATTTCTCTTTAAATAACAATGTTAAAGCTTGATTTTCAGGGACAATTAAGATATATGGCCACAAAGTTAGGAATATATACCTTTTTTTTTACAACTTTTTTTTAACACTAATTCATTTAAACTTATATAGATGTCATGTACAGAGGAAAAAGTGACCTAGGCCTCCGGTGCAGGACTAATTTATTTTCCAGAAAATATACATTCTTAAAAAAGTTTTTGTTATTTATAGTAAATTTCTCTAATTTAATGTTAAATTTTAATTTAGTTTACTATAATTCTTAATTCCGCTGTTTTTATCGTCACTTTTCAAGGATATACTTTTTTAGGATCACCAATGGGTAACCTTTCAGGGTAGCAGAGGCCAAAAACCTGGGTATAGTCATCGATAGTCAGGTGAGATTTGAAAAGAACGTGGGAGAATTATTAAAATCAACTTTTTTCCGTTAAAAGAACTTGTCCTGGATACGAAATCTTTTATGTGAAAAGGGCCGTATAACCTTATGTGAATCGCTCTTTATCTCAACACTTATTAGGGTGATGGAGTTTACGGTCTACGTCTGCAACAAAAAACTCGTCGCTTAATACAGAGAGTCCAAAATGCATGCTATAAGGTTTTGTTATTCTATCCCTCCAAGAAGCCACATCACGCCGTATTTAAACAAATCGTCCATGCTGGACATGTCTGCTTGTAGACCTTTACACCTTGCATGTCTCCTCTTTGGCGTTCTAAATTCTAGAACACCCGAGTACTTATTTTCTAAAATAAATATACTTATCTAAATGTCATAATCGTCACGGCACTAGGTCTACTCGGCATTGTCTATTATAAATGCACCTTCATAGGGGATCAATGTTACTCTGCGTCCGTAGGAAATACCTTATACAACCCTACACGTGATCCCTGGGTGGTGCTAAAAGAGTAACAAACTTGGCAGCTGCACTGTCCCATCTGGACTTCGCAGCGCTCACTGGATTTTCTTTATCATCTGCTTTCCCACTACTACTCCCCAGGGAAGAAATGCTTATCTGTATCCAGTGACATGTAGCCATACGATAAATAAAAATAATTAGGTAAAAAAAATAATAATATTGGTAACCTTTACATGCTGTTACCCTTGCATACCTTACACACCATTTTTGTTGATTTATATTGCACCTACTAATTCCAAGACTTATTTTATACTATTGCTCAACACACGCACTATCACACCTTACACATTTTACACCACTTGGTGTACCTACAATATATAAGTATTAACGAAAATTTATTTTGCGCCTTCGAGTACCTACCCTTTTTATATAGTTTCACTTGAAATTAACGTGATCTGGGTTTCAGCAGAATATCACTGTTTTGCTCGAAAGAGTGAAGCGTATAGCTGAGCTGTGTTTGCTGCAATGCAACTCACACAACCGTTCTAACCACCTCATCTGATGTTTTGTTATATTTTTTAATTTTCTCCACTATATTCTTTGTGTTATTGTTATACTTTGCTGTTTTTGATATTGTGCGATATTGCAGTTTTCAAATAAATTACTTATCTATCTATATATTACTATGCAGGAAATTTTATTGGCAATTTTTCGACACGGAATAGTTTTTGGACAAATAATTTTTCACCTTTCGTAGCCATTTTGGTAACGATCACGATGACATCAAAAACACAAATCCGCCAAAAATATTAGTTATGTTGATTTTGTAAACATCCCTTCATTAATGTATTGTTTATGCTTACTAACTGATAGGCGGACTGCCTTTGTACAAATATTATGTATTCTTTCTGTTGTATTTTTCTTTGTTGTACAATAAAGTATTATACTACTACTACGACTATAGGACCCTAACTGCAAAACTAGTGTTTTAGTTGTGTGTGTGAGTTAGTTCACTCTTAGCCGGTTTGTTCTTTTTCAAAGTATCATTTATCTCTCCACTCTGTGTGAAATGGGATGGGCCGTACAAAATTAGTTAAAATTAACAACAATTTACACATCAAGTTTAAAGACAGTGGCATAAATTACATTTTATGCTTCAGGCATTTGATGCTTCGCTATAATTATTTTACACTTAACATACATTTTATACTATTTTAGTTGGTTTTTACAGTACTTAATTCACTTAGTTCCGATCTAAACCATTTAACTGAGAGAAACACATTGTTTCAACCGGCGATACCGCGAAACTTGATTAGCTATCTGGGTACCTAAAACATTGAAAGTCTAACCCTCCACCCTGCTATCTAGAATCTACTTTGAAGTGTATATTTTTTTGCAACTTTGTCGTAGCACAAATTATAAAACACTATGACAATAATTAAGTTTTAATGGCATTGGGACTGATTAACTCATAAGCATACCATTACTCTGGATTATTTTTATTTGCTATCTGAGACCCGACGTATTTATCTGTCCGCAGTAAAAAACATTTCATGGTTAATTAATAGTCAATATTCATTAGTAAAATATTTGGCAAATCATAAATGCGATAGGAACCTGTTTGCTACTTCTATGGGAAGGGTCATGATGGCGAATATTAATTATACAAACCAATTTAATTTATCAGAACTGTCTTTCTACAATTTATTCTCACAGCTTTTTAAAACCGCCAATCTCATCCTTTGATATACTGTCGTAAATTTTTGTAACATAAATAAATAAAAAATGTTCGATAGCAACCTTAACCTTTTCAAGGCTTTGACAAATGTTAAATGCATCCATTAATATACCAAACCAATAATGAATGAGTTAGAGTAAACCGTATGGTATCTTATGTTATGACGGATATTATTATTCTTCTTCTTCTTTGTCGATACACTCTTTACAGAGTGGTCGTGGCCATCATGTTGTATTCTTAGTGACCCGTTTCACGACTCGCCGCCACTGTTCCCGTAGAGCCGCTTTTCGGGAACATTCGTTTAAGGTGATTGACGTGCTGGCTTTGATCTGGTAGGTCCACCTCTTTGGGGACCTGCCTCTACCTCTTGAGCCTTCTACTCTTCCCTGCACGACAAGACGCTCTATGGACGTTCCGTCTCGCCGAGATACATGACCAAAGAAATTGAGGATCCGAGTCTTCACATTAGAGAGCAGGCGCTGTTTGAGTCCGAGCTCCTCAAAGATGGATATGTTGGTACGAAATTCGGTCCATGATATGCCGAGCATTCGCCTTCAACACCACATCTCTAGTGCATTTACTTTCTGCTCTTCAATTTCTCTTAGAGTCCAAGTGTCGACAGCATAAAGGAATATAGGGAAAATTAGGGTTCTCACAAGGCGAGTCTTAGTGGCCCTCGTTATATTATTATTATAGATATATGATTTATTTATTTATATATCATAATTAGTTTGTGGCCAATGTGACAACGAACATTTAATTGCCGCCGCTATAGAGGTACAGTCGCCATCAGATATATCGGAGCAGACAAGGTGGTCACAAATATCTGAACAACACCTCTATTATCTAGGCAACAAAGTACACGTTCAGATATTTTTGAGTACATTGACCGCTCAGATATATTTGATGGCGACTGTACTTACACAACACCCAAAATATAAAGACAACTTGTTATTTATTATTTAAAAAAATAACTTATATAATTGAATGAGCCGCCGCGGCTTCCGTCCCAGTTTTTCCACTACAGATCACCTTCATAGCATTAATCAAATAATAGAGAAGTCCATAGAGTTTAATATACCACTATACCTTGCATTTGTAGATTACAGCAAGGCGTTTGACAGTGTTAAGCATTCTCCTGTATTCTCCGCCATGCGACAGCAAAATATTGAAAACGCCTACGTTGAACTCGTTGGAACTATATATCGACAAAGTACAGCCAGTATTAAGTTGCATGTTCCCGGCCCTAAATTTCGTATTGATAAGGGAGTTAAACAAGGTGACCCGCTGTCTCCGAAGTTATTCACCTCCTGTCTACAGGAAATTTTCCGGAAGCTGGCGACCAAATGGGACACAACGGGCATCGACGACGGCGGGAAAAGGTTGACTAACCAGCGTTTCGCCGACGACATAGTCTTGTTCTCCTACAAAGCACCCCATCTAGAGCAGATGCTGCAAGACCTCAGCGCGGCAAGTCTTGAAGTCGGTCTCGAAATGAATAGGGCAAAAACCCAGTTAATGACCAATGGCGTGAAGTATAGGGTCAGGGTAGATGGGCAGGATATCCAATATGTTGACGAATACATATATTTGGGCCAGATAGCATCCTTCGACAACAGGCAGTCCAAGGAAATCGATCGACGCATCGAGAACGCCTGGTCTTCCAGCCGTCCATGAAGACGCTAATGAAGGGCAACCTCCCACTGCCTATCCTAACCTACGGCGCCCCAACTTGGTCACTCACGGAAGCCCAGAAGTCCCGACTAAAGATTTGCCAGTGAGCAATGGAGCGCAGTATACTCGGAGTCCGCAGAATCGACCGTGTAAGGAACACCGAACTGCGCTCCAGAACTGGTATTGCGGATGTGGGTGCTAAGGCCGCCAAGCTCAAGTGGAACTGGGCTGGACACGTCTGCCGAATGCACCCGGAACGGTGGGCCAAAATGGCTACTGAATGGGCCCCGCAGGATGGCCGGAGCAGAGGCAGACCGAAAAAGAGACGGCGGGACGACCTGGATGCCTTTTGTAGCGACTGGCGGAAACATGCACCAGGCCGTGACGAGTGGCGGAAGAGAAGGGAGGCCTTTGCCCGGCAGTGGGACATAACATAGGCTATTAAAAAAAAAAACAAATGACTGGATGTTGAGCCAGCGAAAAAAATCGTAACTTTTGAATACTGGTTAAACCAGTATCGAATGACATAAAAAAATCAAATATAGCAGCTAGTAGATCTACATATTTATATAACTTTTCTTTAGGCGTTTACACAAATCATTATAAGTTCATATGCTTTTAGATTCAGACAAGTATTATTAGGTCATTCCAGAGTAGTATTGATTCTAATGGGACACAAAAACTGTCCCAATTGACCCAATTTATAACTATTACTTTCGACTTCCTATTATGCTAATACTGACTCACCTAAGTTCAGCCCACAAAGGTCAGATGGGAGTCGCTTTCGTAAAAACTACTTAGTCGGTTCAAAAGTTCTGTCTGTTCTGATAAAATATAATACAAAGTTTTTCTTCAAAAAATGTAGACATGATTAGAAAGCTTATTTTATACAGATTTAAATACACTATGATTAACTTAAAATCAGGATCGCGTATTTTATCGATCCTTGTAAACTTGAAGATTGTTTTCAGACCCAAACACGCCTATGATTTATGAAAATGATACTTCACAAAAATTGGCGAAGGTTGTAGTTGTCCAGGAGTTACAAATTGTTATTTTTATGAAAGTAGAAGATTAAGGCATATTACGAAACCTATATTTAGTTGACTTACAAGTCAGTGCTTCAGCTATTCTCCTCCTGAACCTTAACGCATTTTCAGTTTTGAGCAAAACACGATGATTTTGATGCCATACATCAAGGCAGTCTTCCAAAATTGTGTATACCATCCTGCTTGTCAGTCGGAACCATGTTACTTATGTATTAAAATGAAGGTGCAAGATTAACCTAATGCAGTATGCAAGACTGAAGCCTCTCAAAGTTGAGTAAAAATACTTAGGGTCAGAATCAACTCGAACAGGACGTGTGTATTCGACGTGATTGTTTATTGCGCCTTTTAGAATATTACAAGGAATTATGTAAAACTGCCACAACTATTTGCATGAAATAATATCGTAAATTGATCACTGTTAAATAGACTTTTTAACCATATATTGAAATAGTAAGTAATCTCTAACAGTTCCTATTTTACCAGTCAAAAGCCTAGTGACGGAACTTATGATTCGACTTTTATGTGTAATTAGCCGCAGCGTGTTTAATAATAATAGTGTAGGTATTTTAATACAACATTTATAGTGACATTTTAGTATTATATAGATACTAATATAATTAAAGTAAGAAGCAGCATTCTTTAGGAGAGTTTGTGCGGTCCCATGCTGAAACATTTGCCTGTTAAGAAACCAGTTTTTTTCCAGAAGGTAGTTTGGAAGCTGCATTTTGAGTTTTATATGCATTAACTTCTGTTTTTATGGCTTGATGATAACGAGCAGTTACATGCTCTTTCGAAACTAAGTAGTTACAATTTGAATGTAACAGTAAAGAAAATATGATGCATTTCAGGTTTGTGTTTCACAATTTTGATCTTATATCAAAGTCTACATTTTGACTGTAGACAGTATTACAAATTAGGTAAACGGAACAGTATTAGTCACAGTATCTATGAATATTTAACACGACTAAAATGAAAGACGGCTCAGTTAGTATGATGTAATTTTTTGCCAAATTTTAGATGTGTGATAAATCAGCTATAATACGTTAAACAGTTATCGTACTTATATAAATATGGACGAAGTTATTAATTTTGATAATCCATTCCAAACTGTCAAAATCATCACGATTCTGTAATTAATTGCGATTTGGGTGTTCTTCGTGTTACACGTCAATGGGTACAGTCAGCATCAAAAGTAACTACGCAATCGAAGACGTCAAGAGCTCTTATTCTCTTTTAAAAAAGACTTTTAACGTCTTCGTTTGCGTAGTTACTTTTGATGCTGACTGTACATGTGTAGGTTTAGGAACTGACTTACTAAATTTGCTACGAAATGTAGGTAAATAGTTTATTGAAATGCATTACAGTAAGCATAATGTAAACAGATAGTGGCAAGAGTTCCAGAAGGCAGCCAGACATAGTAGCTTAGGTTCCCATTATTAATTACAGTGCTAACACGAAGGCACGGCGGCGGGCCGGTAGCCGCGGCGCGGGCGCGGGCGCAGGTGAGGCGGAAGCTCACGACGCGACATCACCCGATTTATGTGTGGGAGCGGGGGTTCGTGACCCCACGACACGAAAATTATTAATTTATCTCATAAATTAGTCGACGAACAACAACTAGAGCGGGAATGGAACTCGAGAATTATTGACTCTTTTACTGTAGACTAATTATTTAACGTTGCACCAGGTCCAAATCGTAGCTTTAGGCGGGGAATAATTTTCCTATTTACTTAACATTTATTACAAGTAAACACCTAGGTATAAGATCACACCAGTAAAATGTAACATTCACATCAATCTTTTGGTTCCTTCATATCGTGGCGTGCAGAGATTTAATTTTGCCTAACATGCGTACACACGACTACTAGGACGTTTAGATCGCACAACGGTGAATTAACGACATACATGAACATAAATAACTTAAAGAATCGTAAAACTGAAATAAAACACAAATCATTCATAACAGTTTTCGCACGCTAATGTGAAATTGTTCGAGTATGCGGTAAAAACAAAAATTGGACGGTCGAAAAACGATGTGACCGTGTTACAAGGTGGTGGTTAATGCCTCCATGGCGTGCCGAAACCATGTCTAATGTGCTTCTAATAGCAACGCCGGGCCGTGCGAGTGCTAAGTAATTGATAGTGTAAGTGGATGTAGTCTACATCGGTTATTTCGTTAATTCTTAATATGGGTTATTCATCAATTATGATAGTTATGGCGAATCATTTCTTTAACCTTCATTCTCCAACTGTTAATAAAAATTTATTGACATTTACATAGCTAATAATATTTTGCCATTTAGAAAATATTTTTATCTACACTCATACTGTAAGTACTCTAAAATGCGTTCAAAACCCGTAGACAATGACAAGCATTACAACAAACGATTTAACTATGATAAGTTTCTTATCTGCGGCAGTAACGTAATTTTAACTATGCATGCTCAAATATTGTTAAGCAATGAGTTTCAAATTTGGAACATCGAATTTGATAACATAATGTTACCGCCATGGCCAACTCGATTGGTCCCGCGCGAGCGCCGGCACAATCGAGTAGGCCATGACGGTACAATGGCGGTCATTCTATGGTTTCCGAACAATTAATTTAATATATATAATATGAGTGTAGATAAAGCAGTGTATGCAACTGTACGTAATTAGGCCTTAAAACACTCGTGTGATCTTATTATGAAATTCGCCTGCGGCTCATTTCATAAAACCACACTCATGTTTTAAGGACCCTTATTACGTAACAGTTACATAAACTACTATATAATTTGTATCTAGCGAGGAGCAAGTCCAATCAAAGGTCTGATAACTGGCACACGCACTTACACATTAAATGGATATAGATCTAAATACGGAGCATTAAGATGCTGGTTATCTGCCGAAGCTACCGACAGCCGCGTCAGAATTAATGACACATCGAAGACATTCATCATCTTTTTATTTACTTTACAAGCATGTTTTTAAAACATCATTATTTTTGCTCGCATGACTTTTAGCACTTTAACAGACTCTTAATTCGTTTTGTTATTTAGTTTTATTTATTTTTTGTCCGTGTTGATTAATAAAGACATTACGAGTACATTTACAGCGACCACCAACAAGTGTAGATAATGCTTGTGGACATAAGTACATGTCGCAAGAATTACAGTGATGCTTAGAGACGAGGCGAGAAGGAAGGGCCTAAGGGCAACGAGTCAAATGACCGGAGACATGCTCTCGTAATACAACATCATGAGATTTATTACGTCAGTGAATGTCTCTGTTACAAGAGTAAGTAAATTATATGACTGGCAATGATAGTTTTGGGTCATTCGATGACAATGACTCTAGTTTTGAGAAATAGGGAATGATTAAATTAACTGCATATAATTAACTTTTTTTTTTTATGAAACTAGTAGCAAACGAGCAGACGAGCCACCTGATGGGAAGCGGTCAACGTCGCCCATGAACATAAGCAACATCAGGAACCGCCTATGCGTTGCCGACCCTTGAGAGCCCTGTACGCCCGCTTCTTGAAGAACCCCATGTCAAAGCGCAATGGAAACACCTCGGGAGGCAGCTCATTCCACGTTCCGCACGTTCTAGGCAGAAACGAGCGAGATGCCCGTTTGTTTTTGGTATACCATGTGCCTAGAAAATGAGGATGAACTTTGTTCCTTTGGCGGGAGGTGCGATGGTAGAAACGTGACGATGGCACCAGTTCAAAAAGTTCTTCAGAACATTCCCCGTTGTACAGACGGTAGAACACACACAGAGAGCCAACATCTCTCCGGAGACTAAGTGGATCTAAGCCGTCAGTAAGATCGGGATCGTCAACAATAGGAACTGCCCGACGTTGGATGGAGTCAAGTGGGAGAAGCTGGTATTGCGGGGCGCCAGACCAGAGATGAGAACAGTACTCCATGTGAGATCGAACCTGCGCTTTATATAACAAAAGCCGGTGATCCGGCTTGAAGTACTGTTTTGCTCTACTGAGCACCCCGAGCTTCTTGGAGGCCAGTTTGGCTTTGTTCTCCAAATTACCCCGAAACTGGACGTTCGTAATGTCGACACCCAGTATCCCGATACTCTTGGATATAGTTAGAGGGATGTTCTGAAATTTTGGCGCTATGACGAATGGGGTTTTCATAGCAGAAAACGCGCAGACTTGTGTCTTACTAGGGTTAAACTGGACGAGATTACGTCTACCCCATTCGGAAACCTGCTCGAGGGAGGCCTCTATTTCAGACACAAGTTGCATTCTGCACTCCAACACCCGCTCAGGGGGGGGCATATACACGACCTGTGTAGTAGCTATCGCCAGTACTGTCATCCGCATAGCAAAGCATGTTTTCAAAAACATTGATTTAAGCTAAGTATGCTTTGATTTGGGCACTGTATAAATGTCTGTATACTTTTCGAATAATAAAGCAATCTATCTATTGAAGTACAACCCGCACAAATCTGTCTCAGTAGACTGTAAGACTGTACGAGACAGTTAATGCTATAGTATCTATAAAATATCAGTTCCGTGCATTTAGGAAATAGTTATTTAGATTAAGATTTGCTTTTGAGATTTGATTAATGAAACCTACACCCCATTCCACGATAACTTCATTGTTATGTCTTCAGTTTCCCGACTATAGTTAACAGTTTGAATGTTTGGGAAATGTATTTGTGATTGTAAATTCAAACATAAAACTATTCCAAGTTTCAATGCCTCTTATCTCAAAAGGTGAAGACATTGAATTGCCAGTATCATTTCAACGCGACAAGGAGGTTTAAAACAATTTCATGAGCCCATTGTAAAGGGTTCATAACAATAAACAATAAGCATCTTTGCTTTCTATTTTAAAACTATGCACGCTCCGAACGGAGTAGGTTTTATGCATTATCACCATTACAGTAATCGGTGAGATCAATGAAGTGAGAAAGTGGACAAAAAGTTAGCTTCGATTGTTTGGTTTAAGTTTGTGCACATCTACTTTTTAATGGGCCATTCACTAAATTATACGTTTCTGCGCCGAGAAAGTAAAGATCGGGATTCAAATCCGTGCTGGAAATTGTTTCCTCTATAAGTGAAAGTAGATGTTTTTTACAAATGAATTAACGTCCGCCATTCTAAACACTACGATAAAAGATTTAATTCTAGTGCTTGTCGCTAGCTTATTTGTAATATTTAACCGATTTAATTGAACAATAAAATTGTTGTAGTGTCAATAAAGTTGAACGATTCGACAACTGCGTACATTGTGCTTTACATTTGAATCAATCGTTAAGCTGGCTAGGTTGGGCTATTAAGCTGGTCTCGATGACTGTTAGGTGGGCGCTAAGTGTACCGAGGTCGCTTTGGGTTAGAGTGTAAGTACGTGTAGTATAACAAAACAAAGGATCGTTCGCATTTCGCGCTGCGCAGACAATGCGCGGGCCAGCCGCCCAGCGAGCGTAACGCGGGGTGAACGAATCCTAAATCAGTTGACGGCCCAAGTCACTTTTTAGACAACTTTGTCCGTCAGTTCTAGTCAAATTTATTTATTTAAACTTTATTGCGCAAAAAAACCTTATCATACAAAAAGCGAATTAATGCTATAAGGCATTATGTACCAGTCAACCCTAGGGCAAGACAGCAAACATATAAAAATATTTGCTTAATATTCAAGTTGTAGATGTTTATATGAATGTGGTAACAGACAACCAATTAAACTTAGGATCTAGCTATAGTATAATGAAGGAAATATGTACTCCATTAATAAAATAATAAACTGCATAAATACTAACATAGAAAAAACCGAAATCAACTACTAAAACCGATATAATATGGTCGTTTTGTCGAATAATTGCTAAATAAATAAAACAGGTCAAGTGCGAGTTGGACTCACACTTCCAGAGTTACCATCACACATTTTTTGTAAGATTTTATTTTTTCCTTCGAACGTTTTATGACTAATAATTTGTTTGTGAGTACCTACTCGTATGCTTATTATTTTCAATAAGTTATCATACAGTTTTCTTTCCTTGTACTCATTCCACGTTTATAGGCATATTCAACTGTTAACACAGACAAAAAACAAATACCTACAAGAAATACGTTTCTTGTATGGGATCTACTTTTCAGGGTTGCGTAGCCAACTGATATAAACGAGAAACTTATATTTTTGTCAGACTAATCAAATGTTTATTGATGAAATTTTAACTAGAAGTATATTTTGGTTGCCGCTACGTAATAAACATAATCCCACCGAAAGTCTAAAAATGATGTCCTAAACAGTTAGAAGGGGGCTTTCTAACTTTTCAACAGAGGGTTAAAAAAAAATGAAAAAATTCAAGAAGATATGTAGATGGCATAATATGTATACTTTTAATGAAAATTCTTTCCTATAATATCGGTGAAGCCGTTTCTGAATTATTTCCAAGAAACTCTTTCCTTTCTAAAATGATCAAAGTGCCCGGTATATGTACTCATTTTTGCTTCTAGTTTTTTATGTTTGCTTTGAATTTATTTTTATTTTATATTACTTGTAGTTACAAGTGTTACAACTTAAAGGCAGCACTGCCTGCCAGCGCTGCCGGTTTTAAACTAGATACAGTAAGAACAGACCGATAGACAGGAAAACAGAGATTTGGTAGGTCTCCTTTTGTCATCCTTCCGCTACGTAACCTTGAATAAGTGTTAACTATTAGGTACTTTTATTGCCTGTAAAACTTATGGCGCCGTTAGAAATAATCAAAGCTATATAAATGTAGTGCTTTTGCAAGTAAAATATTTCATTAGCTTTTATCGTAAGGAATCGAATACGTATAGATTGTTATTAAATCAAATACAAACATTGAAATCATTGAAAAAATAATCAACCCAACAGGACTAGAACCTGTATCGATACGCCTTGCCGGGGCTCGAAGCCAAAGCCGAAGTAGATCAAAATAAATGCAAAAAGATGATTGAAGGCATTGAAAATTTCGTCAACTTAATAACTTGACCCATAGCTTAATTGGTAAAGCGATCGAGCCCCGGCAAGGCGTATCGATACAGGTTCAAGTCCTGTTGGGTTGATTATTTTTTCAATGTTTTCAATGTTTGTATTTGATTTAATAACAATATATTGTACAGTCAAGTGTAAAAATATGGGTGTACTCATCTTACTCAAAAATATGTCCCATAGTATCTTATTCCGTTGTAATAAGTGCGTAGTACCATATTTATGAGACGATTTTTTCGATACGTATTTTTGCACTTGACTGTATAAGTGGATGCCCCACTTTAAAAATATGCAAAAATAATTATGAATCGAATACGTGTTGTAATTAGCATTGACACAAAGTCAAAGGCGAAGCACCTTAGGGTAAACAGCCGGAGCGAATTTCGGTGCTAGTATCGCGAACGGGTTAGCGTATCTAATGTGTGTAAGCGAAAGGTTCTTGACTTGTGCTCGCATAATGGGACGTCGATGGACTGCTCTGGCAATCATTTTATTTCCGTTCGTACATTTGATAAGCTGATCGGCTTAGAATTAATGCAATACTAATTAAGAAGATGTCAAAGTCTACCAGTAAATGATTTATAGATTTTATCAGACTTAGCATTAAAATTTGTTTTTACTATCATCTAGTTCGCTCTCAAATATGAGGTATAATTTAAGCTATCGAGGTTGAAGGTGAGAACTCGCAGTCAAGATTTACTATCACATTTAGTAAACCCCAAACAACATCACATAATAGCTTTAACCCAGCTTATATAAACAATGTGTTGATAAACATCAGACTAGCTAAATGTACATTTAAAAGGCCATAAATAACGCCTTTATTTTGGGCCGTTTAAGGCAAACGCGGTTAAAAGAACGCTGATGGATGATAATGCGATAATGTAACGTTATATCGTTGATCTCGGGGAAAATCTAAGCTTTGCTGCGTTATCGCGCTGGCGCCGTTACTGGAGCAACATGCAAATCATCTCCACCCGCACCTGACTACGAACTGAGCGCGGCACAAGTCTAGAAATCTGAGCTTTGTTGCGAGTTGCGAGTGTTGCGACAGCGCGCTGATGTCGTTACTGAAGCAACAAGTAAATTACGAGTAACTCTATATGCAACTGAGTACAGCACAAGTCTAGTAATCCGATCTTAGCTGCGATTTCGTGCTGCCGGCTTTAGTTGAGTAACATGTAAATTTGCTCCACTCGAACCTGTAGTCTTTATGATAATTGATAAGGTTGCATACTTTTATTACTTAACTAGCTGTGCCCGCGGCTCCGCCCGCGTGGAATTCGGTCTGTGTCAGTAAGCGGCTAATTCACACCTAATTTCTCTCCCGCTACCCTGGAGGCGGAACTTGAAGTAAAGTTGACAGATGGATACGCTAGAGGACAGTAGTCCTAATAAAATATTTTACTATTACCACTAAATGAACTACACTCATAAATGTATACTTTTTTTTATTATATTTGTTTTTGGCATGATTTAAACGACATAGAGAGTAGTATATCGGACGATACAGGACCACTTTTGTATTTATACGTTCATGTCCACGGCAAATATCATCCAGATCGATCCTCCCGTCAAATCAGTTGGGGGGTGAGGGGGGGGGGGGTGTCACAAATGCAGAAATGATTTTTTTCTATTTTAGGTGCACTTGGAGGGGGGGGGGGGGGGGGGTCCATGACCCATGCAAATTTAACTCAATCGAGTGTAGTGGCTACCCCCCCCCTTTTAGACGTTGAATTTTTATAGGCTACGTATAACCTGGCTGGGGATTTTCTAGAATTGGAATAAGTAATCCTTAATTGGGTGATTTCCGGGATAACAATGAAAAAAAAAAACCGGCCAAGAGCATGTCGGGCGATGCTCAGTGTAGAGTTTCGTAGATGCTGCCCTGTTACAAAACATCCGTTCTAAAGGTCGTTTATTTGGCGGCGCTTACGTCAGTTTACTATTCGGCACTTCCTTTCACTATGCGTTTTTGACTAATAATTCAAAAACGGCTGAACCGATTTTATTCAATATAGTTTTTATTGAAAGTTCTTATCAGGCCTCACCAAATTTCAGCTTTCTAGTGCGAACGGTAACTGAGCTAGACCGCGGACAGACGGACGGACATGGCGATGTAACTGTTACGTAATAAGGCCTAATTATGTACAGAAGCATACACTGCTTTACCTACACACATATTAAAAATCCATTGAAACCATTAGAATGACCACCATTACACCGCCATGACCAATATTATTGCGCCGGCGGTCGGGGAGGCGGATTTTCATTACGTTACCGTAGGTAATGAATTTTCATACGTTTTTACCACACTGTCACAGATATTACACTGATGTTACGTTATTGGTTGCAATAATGTTGGTAATTAATTACATACGGTTCCGAACGCGGAATAGAGGATTTATGATATTGGTGTAGATCAAGATATTTATTCGTCAATGTAAGCACATTACAATGCACTAATGAACGTCAGAGAAAAATAAAATACGTGAGTGTCGTGGAAAGTGTGTGAATCAAGTGCGATTGGAACGAAGTTATGTTACTTAATTTTATTTCATTTTTTACTTTTTCGTAAGTTTTGTGGTTTTAATTTTTTTTGCATTTTTTTAAAATTTTGGAAATTTTGGAAATAGTGGAAAATTTGGAAATTTTGGAAATTTTGAAAGTTTTGGAAATTTTGCGAAATTTTGGAAATTTTGGAAATTTTGGAAATTTTGGTAAATTTGGAAATTTTGGAAATTTTGGAAATTTTGGAAATTTTGGAGATTTTGGAAATATTGGAAATATTGAAAATTTTGGAAATATTGGAAATTTTGGAAATTTAGAAATTTTAAATTTTTGACATTTTCGAAATTTTTGACATTTTCGACATTTTTAAAATTCTCGACTTTTGAGGTTCTCGACTTTTTTCACTTTTATCACTTTGCCACTTCTCAGTTTCACTACACTTCACTTCACTTTATTCTATTTTATATATTTTTTTATTTCATTCCATTTTACATGTTTCTCAATCGTATGGGTGTCGCGTTTTCGTGACGTGACGCTTTTTCGTAACGGTCACGTGACTTTTTTTCGCCTAGGCCCCCATCCGCGAACCGTCCGATAAGGAACTTCGTTCCAAAACTCCACCGATTCTAACCCTGTAGGTGTACCTCTGGCCCAAGAAGTATTATGAATTTATGACCGAAAAGAAATTCTACGGGACTTATTTTTTTCAAAACAGTAATACATTATTAGATCATAAAGATACAAAATAATGCGTAGTTCTTCAAGAAGACATATCAAAACTGCTTGAGAGACAGATAATGTACCTATTGTTTAATTATAAAGAAAAATAAATCCTAATCTGACTGCTTCACAAAACGTTTGATATGTTTTCCTACCTAAACGGTGTCCTATAAATTTTAGATGATTTTGTAGTAGTTTTTTGGTTTGCTGCAATAACCCTTTGACATTCATGACATTTTCAAATATTTCTTAAGAGCGGGTAAAGGTAAATTTAAAGCATCGACGGGTAACATGTTATAAATATGAACACCTTGACCAAGAAATTACAAATTATTTCAATACCAACTTTCAACATACAAACTTTCAACCCCCTTTCCACCCCTTCCAGGGTTGATTTTCGAGATGAAAACTGTTCATTATCCTTTCCCGGGACTCAAACTATCTCTACACAAAATTTCATCATTATCCGTTCAGCCGTTAACTAATTAAAAATACTTGGAACGTGTTCTGTTATCGATTCTAAGTATCTCCAGCCAACTTTTTTTCGAATATATTCCATGAACAGACTTTCGACCTTCTTCAGCTTTATTATATGTATAGATAGTTTTTATTGAAAGTACCTTTCAGGCGTCACTTTCATTATTTTTTTCAAATTTTTTGGACCTAAGGTTCTAAAGTAAGATTTGAAGAAGAAACTATCCTTTGTCATTTCTCGAGACCCATACTGTCTCTATACCAATTTTCATCTAAATCAGTTCAGCGGTAAAAAAAATCTTCGTACCACCTTCCAACCCCCTTTTCACCCCCACAAGAGTTTGAAAACTATCCTATGACGTTTCTCGAGACTCAAATAATCTCCATACTCATTTCTATCTAAATCGTTTCAGCGGTTAAAAATTCTCCATACAAATTTTCAACCGCATTTTCACCCCCACCAGGGTTGATTTTCGGGATTAAAACTATATATTATCCTTTCCCAGGACTCAAACTATATCTATCCAAAATTTCATCAAAATCCGTTCAGCCGTTTTCACGTGATGCGCGGTCAAATAAACAGACAAACAGATAAACAGATAAACAGACAAACAGATAAACAGACAAAAATTCTAAAAATTGTTGGAACGTGTTCTGTTATCGATTCTAAGTAACCCCAGACAACTTTCGACCCTCTTCAGCTTTATTATATGTATAGATTATTTTATTGCTGTGCAATTTTGAAACAAATTAATTTGGAGAATTCATCGAAATATAATAATGTGCACGAGTTATATTTTTACCAAGCCGTTAGCAAACAAGCGCACGGGCCATCTTCCCTTACCGTATGCGTTTACTGTGGCCTATAGGTAGATGATGGCATTTCCATTATTGTTAACTAACAATTTCTAATCCGCTGAAAGCCCAAACCTTGTGTGGCACCCGACATTCGCAGTTCGCGGTAAAGCGTGGCGCTGGCGCGGCTATCGGCGCGAGGGCATCTGCCTCTGCATGTTAAATTAACGGACCGGAACTGGGAACTCCAATCAAATACCAAATTTTATATTAGGCAGTACATACATACGTAAACCAAAAATACATATTGAGTACATATTTTGTTTGCGTGTTCCCAACTGAAACTGAATTCCCCGAGTTTTGTATTCGCCTATTGTTTATATTACTTAATATGTAATGCGAGTAGGTATAACTAATATTCAATGATTATTTAGGTAGGATGACGTATCATGAATATATATGTAGGCCTTAAATATGAAGAAACAAATGACTTACCTATATATAAAACAACTGACAAGTTTTCCTTGATAACTTTGGTCATATATCATAATTGAATAGTTGTAGAAAAAAATAATATGATAAACGGCTACACCAATAATAGGCAACAGGAATTTCATAGTTATTAAAAAACAGCCGTTTGAATAAACATAAACCCATATATTTATACGCTAAAAGTATGTATGTATGTATCTCTTTATTGCACATAAACAAGTAGGTATAACATAAAACAACAGTAACATATATAAAAGATATGCACAAAGGCGAGCTTATCCCTGATAGTGATCTCTTCCAGCCAACCCATGAGAAAATGAGAAAGGATTAAATACAAATAAAAAATAAAAAAAGTTAAAAAAGTTTGACTATTATAATATTTCCTTAAAATATGTTAACCAGACGCCTTCTGATGAATACAAATAGAATACAATCCAATTTTAGTAAGTAGCGGTAAGGAGGAAAGAACTACTATTTTTTTTAATCTTGCTGAAATTGGTCGTTGACAGTTCTGAGGAGATATTTTTTGCCTTAAATATAAAACCGTTTATAGAGAAGAATGAACTTGTTTAAATATAAATGTTGTGAAGCAGAAAACTGATTTGTCACGTTCCTCGAACACGCATACCTGCACGAGTCTTCCACTTCTCAATTCTCAAGATGCAGAGTATAAATGTCACTCTGAGACATTAATTGCTTAAGTGATATGACATGGAGAAGCATGAAACCGGACGATCGATGATTGTTTGCACACATTTGCGTGCCCGATCAATCATGACAGACAAAAACTTAAACAAAAAAATTGACAATAAGTATGACTGATAAGCAGGTTCAAGAGCCAGAGGAAAGCTCAACGGGATCGCCCACTAGAGTTCACCGGTTCGAATGTCAAGGAACTTCTCAGGATCATACTGATAAATTATCTTCAGATTTTGTCACGCAAAACGAATGACCAAGAGTCCACAAAGCGGGATTTGTAACTGTGTTTTAATGAGTTTGTTTTAATGTTGCGAAGACAGTGGTCTGTTAAATCCTGGGTTTTTTATGTCTCTACTATTTCTAAAGACGTTGTTGTGTTAATTTATTTATTTAAATAAGGTTTCTCCGAATCGCAGGGCAGTCTGCGACACGAGCGGGGTCAGGCGGCGCCCGCAAGCGTCTGCATGGGTGGCCTTGTTGCAGCGTAGCTTTGGAACGTTTAAACAATAAACGAGGCCTTTTAAGAATACAGTAGACGGGGTTAGTTAATATGCTTATGACTAACTTACTAATTATTTAATACATACGTACTAATCATTCAGGTAGGAAGGAATTTAGGAACCATTTCATAATTACAACATCAGATGTGATCTAACTCCGTTTAACGGAACATTTAAACAGTAAACGAGGTCTTTTAAGAATACATTAGACGGGGTTAGTTAATATGCTTATGACTAACTTACCAATTATTTAATACATACGTACTAATCATTCAGGTAGACAGGAATTTAGGAACCATTTCATAATTACAACATCAGATGATAATGATGATCTAACTCCGTTTAAAACTTACATGAACGTCTTTATCTTTACATAAGATATCATAGAGAGTAAGTATCTACACAAACTGCGAAAAGTCAAATAAGTACCTATATAAGAATTGTGCAAATTGGCTGTAATTTTAGTATCTGAAGAAAAATAACAGAGATTTAATACATAAACTCAGGAAAGGGAAATACCCCTATTGTAAGATCTCTCAGATACCCATCGGGAATGGTACCCTTACATATGACGTGCAAGATTGTGCCCTTTATAATTGGCTGAGAAATAAACGGGCGTTTATCGATAATATCAATAGTATGATGATATCAATATCTAAAGAACTTATAAGAATTTTATTTACAAATTTATTCAAATTTATTGTTCACAATAAATAACGTCATGTACGAGTATCTACCTAACATTTCAATCTACATGTAAGCAAAGCTTAAGTTGCTGAACTACTCAAACGTAAAAAAATAGGTGGGTTACAGACAAAATCTTTACGTGGCGCTTACGCACCTAATTATAGCTTCACTGATCTCTAGACATGTGCGCCGCGTCGCCGCCGACAATTTTTCCACGCCGCCGCCGCCGATGATTTTGACCGGCGTAGAATCGGCGTGGAAATTTTTGAGTCTTTATCTTGTTTTAATGCCCGGAAATTTTGGAACCGGGTATGGGCACTGCGAATGGCATCTCGCTAAGTGTGGTAGCGCACGTTCAGCGAATGTCATCTCGCTCAAATCTGCAGCAGAGCCCGACTGGGGAAGTACCTCCACCTTACAGAAAATCACAGCCAAATAGCACTAGACCCTCATAGTGTTGTGTTCCTGCTGGTGAGAAGGTTGCCACAGAGCTCAAAGAGGACCCAATGTGTTGACGATGATGGACCTTCTTGTTCATTTAGCCGTCAACACAGTGAATCCTCCTTTTTGTAAAGGGTCGGCAACGCGCATGAGACTCCTTTGGAGTTGCAGGCGTCCATAGGTTACGGTAGCTGCTTACCATCAGGCGGGCCGTATGCTTGTTTGCCACCTTCGTGGTATAAAAGAAATGGTAGTGAGTGGCCAGTATACTACTTCTTTAAAAAAAAATGCTTTCCTTCTTCACTTAATCCTTGCCGGTGTACCAACTGACGTTATTTTTACTGTCATTTCGATGTTATCATAAGATTTACGTCGACGATTTATCAATAATTTTAAATGGTAGGTTTATATTTTTATATAATTTGCTTTTTCTGGCTTTTGAATAAAAAGCATTTTGATTTACTTTTAATTTTCCCTAAAATAAGAGTGAAGTAACATTTTTTTATTTTTTGACTGACTTTAAAAAACGTTCTCATTTGTTATTTTCATTTCACGAAGACGACTGGGTTAGTTTTTTTTTTTTTTTAAAAGGCCCATTCTCATTAGGTCAGGTTTGATTTTGGGATCGAGAGTAGGAGAGGGGTAGGGCTTCACGATAATGCGGTGCTTCAAGCCCCCGTGCGTGGCCTTGTCAGTGGCAGCCGCATCAAAAGATTGTAGATGTATAAAAAAAAAAAACGCCTGATCTTTTTATAACAAAAACAAGATGTTATGGAACCTAGCGCCGAAACTGCAACAAGATGTTACGTTATTAAAATGATTTTTATATTTTAAAACTACTACTAAAGCACAATCCAGAGGATGCGTACAAGGGGCCGTACTCGGGCCTATCATCTGTAACACCATCATAGATCCGCTCCTACTACACTCCATGCCCCCAGGAAACTACATTCAGGCGTACGCAGATGATATTCTAGTCATATGCACAGCAAATAACGTAAATGAGATCGAAAACAATACAAACAAAATATTAAGAAATATACACAAATGGGGATCAAACAACAAACTAAAATTTGGACCACAAAAGACCCACATGATAACACCTACTCCAAAAGCCAAGGCTGCAAAAATCACAATGAACGACATCGATATAAAATTCGACAATGATTTTAAATTACTGGGAGTAATCATAGACCAAAATTATAAATTAATCAAACACTGTGACTACACTATACAAAGAGCACAGAATATCTACAAAAAACTATGCATGTATGTAAAACCCACCTGGGGAATAGACAGTGACAATATAAGAACTATTTACAAACATGTGATCGAACCAATAATAACGTATGCAGCCGAGATATGGCACACCGCAATTAGATATAAAAAAGTAACCGATAAACTACTTAGCCTACAACGTGGGTTTGCCATTAAAATGATACACGGCTTCAGAACCCTGCCCACAATATCATCAATCACTCTATCCGGCTTAACACCACTGCATCTCAAAATACAAGAAGTAGCTTCTATAGAAAAAGTAAAAAGAAACCTGACCACGGAATACCTTCCAACCGAAATAAAATTCGACAAAAGAATACCAATAACTAGTCTACTGCATCCAGCTCACAGAACCGAACTTAAAATATTTGAAATCAACAATCAAGAAGAACACAACAAATATGAAGAAGCCAACATGCACAGAGTATACACGGATGGTAGTAAACATGACGGCCTAGTCGGTGCAGCATTTGTTATAGACTACCGAAATGGTAAAAACACCGTAAAGAAATTTAAATTACACAGCTGCTACACAGTTTTCCAAGCCGAATGTTTCGCCCTAGAACGCGCCTGCCACGAATGTCACGCCAAACAGCTAGCAAGCGTCACCCTGTTCTCCGACTCTAAAGCAGTTCTAACAGAGCTAACTAATCGCAGCAGCACCAACAGGCTAATAAATAATATTCACAAACTTGTGCAAAAAGCAAAAGAGTCAGGAGAAATGACTATAGAATTTTGTTGGATCAAAGTGCATGCAGGACTCAGCGGCAATGAAAGGGCTGACACGGCAGCCAAACACGCCGCAACCCTACATAAACTTCCGGATTACGATTATTTTCCACTTTCCTATCACAAACTACGAGTACGCAAAAACATTGATATAGAACACAACAAGATCTATATGAACAGTCACACAGGCCAACATACAAAACTACACTTACCCACCTTACAATCCGTAAAAACGTTGCGCAGCTCTATGCATTTGTCCTTCCAATTAACACAAGTCCTCACCGGCCATGGGTACAACAAATCATACCTACATAGATTCCGAATCACACCGGACGATCTATGCCCGTGCGACAACACTAGCAGCCTAACACTTAGCTACCTATTTAAGCAATGTCCGAAATTTGGAGCCACAAAATTAGACCACCAAATAATCTGCGAAAACTTAAACATAGACCCCTATAACATAAATGAAATAATAACCAAAGAGTCCTCCATAGAATCATTTAACAAGTTTATAAATAACATGATCAACAACCTTAAAAAATTCAATGGAACCTAACTACTTATATTTTAACTTTGATTATAAGTTATAGTATAAATAAATGTAAGGTGTGCATGCATGTGTATGTATGGATATATATATATATACATATATACGCATGTATATGTGTCTGTCTGTGTGTGTGTGTGTGTGTGTGTTTGTGTGTGTGTGTGTATGTGTGTGTGTGTGTGTGTGTGTGTGTGTGTGTGTGTGTGTAAATACGTATATGTATG
This sequence comes from Pammene aurita, assembly GCA_947086415.1. Lineage (NCBI taxonomy): Eukaryota > Metazoa > Arthropoda > Insecta > Lepidoptera > Tortricidae > Pammene > Pammene aurita. Next base: position 36,299,470 of record OX352291.1, read on the forward strand.
CTTATTTATTTTACACATTTATATATAAAAAAAAATCAATAATAATAATAAAAAAATAAAAAAACATATATATACAATAAATAATATATTTATATATTACTTTATCTTTATCACAATTTATCGATGGAGGGCGGGTTTGGCCCGGGCGCGCGACATACGACGTGCCCGCCCGAAAGACCAAACACGCTCTCTCGAGAGATAGCTGGTCGCCCGTATTGATAGCGAGGACCAGCCGTCTTAATCACAGCTCAATAACACTCCGCCTGCACCCTACAGCTCCAGCACATTATACATGAAGCGGGGGAGGGTTTAGTCCGTAGGCAACTGAGTCCCCAGTTGAGTCGGACATAACCATTTAGCACGGGCCAAATGGTATACATGAGTATTACCTCCCTCGCCGAAAGAAAAAAAGGAACATGCGTAAAAAATATTTAATCGAATTTGTTCAATAAACACGTTCAACAACAACACCAAATTAATTTGAAATAGTGGAAATCCGTAATAATTTTCTAATATTTTTGTAAAGATATTGCGGATTAAAAACGTTAATTTTGAGCAATTTTTTGAATACCCCAAATATATTTTTTTTAAACCTCAATTCGATTACTTGTGTTCTTACAAGAATAAAAATTATAACAACTGTATAGGTAAAAACGCATTGTTTCGTGACCAAAAGTTACAAAAACATTCTTCTTTCTCCGGCCTTATCCCATGTTCAATTGGGGTCGGCTCTCCTAATCGCTTTTCGCCAGCTTGTTCTGTTCTGGGTCGTCATTGGGTTTAATTCTAGAGCTTCGAGGTCACTATTTACTAGAGATAGCCATGTGAGACGGGGCCTTCCGGGACGTCTTGAACCAGTTTGGATACGTATTTTCGCATTTTTGACATTTTGAATCTAACGGGAAATAGAATCAAAAGACGAGCCCTGGCAAGGTGTATGTTAGTTCAAGCTAGGGTTTCTCATTTCTCGACCTTTTTTATATCCCGGAGCACGAGAATTCTCGACCACTATTTCCCGGGAATTCCCGGATTGTCGAGAAATATGGAAATTTTTGAAAATATGTGTGATTTAGCAATAAAACTACGCTTTTTATGCAATATTCAACAACATTTATCAATCAACAACTTTTATTTTTGGTCTCATTCATGTGACTATAACTTAAGTAATTAACTATAGAAAACTTTAATTAAGCGAAATAAACTCTAGCGAGATCTTTTTATCATTATTTCTACAAACAATTTTAGGACTAAATAGTCTTTTTCTTTGGAAAAAACAAATAAAATATCTTCTAAAAACAATGTCATCAATCATCATGTCACCACACCACAATAAAACTTAGTACCTTAGTAAGGTAACCTTACATACTAAATAATTTACTTTAGTCTCTGTCTGTACTTTTCAATTATGTTATGTAACATAAAACGAAAGTTTTTCAATTAGGTATAAAAAATAACAATCAGACTAGCTTAATAATTACGAGTAACAGTAAGGTACGGGTACGTTAGTTTAGTCTTTGTATCAACTTTTCAATATTTGTTATAAATGGACAGTCTTTTCGTTACATAAGTAAACATAAGAACCTAATAAACTAGTAGTCCGCCTCGAACTCAGAACTCGCGAATTCCTTGCAAACGAGATGACCAATATAACAAGACCCATATGATGATTTTTTCGCGTCTACTAGCTCCATGACCCCTTGGTCGATTCTGCTCATATACGAACTCTCAAATTATATGTATCTCTGCTATAACCCCAACAAGTTTCATGAAGATCAGAAAAGCGTTACTAAAGTTATCGCGGAAGAAACTCTAAAAATCAAAAAGCCATCGAAATGCTGAGACGTCCCACTAGCCAGAAGTTGTTTGTAAGAACTCACTTCGCTCGTTCGATAATTAATAATCAAGCACGTTATTAAGATTTTAAAAATGTTGACTGAATTTCTCGATTTCTCGATTTCTCGACCACTTTTTTCTCGTCTCGAGTAAGGCAAAATTTCCCGGGAATTCTCGGTTCGAGAACTCTCGAAGAGAAACTCTAGTTCAAGCCTAACTGGGTTTGATTATTTTTCAATTTTTGTATTTGATTTAATAACAAACTATAATCCAATCCATCCACGAAGAACGATAAAATAAAATGTAAATTTTATTTCGTTAGCAAAATTCGGGCTACCGCAAGCATCTTTGTCTTTTCAACCGACTTCAAGATTTCGAAGGAGGAGGTTATCAATTCGTCGGGATCTTTGTTTTTGCAATTTTTTTTTTTTTATGTATGTTCACCGATTATTCGAAGACGGCTGGACCGAAATTATAGAACTTAGAATCAACATTTTCTCTCACAAATTACAAATTGTAAATCAGTCTGTTCTGCACTTGTTAACTTCGGGGCTTTTTGCATTATTATCGTAGTTGAATTTCAGGCAAGTGGTGTGGCCAGTTCTACATAGATAAAACATTAAGTACGGAGCTATAAATGTGGACCATAACTAGTCCATCTTGTGGAAAATTATTTGAAATCAAGTCTTTGATTTAAAATGTGCAATGTTTGCGAGACAATCATACGTTTTCAAAGATATGGGGGGTTTTATTAAAGCAGTTTATCCTTATAAATACTCAGTAGGCTTCAATTTAGAAGGTAATTAGTCGAATTCCCCAGGCATAATAAAAATATGTACCACGCCGATTTCACGCCGATCACGCCGCCGCCGCCGGTCAAAAAACGATCGGACGCCGCCGCCGATGATTTTGCCATCGGCGCACTCCTCTATGATCTACTAGATAAGGCTACAATTAAATTTGCTGGTTCTTCCAACATTTTATTTATTTATTTAGACTTTATTCACAAAATAAATACACAATCGTACAACAGGCGGACTTAATGAATGATCATTCTCTACCAGTCAACCTTCGGGCAAGCAGATAAGTTGTAGGCAGCATTTTGGACAAATAGAAGACAAAAGCATTGTAAACACACGTGTAGCTATAAATATATAAATTAATACAATATACAGGCATACAAAAACATACATATAACATTAAGCCAAAGTAGATTTTTTTTATTAATATGTTATTTGATAAAAAATATCACACGTGCTTAGTAATATTCAAATATTAAGTGCTAATAAACTATGTAGATAGATACCAATATTTTTTCAACACACCTGCTCGTAACGAGGTTCTTATTCCACCGCTTTTATGCTCATAATCCTAGATATTAAACACGCGTGCATTTCACAATAATTATCCAACTAGTGGAATAATTTAATAATCCGATCAAGTGAAGTTTGTACTCTAGTACCAAGTTGTACGTACGCAGACGAATCGTTGTAATTTAGTTGGGTATTTACCTTTACTTTTTTTCAACTCTTTATGAGTTTACATTCTAAAAAACCGGCCAAGTGCGAGTCGAACTCCCGCACCGAGGGTTCCGTACAAACCTATAACAAGCAAAAGTTGTAGTATGTTTATTACTAAATTCAATTTAATACCTCTACGCGTTTACGAGGAAAAAGGTAGTAGGTTTAAAATTAAAAAAAAATTTTTTGTATGATTTTACTAAAAATGTCTTCTTTTCGTAATTTTTCCTTTGTCTGTGCTATATGAAATTTCTTCGTGCCAAGTTTCAAGTTTCTGAGTTTACGGGAAGTACCCTTTAGGTTTTGAGTTTCTTGCGAGTACTCAGTTTCAAAATATGCGACTTAAATTGCTATTTCTTTTGATTGCGTTGACATAAAAGTTTGGTTTTGCTACATCTGAAAGGCCCTATAGCCCTGAGTATTTGACATGAATTTCAATTTAATATCTCCACGCGTTTACGAGGAAAAAGGTAGTAAGTTTAAAATTAAAAAAAATATTCTTTGTAAGATTTTACTGAAAATGTCTACTTTTCGTAATTTTTCCTTTGTCTGTGCTATATGAAGTTTCTTCGTGCCAAGTTTCAAGTTTCTGAGTTTACGAGAGTACCCTTTAGGTTTTGAGTTTCTTGCGAGTACTCAGTTTCAAAATATGCGACTTAAATTGCTATTTCTTTTGATTGCGTTGACATAAAAGTTTGGTTTTGCTACATCTAAAAGGTCCTATAGCCCTGAGTATTTGACATGAATTTCAATTTAATACTTCCACGTGTTTACGAGGAAAAAGGTAGTAAGTTAATAATTTTAAAAATATTTTTTTTGTATGATTTTACAAAAAATTTCTACTTTTTGTAATTTTTCCATTGTCTATGATATATGACGTTGCTTCGTGCCAAATTTCAAGTTTCTGAGTTCACGGGAAGTACCCCGTAGGTTTTGCGAGTGCCGAAAAACTCTAAAATTTGCAGCATAAACGACTGTATCTTTTGATTGCGTTGGCTTTTAAGTTTGATTTTTTCACAGCTCCAAGGGACAATAGACTTGAGTATTTGATATAAATTTCAGCTTGATACCTCCACGCGTTCCTGAGAAAAATGGTCTTGACAGACAGACAGACAGACAGACAGACAGACAGACAGACAGACAGACGGACAACAAAGTGATCCTATAAGGGTTCCGTTTTTTCCTTTCGAGGTACGGAACCCTAAAAAGTAAAAAAAAAGTAAATATATTAAAAATATACACATTTACGATAGAACACAAATTATACAATCCTGATTGTGAATAAGAATCATTTCAACTTATTATATTACTCGTAATACACAATAAATTACGTTTTAAACACGAATTGTCTGTTTTAATATTGGCTGTTTAGCATTATACGTCCGTGCCTTTGCCTCAAGCTGCACGCACATCCAAAAAAGAAAATTGCGCGCCATTTATAAGTTAACCTCAAATCATTGTTTATTTGTTAGATTTTTCTCGTCGTGTTTTATTAATTTAAACAATAGTATGTTATTCAATCAAATACAAACACTGACAACATTGAAAAAATAATCAACCCAGCAGGATTTGAACCTCGCATCGATACGCCTTACCGGGGCTCGATCGCTTTACCAATTAAGCTATGGGTTCAGTTACTGAGTTGACGAAATTCTCAATGCCTTCAATCATCTTTTTGCATTTATTTTTACATCGACTTTATAGCAGCCGTCAGCGACATCTAGGTGCTAACTACTAGAGTTAGATACCCTTCCCGCCGACCCTATTGCAAGTGTCACAATGGAAATAATAGATGGCGCTGCTATCAACTCATAATTATTTTACATGGTTTTTAAAGTGGGGCATTCCACTCATACAATAGTGTGTGTTCAATCAAATACAAACAATGAAAACATTGAAAAAATAATCAACCCAGCAGGATTTGAACCTCGCATCGATACGCCTTACCGGGGCTCGATCGCTTTACCAATTAATTGGTACCCATAGCTTAATTGGTAAAGCGATCGAGCCCCGGTAAGGCGTATCGATGCGAGGTTCAAATCCTGCTGGGTTGATTATTTTTTCAATGCTTTCAGTGTTTGTATTTGATTGAATAACATACTATTGTATGAGTGGAATGCCCCACTTTAAAAACCATGTAAAATAATTATGAGTTGATAGCAGCGCCATCTATTATTTCCGTTGTGACACTTGCAATAGGGTCGGCGGGAAGGGTATCTAACTCTAGTAGTTAGCACCTAGATGTCGCTTACGGCTGCTATAAAGTCGATGTAAAAATAAATGCAAAAAGATGATTGAAGGCATTGAGAATTTCGTCAACTCAGTAACTGAACCCATAGCTTAATTGGTAAAGCGATCGAGCCTCGGTAAGGCGTATCGATGCGAGGTTCAAATCCTGCTGGGATGATTATTTTTTCAATGTTTTCAGTGTTTGTATTTGATTGAATAACATACTATTGTATGAGTGGAATGCCCCACTTTAAAAACCATGTAAAATAATTATAATTTAAACAAATTATATTTTCAATGAATAAGAAGACAACTTTAGCGTTAATTTAACCTCTGGATATATTTCAAAATTGTGATACATACTAGTAAAATGACATAATAAAAATCTAGTGAGCAATACGTAAGAAAAAAATACTATAATTTATTGCACAATAAATGTGAAGTCTTTAATTTTATGAAATGATTTGAAAAAGAGTTCCAGATACTCAATAACATCACAAAAAAGGTTAGTTAAATTTAATTATCTTAGGTTCGTAAGTACCTCTATCCTGTAAACATTCTGACAATGAATGTATTTATCAAAAGTTATTAATTATACTATTCTGTTATTTCCTCGCAAGTGTGTTGAAAAACGCCATATGAAACGCGTGTGCTTGATCATTACATAAGCTCAGCTTCCTTATGCGCACTCACATGCGTTCGTGCGCACAATATCGCTTCGTATGTAATGATCAACTTAGCACACTTGTATCATAATGTACTATTAAAGCTGGTAGTACTAGGTCCTAGGAGTACATTGTAAGAAAAAAATAATGTTTAGTCTATTTAATTTTTTGCAGGAGTTAGAGAAATACAACTCAGCTACGTAAAACAACCTGTTAGTAAGATGTGAGATAACCAAAAAACTTGATTATCTCTAAAGTCTATCAGTGAACTGGCCATTTCACTAAATAAAAGTCAATATCATGTTATGTTGTTATGTCAGACTAGATAGACCCCGCGTGTTTGTTTTCTTTGACGTCGACGTCGTTAGCCACCCACTGTCACTTCTTGCTCCTCGCTCTTGTAACACATGCCATTTTATTTGTACAAAAAGACAATAGTCTGACTGATAATCGTTATAATATCTATGACAAATATCACTTGACAGTGCCAAACAAAAACCCTGTCAGTTAATTAGCTAAATTAGTGCAATTGCACAAGGTGATCATGTTTGGAATGAGTTATATTTTTTATTAAAACAGAAATATCACATAAAAAGTTTTTTCAATTTTGTTTTGACGTAAATAGGTTAACATCTCTTAAAGTATTGGCACCGAATATGTTAGGACCTTAGGTATATACATTTGCTTCTGTGAAATAATCTAAAATATTTAAATTTTTCAGACTTCTCTTACCAAAGGCGATATTCGATTAAACTTAATTTTAACTCAAGTGCGCAATTTAAATCCCATTAAAGTTACAGTTGTTAAAGCCGGTGTTAAGTGCTTGGTAAGTTTTTAATACTTAGGCTTGCACCTCGTGAAGGGTTCATATTACTTATTGAGTGTTTGACCTTGACCTTTGACTTCAGTAGCAGTAGTTAAAGTTTGAACAAATTGCATCCCTTCACAATTAAACAACAAATTATTTATTATCTTTCACACATTTCATGTTAGTAAAAAAACATTTAGAAACGGTTAGTACCAAATATATATATGTATAGGTCAAAAGACAATGTCAGTAATAATGACACAGAGAGTTCTAAACCAGGAGAGGCCCTGAGTATCATTTCCCCTCTGTCAAAAGTATTGGCGGAAAATCTAGTACATCTATAAAAACTATTTCAATAATCGATGTCACGCCATTTTCGTCATCGCTGTCAATGGATAACAAGCTCCGTGAAAATGCCCTTATGCGCTGTTTTTGGATGTAAAAAAATGTTATATTTCGTCTAGTTTACAAAAAGATGAAATACCATTTCAGATGTAAGTACAGTTTTACTTTATTTATCATTACTTTCGTAGTAAAAGATTTAACCTAAATCGAAAATCAAGCTTCGTTTACAGAATCGATTCAAAGACAATCGTTTTCTTTCTGACGGGCAGTAACTATTTGACGTTTGACACTTCTCCATATTTAACGCGCTTAAGGATTGCTGTCTTCTATATTTTGTTTGAAAATACAATCAAAAATGATCCTTGGCTTTTTTGTTTGACATTTCCAAAGACTGCATCCAATAATGAACCATATGTTAACATGTGTACAGTCGACTATCTATTGCTCCATTTAGTGTTATGAAGTATAAAAAGAATATGTCAAATATGTTTGGTGTTTTCAAGACAAAGGTACATCTTTGTCGGTTGTCAATAAAGCGTTGCTGCCATAAAAATTCATTTAGAAATAAACTGTATTAACAACCGACAATGATGTACCTTTGACTTGAAAACTTCACATGCGTGCTACCTTGCCCCCCTCAGATTTTGGCAGACTTTTTTGTTTGGAAAGATGAGGCGAAGCGTACTCCATTTATAGAGCTTTATGTAATGACATTATTTCAATACTCGTCCTTCTCATCCTTCATAGACATAGAAAACGAAGGGTACAGAAATAATTACATTATTACTGACAGTCTCTGGTGGCCTTATGCTACCATTGTATTTGACTTGTACGACCGCACAGTGTAGCATTATCGGACAATGTGGTTTGTCCGCAATAATTCTCAGGGTGACGTTGGGACTTATTTTTTTGGGATTTAGAGGAGGCCTCTAAATACCCAAGGCAGTGACGCAGGGGAAGGTAGGTTACTTGAGGCCAGCAGGTCTTTATGCCTCAGTGAAGTGACATGTAAGTCCGTTTCTCAGTGATGTTAGGACTGTCCCACACCCGGCGCACGAGGGAAGCAGCGCGCCTGCGCAAGGTCGCCTGATGATCATGCGTTTTGGCATTTGGGCATATCGTTTTCCAACAAAACTCATAAAACAAATGCCATCCGATCTCTATTGTAAGTGCGTTTTTTCTAAGTTCTCCCTCACGGATCGAAAAATTCACTTTGCGTCCGGCTTCCAACTCTGATGGTTCGATAACTGCCCGGCCTGGGCGGATGGCAATTTGTTTCCGGTGTCTGTATGTGATGAAGAACAAGCATGCTAATTTTCAAGCAGTTGCCGGACAATTTTTTTTTCTTCGCTCTTGTACAGGGAACCAGTCCAACCAGGAGGGATGGCATTACATTTTTGTTATATAACCAGCGTACATTCTTTCAGGCAATCGCTGTTTAAATCGGTTGCCTCGCGATAAAAAAAAAAACATTTTTGCACCCAGGGGGGGTTTTTATTTTTCTTCACCCTCGTACAGGGCGCCAGTCGCACCTGGAGGGATGGCATTAAAATTGTAAGTATTATATAACCAGCGTACGCACTTTCAGGCAAACGCTGTTTCAATCGGTTGCCTCGGGATAAAAAATTTTTTTCGCACCCAACCTCTATTTCCGCTCCAGTCCAAGTGGGTCCAGTTCGGGTTGCACAGGGCGGTTCCTCATCACTTCAGGAGCTTAGATACCGCGAGCCATGCGGTTGCCTCGCGGTTACTGAAACTAGGCGTCGTTGCTCTGAATAATATTTGTATCTTAATAACCGACTGAGCTATAGTCATTAAATTTAGGGTTCTAGTTAGCCTTACGGATATTAATAAATGAACAAAATTTCATATATTTACCTTTAATATATTTGGAGTTACTTAGCGGCCAAAATTGGCCCCAAATGGTTCGTCTACTCGTAATAAATATAACACACGGCCGCTGCGTCGCCAGTTCTCTTCTTTTGAACATGGCTTGTCAAGCTGCCGCGTGTTTAGATAGTTTTAAGTACCTATCTAAATGGACTAGGAGCTGGCTACGTCAGATATGACACAATAATGAGAGCAACAAAACCCATCTGCTTAGATTGTTAGATCCGGGCAACTGGCAGCTTTTAATGGGTGGAGGTCAGAGTGACGTACTAGAAACTTTTTGAATTGGAAAATAGTAATACCAAATTCCAAAATAGGTAAATACTGCCGAAGTTGTCTCAGTTATAAAGGACAGGGCCAGGGATATTTTAACATTAGAACAAGAAACATTTCGTATTATTACGGAAACAATAGGCGATAAACTATGAACTAAAGAGCTCAAAGAGGACCCAGTGTATTGACGATGAGGAGCCCTCTTGTTCCTTTAGCCGTCAACACAGGGAATCCTCCTTTTTGTAAAGGGTCGGCAACGCGCATGTGACACCTCTGGAGTTGCAGGCGTCCATAGGTTACGGTAGCTGCTTACCATCAGGCGGGTCGTATGCTTGTTTGCCACCGTCATGGTATATAAAATAAAATCACATTATAGGTCGTTTGGCACTAATTTCCCCCCGACAGAAACTTTTGGCAATGATATAATCTACTTAATTTATCATAATATTGCATCAGAACCAGAACTCTAGGATTTGTTTTCTTGAAGTGGTTTGCATTATTTGACCTCCACCACTTTACAGGTGCCAGATGTCCAGATCTAGAAATAAGCATAGTATATATCAAACTGACTAGAGGGGTTTCGTTGCTCTCATTATTGTGTCATAGCTGACGTGGCTAGCTCTCCGTCTAAAATGTTTGTAATAACAAATCAGCAGGGCAACTTTCCGCCATGATATCCGCATATGTCGTTAATTTTATAGCATTCTTCATTACCTGTTTAAGAGTTATAACTTAATAAATTATTCATGTAATTACTACATTTCAAATAATTCTAAGTTTACTATCGGGACTAATGGCACAGGGTAGTTCGGCAGAGGGCAGGCCGGGGGCGCTCGTTTCACATAGGATTAGTAATTAGTGGAGCGGCGCAGGCGACGCTATCGGCGTATCCGGCGCCGCCCTTCTATCATGTAAGAGATCGTCGCGCGCTGACTTATGGCTTATGACTAAATACACAGGGCCGTATGCTAACTTCAAAACAAGTATAGACACGATCCTACTTCGATACAACTCCTACGCAATATATCGAGCGCCTAAACGTCTGAATCAGAAATTCTACAATTTGCCTGAAAATTATTTCGATGCAACTCCAATACAATTTCAATATTGGTTTATTATTTTTGTGTGTGTTGGAGTTATGTTTGAAAAAAAAATGTGTTTTTAATGTATTGTTTATGTATTTTAAAATTAAATTGCAGCACATTGGGCCGTATTCTAACTTTAAAACACATTACGACACAATCCAACTTCAATGCATTAGCTAAACGCCTAAACGTCCAAATCAGAAATATCAGAATTTGCTTAAAAAATATTCCGATGGAACTGCAATACAACTTCAACGTGCCGTATTCGAATTTTAAAATACTTAAATAATACATTAAATACAAATACATTACATTACATTCCAGACAAATACATTACATTACATACATTATTACATTAGAACATTTTTCAACGTTGTTAGGTTAATGAACCGGTCACTAAATAGGTAGATAGTTAATACTATTAGCTAAAGCAATGACGGGCTGAACACAAAACACAACACATGACTAATTTATCAATTATCACCAATGTCACCTAGTTATACGTATAAGAATTAGTTTTAAGCAATGACATGTAAAATACCTGTTTTATCAATAAATGATCATATCATATCATATCAAAAAAGTGACATTTGATGAAGTGGAACTGCTGATGATGATCAGAACGGAACTTTTCAACGACACATAGTTCACGTTCGACGATTTGTCCTCTTTGCTGTGTTTGATAAGCAAGTTAGACTTTGAAGACAAATTTTTCTCAAGCTCGAGTTCTGATGATGGGGTCCATAAAGAATCGAGGGAACTCCTCAAATGTTAAAGGCATGCATATAGTGATTTTAGTATTTTCATCAACAAGGCAAGCATTTACATTTAAATAAGTGATATTTGATGAATTGGAACTGCACATATAATCATTATGTACTTGCTGCTTATATAATTGCTGTACCCTATCAGGGTCCATGTGAAACTCACTACTACTATTTAACACATTGTACTAACCATGGATGCAATAAATCAAATGATTGACAATTTAAGCCAATTGAGATGGCAACTTTATCACAGATTTAATGGTTTTACCTCCTTTTTCTACATAATTAGGCACCTGATGCTGTATTTTTAATTTCGTTGTATGGAATCTAAGAGTGCACCATCTACAATAATCTTTCACCTCCCTCCCCATTGATGTCGTTTTTTTCTTTAAAAATATTTATAGTAATGTTTATGTATTTTAAAATTAGAATACGAGTATTCCTTGTAAGCCAAATTTTTGTAGTTTATTTAATTCAACCATGAAATTAAAAAGTTAAAAAAAATCCTACGGTAAAATTTGAAAGCAATTTCTAAAACAGCAAATATTCTAAGATTTCCAACAAAGTTGTCAAATAAATTCAGCTAACTTGACCGACACTGTAAAAGTTGCACTACGGTACCGAATTGGCACTGATCGTCATGTTACATATAGCTGTCTTCGTAATGGAACAGGGCAGACCTCCTCGTCGGCTTCCGACATTTGGCCCCTTGTACACTGCCCACGCCGTCTACCTACACTCCTCAATACCTACTAATTTAACATCAGCTCATAATGTTAAGCACTGTTGGTGATAACGATTCGCGTTAGGTAGATTTTCACTAGTGAAAAGTAAAATACTGTAGTAAAATAGGATTAGGCAGTAGACTAGATCCGGCGACGTGGACGAAGCTGACGCGGTTAGCAGTAACTGTCGATAATTAAGAGTGGTATAGCCGCTGATGCTAACGGCGCGTGCGCCGGTGCGCGCTCTTCCGCGCTACGCCCATATAGTACCTACTGTAGCTACGGGCTCTGGTTTACACTAGGGCTCTGAAAATACCGAAACCCTAGGTTTAAGAGTCATTAACAGTCAAAACTAAGCCGGCTTTTACCGTCGCGAATTTGCTCTTCAATTAAAAACATAAATATGTCTGATGCAAACACTTTACTAACATTCATGTTTGTTAAATAAGTCATATTTTTATCAGTAGAACTACTGATCATACCTTTTAGTCCTACTTTTTACAAAACACGCAAGAAACCCGATTGATAAGATTAGGGAGTAAATATTTAAATACGTAATCAAAGAATTTGATGACTTCGATGACTTGATTCAACAATGCGTTTCTACAAAGATTGCCTGACGTTGAAAACGTTGAGTAGTAGTCGACTAGCAGACAACAAATAAAAACTAAATATTTATGGGCCATCGATATACTGTTATTGACAGAGCACATTACTCTCTTACTGAACGATCGTCATGATTTAAGTAAGCCGTTCAAAAGAATAATATCGTTTAAGGTGGTCCATCATTTGCAGTAAGTATTAAGATTCCAGTGCGATATTTAATTCATTGTCTGTAGGCGTGAATAGTTGTATTGTCAAAAGTTATACAGTTAAACATAACTAAGAAAGGAGTAAGTAAGTAAACGCATATAAGGAGAGTGGCGCCGGCATCGGCACTAACGCACGATATCCACACGATTGTATTTGAGGTATGCTGAGTTGAGTTATCGCCGCTCGTCCGTCGGGGCCTTTGCCTTCACGAGGCGCTTCCGCGACCGTCGCGTGTCCTCTCCGATACGAGCATGACGCCCGCGGCCCTTCTAATAATGCTAATGTCCCCGCGATAGCTAGATGAAATGCCGCCTGATACTACCATCACATCCACATACAATGACCGCACCGACTAAATGGGCATCAGGTGGAGTCTACGGATTCCGAAGCGCAATATTTGCCGTCCAATCGAAGATTACACAGGTATTTAATCCTTTAGATGCTGATAATATTTTCTAACAGTTTATAGAGCCGACGATGTATGTACTCGTGTTTGTTAAAATATTTACATTAATGTAAAAGTTTTAATCTTCGACGCATATATCAGCGAAGCATAAAGCTATAAAGACTAATAGCTATATTGAAACAATACTTTACTGGAGTGACTAGGACCATTCAAATATATTGTATTGAATATAGTATGGTCGTCATAATTATACATATTTATCATTAGAGGGCGGCGATGTGAGACAATCGCTCGTAAAGTGACAACACAAGGCAAGCGCGCATCGCGTCCATGTCGATAAATCTCACGCATAGAAAGCTAAGGCACACGTCTCAGGCTATTGTGCTGCAAAGAAGCATACGAAGCTGCATTAGCGAAATAGACCGAAAGTCAATAATTACGGGTTGTTGTCTGCTCTAGGCTCTCCGCCCGTTGCCCTCACTCTATGCCAACTTTAATTAACATCAATACAAGCGCTCGTGTTTAAGAGCAGTCGACGTGATATACGCCGCAAATTTATCTTGCACTTGTAAGTTGTAACTAAAAACGATTTATCTTAAGTGGAAGGCATTCTTGTTACAGTAGCCTTTTGCTTGCCAATATAGTATTAATATACACTGTGATAAAAATAGGTATAGATGTATAACGGGAGGTAGAATTATAAAAGCATCTCCTAACTGCGCTGAGAAGCCCATTGAAGTGGACAATACACACGGAAGCCCGGCCGGACGTGATCCACTGCGGAATTATTCGATTAATTGATAAAACCGTTACGACGTAATGACAAACTATTGTTAAAATAATTTACCATATTTAAAGTACGGTGTGCTTGGTGGAAAAAAGTCGACTGGTCAATGCAATAGACGTACAAAAACCTGGGAATGTGTGTTGGGAATTCCTAATACTCTCGTCCTTAAATGTCTAATATTAGGCACCCACCTGGAAACAAATTGCAACTTGCATATTGCCCATTGAACATCTCGTCGTAAAATAGTTACGTAAATATATATATTAAGTACTTAAGTAGTTTTAACTGTTAACAGACACAAATAACATAAATTGTAGTGCACTATTTTGCTTGTGTATTAGGCTAATAACAACAATGCAAATACATGAATTGGCTCTGAAATAAGGAACCGAGTTTTAGTCTTATTTTGATCTCTACGCGTGATTATTATACATATGCAGAAAAATATATGAATAAAAAACTAATTGTGAACAACTAACTACCTACTCATAATGACAGGGTCGGATTGGAGCAGAGACGCCGAGTGATAACGGTAAAATTCAACCAAATTCCTGCATGCATCGATATAGTAGGTACATTAGTCACGATTACATGTAGAACTTAAAACATTAGACGTGTGAACCCATAATTTACTCCATATTTTTAGTGCAATGAACTGCGGGCAATTTGGTAAATGGCCAGAAGATGAACTTAGCACTGGTAGCTAATTCTGTTATATTATTGGTGAGAAACGTTACGGCGCGGCGGCTTGTGGTTTACTGATGACTGTGTCTATGGTTTCTTACTCAATTTACCTAGGTTTTTCATGTAGGTTTATTATGGCAAGTTTTGTATAGGCAAGATAGATAATTCTAGGGAGTATTTTCGAAACAATGATAGAGTATTGAACTTTGTCGTGATGTTTTATTGTCACGTTCATACGCTGTGTAAAGCCGGCTCCATAAAAACAAACTTGTCAGCTCATCTATTGTCCAGCGATTGATTTTAGCACGTCTTTGAAGAGGGTCACGGGTCACTGAGAACTAAAAACAACACCCGCTATAGAAGATAAATCGTTACATAACTTTTGTTTTAATGCTGTATAATAAGTTTGTTATTGTGAGGCGAGCGAGGGCGACGAGGATATTGAAATTTAATGTAATCATAGCAGTGAAACGTGACGTCGGCCGACAGTTAGCCGGATGAGTTGTGGGAGCGGGCGGCACGGCGCGGCGCGCGGCCCGGGGACGCGGTGCCGACGTCAACAGCGCCTCCACGAAAATTTATTTATCGGGTATCGCGGCATACATCAGCGCCTAAGGACAAGCGGGTGGATGGAAATTGCGGGCGGGCGAGGCGCGGTCGATGCGCTCGTCGATACGGGACACTTTGCTCACTTCCTAACATAAATTCGGTACACGGTGGAATCGAGTATTATTATTCAATCGTACGATCGTAGTTCGCGCGGGGGCCATAAGTCACGGCGACGCGAGCGCCGGCGGCCGCCGTGAGCGGTGGCGCACGACCGCGATGGCATCGCGCTTGCAGCGCGGACCGCTAGCTGAGCACCCGCAACACGAGCTCCGCGCAGCCACCGCGGCGGCGCAGCTCGCTGCGGCGGTGTCGTCCGCTCGTGCCCACCGAACAGCCGTCGCCTCTTGTGCTTCTTCTGCACTAACCCATTAATGCGATTCAAGTAAATTACATTTTAGGCAAGTTATCGCCCTAAATAACGATTTCAGAAATTGAAATCTAAATACATACTCAGAATGTAAGTACATAAGGCGGAAAGTCATGCAAGTTCTACATAATTGTGACGTCGTTTTAAGAGAGATTTCATTCCGATTAGATTTTTCCTAATGGTGTTTTTATACTTAAAGTAATAAATAGTACTATTAGTGTGTTAGCTTCCACATTTTTTATTTGAGTGTTCGAAGATTGGAAAGAGGAAGACGATCATTAATCATTCCGTCTTAACGCCCAGGGTTCAAATACAAAACAGATACCTACATAATACAGAGCGAGTAAAGTTTGTTGTTAGGTGAAATGAAGTTCATTTGCAATAAAAAAGTCGTTTCTCAAAGACTTATTATTAGACGGCTGCGTCCCTACACGATAGTTAAGCGTCAAAGACGGTTTTATAACCAGGTATTTGGATAAGGCGATTTCAGTTTTAATTTAATCTGTTTGTTATTCTTAGAAATAATGAAATGCGAAAGTGTAAGCTAAGAAATGTTTCACATTATGATTATGGTTTCCGCTGTAAAATAAACTGGATTGTAATCTAAACTGCACATTCCAAAAATTAATGCACCCTCACTATTGATGAACACCGATTATAATAGAGGGGGGTACGTTGAGCATTCGGGTAAGTTGAGCAATTGAAACATCTTGGAAACCATACACCAAGACTTAAAATGACAAAAAAATATTAAAACAATAAATTACAAAAAGGAAGGCACGAGATATTCTAGTAAATTTATACAATCATCGTGTGCGTCATCTCCGGTAATCTTATTTTTTACAGACTTGTTTGTGATGTTGGCCCAATAAATAATCCAAGTTTATGAATACGAGCGTCGAAAGCAACTTTGTCAAAAACGAAAAATCTGTTTTTTTTTCAGAAATTGGCGATTATAATATAACCCTAAAAGACTAGTTAACAGCACCATTTTTAAGTAGATCCAGATACGGATGAACCGCAACCGGGAGCTTCCAAGAGGGCTAAATTAACTTAATTTATACGAGTATATAGCGTCAACATTCACTCAGAACGTCAAAATTTAAAAAAAAATTAACTTTCTTTGATATGTATCTCTGAAACTATTGGATCTACAGAGACAATTCTAGTCTCATATTGTAGCAAATTTAGTCTTCTTTAAAAAAATTCTGAGAAAGTACTATCAAAAACCAGTCCTTTAGTGATAATCGCCAGTCTGAAAAAAATTCCGCTTCTTCTTTGGTATTGGTAATAAATATTATTTTTTTAAAGTCCCACTGTTTAGAAATTATAGAGCTCTAAACTCAAATGTGCTCAACATACCCCGCCCTGCCCTAGAACATTAATCGTTGTATTTTAAATGAAAACCACATAAATGTTGGTTGTATCTTGTAAGCATGATTTTTGCAACAATTAAATGACGGACGAAAAAGGAACATATCATGATAAAATAGACTAAGAGCTAGCAACAGAATAGGTAATGTACCTTCTTACATAATTTAGAGAACAACGAAAACCGCTACTTTGTACCTTACTTCTATATCTACTTGTCTGGCAACTTTTTACCAGTTCACTTCAGGCCAGAAAGGCAGGTCAGCAAAGGGTTATGAAATCAATCTAAAGTGTAAAATTTTACCTACGGCAATAGGTACTAAAAGAAATGACTATAATAAATATTTCAATTAAAAATACGTTTATTTCTAAACACAAGGCTTCATAGAACATTATCATTGATAAAACTATAATTAAAACAACATACCTACATAATAGTAATATCCAGGTAGTATGCAGTTATGAATATTGCAGTCTATGCAGTATGTTTGCATTTAGACGGAGAGCTGGCCACGTCAGATATGACACAATAATGAGAGCAACGAAACCCCTCTAGTTAGTTTGATAAACTATGCTTATTTCTAGATCCGGACATCTGGCAGCTGTAAAGAGGTGGATGTCAAAGAATGCTAATAACTCGAAGAAAACAAATCCTAGAGTTCTGGGTCTGATGCAATATTATGGGAAATTATGTAAATAATTAGATTATATCATATCCAGAAGTTTCTGTTGGGGGCAAGTAGTGCCAAATGATGTATAATCCAATTTTTAGTTAGTCGCCTACTGTTATTTTTTCCGCAATAATAGACAATGATATTTAATCTAAAGTTAAAATATACACCCTGTCCTCTATAAATGACACAACTTTGGCAGTTCTTACCTATTTTGGTATTACTTTTTTCCAACTTAAAAACTTAGTTGATCTGTAACTCTGACCTCCAACCATTAAAAGCTACCAGATGCCCGGATCTAGCAATAAGGATGGTAAAGCAGTCTAACAAGACAGGTTTCATTGCTCTCATTATTGTGTTATATCTGACGTGGCCAGCTCTTAGACCAATTTGGTTACGTTTGTCTCGTGCGTTTTGCCATGGCGCTGTGATTCCCTAGACGTATTTTTTGACCCGACTGGTAGAAAATAAATTACAGTTGTTTTCGATTGTTTTTACTCCACAGTTACTTTAAACTCAACTGATTAACACTCGTCAGACGCCTGTGGCAAATAATCAAGACAGAGTAGTATATAATACGAGTATAGGAGTTTCGTTGCTCACAATATTTACATTTTATGGAACAAGCTTTCCGTATATAATTACTGCTATATACTTCGGCCAAACGAACGAACGAGTAAATACCTGTTACATAATATAATGTAATAAATACAGACAACAGTCATTACAAACATCAGCTACGTCTGCTGCTGACTGTTCGACTGTGCGACTGTTCAAATTCAAACGGGCAGTCACAGATATGGTTAAGTACTATGATAAAATAAAATACAATACAATACAATACAAATACTCTTTATTTAACACCTCAAAAAGAAAACCAGTACAGAAAATGCATAAAGTCAGAATAGAGGTAAACAACAGGCGGTCTTATCGCTAAAAAGCGATTTCTCCCAGACAACTTTTAGGTAGTGGAATTGTGTTAAATAAACTAAGTTGTGTTGCAAAACAGTGAAGAAAAGCGGAAAAAAAACTTAATATCACAAAACAATATCCTAATAAATAAATAACCATATTAAGATACAATACACTTAAACAAAATAAATATATAAATATATATATATATATAGTGCCGGCTGTAAAGAGAAAGTGTTATGGACGAGACAAATAGTAAAGTTTAAGGAGCTTTTTAAATGAAGCGGGTGATTGAGCGCACCTTACATCAAAAAAAAATAAAAAATATAATAGTATTAAACATTAAATGAACAATCGAGATCATAAACATTACATACTTTCACTCGATATAAAGGTCATCCTTCATCGTTGTAAAGGTATAAAAACATTCTTATTTGGTATACCCAGAGAGTATATATAAATATATATACTCTCTGGGTACACCAAATAAGAATGTTTTTATACCGTACTGCTATTTCCTGCTCTATTAAATAATAGAGCAGGAAATAGCAGTACGGGGTGCAAATGTTATTTCCTCTTACATTTTGGGTATCTACAGGTTGTTCTCGTTCAGATGGCGTTTCAAAGCTGGAGCTTCAAAAAGTTCTTAGACTGTGGCTGTCTATATATGTTTAGTCTCTGGTATGACTTTCATTTGGTTTTTTTACCTAGAACTAACCTAGTATGATAAACATTTTTTTCGCATACATCATTTCTTTAAAATGATTACGTTACGTCGTGTCTTTCTTGATCCAATGTCTAAAATGCTACGAACATTGGGTCGGATAGATTTTATAGGAACGGTCCACGTCAAAGATATGTTTACACTTTTGCACCTTACTCCATTGTAATAAGGTCCAAAGTGTAAACACTTTGGCGTCGACTATACATATATTATATTTGTTTCACATAAAAGCAATGCTCTATCAGAAACCTAATGCCAACCAAAATTTCAATTATCTTGACACACAATGACACTATGCTGCTGTCGCTATCCATCAGATTTACTATAACTTATGTGTAGGAAACCCGTACCATGGCATTATAAAAGACGTACCTAACGTACCTACATACATTGTACTATGTTTATAGCTAGAAGTGCCCACGTTCCAACTAGGTAGTTACCCCAAAACCTCCATTAAATAATAGACCAAGAGCTGGCCACGTCAGATAGGTCTCAATAATGAGAGCAACAAAACATGTCTTTTTTAGGGTTCCGTAGTCAACTAGGAACCCTTATAGTTTCGCCATGTCTGCCCGTCCGTCCGTCCGTCCGTCCGTCCGCGGATAATCTCAGTGACCGTTAGCACTAGAAAGCTGATATTTGGTACTAATATGTATATCAATCACGCCGACAAAGTGGTAAAATAAAAAGTGGAAAAAAATGTTTTATTAGGGTACCTCCCCTATACGTAAAGTGGGGCGTGATTTTTTTTTCATTTCAACCCTAACGTGTGATATATTGTTGGATAGGTATTTAAAAATGAATAGGGGTTTACTAAAATCATTTTTTGATAATGTAAATAGTTTCGGAAATAATCGCTCCAGAAGTAAAAAAAAATGTGTCCCCCCCCCCTCTAACTTTTGAACCATAAGTTTTAAAAATATGAAAAAAATCTCAAAAGTAGAACTTTATAAAAACTTTCTAGGAAAATTATTTTGAACTTGATAGGTGGAATAGTTTTGAAAAAAAATTCAAAATTATTTCTGAACTAAGTTTGTAATTTAACCGTATAAGCAGGTGTTTATTGTACCTGTAATTTCTACAAAATCACAATGAAATGACGTGTTTTTAAATAAAGTAAAAACGGTGAAAATCGGTTCACGCAATTTATTGCGTAAGAATTATCCCATAAAAATCATCATCCATACTTTAAGCTCGCGCGCAATAGTTTACTTAATTTGCCGATAGATGTCGCTGTACGTGGAACGCTCATATCATATCCTACATGGCGGTGTTATTTTAACTCTTAAGTGTCCCCACTTACTGTGACGGACGGAAAACTACGGAACCCTACACTGAGCGTGGCCCGACACGCTCTTGGCCGGTTTTTTATTTGGTTATATTGGCTATACTATCATTATTGCTAGAATTTTTCGGTCGGAATAAAGTAATACCAAAATAGGTAAAAACTACCGAAGTTATCTCATTTATAGAGGACAGAGCCTACAAACTTATATAGATGTCATATATAAAGGAAAAAGTGACCTAGGCCTCCGGTGCCCAGGGTTGACAGACACAGACAGACAGTGAGTTCAGTCGACAGAGCCTACATTTTAACGTCAGAACAAAAACATTTCGTATTATTGCGGAAACAACAACAGTAGGCGACACACTATGAATTACATTATACATCGTTTGGCATTACTTTGCCCCAACGGAAGCTTTTGGCAATGATTTAATCTAATTATCTACTTATATAATTTATTATAATTTTGCATTAAACGCAGAACAATAGGATTCGTATTCTCGAAGTAGTTTGCATTCTTTGACCTCCGCCAATGAACAGCTGGTGATGGATCATTAAATAAGAATAGTATAGCGAAGTAACTACAGGGGTTTCGTCGCTCTCATTATTGTGTCATATCTGACGTAGGCAGCTCTCCGTCTATAAGTAGTCACAAGCTCCGGTCGCAGTCAGCCTCCCGGCTCGGTACAATGGTGAGTCGTGTCCGGCGTACGGTAATGGTGCCTAAATGTCCACGGCTAACAAGCCTACGACGTCGGTGCGCATGCACACGCTGACGACTTCATGGAATATGTTGCGTTACATGAGAAATTCTGGCTGCTGCCGTATGACTGGAACTACAATGGGTCCCGCGGATGCCGGGCAGCAGAAGCAAGTCTTAGGCTGCCGCGGTAAAAACGAACACTACTTCGAACGAGCGGAGCGTAAGCGATGTGAAGTTCTTAGAAACAACTTAGCTACTGGGACGTCTCGGCATTTCGATGGCTTTTTACCCAGTCCCAGTAGCCGAAGTTGTTTGTAAGAACTCGCTCCGCTCGTTCGATTAAATCTGTATTCTATGGGATATTGGAATTAGGTGAATATATTGTAAACATATGATTTGAGGCTAGTCGGATCACCTGTTAGGGGGCGAACTGGATCACTATTCACTACTTTGGATACATTTTGTCAACTTTACATTAACAATGAATGAATGAATGAATGATCGTATAGACGTAGCAATTATTTAGGACGAAAGAACACATTTTTGTTATGGAGGTGCAGTAGTTATTCGGAGTATTTGAGGATGCCACTGAGCTTATTTCTTTTACGACAACTTGAGTTTGGGTAATAATACAAATACTAAAAATAGGTACCACGTATTTTTGAACTACGAGCCATATTGTTCGAGATTATTAAGGGAAATTGCTTCTGAAGTAGCAGGGCAGAGATCAGCACAGCACATTAGATCACCGCCGAAGCGCGAGCGTCTGCGAAGGTCGAATTCGCTCCTATACACTAAGGTTCGGTTTAAATGTTGATTTCATGTTACATTTATAACGAATAGTTTCAATAAAAAAGTTGCTCTAGAAGAGAAGTCAAAATATACCAAAAATACCATTTTGATCATGGTAATGGTAGTTAATCTCAATAATATGATATTGATTGTTCTTTATTTTATTTGTGCACGTGTTTTTGAATGAAACCCAATATTTAATGATGAAGTTTTGTTTGAACCGTGTTGCCTCTGAAAATGGGGCGTATCGGATATTTTTAGTGGCTTTCTATTTTAGTTGTCATAATTCATAACTCAGAGAAATAAACCAATGGAGTGGTAATTGTCAGGCGTCCCCCTCTGCCAAAAGTACAAGACCACTGGTCGTAGCGGTTATATAAAACTAGTTGTCGCGCGTCAAACGCCATTCAATGAATGTCAGTCAGCGCGGAACGATCTGAGGTAAAATGCCGAATTGCTGCGTGTTTTCATGTAAGAAAAGATCTGAATTATTTAGTTTACAGAAGGATAACGTTTCTTTTCATCTGTAAGTATAATTACGTCTAAATATCATCAAATAGTGCACGAAATTAGCAAAAAAACAAAAAATCAATCAAAAAGTGTTGCCACTTAATGGTACTACATCTGCTTTAGGGTAATTTTTAAACTTGACTCTTCATAGTACATTGTACCATCGGGTTCATAATTGCATACTCAATTTATCAATGAATTCATTCATAAATTGGGTATGCAATTATGAACACGATTACATCGAGGGAGGTAAGTGAAATATTGCAAACAAGAGTAATCGACTCCAGTGCGGCAGAAATATGTCCGCCATTATGTCATTCGTTGTCATTGTTATGGCAGGTTAGGCAATACACTTAAAAGATACTCCATGGGTTAGGCAGAGACCCATTCGGCATACAGCCATAATTGTAAAGCATTGCTCTGTTAAAAAAGCAGTGTGTCTATGTGTGTGCGTTGTTATTAAATTGTTTCTAAACATATTTGAATCGACTTTTAAATTATTGAAATTACATATTGAAAAATGAAAAGATTTGCGTCAGTACTTCAAAGGTAAAACTCATTCACACGCATAGCTTTTTAAATTATATATGTCGTCGAGGACCGCCGAGGGCAGGGCAGTAAGGTGGTTTGGAACTCAAAAAACTGACACTATAAGGATAACCTAGCCTATAGCACATTACGCACGGACGCACGGTAATGAAATAAAACATAAACACAGGTTTAACAACTGTATTGAATTCAAATCTTTTTAAAACCGTATTATGGGAAGGGCAATAAACTACTAGTGGTTCGGAAAGGAGCCCCAAATGAGAAGAACCAGCGTAAGAAACTCAGCGTATGTTTGCTGTACGGCACAATAGCTGAAATTTGTCTATGGTCTCAAAAATACAGCTACCATAAACAAATTTCCGTTTTAATAGACACATTTCAGCTAGTGTAATTAATTCCGCTCTAATGTGTGGCGCCCCTTAAGTGAAATACAATTGTAGATGCTTGAAATAACGATATTCCTGTTTAGAAATTAATTCGTTCCTTTATTTTCACCATACATTTTATGTAGCATTTTAATTTTGTATGGATTATACTTTATTTATTATAAGGTACGTTATACAAACTTATACCCTGAAATAGGCACTTTTAATTTCTGACTCTGGTATCACTGTACCTAACAGGTAAGTTTTAGTGATGGGATAGCACAAAAATAAATGTCGATATTAACATTAGCAGTATGTTGTACTTTTTATTTATAATAGAAAATGAAGAAGAGATATTAGAAATAGAAACACAAATTGGAAACAGATGCCCATTACAATCAAAATATCAACTGCGAAGGACTCTGGAACATCACGATGTCGCTAGTGACTGATTCATATTGTTCATTACAGTGAAAAATTCACTGAGGTGGATAGAGGAACGTCTAGTGTAATTGGAAGCACATTGGAACGGTAATCTAAACACGTGGGTTCGAATCCCGTGATGTTCCAGAGTTCTTTGCAGTTAATTGTTTCATTGTAATAGTTATTTGTTTCCAATTTGTAGTATTTTCCATTAAATATAAAAGCAAATACACATCAAAATATTAAATTGATAATATAAAAGTTATTCTAAATCAGCTTGCAAGATTTGTCCTGAACAAATAGACAAACTAACTTACGTAGAATACTAACATTGTAAGTAATATTCTGGTAGAAAAACTTGATATTTAATCACAACTTAACATTATAATTTTATCAATAGCTAAACCTTATACTTGGTAAAGAAACAAAAATATATAACTAACCTACGATCAATGTTTCTCTGCGTCCGTAGGAAACACCTTAGACAACCCTACACGTGATCCCTGGGTGGTGCTAAAAGAGTTACAAACTTGGCAGCTCTACTGTCCTACCTGGACCTCGCAGCACTCACTGGATTTTCTTAATTATCTGCTTTCCCACTACCCTAGGGAAGAAATGCCTATCCAGTGACATGTAGGCATACGATAAATAAATCTACGATAAAATGTGACCTTTTCAAGTCAAAGGTACATCATTATCGGTTGTCAATAAGGCGTTACCATAAAAAAATCATTTAGAAATTAACTCTATTAACAACCGACAATGATGTACCTTTAACTTGAAAACGTCACAAATATCGATACTTAAGTATATTATTATCGACGCGTTCCTCGCACTGTGTACGTTTACTTAAAGATGACATTATCTCGTTCACAGACAGGTTGTCTGTGTCTGTGTTTGTACTTGTGTGAGTATATTTTATGCTAGTGTTTGATAATTTTATCGTGTGCGTGTGTAGCGACGTCAATGGAAAATGCATTAGTGTTAACAGTATTTGTGTGCGTTTCCTCGTCCCCCGCGCCAAAATTGGCAGACTTTTTCTGATAGAAATTAGGGCGCGTCTCGCATCCGGTTGTTTTAATTATCAAAGATTCAGAATGAAAAGGAAACGCTAATTTTTAATTTGACTTTTAGTTTATATATTTCAAATAACCCTTATAGAGCAATGTATCATAAGTGACAAACAATGTATCTCATTAAAAACTGTCTTTATTTGATTTTAATGAATGGACTCTCTTGTTCCTTTAGCCGTCAACACAGTGAATCCTCCTTTTTGTAAAGGGTCGGCAACGACATGTGACACCTCTGGAGTTGCATGTGTCCATATGCTACAGTAGCTGCTTACCATCAGGCGGGCCGTATGCTTGTTTGCCAACGTCGAGGAATTAAAAATAAAAACTGACCCGATTCGCCTCGGTCTACCCTACAGTAAGTGAGTAATTTTAGTCTTTGTGATACGACTTTGTTGGCGTGATTAACACATATAACTGAATGTGTAAACTCATACTAAATTTCGGATTTCCTGTAGGTGTCAACACACTGATCTAAGCCGCGGACATGAACGGACGGACGGACATGGCGAAACTGTAAAGATTCCTAGTTGACTACGGAACCCTAAACAACGTAAGAAAATCTTTACTCGATTATTGGAATCATTAAATGTACCGTAATTGATGGAAAGTTCCCATGTCTCCTACCTGAAACTAAATAATACCGCTAAAAGCTCCTTACTTAGAACTCATATAAAACGATACTTAAGGTCAAGCTGAAGGGATAAGCACATGTGCCTTTTAATTACATTATTTGGCACGGGAACAAGCTAATATGCCGCAAAAACTATTTTGGTTTACATAATTTATCTCAGCAATAGCAACATACTAATGGGTTTACAAATATCAGTAATCATCTATTTATTTTAAAGGATTCAACTTTTCAAGGCTAAAATGCGCCTGAGCATTTACAAAGATTGCATATACACGGGAAAATTCGACCGGTGCAGCTGTGACCCGGGTGGCCAAGTGGTAAAGGCGTCTGCCGCGAATGCAGAAGACGCTGGTTCGATCCCAGCCCTGGGCACCGGAGGCCTAGGTCACTTTTTTCCTTTGTATATGACATCTATATAAGTTTATGATGCAACTTTTATTGAGGCGACATCACGGAACTGTTGAACCCGACAGTCCGTGTGTACTTCGCCTTACTTTCAGCGTTCAATCGGGATAATAAAATGGCATTTGCCTCACAAAAGAAAGTACCTACGTTCGACTGGGTCAAACATTATCGTGAAGCTGATAAAATTAACTCACGACTTTAACCCTTGCAGGTGTACCTAAGCTGAGAGTATCGTCCTTGCGTGAACAGCTAAGCTTTCTATTTACCTAGTTTCCACAAGGCAAGTTAAATATGTCAAGTCGCGGGATGCACTCTTTATTTAACTCGTCACCGTATATGGAAGAACATGCAGCTCGCAAATAGGTGGCGGACATTTTAATTGCTAAACCTTACTTGTAAATTTTTGAACACAGATAGTATCCGACCAAAATACCGCTATCCTATAGAAAATTTAATCGAGTTCAGAATCCATTGCCGGCTAAAATTTGCTTACTTTTCATTATCATTTTCTCACGTTCTAAGGCAATTATTTTAGGAAATGAGTAATCAAACTGATGTTAAGAAAACTGTAAAACTAACAGATATATTGTAACATTGTTAGTTATCTTATCTATTTATATCCATGTTGAACCTTTACCATATAGCCATAATTTTACTTATTCATAAATATTGAAGATTACTTCAACTCAGAAACTTGTTCAATTTTTTCCATCATATTTATCTTCTAAAATTTCTAGTAAATCATAATAGCAGGTATACCATTATTAATTAAATGAGATTCCTAAGCAAATTGTTATGTCACAAAACATGGCATAATTTAACTCAGGCAAAGTTATTGGTAGTAAAAAGGAAAGAGCGATCAATTTTGTTGTTATTTTTGTTACTCGCAAGTTAAACTACATGCTCCGCAGATGATGTAGTGTGTTTGTGCTGGTTATTTGTTTGAGGCGTAGCCATCATTTTTCACCATATTACGACAGCTGCTTCGGAACCGACACTAAGCGCTGTTATTGTACTAAATATCCCGTTATCAATGCACCATACAGTAATTATATAATCACGCATCGATCGACAGAATCCAACCGAACGTGTATTTTAACATTAAAAAATTATTACCGACTTGTAAATCGTTTACGATCTCAAGATTCCAATTTGTATAATTATAAACGCGCATCGCTTGTATATTTCGGTACGTATTATTACTGTGCAACTTTTAGATTTATGGCACTCTACAAAACTGTTTTTATAAAGCATTTAAACACTTTAGCCCTCGTTTAAGATAAACCACCAGCGCCAATAAAACATCGACATGACGGCAACGTAAGTGACCTGCGTCCATAAAAAGACAATGACTTAATTACTTTACAAAAGGAGTCAAGTCACCGGTTAAAATACTTTTAGTAAAAGACACACACGTCCCATTAAGGTAATAGAAAAATGGGCAACAAGAAGGGTTGTGAACAGCTGCAGCGTGCTGACAGAGTCATTTAGACGAGAAGAGGCGGCGAGAGCGTGCGGCGACCGCGGGTAGCGTGAGAAGTGCGCCGCGAGCCGGTGTGCAGCGTGCGCGCCCAATTCCTTATGCAAATGTGCGCGCGGCGCATCAGCCAGCTCCTCGCCGCGCCGGCACGCCGCCACTGCGTCCGCACGCCGCTCGCAGTCTCGCACCCGTTTCCTCGCTAACCATAAGTAAGCTCACGGCAAATGCACTTTTAGTGGTTTATTGTCCACATTAGAAAGGCACTAGACCTCGTATAGCTTTTTATGGTGCATCACAAGTTCACAACAATGGGGTTTAATAAACGACCCAGGAGGACTCGTTACGATTCAATACCTAGATTCGTAGATTATTTACACTGGAGAAGAAAAGCTTAACGAGCAGTAAAAATATTTACACGGATAGTCGAACTAATGTATAAGCAGTATCTCAGCAGCTCTCTTGAATAGTCAAGTTATATATTTTAAAGCTCTTGGTATGAGTAGATTTGTCTATCGCTAACAGTAAAAATTTTAACCTCAGATTTCTGTGTCAACATTAACTATCGTCAAATTGTTTCATCTGTTAGGAGGCAGCTTACAACATAATTGGACACGGGGTTCGCAGGTTAATTGACCTGAACGCCAGCAGTCCGTGCGTCGCGCCGATCTGTAAGAAAGCAGACTGGCAAAGTGCAGATTGAATCTGACAGTTGTGATGACACTGGTGGAATTAGAAGAGAATGTGCGCGAGCCAGTATCGGCGAGCGCGCGCCGTAGTCGAGGCCGACAATGGCGGTGCTGTCACGCTAAACGTTGAATCCCAGCGCCCGATCACGACCGCGACATCGGAAATCAATAATCGGATGATTTAGCCACCGCTCCGCGTGCGAACCTGATTAGACACGATAATGCTTGCCACGTCGCTCTGCACCGAATGTTCCGAAGCTGTGGGGCGATAGGTTATCGTCGCTTGAACCACATACAACTGTATTATTTCTACAAACGCCGACTAACGGAATGGCACATATTTTTCAATGATACCCATCTCATGAAACCGCGCACGACAATCCGATTTACAGTAACATATTCGATATCAATGGCAATAAGTTTTCCTTTTACGGCTAAGTGCACCGTAGCCATCGAGGTAAGTAACCAGGATTTGTAATAATACTGCCTAATAATAGACTAAGTGATTGAAGGCAGACATTACGAAGATAGTATCTAGTATCAGCATGATAAATTAATGGAGTAAACGTAAACGGCTTGTAATTGCAGAATACAGCAAGTATTGTAGGTTTAATATTTAATAGCCAAAAGGCAAACAAAACACAAAAAGGTCTCTCGCAAAATGCATAAGCGTCCGAGTTGGCGCTGCTGCCCATTAACTGTCTGCAACTCATCATTGTCTTAATACTATGATAAATGAAATTGCGCAAAGAGCGCAGATCTTAGTGCTGCACTTAGTTGGAACAAAGTCTAATTACATTTCGTGAGGTATCAATGAGTGGCGCAATTATGTCAGTGGTTGTATGTAATCGATACCGCGAGCGCATTTCCCGGCTGTTTCGCCGACGTATCTAGAATAATGTACCATTACCATGATTTATATCGGAGCGATCACAGGGCTAATGGCGGAGGTAGGGCCTCCCAGCGTTGCGCATATGGGTTCACATTCACAGTGTCGGTAATGAGAGCGCCGCCCGCGCCACCCCGGAGCGGTACGCGAGCGCATCGGGGTGCAAAGTGCACCCGCAGGCCACGCTAACGCAACACCAAGGCGCAGCAGAAGTAAACTGGCATATAGATTCTCCGGGACACGAGTACGTACAGATTCAAAATTGCATGGACACATCTATATATACATAAGAAGAAACTGACTGACTGACTGACTGACTGACATATCAACGCACAGCCCAAACCGCTGGTTCTAGAGATTCCAAATTTGGCACATAGGTTCCTTATAAGGTCT
The DNA here is from genome assembly GCA_947086415.1 of Pammene aurita. Taxonomy (NCBI): domain Eukaryota; kingdom Metazoa; phylum Arthropoda; class Insecta; order Lepidoptera; family Tortricidae; genus Pammene; species Pammene aurita. The sequence continues at coordinate 36,329,138 of OX352291.1, forward strand.
AGGGGTGCACTAAGAAAGGATTTTTCAAAATTCAACCCCTAAGGGGGTAAAATGGGGGTCCAAAGTTTGTATGGCGAATCAAGATTAGTTAGATTATTTTATTCGAAACTTCACAGGAGTATTCCTAACGATAAATGAGTAAACACGTGTTTAGGGTTTTTTTGAAAATTCAACCCCTAAAAGTGGCAAATGTGGTCACAAAGTCTGAAAATCAACATATGGGTATCGTATCCTTTTTGAGTACTCATAGTACGCGGGCGAAGCCGCGGGAAAAGGCTAGTTATTAATAAATTTTGAATCTCACTGTACATACCTACATAGATCACGCGTGTACGATAAAAGAATATACATGATTATATGGTAACTATATTTTCTGACACAAAAATTTTGATATGTTACTAATTTGTGTCCCCTAAATATAATATCTGTCCCCGACAAATATTTTTGTTACTTAATTAATACAGATAAATATAAGTGCACTACAAAAAGTTCAAATAAAAAAAAAACCAAATGCATATCAAAGCGACGTTTTGATGTTTGTTTGGGATTTGTTTGATGCGCAAGTCAGTATTTCAGTTAGGTTATGGTTATTTTTTTGATGTGCCTTTAAATACCATGAATAAATACGGTCTCCAAAATTGTATCATCTAGATTCCAAATTTGCATCCAAGATTACACTTAGGTCAGGTTTGTTTCCTAATGTTATGAAAAAATACCCAACAAAATGTCAAAATGGCGTGAATAAATTAGTTACAAAAACCAGCACTCCATTGTCCACGTGGTCTTGTTTGTCCTACTCCAAGAGTGTTTTTTGCAAAGCCGGAGGCTATGAAGGCTGAGGCTGGTCGTCGAAGGCGACCAAAAATACAAATCTGCGGAGGCGAGTGTGGTGACGGATCTATTACTTAATTTGTGTACTGATAAAAAATTATGATGATTGATAGTTCTTACCAGAGATAAATTTTAGGGTGGCCGTTTTATAATTATTTGTTAATTACATTATTTTATTTTGGTGACACATCTAGTAGGTATTTTAGTGACCAACTTTATTAATTGGGACATGGACTGTACATGTATTTGGTAATCGTTTAAATACATTAATTTCTGTTCGGTAGTCAATAAGGTATTTGCCATAATTTTGAAGCGTTTAGTAAACGCCACCAAACCTAAATAAATAATGTAGTAAATTTTTGTTTTCTGTTTCCAAGGACCGGAATATCGAGTCCTTCTTTTCTTCCTGGCTGTATATATCCCATATCATTTGGGGTCAGCCCTCCTTTATGTTTCCGCCACAATGCACGTTTTGTGTTGTCTCCGAATTTATCTCCACCAATCTCAGGTCCTTTTTAATGGTTTGACTCCATGTCGCTCCATGTCATATCGAGTCCACACATATAAAATTTACAAAATAAATAATGTGCTTGAAGAAACAATATCGATCTCAGAATTTAGTAAAGATCTATACCTGCGCTAAGGTACTAATTTGTAAGTACTTACTGTTTTGTTTGGTATACTGCCAGAACAACCAATGTAAATGCATGAAGAACCTTTAAAATGTCCAAGATGACACTAAATTGAAATATAAATCATTCAATTCACAGTAATTTGGAACAGTTACCTCAATTACAATGTAATTCATTACTATTAAAATGCGTGGACAATCAAAAGCAAGCAAAAAATATCGAGTAAAATTGCTGGATGTCTAGTGGCGTCTCATTACAGGCACGGTGATTATCCAATTCGATCGCCGTTAAATGTCTGTAATTTTCGTAGAAGCTGCTCGACAACAAGCCTTATTATGAACGAAAATAATAAAATTTATCGTGGAGCCACACTTTAGCAAGGCGCTGTCGTCTAGCCGTAGAGCAGATACTCTGCAAGTGCACGTGCAAAAAAGGAATGACGAGGTAGGGTGAGCAGAAAGCGAACAGAGCGGTGTAAAAGGAAAAAAAAACAAACATGCATGACCATTCGCGTGATATCAAGTGCCAAAGTACAGGTGTTTGACATCGCTTTCAATCACTTTGGCCATTGCGCAATTAACAGGGGTCCCTCATCCATAGACCAGGAGGTACTCGTATAGACTGTCTATCAGTTTCACTACTACCTATTAAAAGCTTACCTATAAATTTAACTGCAAGCGTCAGACGCTGTGCTGCCTGTTTGATTGGAATGCGTGTTGTAAAATATATTATGAGTGGACGCGAAATATTTACAGCGAATTGATTTATGGAGCTGTCGCACAATGGCAAATCGTAAACACGATATACCGACAGTAGACTTAAAACTCAATCTTGACATATACCGGCAGCAGACTTAAGACTCAATCATGACAGCGGACATATTTAGGCTCAGAAGAAAGAGATAAATATTTAGTGCTGGCATGACGTGATAACTGCCAGAGTTTAAATTTATGTTTGTTGCTGTTGTTCTTGTAAGCAATTGTGTTTTATTGAATTTAACTTATTTTAAGTGAACAGGAAATCAATAAGCCCTGGGGTACTAGCACCATGTACTTTTTAGAATTATGCATGCGTCTGCTGTTTAGTACAGGTGTATTGCAAAGCAATATGCAAGTACTGACGATTAATGAGCTTTGCCACGGACGGACGATGGACCCACCGTCGGCTATTGCAAAAGTAAATAATTTTGGTGTTTATTTAAATAATGAAAACCCACATACACTCGCTATTAACTTAGAAAATATTAAGTCAATAGATGCCTACAAACATGGTGACCTGCTGTAATGTAATACGACCAGGAATCTTGCGGATAATTCCTATACGACTAATTTAGTTGAGACTTTCTGTAATGCATTAGCGAAACATGAGCTATACCAATACAAGACGTAACTACAACATTTTACAAGCTCACTAAATAAACAGTTTAAAGCAAAAGTAACCTATATTAGACTCAGACAGATAAAATCAACGTTAGCTTTATTGATCTACAAAATATTGACGTGCTAGTACCATCGATATGCGTTACTTTATCAGCATTTAACTGTCAAATTTTATCGATCGACGTTTTGCTCGTGCAGTAGGCCTGTCAGTGACGTCACGTTCGTGAGTATCTCGGTGTATGATTGCTGTATAACACGGTTATTATACCGTAATATAAGTATAGTTCGGTGCAGTAAATCACGAGCTGGCTTTCCACGGAGCTGCTTTAAGCGACATCACATGTTAGATATTACAAGATATAATAAACACAATTTAGTAGGGTCATTAAAATGCAAATCTATGCATACCTACTCACATTGCAGATATTTAGAAATAAACGCAATCCAAGTAAATCCTTAAGTAGGTAATATAAATTAAAGCGTTAAGTTAAAAGACAAGAAAAATTAATAAAAAAAATTCACATGTAAGTAATTTTTATATTACACTAGCTGTGCCCGCGGCTCCGCCCGCGTGGAATTCGGTCTGTATCAGTAAGCGGCTAATTCACCCCTAATTTCTCCCCCGCTACCCTGGAGGCGGAACTTGAAGTAAAGTTGACAGATGGATTTATCCTATTAATTTTTATTGGCATGATTTAAACGACATGGAATAGTAGGTGTATATCGGACGATACAGGACCACTTTTGTATTTATACGTTCAATCCACGGCAAATATCATCCAAATCGATCCTCCAGTCAAATCAGTCTAGGCATGAAAGGTAAGAACAGGCGCGGTTGAAATGGGGGGGGGGGGGTCACAAATGCAGAAATGTTTTTTTTCTATTTGAGGAATTAGTAATCCTTAAGGGGTGATTTCCGGTGCAAAAAAACCGGCCAAGAGCATGTCGGGCGATGCTCAGTGTAGTTTCGTAAATGCCGCCCTGTTACGGAACATCCGTTCAAACGGTCGTTTATTAAGGGATATTTGGCGGCGCTTACGTCAGTTTATTATCCGGCACATCCTTTCACTATGTGATTTTGACTGATAATTCAAAAACGGCTGAACCGATTTTATTCAATTTAGTTTTTATTGTTCTTATCAGGCCTCACCAAATTTTAGCTTTCTAGTGCGAACAGTAACTGAGCTAGACCGTGGACAGACGGACGGACATGGCGAAACTATAACTATAACTAATATAAGGCGAAAATATAGTTGACTAAAAAGAGATAAATAGTAGTTTATGTAACTGTTACGTAATAAGGCCTAATTATGTACAGAAGCATACACTGCTTTACCTACACACATATTAAAAATCCACTGAAACCATGGGTGCCGGCGGTCGGGGGGGGGGGGGGGGAGGGGCGGATTGTGATTACGTTACCGTAGGTAATGAATTTTCATACGTTTTTACCACACTGTCACAGATAAGACACTGATGTTACGTTACTGGTTGCAATAATTGTGGTAATTACATACTTCAAGGTAAGCACATCACAATGCACTAATGAACGTCAGAGAAAAATAAAATACGTGAGTGTCGTGGAACACTCTGTTGGAACGAAGTTATGTTATTTAATTTTATTTCTTTTTTGACTTTTTCGTAAATTTTGTGGTTTTTATTTTATTTGTATTTTTTTGAAATTTTTGAATTTTTTGAAAAATATAGAAATTTTGCAATTTTTGACATTTTTGACATTTTTTACTTTTAGGTTCTCGACTTTTTTCACTTTGTCACTTCTCACTTTCACTACACTTCACTTCACTTCACTTCACTTTATTCTATTTTATATATTTCTTATTTCATTCCATTTTACATGTTTCTCAATCGTATGGGTGTCGCGTTTTCGTGACGTGACGCTTTTTCGTGACGGTCACGTGACTTTTTTTCACCTAGCCCCCCATCCGCGAACCGTCCAATAAGGATTTTTCATCTAAGTACGGACAGCGGTTATTGGTTGTTTCTTCCCCATGTAAACTTTCACCCCTTTTGTATCCGTTTAAAGGATAATTTCCGAGATAAATCTATTTTATTTCCTTTTTTAATTAATTATCTCCATACCAAATTTTATCTAAATCGATTCTGCGGTTAATAATTCCCTATACAAATTTCCAACTCTCTTTTCACCCCTTTAGGGTTGATTTTCGGAGTGAAAACTATCATTTGTCCTTTCTTGAGACCCATACTATACCAAATTTCATCTTTATCAGTTCAGCGGTTAAAAAATCGTCATACCAACTTCCAACCCCCTTTTCGAGGTGAAAGGGTTTATTTTCGGGATGAAAACTATTCTGTCGTTTCTCGGGACTCAAATTATCTGCATACTAATTTCTATTAAAAAATCTCCATACAAACTTTCAACCCCCTTTTCACCACCTCCAGGGTAGATTTTCGGGATGAAAACTATTCTTTGTCCTTTCCCGGGACTCAAACTATCTCTACACAAAATTTCATCAAAATCCGTCCAGCCGTTTTCACGTGATAGATGTATAGATAGATAGTTTTTATTGAAAATACCTTTCAGGCTTCACTTCCATTATTTTTTTCAATTTTTTTTTGGACGAACGGTTCTAAAGTAAGGTGGGGGGGGGGGGGGGTTTCAAGATGAAACTATCCTTTGTCCTTTCTCGAGACCCATACTATCTCTATACCAATTTTCATCTAAATCTGTTCAGCGGTAAAAAAATCCTCATACCAACTTCCAACCCCCTTTTCACCCCCACAAGGGTTTGAAAACTATCCTATGACGTTTCTCGAGACTCAAATTATCTCCATACTCATTTCTATCTAAATCGTTTCAGCGGTTAAAAATTCTCCATACAAACTTTCAACCCCATTTTCACCCCCACCGGGGTTGATTTTCGGGATTAAAAGTATATATTATCCTTTCCCGGGACTCAAACTATCTCCATACAAAATTTCATCGAAATCCGTTCAGCCGTTTTCACGTGATGCGCGGTCAAATAAACAGACAAACAGATAAACAGATAAACAGACAAAAATTCTAAAAATTGTTGGAACGTGTTCTGTTATCGATTCTAAGTATCCCCAGCCAACTTTTTTTCGATTATCTTCCATGTACAGACTTTCGACCCTCTTCAGCTTTATTATATGTATAGATACTTCAGGTAGCAGGTAGTATCAATAGATTAATATATTTGTATTAAGCTACAAGTAAATTATGCAATCTACAATCTAACTTATTTTAATGTTTACTCTATACATGTTCATAAATACAAAAGAAAACACGAAGGTGATAAAGGTACCCAACCGGCACTCAGTATATACTGTGAGTGCACATATTTATTAAATTAAAAAACGAATTACTCCGACAATTAGCGTACATTAAGAACTCCTAAACCTGTCTACTTAATACGTAAGAGATACTAAATACACCTATGAAATACTTAATGCGCTGATGTAAATGTGTGAATATACTGTAAAGGAGAAACTTAGATGCATTAGTGCGCCTTTTGTTTCATTTTCAGTATCGCTAACTCAATCACTCGGAACGGCGGTTATATTTCAAAGCGACATGCGTAGTAGCGACCTTAAAAGGTTCCGTTCAAGCGCGATACTAAAAGGGCTGTGCCGTCGCATTAAGGATTCCTCGACGCATGCTGATGAGCACGAGCAGCCTTGCTAACTCGACTGACAATCGGATGTGAAAAATACCATCTAGTTCCGATGCATACATGCACTAATGGACGCCATTTCTACACCAAGTTTGGTCTGCATTTACGGTTGAGAATTTACCGTGCAGATAGATGACTTGAGATTTCGATGGCATTTTGAAATTGCAATAGGTATAGTACGATTCTTATACATGACGGAGTTAGAGTTACTTCAGTTGCTTCTTTTTTAATCATCGTTAAAATAAATGGTTGTCTGGATTAGGCACTTCGTAGTTCTCACGGCAAAGCCAAACTAAATAGTTATGTCCTACTAAATAGTATTAAATTCCTCAACACTCGACAGGGTCGAACACCTGTGTAACACGCAACATGAGATAAGTACAATGTAGTACCTGACGCCCTTATAATTTTTTCTGTAAGACTATTATCTCTACGAGCTCATAAAATGGTTAAAACGAAACAAGTTCACGCATTGATTAGCTCAGATCATCGTTTGATTATTCAGCGAGGCGCCAATGGTCATGTCGTGCGTAGAGCTGGCAAGGCGAGACACAAGTCTAGTGGCAAACGGCCGCATTAACAACCAGCCGGCTGATAGCTACCGCCAGTCGCACTCTTGACTCACCAACCTACAAAATCCTTCGGAGATCGGCAAATCTGCTCATGAAAATTCATAAGCCGTCATAAATGTTTAAATATAAAACTGGAGCTATACAACGAATACAGAGCAGGTACACTTAATAACCATCAGTACTTACAATGTTATAATAAGTCTAATAATAGTACAATACATTCTGATAGGTAAAGATCAATACTTGCTCATTTATAAAGTCCGTCGCGTGGCCTGCGTGAAATAATTAAGAGGCGCCAAAGGACATGTCTGCGGGTTAAAATTATTAACGTACTAATTGTATGTAATATCGCAAAACGTGCGCCTATACTAGCGAGCCTCGCTGAAGAACACCAGACCATTTATTATACATTTTATCATACTAGATTACCTATATTATTCGACATTCTTTGGCGTATACCTTTACATGACTTTAAGAGATAATAGTATGCTAATGCACAAGAATAGATGTTCCCTGGGTCTTGGAGGATGTAAAATAAAAATAGACGTTTCAAATTGATCAAGAATTTATATTAATAGACAAAGCGTATAAAAAGACAAAGTTTGCAGTTGCAACAAATAACCAGCGGTAGGAATTTATTCAGGCATTATTCTCAAGATGGACAATAAGACCAACAAAACTGTATCTAAGGGTGCAACTTGTTTAATTGGTCAGAAGTTCGCGTTTCGCATATCAACGACATTGTTGCGTACAATTAGGGATTTTCTAACGCGACGCGGTCTCTATAAGGGTGTTCCTCATTAGGCGGATACATGCACCCGCTCTGCGCGCCGCCGCCGGGTATCTTCCGCCGCGCCCGCAGATGCGCGCTGTTTCGCCCGCCCCGTTTTAATATTCATTTTAAAAATATCAGATTATATATGGCCACTATCAAAATGCGACATTTAATGAAAAACACCATTACAATTTATAGTGTACGCCCCGTAAGTAACAATGTACATAAATTGGTCGCCAGCTCGTGCAAGTTGCAACTAACTGCACATCGAAAAACGAATAAAACATGTGCCGGTTTACTAGATATTACAACGTATCACACTTGAAAAGGGTTAGTTATTATTATGCATGATACGGCATCTTAAAAAGGCTCCATTCAGTTGTAAATAAAAATGAAACAAGCGGGAGCAAACCCGTCCCGTAAAACAGCAATGTGAGAGCTGTCAATGAGCGATTTATCACTTGGTAGATCGGCCGTGGGGCTGTTGCTGAAGCGAGAGAGCAGGAGTTGCTTGGATGTGGACGAGAGAGACGAAAGGTCAGAGGGTTCCTCCGTCGGGCGGCAAGGACGCCGCGCAAGGCCGTTGGCAAGAATAAGCTTGCGTAGCTGCCGCCTACCCTTGGACCGTAATCAAACCAAACGCTGCAATACAGATAATCAAACCCCAATTTTTTTCCAATTTATACTTCATTATTGTGTACAGCGTATAACTACTACGAAAGTGATGAACGCTTGAATAGCATTAAAACATGCTATTCAACCGTACATTACCGCGATATGAGAGAAAATTCTTAGACTTGATTTAAAGAAACGGTTCTTCTTTATTTACTTGAAAGTCATATATTGCCCTGAAGTAAAATTATACGTCGTCTGCAAACATAAAACGTATGAAATATGAAACTTAAACGTCAATATGTAACAGTAAAGGCGAATGGCGCTTAAAATGACTTTAAGTTTATTATAAACGATAGCGATTGAATTGTCACGAAACGTCATAAGCGTGTAAACTAATTAAATATTATAATGTATTGATACTAATACTTGTAATGATATTTCAAGTTCAATATAAAACATTCCTTACTGTAGTTAATGTTCCATTAACTATAAATCTACAAATAGCTACGTCGGAGTAGTCATGGGACGTTTGCAATGGCGGATTCCTAAATTAAGAGTGCGTAACGCCAGTCCTATGCCATAACTCCAAAGCTCAGTGGCTATTTACTTCAATTATATTGGTCCTATAATAAAACTACATGTTAAGGCTATCCGCATTCAAAGGAAAGCGTGTTTTATGAAGAACATGTACAGAAAATTGGAAAACGTGGGTTAATAACGATTATGATGTGGCGGTAAATTCCTGTATTGGTGGGTACCTTAGTCGGACGACAGTAAATATATCAGGTTTTCCCTGCAAGGAATTTCTTCCTCATCTTAAGCTTTTTATATACATGACAAATCCGAAAAAACGTTTAATTCTAAACCGACATGATCGTGCAAAACATAATATTTATAGGGTTAGTAAAATATATACATTATTGGAGCTGTAACTCACGTCAGCACTTCTCGTAACGTCGACAGCTGTGGAATTTCAGTGTAAGAGATATCCTTATATGGATAAAGTATAATTTTAAATTCAAATCTTGCACTCCTATTACTTACTCCACATTTTCTCTAGGTTTTTTGCTCACAATCTTCGCACTCATAATAAATAACTAGCACACATTTTGCAGAACATATTATATTATTGGTGTATAAAAATACTTGTAGCTTTGCAATGGAAGTAAGGAACTATGTAGTCCCGCCGACGGCGTTAAAAAAAAACGACCCATGATGACTCACACATAATCCAGACTAACAGGTCCGCGGTGTTATTTATAAATCCCATATCGTTTAGTGGGGATCGGAAGCTTGCTCAAGACCTACATAATAAACCTTCCAGTACAAGCTATCAACATCAAGGTATTGTAAGAATTTATTATCGATATTACACTATTAAAAGTAAAAGATACTAATAGCAGTTTTTAATATTTACAACGTGAAAAAAAGAATACTGTTGAGCATTAGTTAGTTTAGTACCAATAAATATAGGGTACAAGCAAGCGCATTTAAGTTATTATTTAAAAAAAGAGCATACTTATATAAAATAAAGTGGGTTTTATACACTCTGCTCTCTCTGCTTGCATTATTGCCAAACAATTCGTATTTTAATCGTCGAGGGCGGGTAACAAAATTATAAAAATATTTAAATTATTCAGAACTTAAATTCCAAAACCTTAATAAAACAATGTTTTGTTTACTAAGACTTGATTATTTAACTATTACTTCAAATCATTAAATTTCATGTTAGTACGATATAAAACAATAGGCAATAATAATGACCCCTGGATCAGAAGACGTTCTGATGTTTTAAAGTATTACAAGAAGGAATCGCAGAGTATTTAACACCATTAGTAAATGTAGATTAGACAAAATTATGTACTTAGAGTTTTCCCATAGCCGTGTTTAACAGTGATTACTAATTTCTGGCTAAATCTAGGACGCATTAGAGTTCATTGCGTGCGAAATGTCAGCATTCTAGGTTAAGTGGTTCAAAAGTTATAAGGCTATTATGAAGAGTAAAGACAATGATACGACGGTCCCGTTTCCCCTTGATGCTTGCCGAGCGTTGGAAAAAATATTGATGAATAATGATTCAATATGAGCAGAATTTGCAATACCTGTTTTATTTTGCATTCAATGCGCAAATATAAAAGCAGCTCAATTGAAAGATATTGACCTCAGATTGAGGTGGATGTCTGATGATCGATGATGGGATTAAAGTTAGCTTAATTGATATGTTAGGTGGCGCTCGGACAAGTATCCGGCTGTGCGAGCGATCGTGACCGGAATCTAGAGCGTCCGTAATGATCAGAGATACAATGATCACATTTCACTCTCAAAGTTGATTTTTGTTCAAAGACTATTCACGCGCTACTCTAATTTCATTTATTGACCATAAGTATTCCGATGCGGAAGATTCATCAAATTTAAATTTATGAAGAGCATTAAAATCATGTTCGTGACTTTTGTGAGCAGATCAGCATTTTATAATACATATATATTGGTCCTCAAATTGACAACATGGTAAAATTGATAAATAATGATTTGTAATTGGAAAACTGTTTTATTATATAAAAATGTCGAAAACGGAACCCTTATAGTTTCGTCATGTCCGTCTGTCCATCCGTCCGTATATCACAGCCATTTTACTCGGAAACTATAAGACGTATCGTTGTATTGTGTTTGTTTTGTATTTAGTAAAATTGCTAAGAGAATATGTTTAGGGTAGGGCTGCACTCCATACAAACCAATTGTGAACATTTCTTTACCAAATATCAACATGATACACATCAATCGATAAGTCTTTAAAAATAACATTGAGGTTTGTTTGAACATTTTTTGATTTAGTGAACATTTTCCGAAATAAACACCCCGAAAGTCTAAAAAATTGTGTCTGGCCCTGTAACTTTTGACCCAGAGATAAAAAAAAATATGAAAAAATAGAGAAAATACATAACTGTATATTCTTTCGGAAAAATTGTTTTGAACATTATCGGTTAAGTCGTTTTTGAGTCATCTCCAAAAAACTTCTTTCATAAGCAGATACGACCTTTTGATATTAGTTTTTTCGATAGTATATACAGTACATACATAAGTTTTAAAATTAAGGCTAAAAGTTTAGGCTAGGCTAAGCTAAACCTTAAAAATTGGGTTGTTTTATCCTCCATAAACTCTTGGGTGGAATAGTAAGTTTTTTAAATACTCGTAGATAAGACTTGAGCTTAGTTTTGAAAAGGCGCTTTCTTCAACACACTCTATTTCATTTGGTATCTGGTTATATATTTGTACTGCTCTATATGTATAGTCGGAGCCCTCCATAATGCGTGGTCCCACACGCACTTGGCCGGTTTTGTTTCTTATTTTAATATCGACTGTGTGAATTATTCTGTAAAATTCAATTCTCATATCACCCAGACATACGTAGGTACCTATAGTGGCTGGTTTAGCAGAAAAAATACGGTTTTTCGTGAACAAGAGATTTCCTTCTGTATAATTATTCCTTAGGACGTAAGGTACTGGTCCCACCAAGAGCGAGTAAGCGAGTAAAGTTAAGCGAGTAGCATTACATTGCGGTTTATCGAGGTGCAGAGTGATCGATCGACCTTTCAAGGCCCGCGATGTAATGCTATCTACTCGCTTAACTTTACTCGCTTACTCGCCGCCGGTGGGACCAGTGCCTAAGGATGGATTTGAGAAGTGGAGCCACTAAGATTTTTAATGTAAATTTTGAGGGGGAGGCTCAATTTTATTTTGATTAAGTTATGTCAGTTAAGCTACTAGGTCAAGTTTGGTATCGTTTTCGTATAAATTGAGGATGCCGAATTCGTTTATGGTATCATTTTGACACCGTTCCGAAGCAAAAACATACGGAAAATAGCTAATAAAAGAATATCAGAAGAATCGTATTTGGTTGTACTTAAAAAAATCCAATTGTCAATTATTTTCGACAACGGCATGACTTTTGCCCGTCACTCCTCGTCGTTTGTTTTCGCTGACAAAAATAGCCAATCAGTAACAAAGCCGACATAATTAAAAGGCAAGAACAAGAAGCAACAAAAGAATTGATTTTGCGCTAGATACAATTCAGAACGATCAGTATTGAAGGCGATCGGTGCTAGTAAAAGTGTGGCGCCTGATAGACAGCCGTCAAGTGTTTTATTCATTTTAATACAAAAGCAAGTATCGATCAAAGAGACAAAGTTAATAATTTGCTTAGTTTGAGCCATTAACACGCTTGACAGCGTGAGCATGAATCAATAATGTTTAATTATCTCTTATTTTATTAAGGCCATAAGGTACACAGCCTGTGTTAAATGGTCACAGGAAGTTTCGGCGCTACATTAACAAGCTTAAGTGGGACTGGGCATCTCTGCCGCATGCATCTGGAACAGTGGGCTAAAATGGTTACCCAGTGGGACCCACGACACTCTCCTTGATGGCGGGACGAACTGGACTCATTTACACAGAATGGTGGCAAAATTAAAACCGGGTCGAGTGGAGAAAATAAGGGGAGGCCTTTACCCAGCAGTCCGACACCGAAACAGGCTCATATTTTTTTTTCGAGAAATAAACACGCGTGGGTGATTTCTTTACTACCACGACGGTGGCAAACAAGCATACTCGCATGACGGTAAGCAGCTATCGTAGCCTATAGGCGTCTGCAACTCCAGAATAACTAATACAAATTCGCTAACTTTCGATACAATACAATGTTTTTGTGTAAGAAAATGTGCTACTTTTTACTGATCAAAATAAGATACTGTAAGTTAACGAAGGTTTGCGCTTCCCATAGGTTGTCTGCGAATTGTTTTACCTCTACATTTTCTATTTGTAACTTGTATGTGCAATCATGAGTATACTATTTATGTTATGTTATGTATGATAATGTGTATAGCCTAAAACCACTATTTTTGTCACAGCTTGTAAAAGTATAATTATACTTGTCTTACGTTGGGAGATTTAAAAATTAGTGCTAACACGCGATTAATCCGTTTAATTGTAATTAAGCATGTAATATTGTCTTCTGTTACCGCGTTGACAAGCGCCAACTTTATCACTTTTTTACATTAGCGCTGAATCGAGAATGCAGGGCACTGGACGCATTGGTCTAATTTGCTTTCGTATACTTCTATTACGGTCTATTGCTGTGATATGTATAACAAAATTGTCACACGCCAACATATTTTTTTAATTTTCAACCTGTCTCCTTGGCAACAACAGCAAGGCTAGGGTCGATGGATTCAATCTACACCAACGGTATAGGTAATAATAATGATGAATTATGTATCTCTACCAATTCAAAACCCTATTTAAAAAATGGACTATATTCATCTGTCTAACAATTTCTTAGAATGAAAGAAAAACCAATCATATATTTGTTAAAACAACAATAGGTATGGCGCTGCAGGAGCAAATAGCTCAATGGGGTTGGTTTTTCGTGTCTATGACCGTGATGATCTTGCTTATATATAAAACAAGAAATAGTAGGTACATTTTTAGGGTTCAATAGTGACGAAGCAGAAACTGCTTGAATCATAAATCCTGCTGGCAAATACATAATATTATTTTAGTAGAATCTACATAGATACTTTTTATCATTGCAAGGTATGTAATTTAGTCCGTTTATAGCTATAAACATTTTCAGTTTTATCGCTTACTTTTGCGTCAGCGGACTCCAATGGTTAATGCTGGCTCGCACTTGTTCGTTGAATTTTTTCATGATGAATGACAAGCTTATTTGCATGAAATTAGCGATCAGCGATAGGTGTGAGGGCGAGTGCCGCGATGGCTGATAGCCGGCGCCCGAGAGACCAACAAGCTTCTCATTAAGCGGATCAATTCAAAATAAATCGTACGGATTTTTCATTGGCGATTAATTTGCCGGGCGAGATCGAGTAACGGTGTTCGCGTGCCATTGACATTCGGCTGTGATCGCCCGCGCGGCCACCACCATCCCATCCCCGTTGTACACCGATACCTACATAAGTTAATTTACATGCCGTAGTCGCTAAAAATAAATCGGTTTTTAATTTCAATATATCCGTTATTGAATACATTTAAGCTGATAGGTCAATGATATTTTCAATAAAAGTATGAGATCTGTTTGGCTCGGATTATGTTTTAATAATATAGGTAGGCTCAATATTTATTAACAGCTATTTATCCCCCTGACGACGGATTTCATAATTTGCTACTTTAAATTTGGTAGATTTAGTAAGTTCATTCCCGAAACACAGTTTTGATTTTGATATAGCTTCCACTTTTGGGAAATTAGAGTTTAGTCGCCAGTTCATTAGTCATCAACGTGTCAAAAAATTGCACGTACTTCTAGCATTAAGTAAAACTTTTAGTTATTTATTCTCCATTGAAGCGTTTCCCATTCATAAATGTTTCTTTTGTTGTTAGTGATGAGCTTGGTAAGAGTTCAAGGCCGAACGTTGATCAGCATTACTTGTCAATTTGGTTCGAATGGTGTCTCCGAAAGACAATGCGGTCCGCTGTCCGTAATGCGGTCTCGAGTGCCGGAGTAACGTTTTTATTAAATAACTCAACCACACGGCTCCGGTAATGAATGAGTCGACGTTCCACCGGACCACAAAGTTCGGTTAGCGGTTTTTTTGCCTACTGCTCTCTTTCCTTCGATTGATTTCTATTATTATCTGGCATGGAACTGAAAATTGTAGCACTGTATGATTTAAACAGCGGCTTGGCATCCCTTTCGGGTACCTACATTTAACGGGAGCTTGTCATTTAATAGCAATTTTAAACATCTTTTTTAAGAACATATTTTGCTTAATTGCACATAAGGCACGTGGGCCGTGATTTAAAGAGGTGGCCAAGAGGTGTGTTATTTCATGCTTCCGCTAAGGTCCATTTAGACAATCATTAGACCGTTAAAGATGCAGTGGTTATTAGTAGTATAAGGTCATTTTTTTCCGACAGCAAGTTAAATTCAATGTTGAGTAGTTGTAAATACGCGACCGTTTAAAATGTATTTAAAAGCTTTGCGATCGTAAATCAAGCCCCTAGTGTGCGTGAGCATTTTAGGTTTGAGTGCATATACATGATAACGTGGCCGCGCGGTGGGAATAACTACAACTTCTCGGCCAAGTTTAATTTAAAAGTCAATAATGACCAAGACGCTGTCGTCCGTTATTATTGCGATGTAGAAAACAACAATTTTGATTTTTTTTTTCTTGGGCGTTGAATGTGTCTTGAAAGCAGGTCTGTACCGTGCAAGGATAACAAATAAGACTAATATGATAGCATAGCGTGTACGACTTAAAAGTAAAATAGGCGATTAGCTTTAATAAACTTATGTGTAGACTAAGAGCTGGCTCCGTCAGAAATGACACAATAACGAGAGCAACGAAACCCCTCTATAGTTAGTATGCTATACTATTCTTAATAATAAACCTGGCAGCTATTCGGCGGCGGAGGTCAATGAGACAGGCCAGCAAACTTTTAAGTTGGAATAAGATAATACCAAAGTACGTAACAAATGCCGAAGTTGTCTAATTTGTACCTACAAATTTGTTTACCAGTCTGGTTTTAACCAGTGCGCGGCAAACTATGAACAGTTTGTTGTATTTTTATATTACAAATACCAATTTCCACCGACTTTAAAAAGATTTAATCGAAACATAATTATTTTACATGTTTTTTTAAAGTGGGGCATTCCACTCATACAATAGTATGTTATTCAATCAAATACAAACACTGAAAACATTGAAAAAATAATCAACCCAGCAGGACTTGAACCTCGCATCGATACGCCTTACCGGGGCTCGATCGCTTTACCAATTAAGCTATGGGTTCAGTTACTGAGTTGACGAAATTCTCAATGCCTTCAATCATCTTTTTGCATTTATTTTTATATCGACTTTATAGCAGCCGTAAGCGACATCTAGGTGCTAACTACTAGAGTTAGATACCCTTCCCGCCGACCCTTTTACAAGTGTCACAACGGAAATAATAGATGGCGCTGCTATCAACTCATAATTATTTTACATGTTTTTTTAAAGTGGGGCATTCCACTCATACAATAGTATGTTATTCAATCAAATACAAACACTGAAAACATTGAAAAAATAATCAACCCAGCAGGACTTGAACCTCGCATCGATACGCCTTACCGGGGCTCGATCGCTTTACCAATTAAGCTATGGGTTCAGTTACTGAGTTGACGAAATTCTCAATGCCTTCAATCATCTTTTTGCATTTATTTTTATATCGACTTTATAGCAGCCGTAAGCGACATCTAGGTGCTAACTACTAGAGTTAGATACCCTTCCCGCCGACCCTTTTACAAGTGTCACAACGGAAATAATAGATGGCGCTGCTATCAACTCATAATTATTTTACATGTTTTTTTAAAGTGGGGCATTCCACTCATACAATAGTATGTTATTCAATCAAATACAAACACTGAAAACATTGAAAAAATAATCAACCCAGCAGGACTTGAACCTCGCATCGATACGCCTTACCGGGGCTCGATCGCTTTACCAATTAAGCTATGGGTTCAGTTACTGAGTTGACGAAATTCTCAATGCCTTCAATCATCTTTTTGCATTTATTTTTATATCGACTTTATAGCAGCCGTAAGCGACATCTAGGTGCTAACTACTAGAGTTAGATACCCTTCCCGCCGACCCTTTTACAAGTGTCACAACGGAAATAATAGATGGCGCTGCTATCAACTCATAATTATTTTACATGTTTTTTTAAAGTGGGGCATTCCACTCATACAATAGTATGTTATTCAATCAAATACAAACACTGAAAACATTGAAAAAATAATCAACCCAGCAGGACTTGAACCTCGCATCGATACGCCTTACCGGGGCTCGATCGCTTTACCAATTAAGCTATGGGTTCAGTTACTGAGTTGACGAAATTCTCAATGCCTTCAATCATCTTTTTGCATTTATTTTTATATCGACTTTATAGCAGCCGTAAGCGACATCTAGGTGCTAACTACTAGAGTTAGATACCCTTCCCGCCGACCCTTTTACAAGTGTCACAACGGAAATAATAGATGGCGCTGCTATCAACTCATAATTATTTTACATGTTTTTTTAAAGTGGGGCATTCCACTCATACAATAGTATGTTATTCAATCAAATACAAACACTGAAAACATTGAAAAAATAATCAACCCAGCAGGACTTGAACCTCGCATCGATACGCCTTACCGGGGCTCGATCGCTTTACCAATTAAGCTATGGGTTCAGTTACTGAGTTGACGAAATTCTCAATGCCTTCAATCATCTTTTTGCATTTATTTTTATATCGACTTTATAGCAGCCGTAAGCGACATCTAGGTGCTAACTACTAGAGTTAGATACCCTTCCCGCCGACCCTTTTACAAGTGTCACAACGGAAATAATAGATGGCGCTGCTATCAACTCATAATTATTTTACATGTTTTTTTAAAGTGGGGCATTCCACTCATACAATAGTATGTTATTCAATCAAATACAAACACTGAAAACATTGAAAAAATAATCAACCCAGCAGGACTTGAACCTCGCATCGATACGCCTTACCGGGGCTCGATCGCTTTACCAATTAAGCTATGGGTTCAGTTACTGAGTTGACGAAATTCTCAATGCCTTCAATCATCTTTTTGCATTTATTTTTATATCGACTTTATAGCAGCCGTAAGCGACATCTAGGTGCTAACTACTAGAGTTAGATACCCTTCCCGCCGACCCTTTTACAAGTGTCACAACGGAAATAATAGATGGCGCTGCTATCAACTCATAATTATTTTACATGTTTTTTTAAAGTGGGGCATTCCACTCATACAATAGTATGTTATTCAATCAAATACAAACACTGATTTGATTGAATAACATACTATTGTATGAGTGGAATGCCCCACTTTAAAAAAACATGTAAAATAATTATGAGTTGATAGCAGCGCCATCTATTATTTCCGTTGTGACACTTGTAAAAGGG
Organism: Pammene aurita; assembly: GCA_947086415.1. Classification (NCBI taxonomy): domain Eukaryota; kingdom Metazoa; phylum Arthropoda; class Insecta; order Lepidoptera; family Tortricidae; genus Pammene; species Pammene aurita. The sequence continues at coordinate 36,347,567 of OX352291.1, forward strand.
TCGGCGGGAAGGGTATCTAACTCTAGTAGTTAGCACCTAGATGTCGCTTACGGCTGCTATAAAGTCGATATAAAAATAAATGCAAAAAGATGATTGAAGGCATTGAGAATTTCGTCAACTCAGTAACTGAACCCATAGCTTAATTGGTAAAGCGATCGAGCCCCGGTAAGGCGTATCGATGCGAGGTTCAAGTCCTGCTGGGTTGATTATTTTTTCAATGTTTTCAGTGTTTGTATTTGATTGAATAACATACTATTGTATGAGTGGAATGCCCCACTTTAAAAAAACATGTAAAATAATTATGAGTTGATAGCAGCGCCATCTATTATTTCCGTTGTGACACTTGTAAAAGGGTCGGCGGGAAGGGTATCTAACTCTAGTAGTTAGCACCTAGATGTCGCTTACGGCTGCTATAAAGTCGATATAAAAATAAATGCAAAAAGATGATTGAAGGCATTGAGAATTTCGTCAACTCAGTAACTGAACCCATAGCTTAATTGGTAAAGCGATCGAGCCCCGGTAAGGCGTATCGATGCGAGGTTCAAGTCCTGCTGGGTTGATTATTTTTTCAATGTTTTCAGTGTTTGTATTTGATTGAATAACATACTATTGTATGAGTGGAATGCCCCACTTTAAAAAAACATGTAAAATAATTATGAGTTGATAGCAGCGCCATCTATTATTTCCGTTGTGACACTTGTAAAAGGGTCGGCGGGAAGGGTATCTAACTCTAGTAGTTAGCACCTAGATGTCGCTTACGGCTGCTATAAAGTCGATATAAAAATAAATGCAAAAAGATGATTGAAGGCATTGAGAATTTCGTCAACTCAGTAACTGAACCCATAGCTTAATTGGTAAAGCGATCGAGCCCCGGTAAGGCGTATCGATGCGAGGTTCAAGTCCTGCTGGGTTGATTATTTTTTCAATGTTTTCAGTGTTTGTATTTGATTGAATAACATACTATTGTATGAGTGGAATGCCCCACTTTAAAAAAACATGTAAAATAATTATGAGTTGATAGCAGCGCCATCTATTATTTCCGTTGTGACACTTGTAAAAGGGTCGGCGGGAAGGGTATCTAACTCTAGTAGTTAGCACCTAGATGTCGCTTACGGCTGCTATAAAGTCGATATAAAAATAAATGCAAAAAGATGATTGAAGGCATTGAGAATTTCGTCAACTCAGTAACTGAACCCATAGCTTAATTGGTAAAGCGATCGAGCCCCGGTAAGGCGTATCGATGCGAGGTTCAAGTCCTGCTGGGTTGATTATTTTTTCAATGTTTTCAGTGTTTGTATTTGATTGAATAACATACTATTGTATGAGTGGAATGCCCCACTTTAAAAAAACATGTAAAATAATTATGAGTTGATAGCAGCGCCATCTATTATTTCCGTTGTGACACTTGTAAAAGGGTCGGCGGGAAGGGTATCTAACTCTAGTAGTTAGCACCTAGATGTCGCTTACGGCTGCTATAAAGTCGATATAAAAATAAATGCAAAAAGATGATTGAAGGCATTGAGAATTTCGTCAACTCAGTAACTGAACCCATAGCTTAATTGGTAAAGCGATCGAGCCCCGGTAAGGCGTATCGATGCGAGGTTCAAGTCCTGCTGGGTTGATTATTTTTTCAATGTTTTCAGTGTTTGTATTTGATTGAATAACATACTATTGTATGAGTGGAATGCCCCACTTTAAAAAAACATGTAAAATAATTATGAGTTGATAGCAGCGCCATCTATTATTTCCGTTGTGACACTTGTAAAAGGGTCGGCGGGAAGGGTATCTAACTCTAGTAGTTAGCACCTAGATGTCGCTTACGGCTGCTATAAAGTCGATATAAAAATAAATGCAAAAAGATGATTGAAGGCATTGAGAATTTCGTCAACTCAGTAACTGAACCCATAGCTTAATTGGTAAAGCGATCGAGCCCCGGTAAGGCGTATCGATGCGAGGTTCAAGTCCTGCTGGGTTGATTATTTTTTCAATGTTTTCAGTGTTTGTATTTGATTGAATAACATACTATTGTATGAGTGGAATGCCCCACTTTAAAAAAACATGTAAAATAATTATGAGTTGATAGCAGCGCCATCTATTATTTCCGTTGTGACACTTGTAAAAGGGTCGGCGGGAAGGGTATCTAACTCTAGTAGTTAGCACCTAGATGTCGCTTACGGCTGCTATAAAGTCGATATAAAAATAAATGCAAAAAGATGATTGAAGGCATTGAGAATTTCGTCAACTCAGTAACTGAACCCATAGCTTAATTGGTAAAGCGATTGAGCCCCGGTAAGGCGTATCGATGCGAGGTTCAAGTCCTGCTGGGTTGATTATTTTTTCAATGTTTTCAGTGTTTGTATTTGATTAAATAACATACTATTGTATGAGTGGAATGCCCCACTTTAAAAAAACATGTAAAATAATTATGAGTTGATAGCAGCGCCATCTATTATTTCCGTTGTGACACTTGTAAAAGGGTCGGCGGGAAGGGTATCTAACTCTAGTAGTTAGCACCTAGATGTCGCTTACGGCTGCTATAAAGTCGATATAAAAATAAATGCAAAAAGATGATTGAAGGCATTGAGAATTTCGTCAACTCAGTAACTGAACCCATAGCTTAATTGGTAAAGCGATCGAGCCCCGGTAAGGCGTATCGATGCGAGGTTCAAGTCTTGCTGGGTTGATTATTTTTTCAATGTTTTCAGTGTTTGTATTTGATTGAATAACATACTATTGTATGAGTGGAATGCCGCACTTTAAAAAAACATGTAAAATAATTATGAGTTGATAGCAGCGCCATCTATTATTTCCGTTGTGACACTTGTAAAAGGGTCGGCGGGAAGGGTATCTAACTCTAGTAGTTAGCACCTAGATGTCGCTTACGGCTGCTATAAAGTCGATGTAAAAATAAATGCAAAAAGATGATTGAAGGCATTGAGAATTTCGTCAACTCAGTAACTGAACCCATAGCTTAATTGGTAAAGCGATCGAGCCCCGGTAAGGCGTATCGATGCGAGGTTCAAGTCCTGCTGGGTTGATTATTTTTTTTTTTTTTTTCAATGTTTTCAGTGTTTGTATTTGATTGAATAACATACTATTGTATGAGTGGAATGCCCCACTTTAAAAAAACATGTAAAATAATTATGAGTTGATAGCAGCGCCATCTATTATTTCCGTTGTGACACTTGTAAAAGGGTCGGCGGGAAGGGTATCTGACTCTAGTAGTTAGCACCTAGATGTCGCTTACGGCTGCTATAAAGTCGATATAAAAATAAATGCAAAAAGATGATTGAAGGCATTGAGAATTTCGTCAACTCAGTAACTGAACCCATAGCTTAATTGGTAAAGCGATCGAGCCCCGGTAAGGCGTATCGATGCGAGGTTCAAGTCCTGCTGGGTTGATTATTTTTTCAATGTTTTCAGTGTTTGTATTTGATTGAATAACATACTATTGTATGAGTGGAATGCCCCACTTTAAAAAAACATGTAAAATAATTATGAGTTGATAGCAGCGCCATCTATTATTTCCGTTGTGACACTTGTAAAAGGGTCGGCGGGAAGGGTATCTAACTCTAGTAGTTAGCACCTAGATGTCGCTTACGGCTGCTATAAAGTCGATATAAAAATAAATGCAAAAAGATGATTGAAGGCATTGAGAATTTCGTCAACTCAGTAACTGAACCCATAGCTTAATTGGTAAAGCGATCGAGCCCCGGTAAGGCGTATCGATGCGAGGTTCAAGTCCTGCTGGGTTGATTATTTTTTCAATGTTTTCAGTGTTTGTATTTGATTGAATAACATACTATTTAATCGAAATGTTGCAAGACTTGCAAGTTGTAGTAAAACAGTGAAATTTGCCCCCTGGTTCGCGGCGGTCATGCAACGTTAGGAGATATCTCATGCTTTCTTTTATTTTGGTGTCATGTTATGCCCATGCACATACAACTGTGACAACACGCGTTAGATGTAAAACAATGCATGCATATTTTAGTGTCTAGAATATTAAAATAAAAAGACAATACATGATAGCTACGTGTAACGTTATAGACACATCTTCAGGATTATGTTGTTATGCACAGGTATTATGACATTAGATTACCTTGTTATTCTAATTTGTGAAGGAGTCATTTGTCGTTTAAGTTGGATAGATGGTGCGTATAGACACTTATGAGTAAAGTTAAGGCATACATCTACAATCTTTTGATGCTGCTGCCACTGATAAGGCCAAGTAGTTGGGCTTGCAGCACTGCATTATCGTATAGCCCTACCCCTTCCCTGCTTCGGGGAACAAAGGAAACCTGGGAGATTATCATACTAAAAAAAACGGTTTAAAAAAAATTACATACGCCACCAGGTTTTTTTGCATTTGCAGCACCACCATCATTTCGTGTTGCCCTATTGAAGACGTCATTAATGAGATATATATCTAGGAGACTTATCGAACTAGGTTTAGTGTCGAGGGCTCTTGTTCTATTAGAGCAAATATTTGAATTAAATAATTAAGTTGGAATACTCTCCTGTCGTTTAGTGTCTCGGACTCGGATATATTCTGCAAACCGTCTCACCCAAGTCCGAGACGAGTCCAAGAAAACGACGTGTAAAAAATGGAAAGTGGACTAAATTTGTCTAGAACAGTGTGTACGTGTCTAAGTGATAACGGTACCAGTCGCTTGAATAAATGCCCGCGTTGTCCGTCGCAAATGACACGCGAATAGTGTAAGTATAAAGTACTTATATGAGTATAACGTATTTACTCCCGCCGTGAGAACCGCAGTAAAGATTATCTCCCTTGTTACAATAGTGACAAACTATTTACCGCGCTGTTGAGCGCTGATGTTATAATCGTGCTTCACAGACGCACTATAATTAAGATATAATCCGTTAACTATGGCGCCTCCGATAAAACTAAAAAAGAATACTAGTAATAACTATATAAGAATAATTAAAATTCAATCGGATTTGCTTCAAGTCAATGCACTTACCTACATAGTTAACATTTAATATTCCGAGGGGAAAACGGCGACAATCGACAACGATTTTCTGCTGAAGTAGCGTAATACATATTTGATTTGATGAAAAGTAATAGTGCGCATTTGTGGACAATATCTACCATTTAATAAATGAGCGCAATATACGACTGTATATAGTTTTTAGGGTTCCGTAGTCAACTAGGAACCCTTATAGTTTCGCCATGTCTGCCCGTCCGTCCGTCCGTCCGTCCGCGGATAATCTCAGTGACCGTTAGCACTAGAAAGCTGAAATTTGGTACTAATATGTATATCAATCACGCCGAAAAAGTGGTAAAATAAAAAGTGAAATTTTTATTTTTATTAGGGTACCTCCCCTATACGTAAAGTGGGGAGTGATTTTTTTTTTCATTTCAACCCTAACGTGTGATATATTGTTGGATAGGTATTTAAAAATGAATAGGGGTTTACGAAAATCATTTTTCGATAATGTAAATATTTTCGGAAATAATCGCTCCAGAAGTAAAAAAATATGCGTTCCCCCCCCCTCTAACTTTTGAACCATAAGTTTTAAAAATATGAAAAAAATCTCAAAAGTAGAACTTTATAAAAACTTTCTAGGAAAATTATTTTGAACTTGATAAGATGAATAGTTTTTGAAAAAAAATTACAAAATAATTTCTGAACTAAGTTTGTAATTTAACCGTATAAGCAGGTGTTTATTGTACCTGTAATTTCTACAAAATTACAATGAAATGACGTGCTTTCAAATAAAGTCAAAACGGTGAAAATCGGTTCACGCAATAAAGAATTATTCCATAAAAATCATCTTCCATACTTTAAGCTCGCGCGCAATAGTTTACTTAATTTGCCGATAGATGTCGCTGTACGTGGAACTCTCATATCATATCCTACATGGCGGTGTTATTAACTCTTAAGTGGGGACACTTACTGTGACGGACGGAAAACTACGGAACCCTACACTGAGCGTGGCCCGACACGCTCTTGGCCGGTTTTTAGTTTATTAGTAACCACTTCACATTTCACTGCAGCTAACAGTTAAAAAAAAAAAATTAATAATGATTTTATTGTATTTTTATTGTATGTGTATTAATTAATTATTATTTTTATTGAAATTTTGCAAATGAATGAATTTTATCTGTAATGCTATTATTATTATTTTTTATTGACATTGACATTTAATTTTAGTTTTATTTTCTGTTTTGTTTTAATTTATAATTTTGTTCTAAAATGCTATGGATCATGGTTATCTGGGAATAAATGACTATTTAAATATTTTTTATCTCCAACAGCATCATCAATTCATACATCTCGGGGTTTTCAGTGCGGGAACGATTTGAAAAAGAGTAGAGATAAACAGATAGGTTAGTCTTAGAAAATATCATATTATGCCTAATGACTAATGACTACCTCTCAGTGAATAGTATACACACTATGATACGAGCTTTTTTTCTTGGAGGCATGTTTGTATTGACTATTATATAGTATTTTTAAAATGCAATTGCATATACGAAATTTATCAACTAGATAATTACCTAAGACAAAGACACGGTATAATAAGTGTCAAATATTAATATTAACGTCCGATATTTATGAACTATTTGCTTAACTGAAGAGGTTGATAATGATCAGTCACTACATGAATGAATAAAAAAAATACTTGAAAATAATCATAGGTATATGTACCTACAATATATATATAATAGTCTTAATAGTTAAAGGTTGTCTGGAAGAAATCGCTCATTAGCGATAAGACCGCCTGTTGTTACCTCTACCTAAATTTATCTAATTGTAAAATTTGTGCTTGTAACTGTATGAGGTGTGCAATAAAGAGTATTTATTATTTATTATTATTATTATTAATAGTCAGCTATTACATATAAATTGTATATACCTATGATTTTTTCAATCAATTATTCATTAGGTAGAAACCTGCTAGAGTACATTCTGATTTTTAAGTTAATGCCTACTCTTTCGCTAATGTCAAACATTCCCGCACCGAAAACCCCGATGTATGCATCATACCTTAGAAATATAATAACACAATCAAAATACGACAAAACTCGAAATCCCTCGGACAGTTTTCAAATTTGGTGTGTATGTTGATTAGAGGTCCTGTTTTATTGTCCACACCATTTGACATTTGAGGACCTCGAGGAACCGCCAGCACCTTGGAAAATGTCCTCCATCCTGAAGAAATTCGCTTTTCCCTCCGAATCTACGCACTCTGTGAAAATATGATCTAGGCCAAAACTAGGGTTTTATCATCAAATTATTTAGTCTTAGTGATTTATCCTTCATACATTTTAGAAAATTTTCATTGCATGGCACTAGTGTGTTGATTATAGACCTCCTGTTGTATCTTTCATTGAAATCCACGCAATAGTTTAGGCACCAAGGAATAAACATGATTTCATATTTGGTGACCTCTTGCGGCCGTCATATTGTTTTTTTTTTTATATATAAGGGTGGATTCATTGTTCAGATCAAGTGGAATTAAGGGATATGTCACTTGTAGAAATCCGCTTAGCATCCTAGGCTACAGGATGTATTCAGTTTTCAGTTTTGAAACCATTACCTTACTTACTGTTTTTGTCGCAGTCGGTTAAAATTTTGATATTGGTGTAGCTGACACACAAAACTATAAATAAACGTTAACTTTGTATTCTCACAAGTTTCATATCATGACTATCATGAGAATATCCCCTGGAAAGGCATTGACGATACACTTCACTTCCTCAAGTGATATCTCTAAGGAGGTGCATTTTTCAGGAAAAGAGTACGCATGTTTCTATGTAGAATTTAATGAGCTTTAATATTGTCCTAGATCATATTTTCACAGAGTGCGTAGATTCGGAGGGAAAAGCGAATTTCTTCAGGATGGAGGACATTTTCCAAGGTGCTGGCGGTTCCTCGAGGTCCTCAAATGTCAAATGGTGTGGACAAGAAAACGGGACCTCTAATCAACATACACACCAAATTTGAAAACTGTCCGAGGGATTTCGAGTTTTGTCGTATTTTGATTGTGTTATAATAAAATTAAAATTATTGATTGTGTTAGAAAAAAAAAAAAAATTTTTCAATAGAAACGTCACAAAATGGATTCGTCTTCATTGAACAATAAAAACAACAACACATTCATCAGTTACAACTGCAAAAATATCAAGCGGAGCCTCGGTTGTGTACAGTCGCTGTGTAAAACAGCGGATGTTGTGGCGCTGCAGGAGACCTGGCTGATGCCCCACGACCTTAAGCTGCTTGGGAGCATTGACAAGGAGTTTGAATCAAAAAATATTGAACAAAATAATTTGATTTGCTTCAAGATTCATAGATGGCAGCACCATCTCTCTCGCTATACCAGAATCACGTAAGAGATTCGGATAGGAGGTGCAAGCACGTACTGCGCATGCCCTTAGAGTATGGTCAACGGCGCCTAGCCGTTTCAAATTCAGAGATTGCATATACATGAGAAAATTTGTCTAGTTCCGCCGTGACTGGGTGGTCTAGTGGTCAGGACGTCAGCCGCGAAAGCTGAAGACGCCAGTTCAAATCTGGCCTCGGACACCGGAGGGTTTGGTCACTTTTTCTGAAGTATATGACATCTATCTTTTCAGTTTATATATAGTAGTGTAACTACTTAAAAAAAAAAAAAAAAAAAAAAATGCAAATCAAAAAATATTGAACAAAAACATTTTTGATTTGCTTCAAGATTCACTTACACTTTTGTTAGTGAAGCTCATGGCTGTCAAAGATGGCTTGATCATTGTGTAGTTAGTAAATCAGCATTGCAAACTATTCAAAACATTAATGTTATGTATAACATTTATTGGTCAGATCGATCACTTCCCGGTGCGAATTGAGTGTAATCTTGGTCTAATTAGGACGAAGGTACAAATAAACACAGGTTTCTGTAATAAGGGCATTATTTGGGGGGTAAGGAATGCAGAGGAAATTGAAAAATACACCAGTACATGTAATGATAAATTAAAAGTGATAGATTTTCCATCTGAATTTCAATTGTGTGCTGATAAGTGTTGTACAGATTCTCAACATAGGATTGTTATAGATAGGCTTTACCAAACTGTAATAGATAGCTTATGTCAAGCAGCCGTTGAAAGTTGTACTAAGAAACATGCCAACAGTGTTGGTAAAAACAGATGTCTGCGAGGCTGGAATAAACATGTGGCGCAAGCACATGAACGGGCTAGGCTTGATTTTTCCATGTATGTGCAATTTGGGAAACCACAGCAGGGGCCTGTTTATGAAGCTATGTGCCTTAGTAGAAAAATATTTAAGTCCCGACTTAGATTTTGTCAAAATAATCAAGAGCAAATAAGTATGGATATTCTTGCCTCGCAGCATGCTTCTAAGCAATTTAACAAGTTTTGGAAAAACACAAAAAAGTTGAACGGCAAAACTACCTTACCAGCTAGCGTTGATGGTCAGAGTGATCCAGTGAGTATTGCTAATATGTTTAGGCAGAGCTTCAAGGTGGAGTCACAGTTACATCCACATGCTACACCAAGTTTGTTGAACCGTACAACTACTCCTAGCTTCTCAATAACAAGTACCATGGTAGCGCTGGCCATTAAAGATATGAAAAGGGGTAAGTCGCCAGGACATGATGGGTTAAGTATTGAACACCTGCAATATGCAGGTGGACATCTAAACAGAGTACTGGCTATGTTGTTTACTTTTTGTTTACGCCATTCTTACTTGCCATGTAATCTTATGAAAACTATTGTGACTCCACTAATAAAAAACTCAACTGGTGACATTGCTGATAAGGCTAACTATAGACCCATTTCACTTGCTACGGTGGTGGCAAAAGTGTTAGATAGAATACTGGACAAGCATCTTAGCCAGCATATACAACTTTGTGACGCACAATTTGGTTTTCGGGAAGGTCTATCTACTGAAAGTGCAATTTTAACACTTAAGCACACCGTTGACTATTATACCAAGAGTAAATCACCTGTATATGCATGCTTCTTGGATTTGACTAAAGCGTTCGATCTAGTATCATATAACTTACTTTGGGACAAGCTTAGGGAGACAGGCGTAGCTCCGGAGGTTGTTGATATTTTTTCATATTGGTATAGTAATCAAAGGAATAAGGTTAAATGGGCAAATGCGTATTCAGATGAGTACACACTTAATTGTGGTGTTAGACAGGGTGGGTTATCATCTCCAAGACTGTTTAACTTATATGTCAATAAGCTAATCGAGGAGCTGAGCAGCATGTATGTTGGATGCCGTATAGATAATGTTAGTGTAAACAACATAAGTTATGCTGACGACATGGTGCTGCTCAGCCCGTCGTTCTACGGCTTACAAAAGTTGGTAAATGTATGTGTAGAATATGCTGTGACACATGGCTTGAAGTATAATGATAGGAAAAGTGAGTTCATGATTTTTAAAGGTAAAAATAAATTTTCTTATTGCATTCCACCACTTCTCTTAAGTAATGTGCCTATCAAGCGGGTGTCACAGTTCAAATATTTAGGTCATATATTGACTGATGATCTCAAAGATGACAAGGACTTGGAACGTGAACGGAGGTCTTTGTCTGTGCGAGGAAACATGTTGGCTCATAGATTTACGCGCTGTTCTGTGCCTGTAAAACTAACTCTTTTTACTGCTTATTGCCAGAGTTTTTATACAAGTGGTTTATGGGTACACTTTAGTCAGAGAGCGTATAATGCTTTAAGAGTGCAATATAATAACGTCTTTAGGGCCCTGTTTCGGCTCCCCCGCTTTTGTAGCGCTTCGGGAATGTTCGCTGACGCAGCAGTTGATGATTTTTATGCAATAATGCGGAGAAAGTCAGCGTCCATTGCAAGGCGGATGTGGGTGAGCGGAAACGGGATCCTAAAGATGATAGCAGATAGGCTGGACTCTGCCGTCCTTGCCCGGTTCACTTATATGCATGTCCAACCTAATCAAGGAACAGGGCTGGGAGGGAGGGGGCCAAAGAGGCCATTTATTTTATAAGTATAGGTTTAAGCTAGTTTTAGTATTTGCTATATGTAAAATATGGACCCTGTATAACAGTGTTTGTCTGAAATAAATGATTTTTATTTTATTATTTTTTATAAGGTCAAAGACTGTTGCCAAGTATTAAATTGACACTATTTATCTTTTCGCTGTATATGAGGTCAAATGTGTTACTTACCTATGTAAACTGGTGAGCCCGAATTGGTAATATACCCGACATAATTAATGGATGGATAGTCTGGTACAAATCAATTTATATATTTATTTTAATTATCTTTATTATTTTGTTCACTTAGGCTAGGTAATCTATACTATTTTTATAAAAGTAAAATATAAAAATATATTTAAAATACATAAAAAACATTATAAAAAACCTAACCTAGGCTGCCGGTGGTCAGGGCCACAGAGTGAGGAACGGCCAAACTATGCGCGCCGTATCCAGGATTACCGACTTCTAAACCTGACCCTTGATCCAACCACAACCACGTAGCGAAAGTCTCTCAAGATGTTGGTCGAGACTCTCGCTCGCTATGAGAAGGTTCGCAGAAACAACTATCGGTACAATGATCGCCGAATCAACCTCCCACATGGCGGTTACCTCGTATTTAAGCCAAGTCTAGGTACTTGCTGGACTTCCTTCTCGCCACATGAGACGGTGATGTCGACGAGCATGGCCCGGCGTTGAGATCGATTTATCAGCACGATGTCAGGCTTATTGGCTACAATAGTCTTTTGTTAAATTTAAATAACCCGACTGCGGTTTGGTTCGCAAACATTTTCTTTGTAGGTAGTACATATTATACAGTAAGTATTTATTTATTTTCATTATAATAATAGTCATATATTACAATATCACAAATAAGAGATTGCATTGCCTTTCTTATCTTATTAATAATCATTGAAATAATTATCCTAGTAGAAGATAAAACTAGACTCTTCCCACTACACTTCCTGTCTCTTATTTTAATAAATTATTACACATTTACTTATAATGATTAATTAATAGGGCCAATAATAATAATGCTTAGTGTAGTTTATTTTTATTTTATAAAGGATTTTCCAAAATCATTGTCCAAATTAAGTTGTGCTCTCCTATTACACAACTGATCTCATAGACTCAAAATTAAACGGTCAGTATACACCAGTGACGGCGCCTCAAGATATTTCTAAGGGAAGCCGGAATTATTTTGGCCTTCATTTTCTCCATAAGCAATGTAAATACTCAACCGTCTGAAAATAAGGGAAGCCGGTGGGCATCGAGTTATGGGCGCTCCGCCTCTGGTATAGGTATAGCTATGCCGTGTCGCTTTCCCTTGGAATGACCCCTTTTTTTGTACAAAAAATATGGCATAGAAAAATCATACTTTTGAATATTATTTTCAGATTGGTATTACTTGTACTTTAATTGGATTAGTGTAAGATATTTTCACAAAAAATCTATAAAGATAATATTACTTTAATAAAATGGTGTTGAATTTTGACCTAAAACTACTTCTCAGTACAAATGGGAGAGCCTAAGAAAACGCTCTGAGCAGACGAATACATATGCATCGGGGATCGTAAAATCTGAATATATTAAAACAAAGCTGGCAGTGTTTTTTCAGTACTTACTCAAATTGCTACATCTCATATCGGTTTGAAGGTTGAACACATCAACGCGAATCACTTACCTGAAAAAGAAAAGAAAACCATGATTACCCGCAATATTCGGGATTACTGTTAAAACATAAAGTTTATTGAAGTTGGTAGCATGCGTGTGTACAGTTAAATCCACCGAATGAGGAAGTTGTGTAGTTTAGTACGCATCAATATTAAAATAAAATAGCTTAAACAGTTTAATCTTGCGTCACCTTCTTTCACGGGTTAAATACTGAAACCATTCTCGAGTGTGTTTTTTTTTCAATCATGAGTATCTTATAGTTAGTAATTACTCTAATTACTATGGAAATAGAACATTGCACGATACAACTCCTCGAACTTATTATATTTAACATAAAAATTGTAACTGAAAACATTAAAAAACCGACCTTTATAATAAAATTAAAATCTAGTATATTGGAGATATTACCACTAGATAAGCCTTACAAGGCGACTTGGGGTCACCACTCGTTGGAGTAAAACGACTAATAAATTGCGCGGGCGTCCGCCGTGCCGTTCAGTTACGACCATGTTTTAGACCTGCACGTAGTGTGCGTGTATGCAAGATATTTTTAAATACGTATGAAAACTATTCAAAATTCTGGCATATTGTAGTGTAAGGTGGTGTGACAAATGTTTTTAAACGTTAAGAATCAAAAGAGTTGGAATTACATTCCACTTTTCCTTCAAAATATTTTTTTTACTTTAATATGTTTCTAGCCAGCGGAGTTCATTTTGAATTAGTCAATTGAAAAGTAGTTAGTATGCCCGTCTCTTTTTATCATGTTAATAATCCAATGTGCTATTCCTTTCTTACGGAAGCACGTGTACGATAGTGATGTGCGGATGATGTGTACCGGACTTATATACCGGCACCACGTACTTTCGACTTAACAAATATACGAAGTACAATAGAAAACAGGAAATCTTTGTTTTATTTTCTTTTTTCTTTTAGTTTGAGTAGTTGGTAGAATTTAAAGATTTATTCTGTCGGTAGTTTTTCCTTTCATATAGTTATAATAAATATGGGTATTAAGGGTGCCACATGAGCGTTGCTTCTATAAGATACTTTCAATGGGTGTCACATGAGAGTTGTTTTAAGTAACTTTTAATTGGTGTCACATGAGCGTTGCTTCTATGAGACATTTTCAATTGGTGTCCTATGAGAGTTGTTTTAAGGAACTTTTAATTGGTTTCACATGAGCGTTACTGCTATGAGACAAGTTCAATAGGTGTCACATGTGCGTTGCTTCTGTAAGACGCTTTCAATGGGTGTTATATGAGTGTTGCTTCTATAAGACGCTTTCAATGGGTGTAACATGGGCGTTGCTTCTATAAAACGGTTTTAATGAGTGTCACATGAGCGTTGCTTCTATAAGATTCTTTCCATGGGTGTCACATGAGCGTTGCTTCTATAAGACGCTTTCAATGGGTGTCACACGAGCGTTTCTTCTATAAGGCGCTTTAAATAGGTGTCACATAGGAGTGGCTTTAAGCAACTACTAATGGGTGTCACATGAGCTTTGCTTTTAGAAGACACCTTGAATTGGGTGTCACATGGGAGTCGCTTCTAAAAGTACTTTCAATGCACAGATAAGGTAATTTCAGATTAGTCTATAAGGCGACTAGGTAAAATTTATTGGTAATACGTTTTTAAAGTAGGCATATACGAGTACATATTGCATTATTCTTATTTGTTATCAATTTAGTAAACAGTAAATACCTCAATCAACAACAACAAATTACGGTACGGTACGGTACAGTACCGTTTACTTGTAGTACACATGTCCCATCACTACGCAACCACGTGATAGCGTGGTGATAGCGCGCGGTCCTTGAATCGACCAATCGCAGCGCCGCTATCACCCACCCGCCCCTCACGTCTTCCGTAAGATTTGGTGACTCGCGGCGCGAACAAAATGAGCAACATTATTACTCTATAGGAGGTTCTCTGTGTATTCAATCCAAACTTTACTTAAATAATAATAATCATAACTCTAAATCATTTTTACCTTACACATATGCATGTTTTCTTTTTCTTATTTTTTGTTTAAATACCTACTAACAATAGAAATAAGATAAGTCACATATTTAATGTAAGCAATTACATTATTGTTAAGTAAGTGATTGAGCGCGACGCGCCAACAAAGACCGCCAAACTGGAGTGACCCACTCTAGTTTGGCGAAATATTGTACCTACCGAATCTTGTAATTGTTTCACATTAATAAATAATTTAAAATAAATAATGACCCTCCTGGTCACGGCCTTGGATAAAGAATCTGCTGTTCTTGAGGTTGCAGTAGTCCGCTGCACTGAAGTCTGTACATTTGTGCTAATTTTGAGCTATCCATAAGCGAAAGTAAAAGGTTCTTATTCTATACATAATATTATACTTTAAGTGTCCATTAATAGCTACCCCTAAGGATCCTCGGTGAGTATGCAGATTAATTTACTCTCAATGCAGCCACGCGATCACTCATGAGTCCATTCAGGCGGCAAGGAAAATTATTAACAGCATGATGGGTATTTAATTCCATCAGGCTTCATAGTGTCTGTTTTTATACGCCTTATCTTGCCTTAGATGGTAATGTATACGACTAACATTTTTCATCACTTTTTTTATTAGATGGATTATTATGCAGGTTTGGTATCAAGGGTGTGCACGAGTGGTCCTAAGGTGATTTTTTTGGTAAATAAAATTACTTGCATTCTAGAGGAAACAACTACTTCCAAGATTTTTGATAAATCGATAAGATTGATAAGTGATAATAGTAGGTAGGTTAGGATAACTCAGTAGAGATAAAAAAAATGTTTTATTTTATTTCAATATATATACCCCTCCTCCACCCCAAAATACATCTAGTACGAGTAGATTAGACTCGAGTACCCAACAATTATCAGCTATGTACTAACCAGTTCTCGGAGAGTTACCAGAGAAATTTAGCTCTACACACATACGATTGCGATGTTAACTACAGACCCCATAAGTGAGCAAATTTCCAAGTAGCCGGAACAAGCAAAAGCGCTAACTAAATGCCGCGTTTGTGCAGTGATATACGCTTTGCATATGGTAATTCAGTTTCATGCCGGCGCAAAAGTATGGAAATGTCGCGCGAGTTTCCGACCCGCTCGTGTAGAAATTAATGAGAAGAAATTATACTACAACCAATCTAATTAAATCTAGTTAAACGGCGTTAGTTAAAACCAACTGGCTTCATTTTAAACTCTAAAGCAATATGCCGTTAAATAGTTGAACTGCCAATTGGATGTATTATATCTTCCCTCGTAAAGCTCGAAGCGTCTTCCTGTCGTTTATAGCGCAGTTCCTTCCATCTGAATAACTCTCAATCGCACAACTAAGGGTGATAGCGATCATTATCTTTACAACTGTTTCTAGAAAATCTAGAATAGGTACTCCTAAGCGTTCTCTGAGTAGATTTACTCAGTAACAAGATATGTTCATGATTAGGTACAATGACTGGGTCTCGTACAGGTGTGAAACGGCAAATCTCTATACTAATCTTTAGTATTCCTAAATATCTTCTGTAAAGGCTTAAATGAGAACGAAATTTAAGACAAAACAGATTAGGTACTTATTATAAGTTGTACTGTTACTGAGCGACAAATGTCAGTTTAGCGTAGTGTCGAGGCGGCGGACACGTGCACCAGCGACCTCAATCGTGATGCGCATGCACACGAGATGAGGGAAAAGTGAAATTGATATGTATTCACACTTGATTCGATTAAGGAAACTTTCAACAGGAGCTTGTCAAGAAACACATGAGTCACACGAGTCTTTACTCGACCAGCTTTCACGTTGCCGAGTAAATATACTAAGATTAGTCAAACATCGTCCATAATAAGTTTACTGTTATAATTCCACAAATTTCAGACTAACTGTTGTAGACATGTAAACCAGCAGAATTAAAATGATTATGAGAACCCGAGCAAACAATTGGGAAGGATGACTAATGGGTTCATACAAATGTTAACATTTGGGACAGATATTCGTAATCATAACCGTAATGTTTGGGTATTTCCGCCAAACAAATTTAATTAAGTAAATGGTAGGTAAGTGTGTTCACTATTTGAATCAGGAAAATTGGGTTGTATTTTTTATTGTCTGTTTATATGTATACTGAGATGTCGTTAGATAAATGGGCTTTGTTTGAGGGTTTAAAAACTATTTGAAAACGAGTATTTTAATGAATTATACTACAACTGCGAGTATTTCTGGGTCACTGTGGCCGCTTATAGACTAACAGCTAGCCCTGGAAAATATAACACAATAACGAGAGCAATATATGAAACCTCTATAGTTAGTTTGCTATACTATCCAACTAGATTCGGGTATCTGGCAGCCATTCATCGGTGGAGGTCCGAGTGACAGGTCAGCAAAAAAAGACACATTTTCCAGAGCCAGCTGTCCATCTATTATTGAAAGGAAGCCGTATGATCGCAGCACTGACATTTTATCATGAAAATTTAACTCAATACTGAGCAGTCAGGTACATTTTTTGAAGATTTACAAGATACTGATGAGGAGAAACAAGGACACAACGTAACTTTTTCTCCATTAGATGTTAGTTCCACGTGCCGTGTCACATTTAAAGCTTATATTATGACTATTGTTATTTAGCATATCCAACTTTCGACAGTCAAGTATTTGTATTCAATGATGCTGTCAAGAAAGGACAATGGTGCCGTGAAAATTGGCTTTAAAACGCGTTTTGTACTTTTACGAACTAAAAGGTATTTACATTTAAACTAGTTTTTTTTATGTATACGGAAATTGTTAATATTATGTTTCGTGAAAAGTTAATAAAAATCTTAAGGGGAATAAGTAGGCTATGTATTTTTTTTAGATACAGTCTTCACATTTGAGATGGCAAAGTGAAGCTTAATGCAGGTATCGACGTAAAGTCTTGTTCCTGTCTAGCAAGTTTAGTCCATTCGTCACGCTCCTACTAATTGCAGGCTTTATACCCCAGGTCGGGCTCCTGGCTCGGAAGCCTCTTCGCTCTATAAAGGAACTCAATAGGTAACCCCGTTAATATGTCGGCCTTTAAGAGCCAATAAAACTCAGGTCAGCGTCGTAAAATGTATTGTTTGGCGTTAATACCATACTATAAATCTAAACAGCGAACTATTAAACTATTATTTAAGAGCCAACGGGATATATAAAAAAAACCGACCAAGATCGAATCGAATTTGCGCCACGAGGGTTCCGTACCTCACACGATTTAATTGTTTTTCTACACTTGTAGGCTCAGCAGTTTCCGAAATAACAAGGCGATATGAATCTTGAAGCAAATCAAATTATTTTGTTCAATATTTTTTTGATTTGCAATTTTTTTTTTTTTTTAAGTAGTTACACTACTATATATAAACTGAAAATAGATGTCATATACTTCAGAAAAAGTGACCAAACCCTCCGGTGTCCGAGGCCAGATTTGAACTGGCGTCTTCAGCTTTCGCGGCTGACCGATGATGGCGATATGGTCATTTTTCACCCAAATTTCATGAATAACTTGAAAGTTGATCTTCAAAGTTCAAGCAAAAAAATAATAATTAAGATCCTTACATGTAATACAAGCCCTTTAATTTGAAAAATCACACGATATATTTCAAAAACTTTTTTTAATTTTCCATTGTAGGGGGCGTCCATTAATCGCGTCATACGTTTTTGGGTTTGTTTTAGACCCCCCCCCCTCCCCCATGGTGATCTTTGGTGATATTTTCAGGACCCCTCCCCCCCTGTCCAATATGACGTGTAATTTTTTGCTAACCAAAGTAAGTACAGTTTTCTAACACGTGAACCTACTTACGTAACGTACGTACACGTAAAGGGTAAAAAAAAATGAAACTACATGTATACATATAAAATAAAATTATCTTTAATAGAAAAAAAACCGGCCAAGTGCGTGTCGGACCACGCGGTTTCGTACCTACTATCGAAAAAGTAATATCAAAAGGTCGTATCTGCGTATGAAATGAGTTTTTAGGAGATAACTCAATAATTCCTAAACCGATTATGTTCAAAAGTGACAGGGGGGACACAAGTTTTTTAGACTTACGGGATGATTTTTTCTTAAGATATTCACTAAATAAAAAAATATTCAAACAGACTTCAATGTTTTTTTTGTTGATGTTCAGGACAACAAGACAAGAGTTATTTTGAAAGACCTGTCGAGTGATGTGCATCATGTCGATATTTGGTAAAAAAAAAATTTTTTTTGACAAATAATTACATGTATGAAGTAGTGCTCGTCCTTAAAATATATTTTTCAGCA
Organism: Pammene aurita; assembly: GCA_947086415.1. Classification (NCBI taxonomy): domain Eukaryota; kingdom Metazoa; phylum Arthropoda; class Insecta; order Lepidoptera; family Tortricidae; genus Pammene; species Pammene aurita. Next base: position 36,366,484 of record OX352291.1, read on the forward strand.
ATTTTACTACAAAACTAAGTAGCGGCATACAAAAACATACCTTATATTTAAATATTTATTAAGATATACGTTTTATAGTTTCCGAGTAAAATGGCTGTGATATACGGACGGACAGACGGACATAACGAAACTATAAGGGTTACGTTTTTGCCACTTTGGCTACGGAACCCTAAAAACCTACTTCACAAAATAATATGTCAAATGCCATTAAAAATTATTTACAATCATAGTGCAATTTTACTCTGCTATTGACATATTGATTCATTTAAAAGTTGATAATTTTTATTTTATTGACCATAATACAGTATAGCACAAGGAACAAAAAAATTACACATGATATGTGTCCAGACCCCCCTCCCCCCTGTGGTGATCAGTGGTGATTTTTCTTGACCCCCTCCCCCCCTAAACAATATGACGCGATTAATGGACGCCCCCGTACCCTCCTATAATGCCCTAGTAGTTGCGAAGCAAATAAGCTGTGTGATAGAATCGCACCATAAGGAACCATTTTGGTACAGAACCTTAAAAAGCAATAGGTGCTCATTATTTTTATCATGTTAAACAACAGAAAAATTAAGCCTCTACTCTTAAATATATTTTACTTTGTAACAAAACTAAGGAAAATAAATTAACTCGGTAGATTTTATTAAAAAAAAAGACTACGATGACTTTAGATTTTACTGCGTAAGTGCTCTAAACGATATCTTATAATAACTACATAAGTACAAGCAACGCTGAAAAAAGTATTATACTATTATTTTATGATGTAAGTACTATATTGAACGCGGCGATAAAAAGTTGGATGAGCTTATAAAATACATGGGTTAGCGAAGGTAACTCAAGGTGCGCTCAGGTTAGAAACTAGTTCTGATTTATCGAGAACCACATGAAAAACTAACCAGAGTAAAATTGCTTTATCTGGACATGTATGTATAAATACGCGTAGTGGTGTGAATGAGGGCATACTTATTTACGTATGTAGTTCTAGGGCCACAGTTAGGGGGCATTATGGAACAATGCCCTACCTTCAAAACTACCACCGCCTATGACTTAACTGAAAAGTGAATGCCATACCCTGAAATTGGCACTACCTTAAATTAGCACTCCCCTGCTAACTGCCACCTAGGCTACGGCCCTTGTAGGACACTTCATATTAGTTTATTTATTTAATCGTATGGCGTATATACACAAACATTTACAAAACGAATACTTCATATAGTTTACAACGATAAGAAAATAAAATAGGTACATAAACTTAATGCTAATTTTGCTATTGTTGGTAGCATTTTTTAAAGAGTAACCTGAAAAGAAAATAAAACCGTTTCTACCAGATCACCCTAAGTGTCATGTAATTGAACATCCTTAAACTCAAAAATGGATTAAGTATATCGAACGGACGCTGTACCGTATGACCACCCCTATCAAAATTGCTTTGTAACAATCCGTTATTTCCTGTAATTTACTTAAAAACGAACGGTACACTCGGCTATAAGCTGAATTTCGAACGTAATTTTATTGTGGGAATGCAAATGTTGGATTGAGTGACATTATCACATTACCATGAACACTGTGGAGATTTCCGTTCGCGGGCATTTATATTTATTTCGCATTTACGAGTACGTTAAAAAGGCAGAGGCAACCACGGAATCCTTCTTTATTTAATTATCGCGGGATCCGCTGGCTCTATGTTACAGAGGTACATGATGTTGGTCTACAAATAACACGGGTGCTGAGGTCTCTGCTAATCGTGTTTACGGACGACAAAAGATGAAAGCGACAAATAAAATCAAACATACATACTAAATCACTCGTATTCAAATTAAAGTTGCAGCGGGACAATCTCGACTACAGGAAATTTAAAACTAAAATGAGATATATTCCTTATATCATTAAGTCTAGTGCCGGTATAGTGTGAAAAGGCGCATTTCCGCTATCCAGACATAGATTGTGCTATAGTTAATTAATTACCCATAACATATTCCGATTTAGTTGCAATTTCCCCACAGACAGGATTGACCCGGTGTACCTTATACTTTTTACTCGAGCAGAGCTAAAGAGGTCAGTTAGCTTATGTCAACCCGGCTAACTAACTAACCCGGCTAGTTAGTCAGTTAGCCGGGTTGACATAAGCTAAATATTTGAAGGATTGTAAACAACGTCGATTCTTATTCTTAGCGTAGTAATCTACGCTAAGAAAATCGACGTTGCTTACTTGTCTAATTTATGTCGAAGACTAATTAGGGAGTGGCTAAAAATGTGCTTACGCATCTTTCACACTGTCTAATATAATGTCGTAGATGCTTACTACGGCACATACGGCCATCGCATACAGCTTTCAATAGCAGATAATTTCAAAGCAATTAGTTGCAATGAACGCAGGTACTCGTAGGCATCCAACTCCCTGCGTATCATGGGTTTACGGGAAAATTATTTTAAACTTAACTACACCTAATCACAACCCTAAAGAAGTTAGCCGGGTGAAGTAAATACGTACTGGCGATGTTAAACGCGAAACAATGTAACACACAACCAAATAGCACTAGACCCTACTCATAGTGTCGTGTTCCTGCTGGTGAGTAAGGTTGCCAAAGAGCTCAAAGAGGACCCAGTGTGTTGACGATGAGGGACCTTCTTGTTCCTTTAGTCGTCAACACAGTGAATCCTCCTTTTTGTAAAGGGTCGGCAACGCGCATGTGACTCCTTTGGAGTTGCAGGCGTCCATAGGTTACGGTAGCTGCTTACCATCAGGCGGGCCGTATGCTTGTTTGCCACCGTCGTGGTATAAAAAAAAAAAAAAAAAAACAGTTTATTAGGTACTCACCCATATTACTCAATTCTTATCTTTCACCCGCTACTACATCACTGCGGCTAGGAATTTTAAATATTACATTGCACTCAAATTTAACCTGCTTTGTATAGTAAAATACATGATTCCAAGAGAGTTTTTATTATTAAATTCACAAACTGTGTAACTACGCTAAAAAGAGCAAACAAAAGCTTTCTCTCGTTCGCTTGCTATATTTTTTGTTGCCCAACGTCGCAACAATTAGACAACTTCGGGGGTAATTTGGTATTTATTTTTTCAAACTGAAATGTTTTACTGGCCTGTCACACTGACCTCCACCGCTGAATGGCGTCCAGGTGCCCGGATCTAGTAATAAGGATAGTAGTTATAGCAAACGAACTAGAGGGGTTTTGTTGATCTCGTTAATCTCTCGTTGTGTTGTTTGTAACTTATTTCAATAATAAAAAAATAAATTAAATAAAAAATATCTGACGGGGCTAGCTCTTAATCTACATATTTTCATCCAGGTAGTAAATAAATAAAGGAATATCTATTGACCATAGCTGATAAAAACCTAACATAGTTTAGATCTTATAATATTAATTAGATTTGGTTGCTTCAAAGTATGATAAAATCTACATACACTCGCGATCAAAAAAATCGACTCAAACTAATTTTTAATTTCATCGTTTAATATCTCAGGAACCAATCATGAGATCAAAAAAGCAACGGTACCATTTTAGAGCTAACAGTGTCAGCTTTCAATACGAGCATGTTTTTCAGGCGAAAAATTTCAGTTCATGAAAAACAAGCTAGCATACCAAGGAGGTGTAAAATTTGGGTGCAAAAATGACCTTAACAACGAAAGAAAAAACATTTTCATGAACGAATAACAATTTATTTTTATCTTTAATACCTGGTGTTACCACCAAAAACCTTTTTCACACATGCCATGCGTCTCTTCATTGACCTTATCAGCTTCCTGATGGTATCCTGGGGGCATGCTTCCCACTCTTCGACCAAAGCTTCTTTCAGGGCCAAAATTGTCTCCGGAGCAGGATTGCGAGCTCGAACCTTGCGTTTCAGGTAATCCCATAAGTGCTCGATAGGATTTAAATCAGGACTCAGAGGTGGCCACTTCAGAGTCGGGATGCCAACTGCGTCAAGGTACTCCTTTGTGACGCGGGCGGTATGACAAGGGGCGTTGTCTTGCATGAAATGGAACCCCTCGTCAAAGAACCCGGCGTAGGGGACGACATGGTCTTGCAGGATGTCGGTGATGTACCTGTCTGCATTCAAACCACCGCCTCGACCCCCGCCATCAACAAAAACCAGCTCGGTCCGCCCCTCCATGGAAATCCCCGCCCACATCATGACGGAACCTCCACCGTAGGTTATCAAAACCTAATTTATCTTGGCCGTAAGCGAGACCAACATGTTTGAAGTTCCATGACTTAATGCATTACTTCAATTATTCCTGGCATTTATAGATGGCATTTAGGATATCGACTTGACTAAATCGTGGTCTAATTAAATCGGGTTTGATGTTTTTCTCAAACACGATCAACAAAGTACACCCAGATTTAATTTTTTTTTAAATACGACGACGGTGGCAAACAAGCATATGGCCCGCCTGATGGTAAGCAGCTACCGTAGCCTATGGATGCCTGCAACTCCAGAGGTGTCACATGCGCGTTGCCGACTCTTTACAAAAAGGAGGATTCACTGTGTTCACGGCTAAAGGAACAAGAGGGTCCCTGATCGTCAACACAATGGGTCCTCTTTGAGCTCTTTGGCAATCTTACTCACCAGCAGGAACACAACACTATGAGTAGGGTCTAGTGCTATTTGGCTGTGGTTTTCTGTAAGGTGGAAGTACTTCCCCAGTCGGGCTCTGCTCCAGATTTGAGCGAGATGACATTCGCTGTGCTGTGCACTACCACACATAGCGAGATGACATTCGCAGTACCCATACTCTCTTTTGGACGTAGTTTTTAGAATTATTTATTTAGTGAAACTATAAAAGCAAGCGGACACTTATGATTGAGAAGTCAAAAAACCAACTGCGTATTTCACAAATAACTCAAGTACAAATTTTATTTTACCAATATTTTAATCCATACACCATATAAATATTACTGAGCAGACCACCAAGATTTTTCATAAAAAGTGGTTTTATCACCCATTACCTAGAAACAACGATTTGTAAACCCATTATCCGACCCAGGAAGATATTTCCCTGGTTCATTGAAAAGTGTGGAAAAAATTGTTCACATCATGATTAATATTCCAAGACGGAGTCCAGCTATAATTGGACTCGAGCGTGTGAAAACAGCCGTCATCAAGGAAAACAGTGCTTACTGGTGAAGAAAAAGAAAATGATCCGAATGTACGTACGATACAAAGTGTAGCAAGCCATAAAGCAATGCAGGTGGGTGTGGCCTGTAAAATAATGGCGACCTATGGGCGATGATTTCTAACGCCGGCATTACAAATATAATTCAAAACGCTTTACTGTTTCAGGGTTTGCACATATACAGTATGGTATTTGACTTCTATTATGGCACTTATTTCTCTACGATATATATCATGGAAACCTTTAAATGGCCTCTCGTTTATTTTATATTGTACGCATCCGCTGGCTGTTGTGAAATGAAATTATCAAACGAAGACAACGAAGCTATGTTCAAGATTAAGAATAAAGCTGTAGTAATCGTATTGTTATCGACGAGGCTACTTACGTGCTTTGCTATTATACAAGGTATTTTTCAACCCTTAACCATATTGTGTGAGGTGATTAGGTTCTGAAGTCTCAAAAATGGCGTCCCCATAGAAAACGTTGACGTCTGATCGGCGGAAATGCAGCCATTTACATATATATTATTTCGTTAAATAAAATATCGGTGGCATAATTAACATTGCATGTGTCACGACAAGTATCTTCATTTACGGAGAACGCTTGTAGAGAGTATCGTTAAGAATGCGCGTATTACTGTGTTAAGTAGCAAACGGAAGCTTGTCAACGTGACCGGCCATAATGACTGCAAGGTGTGATCATGCACTTAATAAAGCGGTAAAGTCGAGTAAGTGGTGTAATTAGATAAACTAAGGTGAGAGGTGAACGCAATGATAGAAAACTTCCGTGAAATACGTAAGTTATGTAACTGCACACTGGTGGTTCGAATGTGTTCTGCGTAATTTTAATCACAGTTTTAAGTACACAACGCATCGTATAATTAATCATTCACAAAGAGCCCGGGATACAAGTGAAATTGTACGATTCGAGCAGCACAACGGAGTAGCATGCTACAGCATGTAAATATACTATGACAGTCTATGCTCATCCACCGAGCGCAATCTTTGAAAAGGTATTTTAAACATCTACGTATGAGGTCGTAAACGTGGACGAAACTGAAATAGGCGGTTGCGCTCCGGTACTACTTAAATAAGTATGGGAACACAAATGTGTAGTGACCACATACATGGTCTTGTATGCGCTTTCTCATAATAATAGTCAAGGTGATCTGTGATCTTTACTAGTCGCAGACATTATTGGGGTAGGACTCAATGATTATAAAAACATGTCGAGTATAATTGTATCTAGTTGCTATCCGAATAAATACATATAAAAAAATAACTAAAAATTAAAAATTTAAACTGTTTATTATTATGAAATGGGTTAATAACAATTTCACTTAACTTAGTATTAATCTTTTACATTTAAGATTGTATTACCAAGCTATTATTTTGGGGTTGCAACCCCTTTTATCATAAATTACTTTAAATTAAATCATATTAATCTATTTACATTGTTATCTATCAGTGCTTTTTGAATAATACTTTTAATATTCTTAGGTTTTTTATCTAAATTTTCTTTAACTTCTTTGGGAAAGCTGTTTAGAACTTTAGGTATGTAAGAAGTCCAAACTCTGTTACCATATTCATTACTATTTTTAGTGGTTACAAAGTTAGGTTCATTTGAGAGATTACGAAGGTTCCTTGGTCTATTGTAAATATCTAATCAGCTCTCCCAAACGATGCTTGCATTCTAAGATCACAGCCATTTTAGCCTTATCATATACACTTAACACTCTACAGTAATTAAACAATTTTTCATACTTATTTTTGTGTCTTTGTTTAATTTTAAGCGGAACTATAGTTTTTAATATTCTAATCTGGATACTGTATATTATCTGTAAATAAGTATTATAGGTTCTTCCATAAGTTGAGATGTCATAGTTGATTATGGAATCAGCTAGTGCAATATACAACAATCGGAGCGTGTTATAAGGCATTTTTTTCTTAATGATACAGACATTGGCAAGAAAGGCCTATTACACACATGGTCTATATGAGGTCCCCAGTTGAATGAAGTGTCAATTTTTAACCCCAGATAGGTATGGGTGTTAACAACTTCCAACGGCTCACAGTTAGCAACACAATAGGATTGCCCTGCATGCATACATGAATGCTCGTGGGCCACGATTTTGGGGACAGTGTTAGTTATATGAAGTTGTATAAGTATGAGAGATGAATGGGGTTTCATAAATAGGATTTTGCAATTGGCAAGATAATAAACACATTTAGAAGAAAAATAGAACCACGCGCCATCTGCAGGGCGTTCATCCTCACACATGGAACCTTCGTATGGTTTCAGAGGAATTTCCACACGCGAACGCTTCGGCCGATGCCGAGGTTTTCTCGAGACTTCAGTATAGGGTTCTTAAAGGGTTTTAAGGGATCGGCAACGCGCATGTAGCATCCCTGCAACAATAGCTTAGCAGGCGGGCTATATGCTTGCGGACCACCGACGGCGAAGTTGCCTCACATAGGCTCAAATCAACATCTCTTTGATATTGTTCTAAAATAGAAAACGGTTAATCGCTACTGATATTGTTTATTAATAGAGTACACTTAAAGTAGTAATTTAATTGAGTACAGTGATCTGACAGCTCCTACATACAAAATTAAACAACTTTACATCGCAGGAGCTGTCACATAACTTTACTCAATTAAAAATACTACTTTAGATTTTAATAAATTTACAAAGTTAGCCGAAAAAGGTTACTATATAGAATATCTTGATTGTAAGTATTCTTGAAAATATAAAAAAAATATACCTATTTAGCATCATTTATCTAGCACCAGCAGTAATAAGTTATATACCTACATTAATGTGATAGAAAACAATAGTAGAGCTGACACTTAAACAAAGAGATTAAACCATAAAAACTAAAAACTGGTGTAATAAACTCAATTTAAATCTTTCGAAATAAATCTTTTTGTAAACTACTTTCATTATTCATTTTGACAAACATCAGTAACCTGACAAGTGGTTCATAACAAGGGTCACAATCTTCAACCGGGTAGGCGGTTGTATGGACGCCGGGGCTATCAAGATACACAAATCCCACACAAGAGTAGCCGCTGTGAAATCATTATTCCTGTTGATATCTTTATATCCTCTTACTGCTAAGACCTGACTGAACATGATAGTGATTCAATGGTGTTCCGAGTTCTGCTGATCAGGTAAGCGAGGCTCCTTACCTTTACAATAGTTATAATTGTGGTCCGCTGAGAATATCAAAAAGAGGCTCTAATGCCGTGATATAATAGGCACATAACGTACGATGGGAAACAAACATCTTGTTGGATGATCTTGGGAACATTCCTGTACGATACAATCAATTGACGGTGAAGATCATTCATAATTACACTAATGAGGTAGCTTCATTGCGACAATGAATGCGTCTACGTCACGATACGGTAAAGGCCAATTTAGCCATCCATCAACACTCGGGGCAAATGAAAGTTTGTAAGTGATGTTGTTGGTGTTTTCAGTTTGTTTTATTCAACTCATTTGTACAATCGTTAGTCATGGGAAATATAAACATTATCAACTGATTTCTGTAAGTTTTAATTTGAGTACGTATTTAATTTAAATATAGTTATTGATGAGGAACTCAGTATAATTTAATACACACCCCTACACATATTTGTATATAATATATACGTACGAGTAAGACATTCCTGTTTGTATAATAAATAAGGTAAATAAATAAATAAGGTCCTTGTGACCTGTGAAAGTACCATAATCATTTCTTTTGCAACAAAAGCTCGATAAGACAAAAATGTAGACGGTTGAATTGTCTCGTTTGAAAGTGAAATGCCTTCACATTAAAGCTTTACACATATAATGTTGTGCTGAATGTGAACGAAACTGCAAATTGTTTAAATATGTTATTCAACATGCTAACAACAGACGTTAACGATGTCGACTCTCGTTTTTGTGAAGTGAGAATGCCATCAGTGCATAGTTTATGTTGTGTAGGTATTGTGTTTTAAAGAGGTTGACTTGATAATAACCTAATTAATTTGTAATGGGAGTTTTAGTATCTTAATGTGTGAAGTTGGTGGGGAACAATAGAAACATAATAATTAGAAGCTTTGAGTGCCGGTAGGTCGTAGGGCGCGGGAGATGCGTGCAGGCAAGCGCCGCCGGCCGGCGGCGGCGTCGGCGCGCGGCCTTATTCTGATATCGATTGATCATTTATATGTCGCAGGGAAATGATTAAAACGGAGATTTGAACAAATCTCTAAGGGATATGATCAAATCACGCAGGATGTTAAAATGGAGACTCCATATCATCATTTCCCTAGAAAAATTCAGTAATTTCACCAAATCACTGACTGTTTAGTGGGAAGACAAAATCGGCCAAAAAACGTGACACGCTTTTTCATTTCACTAGATTTGTTTAGGAATTTGATAAAATCCCTAACCACTACAGTAAGTTGATGAAAGGAACTCAAAAAGTCAACTAGTTTTATCATTTCTCTAAACAAGTTTAGTGAAATGATAAAGTCTCAACTGAAAGATGGTATATGGTGATTTGATTAAATCTCTGAACAGGTTTAGTGAAATGACGAAAGGAAGTACCGAATACAATATTTTACTTTACAGTTAAGCGATTTTATCAAATCTCTGACTAGATAAAGTGAAACAGATATTAAATCAGAGATTTTAACAAATCTCTAAGGGATATGATCAAATCACGCAGGATGTTAAAATGGAAAATCCATATTATCATTTCCTTAGAAAAATTCAGTCATTTCACCAAATCACTAACTCTGTTCAGTGGAAAGACAAAATCGGCCGGTGCAATATTTGTGAACATCCAGTGCATGCAACATGTTGAAATACTGTTGGAGAGGAAGGTTAAGGCTTAGTCGTTAAATGCCAGTTTTGTCAAAAAAAGCAATATTAGAGCTGAGAGGGAAAATGCAGCAAAATTTTTGAAGATACACTAAAGAAAGATTGAAAATATGACTTGAAGATATATACTAGATTACGTGAAATTGTTACATAAAATGTCAAAAGTAGGTATCAAAGTTGTTTGTTTATGCCATCAAAAACAAAACTTGTAAAAAAAAACAAGTCTCGCAACTCAGTTCTTCTACCGTAAAAAGTTGTGAGATCCATGTACTACCACGTCGGTTGATTTATCCAGTTCCTACTTAAGGAACCTTCTGTCTTAAGTTATTACGTAATTAGCTAATCTAACAACATCTTATAGGGACCGTGAGCATGCACTGGATTTTTACACATAACGCACCTTCCAATTATGTCTTTCCACTAAACAGAGTCAGCGATTTGGTGAAATGACTAAATATTTCTAGGGAAATGATGATATGGATTCTCCATTTCAACATCCTGCGTGATTTGATCATATCCCTTAGAGATTTGTTAAAATCTCTGTTTTAATATCTGTTTCACTTTATCTAGTCAGAGATTTGATCAAATCGCTTTACTGTAAAATGTTTTTTTGCGGTACTTGCTTTCGTCATTTCACTAAATCAGTTAAGAGATTTAATCAAATCACCATATATCATCTTCCAGTTGAGATTTTATTATTTCACTAAACTCGTTTAGCGAAATGATAAAACTAGCTGACTTATTGAGTTCATTTCGTCAACTTACTGTCGTAGTTAGGGATTTTGTCAATTTCCTAAACAAATCTAGTGAAATGAAAAAGCGTATCGCGCTTATTGGCCGATTTTGTCTTTCAACTAAACAGAGTCAGTGATTTGGTGAAAAGACTGATTGTTTCTAGGGAAATGATGATATGGAGTCTCTATTTTAACATCCTGCGTAATTTGATCATCCCTTAGAGATTTGTTCAAATCTCAGTTTTAATCATTTCCCTGAGACATATATACTTTATCGCCTGAACCTTTGCGTGCGTAATAATGTTGCCTTATTTAACGAGATGACAAGTTTATTATAACGGCAAATACTACATTGCATTGTTTAGCTTGCACTATAATTTGTAGTAACAATTAATTTAGTCAGTAAAGATATTATTTTTATGCAGTCGTATCTTAGCGTGTATGTACCTACACCACACCATGTAACATAAATTGAAGGTATTTATGTCAAACGAGGTCTTAATTGTCTATAAATAGATAATCTTTGTTTAATATTACTAGGAATATCTAATATCACTGAATCGAAGATCAATAAATCGTACTTTTATACTTAGGTTATTTGTAAACAGAAACCAGAGAGACAGGCCTACATCATATGTCATATTGTTATCGGTTATGGAAGAAACAATCAACAAACAATAGTCTGAGATACAACTGTAAATTTATAAACCCTCTTAATACTTTTTTGGTGATCAACGAGTTTTTGGTGCACCTCATACCCCTGAATGACAAGGTGACCACAACTTATAATTAAGTTATCAAGACTTAATAAAACTTCAATAAAATAGAAAACTTTTTTTACAACGTTCGGGTATTACTTTGTATGTCATCAACTAAATCGGAAGGACCTACACCTTATCCAATAACATCCTGTAAAAGTTCAACTTCAACCCTTACGCCAAGGCATTAGATTAGACAGTCGGCGAGCGGTGCGGTGCGCGCGCGGCTCTGTGAGGGCCGCAAGCGCCGCGAATAGGCTTCGTTTCGCGCGGCCCGAGCGCCGGACGCCGGCCAGCAATCTCTCCCTTTCTCTCGCCCCTATACCCCTCTCTCTCCGTCCTTCGGCGCTCCGTTCCTCTTCTTCTTGCAAGGTTAAGGTTACGTCAGACGTGTTATGTTATAACCGTTGAGGCGCGCTGAAGCAAGTTCAGTGTCTCGCCGAGACTGGCCGCGACACAAGCCTGTCTCCCTCGTGTTAGGACTGTGAACGAACGCTGTGATACACAACCAGTGACAAAGTTCATGAACCGGGTGTTTTGTTTGAACTCTCTCGTGACGCATCTGACGTATTCTTTCTGTGCATATCGGTACGTACTGAAAACTTTCAACTTCTATTTTTTGAGTATTTAAATGAGATTTTTCTAAAGATTGCGGCAAGTTAAGGACACATGAGCCCGTCCTGGTCAACAAACTGGTCTATAAATATTTTATGGTCGGCTATTGCCGCGTCCAAGGACATTTGTACTTGAGTCTTGTGATAATTAGTCTTATCTCGTACGGAGAGAAAGCTGGAAGGATCGAGCGATTCTAAGCTCTGAAAGCTACACGCATGAAGGCGAGAGTTACTTAGAATGTTAGAGATAAGTATGAAGCTGTTAACCCTTGCACAGATATAGCCATCTCGTTAAGGATAAATAATTATAAGTATGAATAACAATGAAAAAAAATTGTTAAATCATATTTATAATTCTAATAATATAATATAAAATAACTACAACAAACACGTCTGAAAACGTTCTAAAATAGTGGCACAAGATGTAATATTAAATAAGGCAGTAAGTAAGTACATATAGGTAATATAGTAAGTAGTATGTAGACAGAAAAATCTAAAAATTAACAATAACAAAGAAAAATTTAGTAAATAAAAAGCCAATATCAGAGATCGTTACATATAAAAGAATCAATTATGAAAGCTAAAAATGTAGACTCGACGGTTCGATACCGTTAGGGTTGGCACAGGAGAGTTTTTGCGACGCTCGTCTTCAATCATGTAGCGATAAGCTCAGTTGCACATGCGCATACTGCAATAATGGCACTGTGCTATATTTAGAGCTCACTTCTATGGGAAAATAATTTCTTTATAGATATCATGTGATATGAAAAATACCTTTTTATATTACCTTAATGATAGGGTTCCCCTAACATTAAGACGAATGTATTAGTTCTATTTTAGTAATTAATGGAGTACCATTTAGCTAAACGTGTAGCAAGTGGATTGAGCGCTACGCGGCACTAAAAGACATCAACGGGATCGCGCGTGGACTTGCGGTGTGCGGAATGTAAAATATCTATTGGGTTTTAATATAATAATAGAAATAGCGTAAAAAAATATTTTATAAAAAAAATAATGGTATCTGTGCCAACCAAGTTAGATAGTTTATAAAAAAAATCGAGTACATTGATTGCATTGTTTCCCACTCTTTTGATCTTTCAAATTAAGATTGTTAGAGGTTAATTTAGATTTATGTATTACTTAACACAATTAGTAACTACTCAATAAAATTCATAATGCCCACAAATAGACTCGGGAACTATCATAATACGGGCAAATAGTACACACCACGTTTCAGTTAGAATATCATGGTTGTAACAAAAAAAAATCGTGTCAGGTAAAAGATCAATGTATGTAAACACTTTATTGTACATCGAGTTTCAAAATTGCATGGACACATTATGAATGAAGTCATTCATAAAATTGTCCATGCAATTTTGAATCTCACTGTACATTGTTCACCGCACTTGATTTTGTATTATATTAGGATATTATATCACACAAATTAAAATACGAGAAACGTAGAGTGAAATAAAAGTAGTCTTAAATTTAATATTAATTATTAAGATTTTTAGCCAGTATAGATTGTCCTGGTATCGTGAACATTTTTGAGCCTATTTTTATTTAAGTACCTTCGTTTAAAACTGAGTTATCTGTTACATATTTTTATCCTATTTTAATTTAAATTAGCAGAAAAAGAGTCCAAAATATTGATTCAAAGAAAAAGAGATTCATTAGAACTCGTCGCGAAATAAAATCTATAAATAACATTAACCGGCAACAAAAATAAAGGCGGCTTATTTATTCGTTTGTGATTTTCTCATGACAATACACAATTAAGGTACATTTCTGGGGAGCCTTAGCTCAGGGTTTGTAGGCTACAATTTCGCTTGGAACAATTGGTAGCGGCGCAAAAGTATAACGAACGATCTTCGGTGCACGATCAGGGCCGAGGGTCAGCACTAGTACTATAATGGTATCGCACAACGACCGCCTTAATGGTCAATTAACTGAAATATTGAAGAAAAGTATATTTACGCTTATTGAGATGTTGGGCTCTGTCAGTGAGGATTCTGTGGGAATCGCGAGGGGGATTAGCTGTGATTTATTAACGGAGTAGCGTTAACCGTTTGCGAAGTGATAATATTCATGGTACTCGGTGAATGTAACTACATTGCCTTACTAGTAAGTTTCTATTAAGACTTGTATATTACAGTTGAGGTATTTCTTGAAATATTTTGGAATAAGGATGAATATAGCATTAAGGCAGCAGCAATGAGTATTAGTTACTTGAATGGCCTAAATAATAGTCTTCAAACGCCACCAAGAAGGCAGAACGTTTAGATTGACGTTTGGCCCCATCGTGCTAGAAGATCATAAAATCACATTGTGAGCTAATAGGACAGCAGCATCACACATATAAGTGTGAAAATATATCACAGATCAAATCCTTTAATGTTAAAACAACACATGTCAAACTTATCTATATAAACAAATGTAAAAAATAACACATTTAATAGTGGAGTACATAAAGCACCATTTATAAATAAAATATTTACACATATTCCAAAAAAATATTTAACATTGAACTTACTATAAAACTCCCTCACTGTTAATTTTTTTTAACAAACAGCTCAAAAGAAGCAGCCTCTTTGATTCCTCGCTCAAGCTGTTATAGATTTTCACACAAAATGTCAGTGAACTAATAAAACTCGGAAAACAAGGTTTAGCGCTCAAAACATAATAAAGCGTGAATTAAACACGTAAGCCAACTACTGGTTAGAATGCGCCCGAGATGCGGGTTCCGCTAGATCCCATTGCGGTTTCGCAGTTCGCTTAATTGAGTTTCTTCACGCACTCCACCTGCATTTTTACTGGATTTGGAAGGCACGGTGATATAAGATTAATAAAGAAGCACCCGAACTTGTTCTGCATTTTAATCTTTTTTTATAAATTTATAAGTTTCGCTTCAGAATAACTATTTTCTATCAATAACATTTTCCTCCTGCACCAACTTACAAGTCTCTGTTTGGCCCAATGGTTGACGGCTAAAGAATGCCATTAAGTCCGCCATTTGCACATTATCATTTGTTATGCAATAAAGTTTAAATAAATAAATAAGGAGGTAGGTAGCGGAATGGAAACAGTGAGCCAATTAAAAGTTTTCACAGGTAGGTAGGTAGGTAGGTAGGCTTAATAAGATTTTTATAAGAATACGTAACTTTCGTAAGCAATGATAAAGACCCCTTAAAATGTATTTATTATAAATTTTAAGGCTTTATATTTGGAATTCTAAGATTTTGCTTTTGATATTATTTCTTTAGTTTTAAACTGTTGCATTAAACAATTTTCAAATTGGTGGTAGACGAGTACCCTATATTCCTACGTAGAGCCAAATATATACCTGTTAATCATGTATTTCTATATGAATTCTGAGTTAAGTGACGTTGCCATACCTTCATTTGGCTTCAAAATTATTACCTATGTATAAATTTCAGTAACACCAGTCACATTGAACTGCTTTTTACCTCAAGTAATGGGGCGCATAAAATTTTTAATATTGTTTATTCTGTCCCCGTTGTCCGAGGGACATTTTTACACTATTTCATAGTAAATATTTGGATGTCCGAGGTAACCATACTAACGAGAGGCAACAACAAGTTGATTGACTCAATATCGATTTTCTAGCAAAACTAGCCAGTATTGTTTGACCCCAATGCATCGCGGATTATAATTAAAAAGATCACGTGAGAAAAGACGGTGTCGTGACAGCGCCGCATGCGATGACACGCCACCTATCGGGCACAAGGCGATGTTCCGAATTACTGATTAGCTTTACGGATTATTGGTTCCAGTCAAAATCAAAAGAATTTACCTCGACGTACAAGACGTTGATGTGTTAGCGAAATCACCGATTTTACACATACCAAACTTTAAGATTGACTCTAGAAATGTAATTAGAGACAATAGGGACGCCTTTGTGCAATAAATATTAAATAAATGTGTCAGTGCAGGGGAAAAGCTCCCACTTTTTCGATATGATATGAAATACACAATATACGCTATCTATAATTGAAAAAATGAAGTCTCTAGTCTTTACCTACCCTACATACCTACCTACCGACAAAGTGGGAGCTTTAATTAAAATCGTTCACAAATAATGACTGAAAATGGGAAAAAATATGCATTTAAATAGTGTTTAACAAACAAATAAAATTCAGTTTATTTGCATCTAATAATGTGATGACATCAACAGCCACATGTTCCTTCTGGGAACTACCGGGCTCGCGGCGCGTTCCGATTCTTAATTAGCCGGAGAATAATTGATTAGTGGTGACTCGGCTCGGTTTTCCGATGTCACTTCCACCTTGTTAACAGTACTCCGAACTAATTTGTTATGGTGTAACGTTCAGGACACTTATCTGTAAGATATATTTTAGCAGCTGTTTCTTACATGCGTGTATGCACATTTGTGCTAATAAATAAACATGTTGAGTTTGAGTGTAAAACATAAAGTAACTTAGATGAAGATATGACACATACGTGGTTGAGAATAGAAAAATTGTTTAAAAAGTAAATTCTTCTAACATACACCATAACACGGGTTATCATTATGGTGTTCACTATGTCATCGTCATGAGTATTGAAAACGTAGCGGGTTTTGTAATTTATATTATAAACGTTCAATTTCAGGATAAAAACATAATTCAAACATTAATAAATAACAAATTATCGCAATTATTAAACAGCACAATAGCTGAGGCATGCACAGTATCCGTTCATAATTCACTTCGATTGGCTGAGTGATTGCGGGTGCTATTTCTTAAACAGGGACTCGGCGAGGTTAAAGATGTCAATGTAGGGGGATTTATGGCTGTACCGGCATACAGACGGTAAGCTGAGAAATGTGCGTAATCTGTGCGCACGAGCAGTAATTGAAAACCTATGGTGACTTATTGACGAGTGGGTGCTTAGGGGTCTGTGCTGAAATTATTGGAAGATAAATTTGTCATCCTACGGAAGTAGGGCAATTGTGATTGCTTCATGATCTAAGGATTGAGCTCAAGATACATCATAAACCTATGTATAAAACGGCGTGTTGAAGATTTAATGTGGTCTATTTATATTTATAAAATATTTGTTGGCGAGCGCAGTTACTAGATGGAGATGATCAGGGCTGTGGCACGGTGCTCCTATTTATAAAGTAACGTTTAAAGGGCGGTACTGTGCGGTCGAGCGCGGGGTCAGGACGGATTCCATCAGGCGTGCTTTCCATGAAGGATTTTAATTACGTCGCTGCGGGTGAACGACCCGGGTAAAAGCGGTGTGCGAGATACTTTTCAAATAAATTGTTTCACTGTCCTCAAACGTACGCAAGCTGTTACATCTAAAATATAGAATGCATTCATAAACTGTTACTAATTCTGCCAAGAGTAGTAATCATAATTAACTTCCAGGGAGGCGATTTTTGAGATTCGAGCACTCGAATATGACATGTAAAACTCATAATAAAACGAAGAATTTACGTTTCAAAAATAATTGCGAAAATAATTTAAATCATGATATATTATGAATATCATGCGTAAATAATGGCGGCAAACTTTTGTGTGCGATTATATTCGAGGTTAAATTATTTGAATTCGTACGATCGATTGTCAAATATCGGCCCCCTGGTCGTAATTAATTGCATTATTTCTAAAAAGAGGCCAACAGCTATGAAAAACAAGTTTTTATTAAAAAAATTGGCACTTATTACCAAAAACTATGTTTCCATATCATGGATCTTATACCTAATTTGAATATGAAAATCGACTTGAGTTGTCTTTCTCTAATTAATTGAACTGGTTTTATAACAGTATTTTAATTTTGCGAAATTCTTTACTAGCGTTAAGATTAGTGCCATAAACATACGTAGTTGACCGAGCACACATATCGGTGAGTTTTTGGAGACAGAGTGGGCAGACACAGCTGACTCATGTGGGACAAACGCATACGAATTACCTTATAAACAACGTGACAGTCTACCAATCTGTGTTTGGAAACCTGTTTAACATTCTTCGGACCATAATTTAGAGACAAACGGTTTTTTTTAGCAACTCTAATGTGTATATTTATATTGGATAGTGACGATATGGGTTTAACGGTAACGCTTTAAGGCGCGTGCGGTTGCGATGTATTTAAATTGATGAGTCATTGATATTATACGTATGGGACTAACGATTAGACGAAAACAAAAATGAATTTCGCTTTTTTTAAATTATTCATCTACTTATAATAAACTTTGTCGGACTACTTGAACTTTCGGATTATAAGGCGATTCTCACGCTGGCGCCGCAATTGCATGCGACGACGGTGTGCGAGCGATATAGCGCTGTCTCGCTTATACACCGTCACCGCATCCGGTTGCGGCGCCAGTGTAACAACGGTATATGGAACTATATAGGAAACGGTTACGTACCTACCGCTCTTTGACATAAAATCAACATCGTTTTTATCTCACAAGCACTGGCAATATCTCAATTAAAAAAAAAATATTCTAAAGCGGGGTCGGGGGGCATAACAATGCTCAGGTTTAGACTCAATATTTTTTAGAAGTTTGATATTAACGAACTAACATAATTGAGTCCCATTTTCGACACCGAAAATGAACACACGCGTGATAAATATTAATAAAACATTCACGCGAAATTAATAATACCTAATTGCTAAATGGAGACCTATATTGCTATTGCTACTAGCATGTTTTCTCAACAACATGTCGTATTGACACAGCTCGCTTAGTTTATCACAGTTATTTTCATAGTGTAATGTCATATGGTACTTTGGTTTGGGGCAAAGCAACTGACATACAGACTATATTTGTTTTACAAAAAAGAGCCATCCGCGTTCTGTATAACTTAAAGGCAGGTGCATCAGTTAGAGAACTATTTAAAGAAATTAATAATTTAACTGTTGCTTCCCAATATATCTATGACAATATTATTTTTGTTGTAAAGAATATACATACATTCAAAAAAATTCTGACATCCACAGCTATAACACTAGAAATAAAAACAAGCTTGCTATCAGAAGTAGTCGTATCCGCAAAGCATATAAGTCATTTTTTGGTCAAGGTATTCACATTTATAACAAGTTACCCGTCGATGCTTTAAATTTATCATTTCCCGCTCTTAAGAAATATATGAAAAAAAGTTTAACGTCAAAGGGTTATTACAGGGTCGAGGACTATATGACAGACAAAGATGCATGGCCCAAACCAGAAACTACTACAAAATCATCTAACATTTAGAGGACACAGTTCAGATAGGAAAGCATATCAAACGTTTTGTGAAGCAATCAGATTTGGATTTTATTATTATTATTTTATTTTAATTAAACAATACGTACATTGTATGTCTCTCAAGCTGTTTTGATATGTCTTCTTATAGAACTACGCATTATTGTGTATCTTTAAGATATAATATTACTGTATTACTGTTTTGAAAAAATAAGTCCCGCCGAGTTCCTTGCCGGTCATAAATAATACTTCTCGGGTCAGAGGTGTAGGGTTAGAACCGGTGGGAGTTTTTCTTTTTCTCTCTGACGTTCATAAGTGCATTGTAATGTGCCTAAATTGAAGAATAAATATCTTTTATCTTTTTATCTTTTATCTGTATTCCATAAGGAGCTCCTCAGATCAGCTGATCGTGAAGTCTGATCGCCACAGAGAAAGGATTATTTACATTCATTCGAATGAATGACTAAACTGCTGTCTGATATGACTGTAGTGAAGTTCCTGGTTAACTTCCAAGTTCGGACTAAAAGGACAACTGCAAATAGAGCTTAGGCCGTGAGGTAGATGGATACTCCGTGTGAGCTTGGAAGAACGTGGTTGTAAAGCGTTTTATGCCCGGTAATGCGTTGCAAGTGGAGCGAGTTACAACGCTTGCAACGTGCTCAAATTGATTATGGGCGATACACGCGAATTCTAATAAAATCACTAATGGAACGGTACCGGTGGCGTGCGTCGCCTAACGGCACCGCACCGCGTCGCTCCCACGGCTGGCATTATGCAACCTGCTGGAGCGTCAACGCGCACAATACGAGAACGAGTTATTGATCGCGATCGCGATCCGCGCGAAAAACCACCGGCACCGTAAGTGAAACCAGATGCAATCGTTAGCGATGAGCTATATCGTGTCTCCGATGTGGGACGCAACCGATCGATGAGTTATGGCTTCAACCTTACTATGATTTTCAATTTGTTACACACAAAGTTTCACCTATTGGTTTACTGAATGTATAAAAATAATCTCGACGTTCCGTATTTTTAATTGCACCCGCCGTCATGTACGCAGAGAAAAGAAATGCGGAAAAAATCACATCACTCATTCAATCTATAAAACACTGTTCCTCATACTATAGCACAAGAACTAGAAACTTGTTATAGGAAAAGCTGGCTTGCCAGGATGAACAGATCAAGCAATGATGTGAGTCCGAGTGTATACGCTGGAATACAAATGAAAAGAAATGTAGGAATGTAATGTCGATTTCATTTGCATTTAATTATCTATACAATACCGACATAACCCTATTAGTGCTATTCTCACATTCATAATTAGATGGGAAGTTCAGCATCATGAAGTGGATGTGAACAACTCAACAAGTAGATATATTATTAATGATACCTACATATCATGAAATAATTAAAAAGGAATATCTTAAATATGATTTTTGCAGTTTATAGGGTAGACCGAGGCGAATCGGGTCAGGTTTTGGTTAATGTCAAATAAATACAGTTTTCAATAACATACATTGTTTATTAATATTACTCTAGATAGTTGTACGGTTATCTAAATATATAAAAGAAGAAACTGACTGACTGACTGACTGACTGACTGACTGACTGACTGACTGACTGACTGACTGACTGACTGACTGACTGACTGACTGACTGACATATCAACGCACAGCCCAAACCGCTGGTTCTAGAGATTCCAAATTTGGCCGGTAGGTTCCTTATAAGGTCTAGGGATGCACTAAGAAAGGATTTTTCAAAATTCACCCCCTAAGGGGGTAAAATGGGGGTCCAAAGTTTGTATGGCGAATCAAGATTTGTTAGACAACTTTATTCGAAACTTCACAGGAGTATTCCTAACGATAAATGACACGTGTTTCAGGTTTTTTGAAAATTCAACCCCTAAAAGGGGCAAATGTGGTCACAAAGTTTGAAAATCAACATGGGTATCGTATCCTTTTTGAGTACTTATAGTACGCGGGCGAAGCCGCGGGAAAAGGCTAGTTTAATTATATAAAACAAAAGTTAAATTAAAAACAGCGTTGCCTTTACATCATAACAACTAAAATAGAAAAACACTAAAAATATCCGATACGCCCTATTTTCCGAGGCGAAACGGATCAAATAAAATTTCAAAATTTCAATATTAAATATTTGTTTTCAATAAAAAAACGTGCACAAACAAAATTAAAAACAATCAACATCATATTATTGAGATTAACTACTATTACCATGATCAAAATGGTATTTTTGTAATATTTTGACTTCTAGAGCAATTTTTTTATTGAAACCATTTGTTATAAATGTATAATGAAATCAATGTTTAAACTGGGCCTTAGTGTATAGTAGCGAATTTGACCTTCGCACACCTTGGCGCTTATCGGTAAGTTGTGCTGATCTCTGTCCTACTGCTGCAGAAACACTTTTCACTAGGATTACCTACCTAAATGATCTCGAACAATATATTTAAGAAATTTACAAAAAAAAAAAAGGCTTAACTTGATCCGTTTCGCCCTGCGATCCGATTCGCCTCGGTCTACCCTATATTAATAAAAGCAAAAAAATAATAATTTCAGAGCTACACTACAAATAACTTTATGTACTTACATACATAATATAACGTTTATGATCACACAATGATTGTTTTATGGCGGTATTCATTACGTTAGATAGGTATGAACATTTCTCCGACTTGTAAACATAACGGCAATTATATGATCAGTGAACTCTTAGTTCGGCCGTAATGTTATTAGCGGTGACAGGCGAGGCCACGGGCCGTCGGCGTCGGCGGCATCGTCGCGGGCTGCAGCGGAATTTGGTTGCGGTGGGCACGCGCGTGACCGCACTCCGAAACGCACGATCCGCAAATTAGTCAGGAACCTCTTACGTGCCTGTAAGATTACTTGCGGTAAAACAGCCCATACTTCCATTACCTAGAATTAGTGTGTGACCCAAATACGCCCCTCTCTGCACCTATTGAGGTGGAATGACATTTGCTGTTCCGCTGTTCAAGACCGCAATGAATGTGTTCATACGCAGCCGTTTACGATACTCATTAGTTTTATTTGCCTTGCGAAGTGGTTACCGCGCTGCAAATGATGCTGGGACGCGGAAACAATGCGGACGATTCTATCTACAAGCCGTATATACCTGCATTGGTATGGTTCTCTGTTTTGCCAGGAACATGGTATCCGCTACTGAACAGTTCCTATCACCGCACTAAATTATGAGCTGTCAAGTCGTATTTATGTCCTGGAACCTGTCTTCTTGACAAATACTACGTCGGTACGTTTTAACAAACAGGTCTTTAAAAATAAATTGCAACAAACTTATATGCATTGGGTATTGTAGAAAAATCCGGTTCATGTTAAGGTAGTTTTTTCATTCATAAGGCGGTAATTGAGTGAGTGAGTCACACTAAAAACAACGAGGACATGTTTGACAACTATGAAAGAGATGTTTCAACGGTCTCATTAAGATTGATTTACTCCGAGTGACCGGTTTTATCTTTATTACTTATTGTAGTTTATCAGTATGTCTTCTGAGGTAATTACTTAATTTTTATCCAGCACGAAACAAGAAATAATAACTACACCTTTTATTAAATGATTACCTGATGGTGCAATGTAATCGAATACACTAGGTATGCAAAATTAAGCTATTTACGTTTGAGAAAACTAATGTCCACATGAAAAATCTGTCGATAGAGGAACTATGAAACCGCTTCATAAATTGTAAAAAGCTCCCATGAATTAGAAATTCACAAACAGTAATTTATAACACTGATAATAGTTAGAGCGGAGAGTTCTAATGACGTCGATCGCAATAACAAGGCGCGCGCGCTTTCCGTAGATCCCATGCAAATCGAGTAGGTAGCGATTTGCCCGCGCATAAATCAACCCAAGCACTACCACTCTGCATTTCGTCAATTAACGTCAACCATATTGTGCGCGATAAAGGCTTGCTGCTTCACTTGATTTATATTCGCAGCCGCGATAGCCACTGCAGATAGCAATGCTTTTCACGGCTACTATTCAAACTTACTGTACCCGATACCCCGATGAGCGACTGTAAAAAGAGTTTCAAAGTAGTTATGCCACTAAGATAAACAATGGATACAGTTAGTCGAGTCTTATTAGACAAGAATACTTACACGATGTAATCGTTTGTTTTAACCAAGGGCGGAACCGACGCCCTAAATCACAGCTTAACGGTCCCTGTGATTATCTATGTTTATCCTGGCGGCATAAACGCGCACGCCTATCATCGATGCTTCTGATTAATTTTGCAGTAAAGAGATATTAGCTATGGTCGCGGGGAGCGCGCGTTGGAGGCAGGGACTTTGTTGGACCACGGGTAATATCTCCGAGATGTGATCGCCGGTTAAGGGATCTTCGACAATACGCAATTAATGAATCGTCCGCGGGCCGTCTCGTCTTGCGTAACGAGCTTCTGGGGGCACTTGTTATCGCTAATGAGCGAGTTGGTCGTATTGTCGCGAACTGCACAGGGCGAGCGTGCTCGACCGTCACCAGTCCTGCTCCGCGAAATGTTGTAAAATCTGTTAACCTGACTGGCGCTGTGTTTAATACTAGGAACCCCTGAAGTTTACGCATACCCATATTAACAAAATACAGCTGTTAAAATCGAGGTATTTATTATAGGTATTACATTATTGCAAATGTGACTATCTAATTTATAGACTTAGGGCCGGTTGCACCAAACCGTACGTTAACGTCAACGTCATCGTTAAAAAAATCTTGAATGAAAAGTTTGACAGTTTACTATGGGATGACAGTTCCGTCGCCATATTTAACGTTGATAATTTCGTTATGTATGCGTGGTGCAACCCACCCCAACACGTACCTTGTTATTATCATTTGTTTTTTTTATCGCCTAATGATTTATTTTTTGTTAAGAGACATAAAAAATCTAAACTGACCACCATTTTCACCAGTGGCAAATTTGGCAGATATCTACTAAGTCAGCGGAGTAGACTTCTGAAATATAATTTTGTTTCGAAATGGCATTTATAATAAGACGCTTAAGGATACTTATATTCTTTTTCAAGTGTTTAGTTTTTGGACAATCGTATGATGGATTGACGATAATATAATTCATATTTGAGTTTAATATTAAGGAACTACTCTTCCACACAAATTGTGGTCAAACTGTTGAAAAAAAAAAACATCTTAAGTTTTGCCCTACGTTTGTGTCACATAATTTTGTTTAACGATAAAGTGGTTAATAATATATCATTATTTAATACAGTATGTATGTACTTGTAAATAAACAATAATGCTGGGAACCCGACAGATATGTGAGATATACGACTGAACGCAAACACGCAACAATGGTTTCGCGCCCTCTGCCTTCTCTTAAGGGTAAGGAGATAATAATTTTGTGCATCTGCGCGGAAGACGTCCCCAGTTAGTTAGTGGTGCGGGAGGTGTTCCCGGGTCGGGTTGGGGGCCGTGCTATCTAATCGGGCGTCGCCTCGTCGCCGGTGGGCGGCGATCGGGATAAAGCGCCACTGCCGCGCCCACACGCCAATTATGTGGGAAGAAGTTACGATTGCTCGCGCGATACCGCGACTAAGGCAAACGGACCCACCTAGGACCGATCGCGCGCATTAATCGGGGAACTATTGACAATGTACTCCAATCAATGCTATCGGATAAATATTAAATGCAGACACGGAATCGTCTACTCGCGCATGGAGGTGGCGGAATTTTCCCAGCTACCCGACTACTTATTATTATCGCGGCGTTGCATTACGGCGCTTGATGATTTCGCTAGTTGGGCGCTATGCCTTGTTGTGAAGATGACAAATTATACTTCTTTGTACAATCTTCAACGTTATATAATACGAGTAGCACAGGCATTTGATGTCAGGGGAGGTAATAAAGATATTTTTATTGTAACGTTTGTTATGTTCCTATCATTAAAATATAAATACAGGGCTGAGTAGAGTAGACACGATCTCATCTAGGCTCAGTGAGATATGTCGAACCCGAAGGATGTAATTATTTGCGTACTGAGGAGTAATAAAAACGAGTCACTGTAAGTTAATTCCGTACAAAATGTCTTCTTCTCAAGGCTCTTAAGTGTAGATAGTACATTAAGCGAGGTTTATGCGTGATCAGGAAAAGCCTGCGCTTATAATGCCACGACCGCATTCTCTTTAGCTATTACGTAACCCATCGCGAAATCGATCTCAACCAAATGGGTTAAATCCAAAGGAATCAGAGTAACACAGAAAAGATAAAAAAATGTAATAGTATATTTGGCAATAAATAAAAGCGTTGTCTCTTTCATCAATTTCCGTTCTTAATTTTGATTGCTTTTATACATTTTGAAATATCGCGCGAAGTGACTAAAGAGACGTGAGTGTAACCGTTATATTTTATAGTGTTGCTTGATTTTTTATAGAAACTATAGTTAAGGTAAGTGTTAAAGAAGTAATTTTATTACAGCCTGTTTGTTTTAATAATTTTGCGTTTCCAGTAATATTACAAATAATAAAGTACTTAACTGCTGCGCAGCTAACTGTCACCTCTTCGGGTTTAAATTACGTATGGAGATAGTTGAAGTCCCGAGGTGGTATTATATGATGTTTTTTACTATAGAAATGTCTGCGTAAAATGTACGCAAAATAGCAAACAGAAACATTTAAAAAAAAAATTAAGTTATGAAATAAAACATACCAGATCAGAAAATATTGATTTGAAAACAATCATGGCTGACGAGAATGTTTGACACTTAACAATAAACAGGATAAAGAAATGAATCCAAGTGGCTCCAAAACTAAAACAGATACACCTACAGCTTACCTAACTAAACAAAGAAATGATTCCCATGAATTAAAATTCACTTGTTACCATCATGACTCATGAGTGTCTCAAATTAATTGATTAAACGTGCTGTCTAACAAGAACGTGCTAGGAATGATTACCTAGCGTTCGATCCTCAGGAAGCCCGACATTAAATAGCCTATTATAGATAAGACGTAGTACAACAAGTAGCAGAATAAAACTCGAGCATTATAAAGCTTTTCCCAGAAAAAAATGTCGTTTATTAGTTAGTATGAAATAATGTAAGCAATAAAAAGTTACCAAATTTTTGACAACAGTTTATTAGAAATGTAGTAAACAAAACGTATTTTTGTTATGTTTTTGTTCTATTGTTTATTCATCCAGAAACTTCGTAATTTTCTTTTGATACCTGCCATCAGGTTTTGTACATCAGTGTCTGTGATTAGTTTTGAAGCTGCATTCCATTTTCGCTTGAAGTTTTCAAATGATGTGGCGTTAGTTTTATGTTTTAAGAGCTTCTGCTTCATATGAGCCCAATATTTTTCTATAGGACGTAATTCAGGACAGTTAGGAGGATTTTGGTATTTTTCCACAAATTCGACATTATTGGCTTTGTATCATTATATCACATTTTTAAAATAGTGGCACGTGGCCAGATCAGGCGAAAACAGAACTGGCTTCTTGTGTCGCTTAAAAAACGGCAATAATCGCTTTTCCATGCACTCTTTAAGGTATATATCGCCTTTCATAGTTCCTTTAGCAAAGTATGGAGTACTGCGTTTGCCGCAAGAACAGATCACTTGCCACACAAGAACCTTCTTCGCAAATTTATCCGTTTTTATGACATTGTACTCGTCATTGAAAGTTTTTCTATCGGTCCCCGAATAAAAATGATGTCCCGGCAGTGATTTAAAATCAAGCTTGCAATATGTTTCGTCCTCCATCACAATACAGTATTTTTTTGTCGTTAATTTTGAATACAGTTTTCTGGATCTCGTTTTAGCGTCAGTTTCTTGTTTCAAATTTCTATTAGGCACTTCAGTTTGTTTGAAAGTCTTTATAGAATTATTTTTCTTTACTCGTTGCACAGTGGATTTAGACGTTTTAAACTTTATAGCTAAATCTCTTACAGATGATGTAGGTTTTTTCAGCAAAGCAGCTATGATACTCTTCTCAATATTTTTCTTAACAAACCCGGTCTTCCGACCACTTCCAGGACGCCGTCGAATACCGCCAGTCTCTCTGAATTGTTTTAGGACCCTTTGCACAGTTCTAACAGACGTGTTTAGCTCCATTGCCACTTTTTTCGTGAAAATGCCTTAATATTGGACATATTTGTACAATATTTTCTCATGAAGTTTTTCTTGTGGAGACGAGATCTTTGAAAATGTGACTGTGACAGATTTTTTTCTAATATTAAATAAAGAACCGAGATGCATTTAACATATAACCAGCCAGTTACAACCATTTTCATTGAAACCTGATATACCAACGCTGCGTAAACTAACGACATTTTTTATTGGGACAAGCTTTATCAGCGGTTCACGATCACTAACAGTATGTATAGACATTTGATTTTAATGTATTCCAAATGAAAAAAAATGGGTTCGTTGACTCGAGGTGAGGAATATAATGACATAATGCGATAAGATTGGCTTGCTTTATTAGATGAATTGTTTTGCAATTTCTACTGAACGTACCGACGGCCATGCTTCGAGGTCAATTACTGTTGCGAGTGAATTGCAAAAAAGCAGGCTTTGATAATGAAAAGGTGGTGGACGTGTAAGGGTGCAATCATAGAGCAATAATGTCTGGCCGCTCGATTAGTATCACGCGCAATGACCACGCAGGGCGCAGGCCGTGCGCCGCCACTGTCTAGGTGCATTGCTTGGACCTGTTTCCACACGCATCGCTGCCTCTGTCCGACCGCTGCCCCGCATCAATTATAACATCATTACTTTACAAGCAGTCGTACTAAACAACCAGTGACGTCCGTAATCAGGTGCTAACCAAATAAGTACTGTGGCATGTAAGCACAGCCAATTAGGATGCAAACAAGCGTTGCTAAGCACCAGATTCAACGTTAATCAACTTTGTAAACCGACTAAAATTCCTTGTGCGATGCTTGTGCATTATAAAAAGCAATTGTAAAGGATATGGCATAGAAAAATGAAAAAAAGTTATATCTTTAGTTACCCCAGGAAAGTGAACAGAGTAATGACAGAAGGGCGGTTCAGAGTTATTACAGTAATGTCAGGTTGCTAGGTTGGCTAGCGTTACATAGCATTTCTCTTCAGCGTCAGCAAAACACTAAAAAATAACAAAAATAACCGGCTCGCCGCAAACTCTATTAGATTTTCAACTTACTTTTTGTAGAGGTTGTTGTCGCCTAACTCGATCTCGATGTGGACGTGAGAGAATAGTAAATCTTATTTTGCAATAACAGTTGACTTGAGCAGACTCTCAGATAGTTTCCAATCTAAACTTAATCGAATAATGTAGATAAAATGTCTGATATGAAACGAACACCTAAAAGGCAGGCGACTACTCGTCTTTCCAGCAAATGTTTGTAGAGAAATGCTTATTAAGAATAAACATACGAGATTAATAAAGTGGCTACTCCACTTAAGGTAGCTGCTCATTAACAATTAGTCGTGGTGTGATTCCGTAAACGACAGCTACGTAGAAAGGAAGAGCGATGTCAAAGCGCAGAGTCGCGACAGGGAAAGCGCTTGCTATATCGCGAAAGGGAACTTCAAATCCACACGAGATAAATCAACTTCACTGGAAGTTACCTCATTCGATCTGCGATGGGATAGCAACGATCAGGAACTAGTTAGAGCACTTTCTTAACAACAACGCTCATGTTTTTTATGCCGAGTAAAATGGAATCGAACAGCCTGTTTAGCAGAGTTTATGTGCAGGCACTGCAGGTTTAGTTTAAATAGTTGCAGTTTGCAATTGGAATGTCGGTGCCGGTGTTTCCTGCGCGCCGGGTGCCTTGCGGCGTGATCGGATTTCCCGTTCGCGATTATTACCTTTCTTTATTTCACGGGGCGGTTCGTTACTGTCGGTATCGGTGTGTAACGGTGCTCCGTGGGTACAAGCATTTGCATGGTGAGCCCATTATGGCGACCGGCGGGTGGAAGTTATTAAAATACGTTTAAGATCGTACCGCATTCGGCGGGGGTGATAAAGAGTAGACATTGCGGAGTCGTGAGCTAGCTTCGAGCTTTATTGCGTTGGGGATGCAATCGAGCTCTGCGGGCAAGTGCGATCCCAACGTAAACAAAGAGGGGATTGAGGTGTTCTGAGAGCGGGCTACGACGGCATCCGCGCGAGCGCGCCGCACCTGAAGAACACCGCCGCTATCTCGTTAGCGAGGCATTGTTCCGTCCTGGGCGCCGACGTCCCCAGAACACCCTTCTGTAATTATCTGCAAAATGTTGTAGTCGTCTCTATTACTCAATGGCAAGGCTTATATATAGCTCAAATTGCATTTACTATCTTTCCAATCCATTCATTTTTATCTAAATCGATGTCGAACTTTAAGAGCAATTTGAAATCTAGTTGGAGGTAACAAGGGCAAGGTCATTGTATGTGGGTAGATAGGTCTGCTTCGCAAATCGCGTGACAAGAATCGCGGAACATTATCATTCTGCGTACGATGTTAAAGCACTTATTCGGTTTGTAGCGATCGTTATAAGAGGCACGCACACCGTGCATCAATGGCGGCATTTTTCCTCAGCGAAACTTCTCGCGCTATTACCATTCAAGGTTAACCCGGTCAGTGTATCGCTTTGTTTGCTCAATTGCCGGTGTGTGTCCGGCATGGAAGACGTCATACACTCTAGGTAACCTCTGAATAAGTTACGTGTAAAGCCAAGAAAGTTCAATAAGATATATAGATAGATATATTAAGATATTCAGAAATCATCGGGGATGGGAAGAGGATTGAACCGTGGCGTTAATTATTTCTGGTAATGCACTGTAGGCTGCCGAAACTGATATATATTTGCCTGCGTAGTCGCTTAATATTATCGTCTCTCCTACTAAATAGTTATTTCGAAGCGATCTGCTTGTCATACTTTGTTTTTATTTTAAACATTTTCCTTGTAGTACCTACACAAATATTTTGGGCTTTGCGCAAACACGGCCATTGTATAGACGGCAAATACACACAAAAATAGATAATCTATACATATAATGAACGCGTAAGGAGAAAAAAAATGTACATTGAAGATATTATAGAAAAACTTATTCAGGGGGTCTTACAAACGTTGACTGAATACATTTCAGTGATTTTTGGAATTCTTGTCTGTCTGTCTGTGAATTTGTCCGCACACTACGTAAAAACTGTTGCACAGAATTTTACGAAATTTTGTATAGTAACAGTTTATACCCCGGAGCAACATATAGGCTAGTATTTATTCTGCTTATTAAAAACATAATTTACATAAAAAATAGTTCTCAAAAGTGGTCACAGATGGCGCTGTATAGGTACCCTGTATACTGTATACAAACATTATTTAAGGACGTCTTTAGATTCAATTGAGCGATTCGGTTTGTTGCATTTCACCGAGGTTTAAACCATGGATTTTTAAATGCTTTCCCAATTTAAGGATTGCGAGTTAAATATTTTTAAAACGTGTTACTTCGTTTTGGAAATTGTAAGTATCCGGACATATATTGTGATCCATTAATACCTTGAGGTACTTTATTCTCAACGTAAAAATTATATATTTATCAATACATGAAACTTACTTACAATATTACGTAACAACAAATAAAAAAGGTAGTTAAGATTTATCTATTTCGATTTACCCGAAAGCAAAAATTGTACCGTTTATGAGAGCAACATGTTTTATCTCGCTTTAACAGCTGTTTGCTATAAAAGGGTAGTCATGAATCTAGCAATTACTAGCTGCTAGCTGTCACGCTGCTGCTGACGAAATTCTCGCTGCGACATTTCGGGCCTGGGTCTACGCGGTACTCGGCCTATGGCTTTCGCAGACATTGCCGCTCACCATTGGGCCTCCGGCCCTCAGATTTGTTAAGACTCTTCGCCGTTGAGTTTTGTCCGGAATCTGTCATGCTTCCTGCTGCTGCTGAATAAATTCTCGCTACGACGCTCCGGGCTTGGACCTACTCAGTACTCGGCCTATGGCTTTCGCAGACATTACCGCTCACCCTCGAGCCTAATGACATTTCACCATTGAGATATGTCCGGTCCCTGTCATGCTGCTGCTGCTGCTGCTGAACAATTCTCGCTGGGACGCTCCGGGCCGGGGTCTACTCAGTACTCCGCCTATGGCTTTCGCAGACATTGCCGCTCACCCTCGGGCCTTATGACATTGAGATATGTCCGGTCCCTGTCATGCTGCTGCTGCTGATCTGGGCCCTATACTCGGCCATTGGCTTTCTCAGACGTTGCCGCTCACCCTCGAGCTATGGCCCTCGGGTTCGCTAATATTTACACTTCGCCTTTTAGTTATGTCCGGTCCCTGTCATGATGATGTTGAAGAAGTTCTCGCTGCGATGTTCCGAGCTTCGACCTTACGCGGTACTCGGCCTTTGACTTTCACATACATTTCCGCTCACCGTCGTGTCCGCAGCCCTCGAGTTCGCTAAGACACTTCGCCATTGAGTTATGTCCGGTCCCTGACATGCTGCTTCTGCTGTAGCAATTCTCGCTGCGATCCTCCGGGCCTGGGTACTGCGCGGTACTCGCCTTATGGCTTTCGCGATATTGCCGCTCACTACGTCACGGCTTCGGCGCTCGGGTTCACCAAAAAACTTGACCATTGAGTTTTGTGGGGACCCTTTCAGGCTCCTGCTGAAACAATTCTTGCTGCCTTTGGCCTTATTAGATTTTGGCCTGCTGCTGCAAAAGCAGTTTTCGCTGGG
This sequence comes from Pammene aurita, assembly GCA_947086415.1. Taxonomy (NCBI): domain Eukaryota; kingdom Metazoa; phylum Arthropoda; class Insecta; order Lepidoptera; family Tortricidae; genus Pammene; species Pammene aurita. The sequence goes on from OX352291.1 coordinate 36,398,526, forward strand.
ACGTTGCACTCACACGCGACCTCGCGCTCATACCTTCAGCGTTTGACCCTCTGTTCGAAGCATGTTCTCCTGTAGGAATTCGGCCATTCGCATTCGCAGGTCTCGACGCACGCCTTTTAGTCAGTTATCTGTATGATGGATGAACTAATAAATTTAGATAGATTTATATATAGAACCCGTAAATTCTACACTAATGGTCTGGATAGTAAATGAAAATGACAAAACCTCCCACATACGCGGGCGAAGCCGCGAGTACAGCTAGTACTAACTATGTAATTACAAATTTTGTGTCTGTTTTAAAGTAGCCGCAGTAACTAATGTGTGTTATTTTTTTACAGATACAGCTGACAGCAGAGGCGTCAACAAGGTAATTAAAATATAACGGAGCTTTATCGGATATGGGCCGTTTTATTTTAACAATGCTGCTGTATCTGTTTGGTTCGACCGCGGCAATTTAACAACACCATAATCAAAGATGATTTACTCGCAGAATATAGTAAAAAATGTTTCCTACAATAGCGAGTCCTACCTAATTCTGGTTAATATTACGATAATCATTGTTGACAAATGAGCCGTTTCACTGTTTATACACGGTGCCCACGAGGAAAGGGAAAGATTTTAACAGTATATTCTAGATCCTATTTAGAGACAAAAATGTCATATAAACTTTTTGTCATATAAATTCGCCTAGTTTCAGAGTTAATACCAATTTATAAAAAATACACTTTTGATTATGTCAGCACAAAACGCCTTTCTGATGGCGTTGTTGCCACTATTGGGCATAGTTTACACGTCTTTATTGACAGATATCAAAGTGACAAGGAAAACTATGCAGCAACTAAATTTTTCTAAAAAAAATGTACCAATTTCTTTTAGACGATAATTTTATTAATAGCATTTACTTTTCATGTGCAAGAAACGTTCAAAAAAAAGAAAAAAAAATTTTTTTTGGCGAAATTGACCTAAAGTCACATAATATTTTTTCCTTCTTTTGGTCTCAGGAATGCGTGGTTAATTTTTTTCCATTTCCTCGCGGGCACCTTGTATATCACAAATTCGCGTATTTCTCAAGTTTGTATAAAAAAGTAGATAAACTTTATTTTTTAGACCGTGGATTGACTTGCAATTTCATGTTGTCTACATAAAAAAACAGCATTTATTTGGAGCAATGCGAACGGGACATGTTCCCATTAATATCGAAAGTATACCACATCCGCGAGTGTGGAGTACGGCATGTGGGCAACTGGTGTGTAAACCTGTATACGAGCACCAGTTTCGTCGCAACTGGTCGCGCTGCGAGCGAGCTTTTTAATAAGCCTTTCGGCTCGGATAATCACGTCCCCCTAATAACGTACCATTTACAGCTAAACAGCTCAATAATGTCACATAATCATACTCGATTTACAGTTATGCTGTAACTAAGCGGATTCCACTATTCTTTCTTATAGCATGAATTATTGACTCGCAATTTATTTTATCTACACTCACACTGTAAGTCCTCTAAAACGTGTTCAAAAACGGTAGGCAATGGCTAGCATTACCACAACCGATTTTACTATGATAAGCTTTTTATCTGTGGTAGTAACGTAATTTTAACTTTACATGCTCAAATATTGATGTGTAAATCCTGTGCTCCGTACTGACCAACGGCACGCGCCCGCACTTAATTTAATATATATAATATGAGTGTAGATAAAGCAGTGTATGCAACTGTACGTAATTAATTAGGCCTTAAAACACTCGTGTGACCTTATTATGAAACTCGCCTGCGGCTCGTTTCATAAAATCACACTCATGTTTTAAGGACCCTTATTACGTAACAGTTACATAAACTACTATTATGTAGTACTAATATGAGTGTAGATAAACTACTATTATCTACACTCACATTGTAAGTCCTCTAAAACGTGTTCAAAAACGGTAGGCAATGGCTAGCATTACCACAACCGATTTCACCATGATAAGCTTTTTATCTGTGACAGTAACGTAATTTTAACTTTACATGCTCAAACATTGATGTGTTATGAGTTTTGATAACATAATGTACACCTGCACGCGCCCGCGCGGCCGCCGACACGCTCCCTCCCGACCGCCGGCACGCTCCCTCCCGACCGCCGGCACAATCGAGTTGGCCATGGCGGTGCAATGGCGGCCATTCTATGGTTTCCGAACACGGCAATTAGTATAAATAATATGAGTGTAGATAAAGCAGTGTATGCAACTGTACGTAATTAGGCCTTAAAACACTCGTGTGATCTTATTATGAAACTCACCTGCGGCTCCTTTCATAAAACCACACTCGTATTTTAAGGACCCTTATTACGTAACAGTTACATAAACTACTAACATATAGTTATTATAGGCTGCTCGACGACGACTACTCAAAAATAATATTAAAAACGACTTCAAAACTCCTGAAATTAATTAAACATTTTCACACCTACTTTACCAGGTCAGCAAAGAAACCAGGCAAAAAAACATTTTTTTTATAATGTTTAACGGTGTGATGAAAATGTTCGATATTGAAGACATATCGATATTCGAGGTGCAAGACTATGTCGCTAATAACAAGACCGACAAAAATATGTACTTAGACTTCGCTAAACAAACTTTTCAGGGGATCAGGGATTGCGCATAGTTTTTGACGGGAGTAGGGTGGCGATAACGCTCGCGTGTGTTTGTCGCGCGCCCAATACGAGCAGCCGTCATGCAATCCGTACATTTTAACGAGAGCGCGATCCCCCGCGCCGATAGCGACAGTCTAATGAAAACCCCTCTGAATAATGCATTAATACCAGCGTTAAATCGTGAGCACCACCAATCGACGTGGCGACGAGAAAATACGAGATGCAAATTTAAGTCAACACCGACGCCGATAAGCTTCCGGAGGTAATCCAAGAAATGCATTCTGTATACACTGGGATTTTACCTGCTAAAATGGAATTAATATGGCAGTGGCTCGCAACATTGCTAGGTTGTCAAAAGCGAAAATGTTGTACATATTTCATAGATTTATCATCTCACGCGGCTTAGTAGGAGGCAGATTTATGTTGTAAAGAAGGTGCTCTGTTTTAGTTATATGATGAAAAATGAGTTTAGTGTTGAGAGAGAAGTGAAGAAGAAGTGACGTCGGCAGGGCGGGCATAGTTGGTCGTTGTGCCGTAGCATGGCGTCGTGCCGGGCCGCACGCTCGACCCTCGCTCACCTTCCCTATTGAAATGTCAGTGCGCGGACCGGTGACGAGACAATCGTAAAATACAATGTTAAGGTCACATCATGACTTCAATAAACAATTCTTAACATGGGAAACGTGACGTTGTCGCCGCGTAAGCGGAACCCCCTGGAAGTGTGCCAAGCATGTTCAATCCTAGGGAAGCGACACGATCGAGAAGCCATGTTTTTCAATAAACTTCTCTAGGTGGGTGTGACCAAATGGGAATTTTAGATGTACGAGTAAATCAAATTATAATGTTTAGGTAAAATTGTTTAACTCAACATCCGTTTACTTTTATTTTAATCTTTAAGGAAATGCAAATTCTGAAAGTTCTACAATACAATTTTAACGTTTCTGTTTCTAGTATAGGTACACTCATACAAATGGCTATCGATAATGGAATCAAAATCATGAACGCAAAACGATGTAATGTAAAGCGAAAACATTTATAGTACAGGGGTCGGGGCAGCCCAGGGCAAGACTGGCCATAGTCACACTACCGTTCCCGCGTTCCACATACGGCGCGCTTGCGATTGGGGTCGCCGGTCGCCGCCTGCTCGCAATCGTCGCGAACAATTGTTGCCTCTTACAAACTAACGATAAACATGCACCTCCTTAAGTGTATGTTATTCGTTACTTTGAACTAGCAAATCGTGCTCCTCTGTTCCTGATTCCATTGAACGACCAGACATAAATTCGATTATTAATCATTAAAAAAAACTAGTGTAACAAGTATTAATATGAATAGCAAAAAAATTAACTAGACATACGGCTACTGATTTCCATGCTTAGATTATAAAACATAAAGTATTGATTGCCAGATCACAGCATGAAACCTAAAAGGAATGAGAGTAAAATTTAATAACGCCTTTGGATGAACGCCAGTAGATCTACTACCCCAGAATAATTTATCATCGCAATTTGTATGTCAACAGGACGGACGCAAACATAGCGGGGTTTTACTTTCTTGGAGTGGCCTCAAGAAACTAGTTAAGAGAAAGTAGGATTAGTGTCTTCTATGTCTTTATCGTTATATAATTCAACTAGAACTATGTTATCAGCGCACTAATCACGACTCAGAATACAATAGGTACAACAATAACAAATCAGTTATAGACCTGGCCAAGGCACGCTTAAAGTCAAGGACACGTAGTAATGAATGCAATACATAATGGGTAGATATAAAATAGTTGTGTGACACACAAATGCCGGTAAAGAATTCCTGTCAGAGTGAAACAAATTCGCGCCTACAGACGTCCAATTAGGCCCGGCGGTATCGTGCGTATCCACCGTCCCACGTGTGTAGAAAATAGGCACTTACTCATAAATATTTATGGGGAGCACAAAGCCGTCTTTGTACACTTCCACATTCGCTCGGAATTATAATGGCTGTCACAGTAGGATTCCGAACAAGAGCCGCGACGGCTCGCATTAGGGAGAATAAAAGATTCTCGCAACGGTTTCACTTAGCAACCGACGACGTAGAACTTGAATAGAGATGACATAGAAAGAACTTCGCCAGTTAAATTCTTCGGGAGAAAAGCTCGTAAAGGCCCAAGACAATTCAAGATTTACTTTCATGTGTGAATCGACGGTCATTTATGGAAAAGGTTACTCTTTATTACTCGGTTACTTAGCCATCGTATGCAGCGTCGTTCTGGCGAGTAGATTTGAGCGGAAATTGAATGACAGTGAATAAAGAAGATTAATTTGCGGACAGTGAAGCCGAGCATTTCCCGTTGCGGTGGTGGTATCGAAAAGCCGGCGGGCGGACAGGCGGTGCGTGTCGTACGGTAGCAGTACAGTTAGCCAGCCTGGACGAAGGCGGTCACGGTGTCCGCCGGCCACGTTGTGATCTGTCAATTAGAACCCCATAACCTTGTTCACATCAACAGCTTGTGAGCCTTAACAACGGCAATTACTGTCTGAGTACAACAATAAAGGGGGGTATAATCAATAGCCTATATAGTCTGGGGATTCTGTATAGGATGGCGATGGTGGACTCATGAGCGAGAATGATTGAGCTATAGGCTCCATCGCAAACTTAGTGCGAATCGGGAGTATTTACATAACACGTTTTTAATTCTTGCCCACGAGGACAACGTCAGAGGTATTCAGTTATATAGGCGGTTAAGATTCATCGTAATTAGAATCACGTTTTTCCCCTCGACGTTGTTACTGAAAAGCTAATGATAAATACTTTCCTATTAGCGAATCTCATTGGTATATTTGGTTTAACCGAATGAGAATTGGAACTCACAACCTCCGGATTGCTACCCAAAAAACCGGCCACTGCACTACGTATGCATAGTGTGAAGTCACAAGGTCAAGAATAAGTTAATAAAAGAAAGTGATGCTCAAGTAACGTATTTCGGAAAATGGTTGGTTACGGTGTAATTCAATAGCTGAGTATCCTGAATCGGATTTCATGGTCTGCGGTAGTGATGCCTAGCAGTACTAGCTATTTTTATATTTTTTGTTTCATTGAGATTGTATTGTTTCTCTTAAAATAAGGCGAACAGTTACATGGCTACTAATCGTCAAGATTTATAGCTTCTGTTTTGGTTTGTAACCCTCTTTTATTAATTTATTGGCCATTTAGTCTCACAGAGGCAATTAATGGATTCGCAACAACCAGTCATAAATCAAAAATTAACAGTGTCTCCTTACTTACCGCTGGAACCCGTGTGCGTAAGAATAAGTTTATAGCATTCTATACATTATAGTAACATAATGAAAAGCTTTTCAGTCGAGTACAGTGTTAATGCCAGGAAGCTTGCAGAGTGGCCTAAGTAAGGTACGAGATTGAAAAGCTTGTCACTTTTGTATATAATAGTTTTTCTACAAGTGCTCAAAATAGGCATGCCGGTAAGCATTGAGTTCGACGAATGACAACCTTGCTGCCTCTATACAATTTAGTAACTTCAATCTCCCGGCGGATTGTGCCAGTTCCCCCCGGCCCGGCGGCGGCGGCGGCGCCGGGCGGGCCCCGGCAACAGTGTTATAATATTGTATGAAAATCCCTAAGAACATTGTTTAGGGTCCATCTTATGGAAGACTATAGATAACGTTTATAAAGTATACGTTTTGAATATACCTGTCAGTCATCTTATTGACAAATTTAATGCAGGAGTAGAAAATAAATTTGGAACGCTTTTCTGCGAACTCGTATGAAATCTTATGTTTACGTTAATAGGTCCGTGTTATGGATCGTTTAATTTGGACGAGCCAAAGCTGACAGACTGACCTGTGGAATTAGAGTGGCTCGAGACAAAATCACGTTTTCCGTCACTGTGAAATCTTTCAATAGCGGAGTTGTCCGGTGAAACGGTGTCTCGGTAAAAGGCGCGTGGCATCACGTAGTGAAGATTAGTTTAAAAGAGCGTGGTACCGGCGCAGGCGCAGGTCGTTGTCCGATTTACCAAAATTTTATCGGATATTGGAAATTATAGACCAAACATAGGCATTATTCCATTTTAACAACATGTAAATTTTCTAAGCGTATAAAAACACGAAATTCAAATGTGGTGCGTCTGTAAGCTTAAACGTTATTTAGTAACTTTTCAATACCTAAGTTACCTAACCCATCAAAAACCTTTCACAAGTATTATATTTTTGTTATTTCACTAACATAAACATCTGTCTGATTGTATCACCTCCAACGCAGTTTCCGAGATTTATATATTAAATCCCATACGCACGCGATTTATACAATCAAAATAGTCCTTTTTGAGGTGAAATATATTTCAAATCGAGTTTAGCGGAGGTGGGAAATGGAGGTGGAATAGTTTATTTCCCTATTGTTCTGAAAGTGCTTTGTTCGAACATTTCCATGTGTGATGTTGATGTAGTGTTTTGTTAGATGAAGTCCGTCGATGTTTAGTATACTCGAAGTTATCGACGATTCAGCAATTGTCACTGAGAGTTACAGGGATGATGTACGACGCAAAGCTAGATTCTATCCCATGAATTGCGTAGGTGCAATCATCGATCCGAATATCAGGAATGGGTAACCCTATTAAATATTTAAAACACAAACAACTGGAGTATATTTTGAAGTCTTTATTAACAGTGCCAAATTAAACATGCCTAAATAAGTTTTTGTGACTGCTTAAAATAATCAAAATGATACATCATGACTACGTTGTTTTTAATCATTAAAGTGGGTGTAAGTACGACAAACAACTCAAAACTGTCATATTTAAAAAAAACTTCACGTCATGTTTTGAATTGAAAAAAGGCAGGCGTACTTAACAAATTTTAGGAGTCATCCTAAAAACAAGTCGTGATTAATTATTTTGTTCATAACAGTCAAGACACCTTTGCCTTTACATATGCCCTTACATGTTATGACGTATCTACCTAGTATACAAAACAAAATCCCTTCCAACGATTTTATTTCATCAATTACGTTTTTAAAGTAGAAATTCATCCAATGCGTTCTGTTTTATACATAATAAATACTATGAAACAAAAGCGCACTGTGTATATAGTCACATACCTGTGCGAGATGAGTCAATATTTACAGGTTGACGACCCTACTTCCCTGCGTACAAAGGTCGGAAAGGATATTGATAAAGAGGGCATATTTTGTACATTATTATGTTCGTACAAATGTTTACAGATATCGAGAAATTTTACACCCATTGCGTTCGATAAGCATCAGATATAAAAGCACGAAATCGCAACAAGCATGCACTTGCACATTGCACGTTAGCTGGTTATCTAAAGCGAATTTATTGCCAAGATCAGACATGTTTAAGCTAGGGCGTCTGAAGTAATGCTCAGCATGTATTTCTAGTTATGGGTTCTTTACTTTTGTACAGTCACCGGCAATAGTATCTTCCTACACGAAGGCCGCAAAAATATGTGACACACTCTTATTTGTAGGGCCATAAGAGCGTGTCACGAAGGCCGCAAAAATATGTGACACACTCTTATTTGTAGGGCCATAAGAGCGTGTCACATATTTTTGCGGCCTTCGTGTAGGAAGATACTATTGCCGGTGACTGTACATATTTACATAATAGGTAAAAACGTTTGGTTGTGTTGATCACGCGAGGATCTTGCTCAGGGAGCGTGACAGTGACGGATGAGACGCGGGTGGCGTGACCGCGGCGCGTCAGATGGACGTTATGCTGATATGGCCCGTACACCTCCCTAGCACCTCGGATGCGCGAACACCGCAATTTAAATGTCAAACTAACAGAGACGAAACGAACATCGACCAACTTCCACGAACTTTGCGAGAAGAGTTAACAGCTCCGCGCTGGCTGCTGTAATCTATGGATTGTTTGACCACATTTATGATCATTACAAGAAATTGTAAGCATGATAACGACAGAAACATTGGAAACAGCTACAAATCGATCGGAGGTGAAAAGTTACATTTCTTCGGTTTCAGATACTAGACCTTAATATAGGTTCAGGAAAAGTAGGCCCAGGTTAATACCTTGTAGTTTCGGCACGATTTTTTTCTAGCGGCAATTACTTTTTGCGTTAGGCAAGTAGTTTCTCTAGTTCGTAACATAGACTAGTGAAATTCAGAACTAGTTACATGTTGAATGTTTGGGTAGGTCAGATTGCGTATGATAACCTTGCACGCTTTTTTGCATGTACGTGAGGGTCGAATCAAATAAAGATGTCATGTACGTTCTGACGTAATGAAAAACTCTAGCGTACTAGAATGCAATTTAGAAAGGTCAGTTACCGCTGTCATGACGTAGAAAAATGTTGGAAATGTGATGGTACGTAGGCAGATGCAGTAATTGTAGAGTAGACCCACCAAATCTACCTAGAGGTTGGTATGTTAAGTAAGTAATGACGGTAAAGCACTTTACCTATAGCTCATGAGTAGAAGTAACAACTCCAGCTTGCCCAAAAACATTTCACTCGTACCGCCACCGCCGAAGTCTATTATTTTAATATGAGGTGTAATATATCAAGAGTAGGCCGTATACTACGCTACTACGTACGCGAACAGTTTTGAGGTTCGATAACTTACAAGTGCGATTTTCTTTTTTAGTTAGAGAATATGATATGATTACATATAGTAAAAAATATTTTCTAACAGTTTTTGACGTCGCGCTAGGTATTAGGTATATAGATATTTTTTTATAAGTAACAACAAGAAAAGATTATACGAGATATACATATTTTCCTTTACTATACTATTGCATAATATTGTCTTCGGTTGCCGCGATAGTTATTCATGAAATAAAACAATTAAAAACGGATTTTATCGCGTGTACTGAGCTTAAATTACATCCCGACCTTTCGAACACTTTACAGCGTTGTAAAGTTTTTAATTGTTTTATTTCATATACTATTGCATTCAACTATTTCAACATCATCTGCTATTTTATAACAGTTTGGTCAATAGATTACGTGAGCATAATCGAAAACAATTTGTCAAAATATAAGTGACCTTGAATTCTAAACGAATTACAAATGGCTAAGACGACATATGCTCTTGACAAAACCGTTATAAAATATGAAGTTATATTGCAATAGTAAAAAGCGATAGCCTGTAGGCAACTCTACCTCATCGAGTAGCAGAATTCGGCTTATGTAGGGCGATGCACGGTAAAATGTTATCTATTTTAGTACCTGGTAGCTTGAGCCAAAGTTGGGAGCATTTTGTACAGTCAGCAAAAACCCTATTTTTTGACAAAAACTACTTCAACGACTAGCAAGTGGGCACGTGACCCATTCGACAGTGTTCATCGAATAGTGCCAAAAAAATGGTGGAAGCCATACCAGAGATTTTAGGATATTTTTTTCTTTAATACTTAGTTGATAAATTCGTTCGAATGGCACAAGATTTATCTTCTAGTAAATAAGTTAATTATAAGGTAGAATCATGAAGTTGCCAGTTTTGGGCAATGCAACCTCTTATTTTTTGGCACTTGTTGATAAATAGTATCATATGTACCGCGTAACATCCCGTGAACTCATTTGCACTTCGTACTTGCATTAGTCGATTTTCACTATAATAGTACATTATGATACAAGTGTGCTAAGTTGATCATTACATACGAAGCGATATTATGCGCACGAACGCATGTGAGTGCGCATAAGGAAGCTGAGCTTATGTAATGATCAAGCACACGCGTTTCATACGACGTTTTTCAACACACTTGAGAGGAAACAACAGAATAGTGTAATTAATAACTTTTGATAAAAACATCAATTGTCAGAATTTTTACAGGATAGAGGTACGTACGCACCTAAGATAATTAAATTTAACTGACCTTATTTTGTGATGTTATTGACTATCAGGAACTCTTTTTGAAATATTTCCATTGTCCAATAAATTATAGTATTTTTTCTTACGTATTCCTCACTAGATTTTTATGACAACATTTTACACGTATGTATGACTGTTTTGAAATATATCCAGAGGTTAAATTAACGCTAAAGTTGTCTTCTTATTCACTTAAAATATAATTTGTTTAAATTAATAAAACACAACGAGAAAAATCTAACAAATAAACAATGATTTGAGGTTAACTTTTTGCGCAATTTTCTTTTTTGGGTGTGCGTGCAGCTTGAGGCAAAGGTGCGGACGCGGTTATGCCAAACAGCCAATATTAAAAAAGACAATTCGTGTTTAAAACATAATTTATTGTGTATTACGAGTAATATAATAAGTTGAAATGATTCTTTTTCACAATTAGGATTGTATTCTATCGTAAATGCGTATATTTTTAATATATTTACTTTTTTAGAATGCAAACTCCTAAAGAGTTAAAAAAAAGTAAAGGTAATACCCGACTAAATTACAACTCGTCGTCTGCGTACATACAACTTGGTACTAGAGTACAAACGTCACTTGATCGGATTATTAAATTATTCCACTAGTTGGATAGTTATTGTGAAATGCACGCGTGTTTAATATCTAGGATTATGAGCATAAAAGCGGTGGAATAAGAACCTCGTTACGAGCAGGTGTGTTGAAAAACATATTATTATATAACTTTGCTGAATAACGAGAACTCCAGGTTTAAGGTCGGCTACCATTTGTGTTATAACGAGGTTGATTAGTACTTTTGAATGGCATAATGTTCAATTTGCTATTCGATGAGGTAGTTTTTTAATTACGATTTGCTGACTGTACAAAATGCTCCAAGTTTAGCTCAGGCTACTAAGTACTAAATACATAACTTTTCACCGTGAATTGCCCTACATAAGCCGAATTCTGCTACTCGATGAGGTAGGGTTGCCTACTCTTGATCTTTGATATGTAGGTAGGTAAGTAGCTAATACACTCTAGAGTAACGCTAACTTTAACACTGAAGGGAATTTGGACCCGGGGTATGTCCTTAAACTACGTCCGGACCTGGGTAAGTCCTTAAACTACGTCCGGACTTGGGTATGTCCTTAAACTACGTCCGGACTTGGGTATGTCCTTAAACTACGCCAAAAAGAGAGGTATGGGCACTGCGAATGGCATCTCGCTAAGTATGGTAGGGCACGTTCAGCGAATGTCATCTCGCTCAAATCTGGAGCAGAGCCCGACTGGGGAAGTACCTCCGACTTACAGAAAACCACAGCCAAATAGCATAGTGTTGTGTTCCTGCTGGTAAGTAAGGTTGCCGAAGAGCTCAAAGAGGATCCAGTGTGCTGACGATGAGGGACCCTCTTGTTCCTTTAGCCGTCAACACAGTGAATCCTCCTTTTTGTAAAGGGTCGGCAACGCGCACGTGACTCCTTTGGAGTTGCAGGCGTCCATAGGTTACGTTAGTTGCTTACCATCAGGCGGGCCGTATGCTTGTTTGCCACCGTCGTGGTATAAAAAAAAAATTATTGATTTTTCGCATTAATATCACGAATATCTGGTTTAATTTGCACCGATAAAACAAATTGTAGCTAGATAACGACATGCACCTATTACTGTTCAAATAATTCTGATAAGTTTGCCCTTTAAAAACCCTTTACGAGCGGGGCTATAAAACGTTTAACACTTCAATCTGTCAGTGTGTTCTTACACTCGTTCGAATACACATCTAGCCGCAGACGCACGAATGTCGGATCGCCTTCTACGGTTCAATGGTCAGCGGATCAGAGCGGCCGCCACTGACAGTTCGGTAGCTTTTTTCAACGATACCAATCGCCTCCGTGGGACTGTGATTGCAAGCCTCCGCGGATGGACTGCGGTGTACTGATCTATCGTAATGTGATTTGATCAAAACAACTGATCATTAATACTGCTTTGGCATATGATGATTGATCAAATAGGAATGATTTCATTTGATTTGTGGCGATTGCAAATGCTTGTCATATGACATTTATTAGCAGAAACAATCGTGAGAGAGAAGGTCTTTCTAACATTTTTAAAATTAATTTGTTGTATGGGGAGCGGGTCAAGCAAGGAACGTACTTGCAGTTCATATGTAAAACGAACGATATTCTTTATGACAAGAATACAAAATAATATCACTCATATCTAACATTTTTAATAAAAAATCTTCACACATCGGCTAATCGGCATGTGCTACAGTATTTTCGTCGCATAATATATTAATTTAAATCAAATGTAATAATGGTCATTATTTTTATCAAACAGGCAGTCAGTTTATTTAATTGTCATCTTATGTTTCATCACAGTTTCCGTCAATAAACTCTTTGCCCATACTATTTTCTCATAGAAATCTATTTTAAATTTAATAAAGAACATAACTCATGTTCGAAAAAATTTTGAACTGGAATAATTTATGTCGGTCATAATAATAACACGCGAGTGTAAAATATTTCAACGCGCTCCAAGTGAAATAATGTACAGTAATTAAGACAAGTTTTATATTTTAGGTACTTATTGCTAATTGCACTGCAAAAAGCAACAAATGTAACTTATATTTTCCGATTAAGTTGCAAACAAATTCACACGCTATAAATACAAACACAAGAATAAGTCTTAATTAAATTTAAAATCCAGACTTAATCTATAATTATTAATCCGTAGTATTTACTTTATTATTTCTAATCGACACGGAATTATTGTTACACAAAGTAATACATAATACGCTTAGCTCACGCTTATCAGGTATTACCGTCAATGTTATGCAGTGTAAACACCAACACGAGGTCTAGTTCAAAAGCAAACCAACACGTTCATGTAAATAAGTTGCCGGGCGACTAAGGAAATTCCTCGCTGCGAAAATGGGATCGAGGGATACTGGGAAATGGATGCGTTTCCTGGAGACTTGGCACGGACTTTATTGAGGCCTGCGCTGAACTCGTGGCCTCTTTGCGCCTGACTTTATGGTTTGTTTCATACAGCACCGTGTCAGTGTGAGCCTAAGCTGTCCCGAAGCTTCGTGAGCATGAACATTGCACTAATATGTGAGTCGCGGACTGTATGATTACAGGCCAGCCCTATAATTCAGTTAGTCATAATTGAGACACACTCATGTGTAAACTGTGTAATTAACAATAGTTTTTCCTTTCACAGGACGGGCGCCGACGGTAGCGGTTGTGGAGCTCACAGGTCAGTGACCCGCAGCACCTTATTTTACTCTCTGCGATCGGAATTCGTGAATCTTCACAAATAACACGTCATTATGTCTTATTAGCCGTTGAGGAAGCACTTACAGCAAATGCAAGGAAAATAACACGCTCGCATATCGTGAGTGATTGCTCAAGGATAGAGTATTGCACGCATTACAGAATTAGTGTAAGATTTACAACGGAACATTAAACATTAACGTAATTCCGCTTAAAGCCGAAATGCATGCGCGCGAGCGTGCTCTATTAGAACTTAGAAGTCAAAGAAATGATACCACTTTACAACGAAACGCAAGAAACTATAATCGATCGCGGTAAAATTCCATACATGAGGTTGCTTTCTCAACAAATTATTGCAATAAAAATCTATTTTATTTAAAAGTCTAACGGCTAACCGATCCATCTTATTACAGAAAGCCCTTAACAACTTATCTTAGAAGTAAATCACGAACAAAATTTAAGACGTTACGTTCCGAGTATTTGAACGTCATATTATCGTAGAATAGGACTCGTAAAAATAACAACCAGAAAACCAACGAAGTGCGAATATGACGATGAGTACAGTTACATATTCTGACAAAACGCATGTTGGTGGTCTGAAATTGTCGAGCAACTAAACAAGACCCTATCATTAGAATGCGGGGCCCATTACCAAAAGTTAACTGCGTTATTACGACACTGCTCTCGTCAAGATTTTACTGTTCGAACAGCGTAAAAAAGTGTGTAATGAAGAGTTTTTAGTGAGGTAAAAACTGACTAAACTATAACTCTCCAATGGTAATCATCAAATTGGATGTAGGAATTGTTTGGTACTTTCTGTTTTTTTTTACAATCTGCCTATTCTGTCTAGACAAAAATAAAATACAGTAATACTACAAAAATACAGTTAATAATAAATCGAATTTATTAATACTTTAAGTTTTGAAAGATGCAATGTTGAGAAAGTGATACGCAGAGATCATCAAAAACTGTCTTTTATTTACATAGGTACATACTTATTTATAACTCACTGGACAATGTGCCGTAGGGTGTCCCTAATCTTTTTCTGAGTCAAAGGAAACGGACAGGTCCTGTGTAGGCACTTGATTACCAAATCCAGTAAACCGGTTTCGGCGTAACCCCGTCCTGTTACTTTTTACCGTTTAGCCAGCATAATGGAACACGTGGCCCACATTCTGGGATACCATGCATACTTGTACCTTGTACGCACATATCAATCAATTTTTATTTGTTTCATTTAGTGCTCACTCTAGTGAAAAAAAAATGTTAGTATCTTCATACACTGTACTGCACAACACAACTTAAGAACATGATGAAACTTTAATTCGATGTGACATATTCTCAGTATTACGACGTAAAAGGTTGCAATGAGCAATAACATTGATTCAAGTGGAAGTCTTACATGTTGTCGAGTATACACGTATAGGTATTGAAGAAATGTACCTAAGGTTAAAACGGTCATTTTAGTTCATTATATCATTTATATTATAAACCAAGCAACAAAAATGCGGTATGTAAACAAACATAGCTTATTTGTAATAGCCAGTATACCTCTAATTTTGCATAAATGAAAATGAATTGAATTTTTTAATTAGTGCAGAGGTTTTCTTTCATTTACAATGAAAGTAATATATTTTGTAATAAAATATGCGGCTAATAAAGTTACTACATATCCCGGTTCGGCATTGCGCGTGTGATATCTCGGCAGTTGCTACTACCCGTAGGCTAATATGACCTGTTACCTTTTACAGGCTAGATGACTGAAGTATTAACTATGCTACTATATGTAACAACAACAGGGCCTACTAATAAAACGTTTTTTTTGGCTCATTATACAAAAGAAAAGAACACTAAGTATAAAAAATCGTGACGGTACGAAACCTACCATGTGTGATCGGACTCGCACTTGGCCGGTTTTCTTTAAGTTGTATGCTAAGTTTCATATAACGATATTTCACTGCTAGCTAACTAAGTGTCTCGTCCTACAAAATAAAAAGTCATTCTACACGACTTGTGAGTAAGTACGTTCATGGCGTATCATCGCGCACTCTTCGCGCACGAAGACAGAAACCACTTCATCAATTCAATATCCATTGCACTTCATTTATTTGCGAACATGTTCAGATTAAAATAAATCGATATATCGGCGCCGGCGATAACTAAGAGCGAGCAAGTACTGACGGCTGCCTAGATAGGATTACTATCACATTGTCACTTTCGCGCTTACACCTGCGGCACTAATTCATAGCTGTGCCGTTTTATTTTTGTCCACATCACGCCTTGCGGTTTTAAAAAGAATAGACAGTTCATCATAAATTAAGAGGATTGTAAAGTATTCACCTAGACCGTATGACAAACAATTGCCAATTATGTATATGACTGTAATTTGACATTAGTAAACACATGTTTAAACTATTAATAACCTCTTATCGTTGTTAGTATCAGTAGGGTAATAAGAACAGAATTATAGGCTATCAGTTTTTTGCCTCGAGCATTTCCAGTAAATATCGCATAGAACCGTTCATTAAGTCATATATTAAATTATGATTTGTGCTTATGAGCCTCTTTTTTCGTATTTATGTTACAACAATTCAACATACATTATTGCTGTTGGGTCAACACAATTTTAACCATTCATTTTAAAATACAAAATGTGAAGTTTATGTTAGGGAAAGAAGTGGAACTAATTTTGATGACAACATGACTTAGTATATGACGTAAAGTTAATGTAATAGATCGATAAGTTTATGTTAATTAGCAATGGCTGAGCAGGTCTTTGTTAACTAATAATTCAATCTTTTGACATTTAGATTTGTTGTGATTTTTGCTTAAGCTACCCTTAATATTATTGTTTTTGAAAACAATCAGAGTTAGATTTGTTTATGTAAATTTAGAGACCGCTCAGAATAAAGATTAGTCGAGAAGGCATATAGTAATACAGGAAATGTCCGAGCTACATCCACCCCGAGGCGTAGGGTATGCATCGGGAAGTAATCGTGGCACAAGCTTCAGAACAAGCAAAAGGCGGTCGCTATGTTCGCCGGGGGGTTTTAATTGACAATGGATATCAGGCCGACCTGCAAAGATCTACCAAATGATAAAGATTTACCTTTAACCCGCTCATTACAGTGGTGATCAAGCTGTACATGAGAACTATATTATGATAACCTTAAATGAGAGCACTCGGAACAGTTGTATGTAGTGCACGATCACCTGAGATTTTTTTAAATATCAATTCATATTCAAGCAACAACATCGTGTTAGTCCAATCCTTATTGGGTATTCTAATTATAGCTATCTACGGAATGATATTTACGATCGACGACACGCGCACAAAATTTGTTTAAAGAGTGCTTTTTAGATACTGTACTTTGAAACACATTTACAGATACGTATATAAAAATAATAATTAATTTGGTGTATATGCCAAGACGCGCACCACCTACCAAGTACACGTGGTGAAATGGGAACTTAGCGCCGCCAACTACGCTGTGCGCTGCTAGCAAATTTAAGATACATCGGCCACCCGCAACGTGCTAGATAATTATCGTTAGTGCAAACGTAATGATGGACATAAAACTTAGTAATTGAAACTTCAATGACCTATTACTACTACCGCTTTCTGACGTGAAATCACCATAACTCATCCAAAAGACTACAAGGAAGCGCAATATACGTGAAGATTGTTGTTCATAAAACTGACCCACAGCAGTTTCTCGCTTTATATAAATTTTCATTGCTGTT
Organism: Pammene aurita; assembly: GCA_947086415.1. Taxonomy (NCBI): domain Eukaryota; kingdom Metazoa; phylum Arthropoda; class Insecta; order Lepidoptera; family Tortricidae; genus Pammene; species Pammene aurita. Next base: position 36,415,990 of record OX352291.1, read on the forward strand.
TGTGTATTAACCAATTAAAGTTAATGCAATTTTACCGTCAATATAGTTATTTCCCAGAAACTAACTTAACCTACTACCTACTACTGACTGACAACCACAATCGCAGTAGTTAGCGGCTTAAGGATATTTTTGTAAAATATGTATGTTATTCAAAAACATTACGGACATAAAGTACAAGTTCCAAATTTCACTCAATCCTCAATATCTTGCGAATTGTCAGTTTCTTTAGAAGTGGTCCGATATTATATGATCAGTTTGCTGTTTGGCGGCGAACCACAGGAACATCGATCCGAAATGTCGAAGCTGTTACCGACGGACCGGTCTCATTCCCGTGAACATGCTCCTTGGACTATGTACCTATGTCATAGTCGATAGAATATTTGCGGCCTTATAAAAGTCGATCCTGCTGATACTCTATAAGGAACAGGGAAGAGATCCATTAATATTAAGCTCTTCGTAACGAAGCTCTTTTGATATAGGACGCCTTGATAGCAAGGAAAGCTAGGGCTAGCGACCGTACTGAATTGTGTACTCTGATTAACACGTGGGCACGTGTAGTGCATTGCTAATGATAACTTTCTCTTCCTTTTCTCCCATTTTGAAGAACAGGCATTTTGGAATTAGACGCGGGTTTCAATAAAAGTTAAACGGCATAGTTTAAGCGAGCCTTCAAAGATCATAACGAATATTTTATTCAAAGTTTATGAAAATATAAAATTTACATAATCTGGATAGTAAAAGAAGCCGCGGTTCTTTGAGTTGTATATATTCCGAGGAGCGTTTTTATAAAGCTCTCGAACACATCTTGTTCACGCATAAGTGTGTCGTGCTCAGTGAGTATGAAAGCAGAATATTCAGGACGTAATTGAATATTCGTAGTGAGCGTTTGCTTCGAATGAAGATATGCATGCTGAGTACAGATAGCGAGACGGTGCGGAGTCATCAAGTATTCGTCCAATGTTTATCAGTAGGCGACATCTTTATGTTAGGGTCGGTTTTTCTGCGCAAGCGCGGTGCGGTGGGCGGTAATGGCGTCCGCCCCAACGGGATTCGCGCGCCGACATGGTTTCGCGTCTCATCGTGCGGCCGCAATACATCGCTCCACATATTACCTACGTGCGAGTTTGTTCCGGTAAACTCGCGTGATATACCATAAAAACGATGTTGCTTCGCACATGGACGGAACCGACACGGTTTGCGTAGAAAACTTATGTAGGAAGCTATAAACTTAGTTAGCGCGGTAACGTTTTTCTAATTATGTGGTTATCCTTATAATATTTTTAAGCTATTAATGATTTCAATACAATACAAAAATAGAATACACTGACCCTAAACTTACAAACTACTGCATAACTAGCAAACAAAACCACAATCATTAATAACAAGAAGTCTAAAACTAAACTAAATGAAATATATACATGTAATTAAATAAATAAACACGTAATTAATATACGTAATTTTATCCTTATAATATTGAATTAGTTTTCGGAGTACTCAGTTTTATTTAGTTGCTTTAAATAATAATTAATAATATAATGATATAGATTCAATGACAAAGATTGTTCAATTTTATTTGCAATTAATTATCCCAGACAAGAAAATAGTTATAAATTAAATTAATTACTGCAAACAACTCAGAGTGATAAAATCAATAATAATGTAGCAGCGATTATAGTGCGATTGCGTCGCATTGAATAGCATAATGATGCACTCAACGAGCCTTGTAAACATCTGATCAATCACCGATAACGGGACATGTTGGACCAATATGTGACGCCAATACAAGTACAATGACCTTGTTCGACATAAATTGCAACATTTTAAAACGCTTTTAGATATAATATATATAGAAATTCTATAATATTTATAGCGGGCTTAGAGTCCAGTTAAGTGAGAATATATTTAAAATAACACAAAAAATAGCAAAATGTACAGGCTATTTTAAAGATAATGTCTGTTGATAAAGATCCGTGAAGGCAGTCAACAATGGTATCCCTCGATGGGAACATCCCACACAACGGAACCTCTTCCGCCATTTAAATTGTAGAGCAACGAAAATAACGATGCAAAAGAAACGAAGTAAAAGACTCAAATATGTGGTCTTCCATGTCTAAAGGGCCCTTATGCTCGATATTGAGTTAAGCATAGATCCTATGTCCTATATCTAATGATACTTTATACACAAAAATCCATGACTCTAACCCATCCGTATTTAAAAAAAAACATCAAACCTTCACATCCTAAAACCACAGTTTTAACAAAAAGTGAAAAGTTTGAAACGCATTTTAACCATGTTGACGTTGGAAGTTACGAGTACATAGATGATGATTGATTATGTATTTTTAGGTGTTTTTCTTTAAAAACGAGACTGTAACGTCAGTTACCAAATATTTCGTGTGTTTATTGATAAATTCAGTAAATGTAAGTGTTCACATATCTTCCCTATGCCTACAGTAGATGGATACTTAAATTTGCTTAATTAATCAAAGAACACACGAAAGAATTGCTAACTGACGTTACAGTCTCGTGGAATTACCCGATTGTGAAAAAATTGGGTTTGATTACAGCATGGCGCCGAAACAAACAAATTGAAAAAAGAATGTTTATCTACACTCATATTGTAAGTTCTCTAAAACGTGTTCGAAAACGGTAGGCAATGGCTAGCATTACCACGACCGATTTTACTATGATAAGCTTTTTATCCGTAGCAGTAACGTAATTTTAACTTTTCACGCTCTATTATTGATGTGCTATGAGTTTTGATAACATAATGTACACCTGCACCCTCCCGGGGATCCGCCGACAGCCCGACACGCGCCCGCGCGACCGCCGGCACACGAGAGTTGGCCATGGTTGCGGTGCAATGGCGGCCATTCTATGGTTTCCAAATAAGGCATTTAGAATAAATAATATGAGTGTAGATAAAGCAGTGTATGCAACTGTACGTAATTAGGCCTTAAAACACTCGTGTGATCTTATTATGAAATTCGCCTGCGGCTCATTTCATAAAACCACACTCATGTTTTAAGGACCCTTATTACGTAACAGTTACATAAACTACTATATCGTAGATTTTTCTTAATTATTTTGCTATCTTCGACATATATGTCGATGTGGTCAGAAATGTTTTGCTTTACACGTCAGGATAAAAATAACATAATAGAATAAACGTAATCAAAATTCCTGTTTTAAAAACGATTCTTATTTTTCGATTTATAAACGATTAATGTTACATCAAAATGAAAATTGTCCTTCATATATTTGGAAAAAGGGTCCTTTTGGGCGATTACCGTCAAAACTTACTGATAATTACAAAATGCCAAAATATTATACTGACTAGACTAAATACTGAACAAAAATGTCATTATAAATGAAATGTGTATGATATGACGAAAGCGCCAAGCGCCAAATGGTAGATTTACCAAAATAACGTCACAAATAATAATAATAATATAATAAATACTCTTTATTGCACACCTCATACAGTTACAAGCACAAATTTTACAATTAGATAAATTTAGGTAGAGGTAACAACAGGCGGTCTTATCGCTAATGAGCGATTTCTTCCAGACAACCTTTGGGTAGTGGAGACTAGAGAAAAACAATAAGCAGTAGGTGGTGCATAGAAACAAAAGAGACGAAATAGATAACACAGCACATTCATATGAATATACATACTTAAATAAATACAAAATAAACATACATATACGTACATATATACATATATAATACACACAATAAGAAACAACAGTGTCAACTTAAAAACCTAAGGAAGAGATAAATAGTATTCCTTAAGTTGCGATTTAAAGCTACCAATAGATTGCGCGCGTTTAATGTTGAGAGGGAGAGAATTCCACAAACGAACGGCCTGGAACGTAAATGAGCAATTATAAAATTTGGAAGATGAAGATGGCACTGTTAGGAGCAATTTTTGAGAGGATCTAATAGAATTAAGATAAGAGAAACGCTCTTTGAGGTAGCGGGGAGTTGCAGGGTTAAAAAGTATAGAAAAGAGTAAAGAAAGTATGTGAGAGTTACGGCGGTGACGGATAGGGAGCCATTTGAGTTGAGAACGAAAACTAGAAACATGGTCGAATTTGCGTAATCCGAAAATGAAACGAATGCAGGCATTTTGAATACGCTCAAGCTTATTAAGTTGCTCCTCGGTTAGGTCTAAATAGGAGATATCTGCATAATCAAGAATGGGGAGAAGTAACGACTGAGCAAGCGCAATTTTAATAGCATTTGGCAGGAAATTCCGGAGCCGTCTGAGAGACCCTATGGCAGCAAACATCTTCCTGCTCACTTCACTCACCTGAGGCACCCATGATAGACAACGATCCATGATTACGCCAAGATTTTTCACTTGGTTGGAAAAAGGAATTTGGATACCATCGAAGACTATCGGAGGGAGCCTGAGAAAGTCAATTTTGGAGATTTGTTTAGCGCTACCCATCACAATTACCTGTGACTAGTGTTTAATAAAAAAGTATTTTCTAAATAACAATAGAAAAACTTGGTGATAAAGCAGATACCTACTCGTTTTTTCTAACCTTTCTTTAAATAAATGAAATATGATAGAGTTTGTCTGGAAAGAGAAGTGTCGTGGTTTATATGGGAGCTACCTACATTCTACGACACTTCTGTTTCCGGACAGAGTCTAGTAAATAATGTTAAAAAAAGATGCACATACTGGGAATGCTCCCAGTACCTAATTTACAGATGCACCAGTGCAGTTGGCGCAAAAAAAAAATACACTTTTGCACCTTACTCCATTGTAGTAAGGTTCAAAACTGAATTATAATAATGCATGTATAAGCCATAAAAATAATTTGAAAACTAAAGCATTCAAGACGAAGGTCATTGGCGCCAGGAGCCCCTTAAGTAGGTATTTAGTTAAACAATAGTTTCAAAATAGTACATGTTAATCATCAAAGCCCGGATGACGGGAGTAAAAATGCACTTTTACTAGTGCTTAATTAAATATCGACTATTCTATCGACATTCATACGAACAATTTTTGAATCAGAAATGTATTGATGAAACTCGTTATCTTGCATCTCAGGTTGTTACACAGTATTACATCAGGTACCTAGGTAAGCTTACATTATATATTATTTCAGTTAACTAATTACATACTATAATTATTATCAATATTATCATACTCATGATAAATGATCGTAATAATAAAATAATAGTGACAGTCCTTTTAAATAGATACTTTTCTCATAACTGATGATCAATAAATTTCTGATTCAAAAATTGTTCGTTGGTATGGATGTCGATGGAATAGTCGATATTTAATTAAGCACTAGAAAAAGGTGCATATTTGATCCCGTCATCCGGGCTTTGTTAATCATTACATTTGCCGTTTATGTATACATTTTAGCATAAGGGCCCTTTTCCATTAAACTTTCAAGCTAACTTTCACATAGAAAAACTTACAACAACACAAAACTTACAACATATGCGAGTGATACTAAGCTAAAAAAAAATACACGTCTATCCCTATATTTTACTATTACGCAACAAAGAAAGAAATGATGATTTTGAAGTATTTCACAAAATCTCTCATAAATATCTCCATAAATAGAAATGAACATAAGGGCCCTTCTCTGATGGAATGCCACATATAAATATACCGTTTGTGTTGTTCCTTAATTATAAATGAGTTCAGTAATTATTTTATTATTATAACATGCTACTTAGGCATTCAAAATAAAATCACTACGTACTTGTTTGGCAACTAATTGTTTATGAACGGCGCAACTTCTTCGTTTAACGGGAGAGGCGTGATAGCTATTACTTGGTAGTTAATTAAAAAGAACGGCATGGTAGGCATGACTGACGGTTTATATCTTACAGAGACACGGATGTGATTGATGGGCTTTTAATTTAATTGGTCATTTTGTGTTTGCTTCAATGAACGACAAGCAACGGTGCAATGGAACTTTATCTGTTCATCGCGACCTACTTTACATGTTCCATTTAAATTACATGTTCACATTATTACAAATTAACTTTTACCATGGCCAGACCGAACAGACCAGCGATAATTGTGAGACGCCCAAAGTGATTTGATGCAGCTGGCAGGCGAATCTGGGGCACGGGACCGCTCTCTGTCGCTCCAATTGAACGAGACTATTCAATCAACAGTCAAAAGTAAAGGTGATCGCCTACCGGCATTACCTACTGCGTGCCGGAAGACCGCTCCACCGTTATAGCATTAATGTTTTTTGCATTGACATCAGTGGGATAGGAGTGTCGCCTCCCGAGCACTGGGAAGCCAATCAATTACATATTAGCGTAATGCGACGTGACGTAGATGGCAGCGGTTCGCAGCACATTTTGTATGCACCTCTGACGGCGCCCGACACTAACGGCGTTCCTAGACAATCGCCTCCTGATTGTTGTTTATAGTTTCTCTTCGATCGAAGCGTAGTTTGCCATATAAATAAGTTTAGTATTCAACAGTGAAAGCTCGTAGGTGAATAACCAATTATTTTTTGCCGAATAAGGCTCACTTAGAAGCGAAAGAGAGTGCAATTCAAATCGAAACAATGTTGGCGATAAGAGCGGTGAGTGCACGACGAGCGGCGCGGCCGTATTAGAATCAGATTTATGTACAGCGGTGTGGGATTCTTTCATTAGAACAGGGTTAGAGATCGTAAAGCAAGTTTTAATTGGTGGAGTATATCGAATGCGGGTGCTTCGGAGCCGCAAGGAGGAACAACAATGGCGGCGTGCGCAGAAGGCGGAGGGCGTCGTGTTTGCCGGCGGCCGCAGCGCCAGGCCGCCCGTCCGGAATCGCACTTCGCCACAAACTTCGATCCGCCTACCAAACGTGCCAAAACCATACTAGAACAACAAATCTAAATCCTTTTACAATTCCATTTTATGTGGCGTAAATACGGCCAAGTACTTGGCTAATAATTTTCTCTATGGAAACCTATTAAAATAAAGACGCACGTTCATAAATTCGCAATGCAAAGTAGGTAGTAAAGACGGCGAATAAGCATCGAATTTAATAAAAGTAAAGAATAGAAAGGAGATAGGATCGACGTAGGGCATGGCAAAATCATAAAGTGCGCGGGGCGTGTAATAAACATGCCACCGCGGACGCGAGCTCAATACTCAAACATATTTTCAGATATAGCAAAAACAACATTTATTGTACTGCAACTATGCAAGATGAGCAAACTAAACGTTCAGTACGCGGGATCTGCATACAAATCTAGATAATCTAAAACTTCAAACAGAATGAGGAATCTCATTCTTTTTGAGGAACTGATGACATGTAATTCAAATAGAAAAACTCATTAATAGATTTTGTCTTGCATGTCAACATGAACAGTTTTTTACATATTAAGTCTATATATCTTGCACATATGTATACAACGTATATTTTACACAAATATGTTTTTTCAATACTCGCTTCTAAATTAATTCTTATTTACATATAAACCGTTTAATTAAAATTGATGACAAATAAAAAGAAGTCATAGAAACCGATTCAAAGAATAATTTAAGGCCATCGGGACATCCAGTGATTACTAGGCTTGGCATGAGTGAGCATCATAATCGGTTGGATGGATTCGTTCAATAACAAGTTAACCAGTGGCCCGTTAGCCCCGACCGGTCGCATGAGCATGCGGTCCGTGCACAGGTGGCGACCACTTGATTGCCCACCAATTAGTATCTACCATCAAGTCTTACGTAATTTCGTCATTGGCATGCCGCGGCGCTAGCGAAACAGATTGCTTCCACATGCGTTAATAGATACGTTCGACGTCTTCCTAATTCGAATTACAACTAGTTTAACGGTGCTCTAGATAGCGATAAAACTGAATAGATGGAGTCTAATAATACATGTAAAAAACATTGAATGAGAATTGCATCATTTGATACAATGAGTAAACAATCAGTGAGCCTAACAGTAGACCGTTTATCACATTGTTACGCGATTATAAGACACGTAATAAGTAGGTACAATATAGAAATATAAATGTCGAACGACAAGTCAGTTGCATCAAACAACACAATAGCCCCCTTCTGAGTTCTCTCAGGCAACGCTCAATGGTCGGACACGCGCCTAACGCGATTCAATCTCGCTGACTATGAGGTGTTAACTAACTACTATTACGCTCGGAACTACAATAAGGTCTATGAAAACGAGATTTGTAAGTTTCTAAAGGGAATAATATCACTCGACGTTCGTGAAGCCACAATACAAATTGTTTCGTGTGCCGACTGCCGCGGCTAAGAAGATTGAAGCGAACCTGTAAATCGAATCTATCACGTGCGAGTGGCTGTCATTATGGTGAGTTTAGATTCCTTGCGGTCGACAACTCAATGCGGGGCGAGAAGACATCGTACCGATTTGTTAGTCTTTCCCACAATTATGCGTTAAACTTCCTAAGGCCACACATATAGACTATCGTATGTAAATCTATGAACACGCACTTCTGCAAAATTACTTATCGAGATAACCACACTTTCAGAGATTGTATGTAATGTTTGCTTCAGTCTCACTTCAAAACAATATATTTTATGCACAACAATAGCATGTAATAAATAGATCATCTTCGCAATTATTATTTTTATTTGTTAAAGTATTGACTTGCTACTTTCCATTAAGTACCTAGATGATACGGTAAATAATGGGTAAATATCAACGTTACATATTCAAATCTAAATACTTAAGTACAGAAAAGGAGACGAGATGATGTGGATTTACATATTTATACAAAACCGCGTGAGAATATTTTGTACTACCCGTGTAAGATTATCCTTTGTCATTTGTATTCTAGGATTAAACGTTAGAATTAATGTTAGCATGTAAAACTAGAGACTTTAAGCGCCTGGGACATGCTCGCTTTATGGTCATAGCTTATGGCGGCGCCATGGACCGCGTCGCCTTTCCTTATAAAATGTTTGACACAGTTGATGAATTGTGAACGGGTGTTGTTATAGGTATCTGGCCTCCTTGTTACTACACGTAAGTTAGATATGTATCTATTGACTTATTGTAATCCTGTATCACGATACCGGAACAAATTATTTCTATTACCGTACATTACAGTTGGAAGAACGCGGTAAGTTAATACACCCTTAACATTTTATCAGAATAGAGACGATGGTATCCAGATTTGTGGAATAAATTATATAACTGATTTGTTATTGCACGTTTGAGATTTACCGGTAGCATAGTAGCAACGTCATATTGTATCATATCTTATCAGCGTTGTTCATAACTCTACGCGAGGTCTGATTCATTTATTAATATTTCTCCCGGTATCGAAGGATGTATCACCGCACTGATACCAGATTCTATTTACGAGCGCTGGCTTTGGTACGCCGGTAGAAAGCACAGATTCGATAATGCCGTCGATAATACTTACAGCAAAAGCATACCGGTATGGTCTCGGCTGACCTACGACAAGTGGATGCATTTACTGTTACCTGTCGTGGACTGCAGCGCGACAAAGTGCAACAGTGCTTTATGACATATCCGCTAATGTACTCCGTAAATAGTTATGCTGACACTCTTGTAGCCTCGACTCCATATATACTAGGTACTTATACAGTACATAACACAGTCAGTAACATATTATACTTATTCAAGTGACAAACACTTGTCACTTTAGGTTTCGCTTGCTGTCTTTTTATGAAAATCAACCTTTTAGTTATTTCTCCGCCGAATTTAACTTCTACAATAATTATTCTGCTATTCAAAATGTAACTCATTCGAATTAGATTTCGCTAACCGTATCATTACAGATACAGATAAAATGGCTGTAAATCAAACGTCTTGAAATAAGACGAAAATTGGTGACGAATTATGATTTGTGACCCATTGATGACTTGGGCATTAGTCGGGCGAGTTTAGGAAGTGGGAGGGGTAGTCACTCGTGCGAATCACGACGCGGCACCTACCGTTACACTGCGCCAGTTTGACGAACGGCGCGTGAATCGGACCCAATAAAAGTTTATGTTAATTTCATCTTCTAGATAGAGCTCGTTAGTTTTATATCTAAACATCTTGGTTATTTCCCGATTTAGAATATCTGAAGACTGAGACCGCCCCTTGTTTGATCCACACATAAAGTTAGATGTCAACTGACACGGTTAACATAACAATTTTATGTGTTACATAACTGAATTTTTATAATACTATTGTTAATGCGTTGTTTTAGATACAAACTTATCTGCCATCGGTTAAATTACGTTCAACACAAGGTCGCATCAACTCGTTCTCAAGCTCGTCCTGAATGAGCAAACCAATGATCTCGTAGTAACCAGTGCACTTGTCAACGTCTGTCACGCAGTCATGATGGATGGGAGCGTAGAAAGTCTGTTTGTTATGCCCGATTAGTATCACGCTTATTGCAACGATCGACGGCCAGTTTCTTTGACACACATTTAACTGTGAAGTACGCCTGCAATTTGTTTATATTGCGAACGAACGTATCGACGTTCGTCATTTATCATTATCGTTGACGTTCACACAGTCAAGTAATCCTTGAGTTTTGTATATGTGTAAAATAGTTTTACATACAACTTCTATACGAAGCTTTCCAAGTTACGAAAGACCCGTGAGAGAGAGACCTACCAGGCAACGTAAAGTGGACATTATGTTTATTAAATATTTAACGATCTAATCCAGACGTGTGGCACACGGGCTCTAGTGGCAACAAAAAAGAAAGATCATAAATGCGGGACGAGTGTCACGACTATTTCGGACTGTCTTTATGGCTGCGGTCGTTCAAAGCAACGGATAAACGAGTGCTATTACCTAGTTTGACAAGAATAAAGATTGTTGTCTAAAAAGTTGCCACCATTTGAGCGCGTAGGCTTCGGCAGCGTCACCCGAGGCGGCGCGGCGGCGTGCTCGTGACCACTACGCGTGCGCGCTGTTGTCATGCGCCACATGCGCTGGGTTACCCTGCTCACTTAAGTTTCCACCGTAATCCGTATCCCAAACACAGCCAGTCAGCGCCTCGTGTGGCCTAGGGTACAGATGTCTGCGTTGCGTACACTGACGCATCGTAAGGCAGTCTGATGTTTAACATGAAGTCACGACTTGTCAACAATTGTACAGTGCACTCCAAGCAACGGAAGCAACAGACAAACAGAATTTACCTTTTTAGGGTTCCGTAGTAAACTAGGAACCCTTATAGTTTCGCCATGTCCGTCCGTACGTCTGTCCGTCTGTCTGCAGTCTACGTCAAAGACCGCTAAGGGTCACTAGTACTAATACTAGAGATCTGAAATTTGGTATGAGTATGTGTATTTTTCGCGCCGACAATGTGGTTAAATAAAAATTGAAAAAAAAAACCTCTCTTTTTAGGGTACCTCACGTACACATAAAGTGGGGGTGAATCTTGTTTTCGCTCCAACCCTATCGAGTGGGGTGTCGTTGGAAAGGTCTAAAAAAGAATAGGGGTCTTTATAATATCTTTCAAAATAATTTTTGGATAAATCTAATAGTTTCGTAAATAATAGTCCTGAAAGTTAAAAAAGGGCGTCCCCATCTAACTTTTGAACCGTCCAAACAATTTGAAAAAAATCACGAGTACTTTCAAAGTACTTTCAATGAAAACTATTATAACTGAAAAACACCTAGTAAGAGACGAGATGATGAGGATTTATATATTTATACAAAACCTTCAACCAAAAATTTACATATTTATAAAAAAAGAAGGACGTAAGTGCCGCATAGTAGGTAAAAGGACATACCTAAGTGCCGTAAAATATAATATAAAAAATAACCTTTTGAGTGGGTGTTTTGTGACGGGCCGGTAAGTACGGAACCCTACGTTAAGCACGGCAAGACATGCTCTTGGCCGGTTTTTATAATTTATCTGGAATAAGTTTCAGTGAGATGGAATATATTGTGTTGGTTACTGTTCTAACTGCTAACTAAATCATACCTATTTCTAAAACGATATCTTGTTTAAATACTGCGTTGAATGTATATTTTCGAACCACTACTTTATTTTTCGAACAACCACAAATTTGTCTCATGTATCACGAAGTTTAATCTGAATTTAATTTTAGTTTCCTTTTAAGTTGTATGGCTCACAACAGCGGAACGGTCGTGCGGCACTGACTCAATAGAATATCGTGATGATAGACACGTGACATAGCGGCAGAAATTAGCTACGCATCCGAATCTGATGCTATGGGCTACTTTAGAAGCTTCTGTAATTTGTACACTATTATGCGCTAGTAAATTTTGCGATGTTGTCAAAATTACGAATGATTATTTCAGAGGACAATTTATTTGTAGAGGTATAAATAATAATGTATTTTTAACGAAATATACCTCAAACCCAGTTACGGGGAAGGGTGTGCGGCCGTGTCGACCTCCGCGAACGCAATAATTGAGTATAGAAATCAAATTATAGATGATTGATGATTCCGTTACAGCACGACTGAAGCCACAACGTTGCCACTAGAGCGAACCGTGTCACTTGCGTAATAAGATTTTTGACGAATTATATACTAGGAAAATTGTGTTTTAAATCAAAAGATATTGCAGGCTTTTTATTGTTACAATAATGCATTTTAGGTATGATTCGGTAAAACTAAAATATACCGTGGTTTTTTGAAGAGGTACTCCTATAGTAAGTGCTGATGCTGTCTTTTAAGAGTTCTATCTAAATCTTCCCCATGTGTATACAATGATCCATAACAAAAGAAAGGTGTGAAAAGTTCCCGCAAAGACATTGAGGTTTCATAAAATGAAGAAAGCAAATAAATTGGTATCTATTTGCTGATTATTTACTAGGCGTACTGGCGTTCAGTGAGACCATCCATTCAACTTAGAATGACCCATAAAATGAGCGCTTTAATTAAGTACGTGCCTGTAACACACAGTTTATACAGTTTGACAGTGTGTAAGAGATAGTTTTCCCCGATAGGCGCATAAATTAATCGTCGCTGCTCCAATTCACCTCTATAGACTCACGCGTCAATAATTTGGTTATACCTCTCTAAGCATGCCAATAAATTGAATTAGATCCTTGTCTGAACTGGAACAGACCGATACAAATCAATCTTTTCAGCTATGGAGACACCGAACGACATCTGTAATTTTACGAGATAGGCCATATAAAACCATTAGGGGCAATAAATGCCCGATTGAATCACGCGTGTGATGCTTTACAGCGGCCAAGCCGCTTGAAATATCGCTTATTTGAACTAACGCGAACAGCACGAAGCAAACACCGCTCAGAAACACTTTAATAATAACTCTTTTTAACGGTATTCAAAAAATCATGCATAACCTGCACGTTTCAAGTTTTCACTCATTGCCTTTCAAACTTTGACTAATTTAGGAACGAAACTATGTTAAATAGGTATTATCAAAAACATATTATAAACATATTTGTTTGGATAATCTTAATTAACCCATCTGGTGCGATAGCGATAGCAGACGTGACAATGACAGCGTTTGTCTCTTTACAGAGCGGTGTTGAAAAGTGACGGTGGTCATTCTGTCGACATCCCACATATGAAAATAATAGGCCACACGTCGAGTAGCAAAAGTCGTACGGCTATCATAGTCGCCGTCACGTCAGTTTCTGGCACTTTGTCGAGCCATACTTGTTTGTATGTCAACTGAGATGGCATTGAAGCAGAGTTATTCTGGAGTCAAAAATGTCATACGCATATGGCATGCACCATTTTCGCACAGTGCAATTCAATGTACCAATCAAAATGCCAGCGGGTGCTTCCGCTGCGCAAGTTTAAATTAACGCGACATTCATCGCACCGTGACCTGCGTACGCGCAGCAATAAACGCGTGCCCGAGCGTTCTTTAGGCGTTACTGGGAATAGAGGAATTATTTATCATAACATCTACATCATACATAACACAAATGCGTCGGTTTCTATGCGCGATATATCTATAATTTTATGAGTTAACATTTACAAGCGCTAAATCTACCTTGTACATTTGCCTGGCATAAGTTAAGTATAAAGATTTATATACTTAGATATGAAAGGAAAAAACAAACATGCAAAAATGAACGAAAATCCATGTTCAACAGTACGGAACGGAACCTCTTTGTATTATTTATACAAAGAGCCGAAGCGCGAGCACCTCGCTGGTCGGCGGCCCCGAGGCGCAACCTCTTCTATTCTTAACATTTATTGCTTTATTTCATTTGGCTAGAGTGAAAAGTGCCTTCAACTAGTGTACAACATTGTAGAACAGGCGCACCCTGAGGTGTTTGCAGCTCAGTTCGTCATTGTAAACACAATATTACAGACACTATTATTATGGCTGCATATCTATATATACAATTCAAAATAACGTGTGCTTGAAAACACGTTGTCTATGGGATATAACGAAATAATGAACTTAATTGATTTATAATGAGCTTATGTGTGTTAAATTTCTCCAACAGTTATAGTAATTTACACACACTCAGAGTTCAAAGGTGCTTCTTGCTGCACAACGTGCAAATTGAAATAATTTGAAGCGGTTTATGCTGAGCTACTAACCTCTACAATCTATTAACATACGAGTACTCAGTTCACATTAATAAACATGTCATACATACACCGTAGGCCCTAATAACTAGATTTTTTTAACAGTGTATTCCTGATCATATTTATTTAGACACTAAAATATCCTATAAACTTTTCTGGAATACACCTAGTTTCAGAGTTAATACCAATTAAAAAATATATAAATATATATATATATATATATATATATATATATATATATATATATATATTATAACTCCGCACAAAACGCCTTTTGGCGAAATTGACCAAAAATTTTTTTCCTTCTTTTGGTCTCAGAAATGAGTGGTTAACATCTTTCGGGTTACTCGAGCCCACGGTGTATATCTTTCTTTAATTAAGGAGGATAGTATTAGGATACGATTTAATTTTAGCAGTTAGGTTAAGCAATAAACTTTATAACGAAAAAGATTTCTGAGAAAGAAATATCTGTATTTTCTCAACAATTCATAATTCCAAGTCTGCATTGTCACGTTGCTAAAAATATTCCCAAAAATAATATTATATATCGTCTTTTGTTCTCAAACTTAAAGCAATAAATAATATTTTGAGCAACGTCATTGAACAAAATAATGGAGACTTGGAATTGTGAAGAAAAGCTGAAATAGTGCACCGGCAGCGGTAGTGCGCAGTGCGCTAATATACTATTGCGCGTACGGCGGCGCGGCGCGGCGCGGGAACGCGGACTGGTCGAGTGGGCGCCGCCGAACAGGTGCGGTGCCGCTGCCGCCGCAGCCTTACATGGATCTGACAGGATACAAACCAGTATTAGGCGAAATTTACGGGCCTCCGCCAGACTACACAAACGATAAAATAAGTTTTAATGGCACAAATCGATGCTATCATACAGATGAATCGACCAGTATTAAGCCTAGATAAATTGAATACAAGTGCAACTCTTTACATAGATGTATATTTGTATCGAATGCCTTTGCTACGACGGTTGCGACACAAATGCTTATTACGTGTATTTGTTTCCGTACTAGTCAGATAATTTTCTTCTTAGAAATTTACTTTAGTAAACAATTAGTTTTCTCAGTTAAGACGATTGTCGCCGGAGTGTCCTTTAGCGTTTGGGCGCTCTCTACCCGCGCCACCCGCGTACCCTTCTCATTGCGATCGTGCGTAAATCCGCCGCGATGCGCCGCAACAATGTTCAAAGAATATGACTTTACTCAGAGGCGCGCGGGCAGATTTGTAATAATCATACCTAATCCTTTTGTGGATGTTTTGTGATTTGAATAATTAAGTACTACGGTGACATTTTTTAGGAATGCTACTAAATAAGATAAGTAATAACGATCTCGATTAGTAGATTTTTATGTAAAAAAATGAAAACCTAGATTTTGAATTTGAAGTACCTACAGTGAGCGGCAAAATATTTATGAATTTACGAAATGTGGTTAAAAATAGTCCGCATATCAGAAAAAAATTAAAAAATACTGACTAGTACAGCAAAAAAAACTGAATACACATCAAAGCGGTGTTTTCATGTGTATTTTGGATTTTTTTTGCTGTGCAAGTGAGCTTAATAGATGGTTATTTTTTTATTGCGATTTTAAATATTAACCGTAAAAATTCACTTAATTACGATAAATTAACAAAACTAAGCCTGTTGCGAGTTGCGAATAGTAAAAATGCACATGTAAAGAGCGGTATTTGTGCACGAAATCGTCATACAAATGAGAGCTGTAAACCCATTAAATTTAGATCTTTAAAATATAACACAGCGCAAACACTTCTTAGGGTTCCATAGCCAAAATGGTAAAAACGGAACCCTTAAAAGTTTTTTGAAAAATGTCCGTCTGTCCGTCCGTATGTCACAGCCATTTTTATTATAAAACATATATTACTGAAATTTTATCTAGAGGTGTGTTTCATGTGCCGCTACTTAGTTTTCTGGCTAAATTGCTAAAAAAATCTTTTAGGTGAGGCACTCCATACATACATGTGCCAAACTAAATGTCAAAAATATTTTTTTTTGTAAATATGAACATGTTGTAGGATACGGCTTTAAAAATAGTTATATATATATATATTTTATTAAGTCAATATTTTCAGAAATAATTGCTTCGAAAATCTAAATATAATAGCCCCCATCTAACTTTTAATCCGTAAGTCTAAAAAATATGAAAAAATACCAAGAAGGCTAAGTACTTAATTTTCTACGAAAATTATTTCACATATTATCGGTTCATCCGTTTTTGAGTTATCTCCAAGAAACTACTTTCTACGGAACCCTACATTATACATGGTCCGATACAAACTTGGCCGGTCTTTTAAAGATATTTGATAGGTAGTATTAACCCTTAGTAGTAATTTATTTATTCACTTGTGTTGATAATTAATATAAAATTTGTATTTATTTGCATTTCACCGACATAGTAAAGTTTTTTTTAGGGTAGTCAACGCGCATGTGAATCTTCTGGGGTTGCAGGCGTCCATAGGCTTTATAACTGCTTTCAATCAGGCGGGTCGTATGCTTGTTTGCCAGCGTCGTGGTATAAAAAAAAGCTTTTTTTCCTTTATTCTTACATACATTCTTACGTACAACTCTTAAATATCAGCAATTTTTTATTAGATTCTCAATCAGGCTTTGCTCAGTGATACCTAGTTAGTAGACTGAAATTTGGTATGAGTAATTATGTGTTTTAATTACGCCTACAAAGTGGTAAAACAATAAGTATCTGAAACCCATTGTTGGATAGGTCTTTCAAGAAGAATATGCCTTAAACAACTTTTGGATAAAACGAATACTTTCCTAAATAATAGCTTCGAAAGTTAAAATGCTCTTTGATTTTTGAACCGTGGGTCCACAAAAATTGGGAAAATTCCTGGAAGTGAGGCCATTGAAATACTTATCACGTATTTTCAATAAAAACTATATGGAATAAAATCGGTTGAGCCGTTTTTGAGTTATGCCTATGGTAAAATAACGTAAGTGCCACAAAATATTTCTTTATAGACTACCTTTTGAATGGATGTATTGTAACAGGCCGGCAACTACGGATCCCTACACTGAGCATAGCCCGATATTCTCTTGGCCGGTTTATCTGCAATCCTTTGCAGTTTACTTCGCAATTTCTAGATTTGAGAAATTAGTACAAAGTATAACATTAAAGATTGTGTTTAATCTTAAAATAAAACGCATATTACATTTGTTTAGAACACGGTATTCTTAAATAAATATGTTTAAATAACTTCGGTTCTTTGGAGTTTTTTATTAAATTAATTTTTAGTCTATTGTATTGCAGTACTAGCAGATTTCCGCAACTCGACACCTAATGCCTATTTTGCGTGATGCATGCGTCTACTAAAACATAATAATTTTAGTTTACTTACATGACCAAATTTGTTTTCAGAGCAATGTGAGATTCATGATTTTTGTTTTTTCTCCATTTTTATTTCATTAGTTTTTTAATTGTATTATAATCTAAATAAAATACACTTTATATACGAACTTACATAAACATGCATACGAGTACATTATCTTAAAAGATAAAACGTCTATACATTATTGATTCCGGGAAGACACGTTATATCCGCACCGCATGAACCCTCTGCAGTTATTTAGTCTTTAGGCACAGTAAGTCCGATATTATTGCTCACGGGCCAAGCACAAGTATATGTAGTACAAGGGAAGCACGGAGCGACGAGCGATACAGCCTCCTTGTCTCAAAGCTAGCTCACGACTGCCAGCAATGCCGTTTTCGAGCTAATAACGCACGAAATGTGGAATTATGATCAAGTTGTTTAAGGAAATTTAATCAATTTAAATATCCTACGTTGAGTTTGTAGTGTTCTGTAGTACATATATTTTAGTTCAACAATATTTTAAATCGAATGAGCCGTTCACTAGATATAAGCAAAATTAACCGTAAAACGACATTTCGTTTCATTTACGTAACGGAGAAACTATACGTTACACGAGTAATTCAAACGTTGATAATGTTGAACATGAAATGGTTAATAACATATATTTTTTTCAAAATTTTTGAATGACCCGTTATTGAGATATATCCCTTAGAAAGTAACAGTTTTCGGCCACAATCAGCGCCTAGCGCCTTAAATAACCCTAATGTTTTGAGTATCATAGTTGTTGGTAAACATTAGATACTACCATAACCATACGTCGAAACCAAAAGTTGTTTTTTTTTATAAATATTATAAATAAATAAGTGGGTACTAGGCGACGATATATAATACATAGAAAACATCCATAACTCAGGAACAAATATCCGTGATAAACACACAAATAAATGCCCTGACCAGGATTCGAACCCGGGACCTCCTGCTTCATAGGCAGGGTCACTACCGACTACCTACGTCTACCGGCCTCCTAGTCCGTTATTATGGTTCGAATAATTTGATTTGTTCTTCAGTTGTATTGACGGCACCGCCATTAATGAGCGCTTTCAATAAACTCCTATTGGAGGTACGAACGAACTCGTAATGTTGTACCTTAGATGATTGGCTAAAGTGCGCCTTAGCATTTACAAAGATTGCATATATACAGGAACATTTCGCTGTGACCCGGGTAGCCTAGTGGTTAAGGCGTCTGCCACGAATGCAGAAGACGCTGGATCGATCCTAGCCCTGGCCACCGGAGGCCTAAGTCACTTTTTCCTTTGTATATGACAACTACATAAGCTTAAAAGTTCTCAAAGGAATCTCGAGCGTTAGCTTTGGTAGTATGTATAGCCTAATCAAATTAGACTCTATCGAAGAATTAATTTCCAGCAAGCTGGAACTCGTTTTAATACCTTAATTTGGTACTAAATTCGTGTAGTCAGAGTTTGCTCAATCCCTTAAAAAGTTAGCATTTAGGACCAATGAAGTTATTAAAGCGATTTCCAGCCTACTGGAAATTAATTCTGCAAAACGCTTTTTATGGATCTTATTCGATTGGCCTAGCAGCTTACATCAGCCTAACATCGCCGATGTGATTTTTTGTCGGTTTAAAGATTCTGGGCATTAGTTTGGCCAATGTTCTCAACTCTCCTAATCTAAATATAAGTATGACTTAGCTTCTTCGGGTCTATTTTATTACATTTTAAGAACCACGATCGACTTCATTAATGTTTATGTAACTTTTTACAGCATGTTTTCATGATTTGGAGCAATATGTACTATGTTCTTTTGGGTATCAGGCGTCACCAATGAGATCTATTTAGTGCAGCAAATTTGAAATTAAATGAAACCAAAAAATAGCGACTATTTAAACAAGAAATTTCAAATAGACGTACTAGATAGTCTTTATGCGACAATAAATATTATACTGTACCACAAGGAAGGAAAATATCCTAAGTATGCACCTTGGGTAATACTAACAATAACGAACAGCTAAAGTGTTTTTCGGCAACGGTAAGTTTTTATTGAATTACCAAAATACGGGCTCTGTATGAGAATGCCGAACGGTGTATACAATTAAATACGAAACGCAAACGTCATTGCAACATATTGGAGAACCATTTTAATGAACAGTCGTAGACATAGCAACAGTACAACTATAAATGATGTGAGTGCAATTACGATATAATATGTACGTGGTTACCTCAATTAAAAAGAACAGTATGAACTCGACGTGTGGATTAAAATAAAAATTTCATTTTTTCTTACAAATACCCATTGTACATTGTAAGTACAAGAAAGGTACCATAAAATAAATTGCAAGTGCATCATTAAGGTATAAAGTAAATTGCAAAAAAAATATACAAAAGCGTCCTCAGGAGTCATCAAAAACAAAGGAAAATAAATGTAATTGCATATACCACCACAAAGGACGATGTGGGCAGACGGAGAAACAAATTGTGATGTCGCACCGAGTAATACCTAGGCGACCGCAGACAACTAATCGCACAACCAGGCGTCATTAGTTGGATAAAGTGCTGTGGCAATACGCTTTGTAATGTAGCATCCCTATTAAGGCTATACTCGGCCACAAGAAAACTTAACCAGTAAGGAAACGGTTGAAGAAAGTTGCAGATGCGGCAGAAACGATTGCACCGAAAACCTACTTCTGATTGCCGCTTCGAGCCCATGCCGCCACGAACAATGCTACAAAATTATAGGATTTAGTCTCCGGTCCCTCATTGAGTTAGCATGATTAATCACGGAGAAAACTAGTTTGGATTATACGTTAGTAATATGAGATCGCACGTTTTACACAGTACTGATCATTAGTAGAGTCATTCCGGCCACGATCGACAGATTTTTTCGTTTAAAATTCACCTAGAACTCTGCAGAATGTGTTTAAATTACGCGTATTAAACTTTTGATTCCCGTGAGTTTCATTTACGGCTATTTCAATTGCCTGTTCATGAGATTTGTGTTAAGCATTTACTGCGCCATGCAGTACATTCAGGACTTGCAGTATGAATGAACATTGTTTTTTACTTTATCGTGCTATACCGTAAGATAAAATGTCTAGGCAATTATATCATCGGGAAATTTGAAAAAGTATTTTATACAATCGTGACATAATGAAGAGCTTTTCAGTCGAGGACCGTATTTTGAGATTGATAAGCTTAATTATGTCGCTATTGTATACAATACTTTTTCTACGAGTGTTCAAAATAGACAAGCCGGTTAGAATTGAGTTCGACGAATGCCTTACAACCTGCTGCCTCTATAAAATTTAGTAACTTCAATCTTCCGGTATATTGTGCAGGTGAAGAGCTTTTCAGTCGAGGACCGTATTTTGAGATTGATAAGCTTAATTATGTCGCTATTGTATACAATACTTTTTCTACGAGTGTTCAAAATAGACAAGCCGGTTAGAATTGAGTTCGACGAATGCCTTACAACCTGCTGCCTCTATAAAATTTAGTAACTTCAATCTTCCGGTATATTGTGCAGGTGAAGAGCTTTTCAGTCGAGGACCGTATTTTGAGATTGATAAGCTTAATTATGTCGCTATTGTATACAATACTTTTTCTACGAGTGTTCAAAATAGACAAGCCGGTTAGAATTGAGTTCGACGAATGCCTTACAACCTGCTGCCTCTATAAAATTTAGTAACTTCAATCTTCCGGTATATTGTGCAGGTGCCCGCTCAGCGGTGGCGTCAGCGCCGGGCGGGCACCACCGGCAGCGAGTGTGCCATAATATTGTACGAAAATTTATAAAACTATAGGTGGCGATGCTAAAATTTGCGACCATAAAAGCTCCATCGAAAAGTATGCGCTAGTAGTTCGATCTACAAAGTCTCAATTCAAGCATTATAGTCGACGAGTAGAAAAATATATTAAATACGGAACCCTAATAAAAGAGTAAGTCATTAAGATAATAACCGGAATAAAATAACCTAGGCTATTATCTATACCATGGAAAGTGGTTCAATTTTTCAATTCGTTCCAGAGGCGTAGAGTTAGACGAGGCAGCGTTAGCGCCTAAGGGTGTGCCATTGGAATAGTCGTCTAGTGGATAAAGTGCTTGCCAAGTACCAACCCCTGAAGCAATATGCAAAACATTCATCACAAATACGACTTGCGAGTGCTTCTTGTCCATTCACGCGGACTACTTATCCAATGTTGATGAATAAAAACTTGATAATAGAAAATTCTCGTGTACACACCTGGGAGGTAAACAATTTGTATGACATGTTGATGGACCCGGGGTATGTCCTTAAACTACGTCCGGACGTGGGTATGTCCTTAAACTATGCCATAAAGAGAGGTATGGGCACTGCGAATGGCATCTCGCTAAGTGTGGTAGGGCACGTTCAGCGAATGTCATCGCTCAAATCTGGAGCAGAGTCCGACTGGGGAAGTACCTCCACCTTACAGAAAACCACAGTCAAATAGCACTAGACCCTACTCATAGTGTTGTGTTCCTGTTGGTGAGTAAGGTTGCCAAAGAGCTCAAAGAGGACCCAGTGTGTTGACGATGAGGGACCTTCTTGTTCCTTTAGTCGTCAACACAGTGAATCCTCCTTTTTGTAAAGGGTCGGCAACGCGCATAATAATAATAAATAATAAATACTCTTTATTGCACACCTCATACAGTTACAAGCACAAATTTTACAATTAGATAAATTTAGGTAGAGGTAACAACAGGCGGTCTTATCGCTAATGAGCGATTTCTTCCAGACAACCTTTGGGTAGTGGAGACTAGAGAAAAACAATAAGCAGTGACTCCTTTGGAGTTGCAGGCGTCCATAGGTTACGGTAGCTGCTTCCCATCAGGCGGGCCGTATGCTTGTTTGCCACCGTCGTGGTATAAAAAAAAAAAATGGAAGATTTAGTTAATAGCTTTCGCGGTGCTAATGCGTAAACTGCATTAGTGAGCTCTCAGATTCAGACGGGTAAACTGATTAGTTAACCATGTTCATCGGTTGTTCTTGTCTTAATTGAACAATTTAGAATTAAATGTAAGAGAGCCAGTCACGTAGGCGGTAGCAAGCTGTGATGTACCGATCGAGGCCGGAGAAACCGCGATTCCCTCATTAATGTAAATCGCACAAGGGAAGGCGCAAGCTCAGGCGCGCTCCAACCCACTAACCTCGCGCACTCGCGGCCGGGGACATACGAGAAAACCATGCATCAACTTAGTTACTCGCCGTATAAATACCTAGAATTACTAACTAATTTCGCTGTAGAAACATCCAACCTCGTATACGTATAAACAAGGTTGCTGTTTTTGTTCGTCCTGTTCCATTACTCGTACATTTAAACCTAACTCGTTATCAAGGCTTAATAGGCTTAAGCTTAAGTGTTTAATATCTGAATATTTGTTAGTGCTTGAGCTGTAATAAAAATAACCATTTCGTAAACTTTTTGATTTTCTTTGCGTAAGATTTATTTCTTAGAAGCTCTAAGCATAGAATTACTCAACAGCCTACGATGTTGGCGTGTAATGTAGAAGGCAATTACCCATGTTAGAGCGTCAGCCATGCGAACAAGCAGAATTCCTAGTCAGCCAAATTATCATTGTACGTACCCAAGACTGCATAGCTAGCCGTTTTTATATTGCCTCGGGAGAGTACAATGAAGTTATCCTCTCCGACAGTTCGCACATAACCATTATGCAACGCCGATTTATCTATCTTGCATTAATTTAACTGCCAGAACTCATTATCTGCAGTGCTTGTTCCTTTGCAGCTTAAGAGGTGAAAGTTTGTTATTAATAACTGACTGCCAAAGGTATGTAAGATTAAAGACGGTTTAAATTCCATATCGGTGCGAAATTTATAGTTAATTAGCGCTTCCAGACAGTTGATTAAGATAAAAGAGATGCCTAATTGAATCGAACTATTAATATCGATAATTAATATCAGTTATTGAGCACGACCCGCACTGCTATGCTACACCAATTTATGACGTATACAGACACTAACTTCACCTTCTGGCGTAGGTACTATCAAAGACGTCATTATTTTTCAAATATAGGCATTGGACAACGAGCGACATTGATGTCTGGCCGGCAACGCCTTCCTTGTAGAGTCGTAGTTGCCCTATTATTCCATTTCACGTCAACACATAAGGTAACCCCTGGGCCCCATTAGATAGCGACACAACAAATTACAATTTCATTCAATGTAAATAACTTGAGACTTTATCAACCTAATGGTTGAACTTAGACACGCCTAATACTTCACAGACAAGTAGATTAAGCTGTTCAGACCTGCTATTGTGTAGAGATAGATTAAATCAATTTATCTTTATGATAGACTTGAAGATGAAATCCAACAGCTCCTGTGATTACCTACCTATAATGGGAAAAGGGAAAAGACACGTTATAAACATTTTACTACAAAGTTGTTTTATCGGACCCACACTAGTAATGAGTTAGTAGATTAAATATGTACTTCGTAATTACGATAAGTACATCCAACTAACGTAAGCTTTAGTACCAATGAAGTAGTGTTTAGTACATTGAATATAGAACTTAGTTCAATATTTTTATATTCGGAAATCAATCCGCAGATTATTAACGCAAAGGCACCAAAGTAGGTATATCAGTATAAAACTACGACATGGAAGACGCGACAATATCCATAGTGTGCCACTATGGTGAAACGTAAATAGCAGGTTGAAGGCATCCGGCTCATTGAATGCGCTGACCCCATCTGATCGGTGCTCGGGGCGCGGGCGCGCTGAACGTGCCGGCACATTCAGTGCCAATGCTACCCAACATGGGAATCTCAGATATACTGGTATCTGTTACCAATACTGGGAAGAAATCGATGTTTAACGCGTATCTATTGATAAAAGCCGCTGCTATACCTAAACCAATTTAGTTTAGCTTTATAAATCAACGGTACTTTAATACATTGTTAATAACATGCAATACGTATCGGTAATGAAAGTTTGATAGGTATTTAGGTTGATCAGGGCCATTATCTCAGTAATGACTGTGAGAATGGCTAAGACAGGACAGGACTATATTTATGCACGTATAAAACGTTAAATAGGCACATTATGCTTAGTTGCCTCGATAGTCTATTGATGTTATTTTATCGCATGGTATGGGATACCATGAGCCCACTCATCGTGGACCTCGTCGCTAGCGCCTGACCTTTCTATACGGGTCAACATATTACTACGATGGTCTTAGAACCTAACTAAACAAGCCTCGTAAACTTCAAATTGAGATCAATATGCCTCTAATTAACATAACTACGCTTTAAGTGGATGAGACAATAGATAATAGAGGTAGTGACGAAAAAACTGCCTTATTGCAGTTTTGCGTGCAACCTGTGTGAACTTGCCGCCTTATTGGTTAATAATAATTTTAACATTAGAGTTGCAACAGAATAGACACACTGTAAGTAGATTGTGTTGTGAATTAAAGTTCTAGGCATCGTTGAGAAAAAAGAGACCAGAGTTGTAAAAATCATAAGTGCATACATTTTCCGATTTATCTTTTAAATACATTTTTTTTTCTTGTTGCCCAAAACTAATGTCCACATCTAACACATAATTATTTTCTGATGAGGAATGCGACTGAACTAAATAGGATAAATAGAAAATGAAACATACATTTTCACTTTTTCTTAAATTTTCCACCAATTCAACTGTTTAAATACTAAACATGAAAATCAAATAGCCGAAATAAAATAGTTAAGAAAAATAATTTGTTTTGGATTAACCTTTAACTGACGATGTGCCCGTCTCACAGACGTACTGAATTTTCTTTCGAGAATATTTTTTTAAATGTATTTATATTGTGAAAAGCTCTCGTTTCTTGTACCTTCCTCTTTTGTTATTATCTAGCATACCTTTGATGCCGGCAGTCAAACTTTTGCACATTATGCCCTAAACCGAGTCATTGCTGTCTCACGGACGTCACTACGGTGTTCGTGTACTAAAAATTTGTTAGACACATACAAATATTTCGGTCGAATGTTTCTGTTAAAACGCATCCCGCAGTGTCACTATTTCTATCATCATCCTCTAATTGAACTGATCTAGCATCCCTGAGATGCTGGGAGTGAAACTAAAGCACATACATTTGTAAAAATCATCGACGTCTTACAGACGCCACCACGGTGTTAACGTATTCCACGTCTCTTGGTGACAAGCTAAAAAGTAGAAAATTGTTTCCAATTCTTAACGGCTAATTATTACTAATTAGCCTCACAGCTCATGTCCACGTGCCGACTCTGTAACTTTGGGCCCCTAACCTCCCAATATCACTTATAGTATCTTCTGACAATTTCCTCTCAGTAGTGCACAAAAAACCACGAAATATATTTAGCGTGTAACAGTTTATTTTATTTTATTTTGATGATTAATTATTGCCCTTGAGCGCTCTAATGATCATTTTTAACATATAAGATTTTGTCTTTCTTAATCATTGAGTAATTAAAGAAAAAAAGTCTCTGGAACATTATACCCAATTTTTGTTTGGTGTTTTTTGTTAAGTGTCGAATGGGCTATAAAATTTGTATGTTTTTTATGAATATCTATTCTTCAAATAAATAAAATTATTTATTATTTGATATAAAACTTGTGTATCTGAAGAATGCAAATTAAGTTTTTTATGATATATTTTACTTTTGACGTCTGTTAGACACCACCTCAGCGTGAGTGTTACTCTGAACCCACGTCTTTAGTTAAAGGTTAATTTGGTATAAAAAAAGAATAGATGCCGCCTATTATAAGTAAGCATATAAAGGTTTAGAAATTCTTTGTACCTACTTATATTGCCGTTCTCCGTCTGATTAAATCTTATTGGCCTAAAATGTTGCTACAGGCACACAATGTCGAATATTTTACAGTAAATTATACCGAATATGAAGCATCGTTATAGAAAATAGTCTAGGCTGTCTGAACTCTACCTTCTATAAACTATAACAAATCGCTCTTGTCTACTACGTTGACGTTTCACTTTGAGAAAATTGTTACGATTAAATGTTCATGTTATTCAAGACAACTGTTACTCAAGCAACACGAAGCAATTTACATCAAAATATAATTCCTCACGACGCTGGAACGCATAAATGATTCACACAGGACCGTCATAACATTTCATAAATAAAGGGAATATTAATGGCTGCACTAAACAACAGTAATGATATAAATTCACACTTATTGTGTAAAAAAATTGTACATTCACACTTGTAATTAAATTTTCATAAAGGACGTGTTGGTCAAACAAAGAGCCGTGAGCGACACCTTGCAACGCGTGAAATGCAGAAGACTCCCTAGGCAATTCATTCAACCGTACTAAAGCGCTTTAGCCGCCTTCAGACAGCAATAATATAAATATGTAATTGCGGCATTAGGTTTCATACCTACAGAAGAAAATTATCTATAACGGGCAACAAAAAAGGAAAAATATCGCGAATGGTAATTTTATAGGCAACAATGTTACCTAGCATTTTCGATTTGGTGTAAAATCGAATTTAAGCAGATATTTAAAACGAAAAGTAGTCTATCCTAACAACAACATTAATAATTGGAAATTGCAAATAATGTTAACAATTCAGGACACTACAGTAAAACAGTAAAAAAACAGACGAAATATTGTTGCAATTTCATTACGTCTATTTCATTCTACATTCGTGCCAAATACCTACCGGGCTTTCTTTCGGATAGGACCTTAATTTTAGTTAAAATCCTGAGCTAAGTAATGTAATATTACAGTAGTCGAAATTAATAGTTAAACTTGTTTTGATAAATACCTAGGTATTCTAGGTGTTTATTGTTCTGTACTAACTAAAGAAGGCTATAAATAAAATACTTACTAAGTACTAACTCAAAGTCAGAGATTACTAGTACAGCATATAACAGTGCTAGAACAATTTGATTTTATTTTGTCGGTACTTCACGAGTTACACCAGAAATTCCCATGACCTTAAGGTTGACACTTAACATAGAGACTAATTAAGAAAACAAAATGGCGTAATGTAATGACTTACGAAACGTAGAGCTAGTAAATTCACTCGGTATGGAGGTACTAAAGGTACTAAATGATTTTACTGCAAAGCATTATAATAACGAAATCATTGGTAGAAAAAATGATGATTGATTAATTGAAATTTGCTACTTCCACATTCAGACATATTACATTGTTTTAATACTACTTTTAGCTGAAGACCCATCATATGTTATTGCAGTTCGGTTCTGTTCATTAGAACTATTGTAAATCGTAATCGTCTGTAAAAACGTCACGAATGGCTAATATACCGACAGAGCTAAATATGTGGGAGATGGTCTTTATTCCAAGTAATGAATTGATACCTACCTATAGACCAACAAATTGATACTCGGGGATAATTAAATGAAGAGACGTGACGATATTAACACTTACAACTAAATTTTCCCATACCAACGATTTAATTAGAAGGTATAAAAAATTCAATCACATTTTTTCTCTTGTTACAGATAACGAATGTTGCCACGGCCTCTCACCGACAACACAATGCGCCTCTTACTAAGTTTCATGCTAGTGGTGTGTGCCGTTGACGCAGCGAAGAAGTTTGAGGGAACGTTACGACAAGCGGCCGAGGCACCTCCACAAGACAATATAGCCGTGGAATCGGGATCACCCGAGCAGGTCGTCGCTGCTCCTCAAGACTACAAAAATCCAGGGGCTCCACCTCCTCCTGAACCTTCGTCAGAGGCACCAGCACCAGCTGCTGCTCCTGCCGAAGTGTCCGAAACTGCATCTGGGGGGGTCCCTCCGTCGGCGCCTAGTGGCGCCTCAGCACCATCGGCACCCGCAAATTCACTTGAAGAATGTGACCCAGAAATGATTGGATTTGAACTTGTCACTGGGTATGAATGTTGATATCTTTAGAGAAAGCTTCATTTATTGCGCATACATAAATAAACCGTGCAGGAGACTGTACTTAACCCGAGGAGTACTGACCGATAATTGCTACCGTAATTAAGTCTATTAAGCCTTTAGAGCGGGTTTGCTAGAAAAGTTATCAAGATCCAACATCTCCTGCAATCTTGCAAATATTTCTCATTTTATCATCCCATGTATAGTTTCGTGCTCGTAGTATAGAAATAAACTAATTAATAAAATAACGTTTCAGTGCTTAAAAAATAATAAAACTAGATAGATTTAGTCGACGATTGGATATGTATTAAGCCAGGTATAAGCTGTAACATAATCCGCGCATATTTGATGTGTTATATCTCCACAGGTATGTCTTCTCGGCGCCGTCTCACATACTGGACGACATACCCGGCACTCTTATGCTGACCGACTGCCTAGAGCAGTGCCAGGCCAACGACAGCTGTCGGGCTGTCAACTATGAGACCGGCCTCTGTGTGCTCTTTAGCTCCGATTCCGACCAACTGCCAGGTGAGTCAATATTGATACCTTTTTATACCAAACATGCGACCAAGACGAAAATAGAATTTCTTGCAGAACTGGAATACTGTTGCATATGCACGCGATTAAATCTTATCATTGACTTCGGATCTTAGGGTGATACTGATAGTGAAAACATAATTAGTTTATTGATTAAATGCTAATTATGAGACAAAAGAAAACAACGTTGATAGGCCACGTATATATAAGTGCTTTTACCGTTACAGGCGATAATTTTTGCCATGTTCACCAGTAATTGTTCTGGGAAACGAACGAAATTAATAAACCTATTCAAGAACACAATGGCATCGTTTGGTGTGTGGTTAATGGGACACGGCAGGTGTGAACCCACATACCTACATGGCACAATGATGTGTCGAGCACTCTCGTTTATCTGCTCGAAGGTGTGATCTCTCGAATGAGCGCGTTCAGATTTTTTTGTAGCATATGATCATTTGAATGCCAATAACGGCATGACTGTGCACGCTTACTTTGCCTTATAAGAAAAAAATGTAAATACTCTCGCCGCGAAAAGTAAAACTTGACCTAGTGACGGCTAAAATATTAGTCATTTTAAGCTTGAGTCAGTAGACAGCGTTGACCTTTACCGAGGGCATAATAAATATTACAATTATACACGACTAAACTAATACACTGAAAATAAAAATAAAAATAAATATTTAAACTATAACGTCCCTTTCGTGTGTAGTGGCGTGAATCGTGCAACAACTTAGGAAGGAAAAATTTAATCCCGAAAGGATCTTATTTTAAGAAAAAATACAAAAACATGATAAATCGCTCTTTTTGAAATTATTAATCTAACCACAATTTCACCTCAAAAAACACTCGAGAAGTCACTTTGACCGGAATGAAATGGGTAAATCGTGATAACTATTGTGTTAACGACCTTACTAATTGATCGTCTACTTAACCAACGTCATGTGCAGAGCTTTTTGTGTTTTACTCTGCGAAGTGGAAATCTTTACGTTATAAGATTAAATACGTCAGTTTTTAGGATTTAAACCTTGCGTGCTACGTTCACGTATGTATAATGTGCCTGAACTAAGAGGCTCTGTAAACTCTAGTATTATCAGTCATATTGAATTAAAGCGTATAAAGGGATCCAAACGCCAGTGTTCAATTCGGGGAACTAAGCTCGGGAATCCAATTACGGATCGCTCGGTTCCCTGTGTAAATTTCCTGAAATTAGCTAAGGTTGAACGCGCTTCTTGATGCAAGAGCGTCTCGTCTTAGAGCGTAAAATATTTAATGATGATATACGGGCCAGTACTGCACCGAGACCTGTGATTCGTTCATTCGATCGACATTAAGTAATAAGACGCTGAAGCACGGTACCTTTCCAGGCTATTTTAGTCGTGATTTAAATTAAAATCTTTATTACAGGACATTTTTTGGAGATCCATTCTACTTTGCACAGTCTGGCACGCCAGCTCGTGCTAATAAAGGCAGTCGTATTGTAGTGACAATATCCGCAAAGAAATATTTTTTTCCCAATTTGTAAAGGTTATTTTACAATTGTATTCGTGACGATCTTTCGTTGTTCGTTGACGTAAAGTTACTCGTAATAAGAAATCGTGACAATTGTGAAATTACTATAACTGGAGAAAATATAATCGAGAATAAATTCAGCAAAGAATTGCATAAACTGTAGATGTTTTTATTACAGGTGCTTTGACAAAGTCCCAGTTCCCGGTGTTCACGATATACGCTCAGAAGTCCTGTCTCGGTGTGAGGCCGTGCGAAAGAGCGTGGTGCTTCGACCGAGTGCGCGGCTATCATTTGAAAGGGCGCGGCAAAAGGACCCACACTGTTGGTTCCCGGCAGATGTGCTTGGACCTCTGCCTTGGCGAAAACGAGTTTGTCTGCAGGTTTGTTTGTTTTCTAGTGAAGTATTACACATTTGCATCCAGCAATAAAAAGAAAGCGCCCGAGCAAGAAAATACGATGGCATAATTAATGAAAGTAAATAATTTTCCTGTAGTGACGGCATATTCAATGAATAGGTTTCTAAATTTGGAATGTGTTAAAAGCAAATGGAAAAGAGGCAATAAGTGTAATAATTCCCTAAGACATTAATTAAACCGAAATGATAAAATATCCGGATACAAGACATTGTAAATTATTTACAAAGAAATGAGCAAAGTGGAGCGTGCGGTGGGCGGGGCGAGCCGTGACCTGCGAACTTTCTCAGACCGACCACGAATGTAACTAGCTTCTACTGCTCTATCTACTCGTAAACCTTAATACGTACGTCCTGTGAAACAAGACAAACCGGTATTTGAAAATTTTTAAATATTAGCTATTTGCTGGAATATAATAATTTACATATGCATATACAATGGAACTGGGGAAATAGAAATGACTAAGCAACTTGAAGTAGAGGCTAGCACAGTAAGATCCTAAACTAGAAATTATTAAAGGTACTAATATTATAATTGAAGTCACAAATAACTTTAATCATACCTGAGCTGTTATGTAGTTAACTGGAATGTATACTTAGTTTAACGAAGTCAAGAATCACAATTGCCTCATTTGTCACCATAATCTAATTTTGCATCAAGCCCCTTCCACTCTAATTAAGTGATAACTAAAGAGGTTTAAATAGGGGGAATTACTGCAATGTTTTTCCGCCAGAGTGCAGCACTATAGCACATATAAACCATACAGTACTTATACATACTAGGCATAGTTTTTTGAAAAGTTTTCATAAATAATTTGTAACGAATAAATATGTCGTGTGTGCACCAAGCCGGTTTGTTTACAGAGGTCCTATCGTGATACACGAAAATGGAATTTTCGGCATCTGCCTCTCTATCACTCGAATATGCAAGAGTGATAGAGAGACAGGTAACGAAGTAAGGCCCTCTGTTTGTGCTAGTGCTGCCCCCTGCGCAGAGATTTGCATAATATTCCCTACTAAATATTAGAAATTAGCTTGAATATTGTTTTAAATAAAAAAAACAACACATTTACGTATTTTGCTCATGTTCATGAAGTCGAGTGCTTCCATGCCAATAATATACCGCGTGTATTTTGGTTTATATGACCACAAAAGGAAACCAGACGCAGGTTTTAAATTTTTAAATCGATAACGCAATAATTATTTCGTTGATTAATACCGAGTAATTAATTCTTGATTTTTTTTTACAGCAGCCATGTACTGCATATATGTGACACATATCAGGCCGGCTAGCATATCTTACGTTCGCCTGTCATTCCATACTTCGAGTCGCGCTTGAAGTATGAATTGTCGCGTCAAACGTCAAGTTATGCTAGGCGTGCAGTTGTGACGTTTTAAAGGAAATGTAGTAATGTAGGTAACGCTACATTGCGTGCTGAAATATTACAAATGGAAAAAAAATGTCGTTAAATTTTAATAAAACGAGAACTTGTTTATTAGGGTCTATACTAAGTACCCTTAGCGTGGTTATATCAACAATACAGCCTGTATACATGTAATTACTAATTAAGTTTATTTTAGAAAATAATATGGTTAATAATAGCACTTTTTAAATGTTATGAACTTGAAGCACGTAAGGTGATGCACATGCACCCTAATCGTTACAAACAATGACGGGATGTTACATTTTTGTAGCTACTTTAAGTGTTCTGCCGTATTAAAAACGAGAATGTTATATAATAAGCATAGACTAGC
This sequence comes from Pammene aurita, assembly GCA_947086415.1. Lineage (NCBI taxonomy): Eukaryota > Metazoa > Arthropoda > Insecta > Lepidoptera > Tortricidae > Pammene > Pammene aurita. The sequence continues at coordinate 36,448,979 of OX352291.1, forward strand.
AGAGCCGACCGTAGTGGTTAATTAACGAGCCTAAGGTATCATCGTATAATTTTCATGCAATTAAATCACAAAAGTTATTTTTGTTGAATCCAAGATGCGCTAATGGCAGACTAAGAATTGCAGTTAATTAAACTGTCGAAGCATTTAATGCATTAAGCCATAGAAAAGGACCGGAAATCGTTACACGAAAGGTACTTTATGGTGTCCGCCATGGTTCCCTTGAGAAAGATCTAACTTTGTTCATTTGTGTCAAATCAAAATGCTTAAATCCTAACTGGAGACTGCAAGTAGAAGCAAAATTTCTGCAGGCTGATTCTGTTGAACGGTTTACTAGCTAGTCGGTAGGGACCCTGCCTATGAAGCAGCAGGTCCCGGGTTCGAATCCTAGTGAGGGCTTTCATTTGTGTGTTTAATATGGATATTTGTACCTGAATTGTGGATGTTTTCTATGTATTTAAGTAGTTATTTATATCTATCTATTATTATATATATATATCGTCGCTTAGTACCCACAACACAAGCCTTATTGAGGGACTAAATTGATTTATGTAAGATTGTACTATATTTATTATTTTATAAAAATATAGCACCACAGCTGCTTTCAAGCGAATACAACATTAGAGCAACCATTAAAAGGATTACCTTGCAGTAAAAAACCAAGCATGGATTGCAGTTGAATTAAGTCTTCTTTAAGAATTCAAAGGAGATATGTACATAGATCTATGGGGTTTAATAACCTTGCAAATCGAAAGCAATTTAAATACAGCTTTGTTAGTTGAATGGGTGACTAAATACACTATATTATTGCGTAAATGTAAATAAGAACAAGTAATGCATAATCCTGTGACGTAAGCTTAGTGATAACGTAAAAGTGACCAGTACAATCGCACTAACAAGACAGGACAATAGACGTTCTAGCGGGTTATGTCTCTATATACTATTCAATCAGATCCGTTCAGTGACCCGCATCAAATCGCACCAAGGACAGGTACCCATAACTAGTCAATTTGTTATTCCCAGCCTTCGAACCTTTACATAATTGATTGTTCCATCATTTCATTAATCATAGAAAACAATTGCTTCACCTGTAGAAAACCAGTTCTCCAAATTGCCGTCTCATTAAGTTGACATTCAAGCCCATATGCTTATTTACGGTTAGAACCGATAACGAAGTCAATCAGACTTCACCGGTTCGCCGTAGATGGTGAGACCTGCGGCACATCTTTGCAGCGCACCTCACTGGATAAGTCACGGTCTCTTCCTGGTAGCCATTTGGTTACTGAAATCTACAAACGAGCATTATATACAAAGCAGGGAGGCCAATTGCACGGTGCGCGTCTCAGGCGTCTAATGTAGCAGAACACGACTGTCCTATTGTGTTTATTTCCTTGTACGGTTTTTGATATCATTAACATAAATAGTGTACTGCATCCGACGTTCACATTCGGTGCTGTAGCGATTGAGAACATTACGTATGGCCAGCGCGTCTACGTCTTGTAATGAGATGTCGTCGCATTGCCTAGAATTGCTGTGTAACGGTAACAAGTTCACCCAAACGCTTTTTCCTAGACAAATGGAGGTCGCGTGTAGTAACCAATTCCACGATTTCGCGCCTTCGGATATTCCGTTAAAAATTATGCGAATACAGTGATTTCACATGGTCGTGTCACAGTTTAGTATCGTTTTGACACGTGTACCGTTGGGTTGGGTACCAGTTGTGGTATCGCCATTGAAACAAGCGGGTTGCAGGTTGCGGCGCACCCCGGGCGGCGCGCATCGCGATCGTCGACAGTCACGACATTTGGCAAATATTCCCCGGACGTGGCGGGCGCTGCGCCCGCGCCCCGACCCGCGTCGGTCCGCGCGGCCGCAGCGGCGGTGTGGGAGCGCTACGCCCTATCGCTTCCTGCTTCCATGATACGATAACCGATAAATACATTGTTCTCGGACTTCAAACTGTGTAACAATGTAGAATTAATTTCCCGTTCAATGCAACACAATTATCAATTATACAATCAACTCAACATTTCCAACTCGACCTGATACTTAATGGGTCGTCGTACACAAGGTCGGATTACAAATATATCGTATACGTATTGCGACCAATTTAGTTCAAACCGTATTTAGACGAGCCTCAGGGCATATCGGGAAATCTCAGGGTTTAAATTACAACTAATAGAAATGATGGTATATAAATGGCCTATTCTTTGCTCACAAAGCTAGGACCACCCGAGCCGAAGCACTATAATGGATATTGCGTTTCGTACTCGTATTATACCAAATCAAAGCGATAAGGTAATTTAAGCTAATTCTGATTAAAAAAAAATGTTTCAAGTGCAATATTAAATAATTGTAACACAAGCGCTGTGCAATATAAACCATAAGATTTAGGTAAGGCCGCATTTATGTCACTAAATAGTAAATTTTTTTTCTTTGTAACTTTTACAGCTTTTTTTTTTTTTAATACCACGACGGTGGCAAACAAGCATACGGCCCGCCTGATGGTAAGCAGCTACCGTAGCCTATGGACGCCTGCAACTCCATAGGAGTCACATGCGCGTTGCCGACCCTTTACAAAAAGGAGGATTCACTGTGTTGACGACTAAAGGAACAAGAAGGTCCCTCTTCGTCAACACACTGGGTCCTCTTTGAGCTCTTTGGCAACCTTACTCACCAGCAGGAACACAACACTATGAGTAGGGTCTAGTGCTATTTGGCTGTGGTTTTCTGTAAGGTGGAGGTACTTCCCCAGTCGGGCTCTGCTCCAGATTTGAGCGATGACATTCGCTGAACGTGCCCTACCACACTTAGCGAGATGCCATTCGCAGTGCCCATACCTCTCTTTTTGGCGTAGTTTAAGGACATACCCAGGTCCGGACGTAGTTTAAGGACATCTTTGGGTTATTAAACTTAGTACAGGGAATAAAAAAACTGAAGAAAGAAATAAAACCTGCCAAGTGCGTGTCGGACCACGCATATGGAAAAAATAATATCAAAAGGTCGTGTCTGCCTATGAAGGAAGCTTTTTGGAGATAACTCGAACACGCCTTGACCTATAATGTTCAGATCAATTATCTTTTAAATAATATGCAATAGATATATCTTCACAATTTTTTACAAGCGACATACAAAATACACTTTCTGTTTAAATTTTATTAACATACATCTTATAGTTTCCGAGTTGAATGGCTGTGACATACGGACGGACAGACGGATATGACGAAACTATAAGGGTTCCGTTTTAGCTACGGAACCCTAAAACGATTTATGGTAGTTCCTCTCTAGGCCCCATATAGGTATTTATTCTAAGACTGGACCTGAGATGGCCAATATTTGACCATGCCTTTAAATGTGTAAAATTAGTAACTTGACAAATTTAAGATAAATAGTAAAAATAGAATATTAAGGATTTTAAATTTGTACACGGGACATTTGCGCTATCTTTGTGAAAATGCGTTCCCGCAGGTTAGTGGGGTCATCTGATCGGGACCGACTGCGCATCACGAGAAAATATTGAGTGAGATCGACTACGATAATACGCTTGTGGGTGGTCATTTAGTTAAACAAAAATAAAAAGGCCGAACTACTTCGATTATGTAAACCGACCAACCTATGTACATCCACTTACATACTACATAGGTTGGTCGGTTTACATAATTACAAGCTTATGTATTACAAGTCGAATTCTCGAATAAACAAATTATGTAAAGCTAAGGAGATACAAGAGCTAGAGATAAGTATAATTACATAAGTAATAAACTACACTTTCAAATTGAAATATGCACTTTCAAGTATCTATATCTAATAATTTTTAAGAAAAAAAAACCGACTTCAATGGGGGTAGCCGGTGAAGGATTATTGTAGATAGATGGTGCACTTAGATTCCATACAATGAAATAACTTGCTTAAAAAACGCAGCGGAGAGGACCAATCGCCAAACGTGAACTATGCGTCGTTGAAGAGTTCCGTTCTGATTATCATCAACAGTTCCACTTCATCAAATGTCACTCTTTTGAATGAAAATGCTTGATTTGTTGATAAAAATACAAAAGTCACTTTATGTATGCCTTTAAGATTTGAGGAATTCCCTCGATTCCTCGTGGAACTCATCATCAGAACTTGAGCTTGACGAAAATTGGTCCTGACAATCTAACTTGCTTAACAAACATAGCGAAGAGGAAGAATCGCCAAACATGAACTATGCGTCGTTGAAGAGTTCCGTTCTGTTCATCATCAGCAGTTCCACTTCATCAAATGTCACTCTTTTGAATGAAAATGCTTGATTTGTTGATAAAAATACAAAAGTCACTATGTGTAAGCCCTTAAGATTTGAGGAGTTCCCTCGATTCTTCATGGATCCCATCATCAGAACTTGAGCTGGACGAACATTTGTTCTGACAATTAAACTTGCTAAACAAACACAGCGAAGAGGACGAATCGCCAAACGTGAACTATGCGTCGTTGAAGAGTTCCGTTCTGATCATCATCAGCAGTTCTACTTCATCCAATGTCACTGTTTTGAATGAAAATGATGGTTTTGTTGATAAAAATATAAAAATCACTATATGTATGCCTTTAAGATTTGAGGAGTTCCCTCGATTCCTCATGGATCCCATCATCAGAACTGCGTTTTGACAAAAACGGGACCAATCTGTATATATATACTTACAATCAAAAAAAGAATTTTCAAAATCGGTTCAGACATGACGGAGTTATGGAGTAACAAACATAAAAAAAAAAAAAAAAAAAAAAAAAAAAAAAAAAAAAAAAAAAAAACAAAAAACATACACGCCGAATTGAGAACCTCCTCTTTTCAAATCTTGAAGTCGGTTAAAAATAGATGTCATATACTTCAGAAAAAGTGACCAAACCCGCCAGTGTCCGAGGCCAGATCTGGGAGTTTATATATAGTAGTGTAACTACTTAAAAATTGCAAATCAAAAAATATTGAACAAAATAATTTGATTTGCTTCAAGATTTATCTATATCTAGTTAACCCTAGAGTGATCGCGCCTTTTCGTGAAACGCGAGTGATCGCGTGGGGAGCATTTTGCCGCCCATACTTAATACGATTGTTTTTAGAAAATACGAGTTAAATTAATTTATATTTATGTTTTAAGGATAGAATAAAACATAAACTATAAGAATAATCAACATTTATTAAAGTTTTATCATTAAAATTTAGAAATAAAGGCTTTGGGAAATATTAGGCAATTTTTTTTTGTTTTTTTGCAACCTCTTCACAATCATTTGAATAAAAAATATAAAAAATAAACTTAACAGCTGAATTACATGTTTTCGTCATCTACAGTATGTATTTCAGCAAAACAATATTGGCACATGTACATACAATGTTCGTTGCACAGTAACTTTGCACATCTACTGCACCCTTTTTTCGTCCTTCTATTTTTCGTAGACGGGCATATACCTTCCCTACCTGCAGTGGCGTGCACTTCATAAAGACAAAAAGACACTGCCTACCCTACTATAATTCCGATACCCATCCTTTTAAACTAATTAATTTAATTTACACCCGATCGTACTATCAGTAATCCATATAACTTAAAGCATTCTAAAATTTAATAAGCGCTCCATCTACCGGTTAAACATTGTTATCAATAGTCATCATCTATATAGTATCGCGACGAAGTTTACACCACGCGGCACTAGCGCCGCTGCGTGCATTGCACGGCAAAGACAGAAAACATTTCCTTCTAAACCTTTCTATGTGTGCGTCTCCGTGAGTCGTAGTTACGCGGTTACAGTGTAGTGGGCCTTCCTATAAATACGAGCACACAATGATACAAGTAACGCACACATTTACACGCAGAAAGACAGTGTCTATTGTGCCACTTGACTCCTAAACGATGACGGCCGAAGGTTTCCGAATAGTTCCGATTCCGATGGTTACGTGACTATTTCAAAAAGTAGCATTGTTTATGATAATTTAGTGCAAATGCGAGACAATTCTTTTTATTCGTTTTATTCGGGTTTTGCATTTCTTATTACTCTTATTAGGCCGCCATTTTTTGTTTGTTTTGGTGAGATAACACGATAACAGTTGCCGGTAAATTGTGATTAGTGAAAAAATGGATATTTTAAATTGTGAAAGTTGTACGGTGGGTGTGGGTGTGCAGAATATTAAAATGATGTTTTTTTAAAGCTTTCTTTTAATTAGCAAAAAAAAGAAAAGGGCCGGTGTACACCGGAATTTCAGTTAACACAAACAAGTGTTTATTGTTTTCAAACAATAAAACAGTATCTTTCCCAAGTTACGACTCCGTCATTATTAACTGACTTGACCTTGACAACGAAATGAAAACCATCACGATGAAACGCATCACATTTTTTTGGTAAGTTACTAGCTCTTTTTAGGGTTCCGTAGTCAACTAGGAACCCTTATAGTTTCGCCATGTCTGCCCGTCCGTCCGTCCGTCCGCGGATAATCTCAGTGACCGTTAGCACTAGAAAGCTGAAATTTGGTACTAATATGTATATCAATCACGCCAACAAAGTGGTAAAATAAAAAGTGGAAAAAAATGTTTTATTAGGGTACCTCCCCTATACGTAAAGTGGGGAGTGATTTTTTTTTTCATTTCAACCCTAACGTGTGGTATAGTGTTGGATAGGTATTTAAAAATGAATAGGGGTTTACTCAAATCATTTTTTGATAATGTAAATATTTTCGGAAATAATCGCTCCAGAAGTAAAAAAAAATGTGTGTCCCCCCTCTAATTTTTGAACCATATGTTTTAAAAATATGAAAAAAATCTCGAAAGTAGAACTTTATAAAAACTTTCTAGGAAAATTATTTTGAACTTGATAGGTTGAATTGTTTTTGAAAAAAAATTACAAAATAATTTCTGAACTAAGTTTGTAATTTAACCATATATTTCTACAAAATCACAATGAAATGACGTGCTTTCAAATAAACGCCACGCCACTGCCTACCTGAGGGTACATTTTGCTGATCCGATGGCACAAAGCGCGCGATTTGGTTTCGGAGTTGCTTTTTCAACGTGTTTACATTAGATCTTCTAATTATATGTGGTGGAGTCATCGCCAGGGCAATTTCTTTTAGAAATATTCGTCGTAACAGTAACTGGCCAGTATTTTCTTTGTATATTATCTGACTATTTATGCCTACAATGTTCAGAATTGACCAAAAACCCATGATAATACGATATCTACATTAAAACAATACCATACGCAATACAAACTAATAATATTTCAACTACAGTAAAAAACCAAATCGACAAATTGTACTCACGTGAATAGTCGCGCAATGAGCAATTTGCCGCTAAACGCGACACACCTGCAACAATCTTTATCTCCTGCGGTCCCCTGCGCACTGATTTTACTCTAATTTCTAAAACAAGTAGGTGAGATACGGGGGGGCAGCTACTAGGACACTTGATCTTGACAGATGCATCGTGTACATAATACGAATATTGTCACGCGGGCGGCAAAATGCTCATAGCGCGATCACTCTAGGGTTAAAATTCATATGGCATGTCCATGTTAGTTAGATATTATTAGCTTATGCGAAATCAAATCAATATAAAGTGATGTGAGTCGAAATAATACTGAATATGTCAGTTTCTGATTATGATTAACTCTTAAGCTAATACCTAGATCTCTGGATAAAAACGCGTCGATTGTACCTATACATGCGGTTAGGTTAACATCTTGGGAAAGTTCACACACCGATAAAAAAATGTACAACTCTATAACCGATGCTAAACCGCGTGAAACATTGTTACAGATCGGCGAACTACAATAATAAAACGGGAGAGTGCGTGTTGTCTGACATGGACCGAATCACATTGGCTGGCACTAACTCCTTCCAACAAAACGAAGGTAATTGTTGTGTATTTTTCCATTGTTTGTAATTATAGCTTCCGTAAACAAACCCCAGCTTCGAACAAAATCGAATTCTCCCTGTGTTACAGATACCGACTATTTGGAAAACAACTGCGTCGAAGAACCAACCAAACTTTGCGAATTCAAAAAAATGGGTGGACGTATCTTGAAGACTGTGGATTCTGTGTACCAAGATGTTCAAACTGTAGAGGAATGCAGAGAGCTTTGCCTGAATTCACCCTTCCGTTGTCATTCCTACGACCACGGAGATACTGGGGACCATGTCTGCCGTCTTTCACATCACTCACGTGCCACTCTTGCAGACATTCAGGTAGTAATCAAATAAATTTCATCCAATTTATTAATGATGCATATACTCGTAACATACAAAAAACTCACACGTATTGTTTATTTTTAGGATCCTTATTTGGAAGTTCCTGAGGCAGCAACATACGAACTGTCCTCGTGTTACAACGTTTCCATTGATTGTCGTGCCGGTGACATGGTTGCTCGAATTCAAACATCTAAATTGTTCGATGGCAAAATATACGCAAAGGGAAGTCCAAACTCCTGCGTCGTCGACGTTAAGCAAAGTCTCGAGTTTGAATTACATATGGGATATAACAACATTGAATGTAACGTTAAGCAAAACGGCTTGGGCAGGTAACACCAATTTATTATGCACTAATTTATAGCACGGTACAGCAAAATACAGTTTTAATTACAATGTTATATGTGACGATTACAGATACTTAAATGATGTTGTAATTCAACATCACGACACTATCGTCACGTCATCTGATCTTGGTCTTGCTGTGACGTGCCAATACGACCTTACTAATAAGACTGTAGCTAACGAAGTCGACCTTGGAATTACTGGTGACATCCCTACTGGTCTATCGGAGGAAGTGATCGTCGACTCACCCAACGTAGCCATGAGAATTACGGACAGGAGCGGAGACGACATCATTGCTTCCGCTGAAGTCGGAGACCCCTTGGTAAGCACAGCCTTTTCATGCTTAAAGTCATTTGATAAAATCAACATAAAAGCCAAAGTCAAAAACATCCTCCATTGTGCTTTACTTCCAACATTTTCTATTTTGTGACTACACTGTATACTGTATTTAGATTTTACTCACTCGAATTTTTTGTGTTTATAGGCCCTGCGATTCGAAATCATGGACCCGAATTCTCCTTTCGAAATTTTCGTTCGAGAGCTTGTTGCCATGGATGGTGTCGACTCTAGCGAAATCACTCTCATCGACAGCGACGGTTGCCCAACAGATCATTTCATAATGGGACCTCTATTCAAATCATCTATGAGCGGAAAGGTAGGATACAAAATATAAATATATTCACGGGAAAACATAAAATAAAATGCTTTCTTTATTCACGATCTCATTTTTCCCTTTTACATTGCAGATGTTGCTGTCACACTTTGATGCGTTCAAGTTCCCATCGTCAGAAGTAGTACAGTTCCGTGCCTTGGTGACGCCTTGCATGCCTACTTGCGAGCCTGTGCAGTGTGACGGAGGTCCGAACGAACTCCGCTCCGTGACGTCTTACGGACGCAGGAAGAGGCGTTCGACTCCTGCTGCCCCTACCGATGACATGCTGCTCGTCCAAACCATTCAGATTACCGATAAGTTCGGATTTGACAAACAAAGGTCGAAGAACGTAACCGAGGACTCCGTTTTCGTTAGAGAGACTGAAATGACTTGCGTCAACGCGGCAGGAGCCATGCTGGCAGCTGCTGCTTTCCTGGCCGCACAACTTGTAGTTCTTGCGGCGTGGACCTGCAGTTGGCAACGACGACGCGCGGCCGCTAAAGCGGCGGAACTACTTCCCGGACCCAACGCTCCTTCAGCTCTCTGCAAAGTCTACGATGCCAGTTTCTCTCGTGCTCACCAGAGGCACTTCTGAGTTCATGTAGACCCGTCGACGTGATCAGCGTTCGCAATAGTAGTATATGTTAGATTTAAACCTCCGTCGAGTCCCAACTGATAAAGGCCGTTACCATTTCTTAAGAATGGTGTTGATCTTTTTGGAGTGCGGAACGACGACAGAGGTTAGTTAATGGTATTGTCCAAGCACGTCAGCGCCGTGAGCTACGTACGGGCGAGCGGCGAAGACGCGCGCGACGCCGAGACAGGGACGACCAGTAGAGCGTGCGCGACTGTGGATGTATGATAGGAACGGAGCGATCTGTCAGCCCGTACAGTGCATGAATGTATGTTTCTGGACGCTCGCTTGTCCCCGTCTCCGCTGTCGACGACGGGACCGCGGCCGTGAGTCGTTATCGAGATCACGTCGCTCATTCGTTCACTTTACGCTCGGCCATTCACTTGCGAAAGTCCGATAACGTATTGTACCATATTTTTTTATAAAAAGTAGCGTAAGTCTGATTCTAATGATAGTGATAAGTAAAAAGTAACATTTTTGTACCTTTTAAGTAGATAACCGAACGTGCGACCTAAGTCAAGAGACGATGGATTGACGGCCGTCCCGACATCGTTATTTATTCAATTTAGCGTAGTTTCTTTTTTACTTAATTTATGTCTGAGAATGCAATTATAGCTATTTAATAAATTCCTAATATAAATGAAATGTCTTAATAAATATGAAGTGCTATTTTTTACGAATAAGCCGACCTATCTTATATCTATATTACTTGTGCCTTTAAAGTGAAACGATTGCAATAGTTAAAATAATGTAATGCAATACTGACTCATCCGGCCAAATCAATTTTACCTACAAATAAATAAATACTACAGTGAAAATACAATTGTTTTTATTTTTACATGTCGTATAGATGCCTACGTCCAGAGTTGTATCTTGATCAATAAATACCCGGGAACCTGTTATAATGTGGGAGATAATAACTGTAATTGGCATAGCACAAGTGCAAATTCATTGGCGTCCTGCTGACTAACCGCAGAGACCCGGGGTTGAATTTAAATAAAGGCATTGTCTTAAGTGCTTTACCATGTTAAGTGGCTAAGATGAGGCCATTGGCATTTACATTCATGGACAGATGTTTTCTAGCATTTTAATGGAGGCTTCAGGTAATTCATTGTATTTACACTATACAAAACCCGAGTTATCGCTTGCATAATTTATTTAATTGAGGCCTTGGATATATGTAGGCTAGTGACTAAATACACGTCAAACCGTAAACTTTTATAGTGTTAGCATGTCTCACGAATATTAAAATACAGTAATAAATAAAATTAATTAAGAAACAAAAATGATCTTTATTCAGGTATAATCCCATTCGAAATTACATTACCTATAATTAAATAAAATGACATTTAACATTTGTATTTAGATTTAGACATAACTATGCATACTTAATATAAAATTGTATGCTGATTATTAATTTACATGTCGTATCAGGGACCGAATATGTCGTACTGTAAACTATGTAAACATTTTCGGAAACAGTTTCTTAAGCTCTTTTCCTCATGCGCATACGATATCATAATTATAAAAAATACCCAAATACTTATTTGTAAAATTAAACCCATATACAGTATTTAATTGAGGCTTTTTATCACCAGTTCTACATAATTAAAATTATTTTATTATCAGACCATTTGTCCATAGTGTTAGTATACATTCCCTTAAAACTATGTTAGTAAAACCTATACTATATAACTAACTAACACACTAAGCCTCTGGACAGGGCTTGTAACCGGTTTTCGCAAAAAGCCCCGAAATACCCAATATGTTTACATATTTTATGGTTTTTACGTAGAACTCGTATTGTTTTTAGGTTATGACTTTATATTGTAAGATTTTTCGATTAAATATGAAATAGTAAACGAAAGAACGAAAAAAAAACCGGTATTTTAGTATGGAGCAAAATACCGGTTACAAGCCCTGGCTCTGGATGACATGTGTACAGAGTCCCAATGTTTCATAATGATTGCAAAATTTCAACCCGAACATCCGAAATATAAACACTCACTATGCTGGATGCCAATGCAAAACAGTTACAAAATAGGTAAGATGAGATTTAACAATAAGTACAACTTGTTTACTAGGCACAACAATACTAGACTCTTAACCAAGGGTTGAAAGTGACCCATTTCACCCGAGATATTTCTGGCACTCGAACGAAGCGAGAGCGCCTATGCGAGGGTGAAATGGGTAATTTCACCCGAGTTAAACACTCTACTTCTCATTTCGACTGTCAGGAAAGTAAAATACTACGCGCACATTTTTTAAAACAGGTAAGTACCTCTATAAAGAATACTGAACCAATTAAAATTGAAAGTAAAATTTGAACAATCTGAAAAAGATATATTCGCGGTCGCGGAGGAAGGTCATTTGGGGGGGGAGGGGGGCACCGGCACAATCCAAAAAAATTATGACATGCCTCAATTACTTTCGACTCTGTGGCTAATCACTACTTCTTATAACTGTCGTGTTTTAAATTTTTTGTTTTTTTTTTCAATAAAAGTATGGTACAATTTACAATAATATCACTTTCGCCAAACATTATAGTTTATCGGCGATGGTAACACTCACTTCCAGTTTTTGTACCAGGTTTTCTTATCCTATGACCTTAGTACCTAATAATACTATTTGCTTTAATGTATTATCTCCGTCACCTCACCCACATGTGGCCCCGACGGAAAACCAGCGCTGGCCCTCCAGGCTAGCACCACGCTGTGTCGGGACCATTTCGTGACAAATGTATAGTTTAGTTTTTGGGCTTAAAAAATACGTCACGAATAAACGTTTTTTCTTTCTTTCTAATCGTAACAGTAAAAAATATTTAAAATTTTCCGAACAGGAGAAATGAAAAAGTATTCGTTACTTAAAGTTTTTTTTACACAAATAGTTTTACTAAACTCCATAATTCATAATAATCATCTTGTTACACGTTATATGACAAATAAAGTACAATTAACTATGTGAGCTATATAACAAAATATAAAGTAAGAAAAAGTATAAACACAGTTATAAGCGTGACCATAGAAATAAATAAGTAAGTAAGCTTACTTATTTCCATATGGCGTGACTTTTCAAAAGCTCAGGAAAAAAATATTTGCATTAAGGCTAAAACGTATTAGGTCTCATACTCGTATAAACCACGACACTTCTCTAGTCAAAAAAGCTAGCTTGACAAGTCGGTGAAAAGTTAAAAAGGGAATCTGCTTAAATGCAGTCCTTAAATTCTTGGCAATTTTATTGCCCGGTGGTAATAATCATAATTGTGTAATTGCGTTACAATGCATGAGGCGGAGATAAATATAGCATTTCCAATTAATCTAGATAAATCTGGATGATGAATTTAACTGGTTAAACATTAGCAGACTTGAAAAGCAGGTTTTTATAGGAAATCTACCTATACATATTTAAACAGTTACGCACACTTACACTTGTAATTTGAAAAAATATTCTTATAATTTTGTTGAGCTTCACTAAGAAGCGGTTTTTGAAATGTAATGCCTAAAAGAGTGAAATTTGCCTTGAACGCACTTTAATCGGACAAAAATGCGGTTGGGGGGCCTGTTCGTTACAAAACAAGAATAGTCTAGACGAGCAATACGGCCGAATTAAATTTGTAAGCACTTGGTTATGTTATAACAGTGTAGGTTTGTCATACAAGATTAAATATTGCTTTTTTAATCTTGTATGAATCTTGAAGCAAATCAAATATTTTTGTTCAATATTTTTTGATTTGCAATTTTTTAAGTAGTTACACTACTATATATAAACTGAAAATAGATGTCATATACTTCAGAAAAAGTGACCAAACCCTCCGGTGTCCGAGGCCAGATCTGGCCTCGGACACCGGAGGGTTTGGTCACTTTTTCTGAAGTATATGACATCTATTTTCAGTTTAATCTTGTATGATTAAATATTTATTCAATGACGATCATGATTCATTTAATGTATCCAAATTATATAAGCCTGTGAGAAAAACTAGTATACAATGAATAGTTCAGATATCCTGTATTAATATTGACTATCCCTTAAAAAAATATATTTTAAGGTACTTTCACTTATAGCCTCATATTTCTCGCATAAGCCCATGTGAATTAATCATCATGTATACCTAAATATATCTTTAAAGTACTATAATTCTATATTAGAAACACACCGCATACATGCCTTAAAGGCACAAATTATCTTAACACTTTCTTGTGGAATACTTGAGCCATATTAGGCAGACTAGGCAGACATCAAAGAGATGAAATCTTTTGGTAAGGTTCGCGCGCCACTATCACGTGTGAAGGGGCACGCCTCACGTCGACATTCGTGCCCGAGATTAAATCGGCGTCTGCCGGCGGCACGCGACACCAGCACGTGTCGCTCTTGCAAAATAAACCATTAGCAAGTGACGCAAAGACCGCATTGTTTTGAGTCTAAACTAATCTTGATATTAGCCGTAGAGGCAAAATGTGCAATCCTAAAAACTACCCAAGCCTAGCTGTGCAATGTTGACAGGGTAAATCAGTGCTTTGCCCTATGTTTAAGCCTGAAAACAACACCTTATTTTATATTGTGGATTTGTAGTATGGGCTTGTCGCATAACTGAGGCGAAAAGGTTTTGTGGTTGACGGCGGAGTAGTCGAAAGTTTGGCTTTCCGCGACCGATTAGAGCAAATAAAAGCGAGGTAATCTCGACAGTCCTGCGCTATAAAATATTAGATTGTTTTTGTAACCGATCCAGAAATTCGTCTTAGTTAAGTTAGCTAGTTGAAACTACCAGAAACCTTTCTGCATTTTGGCAGGCCTACGATGTAGTAAAGTTTAAGATATCATGATGAGAAGACCTAATCAGGGACGAAACTATAGGAGAATACGCCCTTTTTGATCGGGTAACATACTAGACAGACTACTCATCATTGTGCACGAGGTCGCCACACATAAGCTCAATTTTATTCGTAAATTTCTACGATTCGAACAGCACATCTCGGTAGTATTCTACACCATATTGTAGTATATCAATCCAGGTTCACCCCTAAAACTTTTTGTGGGTATTTTTGCTAACTATACTCAACTGAAATAAGCGGTCGTGCTCTCATACTAAATTAGTTCGGGAGCGCCTATATGTGTGTGGTGACCTCGAGTTCTACTTGCGATCTATCTAGTGATTGAGGTAATCTGTGGGCCGGGTACCTTGAAAATCATCTTAATCGAGTTTTACTGTAATATCATCTTTGGAGAGTAAGTTATCGAAGTATGCCACAAATATCATACGGCAAAAAATGCTCAAGATAGAGGTAAGGCATTTAAAGTAACACACTCTACGATTTGTTGCGTCCGTTACCTGTGGCCAATAAACCGGTAGTGTTTTTCAATGGTCCATAAAACCAAAATGTTCAATACAACATTGTTGGAAAGATAAAGTCGTTTACAATAATATGAAATATTCATAAAATAACGCAGTGTGCAGCTACCGAGAATTGCGAAGCGGCGAACAAATAAACCAAGCTGCATAATCGAAGATTGACAGGCATCTGTCACGAGGCATCAGATTCTTGAAATAGATGTAACGTGGAATTCAATTTGATTCCTACGCTTAACAGAATAATGCGCTACGATAGGCTTAACAGGTTTTTATGCGATCGTGGTGGGTCGATCAGCATCAGATCCTTGAAACAATCCTGGATCTACTTATTCAACGAATACACGTATTTGAAGATTTTATCTAGCGTTCGGCATCGCGACACAGATGAAACATTGCGCGCAGGCTCGGTTCTCATGAAATATGTAATCTGATTAAGTATTACAATAAATGAGTCACGCTGGAAACTCAAAAGCGCATTGGCTATCAAATGAACAATACATAGAATGAAAGAAGTAGTACACATCACAGAATGAATGTTTTATTGATATGAATGACTAAGTGTTATTTATTAGCAGTTCTAAACTTTAAATGTCGCTATTGTTATGGCAAACGAGCTTTAACGAAGCCTTTTTAGAATAAACTGACACACTTTCGCTGTAGTTAAAAAGGAAAGTAAAGGTAAGGAATAAAGCTATTCCTTTAGGTTGTGTAGGTACTTAACTTAAGAAGCATAAGGTAAAAACTTAGTGGAAAGCATAAAATAGTGATGTTATAAAAAATCAAAACCTTTCATCGATATTATGATCATTCAATAGCTTTTATTGTCTCTGAAATAAAAGAGGTTGTTAGTTTTTACAATTGAAAAACAAAAAAGGAAAATGTATTTAGTATATTTAGGTGCTGGACATTTTTAGGTCGGTATTACGCAACAACCAGTCAATTCAATAATATTATAATTAAAAAAAACTACAATTAGTCCGATATGATCATAAGCAGATTTCATGTTGCGTTTGGTAAGCAAACGGAATTAATTTTCAGTGACTTCCTCAATAAAAGGATACTCGTAAAGATCAATGAAGAAAAACAATCGAATTGCATTCAACTATCCCGGTCATATCGAACACTAAAATCGAAGTCCTATTTTTTATGTTGTAGTTTGTAGCTTCGAAAGACCTGTGCTAACTTTGCAGCACTCGAAAAACCGTGAAATTTTTACACTTTTTTTTGGTATTCTCAATATAAGTCCTAAACCATGCGGTTTTCAAAAAAACTATGTAAAAAGTTTTTTAAGAACACTAAAAGTAAGACCAGGACCATCTCTGTATATTCAATACTTATCGAGATACAGCTTTCAGAAAATTTTAAATTTTTCCTATAAAGTGATAATTTAAGATTTGGTCAACTTTTGACCCCGATATCGAGGAAAATACTCATTTTACGGGTCAAATGATTAGAAGAGGTTGTAGCAAATATAATCAGCTTTAATTTAAGAAATAACGATATCTGTAGGCCGTTTTTAGGGTTCCGTAGCCAAATGGCAAAAAACGGAACCCTTATGGATTCGTCATGTCTGTCTGTCTGTCTGTCCGTCCGTATGTCACAGGCATTTTACTCGGAAACTATACGACGTATCTGAATAAAATTTACACATAAGGTGTATTTTGTATGCAGCTACTTAGTTATGTAGTTAAATTTGAAAAAAAAAATATTTTTAGGGGGCGCTCCATACAGGTAACTAAAGTAAAAAAAAAATTAACCAAATATCAACATGTGATACATCAATCGATAGGTCTTTCAAAATAACATTGAGGTTTCTTTGACTATTTTGTGATTAAGTAAATATTTTCTGAAATAATATCGCTTCGAAAGTCAGAAAAGTTGTGTAGCCCCCCCCGTAACTTTTGAACCGTAAGTTCAAAAAATATGAAAAAATTTGAAGAGATGCGCCTTATCATATACTTTCTACGAAAATTGTTTTGAACATTATCGGTTCAGCCATTTTTGAGTTATCTCCAAAGAACTTCTTCCATAGGCATCAGATACGACTTTTTGGTATTAGTTTGGTTCTTATTCCATTGAAGGTACGGAACCCTCCTATGCGTGGTCCGACACGCACTTGGCAGGTTTTTTTTATGTACTCTATTTATATACGTAATTATTAGGTACCTGCCTAATAAAATCCGCAAACTGGTTAAAGTTCCGACCTAGCGCCACGATAGTTATGCATAAAGTGGCAAAAATATTTTGGGATCAAGACATAAACCCCGTTGGGAACCTAAACAGCTAGAAAAACTTAGAACTTGCTTGATCACCACTACAGTGAATACAATCATATCTGACAATTATTTATGCGTAGATAGGTACGTACATGAACTAAGTCATCATCAATAAACGTCCATATAAAGCAGAATATGCCTACATTCTTAAAGCGCCTACAAAAACGTAGAACGCAAAAAATGAGCTTTTAATCAATTAACCTTTGATAAGTAGAATGCAGTTAAGTTTAAGCGCAGTCTTATTGAATTATCAATAGTCTCAATCAAAAAGATAAAACAATCAAACCAAAATAAACAAAAAAATGTGTCAAATCAAGTTTATAAACAGGTACCTATTAATAACATGATAATTAAATATCTCGCGAGCAAAAAGTCGTCGTTTTAAGAACGATGAACAGATAAGAATTTTTAATACGACGCCTCTTTAATTACCTACAAATGAACCGGTCCCACGGAGTGGACGGCGGGGCGGCGGCGTCGCCCGCAGACAATAGCGCCATAAGCTAATTATTAATAGGCTTCCATCGACCGCTTTACGACTGCAAGGCGGACGCACGGCACTATAGCCGGACACGGACAAACAAGTAAAAAACAGTAGCCAGTTACAGTTATATTGATGTGCTAATTTTCGATTTTGGCAGAGTGAAAAAATAAACGAGAAAGTAAAAAGTGGGTTTATTTTCAAATAACAAAATGAATGAATTGGAAACCGCCGCTTTAGGTTAAATAACAAGTAATACTTATTAGTGTTGTTTTAAGTACGACACACTTTGAATCACTGAGAGTTTTTTTTCCGTCAAGGGGGGTTCACTATGTCTCTCTCCATTTGTACCAGTTTTTGCCGATTCTGGAAACCCATCGATTAGATTGTAATGTGAAACGTCAAGCCAATAAATAATTAACTGATAATGACCTACCTATGTAATTATTAAAATGTATCTTGTTTAAAAAAAGAGTTCGTGAAGTGTTGTGGCTAAAGCTTACTTCATAAATCTTTTCGACTCAAGTAGCAGGGATTTATAATTAAGCAATGAGGACTTCATTTTTAAATTGACACGCTACCTTATAAAGGTAGTTTCTCACGGCCATCTCATTTTTCCTGTTAAATTTAAGTACACGCTCTGCAGACAACATGCAAATTCACATCGTTAGCGGGTTAATGACGAACGTCATAACATACAGAAGCGTGTAATTTTTAATAATTATAGAAAATTAATTTAGTCACACTGTAGCGACTGCTTTTTAGCAGTAAGGGCCATTGAGTAATTACCAATCCGTCCGTGAAGATGAGTGATACGTAATTGAGAGCATCCGTTTGCGTGTTTGCATAGGAAATTAAAGTTTATGTTCTGTTTGGATTGATAGTGGGTAATATTTTATCGTAAATGCAATTGGAGCGAATCTTCGGTTACCTACTTGAGATGAAATGCGTTTATTTTTTATTATCTATACGTATTCCCTTATAGTACAGTAGGCTGCAAAATTACAAATGAATTCATTCATTTATTGGGTAGACAATTCTGCAGCTGATTGTGCAACGTGGGTTAACCTCTCGTATACCGCGTATATTTTTTTCTAATAGTTTCCCCGTACGCAGATCGACATTGAGCATACAAGAGATTAAGTGAAATATTACGAACGAGATTCTAATAGATGCCATAGAGCAAAGCCGAGGGTTTTTATGACTCGAGTTCGCATTATTCCGACCCTTCGAATTAAACAAAATGCTTATTGTCACACTTTCACTTTTTGTCCAAATATTTTTTTCTTAAGGAACATTTGCACCTCTCGTTGCAGGGATTTCGAAAAGCTGTGATGCGTGTTATGTGTCTTAACCCTAACGGCAGGTGTCCCTTTATTGCCGAATCTGGACCCTCTACAAACTGATATTCCACTGATATAAACCAAACGCCTTCAGTTCTTAGCAAAGATAATATGTACAACCACTACTTTCTGTTTAAGAAATGCCTTTATGCAACCCAGAGGCGTATTTGAAAATTTGGCGCCCCGGGCCATAAAAATTTGCCGCCCCTGTTACTTAAGACCCTGTTACACTTTACTTTTTTTAGTATCCTAACTAGCATTCTAATTAGGATCCTAACTTAACTTGTTAAATGCGGTTAGACTTGACTAAATTTAGAAACTAAAGCATTTAGGAAGCTAACTAGGACAAGTGTAACAGGGCTTTTAACCAGAAAGAATATTAAAATTTTCTTGACACTCTCAGAACCCTTAGTGTACGGTCAAACGTTGAAAAAACACCCTGCTGACGCTTTTTGCACATCTGCGTAGTGGGATCGACACCGCGGTACAGCGCTACACGTTTCGGCACGTAACCTCAGCGGATCGAGAGCGACTCCACTACGAAGATGTGCAAAGGGCGTCTTGGGACCGGGCAACTTGTGTATGTGTAAGGTCAAGGTGGTATAAGGACCAGGTGGCCACAGTATGATCACTTACATCATCGAGGAGCAGTTTGGAACCTTATTAATCGAAAAGTATAAGTTTTATGGGTCGGTAAATCACTTGGTCGGACAGCCCTCAGCCTGAATGGTTTCGGGTTTGGTTTTCAAGTTAATTTTACATGAAAGAGTGTATTTATATAAGCTATCTCCTAGATTTATTTTTTAATTTTTTAATTGCATATTTTAGAAGCTAGAAAGAGAACAAAACTTTATAGTCAAATATTAAAGTAATCCAAACTCAATGGAAGTTTAACGGGTAGTTTGGGGTTATGCCACGAAGACTCTCATAAGGTTTCGACCTCGAGGACCTTGTGGAATTTGGAGGGTTGGAATGAAAAACCTTTTTTTTCAGTTTTTTGCCTATATCTCATAAACTAAGAACTTTTTGTGTACACCTTGTATGGCAAAGTTAAAGAGCAATTTTGCTGAAGGTTAGCTTTCATACCATATTTTCAGCTCAAATATTAACGAAGATACAGCCAATTTATTGTTGATATTTTCTAATATAGCGGCGGAACCATAATTTTTTTAGCAATTCTGAAAAGTTATGACATGGCTTTTCAAGTGTCATAACACTTGACAGCTTAACGAAAAATAATACATCCAAAGGTTGTCTGGAAGAGATGGCTTATTAGCAACAAGGCCGCCTGTTATTTGCCTCTCTTCATATGTAAATAGGTAGGTTTGGTGTGCTGTTTTCTTATGGTGCGCAATAGAGAGGATTTAACTTTACTTTTACTTAATATCCACAGAATATCATACATTAATATATGATGACACTTGACAGCATAACAAAAAATAATATATCCACAAAGTTCCGATGTTATAGGTGATTGATCGACATAATTAACATACGAGTAGCAATGATGAAAAAAACAGACAAGCTACTTTTTAAATTTTAATAACTTTTTGTCGACTGTATCTTCGTTAATATTTGGCCTGAAAATCTGGTATTACAGCTAACTTTCAGGAAATTTATTGCTCTTTAACTTTGCTATACAAGGTGTACACAAAAAGTGCTTACTATATGAGACATAAGCAAAGAACTGAAAAAACAAATAGGTTTTTGTACCCCCTCCAAATTCCACAAGGTCCTCGAGGTCGAAAACTTATGAGTCTTCGTGGCATACCCCCAAACAACCCGTTAAAGTTCCATTGAGTTTGGATTACTTTCCAGCTACCCTTAACTTCATTCGACATAACTGCTGGATTATTTAGTAACCTTAAACTTATTTTTGAGAACGTACCGAACTGCAAATCAGAAATAAAATTTTCAGCATTTGTTTTTGTTTTATTTAACAGTTACAATAGTTATATAAAGTTATATGTACGGAATGCAACCCTAAAAAATGTTTTTGAATATAATTCTAGTGCTCCAATATATTAAATTTAAACTTTCGTGAGACATACTATCACTATAAAATATAACGGTTATACTCACGTCACTTCGCGCGACATGTTTCGGAGAGCTTAGGTCTCCATCTTCAAGCACTAAGCTCTTCGAAACATGTCGCGCGAAGTGACTAAAGTGACGTGAGTGTAACCGTTATATTTTATAGTGCTCCAATATACATTCACATTTACTCACCAAATTTTATTAATATACATAGGGCCGTAAATTTCGGCTACAGACGGAAAAAGCACCCCAAAAACTGCACCACTAAAAGTGTCCGAAAACGGAACGGACCAGGCTGTGGGCTGTCCGACCAAAACATTTTGAAAGAGCATCACTTTAGCAATCAAATGAGATTGGATTCATCCTGATACTCGATGAGGTAAAACACCCCAAAGATTGCACCACTAAAGTGTCCGAAAACGGAATGGACCAGGCCGAGGGCTGTCCGACCAAAAAATATTGAAAGAGCTTTAGCACTTTAGCTATCAAATGAGATTGGTTTCGTCGTGCTACTCGATGAGGTAAAAACACCCCAAAAAATTGCACCACTAAAAGTATCCGAAAACGGAACGGTATCCGACCAAGTGATTTGTGACCTATTTTTTTTTAATAATAAGGTTGCAACTACTCCTCGATGAGGTACCTTAAGTGATCATACGGTAGCCGCCCGGTTCAATAAGCTTGTATGTAGTAGTCGTAGCCTAACCATCTTTTCCAACCATTACCCATACCGAAACTACCATTCCCTGAGTACTACCACCACTGAGTTTTTGGAGGGTACATTGGACGAACGATAAGATCAGGAAAGATTATAGACCCGTATCGCGGATTCTCAATGATCAGCTTTTACTAACTTGACTGAAAACAGAAGCTTAGTTAAATAACCAGGCACGGTAATATTGTACTTACTCCCTTTTAGGAAAAATGCAGTTTATTTTACGTGATACATGGTAATGGCAGAGATGGAAAGTACAAAATAAACGCCCTTCATGGTTATTTAGATTGTGGTATTTTGAAATTGTTTGTTTAAAATTACTCTTTCTTAGGTCTTATGGGCCGGTACCTAACTGAAGTTCAGCATCGAAAAAGGCGCCCCGAACCAAGCACATGGGGCGGATCGCGCCGCCCCTGGCAGCCTGCCGCCCCGGGCCATGGCCCTCTTGGCCATAGGGTAAATACGCCCCTAATGCAACCTTAATCAAATTCCAGCAAAGTTAATAAGACTGGTGTCTTATCGACTCAGTCAGTAACGTGCAATTTCTCTTATGATTTACACTCTTTTTTTGACTGCAAGTCAGAATAAAGATCCAAGACAGCAAATAGGCAGTTATATAATGACAACCAGCAGTTATATCGTTAAACGCGAATCAGTTAGCAGATCGTAAATCACTTTGCATACAAAATTGAAGACGCGGCCGAAGCTCGTCCGGTGCTCACGGGGCGAACAAGGATCGATTTCGGTTCATTATAAACTCCCTACCAACGACAATTGTACGGCGCCGGTAAGAATATTCGTGGCGCAATTTGTGTACTTATTTGCATCTCGACGGGCTGTGAGTTCGCGATCACGCAGATGCTATCTCGATGCGAAAATAAACAGAGAAACTAAAAACAATGATAGCGATTAAAACTAGATACGGCGATTTGATGTAGTGCATAAATAACACTTGCACGACAACCTGTTTCCAGTTATAAAGATCATGAGAATACAGAAATGCAACAGAAATACCACCTAACTGCAATTGAAATATTTATTAATCTCTTTATTTATTATTTTTATACAATCCTAGCCTGATCTCTTTATTTCTGTGTTTCAAGTTCTGATTTAAAAAATATTCAATCAAGAATACAAGACGTCGACCAGGAAGTGGAGGAAAATTATGAATGACCCCCACCCCAAACCAAAAGTCTGGATACGTGCCTGGCCTGGTTCAAAACAAAAGTCAGAAAAGCGGATAAAAGACTAGCATAACCTAAGAAGAATCAGGTCAACATTTAAAGCTTAATTTATGATCAAAACGTAGAACTTCAGAGCTAGAACTAATGTGGTTAAATCAGATTGCATTGGATAGGTGCAGATTATAAGGAATTTGCATCACATTTGGGAACAAGTACTGTTGGCCTGACTGGAGTGATTAAAGTGTGAGGGTAACATCATTAAAATTACCTATAATCCGGCTTCCTAGAGTCCGCTTAACAACCTAATCCCGTGAATTTACGTAGGCACTAGTTTTTACGAAAGCGGCTGCCATCTGACCCCTTCCAAGCCAGAGGGGAAACTAGGCCTTTTTAGATTAAGTCCGGTTTCCTCACGATGTTTTCCTTCGCCAAAAACCGACTGGTAAATATCAAATGATATTTCGTATATAAGTTCCGAAAAACTTAGTGGTTTGAACCTGAGACCTCCGGATAGAAAGTCGGACGTCTTACCGCCAGGCTACCAGCGCTTTTTTTCATCATCATCATCATAATTTTAAGATCCTGGCTCTTGTCGGTGGAGTAATCGCCATTCCGCTTTGTTTCAAATTCAGAGATTGCATATACATGAGAAAATTTGTCAAGTTCCGCCGTGACCGGGTGGTCTAGTGGTCAGGACGTCAGCCGCGAAAGCTGAAGACGCCAGTTCAAATCTGGCCTCGGACACCGGATGGTTTGATCACTTTTTCTTAAGTATATGACATCTATTTTCAGTTTATATATAGTAGTGTAACTACTTACAAATTGCAAATCAAAAAATATTCAACAAAATAATTTGATTTGCTTCAAGATTCATAGATGGCAGCACCATCTCTCTCGCTATACCAGAATCACGTAAGAGATTCGGATAGGAGGTGCAAGCACGTACTGCGCATGCCCTTAGAGTATGGTCAACGGCGCCTAGCCGTTTCAAATTCAGAGATTGCATATACATGAGAAAATTTGTCAAGTTCCGCCGTGACCGGGTGGTCTAGTGGTCAGGACGTCAGCCGCGAAAGCTGAAGACGCCAGTTCAAATCTGGCCTCGGACACCGGAGGGTTTGGTCACTTTTTCTTAAGTATATGACATCTATTTTCAGTTTATATATAGTAGTGTAACTACTTACAAATTGCAAATCAAAAAATATTCAACAAAATAATTTGATTTGCTTCAAGATTTAAAACCACATAATTTTAAAAAAATGTACAGCGCGGGCGATATTTCCTAATTCGTTAGAAACAAATAGTAATAGTGGTAGTTTGCTCTTACTACTTCTTACACATTAAAAAAAACTTGGAAACAATATATTATTATTCATTAAAATCCTACAAGAAAAACGCTTGTAATATGTGTGTACGTATTTGTGGCGGTTAGCGAATAATGATATTTTGTAGGATTTCATTGCGTAAATAATACTAGTAGTACGAGTATCATGATATATCCGTTACACTAAAAATATTAGCTATTATTAATTATTTCCAATTCGCCATACTAACCGCCCGTAAAATTACTATTACCTATTAACGCTTGATACGTCATGACGTTGGCTTTTTCTTTGGCTTGATCTAGCACGAAGAGGCCGATCAAGACCAAGACGTGCGTTTCTAGATCTAGCCAAAGAAAAAGTCAACACTTTTTTTCCAATTACCTATAGTAAATTTACTAAATACATATTGTACAGAAATAAATATATAAAGTAACTACCTAATCTTAGTAGTTTGAATATACAAAAAAAAATATTCAAGTACGTTCCTTTTCTTGCAATGTCATAAAAACCATGTACGTACGAATATCAGATGACAGTCATAAATCATTGCATTAGGTACTTGTAGCACATCTTACATGATAGATTGACATGGAGGCATGAAGTCGATAAGCATCGTTTGACAGGCGTATAATTTAAATAGTAGTGACAAACATAATCAGCATATTCCTCGCCCACACCGCCGCTTCCAGTATTTTTTACGCCGATCGGTCGACGAATGGGCGGACGGACCCTCCAATTTGTTGATGTTCAGGTCCTGAGTATGATTGCACAAGGATTCGTGATGATTCGCATTCAAAACCACTCAGGTGGGCGGCACGTGAACGACATCTGTGATGGTTATTGAACCCCGTATTATCATTACAATGTACATAATAATTTACCTCTGACTGACAGTCTGATGTATTTATGAGATAAGAGATTGAAATAATGGTATGTTCTGAGTACTTACAAATATTAAGATAAGACATAACTTGTTTCGAACATCTAAAAGAATAAGTATTGTTTCATTTGCGATTATTTATTGGCTTGGCGTCATTGTACCTATCTATCTACTACATAAAAACTTGACTCTTTTAAATAATAGGTTTCCATACTGACAAATACAAAGACAATATCAATATCGAATAGGCTTTCGGCTAAAAATAATTATGTGTTTTGAATTAGAATTATGAGTGTCTAACTTGCGTAATACATTTGATGGTGCCGTATTAAACGGCTTCCTTTATCTAAATACTATTATAAATGTTATGTAAGTAAACCCGATGAGGGATGAGTTAGCTCGTCGGAAGTGATCAGACGGGATCACGACGGCCGACGCGCTAACAATCCGTTAATAGAGGATCGTGGTCGTGACCCCGCCTCCTAACACTACATTGTCTGATATTACCATGCTTGTTAGGGTTCTTTGGTGATAAACGTTTAACAAAAATGTTGGAACAATATGTTAAACATCGTTTCTATAAAGGATATCATACAAGTGTTCCGCGAATATTAAAATATGGTTACTAAAATATTAAAATGTCTCAAGACTTGAGAAATTTGCAAAATGATAATAAATAGGTTAATATAAGACTATCTCTCTGGATAAAGTCCATGAAAGCACGTCACAATGTCGATTAACATACGCAAATATCAACTAACCCCCTTATTCATAAACGTCTACTAAAGTTAAGAGGCCTCTGATAATCGTTTGTCCCTTTCCGTCCAACATATATGAGGGAAAGGGACAAACGATTATCAGCGATCTCTTAACTTTAGTAGACGTTTATGAATATGGGGGTTAGTATTTTCGACGCTACGTAACAAGAATACAAACATAGATACTTACATTAGTTTTAGTTTTTAGTTTAGTTTTATTTTAAATAAGTAAGTTTTATTTGTAAGTCTAATTTATATTATAATTTCTTTTAATTACCTATATTCTTGTATATCCTACCAATAAAATTATAAATAACATTTCATATACTGCTAAAAACATAAGCATTCCATGTTTTTTGCTGTAGTCTGGTAAAAACTAGATGTTGAGTTAAACACGGAACCCTAATCTTGTGAAGCTTGCTCAATAGGCGTTAACTGATTACTCGCTATTTTTTTAACGTCTAGCGAAAAGCAAGTCAGAACAGATATTGGATTTCTTTGTGATTGCTATGTTCAGGGCGGGCAGCGACGTTTGACGGACAATAATTAACCTGGATGTTTTGTCAATAGCTTTGTATATTGATGGATTACAATGTTTTTTATTTTATTTTAACATAAACAAACACTGTTAATATTTTTACTATATAAGAATGTCTGACAATAAAAAAAAAACCGGCCAAGTGCGAGTCGGACTCGCGCACCGAGGGTTCCGTACAAACCTGTAGGTATATAAGTAAAAGTTCACCCATTGCATTGACATAGAAAATTGATTTTGTTACAGCTTAAAGGTATTATAGACCTGTGAGTACTTGATATGAATTTCAATTTAATACCTCTACGCGTTTACGAGGAAAAAGGTACACTGAGAAAAATAATGGCTAACAAAGTCACAAAATACGCTTTGTCAGGTTTTTTTAGTTGTAGGCACAATAAGTATTGCATTTGTAACAAAGCGGGTCTATTTACTATCACAACGTTTTTGTTGTCAAATATACATTGCAGTATTAACAAGTCGTATTTTGTCCGCGAGACAATATTTTTGGGTTTGTTGACTTGACAATTGAATTTTGTGAATATAACAAGTTTAACATTAGTACGGTAACAAAGTCAACAACTATTAACAAGTCGTGCTTTGTCACCAAGACAATATTTTTGGGTTTGTTGACTTGACAATTGAATTTTGTGAATTTAACAAGTTTAACATTAGTACGGCAACAAAGTCAACTACTTAACAAAGCACATTTGTATCTGCATTAAATGGTTTTATTGTTAGATTTACAATGTCAAAAATTGACAACATTACTTTAACGCATTAACAAAACGCGCGGAATGGAGGGGAGGCGGGGAACGGAATGACGTTGTACAGGTCAGTTGCTAATCTAATGGACGCCGAAAGTGGTGGACGTGACGGAGCGCGGGCGGTGTAATAAGTGCTTAGTGTTGTGGCTTGTGTGTCGAGGTGGGCGTGTTTCTGCAAGGCTTGCACACCTAATGCCTAGCACGCTTGGTAAGTAACTACTCATTATCTTTTATTACTTAGGTAATTTTGTACTTCAATTCCATTTTACAAAAGACGCGTGCGCAGGACTGTCGAATGCAAAATTGTATGCATTCCAGATTGAACTCTTTATTAGGTTGCACACTTTTTCTTTAGTTCATTAAATACAACACTATTTATATTAAACATTCGGTCTAACTGGGCAACCACGCGGCCGCGCGCCATCTTGCACACAAGTAATAGCACAAGTAGCTGATAATTTAACTTAATCTCTTCAATAGGTATTTACGATTTTATTTATAATTTGTAAGTATGTGGGTATCTGCCATCAACTAAATACTTTACTGACCATCGGCAGACTTTATTGGTACGAGTATGACAATAGTAACGTCCCGTATAAGTAATATAATGCATCTAAATTATATACGGTGTAACCGTACCTACTGTATGTCAATTATCTTAGTAATAATATGCATGATAGTTGTAAGATGTTATGTATTGAAAAAAATACCTATGTAGGAGCTGTAGGGTTAGAATCGGAAGTAGTTTCTTTTTGATTTTCATAAGTGCATTGTAAAGTGCCTAAATTGAAGAATAATTAATAATTATTTTCATTTTCACTTTAACATTGCCATAAGGTCTACCGTGGTAATTATATTTAAGTGTGGTGTTGTATGTAGCATTATAATATATGTTTGTTTCAGGTGTCGCCTGACTTTCCATGTGGGTACACACATGGAAAGCACCGCAAATAAACCACACAGCAAATAAAACATATAAAGAAAGATTTCCTCTTATAAAGTTGAAGATTCCGAAACTACGAGTACTCGTTGAAAGAGGAGAATGTAACAAGGCTGACTTATCAACCATCGACCTTCTCGATTTGGCCTCTGGTAAGATCCTAAATATGTATTTTATGTTTTGTATTTCTTCAAATAATTTCTGCATTTTTAAAAGGTTGCTCATGACGACTTTATACAGTAGCAAGTTTCGTAAAACAGTCAGGACAGTAGTATATTTAAGGTTTATGTATTAGTACACGGTTCAAACCTTGCATCTGAATTTTAAACCAGCTCCCGATTTCTGACTGATCTGAAAATTTTC
The DNA here is from genome assembly GCA_947086415.1 of Pammene aurita. Classification (NCBI taxonomy): domain Eukaryota; kingdom Metazoa; phylum Arthropoda; class Insecta; order Lepidoptera; family Tortricidae; genus Pammene; species Pammene aurita. The sequence continues at coordinate 36,477,752 of OX352291.1, forward strand.
ATTCTTTCGTAACTCGGATAACAATGCAATGTTTTGGTACCATCGAGCCGATCTGATTGTTGGACACTGGAGGTGGCTATAAGTACTCTGCAATAAAACAACAAAACCTAATTGTGTTTGAGTCTATTATAATTGTTTCGATGAGTAATATGACCCTTAAAGCTTATGTCAAAAATGAAACGTTTGACAGAAAACTTATATTAATTTATTTTTCAGTAGGCGAAGAGAAATGTGTGGAAATTATCCAAAGAAGAGCAAGACATGATTACCTGGCTCGTGTTGCGACAGTTTCAGACATAGTAACATACTGTAATCAAAGGGAAATGCTTTTCGGCACCAAAGAAGTCACCATCATGGAAGTTGCTGATATTATATTGAGGGCTCTACAATCAATACTTTGAAACGTCCATTTTAAAATGAACGAAAATATATTACTTTTTGGTTTTATCTTACGTTTTATACTCCCTAAATATTTATAGGTCACTGTTTTGCTAACGTGAAACGCTGTTTCTTGATGTAATAATTGTGCAACAGGAACATGCTTTGTTTCAGCATCATTTTTTTTGGGTCGTAATGGTTTGCACTTGCTCGCAGTTTGGTCATGATTGGCACTGCTTTTTGTTTTTGTTTTTTCCGTTTCAACATAACATTTAGGTACATAATGTTATTATACAACATTGGTTCCACCTTTAATAATGTCAACGGCCTTGAACCACGATTTATCGACATTTTAACTATTTGGTATCTCGCAATTGAAAAATATGCAATTTATAGAAATTGGTCTTTTGCATAATTATCCAATTGCGAGATATAAATTAAAATGTCGGAAATTAAAGTTGAAGGTCGTTGTTATTAAAATATTGAACCAATGTTGTGTGAATAACAATAAATGGTATCTTGAAACAGAAATACCAAATGCTTAGCATAACAAAGTGCCTTTGCCACTTTAGAAAAATGATGCAGAAAAAAGCCAGTTTGCTATTGCGACCACGTAAGATTTGGTTAATTTAACAACGTTAGCAGAATAGTGACCTAAAGATTTGATGCCAAAACAAAGCATTTTGCTGCTATGACAACGTTTAATTTGGTTAGATTAACTACGTTAGCAGAATAGTGACCTCAAAGCTTTGATGTCAAAACAAAGCACATTGCTATTATAACAACGTTTATTTGGTTAGGTTAACAAAAACTATTTTGTGGTATACCACAATACAATACAAATTTGTTGCAAGAACATAATTTTAACAATACAATAACAAAGTTACTTTGTCATTTGCACAAAGCAATTTTGTCTAGGTAGCAACTTAAACCAGAACGTGCTAGGTTAAAAGTTGCCAATATCACAAAGTTTATATAGTTGTAACGACAACATATAAAACACTGTAATATTAACAAAGTGAAAATGTTATTTGTATAATATTGTCAGATTAAAAATAAGAGTTTGACAACATAAAAGTTGTACTATAGACCAAGCCCCATAGACGTTTGTATAGAGATTAAGTTTTATTGTTACGCTCAACAACATTTTTTTCTCAGTGTTTATAGCTCGACAGATTAGGTAACATTTAAAATAAAATAAAATAAAACACCTTTGCGTTGCGAATTTTTAGCGGTACTAATACTATACTTAAAATAGTTAAAATATTCCAAAAACAAAACAACTAAATTGATAAAATGTGATTACATTATCTACGAAAAGTTATGACAGTTTATTCTTACCATTCACATACAAACTGCAGTTATAGGACACTATAATTTTAAATTTTGATAAGAATTTATAAATGCACGTCATCGCTCACCGTTGTGTGACATGCTCAACTCCCTGAATGGACTCTTACGTACAGATCTACAAGTAGACATGTTTCATGATCGCTGGGCTACTGGTGTATCTGGATACTGGTGTATCCAGATACTTTGTAAATATTTACCTGAAGCAAGTGTAATTGGTGTAAACCGTTCTTGTGATTAAAATAAAGAATAAATAATAGTAATAAAGTATTTATGATACGGTTGCACATAAAACCCTTCCATGCTGATACTTCTTAACTCCTTTGCCACCAAAGAAAAAACGGCGAGGTAGCACGCTCACGCCATACACTGCTATGGAAGTGCATGGTAACAGTTTAAAATGAACCTTCACGCAATCAGTTAAGGTTTACTATCGCCCGTTATAAAAAAATAGGCGGGTGAGTGACGAACTGCACTTCAAGTCATTGGCGTCATTAATAAAAAGCTGCAATGTGGTTTTGTAACTGGGTCACTCACCCTAAGCCTCTGGTCTGCGACGGTCCAAACCCGGCTGGCGAAGTCGTTGGAAGCGCCCACGAGGTAGGCTCCCGTGGAATCGAAGTCAACAGACATGACTCCTGCATTGGAGCCGACTAGCGTGCCTTTACTCTCTACCGTTCCCACTGCCAAAACAAAAATATTCGGTCATACACAGACACAGAAAGTCCAAAAATATATCTGCTCGTAAACACAAAGGAAACTAATTTCTTGTTTTGACTAACATCGATGAATGTAATAGATGTAGTATTTGAGAGTAGTTATCCAAATTGTGGGAGTTATAACCTGATTTTGTGTAGTGCTAGTTTATTCCATGATTGGGGAAAAACATCTACGTTCGAGCCAATAAGCAGTCAAGCATGCCTTTATAATTTACCGTGCCCACCGCTCCTACATAAATATTACTAGTATTACTACACTCAAAAATGATTCTCGCGAATTCCACTCCCCATTATAAAAGATGTACAGTCGCCATCAGATATATCGGAGCAGCCAAGGCTGTCACAAATATCTGACCAACGCCTCTATTGCCAAGGCGATAAAGTGCATGTACAGATTTTTGAGTACCTTGGTCGCTCTGATATATTTGTTGGCGACTGTAACAAAAATGTTGGTGATCCTTTTAAGGGCATAATTGGTATGAAAAACTGAGAAAAAAAAAATTTTGGGAAAAAAAAATGGTTTTGTATGGAGGGTTGGCCGGCTGGGACGACGACGTGCCCCATACAAAAAAAAATGTTTTTTCGCTTGGAAAATTTTTTTTCTCCTACTTTTTCTTACTATACGATACCAATTATGCCCCTAAAGGTATCACCAGTTGTTTTGTTACACCTGTATAACATTTCCAGTTTCATGCACTCACTTTTTGAAACGTCCCATAATTTAACTTTTCTATCTGATCCTCCCGTTGCTACTGTTCGCTCCGTCGGACTCCATTTCACGGCATTTACGTCTCCTTCATGGGCATCCTGAAAAATCACAATTACGCTGTAACATACAGTGTCAGAAACAGAATAATCTAATAAACAATTTTGTTTAACTGCCAAAATTAGCTTTGTTACTGAATAGGTATATGTTACAGTCTACATGAAAAGGTACCATTTAGCGGAAAGCACTTACGTACAGATTCCTCACGTTTCCGGTGTACGTTTCTTTTTGATGTAGACTGTCGCATATAGAAGCAAACAAATTGAGGAGTAGGTACATATAGGAGCAGGAACTTTCTATGATGAAGGCTCAAAGGGTGTGGTTAAACTGCTGCTTTTTTAAGTATATAATGACAAGACAAGATAACGGATTCAGTACGGATCACCGTGTATACAAATCCTATACAGCCTTGGCTAGAAGTGTTGAGCATAGCTCTTTTTTGTTTACATTTTGATGTTAAGTATTAATTCCCTATCATAACAATGTACGATGACGTAAAATGTTATATTTTATTGATATATCTAGAAAACTTCACTTAATAACACTTTCAAGGTACCTATAAAATATGAAAAGTGGAGGTCCCAAAAATGCGAATTTAGGTCGGTGCGACAAATTGCAAATATTCTATGCAGTTACTACTCACTTCAACAAAACATGCCTGTTCAGTTTGAATTAATTGATAAAATAACTTCAAAAAAGATAGAAACGCCGGTCTAAACTTTCGTTTTGTATAAAAATCGCAAGAGTGCTCAACACTTCTGGCCAAGGCTGTATATAATAAGTATGTAGGACCATCAAAGATCATCAAATTTTTTGTAATAAAACTTGCCATAGTTGAATCACGTAGTACGACATAGACATGTGCGCCGCGCCGCTGCGCCGCCGCCGCCGACAATTTTTCCACGCCGCCGCCGCCGATGATTTTGACCGGCGTAGAATCGGCATAGCAATTTTTAAGTCTTTATCTTGTTTTAATGCCCGGATATGGTAGTGAGTGGCCAGTATACTACTTCTTTTAAAAAAACTGCTTTTCCTTCTTGACTTATTCCTTGCCGGTGTACCAATTAACTGACGTTATTTTTGCTGTCATTTCGATGATAAAGATTTACGTGGACGACTTATCGATAATTTATGACAACGTCTGGTTTTTAAATGATAGGTTTATATTTTTATATAATTTTCTTTTTCCGGCTTTTGAATAGAAAGCATTTTGATTTACTTTTAATTTTGCCTAATATAAGAGTGAAGTAAAGCCTGACCAGAAATATATGATCATGCGCCATGTTGCGGAATTTCATTGGAACTAATTTCTTGTACTGGCGATCATTTTACTGACAGAATGATACGCATGTGTGAGTGCATGTGATAGGCTGTCAGTGTCATTGTCGCGGTTTATTTGAATTATAGTAAAGTGTTGAATATTAAATAATAAACGACAAAAAGATCCCAAAATTATTTATAGTCAAGAGCGAAACATTGTAAATAGTGTATGTAATAAACAGCTGTAAATAATACGCTCGGGAAATGGAACTATTTCGCTGTGAAACATTTTCAAATTAACATCAGAGCTGACAGGTAAACAAATCAAGATGTCACGCTCTATGACTATACTGAACTGTTGCCATATAAATGAGAATAATAGCGCCCTCTTGACAATAATCATATATTTCTGGCCAGGCTTTAACAAATTTTTATTTTTTGACTGACTCCAATAAGCTGCAGGTTCACATTTGTTGTTTTCATTTCGCGAAGACGACTGGGTTAGTTTTTTTTGTTTAAATGGCCCATTCTCATTAGGTCATGTTTTATTTTGGGATCGAGAGAGAGATATATGTTTACTTTAATGTTAAGTATAGTTACGTAACGTTACACCTGCAATAAATTGTAATTTACGTGATTTTATAATAGCTCGCACATTTTCGCTCTGCTAGCGACACTACTTAATAGTAAAGTGGAACTGTGGATATCACTAGAAAATGATGTCAACTTAAACTATTTCGAAAAGATGGTTCTATTTTGTTTTCAACTTACTCGTTTTTTTATCCGATGCTACTGACGTGCGTTATGCGTATGGATTTATCGTGGTTCATCGATGTTCATCAGCACTCATGTTTTTGCTATTAAAATAGAATAGAAATTCGCAAGTCGCTCGCAGCGGGGATGATTGGATGAAATAAGTAACACAAATAATTGAAAAAAAAACTGAATTTTGTTAGTGAATCAAGGAATCTAATCCATACTTATTTTTGCATGTTTTTAGAGTGATGCATTGAACATTTCTTCATCTTAGTTACTTGACCCATTTAATTGAAAACATGCGTGAAAAATATTAAGTTGAATTTGTTCAATAAACACGTTCAACAACAACACCAAATTGATTTGAAATAATGGAAATCCGTAATAAGTTTCTAATATTTTTGTAAATATATTGCGGTTTAAAAACGTTTAATTTGAGCAATTTTTTGAATACCCCAAATATATTTTCAAAACCTCAATTTGATTACTTGTGTTTATACAAGAAAATAAAGTATAACAACTGTATAGGTAAACACGCATTGTTTCGTGCCCAAAAGTTACAAATGTTTCCAAAAACTTATTCTTTCCAAACAGTTTTCCGCAACTTTGAGGCCGGTGACGTCATAAACCTCACGTTTTTTGTCTGGAGCGTTTGACGCGCGGCGCAGATACCTAACGTATTTTCGCATTTTTGATGTTTCAAGTCTACAATAGATAAGTAGTAGGGTTATTAGAGACATTTGAATCTAACGGTAAATAGAATCAAATGACATCTTCTCAATAATTTATGTATGTTGCGAATCGGTAAAGCGATCGAGCCCTGGCAAGGCGTATTGATGTTGGTTCAAGCCCAACTGGGTTTGATTATTTTTCAATTTTTGTATTTGATTTAATAACAAACTAGAATACAATCCATCCATCGAAGAACGATAATTTTTTTTAGATTTTATTTAGTTAGCAATTTCGGGCTACCGCAAGCATCTTTGTCTTTTAGAACTTAGAATCAACATTTTCTCTCACAAATTACAAATTGTAAATCAGTCTGTTCTGCACTTGTTAACTTCGGGGCATTTTGTATTGTTATCGTAGTTGATTTTCAGGCAAGTGGTGTGGCCAGTTCTACATAGATAAAACATTAAGTATTGTGCTATAAATGTGGGCCATAACTAGGCCATCTTTTGGAATATTCTTTAAAATCAAGTCTTTGATTTAAAATGTGCAATGTTTGCGAGACAATCATACGTTTTCAAATACTCAGTAGGCTTCAACTTTGAAGGTAATTAGTCAAATTCCCCAGGCATATTAAGAATATGTACCACGCCGATTTCACGCCGATCACGCCGCCGCCGCCGGTCAAAAAACGATCGGACGCCGCCGCCGATGATTTTGCCATCGGCGCACACCTCTAGTACGACACTACGAGTATGTACATATGTGATTAGAAAACAAGAGTTAACCCGTTATTTGACGCAGTACAGGGGGTGGCGAACAGAGCAGCCGCCACAGGCCTCGTAACGACCCGATCAGAATTTTACAAGGGCCTCGCAGAGCAGATTTTACCAGGGCCGCCCAGAGCCTCGCGAAGATTAAAGTTTAGACTTATTAAAACTGAAGCAGTTACTGAAAATCGATAAATGTTAGCTAATTTTAGTAAAAATTGTCATTAAAACTTTATTTAATTACACTTACGAATCTTAAAGCTACTTTGGTAGGTAAAGCTGTGGCATAAAATGGTATCGAGTCCAAGATTTTATCCTCAGCCGAGCTCCCCGCAGATCCAATGCTGCCTCTACTGCCGCCCTCTCTGGCCGCCTCTTCCAGTTCTCTCCGTACCCGGTCGCTCTTTTTTCTGGAAAAAAAAGGCAATAAAACTTTCCATCACTACAAATACTCCTTTAATTTTGAAGCATTATTACAGTTCATCGATTTATCCGAATCCCGAGGAACATGTTATTTCCGGCGAAGCTTCGTACTGAAAGCATATGAATTAGAGGGCATAGCAACATGCTGACCTTAAATCTAAGTGTGTGAAGTAAGTAAATATATCACACCACAGGCTGGATCACACACAATTTTATAAATTGTAAATTTAAAGAGCTTAAAGATTAAGTATGGACTAAGAGCTGGCCACGTCAGATATGACAGAATACTGAGATCAACGAAACCCGTGTAGTAAGATTGCAATACTATCCTGGCTTGGCTTGATATATCCGGGCATCTGGCAGCTTTTAAAGGGTGGAGGTCAGAGTGACAGACTAACAAAATCTTTTCAGTTGGAATAAATAATACCAAAATAGGTAAAGACTGCCGAAGTTGTGTTTCTTATAGAAGACCCTATATTTCAACATTAGAACAAAAAACATTGCGCATTATTTCGGAAACAGAAACGGTAGGCGACAAACTATGAATTACATTATACGTCGTTTTGGACTACTTTCCCCCATCAGAAAGTTTAGAACTCTAGGATTTGTATTCTTAAAGTGGTTGGCATTCTTTGACCTCCACCACTTTACAGCTGCCAGATGTCCGGATCTAGAAATAAGCATAGTATAGCAAACTAACTAGAGGGGTTTCGTCGCTCTCATTGTTGTGTGTGTGTGTGTGTGTGTGTGTGTGTGTGTGTGTGTGTGTGTGTGTGTGTGTGTGTGTGTGTGTGTGTGTGTGTGTGTGTGTGTGTGTGTGTGTGTGTGTGTGTGTGTGTGTGTGTGCGTGGCTAGCTCTCCGTATAGTAGCAGAAAATAGAACTGAGGTGAAATATTAAAGGAATGAAAATATAGAAATATTGATGTGGACTTCATACACTCACTATCCCCATTAAATTAACTGTTAAATCCCTAAACAAATCAATGTCGTATATTAGGCCGCTGGCCAGATTTACGTTACCTACCTATGCCAAAAATTTGTAAATACGGAACGCTTTTCATTTCGAGTATCCGAAATTAACATCTGTACTGTAACATACGCGTCTATCTATCGTACACTACCTGATGTGTTTATAACATGTTTTAAGAGGAAAAAATACATAAAATAGCGGTTTCATAATTAAGTAGTTGAGTTCAGGTGATCGTATCAGAATCAAGCGGTCGTATGCTAGTGTTTTGATAAACATCTATACAAACTGTGATTCACATCTATGTCATAAATATTTTTGATATTGAATTACCTACTTTATGTCTATTCGGTATAAGTACTTTGATTTCGTATCAACATTTATAAAATACCTTCAACGATTTTAGCGTTCGGGGAGGTGAAAGTGATCAAATGATCGACATACCAATCTTAACACAAACTGTATAGGAAATGACTAAGGCCGTATCGCATTGCGCAACAAAGGCTTTAAAAAAGTACACGTATGAAGCATTGAATCGTGTAGGATACATACCGAAATCAATTTAATTTTGAATAAATTAAGGTCTTAACGTCATATGTACAGTCGACTACAAAGAGATGTATCCACCTTTTCACCTTATTGCATTGTAATAAGGTCCAAAAGTGGATACAACTCTTTGTAGTCGACTCTACCATCGGGTTCATAATTGCATACCCAATTTATCAATGAATTCATTCATAAATTGAGTATGCAATTATGAACCCAATAGTACATTTAATTTAAACGCTCAAATAGTAAATGGTATTCATGCCAAAATGCAAAATTAAGATACATGCTATATAACTATCACAATATAAACCAGCCAATCATGCAAAAAGAGTACCTACCTAATTAATATAATTTTATCTACACCCATATCATAACTTCCCTAAAAATTGTTCAGAAACGATAACCTAACGGCCTATATTAAGAAACCTGTGATTACCTGTGGTGCGTCGTAAAATTTACTTTACAATATTAATGACCGATACTATAATTAAATTCAAATTTCCAACATCTTCTGGTATACCTATTCCAGAAGATGTTCGAAATTTGAAGGTAATTAAAGTATTGGTACTTATGACAGTCTAGTCGGTCATGATACTCATGATTTGAAATCTAGTTGGCCATAGAGGTAGAATGGCGGACATTCTGATTAATCTCAACACGTTATTGAGAAGCTATAATATGTGTGTATAAGTAGATAAAGTAATGTTGGTAACTGTACATAATTAGGCATCAGCATCACACACTCGTGTAATATTATTATAAAATTCACTTCGTTTGTTTTATAAAACCACGCTCGTATTTGCATGGTCTTTATTATGTAGCAGTCACATAGATTACTATTAATTTGTGTACGTACAACAGATAACGGTACCGTTTTCGTACATAAGCAAACATTTTAATACTTCTAGTTCATTTTATTTGAGATTAGAAAAAAGTTGACAGAACGATGTACAGGGTTCTTTATCAGGCACGATACATGTCACAACTGTCAAAGTGGCTACGCCGTCATTAAACATATTTAAATATATTTGTATTTATAGTAAAGCCATGCCTACGTATTTGTAAATGTTATATTGAGTATTTAACAATATTTTGATAGTGGTTATTTAATTTTATTTATTTATTTATCAGATAACAAGAGATCCATTTTTTGTTAGTTTACCTATGAACTAAGATGTTAGTAATTATACTAATTATGAACTAACACAATTGCAAGGCACAATTTATGATTATTATTATTATTATTTTTTACTTTCCGTTCACCGAGTACGGTGCATGTAACCGCCTGCAGTGAAGCAAGTAGGGGCAGTCCAACCTTTCCCCTATCATCCTCAGGATGGTGTTGGGGCTGGCACGCACCCGACGCAAATTTGCTCGAAATATTTTATTTTTAACATTTTTAATGTTCTTGTAAATGTTGCACAATAAAAAACCTATAGAAGAAGATGTTCGAGACGGATGGTTAGATTTTTAAATATTTTCTCGCGTCATCTGTCATTCGTATCTCTCATATCTGGATAGTTTTTAATGTTTAAAGCTTATTATGATTCTTATTTAAGTAAAGGTATTTGCTTGTTCTATTATTGTGCAATTGGTTGGAGGGTTATGGAGCAATCAGAGGCAGGCCCGAGTGGCATACAACAACAAAAGCCACCTCGTAGTCCAACAAATCTTTTACCATCACCTAAGACAATTGTTTTATTATTTAGTATTATATAATAGAACAATTAAATAACGTTTAGAAGAACTTTTATTTACGATTGCATATTATGATTGTCAATTAAATAATTTTCGTGAATACTGATAAAATCCCTAGACGTTATGTTTCCGTTTTAGAACGTACATGCGTCACTCTCAGTTTTCACGTATCTCTAACGTGATAATCAAAACGAAATTGTAGTTTTATTGTTGTGTTGTATTATTTAATCTGCAAATTGTTATTATTTATTCACAAATATGAACTAAATTAATCATGTCAAGTAATCGTTTGTTGGTTACAGTGTGTTTAAATTGAACATTTAGAACAGGCTGGCAACTACTATTTCTATGTTTACTGAATTTCTAATCTAAAAAAAAACGAAGTATAGATAAAAATAAATCGCAGAGAGTTACATTACCTTACATTTTTTTACAACCACAAAAACGCAGTAAGGGCAAATTCTATCTTACTGTATTAATCTTTAGATAATAAAACCTGGCTGTTCACATCCTCTACATATATTCGAACGAGCGGAGCGTAAGTGAAGCTCTTACAACAATTGTGTCCGAAGTTCTTACAAACAACTTTGGACACAATTGTCACGTGGCTACTGGGACGTCGCGGCATTTCGATGGCTTTTTGATTATGAGGGTTTGTTCCTACATAATTTTAGTAACGTTTTTTCGAATCTCTATTAAAGACGGCGGACTACTAGTTTATGCTTAATTGTAATCATGCAAAAACGGCTGCACTCATTTAAAAGAAATTAGGCACGCTTACATTTTTTATCTGGAGTTTGACACTTTTGACCCTTTTTTTTCCCAAAATTCATCTCCCAGAGAGGATGGATTTGCAGGTAGAAGCAATTTTAAATATATTTGGAATTTAGATCTTCCCTACTGCAGTAACTAAAGAGGGCATAAAATATATACTTACTATTGATTCAAGCTACCTGGCGCTTTATTTTAAGAGTATCAGGAACCTAATTAACCTTATTATTTCATGTCTCACAATCAGCCCTGATTTTAGATTGAGGAACATTTCCATAGGTATATTTATTTTAATTTTCAGTGCCATATTCATATTACTTCCAGCAAGTCACATTGCCTTATTATTTTATAAAGTGATGCTACAAGAATATTTCGCTAAATAAGGCGATGTAAATTACCAATATGAAACAAGGCTTAATCGCGCATCTACAACAAAACTTCGGAGTAAATGTTCTGAAATATTTAAATAGGCGATTAAATCTCATTTTGGATTAGTATTTCCTACATATATCTTAATATAACAATGTTTGATACTTAACTTTGTGACAAAAACAGTGAATATGAAAGAAAATAAAACGGTACAAATATGTATAACCAATTAGAAGTACATACATTACATCAAAAAGAAAATGAGTCAGTTTCAGAGTGCAGTTAAGACATAAATGGGCCACTTCATGAAGAGGTATAAGTTCAATAATGAACGCCACAATGCCTTCAAACCACCAAATCTGCATTCACATTATGCCAAACTCACCCGAAACTAACTCTACCAAACGTGTTGATGAAAAACGCGGTAGGGCTTGACCTGTTGAAGAAATTAAACAAAAAGAAGCAAAAACAAAATAATGAATAAAATGCAAGCTCTCTAAGCCGCATGGCACACAAACAACCCACTCTAAAACAACACGACTATAATAGTAGCACAATATAATAGACTAGTCAATGTGCATTCTGCAAAAGTAACGTGTGCTTTAGCACAAATGACATGGAGTTGTGATGTCCCTAACACTTCATTCAGTTACGTTTTAGAATCACAAGATTCACAAGCTAAATAAAACATCACAAGCATACATTCTACGGTGCAGTGTACAAAAAATCTTAACAGCAGCAACATACAGTTACAAAAAGTACTTAAAACTATTTACAGGCGTATTGACAGCGCTAAAGACCGTATGCCCCACACAACAATGCCACCATTACTGATTTGAATCATCGCACATCGGTACATCTGATGTAGGCATAACATAATCTCAAAATCTTACCAACTGCAAATAAAAGTCATGCTTAACTAAGTAAAGTACCTAGGTATAAGAAATCTAGATCTAGATGTAAAGAAATCAACAATCTTACTTGAGAAAGTGCTCGTTCTCCTCGTTCATTTTATCTGCATCTTTAGATTTGTATTTGATGAGTCTTTCAACGAGCGTCCGATTTTCATCCTGAAATTAATGGTGTTCACTATAAAACACATTTCTAAAAAGTTATCCAGCAGTATCAACTTTTTATATAATTATAGGTACCCTCTTGATAAAAACTTTCTTCATAATTAATTCAGTTCCAGGACGATTTATCACAACACAAATTTTAATCTGATTAATTCACTACAGTATTAATATTATGTCACTAAAAATGCAATTACCGTGAGGCACTTTACAAAGTAAACAGTACAGTTAAGCTAAGGTTTACGCCACTATTTTTAGCGGCAGAATAAAATGTAACCGTATGGAATGCGATTATATTTGATTATGTACGAACGATTCCCAAGACCGACTGGTAGCGCGCTCGGTTACAGATTTCGGGCTAGACTGGACAAGCAATGTTGCTCTCGGTTTTGGCATAAACGTTTATTCATCGCGCACAAGGGCAGCCACATAAAGTCATGAAAAATATAGGGTGTTTATTCGTACAGTGAGAGCAGCGTTCAAAACATTTGAAAATAGACCTGGAGTCATAATATTTTCTCTTTCTTATTGTAGAATATTCAATAAGGATTTTATATTCATTTCATGCAATGATTTGTAACAAGACAAAGAGACAAGACAATCACCGACTCTTTTCATTTGAATTTCTATCAAATAAGCAAGAATATAAAAATATCGAATACCATCTGTATTTCAGAAAATGTATATAGGCAGATTTATAATATTAACAATGCAAATTGGTTGTAACAATATCTGAATCCCGCTGGATATTGAAGAAAAATACATTGGCATACTGCCAAGTCTTAAATGATGCTATAAAATTTTAAAGTTCCAGTGAAATAAAATGAAATGTTACTCGTAGTTTAAAATTACTATGCCAAAAATACAATATTTTGTGTAAACAACAACCGAATTGGAACTTACGTAGTTATTCATTCGACTCAAAATTGCGTGCACACGCATAAGAGGAAGTGGAGCAGAGAATCAAATGTACCTATTGTTGTACCACTTGTACTGATGGTTTGTTTAACAAATGACACATAAAACTATTTGCGAATTATCAAAACTTTGATTGGCTATCTCCAGGAATATCAGTCACTGGACATACGTAACGAACATATTTTACATTCTACAGGTAACGGTTAGCCTCTTTCAAGACCTATTTAAGGTGCGAGGTATTAAAAGCTGTTTAAAAGATAAGTAATATGAAAAATAAACTTGTTGACAGGTCATAAGAATATATACGTTGCCAAAGGGACCAAAACAGTTACACACCAGTTTATGTATACTAGATAATCAAACGAGCGGAGCGTAAGCAAAGCGAAGTTCTTACAAACAACTGCGGACTCAACTGTCACCTGGGACGTCTCGGTATTTCGATGGCTTTTTGATTTTGAAAGTTTGTTCCGCCACAAATTTAGTAACGCTTTTCTAATCTTCATGAAATTTGTTGGGGTTGTAGCAGAGATACATATAATTTGAAAGTTCGTTTATGAGCAGGATCGACCAAGGGGTCATGGAGCTAGAAGGTGCGAAAAAATCATCGTAAGGTTCTTATAACAAGATTATTACAGATTATTACAAGAATTGTTATATTGGTCATTTCGTTTGCAAGGAAATCGCGAGTTCTGAGTTCGAGGCGCTTACGCTCCGCTCGTTCGATTATTTATTTAGTACCTATTATTTTGGACCATACGATTCCCACCGAACGGGCGGTAGTCCTAGCGGCACACCCCGAAATTCAAAAAAATGCTGCAAATGGTGTTAAAAGCATGAAAATTGGATTTGACGTATATTTTACAAATAAATATTCAGCCGTATCGTATCTGGAGGGGCCCAAACCAGGTATGTTTTGAAATTTATTTTTATTTTTATTTAAAACAAGTGACTGAAATGTACTGAACTGATGTGATATATTTTTAGAATCAGCTCAAAAAGCCCTTTCATTTGATACCACACACGATAGGTGTCAAAACAAAACAAAAATTTTTTTCCTTTCAAAAAAAAAGATGACGTCATAACTGCTCTTTTTTTTGGGGCTACGGGCCAAATTGATTCATATGGCCTGATGTTGAATCGTTCCAATTTTCATACTTTTAACACCATTTGCAGCGTTTTTTGGTGTACCGCTAGGACTACGAAGTCGGCGCGCATTTTAATAGCAATAAAGGAATTTGAACCATATTCTAATAGCAGCTATGGTCGCAAGCATGCGCGAGCAGTCGAGCACGTTGCGTGGCGCGGAGCCGTCATTCAAACATGCAACGTAACTCCTTACATGAAAGGTTCAATTTCCTTTGGTTCTAGTAAAACGCGCGCCGACTCTGCCCGTCCAGTGACCGTACATTATCAGCCAATAGGCTAGTAGCAACACCTGACCATGTTACGCAAAAAAAATGTTTTACGGTACCTCATACAACAACCTTGTCTGTTAAGAATGATTAGGTATATATTTACCGAATATAATGAGATTATTTACTAGAGTGATTGTATTTTTAAATAATTTTCTGTATTATTGAGCAACAAACGTACCTGTGCTTTTCTCAATTTCTCTTCTATAGCTGCAAAAGCAATTTGCAAGGCTTGGTGCTCGTCTCTCAGCATAGTGTTCAGTCCTTTTAACTCAGTCATGTTGTTTTCATAAAGTTGGATTTCAGCACGGAGAGAAGCTATAAATGCAGTGTTTTCTGAAATACTGGAGAGGACAATAATATTAATATGTAAATTATTTTATCTCTAGCAAAAAAAGGATGGACGTGTCAAAATTGTAGACATATAATTTTAGTTTCGTAAATTTATATTTTCATGATTACGATTAAGAAACCAAAACATTAACATAGAAAAATTTCTTTGCAAAAAAGTACATTTGACAAAAACATACAGGTATTAGGCATACATCGTATGCTCAATCGGCCGATTGACACGTTTCTAAAATATTGCGGAGACATCCGTTAGTCACAGCTGTTGGATCTACAAATAAATAAGATAAAACAATAGGCAGAATGCAGGCGAAAAAAACGAAAGTTAAAAAGTGGATCATTCTGCTTCCTTAGGCTTCTTAGTGATGCGGAGCCATGTCTTAGTTTTTCTCGTGGATGTGTTCAGGTTTGCTCATTATGTTTTTCTTAACCGAAAAGCAACTGGTAAATATCAAACAATGTTTCGAACACAAGTTCCTCATTGGTATAAGTCAGGGGTTCAACCCGGGGCCTTCAGGTTAAAGGTCGGACGTCTTACTGCCAAGCTACCAACGTCTCGTATGTACCACTAGATAATTCTTTTTTTTTGCGATGAATGCGAAAATAATCGTGAAACAGATTGACACCGTACGGTAGCAGCATGGTGAGTGTAAGAGTACCGTTCGCCGGGCTAAATTATAGACTCAGGGCCAGGTGCACCAACCAACCACTTTTGATGGCCCCATCAACATTACCCGTCAGGGAAAATTTTCTATACAATAACATTTAGCCACGTAGCACATTACAATGACAAGCAATGGACAGCAGAAGTAACGAGCTGGAAAAGACCATGCGGAAAATGGCGAAAGGAGCAACCTATGAATCTATGGAGTGACGACATCATAGCTACAGTCAGGAAAGAGTGGATTAAGAAAGCCTAAAACAGAGAAAAGTGGATTAAACAGGAGGAGGCCTATACCCAAAGTGGGGTTCCTACCTAAGGAAACCATAGAAACAAAATAAAAACATACATGCAATGCAAAAGAAGACAGCGTGGCGACCACATTGAAACTTATAAGATCCTACATGATTGTTATGACGTACCAGAATTAAAAAACATGTTTATTATGAGTAGGCATCATCGTCTGAGAGGCCATAGCTTAAAAATTAACCGAGGACCCAGCGCAAGCAATCCTAGAAAACACTTTTTATGAAATCGAGTTGTGCGCGAGTGGAATAAATTACCAGAGACAGTGATAAGTGCCCCCTCAGTGAACAGTTTTAAAAACAGACTAGATAAACATTTGAAATCAAAAATAATTTAACTTTATGCTTATAAACAAGTGCAGTGATATACACGCATCAGCTCATAGCTGCTAGTGTATTAAACAATATAATAATAATACTTAGGGGAAATAAGTTGCTTTTATAATACAATAATAAAACATTTAGCCTTGGTCTCGGGGTAGCCTCATTCCCTAGAGACCGCGTCCCCAGGTGGCGGATCGGGGGTGCCCTCTCGGGCGAGGCAACTCACCCGAAGGGCTGGAGGGAAATAAAATACCTCCCGCGGACCACAACGCCGGAGATGGACACTCCGTAATAAAACCTCACCAGTAGGCTTCTCTGACGTATTCGGAATCTAGGCTACTGGTGTACTGCGCGCCCAGGTTGGGGCGTACAGAAGAGATGGCGGTGGAAGAACCCCCCTTGGGTCAACGGCGGCTCTCAGGCCTTCCAGGAAGGCTTCAACCTTGGCGTCAGGTGGCAACCGGCCGTAAAACACTAAGCCAAATCCAACACTCCAAATATGGCAAGTACAACAAGAAAGAGAAAAACGATAAATGCTAGGTCGTACCCCTTAGGCGACGACAGGAATCAAGGATGCAATAATAATGCTAGGGCGTCCCCCCCAAAGCGACGGAACCGTCACTAGAGAAACCAGAAAACCAACTAAAATCCGCTTTGCCAGTTGGAACGTGGGCTCTATGACGGGACGCAGCGCAGAATTGAGCGAAGTTTTACATCGAAGACGCATTGACATATGTTGCATCCAAGAGACGAAGTAGAAAGGGTCAAAGGCGCGTAACATAGGCAATAATTATAAACTCATCTACCACGGCACCGGGCCAAAGAACGGGGTAGGGATTGTAGTGGACAAAGACCTCCAAGACCGCATAGTAGATGTCACACGGGTTAGCGATCGTATAATTGCGATTAAGTTTGGTTTGGACGATCAACCTTACATGAACGCCATAAGTGCATACGCGCCGCAGGTTGGATGTCCAAGTAGTGATAAACAGATATTCTGGGAGGAATTGAACGATCTGCTACAGTCAATACCCCTAAACACCTCAACATTGTACCAAAGAGTCCACGGAAACTACGGGTTGAGTCAAGTAAATGCGGAGGGCCATAGCATACTGGAATTTGCAGTACCTAACACATGACCTTGCTATTGTAAACACATTTTTTGCCAAGCCACCAAAACACCTTATAACCT
Source organism: Pammene aurita (assembly GCA_947086415.1). Lineage (NCBI taxonomy): Eukaryota > Metazoa > Arthropoda > Insecta > Lepidoptera > Tortricidae > Pammene > Pammene aurita. The sequence continues at coordinate 36,495,431 of OX352291.1, forward strand.
ATAAAAGCGGAGGGGCCAATACTCAAATAGACTACATCTTAGCAAACCGGACCCAACTGAAAACATTCAAGGACTGCAAGGTGATTCCAGGCGAGCCACTGACTACACAGCATCGAATTCTTGTAGCGGAGTTTGTAGTACCAAAACCTTTTAAGGTTGTTAAAGAGAAGGTCACTAAAATACGATGGCATAAACTGGACAGTCAGAACGGTAATCACCTAAAGGAAGACCTCACTCGCCATCTCAAAGAAATGCAAAATCAGGGCTCAACAAATGCAAAGTGGGTCAACTTTCGGAAGTTTTGCACTGAAAAAGCTATACAACACCTGGGCGTGTCTAAAGGCCCTATTCACGATAAAAAAGACACTGAGTGGTGGCAAGGAGATGTCAAACAAATAATCGATCTAAAGAAAACTTTTCAAAACTTGGCAACAAAGCAAAGACGAGAAATACCTACATTTGTATAAAATAGCACAAAATGATGCAAAACGTGCAGTTGCGCAAGCCAAAGCATCATCGCGGGATGATTTCTACACCAAACTCGAGACCGCCGCAAGTGATAAAGAAATCTTTCAAATCGCCAAGCAAAGAAATAAGAACTCAAAGGATACGAAACCTATCAAGTATATTAAAGACGAGAGCGGCCGACTTTTAACTTCGAACAAAGACATACAAGAGAGACCACCTCTATATTATTCGTATAGTCGAGTATACCTCTATAGTAGAAATATTATTCGAATTTACTTAACGAAACTTACCCTAGTAAAGAATTACCTGAAACCCCTTGTGTGCAAGGGCCAATACCAAGTATCACAAAACGAGAAGTTGAAACGGCAATAAAGAAAATGGCCCAACTGTAAAGCTACTGGACCTGACGAAATTCCAGCGGAGCTATGGAAGAGCCTTGGTGATGAAGGAGTTTCTTTCTTAACGGACTTGTTTAATGGCATTCTGACTGATGGCATCCCGGACGAATGGAGGCAAAGTTACTTGGTGCCATTCTTTAAAAACAAAGGCGATCTAAGACTCTGTGGGAACTATAGAGCAATAAAGCTGATATCACACTCCTTTAAAATTTGGGAGCGCATTATAAGCGCGAGACTTAACCATCTGACCAATATCAGTGAGAACCAATGTGGTTTTGTCGCCGGAAAGTCTACTACTGATGCCCTCCACACACTAAGGATACTTATGGGAAAACGCAGGGACAACAAAACTGACCTCCACATGGTATTTATCGATCTAGAGAAAGCTTTCGCCGGGTAACGAGAAAACTGATCTATCACACACTACGCGCCAAAAATGTTCCAGAATACTATATTTCTATTGTTATGGACATGTACAAAGACGCACGGTCAGTAATTCGAAGTCCAGCTGGCACTAGTGACGAATTCCATGGGGGGGTAGGAGTCCACCAAGGATCAGCCCTCAGCCCGCTCTTGTTCAATTTAGTGATGGATCACCTCACGTCGCATATACAACGTTCGCCTTCGTGGGATCTGCTCTACGCGGATGACATAGTTTTGATTAGCGAAGACGTTAAAGAGCTGCAAAACATGCTAGAAACCTGGAGAGTAGCCCTTGAAGACGGTGGACTGCGGATAAGCCGTCAAAAGACTGAAGTGATGCATTGCGACTTCAGCGGTACAAACCTCAGCAGCACGATTTTCTTGTACGGCAACCCTTTGAACGAAGTGACTAATTTCAGGTATCTTGGGTCCAATATCCAAAACGATGGAACCATTGAATCAGATGTCATTAATCGTATCAACACTGGATGGGTAAAAAGGCGTGAGCTTTCGGGCGTTCTCATTAAAGGCAAAGTTTACAAGGCGGCTGTGCGTCCGGCAATGACATACGGCTCTGAATGTTGCCCTCTTAAAAAAGAACACGCCAACAAATTACACGCTGCGGAGATGAGGATGCTCAGATGGGCTGGCGGAGTAACTCTTTTAGACCATATTAAAAACATCCATGTCAGAGGCAGTTTCAGAGTGAGGCCAATCAAGAAAAACTCACCGAAAGTCGACTTAGATGGTATGGCCACGTTATGAGGCGCCCACCAGACCACATGACGAGAAAAGTGTTAGAGATGAGTGAGAAGCCTAGGGGGCGTGGGAGGCCCAAGATAACATGGATGGGGCTTGTACAAAAGGACCTTAATAAGGCAAAACTATCAGCCGAGACGACCCAGGACAGACGCTCCTGGCGACGCCGTATAAGGATAGCCGACCCCAAATAAATGGGATAAGGCTAGGAAGAAGAAGAAAAGAATAAAACATTTAGCCAATGTTTTAATGGTGACAGAGCACGCAAAATAGCCGCAATTATAGATGTCGAGTTGCAGAAAACAGCCCATGTTAACCTTAACTTTAATGGTGACAAACAGCTTGGTGCAACCAACACTTGGATTACTTTAAACGTTCAAGATTGGTGGGAGACACTTACACAACATCCTTTGCTTGAAGCTGTTTCTCCAAGTCATGGACTTTGGCATTCAGATTGATTATCTGCTGAGCACTCTCACCGCGTCTCCGGTGCAGGTTTGTGAGCTCCTCCTGCTGTACTAACATTTTCTGTTCTAAAGCCTGCACTCGCTCGTTGCTGCCACCACCTGGAAGGTCAGAATTTTCCAATTATAGTCTATGGTAACTTTAAAAAAAAATAAGACATGAAAATAACAGTTAGGTGGATAGTGATACCGATTTACAAACAGGTGCAAATCATCAGATAGACATATTTAATTCCTAAAAATGGCCATGTTTCTCCCATCTCAGGAATAAGACAAGGCATTTTGTAAAAAATGTAACTGGATTTGGTATCAACACACTGTATCCTCTTTGAGCTCTCTGGGAACCACATCAAATAAAACTTGTCAAACTTATGCTATATATAAATACAAATATATAAAAGGATACCCGTTTGAGCTCAAGATGGTGACAGCGTGTTTAGAATAGTTTTTTGTTTTTTGCTCATTTACATAGCTCAGTGTGTAATATTGATAGCTTATTGTGCGGTGACCTAACCGAACAAGTGTGCAGCTAATGAAAAATTAGTCTCAAAACGCGCGTAACCTCCAATTAGTTGAACAAACGGCTATCCGGGGTCTCGGCCACCCACGTGTTTGTAGGGAGGCTATCACCTTACAATCAGCAAGGCCTCAACCGAACAACGTTGCTTATATTTTATGAAAAATTAATATATTAATATAATAAGTGTACACCTCGACATCGGCAGAATTCACCTCGCCAAAATCGGTGAGGAGTAAAAGCCATTTATTAAAAACAAAATTATATATATATATAAAAAACCCACTACCTTACTCACACTTTATCGCGTAGAGGAGACTTGCAGAAAATTGGAAAATACACAAATTGGAGGGAGGATGCAAAGGACCAAAACAAATGGAAATCACTGTAGCAGACACCAAGACCACAGATGGTTGTAGTGCCACAGGAAGTAAGTAAGGGCTTATTGCTATTTGGTTGTGGTTTTCTGTAAGGGCCATAGAGAAACAAGTAAGCTTAGAGTGCTCACTCCACACAAATGGATATTAGCCCCAAATCTTGACATTATAAAGGATAGACGGCTAAGGGACTCAGCGAGGCATGGGAAGGCGACACCCATTGAAAACACAGTGTTCACACCCCCTTCCTGGTTCACCCTGTCCCCTTGAATTGAATTGAATTGAAATAGCCTTTATTTCAGATAAGTATTTTGTAACTACATTTAATAATAATAATAATAATAAATACTCTTTTTCTACTCCTGTTCTTTTATCTGTCATTTATACATTCGTTAACACCTTTATAAGAACATAGATAATACACTCGATGAAAAGTCTATCTAGTCTATTCCCCAAAATAACACTTGTTCTATAAAAGCGCCAAAATAGTATCGCGGAATCGCGTGCAAACACGGCTATTAATATAAAATAAAGTACTGCCAACCTAAGAAACCTAAATAAACGCAGCGTTCTTAAAAAAAAAAACTTTAAAAAAGAAAAAATTATAAGAACCACAGACCTACTTCGTAGTTTTTTACGTTTCCCGTTCGTTTGTTGGGGCGAATTGCAAACTTTGAAAGTAATTTAGGTATTTTTACTAATCTCTGTAGCTCTTTAATAATTGATCAAATAACGACGGTATTTGTGTTAGTAATGTTAGTATTATTGAAAAATAGTGTTTTAAAAGGTAAAACTTAAATGATTGTTGATTATGTTGACAAACTAACTGCGATATCCATGAAGATTTCAATTTCGCATTTTATGTAAAAGTAAGTGTATTCGTAGAAAAAGTATTGTATGCAACGTCGTATAAGTAGGTAAAAAAATGTTCGTGGCGTTTTTCTTAACAATTTTCGCCTACGGCTCAAATTGTTAACCACGCCACTCACCTTTTTTGACCCCTCTTATACAACTGTTGCATAAACTACTATTATTGCACACCTCATACAGTTACAAGCACAAATTTTACAATTAGATAAATTTGGGTGGAGGTAACAACAGGCGGTCTTATCGCTAATGAGCGATTTCTTCCAGACAACCTTTACATTTCATTTCATTTTGTTGTAAACATATATATATTTAAGTTCTATCTGTATGCTTTTTGTAGGCAAAGGCCTCCCCTAACTCTTTCCATTTATCCCTATCCTTTGTTATTGTAGTCCAGCAACCTCCTGCTGCCCTCTTAATCTCATCCTCCCATCTTCTTGTTGGCCTGCCACGCTTCCTCTTTTTGTCTCCAGTAAACCAGACCACTTTTCTCTCCCTCTAATTGTGTGACCTGCCCATTTCCATTTCAACTTCTTAATTGTTGTAGTAATATCTTTTGTTTTAGTACATTTCTTTATATCTATATTTCTAACTTTGTCAGATAGTCGCTTTCCCATCATACTTCTCTCCATAGCGTTTTGACAAATTTCTAGCTTATAGTAGTGGGATTTGTTTAGTGCCCATGTTTGGCAACCATAAGTTAGAACAGGAAGTATACAGGTATCGAACAATTTCCTTTTTATGGTCATACTTACTTCCTTATTTTTCATAACCTCTTTTAGGTTCCAGTATTGCCTTCACCCATTTCCAATATGTCTGTCTAGTTCTTTCGTAGTCAAGTCGTGTGGGGATATATTTGACCCTGTCCCCTTAGCCTTAGTAATAACAAGCTATTGGGCTACTCTATGCTTACTTATCTGTCTATGGTTGGGGTCTGCCCCAGATTTTTTAGATGTTTTTCAGATTGTTGTATTAGAAAATGAAACAATAATACCAACCTGCTCCTGATAAACCATTTTCTGAACTTGAGAACCTTATCCTCTCATTCACAAGTGTCAATTGAAGGTTTTCGTTCTTTAACGTGTTGACATTGTCAAATAGGCGGCTTTCTGGAAATCATCAGGTTCATATATTAGATACTGATAATTGTAGTAAAAACTATCTCTGCATACAAAAAAACTGAATATAAATACTAATAAGAAATAGCACATGAAGTAGAAAATCAAAACAGTAGGTCAATATGCCATTACATTAAGCTAACATTTATATAATGATTTACTTACACCGATATAGGAGCATTGCGTTACGCTATCATTGTACGGAATTATCTATTAAAGCCCTGTTACACTTTACTTTTTTTAGTGTTCTAACTAGCATCCTAATTAGGATCCCAACTTTTTTCAATAGTAAATTTACTTGCTAAATGCGGTTAGACTTGACGAATTTTAGAAACTAACTCATTTAGGAAGCTAACTAGGACAAATGTAACAAGGCTTTTAGCTAAATTAGTATACAGACAAAGACAGGAGCCAAAAGGTTATGTTACTTACGAAATGTTATAACATCTTGAAAAGCAGCGGTTTGATATCTATTTCTGGTCTGCAGTTGGTTAATTATACTATTCCTCCACTCTCCTCCTTCCATTTTTAAATGAATAAACAGCAGTAAGATATCAAAACAAACATTTGTTCATCATGTAGTGTGTAACATTTTTTAAAGGTAAACAAAAGTAAACCAAGTAACGCGAAAGTCAATTATGATTTTTCACAGCGAACTAGGCCGAATTGTTTATAATCGGCTAATTATTTATTGAGTACAAAAAGTCATAAACATCCTATTCGTAAATTTCTCTGTAGAATTACAATCATCTTACAATCAAATCAAATGACAGTGACACTGACATAGACAGCAGAAATTTGTCATTTTGACAGCTTCGTTCGTTTAAGAAGCTATCTACATACATTTTCTGTGGATTGGTCAAAAGGGGTCTACAGTCTGGTTGGCTAAAAACTGCAGTAACAGTAGAAGTAATATAGTCTGGCAAACCATTTATGTCAGTAGAAACGCGCGGAAAATTCAAAATACGTACATGTGGCAACCCTTTGTGATGAGACACCGTATTTCATGACGAACATTTCAATTCACATTCAATTTGTTTCTAGTGCATTTCACTCTCTCATCTCAAGCGCGAGTGAGATAGAACTCCTGCAACGTTCCCAATTAAATTTAAATTCATTTTTAAGCCATATGTCAATTACCTCAACCAGATTATCTGTTGCAGTTGATGACAGATCAGACGAAATATATCCATCTCCTTTTTACACACCGTAAATGTCACCTGATGAAAGGGGCGGAAATGCCACCTAAAATTAAAAACATAAAATTTGATGATCATTGCTGCTTTTTTCACTGATTCTTAGTGTTGTCATACTTTTGTTCGCTGTACATTGCTACTGCGTTCGTTGGCTGGCCAGACTATATATTCAGAGCAATGACGCGTAGTTTCAGTGTCCGCGAGGCAACCGGATGGCTCGCGGTATTTAATCTCCCTGTCATAGATCCACCCTGTGCAATTCTAACTGACCCACGTTGGACTTTGTTTTTCAAGTCTAGTCGTGAGTAAACCCCATAAACTAAAAGTCCGAGGTCAAAGAATATAATACTCACTAGGAGAAGAACGGTAACTAATAGGCCAGGCAATAAAGGGGTTGACCTCACATTAACTCCTCAGTCCAAAAAAACTTTACAGCATGATAAAGTATATCGGAGGTCAGTAGAAGGGTGTTTGCTTCGCTGCACTCTCTGAGGCGACTGCAGAACTTCCTTCCTCTTCCTACTAAAATCACTCTTGCTCGCTCTCTCTTACTACCTATCCTAGATTATGGCGACATTGCTTTTATAGACCTCAGGGAAGAACTGCTGGACAAGCTGTAGCGCCTGCAAAATGCCTGCATCAAGTACATATTTGGGTTGCGTAAGTTTGATCATGTGTCCGCCTCCCGTTCTCAACTTGGTTGGGATCAGATTCGCCGTCGTAGGGATGTGCATGTTCTGTCATTGCTTTTCAACGTGTTATTTAATCCTGCATGTCCTCCGTATCTGTCGGAAAGATTTAATTATTTGGCTAGTATTAGCGATCATCGCTTGCGGTCTAGTACAAATCTCGCTCTGGCCATTCCGCCAAAACACTCGCGTATTTACTCTAGGTCCTTCACTGCTTATGCAGTTAAATTGTGGAACGAGTTGCCAGTGGATGTAAGAAAGTCACAGTCTGTTTCCTCACTCAAGGAGAAATTGAAAAAGTTGTGGCTAGTGGACTCTTAATGTTTTTTGCGAATTGAATATTTTGTATATATATATATGTATATAGGTTTATATTTATTTAATTATTTATTTATGAACGTCTGATATTATATGTGAATAGTAATGTTTATTATATAATTATGTATGTAGTTTAAGTATTTGTATGGTACATGAATGTACCTATATATTTATTTATTAGTGTTTACCTGCAGCTTTATGTGTTTTGGAACTTTTTATTTGTATCTTTTGTGCATAGTTTGTCTTTCACCATTTGTATTTAATCCTTTCTCATTTTCTCATGGGTTGGCTGGAAGAGATCCCTATCAGGGATAAGCTCGCCTTTGTGCATATCTTTTATATATGTTACTGTTGTATTATGTTATACCTACTTGTTTATGTGCAATAAAGTGATACACACATCACAGCCAAATAGCACTAGACCCTACTCATAGTGTTGTGTTCCTGCTGGTGAGTAAGGTTGCCAAAGAGCTCAAAGAGGACCCAGTGTGTTGACGATGAGGGACCCTATTGTTCCTTTAGCCGTCAACACAGTGAATCCTCCTTTTTGTAAAGGGTCGGCAACGCGCATGTGACTCCTGTGGAGTTACAGGCGTCCATAGGTTACGGTAGCTGCTTACCATCAGGCGGGCCGTATGCTTGTTTGCCACCGTCGTAGTATAAAAAAAAAAAAAAAAAACATACATACATACATAAAGTGTCAGGAGTAGTAAATATACTTTTTTCCAAAAAAAAACTATTGTCCTGCGTTTTTTTACCTAAACTATTATATAGTTTATATTTACGTTTGGAAAAATGCTCCGTCTAATTTTATTTCACTAGAAATATTGATTTGATGTATGTAACCAATGTTAAAAATATCAAAAAAAAATCCATAACAGAACATATTTTTTTGTAAAAAATATTTTTTTTGTATAACTTACATCGGAAATCTGTTCCGTCTTTTTTTTTACTGAAGTGACATTACATGTATGTATTCTACGTATGACAAAAAAAATCCAAAAATTTATTCAACAAACTTTTTCAGTATAAAAATTTGCTTATTATTCGCAGTAGAATATTTCTCCGTCAATTATTTGTTTAAATTATATTTCCTTTAAGAGTTTTCTTGCGACTGTACAAAAATCCAAAAAAAATCCTGCGTATTAAAAAGTTAAATCATGTCACAAATAAAGATACCTAATATTTCACTCGTTAGTGAAATGTGCACGTGCAGGACGCGGGAGGCGGAAGCGGAGTTGCGAGGGGCCATGCGCAGCGTGTGCAACTAGGGAGTGCAATCTTGCAGCATATTCTTCAATCTCGGTATTTGCAAGATTTAAGGTGTCTAATCTTGCGAGATCTCGGTATTTTGCGAGATCTCGCAAATCTTTGATTGATTTTGTATTAATATACAAATTATAATCAATATCGGCAAAATTATTATTCAAGGGATGAAATAATGAAACAATGTAATGAAAAAGTTGTGTATTCTTTATTAAAAAAAAACCTATGGGTTAGTTTGAAAAAAACTTCTTAGAAAACACAACATGTCTAGAGTCGTGTCACACAACTGGCTTCGGATGCTCCTTGTAATATATCCAGCAGCAGAAAAGGCCCGTTCTGCTTCTACGCTTGTTGGTACGACAGATGACAAGCATTGATATGCTGACTGCAGATGCTGCCCTTTTGCCCCGCCTGATTCGAAGAGATTCATTTCTTGCCTTATTAGTTTATCAAATAATGAGCCCGGCGTAAGTGAAGGGCGTTCCTGTGGACGGGCTTTTAAAATCATATCGAGTTCTTCATTGAGAGAGAGAGGTGTATTAGCGTGAGCGATAACTGACAAACTGATATTATCATCATCGTCATCGTTATCTATTGGTTCTACTGTAACTAAATCTGAAGATGTCGATGGAGGAGCAGGTGAATTATTAGTTTCAGGAAAACAGTTAATTTGGTTATTTACGTATAATCTTTCGATCAGCTTTTTTATTTCTCTCTTCACCGAAGTTTTTGGAGGGAAATTAAAGGTGTCATCATCAACCAGCAATTGAAAATCCTCATCATATCTGGTAGGATCTCTTAAATAGAACAACGCAGCAGTCATAATTGTTCGGCGCTCACGGATACGAGTTCTCATAGCAGCAGCCAGCTTCTGTGCAATTGGTGTTTGTAGATTTTCTAGCTTTCGTACCATGAACCGTAAAGTGGTTTCAGCGGTGTTGAGATCTGATTCTCTTCGACACAATACTTCAACTGCTAATTTAACCGGCTGAAACACGTGATCTAAGTCTGACAATGCGTCATATTCTTCTTCCAAGAAAGTGTACTTCGGATTTGTCCCAAGATTGCAATCGATCAATGCTTTGCTGATACACATCTTTACTTTGTTGAATCTAGAGATCATATCTGCAAGACTCGACCACCGAGTTTTGCAATCAAGCACTAGCTGCAAATTTTTGCCAAACTCGTCACAGATATACTTTTGAAGAATGTCGTTCTTTGTTGGTGAGTGTCGGAATAGCTTCACCGTTTGTCTTACTTTTTTGATTATATCATCAAACTCTGGCATTATGTCAACTTCAACTGTAGGTAATACGCAATCGAATCCGTCAGTTTCGTTAATATCTTCCATTTATTCGTCGAGGTCAAAAAACTCGTTCTCCTGGCCGGTTGTTTGACGCGTGTCTAAGTTATTACCAGGGTCATCATCAGAATGTTTATCTTTCTTCTTGTAAATAATGTCTATAATTCCCAGCTGAAGGCCGTGAGCATAACATAGTTGTTGTAGAGGATTTATAAGTCGTCCTACTTTGACCATCACACTAGCCCCATCAGTTGTTATAGCCGCTATATCGTCATCCAAAGAAATAGCATATTCTGATAACCTCTTCTTCAATAAATCTATGCAACTCTCAGCAGGCATACTTCCAACTACTCGTACAAGCCCCAAATTCCAGAACAAAGCTTCTCCCTTAGAAAATGTGTGAATATTCACATTCATAAAGCGCCTGTTTCTAGTAGAAGTCCATTCATCAAAAGTAAGGCTAAATCTGTGATTATCTTCCTTTAGTTCCTTAAGATCTTGAGACACTTTCATCTTCAGAGTAATGCCATAATTCATGACTATGAATTTATAGAGTTAGGAGATGTTGGAAGCTTGTAGCCTTTTGATTCAAATAATTCTCTTAAATCTTGTGATGTACAAAATGATCTAAATGGCAGGCCATCCTTTGAAACCATCCTTGCTATCCTTTTTTCCCTAGGAACTTCATCTTGCGAATTAAAGTAATCAGAAATTTTGCGCTTCTTTGCACGGTCATCTTCTGCTCGTGGTGCTGGTGAACAACACAAAGCTGCACTGGTTGACGGCGGCGATGGTGCCGACGAAGACGTTGTTGATGTAACCCTTGGACCTTTTTTTTGCGTCGTATCAATTTTGTGTTTGGCATTCATATGCACGTGTAATCCTTTAGGAGAACGTGCTGATGTCTTCAGAATAGACTTGCACTGTTTACATTGAGCAGTCAAACCATCCTCTGCTTTTAAAAAGTACTTCCATACCTCCAACGGACTATTAAACTCCTTATAAGTTACATTTGATGACATGATGACACTAATTACAAAGTCAATTTTCGCTAGGAAATAGTCTTTTAACTATTTAAAAAAATTAGAATACCTTGCGTAAACAAATTAATATGTCACAATCACGAAAACAATTGCAAACTGACGAAAAAAATCGCCCACGAGCCCCACTTTGCTCCTCCCGCGCCCCGCGCCTCACTTCCCTTCCCCTTTCACTCTAGCGTCGGGATGAGCCGGGCGAACGGCGCGGTGGCAATTCAGTTTGCGCGCCGAAATGCTCGCGAATTGACGTGGAATGCGTCGCTGCGCAATCTTGCAAATCTTGCAAGATCGCGCATGATTTTTGGTGCAAGATTAATCTTGCAAAATTGGTGCGAGATCTCGGAATACCGAGATTGCACTCCCTAGGCAAGCACGTTGACTGAACAATGTTTCTCTAACTACTCTCGCTCAAAGCTCTCTAACTTCCTATACACTTTTTTACTTATCTCCTTTAATAAACTCAAAGAAAAAGTTTACTTTTATGGTTTTGCACGTTACTAAAATATACATTAACACTACATTAATACACCCATACTGTTAGTAATTTTATCTTAATTGATAACATTTGTAGTGGTGCTAAACGCCTAGTCACAGTGTAAATAAAAAAGTACGCCAGTTGATACATTTTTAAAATGCATGCGTGTTGTGTAGATGTGTCATATGCAGACTCCGTTATCAGTGGTGAACATTTAATGATATCGAATCATAGGGTTGTCACACAATATTTTATTTCGAGTACAACATGTGACATATTAAAAAAAAACATAATTTTCTATTATATCACCACTCCATGACAAAAAGTTTACATTCGTTGAGATTATATTTTCATTAGGTAACATTTTCCTCAACTCTGATGTCTGGTTATCGCTTGTGCAATTCATTTTTTGGCCATCCGTTTCCACTTGTCATAATTGTTTTGAATACTGTGACCATTTCATCCTAGAAACCGTCATATAGATACGATTTAACACGTTTTAACACGAATCTTAGTCATCTTACTCATTTGCACAATTGTATCATGTTACTGAAAAAAAAAAAAAATATTTATTAGAAAACTATAATCTAGGTACGCTTACCAGGCTTACCTATTTGAAAATAATGGTATCTATTGCACAGTTATAGTAAATTTAGTAACCATTTCTGCGTCGCTGAGACTGAGAAACTGAGAAAATTTAGCAAGATAATTCAGGAAATCCATACTTTTACTGAATAAACAATTAAGTGATTAATATGGAGTTTATATACCAAATTAAACCTCGTTAAAGTCCTTTGCCTTAATATATAAATCAAATAAGTATATAGCTTACATCAAAAAGATACCATAGCATTTTCATTAAAATTTCACCACTGATAACGGGGTCTAGTCATATGGAACAAATAAAACTATTTTGTAAATTTTTAAAAAAAGCTAATTTAATAGGTACCGCAAAAGCTCCTAACTGATGTCCAAAGCTAGTGTAGTTTTGCTTACGTAAGTAGGAACGCAGCTATAGATCAGAATCCCTTCATCTTCGTCCCTTCTTATGTAAACAAAACTTATAAGTGTGAATCCAGCCTAACTATTACGCAACGCAAATGGTAGAAAAAATTCAAATTACACTTAAAATATTCCTCATTTGTATAAATACTGACATACGCAATGAACTTGTGGACCATAGTTGTAGTAGTCCTAATCACTAGAGATCTTGGTCACTTTTCCTTAGTGTCACGCTGGTAGCCTATTTTTATTGAGCTGCATTGATGTTTTTATTAAATGAGACCAAGGATGATTAAGACATGGATGGACAATGCCTATACAAAATCGCGTTCCTCGAACCTTCAGGCTATACATCTGTTTTCGGTACTGAGTGCCACAGCGCCATCTGTTGAGTCTGGAGTCGAGTTATTCTGTCAGCGTTAATCGCCGAACAAAATATTAGAAACTAGAATTTATTTATTTAATCTTAATTGCACAAAATAAGATGGTACAAATGGCGGACGTAATGCCATATGGCATTCTCTACCAGTCAACCAATGGGCTTAACAGAAAGGTTAAGTAGGAATTTAGTGTTTGTGGTGACCGATAGATAACGCTAGTGCATTAGCCTGAAATAAGGGAACGTGATTTTGTATAGGCATTGTCAATCCATGTCTTTATCATCCTTGAATGAGACGAATAACTAAAACATTTTTTCTTAAACATTTGCAGAAATATTATACACCGTGTTTTTAGGGTTCCGTACCCAAAGGGTAAAAGCTAATTCCCTATTACTAAGACTCCGCTGTCCGTCTGTTCGTCTGTCACCAGGCTGTATCTCATGTATCGTGATAGACAGTTGAAATTTTCATAGACAAATACTAGAAAAAAATATATTTAAGGGGCCCCCCATACAACAGACATGATTTATTTGCCGTTTTTATAGATAACGGTACGGAACCCTCCATGCGCGAGTCCGACTCGCACTTGGCTGATTTTTTATTTATGTTCGTTAACTGTAGCATAGGCTTAGGTACGATTAAGTCAACGAACTGGCATAGTTAGTTAAAAAAAAAATTACAAAAGGTTTATTAGATCGGTCACTAATGTAACTGTGGTGACGAAAATTTGTTCATGTTGTCCCTCATTAGGGACATAGGGCTCGTATAAAAGTTTTGCACTTGCCATGATCTTAAACGGCAACTTCTGGCCGAGACCGGCTTAGGCTACATCTGTCTCAACTTATCGCCTCTTTGTATTGCGGGTTTGGGGGGGGCGGTCCGGCATCCTACTGCCAGTAGATTGCCAGCGGAGACTATGTGGATAAGTGGTTATCCGATCTTCGGAGTAAGTATTCGCTTCGATCCATACAGATACAAATAATTTATTGTACCTACGAAACAACACATGACAATGGCCAGTGTTTGGCGTACAATAATGTTGATTCTATTGCATGTTATGTCATTGAATGTCTTATAGTATTTATAGTTATATCAACCATAGGTAGATGCCAAAAAAAAAGATGCTGCCTGCTGGCCTCGGATACCGGAGGATTTGGTCCCTTTTGCTAAAGCATATGACATCTACTCGTATTTCGACTTATAACAAAAGAAACCATTAAATATTACACACAAAGAAAAAAAAATACAGTTGTCGAGCAAAACATGTTCTATGTATTTAAGTATTTATATGTATATATCTATTATATATATCGTCGCCTAGTACCCACAACACAAGCCTTATTGAGCTTACTGTGGGACTAGGTTGATTTGTGTAAGATTGTCCCATAATATTAATTTAATATTTATATTTTAAAACAAGGGCACGGCCGAACCATCTTTTTCCCGAAGCCATTTAGGCCATTTTCGACCCCCCTCTAATTCTGTTATCGATAAAGCTAGAAGGCTGAAATTTCTGTGACCAAGAGGCCATAACACAAGGAAGATCCCAATATCATTGAATTTCACTATATACTTTAAGAACTATTGCAAGTCAAAATTCCTTAATTTTGTCACTGACTCACTGATTACGATCATCGTATATCTAAAATACTTCTAGCAGTCCCACAAGCTCCAAATTTTGAACACTTCTAACTTCTAGGGTTAACTCTTAGGCTATAAAGCCACTGAAAATTAAAACATACCGCAATATCAGTCGGGTTCTCTAGTTTTACAAACCGCACAGTTAACATTGTAATCCCATATAAATATATGCAAAAACAAAGTTATTATATTATTTTACTGTTGCTAAAAATTTAGCTTTTTTTTACACCACATAATTAGATAGTATTGGTTAGATACTAACAAAAAGAAATGAGATCCGATCAAAAACATTACATGTACAAAAATGCCAGTCTCGCAATGCAGTTCTCCTTCTTCAAAAAGTATTAAGATCGAATGTAAAACCAAGCCGGTGTGCCGGAGTTTAGTAACAACTTGTCATTGTGATCCATTGAATATTAGATGTCTATATTTTTATAATAAATAGAATTACTTGGCCATCGCACAGCACAAATAAATCATCTAATAATATTACATTATAGGTATAATATAATATGTACACATTAATAGGCCGGCTTGTGCTGTACGTTTAGCCATGTGATGGCGAGGTCATTATTTTTATTATAAAAATATAAACATCTAATATTCAAAGGATCACAATTACATGTTGTTAGTAAGCTCCGGCACACCGGCTTGGTTTTACATTATATCTCATTACTTTTTGAAGTAGGAGAACTGCGTTGCGAGGCTGGCATGATTGTACATTTTTGATGGGATACAATTTATTGTTTTAGAGATTTACATGTGCTTTCTTCTCTCTAGTGATTACTTGCCGAGTACTACCTAGCTAGGTAGATGTGTACCAGGCCAGTAATTTGTCCTAAGGGCACACCTTTAGGACAAATTACTGGCCTAGTGGCTTAGTGTCACATCATAACACTAAAATGCTCAAACTTGGTTGAGGCATATAGCGTGCGTACCTACCGCGTTTCTCAAAAAGTCCTCAGAGGGTCATGTTTCTGCGTTGAACAAACGTTAGCGGCATCTATATAACTCGATCAATGCGCCATCTGTTGGTAGGCGGCATGACTAGTGTCGAAGCGTAGTTGTATCGGTGCAAGCGGCTGCATTGTGTGCATTATGACACTACAAGCGTCATCTGTTGGCGAGTAGTGGTGATGGTGTTCTATTTAGTGAGACAAGGATACTCTGATGCTTCAATTAAATACTAAATTGTTTAATTAATAATACGCTATCAAAATATTTATTAAAATTATAATCATACGAGTTAAGTACAAATATGAAATTAGACAATTATATAATTGAAGTAACTTACTACCCTTTTTTCACTATGACGCAAGCATAGCTGAGTCGTAACCGCGCATGCTAAGCTGAAGCACGACGACATATTACTGCCTGCTCACTCGCTTTAAAAGGCTAGACAAATTTTTCATTTCGAGATTTGACGTATTGTATGTGGATTATTTTTTGGAAATTTCGGTTTTGGCTGTTGAATTGACTACGTAACGTGAATAAAAAGCTAAACCAGGCTGAGTAATTTTCCATAAAGTTTATGAAATATACTGTAATAACATTATTTATTTTAGATTTTTTTTGGATATTAGTAAATATTATGCTAAAATAAGATTAACATAACACCCACTGTTACAAACCTGATTGAGAAATTTTGCAAACAAAATGACGAGTGTTACCAATTATTTTTTAATAAAAGTGACAGTTTTATTTGAATTTTTTTTTAACTTTTGACAGTATCTGTGAGTAATCAAAATAATTTGTTTAGTGAAAAAAATATACCCTGAGGAAAATTCCAGTACAAACTATTAAGCATTTTGTACATTTTTGTAAAAATACTAAAATTGACATACTTTTTTTTTTGAAAAAATAGTGTTTTGTGTTTGTTATGACCTATATATACTACATCCCAGCAAAAGAATCATCGACTGAGGAATTCATGCGAGGTCTCCATACAACGACCCGGTAGAATTCCCACACTATAAAGCCTGAACAGAAATATATGATTATTGTCAAGAGGGCGCTATTATTCTCATTTATATCGCAACAGTTCAGTATGGTCATAGAGCGTATTTTTCTCTATGGTATAGTGACATCTTGATTTGCAGAGATGTGACTTATTTGAAATACTTACTTGTATTTAGAATGCAAATACAAAATGCAAAATACCTAGTTCCTATTTTGTATTTAAATACCTTTTTAAGAAAAGCATTTTGTATTTTATTTGAAATACTTTTTAGGACCCATTTTCTATTTTGAAAATACAAAATACTTTTTTTTGTAATTTCATATAATGTTGGTAGAAAGGATAGGTTTAACAGGTTATAGTTATATTGCTCCTACGTGGGTGATTGGTAGGACAGGACACCGCGTAACCAAGGGAAAAAGTCACTCATTCCTGACGATCTCGTCATTTTGTAATGGAGTAGTCGTCTGTTTTGAAATGGAGAGTTAAGATAAGTATGGAAATTATCATCCTCTTAGCGTTTGTCACGGCTTGGCGAACTAATCACATGAATTGGCATAGACTAGTTTTTACAAAAGCGACTACCATCTGACCTTCCAACCCAGAGGAGAAACTACGCCTTATTGGGATTAGTTCCGGTTTCCGCGGGATGTTTTCCTTCACCGAAAAGCGACTGATAAATATCAACTGATAATTCGTACATAAGTTCCGAAAATCTCAGTGGTACAAAGTCGGAATTCGATCCCGAGACCACCAGATTAAAAGTCGGACGTCTTATCGCCAGGATAAACCGCGCTTATAAGCAAGGATTTTATAATAAATAGTGTTAAATAGAAATCCATTTTTGTACCGAATTTACATTGAAACTAAAATAAATTATACATACTTGGAAAGTAAATTCCCTGGAACGGAAATGAATGACATTGGGATCTATATACATAAATATACACTATCAGAGCATGAAAAGACTCTAAAAAGTATTTTAACCATTTACCTACAAAACAAATTAGTGGCACACAAAACTCACCTCTAGTTAAAATTTGATTAACATTTGCTTTATATTTATTGATTAAAATGGCAATGCTATGACTATGACATAATTATGATCACGGGCAGACGGACATGACGAGATAAGGGTTCCGTTTTTTCCATCGTGGCGACGGAATTCTAAAAAGCATTTGCATTTTAAAAAGTATTTTGAAAATACCTATTTTGTATTTAGTATTTGAAATACAATTTTGCTAAGTATTTTGTAATTTGCATTTTAAATGGTAAATCATGAAAGTATTTGCATTTTGTATTTAAATACTTTTTATAAACAATTTTGTACATCTCTGTTGATTTGTTTACCTGTCAGCTCTGATGTTTATTTAAAAATGTTTCACAGCGAAGTAGTTTCATTTCCCGAGCGAATTATTTACAGCAGTTTATTATATACACTGTTTACAATGTTTCGCTCTTGACTATGGATAATTTTGGGATCTTTTTATCGTTTATTATTTAACATTCAACAGTTTATTATTATTCAAATAAACCGCCTCAATAGCACTGACAACTGTGACAACCATCACATGCACTCACACATGCATATCATTCTGTCATTAAAATTATTGCGAGTGTAAGAAATTAGTTCAAATGAAATTCCGCAACATGGCGCGTGATCATATATTTCTGGTCAGGCTTTACATACAAAAAAAAATGTCCCGTCACTTAAGTACGTTTATACTACTAGCGCTCCCGTTTCAACCGCAGTAAAATTTGGCAACCACAATAACTAATTTGACTGGAACTACATTGGGAGCCAGCGCCGACGTGCTTCGCACCACAGGCATCAGGCTTGTTTATTCCGCTGGAGAATACTGCGCGCCCGTTTGGCTCAATAGCTCGCATGTGGAGAAGGTCGATGTCCATTGTCCAGCTGCGGAAAACCATGCGCTGCATTTCTGGTACCATCCAGTCTACTCCAATAGAATGGCTGCCAACTCTAAGCCATATACCCCCACCTCACCTTAGGAGACAACAATCCTTACTAAACGAAGCCGACAAAATTACTGCTAACCCAGAGCTGCCAGTTTCCTCAGAGTTTTTCGGGCCCCCTAAGACACGCTTAATATCTCGTCATCCACCATATGACACGGTACAGGAACTGAAAGAGTGTAATTTCAGTTTAAAGGACAAATGGAGAGAGTACTGGATTACTAACTTGCCTAGCCTACTAGGCTCAGTTCAGCTATGATCCTACTCAAAAACCCCAGGGTTTCTCTGCTCCGAGACGGGAATGATGCCAACTAAACAGGCTGCGAAGTGGGCACGGTCGATCTGGCGCTTTCATGTTTAGGTGTGGCTGGCGCGATTCTCCGAAGTGTGACTGTGGGGCACCTGTACAGTCTATCCACCACATTGTCCATGAATGCCAAATAAGGAAATACCCTGGAGACTGACTTACTATCATTAAGCGAAAACGCAGAACATTGGGTGAAGAACCTAGATATTAATTTGTAAATTACAGTTGTTTTGTAAAGCGACCCAGACATGCCATACGATTAAATAAAATAAACAAACATCATAAGACGCATGATTATACTTTCATTCTGTACTTGAATGAAAACCTACGTGCAGTCAATACCGTATTAGAATAGTTAGTATGAATCTATAGTATGAAGAACATTCACTGAATACATACGCCTCGTTCGTATTAACTGTTTTGTAATTTTCAGACTTGAAGCTGATTTGACCGGTATTGTAACTTTTTGGCTTTGCACCGACTTTAAACTTATCAGTTTGTAACGCATATAAATAATATAATTATTTTAATGTATCCTTTTTGAAGTCGGTTTACCTTTTTTTTTGTATAAAGATTTTATAGTTTATACAGTGTTAGTATGTCTCACTAAAGTTTAAATTCAATATATTCAATACAACGACGGTGGCAAATTCGCCTGATAGTAAGCTAAGCAGTATCATTGACTTGTACTCATAGCAGAGCTTGAATTTGAAAAAAATGTGCGCATCGAGAAAAGGTTGTGAATTTTTGGCCATGGATAGGGTGCCCCACGATGATTTTTTTTTAGTAAGTATTGGAGGCCTGTAAAATTTTTGGACCTTCACGTCAAAATCAGGGGTCCCGTGCAATGTGTTATTACTCTCTGGTTAAGGCTGCTAGGGGTTGTGTGGTATCATTTCCGTATAAAACAGACATGCAGAATTCATTTTTGATAATAAAAAAGTAAAAATCGAAACTGAAAAAAAAGCTCTGGGGAGAGGAAAAACACTTAAAAGAATATTATTTTTTAAGAACGTTATATAACTAATAAATATCATTTATTTTTAAATACAAAAATATCACAAAGCATATTTAATGCAGTTTATAAATATATACAATTTTAACCCTTTTACTAGACAAAAAGTACTTACGCGAAAAAAAATTGTCCGCGTCGTGGTGTAGGGTAATTGTGCTCCTTTTCGTCCTCGATTCGTGCTCGATTTTGCCAGCTTTGTGATGCAAAAAGAATATCTTAAAGTACCCTTACTTAAATGTATTATATTTCATTTTATAGCTTATATAGTCTAGTTTATGTTAATATTACGCGATAATTATCCATACTTGCGAGATTTTGTATAAAAAATATTATTTGAAAAAGTGGGGTATTCGTTAGTTTTCGTCCATAAATGTCAGTTTTCCGTCCTGGGCTCTGCTAGTTTTCGTCCACTGAGTAGGGTGATTATTTCTGAAAATATCCACTTAATCAAAAAATTATAAAACAAACCTCAATGTTATTTTTAAAGTCCTATCGATTGATGTGCAACATGATGATTATTGGTAAAAAAAAATTGTTATATGTATGGAAAACCCCTTGTGGCTCCCCCCTAAAAAAAATCTTTTCAGCAATTTTACTACAATACTAAGTAGGGGTATACAAAATACACCTTCTGTTATAATTTCATCAATATTAGTTATAGTCTCCAAATAAAAAATGGCCATGGCATACGGACGAACTACGGACATGACGAAACTATAAGGTTTCCGTTTTTGCCATTTTGGCTACGGAATCCTAAAAACTAATGATAGTAAGGATTAACACCATGTTTTTTTATTTCCGTTAATATTAGCATACAGTTAGGTACGATTAAGGAAACGAAATGGCGTAGTTAGCTTTTATAAATTTGTTTTTTCCATAGAAGTATGTATTGTTAAATCGATCACGGTATTATATTTAACTCAACCAAACAATCGAATATTATAACTAAGGCATTTTATCACCAAACAATGATATTGTAGGCCTTTAATGTTAACCACTGTCACTGCTTGTACTATAAAGCCTTGGCCAAACAGCAAGCGTGGCGCAGCGCCGCGGTCGCGCGGCGCGACCTGCCGTGCGACGACATATCGCCTGACTTCCTGTCACTGACTTTGAATAGAACTTCATACGCGAACGTACTGCTGCGGCCTGCGGTCGGGTTCCAACTTGTTTGTACCTTAGCCTTGGCCAAACAGCAAGCGTGGCGCAGCGCCGCGTCTGCGCCGCGTGACGCCGAAGCGATGACTGTTCAAACAGGGCGCGCGCGGATCGCGCCGGCCTCGCGCTCTCAACACGCCCTCATTGCGCGCGCGTGAACACGGCGCGGCCGCGCGCGATGCGGACGTGACTCGCTCATTCCTTCCGAAGCCAAGATTATTTTTTCGAAGAGAAGATATTTTTTTCTATATCCATAATCACAATCACAGTATATTGCTACGCTCGCACGACGCACCGCGCTGCCTAACGTCCGACTGATGTGACCCAGCGCGGCGCAGCGTGCCGCCGCGCAGCGCTACGCCCGCGCCGCGTGGACGCGGGGGGCCGCGCGGCGCGGGGCGCGACAGAAGCGGGGCGCGGCGCCGGCGGGACGCAGTCTGTTTGACGTCGCTAACCTGTTAACATGTGCCGCGGTCAATTCAACCCGGAGTAGCCATGTCTGCCGTTTTCTTTACAAAGCAAGTCTGCCGATTTTTGCGGGGGAGGGGAACGTCAAGTGTATTCTGTGGCTATTCGTACGTAACGTACAAATAGGTGTAAGCATGACCACTGGTCATATGTTTTCGGCAAAGGGGAACGCCTGTCAATGGCGACTCCGGTTGGTTGAATTCTCTAAGGGTCGTGCATTACCCGGAAAGGTTTCCGATTGGTTCCGATCAGATCCGAAGGTTATGCGACTATTTAAAAAAGTTGCTTTTTTCATAGTAATCAGATCAAAACACGAGACTTCCTTTTTTCGGATATTTGTTCAAATATTTAACAGCGCATGTTTTTGTTTGTTTGTTTTCGTGTGGTTTTAATTGCCGGTAAATAGATAAAGGTGATGTGATAGTGCTTAGTGAAAATAACGGATAATATTCATTGTGAAAGATGTATGGGTGTGTGTGCGTGTGTGTGTGTACGGACGATGGCAATGGCACGATCACAAAGCTTTCTTTTGAAGTGAAATAAGCAGAGCACGCCATAGTATGGAGGTTATAATTGTTATTCTACTACCATTTGGTCATTCTAATGTTAATTATAGTTTTGTCTTCTCACAAATAACTCGTATATTAAGGATAACAATGCAACAGAAGAGCTAGTTTTAGTCTTTGCTCAAGTCATTTAAATGTTTTGTTTATTACATTTATTTACGTAACATTATATGAGGAATGGACTGAAACTAAAGTGTGTAGGTAATCAAATATAATATTACCATACTACTATATACTATAATATTACGTATTAATTAAGTATTTTGAAGTAAAATAACCATTAGAAATATTTACCTAGCTGTCTGGATTTCCGGGATCAGGTGGTCGCAAAACTGAAATTTATACCAAATTGCTCTGCTAGTTTTGGTCCACAAAGTTTATATATTAATTATATTCTAAAACTTTAATCTCCACTTAAAATATTGTACAATTAACTTTAAAATAGATAATTCATGCCAAACATATTTAGTGCACTGCCTAAATCATTAATAAAACTCATCATAAACTTTTCCCGCCACAAGTTTTTTTCTTCATTGCGATGACATTTGCTAGGGCCGAATTCGAGGCGGCTATTAATGTTTTATTTTTAAAGGCACTATTTGTCAAATTACTTTTTTATGATAGTAGAATTGTTTCTTAGATATTATGGATCGCAACAAGACCAAACTTCCGCAGGAAAATTCATTTACGTTCAAGTTTTCTCCATATATTTGTAGCAGAACCATCAGGTGGACGGAAACTGACTATGGACGGGAAACGAGCACAATCACCCTATATGTTTTCTCCATTATATTATAAGTATGGAAAATCAATAAGAAACGTGAACATCCGGAGCGAATTGACCTTAAAATGTATTTCTTATTATTAGTCAATTTTGCTCAGAATACAAAAACTCTATTACAATTAAAAAACACATATTTCCTTATACTAACTAAACTAACTTAAGTATTAATCGTTATAATTGGAACAAATGTGTATTTTAATTCTCTTTTTCATTTCTGCATTTTGTAGAAGGTATACTGAGCAAAAATAACTAATAATAAACAATACATACGAGTATGTACATTTAAGGTAAATGCGCTACGGATGTTCACGTTTCACATTGATTTTCGATACTTATTTACTATGGAGAAAACATATACAACACGACGCGAATGATTTTTTTCACGTAGTTTTTGTATTGTAAAGGCCTTAAAATTGTATATATTTAAAAACTGCCTTAAATATGCCTCCTTATAACTTTTTTTTATTCACAAATAAATGTTATTTATTACTTATACAACGTTCTAAAAATAATATTGTTTTGAGTGTTTTTCCTCTTCGCAGAACTTTTTTTTAAATACTTATGGATTTTTACTTTATTAATATCAAAAATAAATTCTGCATGTCTGTTTTAAACGGAAATGATACCACATAACCCCTAGCAGCCTTAACCAGAGAGTAATAACCTAATAACATATTGCACGGGACCCCTGATTTTGACGTGAATGTCCAAAAATTTTACAGACCTCTAATACTAAAAAATATTCATCGTAGGGCAATCCATGCTCAAAAATTCAAAACTTTTTCTCGATGCGCACAATTTTTTCACTTTTGTACTGAGAGAAAACCCTACTATCATGATGATTCATGTTACATTTGTATTAAGCATTTAGTTAGGTTAATTATGACCCAAATTACATTACAAATAGAAATGTTGTCATAAACCTTTTTTGTTTGTGTAGAAGTAAGCTAATAGGTATAGTTTGGCAAGATTAGAGTCTGTCTCACTTCAAGCATAGACAGAGAGAATCATACTGTATTTTTCTTACGCTCGTACCCTCACCCATGAAGTTAAATACAATCTGGAGGTCATACTTCGACCACAAAGTGAGGCCGAAAGAGAGGGTAATGTAGGGGGCTGCATCTCATTCTAAGTAGAGTGACCATATGTACTATGATGTATGTGGGATTGGGATAGTATGAAGATAAATATAAAATTAAATATGCTTGTCGTCTAGTAAGTATTGTCCAGAAAGAGAAGTCTCATAGTTCATATGGGAACTTATACATTCTACTGACTGTAGTGGTGACTTAAGAGTATGTAGCGTAGATATATGTAGCTTCTATCTTATAGAAGTATGTAGCGTAGGGATCTTAAGAATCAAATTGGTATACAAAGATATATTGGCATTTTACGGGGAAAATAGACATTAATACTTACATGGGCTTATTAAATCATACGCGGGGCTAATGTTTTCATCTATTTTCATATAAATTTTCATTGGAAATTGCATAATTTGGATAAATATTCAAGAAAAACATTCTCTATGGGAGATAGGAGATTATCGAACAAGGTCATTTAAGCATAGGAATTTGGTCTTTAAAATAGTATGAACTAAAGGATCAAAAAGGTTCAAATTGGCTTAAATCAATCTAACGAAACTACCACAAGGCGGACGTTTCGAACCTCTCTGACGTCACGAGGGTAGATAGCGTTTATATACATAATTTTAATGCTATATAAGGGAAGGGCGTACCGTAGGGAATGACTTTGCCTCCGACCAGAGCTGCGAACACCATGACTCCAACCAGATCTACGAGCACTTCGCCTTCGGACTACGGGACTTCACCTGACTTCTGCCGCTGAATAGAGCTACAAGCACCGTGCTACTAGAGTCAGTCATAAGGAGCTGGCCACTTCAGATACGTTGACGCAATAATAAGAGCAGAGAACCCCTTTAATTAGTTTACTATTTTAAACTTATTGCTAGATCCAGGCATCTGGCAGCTATTTATCGGAGGACGTCAGAGTGACAGACCAGCAAAATATTTCAGTTATTAGGTAAAAACTGTCGAAGCCTATCGCTAATATAATAACAAAAAAGTAAAAACATTGCGTATCGCTACGGAAAACAGTAGGTAGGCGACAAACAATACATTAACGTAACGTCATTTTGCAATATTTTCCCCAACAAAAACTCCTGAAAATTATATAATTTCATTAATTACATGATACTGCACTGCACCAAACCTAGAACTGTAAGATATTTATTTCTTACAACTCGTTTACATAACACCGATGAACAATTGCCAGATGTCCGCGTCTTAAAATAGGGGATAGTAAGTGTAGCAAACTAAAACTAAGTAAGTACAGGGGGTTCGTGGCTCTCACTATTGCGTCATATCTGATGTGGACAGTTCTCCGACTTTAATATACTTAAAGGTAAATAAAGAAAACATCAATAACATTAAACTGCTCAATGGTTGACTGGAAGAGATCTCTTCCATGTACAAATATTGTATATTCTTCCTGTTTTATTTTTCTTTGTTTAATAAAGTATATTTTAACGGCCTCCTAGCCTAGTCGGTAGTGACCCTGCCTATGAAGCAGGAGGTCCCGGGTTCGAATCCTGGTCAGGGCATTTATTTGTGTGTTTATCACGGATATTTGTTCCTGAGTTATGGATGTTTTCTATGTATTTAAGTATTTATATGTATATATCTATTACATATATCGTCGTCTAGTACCCACAACACAAGCCTTATTGAGCTTACTGTGGGACTAGGTTGATTTGTGTAAGATTGTCCCATAATATTTATTTATTTATTTATTATACTGCCACTAAGTACTACAATTTTTTGTATGGCCTTGTGCCATTTTAGGACCCTTTCGAAAGGGCCTAAAAAGACCCGCGGGCCACTCCTGTCCTGTGCAAGTAATACTTAGGATCAGACCATGTACTTATGTACATTTCTGTAAAAACATCGCAGCTTGCCGACATCATAGTCACCCTATTGTTTGACAATCTTAACTTGTTGTTAAATCGTAAAATTGAATGATTGTGGATTACGGGTGAAAGGAAAATCTACTTTATTATAAAGTCTCACCCCTGAACCCTTTTACGCAACATATCTTGACCATTTTTACTTAAAAATGTTGTTACGAAATGTTCGGCGTCATTTGAAATAATATCAGTGACATGACATATTATGTCAGTGATGGGACTGATGGGATGGGGATACCAGACCGTATTTTAAATATTACAAAACTATTACTACTATCTGCAATATTAATTGCAATTCTTTAATTGAATGAATGAATAATAATTACGTCGTAAAAAAATTCAAAGCAGCTAAAAGGGAACAAAGTATTAATTCAAATCTTGCAATAAATTATTATAAGTAGGAAGTAACTTCTAGTGTGTTACTAAAATAAATGTAGATAAATAAAACCACATTGGTAAGTTTCATAAGTTGGCAGCATTGTGCGAGTGAGACACCGCCCCCTACATTATGCTCTCTATCGGACCGTTTTTAGGGTTCCGTAGTCAACTAGGAACCCTTATAGTTTCGCCATGTCTGCCCGTCCGTCCGTCCGTCCGTCCGCGGATAATCTCAGTGACCGTTAGCACTAGAAAGCTGAAATTTGGTACTAATATGTATATCAATCACGCCGACAAAGTGGTAAAATAAAAAGTGGAATTTTTTTTTATTAGGGTACCTCCCCTATACGTAAAGTGGGGAGTGATTTTTTTTTTTCATTTCAACCCTAACGTGTGATATATTATTGGATAGGTATTTAAAAATGAATAGGGGTTTCCTAAAATCATTTTTCGATAATGTAAATATTTTCGGAAATAATCGCTCCAGAAGTAAAAAAATATGCGTCCCCCCCCCTCTAACTTTTGAACCATAAGTTTTAAAAATATGAAAAAAATCTCAAAAGTAGAACTTTATAAAAACTTTCTAGGAAAATTATTTTGAACTTGATAGGATGAATAGTTTTTGAAAAAAAAATACAAAATAATTTCTGAACTAAGTTTGTAATTTAACCGTATAAGCAGGTGTTTATTGTACCTGTAATTTCTACAAAATTACAATGAAATGACGTGCTTTCAAATAAAGTAAAAACGGTGAAAATCGGTTCACGCAATAAAGAATTATCCCATAAAAATCATCTTCCATACTTTATGCTCGCGCGCAATAGTTTACTTAATTTGCCGATAGATGTCGCTGTACGTGGAACTCTCATATCATATCCTACATGGCGGTGTTATTAACTCTTAAGTGGGGACACTTACTGTGACGGACGGAAAACTACGGAACCCTACAGTGAGCGTGGCCCGACACGCTCTTGGCCGGTTTTATTACTTTTTACTAGTGACTTATGAACGACTGTTTTGCTCGGTAATAAGGTTCAACTGTGGTTAGGGAAATATAGTAAAAGTACTATCCGGATTGTCTTCTGATTCGTGCCCTCACCACGAAAAACCGGCCAGCAACATGTCGGGCCAAGCTCAGTGTAGGGTTCCATATTTGTCGACCCGTCATAATACACCCACTTCAAAAGGTCGTCATTCTACTATGAAAAAATAAATTTTTGCGATAACTTAAATATGGCTCTACCGATTTTATTCAATATAGTTTTCATTGAAAGTATGTACTTATACTTCTTAGGCCTCACGTTCAAAAGTTAGACCCTACCTCAAGACACATTTTTTTTAATTTTGGGAGCCATTATTTTCGAAAGTATTGACTGTAAAAATCAAAGGCTGAAGGGTTGACTGGAAAAGATCCCTTAAGGGATAAGTCCGCCTTTGTACAAATATTATGTATTCTTTCTGTTGTATTTTTCTTTGTTGTACAATAAAGTATTATTCTACTACTATTACTACTACTATCAGAAAATGACTGTAAAGACTTTTTGGAAGATCTATCCAAAGACACCCTTCACGTTGAAAGAAAGAAATTCACCCCCACTTCATGTGTACGGAAGGTGGGTACCTTCCGTACACATGAAGTGGGGGTGAAAAACCGTTTTGCCTGCGTGACTAATACTAACGATCACTGAACTAAGGCTCGGACGGACAGACAGACCGACAAATGGACATTGCGAAACTATAAGGGTTCTTAGTTGACTAAGGAACCCTAAAACGGGGTGAGTAATAATAGCTTATTACTTCTACTGGTACTGCATGTTTTGGTTAGCCAGACTTGGTATAGTGGTAATTTTTGAAGATGTCGTAATCTTACTAAGGAATTCTATCGACAATACCAACTGACATCTTAAAAAAATCGTACTATACACGGTGCTCGTGAGCATTGCGAGAGATTTTAACCACGAATTCCTAAGGTCATAAGGAGTAATAAATGTTATATGAATTTAGGTCAATTTCGCCAAAAAATTGGGTTTTATTTTCGATTTTTTAAATGCGTTTGAACATGAAAACATAAATGTTATTGGTAAAACTGTCGATTAAAATAAATTAGTACATTTTTTTTCGTAAAAAATAGTTTACGTAAAGTATTCCTTGGCACTTTGATATCTGTCAATAAGAATGTCTAGACTAGACCCCATAAAGGGTGAATTCACCATCAAAAAACGTTTTGCACTGAGTCACAATAAAAAATGTTTTTTTATTTAATTGGTACTAACTCTGAAACTAGGCGAATTCCAGAAAAGTTTATACGACATTTTAGTCTCCAATTATGATCAGGAATGCACTGTTAAAATCTCTCAAGCACCGTGTATATGAAATTTTTATAAGTACGTAGCATTATTTCCATTTGTCGTTAATTCCATAAACGCTATATAAACAACTACCTACCTAAATAAGTAGGTATAGACACCTGTAAATTTTTCTAAATCATATGTGGTCTATGAATTTTGGTAGTAGATAGATATCTATATGGTAGTATATAGGTAATACCTAACTAATACCTACGTACGAGGGTTGTTCCGTTAATAGTTAGTCAACGGCGTACTATTAACTGTATTCATTTAATTTTACTGTAGCTTAAAGGCAAATTTCATTACAAACTTTTTGGTATAAATGTCACTGGCCAGTGACAATCAGTATTTTTTTTATGAAATCAGAAAAAAACATGTCTGTCACTTTTTGTTCGTTTGTTCGCAAAAATGGAGCTAACGCGGGAAGCATTTCGTGCTATGATATATTATGATTATAAACGAGGGCTAACATACAAGGATTCTCATGAAAATTTAACTAGTGTTTTTGGGACATTATCCCCATCTCTTGCCACTGTCAGTTACTGGTTCCGTGAATTTAAGCGTGGGCGGAGCGACATCAAAGATGAGCCTCGACCGGGGCGACCGCCAACGGCAGTTACTCCAGAAAATGTTATCAAGGCGGAGTGGTTAATAAAGGAATCTCGAAACATTACCCACCGAGAGATTCAGGACGAACTGAAGATTGGATCCCGGGCAGTTTCTACCATTTTGCATGACCACCTTCAAGTTCGGAAGGTTTCGTCTCGGTGGATACCACATTTTCTCACACAGGAGCAAAAAGATAGTCGTGTCGATTGGTGCAAATATATGTTGAAGAAATTCGATAATGGCGATTCTCAACAAGTGACCTACATTGTGACATCTGACGAATCTTGGATATATAGTTACGACCCATTTACAAAACAGCAATCAACACAATGGGTCTTTGAAGAAGATGTTTTACCTACTAAAGTAGTTCGCGGCCGAAGCGTCAACAAAAAAATGGTTGCTGTTTTTTTTCGACGCAGTGGACCTGTAGCCGTAATTCCACTTGAAGATCGCAAAACAGTTACCAGCCAATGGTACAGTGAAGTTTGCTTGCCACAGGCCTTCCAAGAGCTGAACGTCAGTCGTCCAAGTACTGGAACTCGGGGCATCATTTTTCATCAAGATAATGCTCCGGCTCACACGGCTGCCAGAACCATGGACTTTTTGAGCAAATCAGGTGTGCAACTACTACCACACCCTCCGTACAGTCCTGACCTGGCTCCGTGTGATTTTTTTCTGTTCCCCACCTTAAAAAAAATATTACGTGGACGACGATTTTCGACGGCGGATGAAGCAGTGGACGAATTTAGGCGACTTTTTTTTGACCTTCCGCAAGAACAGTTTTTTTCCTGTTTTGAAAGCTGGTTCAGCCGAATGCATAAGTGCATTAATGTAGCAGGGGAATACTTTGAAAAGTTGTAAATAAAGTTTTATTATATTCCTTATAGTTTTTGTTTAACTAAAAATTTTCAGAATAGCCCTCGTATAGGCACATACCTATCAATATTCATATACCCCAGTAACTTTTTAAGAATCCTTTTTATCTTATAACTAGCCTTTTCCCGCGGCTTCGCCCGCGTACTATAAGTACTCAAAAAGGATACGATACCCATGTTGATTTTCAGACTTTGTGACCACATTTATTGCCCCTTTTAGGGGTTGAATTTTCTAAAAACCTGAAACACGTGTTTACTCATTTATCGTTTGGAATACTCCTGTGAAGTTTCGAATAAAATAGTCTAACAAATCTTGATTCGCGATACAAATTTTGGACCCCCATTTTACACCCTTAGGGGAGAATTTTGAAAAATCCTTTCTTAGTGCACCCCTAGACCTTATAAGGAACCTACGTGCCAAATTTGGAATCTCTAGAACCAGCGGTTTGGGCTGTGCGTTGATATGTCAGTCAGTCAGTCAGTCAGTCAGTCAGTCAGTCAGTTTCTTCTTTTATATATTTAGATTACAGCTCGTGTAAAGTTGCCCGTTGTACCTACTAATAGTGAATATTTTATTTACTTTTTTAATTGCTTCCTAAATATGTTAAAAGAACATAATTTTAAAATTAATAGGTGATCGTTTTCTTCCATAGTTTTATATTTAAAAAACCGGCCAAGTGCGTGTCGGACCACGCATAATGGAGGGTTCCGTACCGGCTATCGAAAAAACTAGTATCGCAAGGTCGTATCTGCTTATGTACGTAGTTTTTTGGACATATCTCAAAAACGTCTAAACCGATAATGTTCAAAATAATTTTCGTGGAAAGAATATTCATACGTATCTTCTTGAATTGTTTCATAATTTTTGGACTTACGGTTCAAAAGTTACAGGGGGGACACAACTTTTTTGACTTTCGGAGTGATTATTTCTAAAAATATCTACTTAATCATAAAGTGTTCATAAGAACTTCAATGTTATTTTTCAAGACCTATCGATTGATATGAATCATGTTGATATTTGGTAGAAAATTTTTTTTGACAATTAGTCACATGAAGTAGTTATATGCCCCCTAAAAATTTTTTTTTCTACAATTTCAAAAGTACAGAAGTAAGTAGCGGCACATAAAATACACCTTATGTTCAAAGATAAAGATACGTCTCATAGTTTCCGAGTAAAATGGCTGTGACATACGGACGGACGGACGGACAGACGGACATGACGAAACTATAAGGGTTCCGTTTTTGCCATTTTGGCTACGGAACCCTAAAAAGGCTTCTTAAAATGCTTGCCAGGTATTAATTCAGTTGTCAATATAATTATTTGATACCTGTAAAAAAAAGCATTACAAGGGCTGCTACTTATATATCCGGAATCCGAGATTCGAAGGCAAAATTTGAACTTTTTTACTGATACTGGCCGCAATTTTATTTTTCTCAAACATACTCCGAAATATAGTCTGGCCAGCCAACGAACGCAGTAGCAATGTACAGCGAACAAAAGTATGACATGACAACACTAAGAATCAGTGAAAAAAGCAGCAATGATCATCAAATTTTATGTTTTTAATTTTAGTTGGTATTTCCGCCCCTTTCATTTGGTGACATTTACGGTGTGTAAAAAGGAGACGGATATATTTCGTCTTATCTGTCATCAACTGCAACATATAATCTGGTTGAGGCAATTGACATATGCCTTAAAAGTGAATTTAAATTGAATTGGGAACGTTGCAGGAGTTCTATCTCACTCGCGCTTAAGATGAGAGAGTGAAATGCACTAGAAACAAATTCAATGTGAATTTAAATGTTCGTAATGAAAAACGGTGTCTCATCACAAAGGGTTGCCACATGTACGTATTTTGAATTTGCCGCGCGTTTCTACTGACAGAAATGGTTTGCCAGACTATATATGCGTTAAAGACCTGTTACACATTACTTTTTTTAGTGTCCTAACTAGCATCCTAATTTAGGATCCTAACTTTTATCAATAGTAAATTTACTTGCTAAATGCGGTTAGACTTGACTAAATTTAGAAACTTAATCATTTAGGAAGCTAACTAGGACAAGTGTAACAGGGCTTTTAATGTAACGAAATGAAGACATAAAGTTGCTCATATAAGGCTCCTTACATAAAGGCCCTGTTACACTTTACTTTTTTTAGTATCGTAGTAATTAGGATCCTAACTAGTTTTCATAGTAAATTTACTTGCTAAATGCGGTTAGACTTGGCTAAATTTAGAAACTAAATCATTTAGGAAGCTAACTAGGACAAGTGTAACAAGCCTTTTAAGATTAGACTGACATAGGAAATATTAGATACAGCTAACGACCACTCTCTCTGTAAGCATACTTGCGACACTAAAATTAAAAAAACAAAAAAACAATAAACAAAATCTATGGTACTATATTTTTAAGCAGTTAAACATGGTGCTCGAAGAGCTTTTTCAAATGTCAAGTTTAAAAAATAAAGAAGGCGGCAATTTAAAAATTTTTCTTACATTAAATAAATAAAATAAATAATAAATAAATATTATGGGATCAATCTTACACAAATCAACCTAGACCCACAGTAAGCTCAATAAGACTTGTGTTGTAGGTACTAGAGGACGATATATGTAATAGATATATACATATAAATACTTAATGCCCTGACCAGAATTCGATCCCGGGACCTCCTGCTTCGTAAGCAGGATCACTACCGACTAGGCTAGGAGGCCGTTAAATTGTTTGAGAAAAGCACTATACAATCCTTGTCCGGAACAGGGATTACAGGGCTCGCTTTATCCGGCCTCGTCTACGACTACCACAATATCTACCGAATCTGGCCGTCTATCACAATCTCGTCCTGCAATCCCTTACTTCACGGCCTCTGCAGTAATGTACTATTTATTATGTGCGTTAGTCTTTTGTTTTTTGCGGGTTTAAAATGTCATATCGTTTCAAAAATGGAACTCACTCGTGAAAATATTCGTGCTTTAATAACGATTTTCGGCGTCAGTGCAATTAACTTACCAATTGTTTTTTGGTATAATGATGCTACTGGTGGGAACCTTTAATTGGCTCTCTGTTACTTACCAATATAGCTACACTATTATTATTAGCTGTTGGTTCCCCGAATAAATAAATAAACTTCGACTTTCAGTAAGTAATAAAGCTCCATCGAAAACCACTGTGTATGGTGTATCACTGGTTTAGTGAGTTCAATCGTGGACGTAGTATGCTCACGGACGAAGTTAAGGAAGGTCGCCCGATATCGGTCGTTGTACTTACCACAAAATATTGAAGCTGTGCGAAACTTATAATTTATAATGCATGACCATCATGTTACGTATGGCGAGATAGAGGCGTACGTATGCCTCTGGGCATATGTATGACGAGCATTAATAAGATATTGCATGAACATTTAGCGGTAAAAAAAATTGTTCGCGTTGGATCCCACATAACTTACCTAATGATCAAAAAGAGGCTCGCGTCGAATGGTGCCAGAAAACTTGAAAACATATAACTATGATAACTCAAAAGCTGTTTATAATATATACACAGGTGATGAATCCTGGATATATGCGTATATGATCCCGAAACTAAACAACAATCAACAGTGTGGGTGTTTCAAAATGAGCCAAACCCTACGAATGTAACTCGTGCAAAAAGCACCTTGAAGCAAATGGTGGCGTGCTTTTTTGGTATTAATGACAATGTGGCTACAGTGCCACTAGAGAATCGTAAAACGGTTAATACGGAGTGGTATACGACCATTGGTTTGCCGGAAGTATTTGAATAAATACGTAAAAACAACCAGCGACGCAGAATCATTCTTAACCATGACAATGCCAGCTGTCTTACATCTAATAAAATAAATATGAAATACAATATCATTAATAGGCAATGATATTTACTATGGATGGGTTATGCTCTAACAAAATTATACTATTATTTCATAACCTAGTGTTATGTTTATCTATTTTGACAATCATAACGTCTTTGTCACTCTCATTGTTAGAAAATTACAGTTCGTCTCTTTCTCACGCGGGTGGCGGGAACTCATTGGCACGTCCCCATCTCATGCTGACCGGTGCGCGACTAGCGTCAATTGTTTTAAATCACTCATTTTAAGTGCTCCACTTTTGAAGCGTGTATAACCCATCTGAGTTAATAGGTACATCTTGTGTAAGTGTAGGTATGAAATTCAAATTCATGCGAATTTGTCCATAGGATGGAGCCACGAAAATTGAAGCGGTATAAAGTTGGAGACATCTTTCCTGACTAAGCTTAGCATAAAACTTGGTTTAAAGTTTAAAAAAGCCGTTTAAATTAAGTTCAGAAATGAATAATGCAAATGCTGAAGCATTCATTCCTTTACGTCTTCTTGGACAGTTAAGCAATAAGAAATGGTTGATTAATTTTTCGTGGAGGTTTGGATTTAAATTTACTTATTTCATAAATGTACAGGTACGTGACATGTACGTGGTCTATATAGACCATCACGGACTGTTTTGTATACATTTTTAAGATGTATAATACTGTGGTACTTACATTATTTTGATCTATATCTTAGGACTCGGCCAGCGTTTGCAATGTAAGCGCAAAAAACCGGCCAAGAGCGTGTCGGGCCACGCTCAGTGTAGGGTTCCGTAGTTTTCCGTCCGTCACAGTAAGTGTCCCCACTTAAGAGTTAAAATAACACCGCCATGTATGATATGATATGAGCGTTCCACGTACAGCGACATCTATCGGCAAATTAAGTAAACTATTGCACGCGAGCCTAAAGTATGGAAGATGATTTTTATGGGATAATACTTTATTGCGTGAACCGATTTTCACCGTTTTTACTTTATTTGAAAGCACGTCATTTCATTGTAATTTTGTAGAAATTACAGGTAAAATAAACACCTGCTTATACGGTTAAATTACAAACTTAGTTCAGAAATTATTTTGTATTTTTTTTCAAAAACTATTCAACCTATCAAGTTCAAAATAATTTTCCTAGAAAGTTTTTATAAAGTTCTACTTTTGAGAATTTTTTCATATTTTTAAAACTTATGGTTCAAAAGTTAGAGGGGGGGGGGGGACACATTTTTTTTAACTTCTGGAGCGATTATTTTCGAAAATATTTACATTATCAAAAAATTATTTTAGTAAACCCCCATTTATTTTTAAATACCTATCGAACAATATATCACACGTTGGGGTTTAAATGAAAAAAAAAACACTCGCCACTTTACGTATAGGGGAGGTTCCCTAATAAAAAAAAAAATCCATTTTTTATTTTACCACTTTGTTGGCGTGATTGATATACATATTAGTGCCAAATGTCAGCTTTCTAGTGCTAACGGTCACTGAGATTATCCGCGGACGGACGGACGGACGGGCAGACATGGCGTAACTATAAGGGTTCCTAGTTGACTACGGAACCCTAAAAACGGGTTTATTTACGACATCACATTAGAAACTTCTAAAATCATCAGTGTTTCTCTACTATATCTTGCATGTATTATATTGAATCACTCTATCTACCTATGAAAAAATACCGCATCAAAATCCGTTGCTTAGTTTTAAAGATCTAAGCATACTATTACCGACGCCTTATGCAGGGCCATCGGTAATATCGACGACAACAACGTATATGATTCTAATTGAGAAATGACAACTTTACAGGAGAGCAAAACAGAAGTAGAATCCTTATACTTTTTTTCGTGTTAAAAATAATAAACTGAAATTTGGCACACATGATTATAATTTTATTTTATTGCTTATTTTATTTTCATATAACTCAATTTAATGGTAGTTTTCGAGAAAATGCAGATAGTCCACTAGATTAAGTTACAACTATTGGCTTACCGTTGTGTATACTGTTCTATCTACCACTTAGAATATTATACTTGGTTACAATTTTGTTTAAGAACTACGTAAGCAGGTCTATCTGGGACTTAGAACATTATACTTGGTTACAATTTTCTATAAAATCTACGTATGTAGGTCTATCTGGGACTTAGAATATTATACCTGTAAAAAAAGTATGCGACTCACTGTAAAAGATTCTATGTGTGAATTAAGTCATCAAATTGAACTCGTTTATTTTGCTTATTTTTAAAATTATATACCATATTTTTAACGCACAATTTTATATTTTATTTTTGGGTGCATAAACATTCTGTATAAATCTGCATAATTATAATTTTGACACATTTTGCAGATAGAATCATATTCGACATTAGTTTTATAGTTCAATAATTATGTAGAAAGTACTAAATAAAAGTAAAAGTATATTAGATGTGTTATTTATTCAATAAAATGTAATAAAAATGTAAACCTCTTACTAAAACCTTACATATCAGTCTTAATCACGGCATTAGTCAGGAAAAAAGGAGTATTTTTTAACATTGTTCTTACTTATTTACCTTATGTTTTAATATTGATCGATCAATCTTCTTTAACAGCACATGATTTTATCAGTCTTTCTGACAAAATTACGTATTCAAACAAGTCTTTTCGCATGCAATAACATTAAAATTTTAAATGGTTTTCATAATTAGATATTTCCTTCTCAGATGTTCTCCGTAGATTTTTAAATTGATGACATAAATCACATTGGTCTTTTTTGGGATAAATTATCCAATATTCATGTGTTTGTTTGTTATATCGCGGTATTGTCTGACTTGACTTGAGATTTGATTTTCAGATTGACTTGATATGCTTGTATTAGTCGAATGCGTATCTTCTGGCTCCTCCAACGCAGTTGTCAGTACTCTATATAATTCCTCGGGTTACCCTTATCTGGTAGAATAATATTAGTCAGAAATACACTTGGTATAACATGTTTTGCAGAAACACTTTCGGTCGAATGGTAATTTGGCATAAAGGTATAGTTGGCATTACTACTACCACGTATACGACACATTTTGCAGCACATTGTTTTGTAGAACATTACTTTGGCCGACTTTGGTTTAGCATAATTTAATGTACCATAATAATCCTATAGCCTACTATTACAAAAGCATAATTATTTTCTGCTAGTAGGAAAGTAGGTTAAGTAAATTTTACGTAGTTGAATATAAGTCTCACCAAATTTGCTATGGCATAATAGGATTATTAGGTATCTTGCGTCCCCAACACACCCGACTCGCTACCAAAAAGGAAATACAATCCCAGAGTATTCGTTAGGTACGACGACGAGCGAAACCAGAAAAGTGGGATAGGCTAGGTTAGAACTGTGACCCCCCACAGGAACCTACTGTTGCCATAAAATTGGGTTAGGTTAGAACTGCGACCCCCGCGGCAACAAACTGTTGCCAGAAAAGTGGGTTAGGTTAGGTTACAACTGCGCCCCCCGCGGAAAAAACTTTATGTTCTTATGAGCAATACATCCAATCCCGCATGTCTTGTACAATATGATAAAACAATGAAGTCTATTTTGTAATCAAATTTTATTCGGCTTGACAACTTTATGCCGCCTAAATATTATGCAAAAAAAATATCTCCGAAAATACTATTCGTTTAGAAGACAGTTATGCCCATCAACATTATGCCAATTTAAGATTCGATATTATAAAAATCTGTGATATGATTTATGCCAAAGCATATTTACTCTGCGTAAGGTGTTTCTGCCAAACTTCAGCTAAGTATCATTATGCAAAACAAATATATGTCAAAAAAGTTTCTGCAAGATAATAGTGAACCTTCTTCGTTTATCCTTAGAGACTCTGAAAGTCAAATACCATGCATATTAAAAGCAACATAAATTAAGCTTTAACACTATGTGCATATACTTATATGTAAAGCTGTATTACTGGTGCAAAGTAAACAGTGATCAAAATAAGGATTAGCTATACAACAAAACTGCCCGTATAAAACCTTAATGTGTGATAGTTATTTTATTACACATAGCACAGCATTATTTTACATTACATTGTATTACGCTTACGCTTTTTAATATTTAAATTAGCACTTGAAAATGACAGATATGACTATTTTGAGTGTGTCCAAAAACAAATTCAAAAAGATAAAAAGTTCTAAGTGACTGATTAAATGGCGTAAACAATTCTAAGTAGCACATAGATTTACAAACTTTGTTTTAACTATAGCTATGATAATAACGTATACAGTTCTAAGTGACAAATAGTCCTGCGTACGTAGTTCTCTTAAATAATACTTTAAACGTATGTAGTTATATGTGTCACATCGAACACTTTACACATTTTTAAACATATAAATACAAAAATATAAGGAAAACGTAAATAAATATTACATACCACCATAGAAAACGATCTAGTGTTCACAACTGTTGACTAGCTGGTCGGCCGCGAACTGAGTGCGATGTGGTAAATAGCGCTCCGTGCGCGCGAGTGAGAGAGATGGCATTCATCGAGTACGATTCGATGTGGCACTTGGAATCGTGTTCGTGTTAGTATACTAACTTTTGAGTCAGATGGCACTGTATGCGTCATTTAAAAATCTATACTAAGTGACATTTTAAGAAAATTTTTATACCAGGCGATAGGTTTCGACTTCTAGATCATTATGCTGCAGCATACGTAGTTCGAACCTTTTAGCACTTTGCACCTTGTACGTTGTTGTCGTCGATATGATTAAATAAAATATATTTTCGGTTCAGTTTAATACAAATACGGTTTTTCACCATGACATGTTTATTTAGACTGCGTAACCTAGGTAACAAAAACTTCTTCCAATATATGTTAAAAGGCTATAAATAAAAACTATCAAAAACCAAAGGAGTGTGCGTGCGCGCTATCTAAGAGAAGACGTGTATTTGTTAGCTCCGCAAATATATTCTTAAAAGTGAGAAAATAGTGACTGATACAATGCACTGTGATACGAATTTTACCTAGGCTACAAAAACTTGTGAAAATATTAACAAAAAGTGGACTATTTCTAAAGCAATCAGTGAATAATAATTGTGATATCCGTTGAGGTGCTTCAAATGTTACGCACACATTGGCACTGCGAGTGTATTATTCATAAATGCAATAACCAATCAGGCGCGAGCATCCAACAGGCTGCTACCTGTTTCGACTGTTTATCATTAGAAGTCTAATTTCGCATTCTACGTCACAAGCATCCGTGGTGCATTGCGCAAGCGTCTCAAGTAAAGCTCGCATAGCACGAGTGGCTCCTAGTTCAAATCTGGGCATCGACACAACTTTTTCTAATTTTTTATTTTTATTTTTTCCTGTGTTTTGAGAAGTAAATATTAAAAATGGAAACTACAAATAAACTTACATCAAAGCCTGGCAACCGAAAAGATGCATCAATCTGTTCAAAATGCACACGTCCAGCAGATTCTAACAATAGTGCAATATGTTCCGAATGCAAACAAAAAATACATTTTGACTGTGCGGGTTTCCCAGAAAAAGTCTTTCGTTTAATGGAACCAGCAAAGAGGAAGAACTGGAAATGTAAGACGTGTAAAGCTAAATCTCCTATCACATCAAATAAAAAACAGATCTTGCGGCCGTTGGCCTCTCGGTCTACAGCTAAGCCAATAAAACCTATCCATAGAACGACGCACACATCACCAAGTAACGTTCAAGAATTAATTTGTACTCCTCCCACGGACAATAAGACCGGCAATAGCCGTCCCAGCACTCCCAATGACTGTACCGGTGCAAATGGCACACCGTCTACGAATAATGACAATGTCAGTAGTCATCCCAGCTCTCCTACTGACTCTACTGGTACGAATGGCAAGCCGGCCACGGACAATGAGACCGTCAGTACACAGCCCAGCTTCCCCACCGACGGTACTGGTGCAGATGACACACCGGCCGAGGACAACACGAGCGTCAGAAGTCAGTCCAGTGCCCCTGCTGATTTTACAGGTACAAATCACACACTGTTCCCGGAATGCGAGACCGTCAAATGTCAACCTAGTATTGCTAATAACTGGAATAACTGTACCGCACAGAAAAGCACACCGAATGTTGACACGAACACCATGACCCCGCCTAGTACTTTCGCAATCTCTATTGGGACCATAAGCACACCGCAACTTCCGCACGAGCGGAAACAAGTTCGCGAATCTCCATGGAAACACTGTTAGAAATATAGTAAATTCTTGTACGATCACAAATGGCAAAAAGTGCACGATCACTGACTATTTCCCTGTGGTAAAGAAACCAAGTAATGGACACAATACGGATAATTCACATTGTACATTAAGTAGAAGCTCGCATGGCACATGTGATAATTTTTTTCGTTGATAGGGGTAATTTTTCGGGATTAGGGCCTTTCTGTAACAAAAGTACTACAGGGACGTCTAAGTCTAAGTTAAAATTAAGTATATTTTATCAAAACTTATGTGGTATTTCAAATAAAAAAGACGAACTTGAATTATATTTACATAATATCCATAACACGACACAGTATGTATGCATCACAGAACATTTTTTAAATGCTATTTCAGCACCACTTTTCAGTTTAACTGAGTACAAAATGGCCTCATTTAATGTAAGGTCTAAGAAAAAAAGAGGGGGTTCATTAATACTAGGACATAAAAGTAAAAAGTTTGAGGAACTTAAAATTTGCAAAAAGATGTACAAAGATGAGTATTTTGAGGTTTGTGGGGTTCGAGATTGCGATACTAATTTGAATATTATTTGCTGCTATCGCAATCCAACTGCTGCGAATTTCGATCTATTCAAGATCCAACTTGAAAGGCTCCTGGAACACTTTTTTAGCAAAAAATGTATAATTTGTGGTGACTTTAACATTAATTTATTGGAGAGTAATAAAAAAACGACAGATTTCGTTGCCTTGCTTACGTCTTACAAT
Organism: Pammene aurita; assembly: GCA_947086415.1. Lineage (NCBI taxonomy): Eukaryota > Metazoa > Arthropoda > Insecta > Lepidoptera > Tortricidae > Pammene > Pammene aurita. The sequence goes on from OX352291.1 coordinate 36,536,342, forward strand.
TTCCGACACCTAGTCTCAACAATCACGTACATACGCAATGAGTCCCAATCGTGCTTAGATAATATCTTAACTAACTTACCAGAAAATAGTGTAATGCCTCCTTTGGTTGATCACAATGGTATGGCGGATGGCCATGCTGGCATACAATGTTCTTTTTTTGTTGATAATATTAGTGATTCTAAGCAAAACCATTTGTTTATGTGGAAGACAGTGAGAAAGTTAAATAATAACGGAAAAATATGTTTTCGACAAAGACTTATGGCAGAACATTGGATAGATATAGGGCTAAATACATTTGTCCAAAAATTTACTAAACTCTTTTGTGAAAGTTATCCAAAAAGGAAAGTAAAGTTACATGTGAAAAATGAGAATACTATGACGTGGATAACAAAGGGAATTAGAGTTTCCAGTAAAATGAAACGCTTTCTGACAACATACACAAATTCTATATCAGAGTCTATAGCTAGCTACAGAAAGAAATATATTAACATTTATAAACGTGTCATTAGAAACGCAAAAAAATTGGCAGTTCAGAGAAAAATTGAAAAAGCAAAGAATTCGTCTAAAGAGATATGGAATATTGTTAATGAGCATCGTAACAAATTTACAGATAGTACCAAAGGAATAGAAATGTTAAAAATAGAGCAGGATAATGGGAATACTAAAATCCTCAACAATCCTAACGATATATGTGCCATTTTATTGCAACAGTATACTGACAGCTATGATTCCTTGGACCAGACAAACGAAGCCATTGACTTGCTACAGTCTCATGTCGCAAGAATTCAAGACGATATATTGTTTGAAAATGTTAAGCCAGCAGAAGTTAGGTTTATAGTAAAAAATATAAAACCAAAGACTTCAAGTGGTTACGATGAGATCCCTATTGCTGTCATAAAAGAAAATATTGACATCCTTGCAGACCCACTGACTTATTTCTTCAACGAATGTTTTGATTTCTGGCACCTTTCCGGATCAGCTTAAGATTGCAAAGGTATTGCCAGTTCATAAAAAGGGTTCCAAAACTGACCCTAAAAATTACAGGCCAATATCTCTCCTACCAACACTCTCAAAACTATTAGAGAAACTAATGAAAGACAGGCTAATAAAACTCCTTTTTCTACATAAAATATTAAGTGAACGACAGTTTGGTTACCAAAAAAGCAAGGGAACAAAAGATGCAATCACGACCCTGATTCAAGACATAGTAGGACAGCTTGACAAGAAAAGAAAAGTTGCGGGTTTATTTTTAGATTTAAGCTCTGCTTTTGACATGGTGGATCATAACATCTTACTCGCAAAGCTGGAACATTATGGAATTAGGAATAAAACGTTGTCACTTTTTCACTCGTATTTAAATAACAGGAAACAATTCATCCAAATTAAGAGGACACTAAACAACGAAGAGATGGTTTGTAGTTCTAATATGGCCAAACTAACGAGGGGAGTTCCACAGGGATCCATTTTAGGTCCCATATTCTTTATAATTTTTTTAAATGATTTGTTAACTTATATAACTGATACCCTTCCAAGTACGCAAGTTGTTACTTTTGCTGATGACACTAATGCCATTATATCTGCAGAAAACACTACACTACTAAACAGTGAAGTGAATGAAGCCTTAAAGCTTTTTAATACTTGGTTTAGAACTAATAACATGGTATTAAACTGCAAGAAAACCAATGTTATACTTTTCAGAACCACTGCCAGAAATAGAGAACAATTACAAATCGAGTCAAATGGCATCGCAATACATCAGGTGGCAGCAGTAAAATTTCTTGGCGTTGAAATAGATGAATTCCTAAACTGGAAAAACGAATTGCTTGCTATATCAAACTCTATTAGCTCTGCTTGCTATGCATTAAGGAGTCTTAGAGAAGAGGCAACATTATCCCAACTTAAAATGGTGTACTATGCATTGATAGAATCTAGGATACGGTATAGCATCAAGTTTTGGGGTAATAGTTATAAGTATAATAAAAATACAGCTTTTTTGGCTCAGAAAGAGGCAATTAGAGCTATAGCTAGAAAGCCCCCATGGGAGCCCTGTAAGAACTATTTCTTGCAGTATAAAATTCTCACTGTCCCTAGCCTGTATATCATGGTGGTACTCACGGATCTAGTTAAGAATATCTCTGATGTAGAAACGACGGAAGAAAAAGAACGGCGACTTGCTACTAGGAGAAAAGACTTGCCAATGACAATGCAGACTAGACTCAATGTTACTAAGCACTCGGCAGCGTATCAGTCAATTGTTCTCTTCAATAAATTACCAATTGCATTGAAGGTGGTCGCCAATATCAACGCGTTTAAAAATAAGCTGAGGGCATTTTTGCTGAACAAGTGTTACTACTCCATAGATGATTTTATTTCGACATGATGACTATGATGTGCTATGTATATGTGTGTATGTGTGTGTGTGTGTGTGTGTGTGTGTGTGTGTGTGTGTGTGCGTTTGTGTGTGTATGTGTGATTTTCTTCTCCTGATTACATTTTGACATGAAAATTAATTAATTTGTATATAGTGTACTTACGTAGTTTTAAGTGTTTTATATTGTAATTATTTTAATCTAGTTGTACTGTATTTACATAATTCAAATGCAATGTATATTGTTTATGAATAAATGAAATGAAATGAAAAATGAAAAGTCCGAAAATGCGTCCGCTAACATACTCCCCGGCAATGCGCATGGGCGCATTTCACGTCTGTCCAGTTGGCGCATTCAGCGATCGATCGGCTTGTTGGCCAAGTATGTCGTTGACCATTTCTTCGTCTTCATCCGTCTCAAAGTTAGCTCGGCAGCGTAATTAGTGGAACCAGTACTTGCTTGAGGGTGTTTGTTTGGAGAGTGTTCATGTATATCTGATTTGAACGCGGTCAGAGATGCTGCAGACAAACCTTTTTGCTCTTCGTCGCTCATTCTCTTAGAATTCACTTTTAGGCAGAGTCCCAGTGGTGTTTCATATTTTGGGATTATGTATTCAGGAAAATGGACCATCAGGCTCAGATTCACGTAGGCAGCTTCAGTGCACCAGTCGATGGCAGATTTGACAGACACAGTAACAGGTGTGAGTGGCAATAGCTGCCCCATCCTAGTTGTTTGAAGCTGTTCTGGCACAGTAGCAAGGTCAGCTATCTCACTGTAGAGAAGTTTAACTGTATTTGCTACCGTCGAAATCCTGGCGGAATCTACTAGCCAGGGTTCGGAAATCGATATATGCTTCTTCGATTTATCTCCTTGCTCTGTCTTCCATTTATCATCAGTCGTAAGGAAAGAAAACCGATGACGACTCTTTACATACCCCTTCAACTCGCAGTGTAGGCTGTTAGTTTCAGCGGAATCAGTCGTATTTGAAGTGTAACCATGTCCGGGTTCAAGTTCACGTTCGTCTACTTCAGATTGGTCTGGTTCAGCATTCTGGATAAGTTCCTCACAGCTTATTAGCGGACGATTCATGAGCTCGTCTTGTTCCGCGTGTAGTTTATTTGATAGCTGCGGCTCGATATGGTTTGGGCTGGTTCGCTTTGATAAACGTTGGTGGCGACTTTTTCTACAGTTCAGCCGCGCTAGTTCCAATTCGTATTCCTGTTGAATAATCGTTTTCTTAAGATCTATTAAGCGCTTAGTGGCTTCCAGTACTGCCACTTTCTTCCTTAAAAATATGTTTTTAGAACGGCTCTTTTGTGTTTGCTCTGATTTATTGTGACTCACTGTACCTGAGTTAGGATCTTTCGTCGAAATATGAATAGATTCAGAAGGGAATCCAATGGTTCTCTGTGCGGTCATCGAGGGCAGTTCTATTTTCTGCACTAAGTTCGACGTTGTCGGTTCAGTTTCAAGGTTCAGGCTCTCGGCGATGCTGCGCATTGAATTATTCGATGCGGCCGGTTCTGGTTCCATCGCATTCGTAGCGCGGTTCCACGTATCTCGCTCCGACATAGTTCGGTTCGGGTTCCTACGGGGCAAGTAAACGAAGGCGCTGGTTCGTGCGGATCGTAGGACCAAATATTACCGACGCCTATGCAGGGCCATCGGTAATATGATTAAATAAAATATATTTTCGGTTCAGTTTAATACAAATACGTTTTTTCACCATGACATGTTTATTTAGACTGCGTAACCTAGGTAACAAAAATTTTCTTCCAATATATGTTAAAAGGCTATAAATAAAAACTATCAAAAACCAAAGGAGTCCGAAAATGCGTCGCTAACACATACATAGGGACAAACAGCGGAAAGCGACTTTGTTTTATACTATGTAGTGATTTATTCTAGTAAATGTGACATCTAGAACAAATTTTGTGCGCCATGTTTGGCGGTTGACAGCTATAACAGAATCAAAGAGTAGTATAGACTTGTAGTGATTTTCACTACAACTTTTGGGACAAAGAATTTCTTAGGGATGTCATCTCCTGTTACTCAATGGTCCCTGCCAGTGTTCCATAGGACTCGAGCCTTTTTAGCCCAAATTTTACAGCTCCGGAGCTCTTTTTAGAGCTGGCTTAATGGAATGGATTTCGAAGAACTGGTGGTTTTAATAAGGCCTTAGTCTTAAAAAAGGCTATAGGCTTATTTTAAAGGTTTTAAGGGCTTAAGCCTTTTTAAAGATTGTAGCCTCTTTTCCAACCTAAGCTGAATTGTAACTTGTATAAGTCCCCTAGTGGCCTACTTACAAAATAAATAATTTGTAATCCTTACATACCTACCCCCTTATTCATAAACGTCTCCCAGGCTTCAATTAGTTAATTTATGTTTTGTCTGTTTCTAACAAACACAACTGTCAAAGTGACAGATAAGAAGAAACGAATATTAGTTAATTTAAAGCCTGACCTGAGTATATGAATATTATCAAGAGGGCGCTATTATTCTCCTTTATATGGCAACAGTTCAGTATAGCCATAGAGCGTGTTATTTCTCTATGGTATAGTGACATCTTGATTTGTTTACCTGTCAGCTCTGATGTTAATTTGAAAATGATTCACAGCGAAATAGTTCCCTTTCCCGAGCGTATTATTTACAGCTGTTTATTGTGCCAAAAATAAGTCACGGTCTTCCAGATCGTTTTCCATTTTCCAATAACGACACAATAAGGGACGATTTTAATATTGTATACACAGGAAATTAACTTGGTTACTACTACGTAATATATAAGGTCAGAATACTTCAATCGTTTTCCTTGCAAACAAAATAAATCAAGACGATAAATGCAAGAAACGCACCTACCCTCATGTTTAAAAAAATATAATTTCGTACTCTTTCTATCCTACGAGCTAACATCGTTCGTTATCGCATTCAGTCAGTTAGTCATGTAGTAGTCAGTAGGGTCAAAAAAATGTGAAAAAATTAATGAATTTGAGGCTTAACAAGTAGTGTCAATGAAAACTAAGGTAAATGAAATCGGCTCAGCCGTTTTTGAGTTCTCGTAAAATGTTGTAATCAGAAAAAGACGTAAGCGACACCAGGAAAAGGACGTAAGTGCTGCAAAAATATCCTATGAAAACGACCTTTCGAGTGGGTGTACTGTCGGTAGACCGGTAACTACGGAACCCTTCATTGAGCATGGCCTGATATGCTCTTGATTGGTTTTTCCTTTTCGCAATAGCATCTTATTTTTACGGAAGGAGTGTATACGAAGAGAATTAACTAAATCGGAACTTCCGAATAAAATAATTTAAGACCTATGCAAGTGTTTTATATGTGCTATGCTGATAACGAAATCTTATACCGTGAATATTGGGGATTACTATAATATAATTGATGTGCTCACTACGAAACATATTCGTAAAAATCAGTTGTGTATTTGTGTTGCCGGTATAACAAGAAATACTTATATATAAAAAATAAGGGAGCTTCTTCGCGAAATATGTATATTTGAACTATAAAACTTTCGTGAGACTCTAACGTATTAAAAATATTTATATTTTATTTATTTATTTTTAAATATGTATATTATTGGCGTTTTTTTTCCGGTTTTAAATATAAAATAGATTATGTTCATAATAATAATAGTTAACCTACGGGCCGGTTTAAATACCACTTTTAGTGCTTGAAGATGGAGACCTAAGCTCTCCGAAACATGTCGCGCGAAGTGACTAAAGTGACGTGTGTGTAAGTGTAACCGTTATATTTTATAGTGATAATAATAATTTTTAAAATAAACATACATACCGACTCGAGTCTTAAATTTTATTTAAAACACTACACTAAAAAAGCGTCGAACTAATTTAATATTTTTATACACTCCAAATATTTTAGCCTCTGAGCCTAATGAAGCTTCGAGGCTAAAATAATGTTAAGCCTCAGTATTTTGACAAGAACTTTTAGCCTTTAAATGTATAGCCTCTTAATAAGGCGACGAGCTCCGAGAGTCTAGGCTGCTAAATTTGACTAGGCTTAGGGGCTAAAGAGCTTTATAGGCTTTTAGCCCTCGAGGCGACAAAATCGAGGCCAGCCTTAAAAAAAAGAGCTAAAAGGCTCGAGTCCTTTGGAACACTAGTCCCTGCCCAAACTATAAATAATATTCGCATTAAATTGGGCGAATACGAATATCCAAAAATATGCAGATATTCGTACATCCCTAAATATTACGTAATTCACGCTCCCAAACTGAAGCATCCAGGAGTGCGATTTTTGAATCTCACCAAGTGACTAATTCTCACCGATGTGAGTGGTTTCCGAAAGGAAAAGGAGATTCAAAAATCGCACTCAGGCCTATGACCTATGAATCATGCCCGCGCGAGCGAGTTATATACCTACGTTTTGCGCTTCCCTCGAGGGAGCTAAAGTCAGTGGGCTACCAACGCGCTCACTGAACGCACGTCGTACCGCGCGCGACGCTACTCGGAACTCGGAACAATGTCATCACGAAAAAAAATTATTTATTGCGATGTGGTTGGATGTAAAAATAGCAAAGCTAATAAAAACATCGTTTTTCGCTCTGCCGACGGATGGGGAAAGGTACTTTTGACATTGGCAATGTCTTTTCGTTCGTTCCAGTATAGGCCCCGATTTCACGAAAAAGTGCGATCCCCTTATAACTCGGAAAGTTGTAAAGATATGCTATTCAAAAACAGCTCAAAAGACTCAAATTTACGAGAGCTGTACGATGCAAAAAGTATTTGCAGGAAAATAAAAAAATAAAAAAGTTATGGCCGGAATAGTGAAAAAAAGAATCAATTTTTTCCAAATTTTTGATTTTGGCGTTCGATATTTTGGAAACGAAGAATGATATCAAAAATTTGAGAAGAACTCCTCTGGACAATTTAATCAGCTATAATTTAAGCCTAAAAAAAAGACGATCGGTTTAAGGGTCTGCCCTGTAGCCTAACCTTTTTGAAAAAAGTCAGAACGACATTTTTCACATTAATTTTTTTTAACTGACTTCAAGATTTCAAAAGAGGAGGTTCTCAATTCGGCGTGCATGTTTTTTTTTTTTTTTTTTTTTTTTATGTTTTAACTCCATAACTCCGTCATGGGGAATCGAGGGAACTCCTCAAATGTTAATGGCATGTACATGTAGTGATTTTTATCAACAAATCAATCATTTTCATTCAAAACAGTGACATTTGATTAAACGGAACTGCTGATGATGATCAGAAGGGAACTCTTCAACGACGCATAGTTCACGTTTGGCGATTCCTCCTCTTATCGAACACACATCGGTGTTTGTTAAGCAAGTAAGATTGTCAGGACAAATTTTTGGTCAAGCTCAAGTTCTGATGATGGGATCCATGAGGAATCGAGGGAACTCCTCAAATCTTAAAGGCAAACACATAGTATTTTTTGTATTTTTATCAACAAATCAAGCATTTTTATTCTAAAGAGTGACATTTGATGAAGTGGAACTGCTGATGATGATCAGAACGGAACTCTTCAACGGCGCATAATTCACGTTTGGCGATTTCACCTCTACGATGTGTTTGTTAAGCAAGTTAGATTGTCAGGACAAATTTTCGTCAAGCTCAAGTTCTGATGATGGGATACATGAGGAATCGAGGGAACTCCTCAAATCTTAAAGGCATACACATAGTGATTTTTGTATTTTTATCAACAAATCAAGCATTTTCATTCAAATGAGTGACATTTCATCATCATCATCATCACATCAGCCGAAAGACGTCCACTGCTGAACATAGGCCTCCCCCAAAGAGTGCCACAATGACCGGTCCTGCGCCACCCGCATCCAGCGGACTCCCGCGACCTTCACCAGGTCATCAGTCCACCTTGCGGGGGGTCTACCCACGCTGCGCCTTCCGGTTCGTGGTCGCCACTCGAGAACCTTTCCGCCCTAACGGCCATCGGTTCTACGAGCAATGTGCCCCGCCCACCGCCACTTTAGTTTAGCGATTCGGAGGGCTATATCGGTTACTTTGGTTCTGCTGCGGATGGCCTCATTTCTGATGCGATCACGCAGAGAGACTCCAACCATAGCCCTCTCCATTGCCCTTTGGGTGACTTTGAGCCTTCTTATGAGGCCCATTGTAAGCGCCATATACGACGTTTCAGTTCCATATGTCATCAAAGGCAACACAAACTGGTCAAAGACTTTCGTCTTGAGACACTGCGGAATATTGGACAAAAAGATGTGCCGTAGCTTCCCAAAAGCTACCCATCCGAGACATTTGATGAAGTGGAACTGCTGATGATGATCAGAGCGAAACTCTTCAATGACACATAGTTCACGTTTGGCGATTTGTCCTCTTTGTTTGTTAAGCAAGTTAGATTCTTAGGACAAATTTTCGTCAAGCTAAGTACTGACGATGGGATCCAGGAGGAATAGAGGAAACTTCTCAAATCTTAAAGGCATACATAAAGTGATTTTTGTATTTAAATCAACAAATCAAGCATTTTCATTGAAAACAGTGACATATTGATGAAGTGGAACTGCGGCTGATGCCATAAACATGTGGAATGTAAAATGAGAAAGGAATTCTTCAACGACGACGATTCACGTTTGACGATTTGTCCTCTTCGCTGTTTGTTAAGCAAGTTATTTCATTGTATAGAGTGCACCATCTACAATAATCCTTCACCGGCTTCCCCCATTGAAGAAGTCGGTTTTTTTTTGCTTAAAAATTATTTGGATATGTGGCTACCATTTCTCGAGTTGACTACGGATTTGTAATGTAATAATTTTCTTGTACTTTGAACATTATTATATCCTGCTTATTAATCTAAAAATGAAATATGTATATGGAATAACTTCGATTTGCGTGTGGAAATTTTTCGATTTGTTTGTTCACAGCAGAGTTGGGCACACTTGATTCAAATCGGTGATCATGCAATTACTAATCATCGCTGATTGAATAATCGCTGATTAAATCATAACACAAAACAATCAAGTAATTTCGCCATGAGTAAATCATTAACGACGGGCGCTGATTGTAACTAAATTTCACATATTGAACCAGATACATATGTAGAAATTTTCATTATCCTAAATGAAAATGAAAATGAGAATGAGGATGAGAATGAGAATGACAATGAGAATGAGAATGAGAATGAGCATGAGAATGAGAATGAGAATGAGAATGAGAATGAGAATGAGAATGAGAATGAGAATGAGAATCAGAATCAGAATCAGGATGAGGATGAGGATGAGGATGAGAATGAGAATGAGAATGAGAATGAGAATGAGAATGAGAATCAGAATCAGAATCAGAATCAGAATCAGAATCAGAATCAGAATCAGAATGAGAATGAGAATGAGAATGAGAATGAGAATGAGTATGAAAATGAAAATGAAAAGCGCATGTGGAAACCGCAGCTGTGTGATAGCTGCCTTAACTGTAGCCAAAAACCGCAATAAAACCGAACAGGCCGTTTCAAAGTTTCATTCAAAGCATTCATTTGTACACTCATACCAAAAACTAACAAAAAAACTGTCGATATTTTGGTAAAGGTAACATTTGCCACTGGCATTTACGCTTTTATTGCTCAATATTGAATCTGCACTATACAACTTAAGACGTAAGCGCCAACCGCCAAATGATACCTTTAGAAATATTGTCACAAATAGCCATTTATCCTAAATGTATATTATACTCACCTAGGTACCGCCTCTGTTTCGTCAGGGAAAAAGTGAAGGAGCTAGTAGCTACGCAAAATCTTATCAAAATCTAATCATCTAATCAACTAAATCGTTAGTTTAACTAAGCATACTGTCTTACTAATGTAATCACTTCAGCTAATCATGAGTGAAACTAAAAATCGACATGATTTACTCACGTCGGTGGTCAATCAGATTAGAAATCTCGTGATTGAATTCGTAATCATGTTCATATGAATTTGAGTAACGTTCTCATTTTTAGGGTTCCGTAGTCAACTAGGAACCCTTATAGTTTCGCCATGTCTGCCCGTCCGTCCGTCCGTCCGCGGATAATCTCAGTGACCGTTAGCACTAGAAAACTGAAATTTGGTATTAATATGTATATCAATCACGCCGACAAAGTGGTAAAAAGTGGAAAAAAATGTTTTATTAGAGTACCTCCCCTATACGTAAAGTGGGGAGTGATTTTTTTTCATTTCAACCCTAACGTGTGATATATTGTTGAATAGGTATTTATAAATGAATAGGGGTTTACTAAAATCATTTTTTGATAATGTAAATATTTTCGGAAATATTCGCTCCAGAATTTAAAAAAAATGTGTCCCCCCCCCTCTAACTTTTGAACCATAAGTTTTAAAAATATGAAAAAAATCTCAAAAGTAGAACTTTATAAAAACATTCTAGGAAAATTATTTTTAAACTTGATGTGTTGAATAGTTTTTGAAAAAAAAATACAAAATAATTTCTGAACTAAGTTTGTAATTTAACCGTATAAGCAGGTGTTTATTGTACCTGTAATTTCTACAAAATCACAATGAAATGACGTGATTTCAAATAAAGTAAAAACGGTAAAAATCGATTCACGCAATAAAGAATTATCCCATAAAAATCATCTTCCATACTTTAAGCTCGCGCGCAATAGGTTACTTAATTTGCCGATAGATGTCGCTGTACGTGGAACGCTCATATCATATCCTACATGGCGGTGTTATTTTAACTCTTAAGTGGGGACACTTACTGTGACGGACGGAAAACTACGGAACCCTACACTGAGCGTGGCCCTACACGCTCTTGGCCGGTTTTTAACTTTAGTTTCAATCACGTTAATTTTTGCCCAACTCTGGTTCACAGGCGTTATGTCGAGGATACTTATGTTAATCTAAGAGTAAAATAATTATCATTCAACGTCGTAGTTTTATTTTATAACATTTTCCTTGGTCGCTCCATTGTATTATTGCGTAGGTACGTAAACCGTAGGTATTTGCTTTTCCTATGAGTGATTCATATCTGTTCGTAAGAACTATTATATAATCTGTGGTAGCGGACCAGCAGGGCACAAAACACGAGATGTAGTGGATTAAGAGCTGACCACGACGGATATGACACAACACAATAATGAGAGAAACAAAATCCGTCTGGTTATATTGTTATTATTGCTAGACCCGGACATTTGGCAGCTTTTAATGGGTGGAGGTTGGAGTGACAGACTAGCAAAATTTTTAAATTGGAAAATAGTAATACTGAAATAGATAAAAACTGCCGAAGCTGCAGTTATGGATAGGGCCTATATTTTAACATTAGAACAAAAAACATTGCGTATTATTACGGAAACAAAAACAGTAGGCGACAAACTACGAATCACCTACATTATACGTCGTTTCGGCACTACTTTCCCCCAACAGAAACTTTTGGCAATGATATAATGCAATTAACATACCTAATTCTGTTGAGGGCTTTTATTAATATCGGGTAATGAGACGTAGTTTATCACCATAACCTCTCACAATAAAATATTAATTTATATAAAACTGAAATTTTAAGTTTGTAAATGTTCTATTCTAACAAAATATTAATTTATACCAGCAATGGACACTGAAGTGAAATGACAAGTACCTAATTAAATTTGACAGCTCTTTGTTTACAAGTCGCCCGACGTCATCAAGTCCGCAGTTTTACTCTCCGTAGCGAACAAATCGTTCTACACAGCTCTCCGAAAAATTCTAATGGGGTTAGGTCAGAGTTCCTGGGCGGCTAATAAATAAATATTATAGGATAATCTTACACAAATCGACCTAGGCCCACAGTTAGCTCAATAAGGCTTGTGTGATGGGTACTAGACGACGATATATATATAATAGATAAATATAAATAAATACTTAAATACATAGAAAATACCCATAACTCAAGAACAAATATCTGTGATAAACACACAAATAAATGCCCTGACCCGGATTCGAACCCTCATGCCCGAACAGACGAATCCTGTTGTGGTCAAAAAGTCGTTCAGCTTTTTCCGGAAAACCACCTATGGTTTAATGAGCAGGAACTCGATCTAGCTGATCCATATTTCACGGTGATTTTCTTCAAGTAAACTACAAATGGGCCAATTGATCAGTTATATGAGCTCTAGGCAACTTTGCGTGTTTGAAGTTGAAATTAGGCCCGATGAATAGTTTTGATTTTGGATGCAATCTTAAAGCTTGTACTGTCTTGACGTAAATTTAACTATTTTCGTCAAATTCTCGTGCACTGTAGGCCATTTCTAGTTTGAAATAACATTAAATAAATATTTCTTTTGCAAAGGAGATCGTCAGTTCCAGGCCCACTTGCAATATGGTCTCGTATATGGTTTGTTCTTAAATTTTAAGAAAATACCCATTTTATTACGAAACTAGACAAAATATTGCATGAGAATGAAACGGGAATTAGAAATACAAAATAAATAGTAATTTCGTTGATCCTTCCACGATCCAAATAGTGCTAAATAAGATGTTAACATCTTTACAGCATTGACATAAGGTTAACTTCTCCTGGACCGAGATGAAACGGACATTTTCAGTAAGGAGTTACGTTTACTTTGCTAATATTGTTTCTGATTCTAGTTTGACACTGTCAATGTATGAAGTCACCACAGATATCTCAAAGAACCTCAAAGAACAGATCAGCAGTAATAAGCCAGACGTTTTTCCATATAGTTGTCTCTTTGGTTATTTAATGGTTAACCAAGATGAGTTAGAATGGGACAGATAGTACGACCTTTTTCGGCTGTTAACGAATTGTCTCGATTTAAAACTTAACCAAACTGTCAAATTAACCTATACATCAAATACAAAATTGTAGCAAAAGACGGTTTCTTGCATGTTATCGTGCTATTTCTGAAAATTAAGCTGTATAAAATGAATATTCATTATTTATATGTAGGCAGAAATGTCGTGCATAATTCCATACCACCGGAGGTGGTTCAAATCAGCGAAGAAGTCCGGAGAAAATACCAGTTTCATCGGTTAGAAACTATTGTTTTTATTTCAAAATTTTCAAACACATTATGTAATATAATAGTCTCGGGTAACTGCACATGCTGGATACTATAAAATAAGAACCTTTTGCGTAGTTCCAAGTTGATTTTATTGAGATTTATTGGTAAAATTCAATTTTTGTAAACAACGCTAGTGTTGTAACTAAATGAAAATAATAATATCGATATTTTATCGATATGAAATATTTATCTAGGCAAACACAAAATCTTCTTATATTAAATTATTGTTTACATAATTAATTGTCAATTGTTCAGATTTCCGGAATATAATATATTGCGTCAAAAATGGATTGACGCCGTAGGGATCAATAATTAGACGCCGAACAAACATCAAAGGATTTGCTCGAAACATTATAAAAATTACTGTTTTTTTACTACTTGCAATGGAAAAATATTGTTGCCAAATGCAATACCTACAATATTTGAGAGGCCTCTTGAGGTAAGTTGAGAAAGCGCTTGTGGTACACAACCGGTGTTACACAACGCAATATTTGCAATTTCTTGGCCCCACTTTGTCATGTACCTCAACTTTTAATACACGTCGCAATCTAACAGATTGTGCTCTTTCTGTAGAAATTGCAATGTTTTATTCCGGTTTTATTTATTTTGCGACCACAGATAATCTCCTATGAGGCGGTGCCAGATGTAGGAACATGATGCCGACAGCCGCGGTCGGTCGACCGTCTACAATTCTGCATGCTACAGCGCAGCGGACGGCAGAGTAGGTACTACGACGCTATAAGATAGAACGATACGAAATTGATATTACCTTGTTTTCATATACCTATCTGAGTTAACGCAATAAAAATATATTTATGACATACTTTGACACACTTAAGGGAATCAAAATGTCTTATAGCACAAGTATAAGAGACCCAGACTTTCCAACCCAGAGAGGAAACTAGGCCTTATTAGGATTAGGCCCGGTTTCCTCACGATGTTTTAAAAAAATTGAGAAAATATATCGTTGTATTTTTTTTTACGAAAATTGTGTTGAAGAAAGTTATCTCCAAAAACTTCTTTCATAGGCAGATACAAGTTTCTGATAAAAAATTTTTCGATAGGTACGGAACCGTCCATAATGCGTGGTCCGACACGCACTTGTTAATTTTTAGGGTTCCGTAGCCAAATGGCAAAAAACGGAACCCTTATGGATTCGTCATGTCTGTCTGTCTGTATGTCTGTCCGTCCGTATGTCACAGCCATTTTACTCGGAAACTATACGACTTATCTATATTAATGATATGATGAATAAAATTTACACATAAGGTGTATTTTGTATGCCGCTACTTAGTTATGGAGTTAAATTTGAAAAAAAAATATTTTTAGGGGGGCGCTCCATAGATATGTAACTAAATTTCAAAAAATGTTTTTTAACCAAATATCAACATGTGACACATCAATCGATAGGTCTTTAAAATAACATTGAGGTTTCTTTGACCATTTTGTGATTAAGTGAATATTTTCTGAAATAATCGCTTCGAAAGTCAGAAAAATTGTGCCTATACATACTTTGATTAAAGTAAAATTATATTTATCAAAGTATACATATATATTCTTCTGATCGGGTCTTGTTAAATATGTAAATGTAGGTACATATTACTCGTACATTTATAGAGTCATTGAGTTTTGTGGTAAGGTTTTTTTAGTGGTTTATGGTCAATTTATGGTTTATTGAGTACTCAAACGGTAAATAAACACTACGAGAAGCAGATATACTTGCTGGTACCTACTTGAATATAAGAAAATGTAACAGAACTTACCACAGTTGTCAATCCAAGTTTGCAATCGAGTATCATCTCCAGTTGGGAAGCGAAACAAGGACTTCTGGCCATACCTGACCTTGCACTGGAAATAGGAACACGAAGGCGGCATTTTCCTTCGAGATTTCTGTTTCCAAAAGACTTTGCGTAAATTGCGTCTAAGATCTGCTTATAAACCAAATCGTCGCGGGTGTTTCGGGAGTCCAAATCCGAGCCAGGCCAGTCGCTTGTGTGGAATATCCGTCAAAAGTCCGTTTCAATGCCAGGTGCTTAATTTTAATTTAAAATAGTAGGCTAAACGTAAAATACGCGAAGATACGGATTTCAAATACGGCGAAGTGAAAAACTTGTGCGTTTTGACAGTGCAGTAGTGAAAGACATCAAGGTATAAGTCATTAATTTATACTATCATTCTTGTCACGTTCGTCCTTAAAGTATGCAATATTTTGTTTTAATTACCTCTTTCATAATTGTTTACACATCTTGTGCTAAATTCTGTATTTCTAACGCGAAATAAATTATTCGAAATCTCATGTGTGAAAAGGAAAAACAAAACGCAACTAATAAACAATAAACGTCTTGTTGTAGCACCATCTAGTGACGGTGGTCATTATTACTTAGAAAGATCGTTAACTACTGAATGGTGTTGCTTCTTTTGCTGTCTGCTACAAAATAACTATTGATAACAATATTCTAAAAAAATGCATTAAATTTGTGTAGAAATTGTACTTATATTTCATATATTGTGTCCTTAATTTATTACACTGCAAACATCACGTAATATGTTGGACAAATATTTTACAACGTACAATAGAGACCGACAGCGCCATCTATGATATCGATTTAACAATAATTATATGATGTTCTAGATGGGAGGGCATGCCTATGCCTATTGAGCCACACGCGCATCGACATGCAAGCCAAACTGGACGACCTACGGCGAGAGGCTTTGGAGGCGGGACTAAAGATTAACACCCGGAAGACCCAGGAAATGAGGTGTGGAGTGACGAGCTCGTTGCCGTTGCTCATCGGCACGGAGGGGGTGGAGAGGGTCCACAAATTTACGTACCTCGGTAGTGTAGTGTCGGAAGCAGGAGAGACCGAAGAGGACATCGCTTCGAGAATCGCCAAGGGGAAAGCAACCTTTGCACAGCTCCGTCCGGTATTGCAATCGCGGAAACTGACTAGGAGAGTTAAGCTCAAGATATTCCGGTCCAATGTGAGAACCGTATTGCTGTACGGATGTGAGACGTCGCTAACGACATCTCGCGTCGGCTCCAAGTCTTCATCAACCGCTGTCTTCGCCGTATCCTCGGTGTATACTGGCCCGAGAGAATCTCCAACGTAGATCTGTGGGAGCGCTGCGGTGAGACTCCGATCGACCAGCAGATCAAACGCCGCAAGTGGAACTGGATCGGCCACACGCTCCGAAGGGACCCCGATCACATCCCGAGGCAAGCCCTAGACTGGAATCCCCAAGGAAAGCGGAAACGTGGCCGCACTAAGCAATCCTGGCGGCGGACGATCATCGCAGAGGCGGCGACCATTGGCAGGACGTGGAGCGAAATGAAGCGCGAAGCTCAAGATCGAACGGGATGGCGGAGTACTGTGGATGCCCTCTGCCCCATCTAGGGGACATAGGATCATATCATAAGTCAAGTAAGTCAACAATACATTGGAGTTGCGTTGGAATATTTTTCTTAAATTCTGATATTTCTGATTCAGATGTTTATGCCGTAGCTGTATTGCGTTGTTAATGCATTGGAGTCGTATTGAAGTTGGATCGTGCCTATACGTGTTTTAAAGTTAGAATACGGCCCAAGGACGACAACTATTTTAGTTGTCACATTGTTTCCCTCGTACATACCTCGTACCACGAGATGCCCTGTACCAAGTGCGTTAGCGATAGTTAAAACGACAATTAACAATTACGCCTACTACATTAAAAGTACCTACAAATTTTAGAAAATCTATTTTGCATTTAATTCAAATAATTAAGATTAACTAATACTTGCAAACAATTGCCAAAGGGATATACTAATCTCAGTTTTAAGAAAAGCCCGGATGTCAGTAACACACTGTATAATTTCTCATAATATTGCATGAAAGTCAGATCTCTAGGATTTGATTTCTTGATGTGGTTTGCATTCTCTAACCTCCACCACTTTACAGCTGCCAGATGTCCAGATCTAGAAATAAGCATAGTAAGGTAAATGTACGTTTCCACGAACGCTTAAGACCTGTATGTACGTTTCATTTTTTAATAAGGTCTGGCATTTTCATACGGTTATTGTCAATACTATACATGTAACTTAAATACATTTGTAATCATTTTATTTCACTTAGAAATTATTTGTAAAGTTAGACATATTTAAAAAATATTTTTAAAGTTTTTTATACCGCCTAACTTGATTTGTACCGTTAAGCGAACTAAGAAACATGATTTGCATATATTACCGAATCCGGTGACCACTTTACCGAACTAGAAGAAAAATGTATGGGAATAAGGTGTTGAACGATTCTCAAACTTAAACTGTCTCATTGTTTAGATAATGTCATCTAACTGCGCATTTTTTGCGTCTCCATACATACTGAATTACTTCATACAAAACAAAAGTAACCTTTATTTTTTTATCATTAGTCACACAAAATACCTAACCATTAATTCTATATAAAATAAAAAATAAATAAATAAATATATAACATAAACATCATTATCGTTTTTTGGGGTATTTACGTAATAGAAGTTTTTACAATATAAATTTAAAAGTTAAATTTTATCTAAAAATAAAAATAAAAACAATTTAATATTTTATTTTATTATTATAAAATTTATCTCTATACAAAATGACCTATCAACAGCAGGCCCTTGGACTTGTTTAAATGTTTAGAAGCGCTGGACTTTATAAAAAGACAGAAAAAATAATACATTTTAATGTCGACCTAGCTGTGAGAGAAATAAGGATGACATTTTAATGTCTATCGAATACAAACGAGGCCGAGGTAGATACGAATTCGGTAGCAGAGACCATGGGCACGATTTACCGAACGCGCGTTCGGTAAATAAACCATGCAAAATATGTGGAACCTAATACGCGAATAAATTTTGAAAATAGTACCTAAATTGCAACGATTGTGACATAACCACAAATTTAACATTGAAACTAATAACTAGAAGGATTACGAATCCGTTCATGTATTTAGTTTTTACTAATATTGCCGTAAAATAACTATAAAAAATTGTTAAAGATAGCTCTGTCGAAAGGCTTATTTTGAACTCAAAAAGTCGTAAAACTATAAGATTTCAAACGCGGATTTACTATAGTCTTTGCTGTCTACAGATGTTCGGTAAATGCTCATAAAATTTCAAATACTTTTCATTATTTGAAAAGGAAAGAAGTTTATATTAATAGTTTATAATAAATCAGTAAAAAAATAATTTCAAAGACATACGCTTTCCCTGATTCCATACTCTGTTCGGTGAAACCATCCAGTCAAAAAGTTGGGTCACACATCACCGGATTCACATTTATCTAAAATTCTGAGAATGTAACTGCACTAAAATCACTTCTCTACTAAAATACATAAACTTATTAAATAACAACACTCTAAATCCACAATTTGGAACCCACATATAGTTTTAAACGATTCTATGATCTTAAGAAGTGCACGCGATTTCTTAACGATTTTGTTAAGGGCGCCTATACAAAGTGGCACTCAACCGACAAGATCAGTTGTCATGTCGCAACTGAGCACCAAAATGGCCGTCTCTGACGCGTATTCGTAGGGGTAGGTATGTAGCTCACAGAAAAAAATATCACAATGTAGTATCTGCTGTAAGTAATCGACTTATAGCTTAAAATGGAATATATTCGGCGATACGGCACGTTCGCTGAAGCGTACATTTACCTTATAGCAAACTAAGAAGAGGGGTTTCGTGGCTCTCATTATTTTGTCATATCTGACGTGGCTGCTCTCCGTCTATAGACGTGACGTGCTCCTCCCGGTCCCGCCATCCGCGTGAGAAAGAAACATGCTAATTATATAATAATAATAACACTCCTTTCTTTCGACAGTCGGGTAACAAGAGCAATAAAGATGACATCTCTTTTTACAATTACGTATTGTAAACTTAATCATTACTAGGGGGTTATCATTGTCGAATACTTGTTTGGAAATATTTTTATGGTCATTATGAAGGGGTTTTATACCATAGTATACCTATCTATAGTGAATTAATCATTGGGTCTATTAAGGACGTTTTAAATGCTTTTGGGAATGAGAGAAACGCGATCTAAAAATAAATATAATTAGGTGTGGGTAGCTTTGGTTCTACTGGCGTCGATAGATATTTAAAATACCTTCTTCAATTGAATGACTAATCTTGTTTGATTTAAATAATATTCTTTCATAAACAGAAAACATCATATTTGGTAACATAAAACTTAGTTGCTAACATTCTACACGTAGGTAGAATCCCGCACCCATTACATCGCAAAGGAAAAGTTTTGGCTATTTATAAAAGAGAGCGAAAGAAAAATCTTTCTGAAGCATGATGAACCATAGAATAAACTTTAATTACTTAGAGTTAGCGAAAGTTTTCAGGAGTTGGCGGCGCAGCAATGAGCTTATAAAAGTATATCGGTGAAACTTGCTGCTGAGCAAAAATGAGACTAGGAATGTTGTTCAGATCGTTTACGGAGTCGAACTATACTTAGTTAGGTACCTAGGTAGCATTAGGTAATACCACTAGGTAGCAATCCGGACACGGACCCGAGTCTTGCAGAGAACTGGCCAGGGTTTTTCCGCCGTATCTTCGTCAGCTTTAGGACTCTCGGCTCTGGCTTGCCTTAATTCCAGGAGAGTCGTCAGAGCTATTGCTCGCACAAGGAAACAAAATATATAGAAGATGGACTAGGCATAGTGGATCCCAGCAGTGGCTACAGGACTGTCACCTTTGGCTTGCCTTGCTTGCTTGACGGTCAGAGTGGGTTGTCAGTGCCGTACCTGTACTTACTCGCAGGGTGGAAGTGTAATCTGCACAAGACGGGAGTTGGCACAGTGACTAGGAGGTAACACCAACTGGATAGAAAACCGTGCACACTTCTCCACACCCTAAGCCTCTCATACAGTGTTGCCCCTTGGTCATTCTTGGCCATTTTGGGTGACCCAGACGTACTTACCTATACAATGTGTTTGGACAGCTAAGGATATTAATATAAGTGGAGCCGTTAACCACCTTAAAGTACGACGATTTTTATCGTCAAAACCATTTTTAAATTACACCCCTTTTAAGTTTTATTATGGCGCCAACCTCAGTCGCACTTAGGGCCGGTTGCACCAAACAGTCTGCTAACGTCAACGTCATAGTTAAAAAAATCTTGTATGAAAAGTTTGGCAGTTTTCGATGGGATGACAGCTCTGCCGAAATATTTAACGTTGATGAGTTCGTTAGTTGTGCGTGGTGCAACCCACCTATAGTCAATTTACCGCCATGTGTTCAAATATCCGTCGCACATGTGTAAGAATTGTCATTTGGCAGATCAAGAACTAGGGCATTTAGTCAAAAATGAACCACCAATGGGCGCCTGCTGCAAATCCTGTTCATCCTGCTGCAGGACGAGATCTTCCGGCCACCGGCGGAAGAGTGCTTGCTGCAAGTAGTCTACTCGGTGAGTGCGGGGGCGAGGTGAGGACCCACAAAGTGTCAAAAAAAGATTTCGTAATAAAAATAAAGAAATGCAATAAAAAGTCTTAAACACATTTTCTTGTATTTTTATTAATTTTCGAGATGATGTGGAAACTTTGTTTTCACCTCACTGGCTCGGAAAGCTCTTTTTTATTCTTTAAAAACAGATAGCAAAACTGCGTTTTATTCACAAGAGTGCAAAGAATATTTGAAATTCGAACGTGATATTAGTCACTTTTATAAACATAATAACATGTAAAGGCCACTCCAGACAGGACAATCTTCGCCCATCTGACTAAATTGTCTGATCAAATCAGGTGCTGTGGACGCAAACATTATTTTATATTTAATTGTATTCAATTAAAACATTTAGTGTAAACAATTTTGTTTCATGATTTTACTATAAAACGCTTTTTATTTTGATCGATCCATTTTAATGAGGGTTTCCGCGATTGAGATTTTCACTAGATGGCAGCACCGTGACGACAGGTCTTTTTGGCAGTAGCTGTCAAAATCCACCAATCAAAAAATATATGGTTAAACATGATTGGTGGATTGTGACAGTTAGACCTGTCGCCACGGTGCTGCCATCTAGTGAAAAACTCTATCGCGGAAACCCTCATTGATGAACTACCTGTCTCAGAATAATTCGAAAATTGTGCATTGTTTTTGTTTTATCTGTAACATGTAACTTTTCAATTTTAAAAAGTTAGTTTTGTTTACTTATATTTTTAAGTTTCAGATTGCGTTTTTTATTATTTATTAATGTAATATCTGCCATCACCTTTCAATAAATGTATTAAATCAACGCAAAGACCAGGTGAGATATTTATGGAGGTACTTACGACAGGTGTACTTAATACATTTTTCACGATATATGTGACTTTGAGGTTATGTAGAGTTTTGTATCGAATTATCATTTCAAGTTCTTTCTTTCAGTGTAAAATCGAATAATTGAAGCGAAAACTAGTGCTAAATGAAGTCCAAGATCGTTTGTTGCATAGAAGCAAGTGCTGCATATTGTCACAAAGCAAGAAAACACTACAGTTTAACAGGTTTAAGCACCAAGCATCCCGCTACCTACAACAGACTTGTATCAAGCCTTTGAAATGTTTTCCTTTATGTACCTACCTAAGCTATGTATAAAATAAATAAACACCAAAACCTCACGTGCGTTTATTGATTATTCAATAATATGAATAGTCAATTCGTACATTAGATTAAACAAGTGCCTACCTAAAATAGTCGTCAAACGAAATAATAAAAGGAAATCATAATAAATAAGTAGGAGTATACTGAGTGATATAATTTATGTAAATTAACATGACTCTCTTATTCATACAGATAATGAAGCTAATCCTGTTCCATTCTAAACTGAAAAGTTGTATTTTCTGGTAGATATAGGTAGATACTCTTTTCCCTCGACAGGCCTTATGTATGATTTTAGCAATCATTGTAAGTATCAATGATTTAGATTAGATTAGATTAGATTTATTTATTTCATAATAATAAATTATAGTACAAAATGGTCTTAGCCTAATCTATACAAATTTATATTATGATCGTCAAAGCAGTGAAAACAAACATATTTTATTGATTGATTACTTAATTACATTTAAATGTCACTGTACTATAAAAACTATCTCTCACAAAATGTTTCATTCCTTCCTGGATGTCAACAATTGTATTTTGACCGCATAATCTTCTGTCATTTTATGTTGTTATTTTAATTTCTTCGCACCTTCTTTTTCATTGTAAAGTCATAAATATATCAGAATTATCAATTATTTTATTATTCAATGCAGAATTAAAATTTTCGAAATGACGTACAATAGCGCGCGACAGGCGTCCAAAAAATACTAAGGTTTGTTTGATGTACATTGCTGCTTTTCTATGGAGCCATGCTGCTGTTCGATTACTTCGATTAGCTTAGTGTTGCTATATTTTTGTTTGATGAACATTGCTACTGCGTTCGTTGGCTATATTTTCCTCGCTTTAGTGAGGTGAAAAGATTTGTGTTACACACGGCTGCAAAGTTATTTTTATGTCTCGTGTGTTGCAACACTTGCTACGCTCAGGATTCTATTTTTGAACTACTCGCTTCGCTCAGGATTCTATTTTCGAACCATAGAATCCATTCGCTACCTCGCAGTTCAACCCTAGAATCCATTCGCTAGCTCGTGCTTCAATTCCACACTCGCGGTTAAAATACAACTTTGCACTCTTGTATAACAAATAACTATATATTGTTTTTGTTATTAAATTCATAATTCAGATTTTTGTACTGTAGCAGCTTTTGCCTGATAAGTTATATAGGTACAGTTGTCTATTGTTTGCAAATCGTAACGTAAGACTGGATTTACTGGATGAACTACTAGTAATAAGTTATGATTACATTAGGTACCTACTTACCTACAAAAAACGTAAAGTGTAGTGTAGGTATTTTCCTAGATGTACCTAATGAAAACTTCGGTGAAGAAAAATAATAAGTATGATATTGATATTCTTACACTACATTTGGATTTAAGTTGTTATCCTGGAGTATAGTTTGAATGTCCTACGTAACGGATTTCCGAGTCCTAATTACATTTGTTGCTCTAGACTTCTATTCCCTTACATCCGACGATCTTATAGGAATATGGTCAGGTATTTCTCTGTTCGTAGGTACGATGTTTTCTCACAACTTTTATAGTTTACTATTCCGGCAGACCCGGACATTTCCAGCTCGAAACGTTCATTAAGTTCAGAAGATACTTTATTATTTGCCAAACTTACCAGACCAAAATTTTCGCCAGGGAAGAACTCCTTTTACCAAGTAATTTTCGAGGAGTTATGATGAAAGTTGCTTTCTGATGTTAGATACTTTTGTAATACAGTACCTAGGCTTTGCATAAGTCTGCATGCATCGCACAATTTGCCAAATATCTCGTAAATAAGTAGTAGTAATATTAAGCATAAAATTAAGTATACCTTGTTTTAAGCATTGGTAGCTGATGTGTACCTATAGCTAGAACGATTTGAAATTTTAATTGAGGGAACTATTCAATTCAAGTAATTTACGGCAAAGAAGTTATTTTAAAATAATATATCTCGTTCCCCTTTATTTTTCCTTTAATTTGTAGGTATCCCTATGCCACCATTTCATCTCTTAAAGGGAAAGGATGATTCCCGGTAAAAATATTATCCGGTAGGAGGCATCGTCATTTTATAAAAGTTCCGCATAGCCTCTGTCAGCATATCTCCTCATTAATCCAGGCTTTGATTGTTACTGTTCAATTAAGGATTCCAAATTCAATTATAAGTTTTGAGAGTTAGAACAGTGAGCCTAGGACGCTATGCGCTCCGGAGCTTAAATCAATACCCCATTGTGATATGATTATCGCTGCACTGTCTAAGACAGTTCCTTGGGGGAGACACTTGGCCGGATTCTAATTAGCTTTATTTACCCAAAGGTCTCTAAAGTTAAATGTTTGATCTTAAATTAACTCTTTGTTTTAAGAAAGGAGGCGATTAGCCACGATTTAGTCGGACGTCGAAAAGGAATCTGTTTAAATTGCACCTTTTAATCCGTTCGGGGAGCGAATAAGTAGACCCCGCCTTTGAGGTGCGCGACGAACCGGAAAACAGTATCTCTGCTCTCTGCGCTGTTTTTATACGACTACCTACCGGAGTTAAGGAAAACAAACCGGAGATATGCTTATGCTTATTAAGTCCCTGAGCAATGTAAAACAGTTTTACATTTTTCTAATACAAATTTATATCGACGATATTGTAACCACATAACAGGTATCTTTACCTATGCATGTGAAATAGCCACGTCCCCATATGAAAATGTTGATACATATTCCACAATCTATTTTTAAATTTCATTGAGTTCTAAGGGTTACAATTTCAAAATTTAAATTAACTGCTTAGGGGTCTTATGAAAATAGCATGGTAAAAACTTAATTGGAGTTCTTAGGTACCTATATAATAGGGAGATTGTGTCCAGAGTTGAATCTGCGCTACGGCTGAAAACAATAGAAGCAAATAGTTTTTGAGTTGCGCTTAAGTCATCAGAGTCACTAAGGCCAATTTATTACAAGCGTACTGTAATTCCCATCCTTTAATAGCTCCATAATATCAGCCGATAGATGTGTTACATAATAAATCGATCGGAAACTTTCGGAATCACCGTCCGGCGTTTGTGAAGCGCAATATATTCGGCTTAATAGTGTAATTTTGCAGGCTCTTGGTAATATCTTGCGGGAAACTCCGCTCACCCGGGCTGACCTCTGACAAGCGTCGGATTACTTGCAACACGCCGTCGTTAAGAGATGAATATTATAGGTGGAACAGGAGCACGTATTATTTTGGAACGCAACGTCAATGAGCCATATTAGCACGGGATATAAATCGTGTAATAAGGCCCCTACAAAAATCTTTCAGTTTCCTGAGTCATATTTTTGGATTTCATGATAAGTTAAATTTATTGTATCCTTGGTTTTTTTAGCTGGTAAGCTACATACCATTATTTATTTTAAGCACCGTCAGCATTATCCTGTTTCAATTTTTCCGTTGACGACTGCGATGTTTATTATCTGAATTATTTAAAACTACAACACAATGCACTCATACTAGCTATAACGGTCTCAGAATAGAACGCGTAAACAAGCCTGGTCTAAAATAGTTTATCCCTATCCAGAACTCAATCACACTATTCGATGAGGTTCCTCAAGAGTCCGTTAAGTTTGAAACCGAGGCGTCTACGATCAACGTATTTCCGTTATACGTCATCGTTGTTGTCAACTAGGATACCTCGATTAATCTTAATACAACTCAGGCAAACATTTAAATGTTGTCTGATGACAATCACATTTACACAATACCATTTTAGCTTATGTCGCCATAGGCGTTTATATTTAAGTGATTTGGACTGACTACATTTTAATACCTTCGTCTGTCGACAAAAAAGGAGAAGGTGCATATTTAAAATTATAGAATTATACAAGCCTACATAGAGACGTATATGTAATGCATGCAATAAAGTATCGCCAATTTCGACACGGTCATACATTATTTATGTGGGGTCCCTCTATCGTCAACAGTTTCTAAAAATCAATAGGTATCGAGAAAAAATCACAGTAACAGAAGCTGAGCCTAATCAAATAAACCGAGTGAAAGTTAAAATTGAACGAAGTGGGAATCTCAGACCTGAATAATTCATTAATTTCGGAAGAGCGACGCCGTAAGGAGCTAGGTTTTTAAGAAATGGAAGTATTTTGATAGGTAGGTACTTATTACAAGACAGCGTCTAAATATCGGCACTCAATTCAATTTAATGGAATTAATGTAAGGTAATAGTTAGATATTTGTACAACAAAAGAAGAAAGTTCATATTTACTTCGAGTGCTACTTTTGAGTCCTGAGCAAGCAAAAGATTCTAATTAAGAATCTTGAGCATAGAGAGGGACTCAAAATCACAACATGTAAATAACTTTATTCTCGTGTTGCAATTACAATTTTTCATTTCCGCAGTGAAAACACATATAATAATTTTAAACAAAAAAGAACCGACTTCACTTAGCCTATAATATTTGAAGAGTTCCCTCGATTCCTCCAGGATCCCATCATCAGATCCTGACTTGGTAACAATGGGACCAACTGTGAAACTCTTAAAAAAATCAAATCGGTCCAGCCGTCTTCGAATCGGTGAGTGAATATACATAAAAAAAAACAAAAACAAAGATCCTGACGAATTGAGAACCTCCTCCTTCGAAATCTTGAAGTCGGTTGAAAATACAACTTGAGAGATGCTTAATCCCTCTTCGTCACTTTATTCACTCATGTTTTCTTATAATATTGTTACACTTGAGTTCAAAAACTAATTATAATAACACAAAAGAGCCACCGAAATAAATTCAATATCTTTGAAATATCTACTGTTTTTTTTAATCGCGATCGATTACTAAAAACTGTTTGGCCACAATACGTGAGATTGTTACTAGTAGATATAGTAATAATATTTTTGACGTGATAATCTTCTAATCTTTCCGGTTATATAGTCTGGCCAGCCAACGAACGCAGTAGCAATTTACAGCGCACAAAAGTATGACAACACTAAGAATCAGTGAAAAAAGCAGCAATGATCATCAAATTCTATGTTTTAAATTTTAATTGGTATTTCCGCCCCTTTCATTAGGTGACATTTACGGTGTGTAAAAAGGAGACGGATATATTTAGTCTGAACTGTCATCAACTGCAACAGATAATCTGGTTGAGGCAATTGGCATATGCCTTAAAAACGAATTTAAATTTAATTGAAAACGTTGCAGGAGTTCTATCTCACTCGCGCTTAAGATGAGAGAGTGAAATGCACTAAAACAAATTCAATGTCAAAAAAATTTGAATTGAAATGTTCGTCACGAAATATGGTGTCTCATCACAAAGGGTTGCCACATGTAAGTATTTTGAATTTGCCGTGCTTTTCTACTGACAGAAATGGTTTGCCAGACTATACTTGTTTTGTTTTGAAATGAAGTAAGTACGCAAATTATTAAAAAAAATTGTATGCTTAGGGTGAGTTGGTCAACAGTGGTACAGGCAGGTACAGTGGTACAATGGCAAATTTGGAGAAAATAATAGCTATGTTTTATGTGTATATTCACTTTTAGGAAGCTTTCGGTACGCGAACTCGAACAAACCTATCGGTAAGCGTCCAG
Source organism: Pammene aurita (assembly GCA_947086415.1). Lineage (NCBI taxonomy): Eukaryota > Metazoa > Arthropoda > Insecta > Lepidoptera > Tortricidae > Pammene > Pammene aurita. The sequence goes on from OX352291.1 coordinate 36,563,861, forward strand.
GTAGCAAGATTTTTTTATCAAGATGATTATTTGTTTCGGGGGTCCAAATGTCTGACTGAAAGTAGTTTTTTATTTTTGTACCAGTAACTTATACGCATAACATATGCGCTCACTGTATTTTATTTTGAAATAAAGGCTTAACTGGGGAGGTAGTAATGGGGAATTTTATTAAATGTATGCATACGTTTTGACAGAGCATATTAAAGTATTCAAAAAGACGCTTAGGTCTAAGATGACGCAACTCTGAAAGGTGTGCATCAACATTTTGATGGTAGGTTTATATGACGAATGGAAATGAGTTTTTTTATCATATCTGTGTTTATATTTAGGATTCCTTTATTAGTGGGTATACAAAAAAAAACCTCAAGCGCTTTTTCTCAAGCAAAGTGACAGAGGGATAAGCTTGAGACGAGAATTTAAGTGAATACATTGTTGTAGCCCATATTATTTATACTTTGAGAGTGTATATTTTTTTTTTTTTTTTTTTATACCACGACGGTGGCAAACAAGCATACGGCCCGCCTGATGGTAAGCAGCCACCGCAACCCATGGACGCCTGCCACTCCAAAGGAGTCACGTGCGCGTTGCCGACCCTTTACAAAAAGGAGGATTCACTGTGTTGACGACTAAAGGAACAAGAAGGTCCCTCATCGTTAACACACTGGGTCCTCTTTGAGCTCTTTGGCAACCTTACTCACCAGCAGGAACACAACACTATGAGTAGGGTCTAGTGCTATTTGGCTGTGGTTTTCTGTAAGGTGGAGGTACTTCCCCAGTCGGGCTCTGCTCCAGATTTGAGCGATGACATTCGCTGAACGTGCCCTACCACACTTAGCGAGATGCCATTCGCAGTGCCCATACCTCTCTTTTTGGCGTAGTTTAAGGACATACCCAGGTCCGGACGTAGTTTAAGGACATACCCAGGTCCAAAATATTATGCCATACGTTACCAATTATAAATACAGTGTGTAAGCCCGAACCTATATGTGTAAATAAGGCCGAGCCCCACTGTTCCAACCCCTACGTACACACTGGCTCATTTCTGTTTTCTTAAAATATAACGATTATTTTTTTTACCTAATGCTTTGTTTAGAAAACGAGAAATACATACACAAAAAAGATAAGGTTTCGGAGTTATGGGCCTTCAAAAAAAAGTGTACCACTGTCGACCACCTGACCCTACACATTTTAAAAATTAAATTTGATGTAAGTATATAAGATTTACAATTCAATACTCGTGCGTGTTTTAGAACGTTTTATTCAGACTGTTGCAGGGGTCTGCTCTCGAAAGTTCAATATACGATAAAAAGACGTTTAAAATATTTGTCTCTCTCTATTTACTAACGTCGTGAAAAAGACAACGCGAATAGACTCCATGTATTTTGAATAAGTACTAGACATCGCGCGTGGAATTGATATTCTAATTCCAGGGTCACTTCAAGCTCGTTTCGTCTCACGCTCGCAGCAAAATTGAATTTCGCTTCGAAGCAAGTTCGAGCTGCTAAGGTCAAAATTATATTTAATATTTTCAAACGAGCAAAATACATTGAACATAGGTATATTGATTTTTTTCTATTCTCCCCAGCGTACAGGTTTAGCAGATCCTGCAACAATGATCAGTATCTTTTAATTTTCATGTTCAAATTTTATCACTGTCGCCACAGAAGTTAGGTATCTTGTTACAGAAGAACTTACGGTAAAAAAATGCGTGACGTTTTTTGCGCCGCTCGCTCGAATCTGAAAGTTCGAGTCAACATTTTGTAAATTAAATGCAAAATTCTTTTAGAAAAATATTAAATAATTTAACTAAGCGCGAGTCAGACTCGCGTAATGCCAGTTCCGTTACGTGACGTGCCGTGTCTCATAACATAATTACATAATTCATCACATAATTATTTTAAATATTTTATAAAAATAATAAGTACAAAACAATTTGGCATTACAAAATTAAACGACAAACTAATGTCACGACCATACGGAATACTCAGGGCTCCAGCTTGACTCACACTTGGCCGGTTTTATAATTAAAAAAGAAACCCGTATGAGTACCTAATCCTAATCACCTATCAATTCGCAATATAGCAAACCAATATAAATACTTATATTGTCTATTAACAAGACTGGCTTATAACGTCCGAACATTAGGACGCAGAGACAGAAGGTGCAGGCCTAAAATATATATAATTTGATACGGAACCCTAAAAACGTACAAACACTAGGAATTAACCGTCCAGTCTCTTCCTGGTAAACATGTAATGTAATACACGCCAAACTACGTTAGGTGGATTTGAACAAAACATTTTAGGAAAAGCGGATTAATATTATATAGCTGCATTATTAGATCAGCTCCATGTTACTACTTAGGCACTGGTCCCACCGCGGGCGAGTAACTATAGCTATCGGCTATTTTCTAGCCCAAGAAACGAACAAAAGATAATCGCTCCCGTGTAAATAAAAGAGAGAGAAGTATATTTATAGTTCATCGCAGTGTGAACAGCCAGCTATGAACTATAAATATATATCTCTCTCTTTTATTTACACGGAAGCGATTATCTTTTGTTCGTTTCTTGGGCTAGAAAATAGCCGATAGCTCATAGCTTACTCGCTCGCGGTGGGACCAGTGCCTTAGGTACGTGGGGCACTAAAAAGTCTTACGACTCTTACAATAAATACATTGTTTCATGGCTGTTTTGTTTACTATTAGTTCTTGTAAAAGAACTGGGTTTCGTTATCTATACTATACAAAGTTACATATTATTTATTTATTAAATCTTTATTGCAAAATACAAGATGGTACAAATGGCGGGCTTAATGCCATAAGGCATTCTCTACCAGTCAACCAATTATACTAGCAACACAAAAACTTTCCTTTAAACAATATTATTATACAATGACCAATTCAAGCCCATTTAAAAGATTATTTACGATTTAAGCGACAATTTAAATCAATTAAAATTGTCGTTGGAAAATGATTTAACAGCAGTATTTTTATTCCATCAAAACCAAAATTTCAATGACCTTGTTAAAAAATGTTGAAGAATGTGAACAAAATGTTAAAAACAGTTCTAATTTGTAAATTTTAACCGACTTCAAGATTTCAAATGGAGGAGTTTCTCAATTCGGTTTATGTTTTATTTTTTAGGGTTCCGTAGCCAGAATGGCAAAAACGGAACCCTTATAGTTTTGGTCATGTCCGTCTGTCCGTCCGTCCGCATGTCACAGCCATTTTACTCGGAAACTATAAGACGTATCTTAATAAAATTAAGACGATTGTCGCCAGAGTGTCCTTGAGCGTTTGGGCGCTGTGTACCCGCGCTACCCGCTTACCCCTCTCATTGCGATCGTACGTTAATCCGCCACACTGCACCGGAACGATGTTCAAAGAATATGACTTTACACAGAGGCGCGCGGGCAGCCTTATAATAATTAAAATCCTTTTGCGGATATTTTTTGATTTGAATCCTGTGATTAAGTACTGCAATGGTGATATTTTTAGAAATGCTACTTACCTATTAAATAAGATAAGTAATAACGATCTCAATTAGTAGATTTTTATGTAAAGTAAAGTAAAGTAAAAAGTAAAAATGTTTTATTGACCAAAATTTTTTAAATATACAGTTAACAACATATCAGCGACTCCCACACTAGGCAAAGCCTGTGTCGTGGAAGTCAAAAACATAAGATTGATTAACAAAAAAAATAAAAACATAGCGGCTTATGAAATTAAAAATGCATGCAGACTTATAACTATTAAAGAACTAAATAAAATTAATATTAATGGGATATGCAATGGGTTATTCTATAACTGAGAGAGTCGTGAATTACGGAACACCGTAAGTTCATGTACTACTCGTATTTGTGTGTTATATGTATAGAGTGAGTAGAAAGTAGTGTGTAAGGACGTGATGTAAATTAAGTGTGTGTAAAGTGAGATGTAGGAAAAAGGAGCTCTAGAAGTAAAACAAAGAATAATAAGTGTTTTGTTAATAAACTTTAACCAACGTATTCAAGAGAGTAAGTCCTCGGTCTCCTTGTATGTTAGGGGCTGTTCGGGGCTGTAATAAAATAAAACCTAGATTTTGAATTTGAAGTAAGTGCAGTCAGCGACAAAATATTGGTAAAAATATTCTGCATATCAGAAAAAAAAACTGAATGCATATTAAAGCGATGTTTTCATGTGAATTTAGTTTTTTTGCTGCGCAAGTGAGTTTAATAGATGGTAATTTTTTTGTAGCGATTTTGAATATCAACCGTAAAAATCACTTATATAATTACGAAAAATTTACAAAACTAAAAAAGTTTCTTGAAACATGTCCGTCTGTCCGTCCGTCCATCCGTATGTCACAACCATTTTATTATAAAATACTAGCCTTTTCCCGCGGCTTCGCCCGCGCACTATAAGTACTCAAAAAGGATACGATACCCATGTTGATTTTCAGACTTTGTGACCACATTTGCCCCTTTTAGGGGTTGAATTTTCAAAAAATCTGAAACACGTGTTTACTCATTTATCGTTATGAATACTCCTGTGAAGTTTCGAATAAAATAATCTAACAAATCTTGATTCGCCATACAAACTTTGGACCCCCATTTTACCCCCTTAGGGGGTGAATTTTGAAAAATCCTTTCTTAGTGCACCCCTAGACCTTATAAGGAACCTACGTGCCAAATTTGGAATTTCTAGAACCAGCGGTTTGGGCTGTGCGTTGATATGTCAGTCAGTCAGTCAGTCAGTTTCTTCTTTTATATATTTAGATATATTGATGAAATTTTATCCATAGGTGTGTCTTGTGCCGCTACATAGTTTTTAAATAAATTGCAGAAAAAAAAACTTTAAGGGGAGGCACTCCATACATACATATGCCGAACTAAATGTCAAAACAATTTTTTTTTTTGCAAATATGAACATTGTGTACTTACAACTATCGATACGGGTTTAAAAATATCTTAAGTATATATAGAGGATTTATAAAACCTTTATTATTGAGTTAATATTTTTGGAAATAATCGCTTCGAAAGTCTAAATAATAGTCCCCCCCCCCATCTAACTTTTAATCCGTAAGTCCAAAAAATATAAAAAAAATAAAGAAGATACGGCTTAGTACTTATATGAAAACTATTTCATATATTATCGGTTGAGCCATTTTTGAGTTATCTCCGAGAAACTACTTTCTATGGAACCCTACATTATGCGTGGTCCGATACACTCTTGGCCGGTCTTTTAAAGATATTTGATATGTAGTATTAACCGTTAGTAGTAATTTATTTATTTACTTGTGTTGATAATTAATATAAATTTGTATTTCAGCGAGATAGTAAAGCTTTTTTTCCTTTACTCTTACTTACATTAAACTCTTAAATATCAGCAATCTTTTATTAGAATCTCGATCAGGCTTCGCTCAGTGATAGTTAGTACACTGAAATTTGTATGTGTTTTAATCACGCCGACAATATGGTAAATCAAAATCAGAAAAATAAAATGAAGTGGAGGTGATTTTTTTTATCGCTCCAACCCACGCGATTGATACGATACACGATAGTGTGTGGTAATTATTGGACAGGTCTTCCAAAAAGAATAAGTCTTAAACAACTTTTGGATAAAACGCATATTTTCGTAAATAATAACTCCGAAAATTACTTATTAGTCCATTGTATTGTAGCAATAGCAGGTTTCCGCAACTCGACAACTAACGCCTGTTTTGCGTGACTCATCAGAATAAGTACTAATACATAATAATTGTAGTGTACTTACAAGACTACATTTGTTTTCAGGGCATTATAAGATGCATGAGTTCTGTTTTTTCTGCATTTTTATTTCATTTCTTTATTTAATTTGTAATATAGGTCATCTAAATAAAATACACTTTTTATAAGAACGTAAATACATGAACACACATAGGGGTATATTATCTTAAAAGATAAAACGTCTATGCGCTATCGATTCAGATAAGACACGTTATGCCCGCACCGCATGAACCCTCTGCAGTTATTTAGTCTTTAGGCACATTAAGTCCGATATTATTGCTCACGGGCCAAGCACAAGTATTTGTAGTACAAGGGAAGCACGGAGCGACGAGCGACACAGCCTCCTCGTCTCAAAGCTAGCTCACGACTGCCAGCAACGCGGTTTTCGAGCTACCAACGCGCGAAATGTGGAATTATGATCAAGTTGTTTAAGAAAATTTAATCAATTTAAATATCCTACGTTGAGTTTGTAGTGTTCTGTAGTACACATTTTTTAGTTCAACAATATTTTAAATCGAATGAGCCGTTCAGTAGATATAAGCAAAATTAACCGTAAAACGACATTTTGTTACATTTAAATAACGGAGAAACTATACGTTACACGAGTTATTCAAACGTTGACAATGTTGTACATGAAATGGTAATTAACATATATTTTTTTCAAAATTTTTGAATGACCCGTTATTGAGATATATCCCTTAGAATGTAACAGTTTTTGGCCACAATTAGCGCCTAGCGCCTTAAGACATAAGTTGTAGTTAGTATGCCGCTATTTAGTTATATAGTGAAATTGCAGAAAAAATATTATCAGGGGGGGCGCTCCATACATGTTTACTAAATAAATAAATAAAACACCAAATATTAACATGTTGTACATCAGTCGATAGGTCTTTAAAAATAACATAGAGGTTTCTTTGAACATTTTATGATTAAGTAAATAGTTTCAAAAATAATCGCTTCGTCCAAAAATTATGAAAAAAAATTTGAGAAGATGCGCGTTATCATATATTTTCTACGAAAATTGTTTTGAACATTATCGGTTTAGCCATTTTTGAGTTATTTCCAAAAAACTTCTTCCATAGGCATCAGATACGACCTTTTGGCATTAGTCTGGTTCTTATTCCATTGAAGCTACGGAACCCTCCATTATGCGTGGTCCGACGTGCACTTGGCCGGTTTTTTTGCTTGTTACTCCATAACGCCGTCATGTCTGAACCTGAACCGATTTGGAAAATTATTTTTTTGATTGTAAGTATACTATACATACAGATTGGTCCAGTTTTTCTCAAAACGCAGTTTTAATGATCCATGCATGAGTAATCAAGGGTTTTTTTGTAAGTTCACCGATTATTCCGAGACACGGGGTCCGATTTGAATAATTCTTTTTTTGTTTGAAAGGATATCTGATATATATATTAATCTGGTGCTGTTCTGATGATGGGATCTACGAGGAATTGAGGGAACTCCTCAATTTTTAAAGGCACATGCATGGTGATTTGGGTGTTTTCTTAAGCAACTCGAGCATTTTCTCTCGAAAACGACCAATTTGATGAAGTGGACCTCATGATGATGGTTGTTTTGATGATAATGATAATTATTTTTTTAAATGTAGGTTCTTCAGCGATTACTCCGAGACCAATGGCCGATTTGAGGAATTCTTTTTTTGTTTGAAAGCAACTACCTCTGAGATGGTTCCACATTAATCTGTTGCTGTTCTGATGATGGGATCCACGAGGAATTGAGGGAACTCCTCAATTTTTAAAGGCACATGTATGGTGATTTGGATGTTTTCTTAAGCAACTCAAGAATTTCCTCTCGAAAAACTACCAATTTGATGGAGTGGACTTGATGATGATGATTATGATTGTTTTGATGATAATGATGATGATTTTATTTTAAATGTAGTATGTTAAGCGATTACTACGAGACCAGATTTGAGCCTTTTTTTTTGGTTTGAAAGGAACTACGTTGAAGATGGTCCCACATTAATCCGGTGCTGTTCTGATGGAATCCACGAGGAATTAAGAGAACTACTCAATTTTTAAAAGCACATGTGCTTATGGTGAATTGGTTGTTTTTTTAAGCAGCTCAAGCATTTTCTCTCGAAAACCACTAATTTGATGGAGTGGACCTAATGATAAAGACCAAATATTATGATATGTGGATCTTTCCTTACATTGAGTACGTATTATGAACTTTTTCTTATATATCTACACCGATTATTCCGAAATCCGTTGTTCGATGATGATAATTATATAACCACAAAAAATGGATTCATAAAAACTTTTTACAAAAAAAGATAAACCGACTTCAAAAAGGGTAAAATAAATTATTATTATATTATTTATATGCGTTACAAACTGATATGTTTGAAGTCAGTGCCAAACCACAAAGTTACAATACCGGTCAAATCAGCTTAAAGTCACAAAACATATCTATATACCTACTTATATTGCAAAGGTGAATGTCAATCTATCTGTTACATTTTCACATCTAAACTACTAATCCAATTTTGATGAAATGTGGCACCAATGTATATATACTCTGATACACGTCTACTTTGTCAATAATCTGAAAAAGGTGGCAAATTAAACAAAAAAGTAAACGCGTATGGTTGACCTGCCATAGAAAATTAAAATATCGCGCCTTTTTCTACTGAAAAGGTGGGTCCCACACACCCAGTGTGTCTGAGTATAGAAAGATCAATCTAGCCATTGAATTCATTTACACTTCGATATTACACCTTAGATGAAGTAGGATAAATAAGTCAAACCGAAGCACGGGCTTCGTTCGAGATATGTTTAGTCCGAAAACAAGTAAAGAAATTTAAGACGCATGGTTATAATTTATTTTTATACTTGAATGAAAACCTGCGTGCGGTCAGTACCGTATTAGAATAGTTCTATAGTATGAAGAGCAATTCACTGAACACATATGCCTCGTTCGTATCAACTGTTTTGTGATTTTTAGACTTGAAGCTGATTTGTAACGCATATAAATAATATAATGATTTATTTGTCAACACACCTGCTCGTAACGAGGTTCTTATTCCAACGTTTTTATACTCATAATCCTAGATATTAAACACGCGTGCATTTCACAATAATTATCCAACTAGTGGAATAATTTGATAATCCGATCAAGTGCCGTTTGTACTCTAGTACCAAGTTGTACGTACGCAGACGAATCGTTGTAATTTAGTCGGGTATTACCTTTACTTTTTTTAAACTTTTTATGAGTTTACATTTTAAAATAGTAAAAAAAAGTAAATATATTATAAATATACACATTTACGATAGAATATAAATAGTACAATCCTGAATGTGTAATACACAATAATTCGTGTTTAAAACACGAATTTTCTGTTTTTATATTGGCTGTTTGACATTATACGTCCGAGCCTTTGCCTCAAGCTGCACGCACATCCAAAAAAGAAAATTGCGCGCCATTTATAAGTTAACCTCAAATTATTGTTTATTTGTTACATTTCTCTCGTCGTGTTTTATTAATTTAAACATAATATATTTTCAATGAATAAGAAGACAACTTTAGCGTTAATTTAACCTCTGGTAATATTTCAAAATTGTGATACATACTAGTAAAATGTCATCATAAAAATCTAGAGAGCAATACGTAAGAAAAAAATACTATAATTTATTGCACAATAAATGTGAAGTCTTTAATTTTATGAAATGATTTGAAAAAGAGTTCCAGATACATCACAAAAAAGGTTAGTTAAATTTAATTATATTAGGTTCGTAAGTACCTCTATCCTGTAAACATTCTGACAATTAATGTTATTATCAAAAGTTATTAATTATAGTATTCTGTTATTTACTCGCAAGTGTGTTGAAAAACGTCGTATGAAACGCGTGTGCTTGATCATTACATAAGCTCAGCTTCCTTATGCGCACTCACATGCGTTCGTGCGCACAATATCGCTTCGTATGTAATTATCGACTTAGCACACTTGTATCATAATGTATCCTTTTTGAAGTCTGTTTATCTTTTTTTTGTAAAAAGTTTTTTAATAGGTTCTTTTAATTTAACCATAGAATAAATATACCAAGCCGGTCTTAGCTTCTTGTTTTTTGATTGATCACTGAAATAAGCTAAAACTCATTTTCAGAGAAGATGTTTGCATTTTTGCATAGGTCGAATGCATACATAGGTCGTAAACCCTGATATATTTGTCTTTTGACTTGACTTAGCACGAAGCAAGTTATCCACTACTGAGTGTGCTTCTTCTTTCGAATTAGGCGGAAGCACAGAATAACTAATAGTACTACCGTGCGGAAGTGCTATCAATTTCCGTACTACTACGTATCGCTTGGAATCATGATCCAAGTATATTTTATACTGATTTTCCGTAACCAGCCAAGTACCTTCTCCGAGTTTTTCGCCTTTAATGTTTATTTTTATTTTTAACGAACAATAGACAAGATAGAGACCGGACACTACGCGCAAGTGTAATCGCGCGCGCACTGTGTTAAGCCCTCTCTACACGGTTTTTTAAATTAATGGTTTTGCTTGGCTGGATGTGTTTTTGCCTTAGTCCTTTTGATTTGTATGCAATTTTGAGAATTTTAAAGCTTTAACGCGGACAAAATAGAATTTCATACATTTATCCTCCTAGGAATAAAATAACAGAGTGTACGCTTTTTAAATTGAAAAAAAAAAGCAAAATTAGACACTTTCCGTGTACGATTTACGAATGAAATGCGGCCATTTCCGATCACGTTTGATAATAAAAAATCGGTTCAGACATGACGAAGTTATGGAGTAGCAAACATATTAAAAACATAACAAACATGCAGACATACTACATATAATAAACGCGTAAGGAGAAAAAAAATGTACATTGAAGATATTTAACAAAAACTTATTCAGGGGGCCTTAGAAACATTGACTACTGATAAACTACTGAACAGAATTTAACGAAATTTTGTATAGTAACAGTTTATACCCCGGAGCAACATATAGGGTAGTTTTTATTCTGCTTATTAAAAACATAATTTTCATAAAAAATTGTTCTCCTAAGTGGTCACAGATGGCGCTGTATAAGTAACCTGTATACTGTATACAAACATTATTTGAGGCCGTCTTTAGATTAATTTAAGCGATTCCGTCCGTTGCGTTCCGCCGAGGTTTAAACCATTGTTTTTTAAATGCTTTACCAATTTAAGGATTGCGGGTTAAATATTTTTAAAACGTGTTACTTTGTTTTGGATATTGTAAGTATCCGGACATATATTGTGATCCATTAATACCTGCAGGTACTTTATTCTCAACGTAAAAATTATATATTTATCAATACATGAATCCTACTTACAATATACTTAAAAACAAATAAACCGACAGCAAAAATTGTACCGTTTGTGAGAGCAACATGCTTTATCTCGCTTTAACAGCTGATTGCAATAAAAAGGGTAGTCATGAATCTAGCAATTACTAGCTGCTAGCTGTCACGCTGCTGCTGAAGAAATTTTCGCTGCCACGCTCCGGGCCTGGGCCTACGTGGTACTCGGCCTATGGCTTTCGCAGACATTGCCGCTCACCATCGGGCCTCCGGCCCTCAAATTTTCTAAGACTCTTCGCGATTGAGTTTTGTCCGGTTTTTATCATGCTGCCTGCTGCTGCTGCTGAATATATTCTCGCTACGACGCTCCGGGCCTGGGCCTAAGCGGTACTTCGCCTATGGCTTTCGCAGACATTGCCGCTCTCCTTCGGGCCTCCAGCCCTCAGATTAGCTAAGATTCTTCGCCATTGAGTTTTGTCCGGATTATATCATGTTGCTGCTGCTGGAGAAATTTTCGCTGCGACGCTCCGGGCTTGGGCCTACGCGGTACTCGGCCTATGGCTTGCGCAGATATTGCCACTCATCCTCGGGCCTTATGACACTTCACCATTGAGATATGGCAGGTCCCTGTCATGCTGCTGCTGCTGAAGCAACTCTCGCTGCGACGCTCTGGGCCTGGGCCTAAGCGGTACTTGGCCTATGGCTTTCGCAGACATTGCCGCTCACCTTCCGGCCTCCAGCCTTCAGATTAGCTAAGATTCTTCGCCATTGAGTTTTGTCCGGATTATATCATGATGCTGCTGCTGGAGAAATTTTCGCTGCAACGCTCCGGGCTTGGGCCTACGCGGTACTCGGCCTATGGCTTTCGCAGATATTGCCACTCATCTTCGGGCCTTAAGACACTTCACCATTGAGATATGTCCGGACCCTGTCATGGTACTGCTGTTGACCTGGGCCCTACACGGTACTCGGCCTTTGGCTTTCTCAGACGTTGCCGCTCACCCTCGAGCTACGGCCCTCGAGTTCACTAAGACACTTCGCCTTTCAGTTATGTCCGGTCCCTGTCATGATGATGTTGAAGAAGTTCGTGCTGCGATGATCCAAGCCTGAACCTTACGCGGTACTCGGCCTTTGACTTTTACATACATTTCCGCTCATCCTCGTGTACGCAGCCCTCGAGTTCGCTAAGACACTTCGCCATTGAAGTATGTCCGGTCCCTGACATGCTGCTTCTGCTGAAACAATTCTCGCTGCGATATTCCGGGCATGGGTCCTGCGCGGTACTCGCCCTACGGCTTTCGCGATATTGCCGCTCACCGCGTCACGGCTTCGGCGTTCGGATTCACCAAAAAACTTGACCATCGAGTTTTGTGGGGACCTTTTCATGCTCCTGCTGAAACAATTTTTGATGCCTTTGGCCTTATTAGATTTTGGCCTGCTGCTGCAAAAGCAGTTTTCGCTAGGACGTTGTGTTGCGCTCACACGCTACCTCGCGCCAGTACCTTCGGCGTTTGACCCTTTGTTCGAAGCATGTTCTCCTGCAGGAACTCGGCCATTAGCATTCATTGGTCTCTACGCACGCCTTTTAGTCAGTTATCTTTATCACGGATGAACTAATAAATTTAGATAGATATTTATATGTAGAACGCGTAAATTCTACACTAATGGCCTGGATAGTAAATGAAAATGACAAAACCTCCTACACACGCGGGCGAAGCCGCGGGTACAGCTAGTCTTTTATATTGACATGACATTTGTATGATAACTTAGGCACTTAAGATTGCAACTAACAATTCTTATGGGCTCCCGGGCCTGAAATAATGTTTATTTAATTTAATTAAAAACAAACATACAAAGGAATTTGGAACCTCCTCCTTTTGATATCTTGAAGTCGGTTAAAAAGTATAAACGAATGAAGAAAAGTCTATATAAATATACGGTGAATAATTATAATTCGAAACTAATATACAGCTTGTAAATTTTATACGGGCGTATACTTTATCCACCTATAGTATCCAGCAATAGGAATCATATAGTATAATAATTTTGTTCAATAGTGTTATTAATTATGTGTAATGATTTTTTAAAGTCCTATCGGGCACCAATGTATTAATCCAACTGATTTAAAACTGACATAACTGACATGACGCACCGGTAAGTTAATTGTCATGGATTCAATTCATTGCGGGCTGAATTATTATGTATGAAAAAAAAATCCTTATTTTCATAAAGAAATAAATGTAAATTGGTTCCCTAGGTCCAATACTAATCGCCATTACAATATACGCCCGTATAAAATTTACACACTGTATATATAAAGAAACATACGAAAATTATGAATTTATAAAGCCAAACCGCGTAAAATGAACTGCTATCTATATCTTACCTCCTCCATTGGCGACTTGTTCGCGTAATATACCTCTTGTGACTCTTGGTCCAACAGATTCTATTCCGCCATTAGAATTATCTAAAAGTACGAATGAAAACGGGTTATTTTTCATCGATCTGAAGTGTTTCATAATGGTATATCTCTTGTAGCATGACGCTACGTATCGTACGACATCTGTCGACTTTCTTTAGAACTTCTGAACTTCTGTGTCTAAGGGAGGTCTAAGGCTAGGTCACGGTTGATATATAAAAAGCGTACATTGTGATTCACGGCATTACAGTTAGATGGCGCTTATATCAGTCCGCATTTTGTAATACGTCTGGCAGTTATAAAATTTATATAATACTCGCGCTAATTTTGAATGTGAATTTTTGAGGTATTCCAGATTGTCAAAAAGAAAAAAGAGGATTTTTGATTGAGTGTGTCAGAGCGACGGGAGATTTTTAAAGAAAAACAGATATTCTGGTTTTGTCTGAGAGTTTTGCTGTAATTTGCTTAGTTGCATCGAGTTGAAGTGCGATCTATTTCTGTAGATCTTTGCGCTCAAACATTATATAGCAAGTGCTAATACATTATTAAATACAAATTTTTAAAAACCAAATACGTCGCCGGACAAAAAGGCAACCAGAGGGACCGCCTGAGCCGGAAGGATTCCGGAAGGCACTTGTGGGTGCCGGACCGGCGAGACGGTCTGCAACTGCCGCGTTTTCCGCGGGTTTCTTCACCATTCATCGGAGAATTAGAGTCCGCATCCAGCGGGCTCTCCAAGTGAGAAAAGGAGTTCAGCGAGCTATTGGGTCCGCCTAAATCAAAGCGGACACTTGCCCACGAACTCTTTTTAATTTAAAACAACAGCTTTAGCCATCCCGCTCTCGAGAATATCAAATTATTTACATTTTTTTTAAAAACGTTATAAATCCGATTCCTTTTATTTGTATCCAGTATTTTTGTGCCATAATAGTTTTTTTTTGTTGTTTTGCTAAATTTCCCCAAATTCCAATTGCCTCGTTTGACGGGCATATAAAGACCTGGCTCTTTAATTTAGGCTACGTTCAGCCAGCGAATCATCTGTCACCATCCATATCACCCGCCTCAGTAACCCATTATTTTCCTGCAGCCAAATTATTACCAGCCGAGTCTTTATTTTTACTTACCAGTTTTGCTAACTATTGAATGTGAAATATCCTTATATAGGTACAGTTGTCTTCATTTTTAAGTGAAGTGCTAATATTAAATATTTTTATTATTGTAATTTAATTACATTCTGGTTGTTGAATGTGAATGTGAAATAGGTACAGTTGTCTTCATTTTTAAGTGAAGTGCTAATTTTAAATATTTTTATTATTGTAATTAACTAGGGAAGTTATTGAATGTGAAATATCCTTATATAGATGCCGTTATTGTGATTTTTACGTGAAATGCTAAATTTTAAATAATTGACTATTTTTGCTAATCTTAAATATTTTTACTTTGTCTTCAAAATTAAACGTGTTAACGCAATTATAGAAGTGTTTTACTGCACTCTGTTATCTTAAAATAATAGAGTCACGCCCATTGAGTGTGAAATTAATTTAGCCTACCTACTAAGTACAGTCGTGGCCAGATAATTAAGAACAAGATTATTTTTGCCATACAACTGCATACAAATATGACATTTTAAATTTGATAAAAATATAAATTTTGCTTATGCTATTTATATTTTAAAAAATACTGACGTATCCGTGTTTAAACAAGACTTAATATGGGCCATAAACATCTTCCATAAAATTTGAACTTTAAAAAATACAGACGGTCAAATCAATACTTTTTGTAATTAGGAACGATTTTCATACATCGTTCCTAATTATAGTATGAACTTATAAAAAGTGTTGATTTGATCGTCTGTATTTTTTAAAGTTCAAATTTTATGGAAGATGTTTATGGCCCATATTAAGTCTTGTTTAAACACGGATACGTCAGTATTTTTTAAAATATAAATAGCATAAGCAAAATTTATATTTTTATCAAATTTAAAATGTCATATTTGTATGCAGTTGTATGGCAAAAATAATCTTGTCCTTAATTATCTGGCCACGACTGTATATACTTATGCTTTTTAGGGTTCCGTATCTCGAAAGGAAAAAACGGAACCCTTATAGGATCACTTTGTTGTCCGTCCGTGCGTCCGTCTGTCAAGACCCTTTTTCTCAGGAACGCGTGTAGGTATCAAGCTGAAATTTGTAACAAATTCTCAGTTCTACTGTCCCTTAGAGCTGTGAAAAAATCAAACTTCTAAGCCAACGCAATCAAAAGATACAGCCGTTTATGCCGCAAATTTTCGAAACTCGCAACGGAATCAAAACCTACAGATCAAATTATTTTTAATAAATATTTTGATTTGTTTATTTTTAAGTAGACACACTACTATATAAATGATAAACTTATATAGATGTCATATACAAAGGAAAAAGTGACCTAGGCTTCGGGCGCCCAGGGCTGGGATCGAACCAGCGTCTTCTAAGCTTCTAAGTTTTAAGTTTTCTTTTAAGTTTATGTTTTTGTATCTAGTTAATTATAATTTTCCGTTGTGACAGATTGCTCCATAGGTCTTACTGGCAGTCACACTATTCATTATGGAACTGAACTCAGAAATAGTGTATAATGGTAGGATGTAGCATCATATATTATTATCTAGTACCTAATATACCTCCCGAGTCTGAATTTTCTTCATCAGATCCCGAACCATCCCGTGGCTTAGTTTCACTGGTTTTCTGGTCTTCAATTGTTTCTTTTTTCTCTTCTTCCAAACTGCCACTACTTGCATTCTCTTCTGAAATCGATTTGTAGCCAAAAATAAGAATAAATGATCACACGAAATATTTTATATATTGTATTGTATGTTATGTATTTTTTTAATTTTTGTAATGTGTTAATTTTGTAGTAAGTACATTTATTTAAAT
Organism: Pammene aurita; assembly: GCA_947086415.1. Lineage (NCBI taxonomy): Eukaryota > Metazoa > Arthropoda > Insecta > Lepidoptera > Tortricidae > Pammene > Pammene aurita. The sequence goes on from OX352291.1 coordinate 36,580,233, forward strand.
ATAAATATCTTATATATATTATGAAGTGTACAATTCATTTTTTCATTATGTTATTAAAGTTAACTAGAAATTTTAACTAGTAAATGAACTAGGATGATACCGACTTAACCGTCATCACCACTTGGTGATGATACCTACGTGCGATTTGTTTTTGTTGGGTTAAGGCTTTCAGTTCTAGAAAGTTGCTTATATGTGACAATAGCTTTGCCCAATGTTATACCAAATGGGCAACCATCACCTACCTACCTACCAAACAGAATTAAGTAAGCTTATATACTTAGGTACTTATTTATCTATGCCTACTACAGATTGATATAAGCTCTTACCGTTTGATGAGGACGCACACGCACACGTTATACAAATCTGCAATGCAATAGTAAATATGACATGTATATACTTATGGTTTCCAAGTGGGTAATAGTTATACACATACAATTAGAAGGATTAAACTTACCCAAACCATGAAATATATAAGTTCACGTGACCTTATTTGGTTAGGCATGGCGGTTCGACACGATTCGATATTAAAATACCTATATTTAAAATGCAAGAAAAATCGCCACCTGTCACGCTTTGAATTTAATTAATTGACAAAATTTTGTTTTGTCCAAGTTATCGCTCCAGTAGGTAGGTATTAATATCACTTTTAATGCGTGTTGCAGTTCTTTGTTTAAATCAAACTAGCACGTGCAATGAAATGGTCACTCTGTATGGAGATGCAATCCTTTTTTTAATTCCCATTTTCATTGCATGTATGGGTTGTGACGAGTTTCCGTGACGGTCAATTCTTACACTTTTTTTCGCATAGCCGTACACCAAACGTCCGATAATAAGGAACTTCGTTCCAACTAAAATTCACCCCCCCCCCCACTTCGTGTGTACGGGAGGTACCCTAAAAATAATATTTTTCAGATACTTTGTCGGCGTCATTAGAACCAAGGATCGTTACCGGTATTACTAAAAATCTAAATAGTGCCCAACTTGAACAATATTCACATGATATTCTCAAATGTAATTTATGTAAGGGCAATAAATTATCAGATTATACAGTGATGTATTAAAAAAAACCGAGATACCGAAAATTAATACCGGTTCATTTGTATGAAAATAATACCGGTATTCGATCCCTGATTAAAACACATACTTACTCATACTAAATTTCAATTTTCTAGTACTAACCATCACTCTGTAAAGCCGGGGACTGACACTCGCATGGACGGACGGACAGACGGACAGACGGACATGGCGAAACTATAAGGGTTCCTAGTTGACTACGGAGCCCTAAAAATATCTTTCTTAGATAACTTCATCTAGGTAACCTACTTTGTAACTACGGCAAAATCTTATCGGCTAAAACCTACTAGCGTAAATGTATTTATTGAGTTCTACATATTTACAACTAAACTACATTCTTACCCGAAACGACTCTTCAGTCATACAAATTGCAAAAACTTGGGAGATTCAACTGTTAAAGCTTGCTTTAACCTAACCCCCAGAACTGCAACGTAAACGACTGCAGGGGTTTCGCTAAGCGTAGAGAGATTTGCACGTTCCTAGAGAAAAATGAATACAATAAATCTGCTCTTGCCTGCAGAAACCCAAATTTAATGGCTTCTACTGACACGTACTGCAGAAAGTTTCGCATTTTTACACGTACTTCGATATAGTTATTGCTTATTGGTTACAGGAACTATCTGGTTCCCACGACAAGGTGTATTCCTATCTATCCTTGCTTCTTTCGCGTGCAGGTCGGTATGGCGGGGATAAATGGGAACGTCTGAGAAAAAACCTGTTCTCATTTGTCCCCGGTATCGACGGGCACAAATGGGAATACACCCACCAGCAAACGCGAGTTACCATTTTATTACGTGTGGTGTGTCTTTATTAACTACCTACGCAAAGACTAAAGCCGGCTTTCCGTAGTAAATCGGCCCTTACATTAAATGAACTCTGGATTTACAATCAAGCTGAGTATCTTGTGAATAGAAACTATACCTGCGTCGCGTTTGTATACATTCAAATTTAATCAAACCGTTACGAGTACAATTGACCCTACGTATACCTAATAAATAATAGGTACCTACTCTGTACGCTAAACTTGGTAAAAAACGGTGGGATATCTTAACTTTATATTTATACAACGTATTTAGGCAAAGCTGAAAAATAGTAATTAATTAGCCTGAAATGGCCTTATATGGTTAAAGTTAACAAAGGTGTTCTCTGCTAGCAACGAAAGCTTCTGCTAAATCACACCCATTTATAATGTAATACGAGCGGAGATAATGTGTGCCCCGGGCGAGACAAATTTGCCAACTTTTTCTGTTGAACAACCTCCTTATATGAAATGGTTAGCGCCGAGAAATTTCGCGTTAAGTATTATTAGCAAAGTTGGAATACTAATGTAGGGATTTCTTTTTAATATAAGCACATTTTTATAATAATAGTTACATTATTATGTTCACGACACTTCCTTATTTGTTGAGAGGATGTTCTGGAGTAAGGTTAGGCCACGTTTATACATATTAGGCTCAAAATTTGTCGCTCACGGTGACCAGTAGAACGGAGGCTCAAGAAGAGGGGGACGGGGACGGGACGACACTTAATAAATGTTAACTGATGGTTATAAATTGGTACCTAAATATGTACAGTAAGGTCTAGAGTAAGTTTATCCCACCCCCCTTCTGGATACACATTTTCTAAGAAGGGGTTGGATATCGTTTATGTCGTACAGTGTTAACTTCCGAAAACTACCTAATCTACGTATAGGAACTGTTCCATTTGTCCCGGCTCCTTTTTAAATAATTAGTTATTTGACACCCCGGGTAGAAATGCTTTAATACTCGTAATACAGAGCTGACACAATATAACTTGCCCGTACCATAGGTAAATAGGTAAAGGCTGAAACAGTAGGATTAACTTGAATTTCGATACTAAGCTCTTGCGCAAAAAGTGACACATGGCAGCTCAAGCCCAAAGCTAAAATTGTCTTAATGCGCCATTAGCAGTTGATGCCCGGCAAAAACTTGCAACTTAAAATAGATCTACTTACACGAATATTCGTGGCTTAATGCCATCGTTGAGAACGTGTTTTACCTTTGGATTTAACTGCTTACTCTTTTATTCGAAATACGCTTCGAGACTTATTGGATAAAGGGATTATGAATGTCTCTCCGAGTGTGCAATTAGATTTTGCTTAACCCATAAGTATAAACGTGTATAAAAATTACATTTTGCTTTGTTCCAATTTTTGTCTCGGGTAGGAAAGTAGCTGTCTAAATGTATTAAATTAGGTAGGTAAGTACGTATATAGTCAAAGGAGGGTATGGATTAATGAAGTTGTCTGGCTTTGTGGACCAGCTTTGCCTTAATCATTATCTTTGTTCTGGTGTAAAGATATTTATGATTTAAGTTATTCAGGTGCAGGGTGCAGGTGATAAATGGCGGGTATTTTAGTGGTGCTTTGTGGGTTGTCTGGCGGGTCGCGTGACCCCACTGCGAATGAAACTATCGCATGACTTCCATGCCTGGCACATAAACTTTGCCTTATGATTGTCAATAGAATACTTTGTTTAGTTATGTTTAGTCGATAGATTACACATACATACGAGTATGTAACTTACTTACATTACCTACCTAAATTAAAAAAAAAACAATATTTATATTTTATCCCAGGTGTTACGAAAATACAGGCGATTAATAATTTGTATTGTATTCTGATTAGAAAAGTAGAAAAAAATGGTTTTGTAGGAGGGGACGATGTGTCTACACGAAAAAATGTTCTAGTGTTCAAAAGTTTTCTCTCCTACTGTGTTTTGCCGGACTATCTACCCCATCGGATCACCAGTAGTTGTATAAGTAGGTACCTAACCCTTCAAACAGATTTCCCAGGAAGTTAATTCAGTTTATAGCGCAACTAAAAACTTAAAAATTATGAACTAGACTTTGCATGTATTATGAGGCGTAACAAAGTTTATTAGTCGCTAATAGTTTGGCTGAATGTAGGACGCAGCGCACGCCCGTACCACCGTAACGTAAGTGGTAAAATAAAATCTGCGATGTCATTTCACGGGACTGCGCGGTAACTTTGTTTACAGCTAGTAGGAAAGGAAATTATGAAGTCTGAAATTGGCGCTACGTTTAGGCATGTTTTTTTTAAGATTCAATGCGGAAAGATAAGCGCGAAAATCTATCCGTAGATAGCGCCGCCACCGAAAATATATTAAGTATACCTATACCTAATCTATTCCATACGTAAGTACAATCTATGGTACAAAATCTTTAGACCAGTAAGTAAATGGGGCTCAAAGTATTTCCTTAATAAGGTTTCTTCATCCTCATTAAGGAAAAATAATAGTTTTTTGACAATCATTGATACGGAATAAAATCGATAAATAAGTATTTTGCATCAGAATTACCCGCGATAATTTACTAATGTACTGGACTGGATATTCCTTTATGCATCCTTTATATCGGTTTGCTTTCTTCATCCTTATTTATTAAGTATGCGACTAAAATTGATTCTTTAAACTACAGGGGCACTTAGATAAAAATTTTTTACATCATTATTTGTACCGACTTTTTACCTCCAGACTTTGTGGTAAGGTACGTAAGAGTCATTGATGTATTATGTATTCTGTAAGAGTTTATATGATTATAGCCGTGTACTAATAGAATAAATAGGTAATAATTATAAATAGTGCTGCTTTTATGACAGATTGAAATCTGTTGCCCAAAGTTTCCTAATGGATTAAGCTGGCCACGTCAGATATATATATACTATATATACTATACTATAATATTATAAATGGGAAAGTGTATGTGTGTGTTTGTTTGTTTGTCCGTCTATCACGGCAAAACGGGGCGACGAATTGACGTGATTTTTTAAGTGGAGATAGTTGAAGGGATGGAGAGTGACATAGGCTACTTTTTGTCTCTTTCTAACCCCCCACTTCCCTAAAATGGGGGGTGGAAGTTTGTATGGAGCATTCCGGGGGCAATCAGGAAAGGGGAACCGTGTCACAAAATAACTAATAGTACTACCGTACAGAAAATTCACTCCTTCACAAAAGGCAGATTTAGGTGTAAAATTATACCTATACTCGCCGCCTGCAAGCAAAATTGAAACTTATAACCGCGCACGAACCGTGAATCTTCTTTGCGCGCCGCAGTTTTATGACCGAGCTGTGAGGGTTGTGACATGACAAGTTTTTGTACCTAAAATACCTACTGATTTATTATTTTTAAGATAAATATGTAGGAATCACAAACGTTGATTCTGTAAACATGAAATTTTTATCCGAAGATAGTATGTCTGATTCTCACGGAAGTAGATATGCCACAGCCGTATTCCTTTGAAAATATGTCGGTCAGTTCCTAATATTGTTTCTGGGCAACCAATATTCAATAAATTAATGACGTTTATTTTAACTATTACCTACTAAGTAAGGACTTCGGGACCTTTCAATATCATCCGGAATTTAAAAAAAGAATTCTGCTTCCTTGTTTTTCCGTTTATTCAGAAATCCGTAAACAGAACAATATATTTTATACGGATTAGATCGAGATTTACGTTTCGAAGCCATTGTGTATTTTCAATTTTGCTTGAGCGCCACGTGACACAACTATCGTGCGAGCCGAGCGGCAGCCCACGGCCATACGCCTGCCCCGGAGGCGCGCCGGCCAAATGTACCTAAACTGCGTAGTGACACCCCCCTGACCGTGTTACCCCGAATTTAACGCGAGCGAAGCCAAAGGCAAAAGCTAGTGACACAATAATGAGAGCAACGAAACCCTGAAGAAACTGTCAAAGTTGTATTTTAGAAAGAGAACGGGGCCTATATTTTAACATTAGAGCAAAAACATTGCGTATTCGGAAACAGAAACAGTAGGCGACAAACTATGAATTACATTAAGTATACGTCTTTTGGACGGTCGGTAAAGGAGATCGTCAATTCTGGGCCACCTGATATAAACCGTATACAGTTTGTACTGCAATGTAAAATAAATACTCATTTTATTGCTAAAGTAGACAAAATATTGCAAAAAAATGAAACGGGAATTAGAAATACTAAATAAATAAACATTATGTTGATTTTTCCGCGATTAAAATACAGCAAGACAAGTCGTTAACGGCCTGATGGCATTGATATAAAGTTTAACTTCACCCTGGCTTGAAACGGGATTGTTTTTTGGTTTGACACTGTCAAAGTATACCGTTACATAATCTGCGTTTTGATACTGTTCGGTAAGTTCGAACATTGTAATATTAAAATAGTATCTAAGCCTACGAATACGAAAGTTTAAATTAGAAATCGACTGTATTAAAACGCCTAAAGATTGAAAATGCGTATTTTTGCATTTTTGATCGGAGTTTGAATATTAAAAGTGGGTTTCATAATGGCATAACATAATATCATGCTCCTTCGATAACGAAACGCATCTTTTTTTTCAATTTGGCAATGTCAGATACTAGTGGTATCGCACTTAACGGTGGTAAACCTTATCCCGTCGCAATAGGTGTTAGGAATGTTCAGTTAATAGTATCAACGATGGTTTGACAGCCGGCTTTGTTTACCGAAATACAGGAACTATAAATACGATCAAAATATGACTTTTTAATATTTCATCATGATTCCCGTTTTGTTTTCAAGTCCGTTTTTATACATTATCTTTAAAATATCGGTACTTTTTTTACATTAATATATAAATCATAGGCAAGCACGCTTTCAAATATTGTCCTTGTCAGATTCAAGTCATTTAATGCATGATTTTTAAATTTTCCCATTAGATTTCGCAATATTTTTACCACCATCCTGATCTAGAAATTATGACGATTCTTCAAAGGTAAGAACCATTCCTAACCGGTCCTAAATAATCTGGGCCAGATCACCTAACAAAAATTGACGATCTCCTTTGGACTACTTTCCCACATCAGAAAGTTTTGGCAATTATATAATCTAATTATTTACATAATTTCTCATAATACTGCATCAAAACCAGAACTCTAGGATTTGTATTCTTAAAGTGGTTTGCATTCTTTGACCTCCATAACTTTATAGCTGCCATATGTCCGGATCTAGGAAGAATCTCTAATCATAGTATAGCAAACTAACGAGAGGGGTGTCGTCGCTCTCATTATTGTGTCATATCTGACGTGGCTAGCTCTCTGTCTATAAAGTCAACCCGTTTTACGGTGCTCTAAACGCCCTCTGTTGTGATTGGGCCGTATTATAACTTAACTTCAATACAACTCAAATGCATTTAACTGTGCAATACAGCGAGCGCCTAAAGTCCTAAACGTCTGAATCAGGAATATCAGAATTTGCTTGATAAATATTCCGATACAACTCTAATGCAACTTCAATATTGGTTGATTGTTTGTTGTGTGTTGGAGTTATGTTTGAGATATATTGTGGTTTTAACGTATTGTTTACGTATTTTAAAGTCAGAATACAGCACCATGCATCTGTGCAGATATTTATTTCAATATTAGATTTTTAAAGGCGTATATTCTATAAAACGGGCTCAGACAAATATATTCTAACTTTTAATTGTCCATTGTAGAGTAGTTTTACCCGTTTCCCGTCCTGATTCAGTTTGTCGTCCACCTGACAAAGCTGGTACAGTTATACGGGAAAAACTTGAATGTAAACGTATGGACGTAAAACGGACACAATACCACACTTATGTATGGATTGTTAACCTAGATTATAAGCTGTAGAATGACACATAATATATTTAAGTAAGCGTAGTCTATGATATTATTTTTGCACCACAAAGCTGGCAAAATCAATGTAGACGAAAATCAACATACCTAACCTATACCTATATCAAGATTTTAAATTCCGTGGCTCATTTGTTTTAGTAAAACTTTCACCGCCAAGCATCGGACAGAAAAATCGTGCCACAGACGGTCAGGTCAGAGCAAAATTTGTGCGCGTAAACTCGGCAATATTTTGGACGTGATATTACGCGCTGACGCTGAGGTTAGGTTACGATTTTCTGCGCACGTGATTTGACGTCTTTGGCGGTGAAGGGTTAACAAAAATGTGTACAAACAGATTATTGTATAAAATTTTATATTAGTTTCAGTTAAATGATATAGTTACAGAGGGTTATTCTTTATTAATTTTAATAAAGTTGGTTAATGAAACGTTGGTAGGTAGATACTAGGCATATGTTAGGTTACACAAGCAGCGTGCAACCTGACATATAACCCAAGTATTAAAAATATTTAGATAATTGCTTAATTATAAGTAGAGACATGGATATAAGTACCTACACTTCAATGCCGAAATTTTTATTAACATGTCTCATCTTATCTTCATTGGTTGTAGGTATAATAAGGATAAGAGATAGGTAGGCACTTTTAAATAAAGAGGTTCAAACAAATAAAAGTCGTTCGTTTATTTCTACTGTTAAGCCTATTTTACCCAAACACGGTTACAATATTGATATAGAAAAAAAAACATAAAACAACAAACCTGGCTCAAGTTACATAACATCCTTTGGGTCAACTTCATACGAATCCAATGCCTGCTCGATGGCTTCGTCAACCACAAATATATTCTTCTCGGTATCTCTAATTATTGATTCGAATTGCTGCCATTTTTCTGGTTTTATAGATGCTATGGCATTATAAACTTTGGTCTTTAAGTTGTATACATTATCAGCATCCAATGCGAATGAGCTCGAGAGGATATGTTCCCATAAAAGTTCGGTCATAGACAGGTCATGATAGTTTTCTGGAAGACGTAGAACTTCATGGCCGTGGGATCGGAATATCATATCTAGTTGGTACTGCGTATCCTTAATGGGACATCGTGCAATGAGATCATACAATTCGGCTTTGCGCATACTCGGCGAGCATGGGATGTTATTACGCTGTAACCATTTTAACATGTCTGCCTTAGAATGGTGTCTAGATATCGGTTCATTTACTGTTTTCCCGTGCAGCGGACTGTTATCCATTATTATGACACTTGACGCTTTTATAAAGGACAAAACTATATCACTAATCCATTTACCGAAATCTTCCACGTTGCATTGGTTGCAAAACAATCCTTTTTCTAAACCGTTTTTAGATACGATATGGAAAAAGACGTATCCTTCAATTTTAGTCATATCATTATTATCAATCCATGGTTTTTTAAAAGTTTTATTCAGGTCTATTATTCTTTCGTCAATGTAGTAAACTGCTGTGGCGGAGGCTCTTAACTTATCTATCTTCTTTAAAAATCGATATCTTTCAAATGGCAGTTTTGGATCTTCAATGATAATATTGCCGTAATTTGTATTGACCGTTTTATAGCCCAACTGTTTCATAGAACGGCAAAAATTGTTAAGATTTGAGACCTTCACTTTCTCCTTTATTCTTTCGTAAACATCTTTGAACGAAAATGATTCTTGCTGTGAACAAAGTGTTTTTAACGCATCATTTATAATAGCTCGATCAAACAGATCTGGCTGAAATATTGCATTTTTAAGGGCCAATACGGAGTTTAATACATTATCTGTTGTATTAGTATAATACAACACTCTCTCTTTATATAATTCTAACGGTCTCTGCAAACCATGAATACTTTCGTATTTACATTTTTGATAAATTGTACGTAATATTTCATGATCTTGGCGATCAAGTTTACTATCGACGTTTTCTTTGTCCATAGTCGCACTGTAACAATAATTAGATCAATGAATTAGCGATATAATAATTTTAAACAAAAAAGATCACCGAATTGACTTAGCCTCCACCTTTCCTAATGCAAATTCCCGAGCTACTGTAAATAAAAATACTCAAATGGTCGCTTTTATACTTTATTGTGCCGTGATGGCACGGCACAATAAAGTAATAATGGTATTTATTTTATTTTTTATTATTATTATTTTGCTTTTACTTTTAGCTGATAGTATACATATATATGGTGGTTATGCTGTTTGTCGTCCACTTGATTACACTCTTACAAATATACGGAAATACCTTTTAAGGTTATATTTTCCATTTATATTTTTTTATTTCGTAGTTTTTATTTTATTTTAAGCATTTATTTTGGAAATAACGTGAATATAAATAATTAAATAAATACATATATAGGTATGGATGGAAAACTGACATATACCCCAATTTTGCCAAATTAAGTTATGTAAAACCCCACCTGTATGATTTATTATCGTGTGATATCAACAAAAAACTATATAAGCTGTATATTATTTTATACATTTATGTAATGGTGCTCCCACACCAGCTGTTATAAATGTTATATAACAAAGTGTAACAAGGATAAGGCTAAGTAGCACTATGTTGTTAAAGAAAGATAGTTGCTGTTATATAACGTTATATAACAGCTAGTGTGGGACCACCATAAGAGTACTTTCAGATATTCTTTTTGCATCACAAAGCAGGCAAAATCGGTACCTAAGTGGACGAAACCTAGCACAATTACCATACATATATTATTGTATTATGAGTATACTTTAATTTTCTAAATAAACAACAGGCCCTTGAGTCTCAAATGACTCCACTTTACCGTAAGTGACGTCAAATCCCGTGCTAAGTACGTTATATTATAAGATACTTAATATCACACAGATTAAAAGCATAAAGATATTAATATAATTGAAACTTACCGAACGTGTTAAACGAAAACTCAAAAATAATTCACCGTTGCTTGAATATTTCAATACGTAACGTCGAACGATCACCGATACTGCCGTTAAACTGAGGGCGCGACGCGGTCGGTGGCAGGAGCCGCAGGAGGGGAGGGGTAACCGGCCGCGATGAGCGAAAGAGCGCGCTAAACCTCAACAACGCATGTGAATAAACGAGACGGAATATCAGGTGTCTGGGTTGATTTGGACAGGCGATGCGTACAACGCATGAGTACAGTCAAGCCCAAAAATATTTATACGTGCTTGCACCTCACTCCATCCATTGTAATAGGTAATACCTATTCAAAATTGTATAGTTAAGTACATATTTTCGGCGTAGAGTGTAGATACTTGAGTGGATTTGTTTGATGCGGTTATAAGTATCTATTTTCAAAATGATTGTCTTATCATCAATATGTGACAGGTGATAAGGTGTTTACATACATGAGACAAGAAGGTATTGGTATTAGCGAGCCTACCGCAAACCTTGAAAATCTAAATTTTGTTATTTCCGTCTCTATCGCCCTCGCATATTCGAACGAGAGTGATGCAAATAGACGATCTAATGAACGAAATGGTTCGCGGTTATAGGCTATTATATACAACAACAACTTAACCCTTGTAAAACAAGTACAAACTTTAATGAAATAGTATTTCCGCAACGAAGGGCACAAAATATATGACACGCTCTTATGGCCCTAGAAATAAGATTGTTTCAGATATTTCTGCTACCTTCATTGAGGTAGAAAGTATTGCAAGTGACTGGCTGACTGCACCTTACCTAATTCATAGGTTGGGCAAATCAACTTTTAGACCGACATTTTCATGTCTCTTTTAAAAATGTCTCTGGCGTTACGTACCAACAAATCAGCTGCCGAATCAATGTTTCCATTAGTACACACACTGAACAAAATTAAGTCCAACTAAGATGCATTTTATCTTAGTTGCTAATAAAATGTTTGGATCAAAAATATATTTATTTACTATATCTAACTTTATGATAACTTTTACTTTTATTAGGCTTATATGCAGTCAAGATGCGTGTTAACATTAAATAAGATCTTCATTGAAGCAAACATATTTTTTTCAGTGCAGAAACTGGCAGGTACGTACCTAATGTTGATTACAATGATGTATATCTTTATAATTATGACTGTATTGTAATATAATAAGTCTCACTTCGCTTATACCGGGTGTGGCTTGTAATAGGAGCAAAAACTTAAAACGTAGATTCTACTCCTCAAACTAGACAATGTTTGTTCAACGACTTTTGAAAGTTATGTAGATTTTAGATTGTCTCTTTTTCAAACAAACTAAATAGTATTTTCAATGTACAGTCGACGTCAAAGATATGTTTACACTTTTGCACCTTATTTCCTCCTTTTACATAGGAGTAAGGTGTAAAAGTGTAAACATATATTTAACGTCGACTGTATATCAAGTTCCGCCTAAATGACATCGCCTGTCAGTCTTGTCACCCTACAGATATTAATCAATGTCGTAATACATTGCGTGTTCGAATAAACTTGAAACTGTAATAAAATTCAAACTAAAAGTTATTTTTAAAAGTTGCTGTACAAACGTTGTCTAGTTTGAGGAGTAGAATCTACGTTTTAATTTTTTGCTCTTATTACAGGCCACACCCGGTATAGAGTGGCCAAGCAAGAACACCACTTAGGGCCTCCGCTAGTTGGTGCGGACGCGTGCGACGGATTTTACCTACAATGGCCACCCGCGTGCGTGCGCACGCGGCAGGCGCCCGCACCAGCTAGCGGAGGCCCTTATTTTAATATTGTATTGTAGAATTTGTGCATTAAATTTCTTTATTGACGTATTCTTACTAAGATCAATAGTAGTTTATGTAACTGTTACGTAATAAGGGTCCTTAAAACATGAGTGTGGTTTTATGAAATGAGCCGCAGGCGAATTTCATAATAAGATCACACGAGTGTTTTAAGGCCTAATTACGTACAGTTGCATACACTGCTTTATCTACACTCATATTATTTATTCTAAATGCCTTATTTGGAAACCATAGAATGGCCGCCATCGCACCGCCACCATGGCCAACTCGATTATGCCGGCGGTCGCGCGGGCGCGTGTCGGGCTGTCGGCGGATCCCCGGGAGGGTGCAGGTGTACATTATGTTATCAAAACTCATAGCACATCAATAATTGAGCATGAAAAGTTAAAATTACGTTACTGCTACGGATAAAAAGCTTATCATAGTAAAATCGGTCGTGGTAATGCTAGCCATTGCCTACCGTTTTGAACACGTTTTAGAGAACTTACAATATGAGTGTAGATAAAAAATATTTTATTTACAAAGATTGATATATCTTTGCACCTACACCTGCATGATATCTGGATCACGTTTTATAAAGCTAGAAGACAAGTTACAATTCCACTGTTTGGACTGTTCGTCTCTCTCTTTAAAACATTTAGGTACATAAAAACGATAATTAACTAAGGTCATTGCAAAATTATGGAGAAATGGACTTTGCTCAATAATATTTGCAGGCGCTTATAAGTATGTATACAGAGTGTAACAAAAATGCTGGTGATCCGCTTAAGGGCATAATTAGTATCATATTCTAATTATGAAAAACTAAGAAGAAAACTTTTTCACGCGAAAAAAAAATATTTCTATGGAGGGTTGGCCGGCTGAAACAACGTGTCCCGTACAAAAAAAAATGTACGCGTCGAAAAATATTTTTTTCTACTCCTGTACTTTTATCTGTCATTTATACATTCGTCAACACCTTTATAAGAACATATATAATATACTCGATGAAAAGTCTATTTAGTCTATTGCCCAAAATAACACTTGTTCTATAAAAGCGCCAAAATAGTATCGCGTAATCGAGCGAACACGACTATTAATATAAAATAAATTACTGCCAACCTAAGAAACCTAAATAAACGCAGCGTTTTTAGAAAAAAAAACTTTAAAAAAGAAAAAATAAAAGAACCACAGACCTACTTCGTAGTTTTTTACGTTTCCCGTTCGTTTGTAGGGGCGAATTGCAAACTTTGAAAGTAATTTAGGTATTTTTACTAATCTCTGTAGCTCTTTAATAATTGATCAAATAACGACGGTGTGTTTTTGCGTTAGTAATGTTAGTATTCTTGAAAAATAGTGATCTAAAAGGTAAAACTTAAACAATTGTTGATTATGTTGACAAAATAGCTGCGATATCTATGAAGTTTTCAATTTCGCTTTTTATGTAAAAGTAAGTGTAGTCGTAGAAAAAGTATTGTATGCAACGTCGTATAAGTAGGTCAAAACATGGCAAATGTTCGTGGCGTTTTTCTTAACAATTTTCGCCTACGAAAACTTCATGGATATCGCAGTTATTTTGTCCACATAATCAACAATCATTTAAGTTTTACCTTTTAAAACACTATTTTTCAATAATACTAACATTACTAACACAAATACACACCGTCGTTATTTGATCAATTATTAAAAAGCTACAGAGATTAGTAAAAATACCTAAATTACTTTCAAAGTTTGCAATTTGCCCCAACAAACGAACGGGAAACGTAAAAAACTACGAAGTAGGTCTGTGGTTCTTATATTTTTTTCTTTTTTAAAGTTTTTTTTTTCTAAAAACGCTGCGTTTATTTAGGTTTCGTAGGTTGGCAGTAATTTATTTTATATTAATAGTCGTGTTTGCACGCGATTCCGCGATACTATTTTGGCGCTTTTATAGAACAAGTGTTAGTTTGGTTCTTATAAAGGTGTTGATGAATGTATAAATGACAGATAAAAGTACAGGAGTAGAAAAACTACTATTTCCTACTTTTTCTTAGTCGCAATACGATACCAATTATTATATGACCTTCAACGGATCACAAGTGTTTTTGTTACACCCGTATATTCATTAAGATATCAATAGTTCAGGTATATTTTTTGATATGATGAAGGTAAATAGCGTTATAATTACTGATAGGTGTCTTAGGTATATAAATTAAAAATAGGTATATCACTCTTTATTGTAAAGTCGTAGTAGGTACTAAAAATCTTAAAATAAATACGTAGTTGCATTCATTTGATTCAGTCATCTCCTCGCTGTCGGCGTCTGCAGTCTTAGATCAACTTTAATTAAAGCTCTTGCGCAAAGACGCTTTTTAAATTGCGTCATATGCGCGAAGTCGTAATTACGGTATTACGCCGCTTTTACACGAAATAACTAAGTACCTAATCCGCGAAACTAAAGATCTATTTCAACGCCAATAGCTGAAATAGAAACGTGCTGTGACTTTTTGACGCTTTATATAATAAGCGACGTTGATTTTTTGCACAAAGCCAGTCGGGGACGCAGGTTTGTCCATACGGCGCCTAACTTAGATATAACCATGCATAAACGGCCTCCTAACCCAGTCGGTAGTGACCCTGCCTACGAAGCAGGAGGTCCCGGGTTCGAATCCTGGTCAGGGCATTTTATTTGTGTGTTTATCGCAGATATTTGTTCCTGAGCTATGGATGTTTTCTATGTATTGAAGTCTCTTCTTCTTCTTCTTCCTAGCGCTTGTCCCAGCTTTTTGGTCAATTGAGCCTGGGGTCCGCTCGGCAACCTAATCCCAAGAATTGGCGTAGGCACTAGGTTTTACGAAAGCGACTGCCATCTGACCTTCCAACCCAGAGGGGAAACTAGGCCTTGTTGGGATTAGGTCCGGTTTCCTCACGATGTTTTCCTTCACCGAAAAGCGAATGGTAAATATCAAATGATATTTCGTACATAAGTTTCGAAAAACTCAGTGGTACGAGCCGGGGTTTGAACCCGCGACCTTCGGATTGAAAGTCTGACGTCTTACTGCCAGGACACCAGCGCTTCTTTTCTATGTATTTAAGTATTTATTAATATTTATCTATTATATATATCGTCGTCTAGTACCCATAATACAAGCCTTATTGAGCTTACTGTGGGCCTAGGTCGATTTGTGTAAGATTGTCCTATAATATTTGAGTTAAGTAGTTAAGAATTACGAGTATTTACAATTTGTTTTTATTTTTAAGTTTTTATGTTAATGATTGACGTCATAAAGTGATTGTTAAATCCTATTATGAAATTAATGATATGATGATGATGATGATGATTTATTTATTTATTTATAAAGCGTGGGAAACCTCTCCACCTTCCCACCGGATTTTCCATTGATCAAAATAATACGAGTAAGTAGAGCTCCTGGAGAAACGGAATGTCAAATTTGAAATTACCTAGCTTTGGCTTGCTTTAAGATATATCTGTGCTCCGAAATCTAATAATTAATAAGTACCAGACCGGAACCGGTACCAGTACCGGTAGTTTGTAGAAACTGACCATTAATATGTTTTGTCAGTTGATTTATTTCAAATTCATATAAATTATTTCAGATCATTTGTCCACAGTGTTAGTATACATTCCCTTAACCCTTAACCAGGTAGTGATCTCATAGCGACCACTTAGCAAATGATTTTTTTCTGACGAGCAGGAAGATTGTAGAAGCCACTAAATGTCATTGACGTATAGTCTATAAACTGACAGATTTCGGAACGCACCCAAAGTTGATGTGTCAAAACAATTTTCTTTGACGTTTTAGTTGTAAAATTCAAATTCAGAAAAAGTAGCCGGTTTTGTGTGTTGCTCCAAGTAAATATTACTATTGTGCTGAAAAAAATTACGGTAAGTGCTATGTGATGCTTTATTTTAGTAGTATATAAGATAATGTAAGTGTAGTATGTCATACATAAATGGTTACAGTAATAGTTTTTTATGTAAAATTTTTGCTCCTAAAGTTTGTGGTCCCTATATGACCTCTGCCCGTTTCGGTTCAGTACAAGTGGTTTGTATGTGACCTCTGCCCGGCAGGGTATTTACGTGAAATTTAAGGGTAAGTTCATTACTGTAGTTGAACTATTTCAAGTGAAAAATCTGATAAAGACCTTACACTTTACTATATAGTTTGGTTTAAAAAATGTATTTAACGGATTATTTAGCATGGGAACTGACATGCGAGCCGAGCAGGTGCCGGCAATTTGTGCATTCCGTGACATGAGTGAATATAATATATATATATATATACAGTGTGGAAAGATATGTCGGGCCCTGGAGGGAAACTACCTTAAGAGGACATTCATAAAAACATTGGTGCACACTAGCGCCACTGGCAAATAGTCGTGATTATTTAAATATGTTCTTCCTTGCGTTATCCCGGTATTTTTACCACGGCTCCTGGGAGCCTGGGGTCCGTTTGACAACTAATCCCAAGATTTGGCGTAGGCACTAGTTTTTACGAAAGCGACTGCCATCTGACCTTTCAACCCAAAGGGTAAACTAGACCTGGTTGGAATTAGTCCGGTTTCCTCACGATGTTTTCCTTCACCGAAAAGAGACTGGTAAATATCAAATGACATTTCGTACATAAGTTCCGAAAAACTCATTGGTACGAGCCGGGGTTTGAACCCGCGACCTTCGGATTGAAAGTCGCACGCTCTTACCACTAAGCCACCAGCGCTTCTCTTATTATTTAAATATAACAATGCAGGGGAATGTGGCCTCCTTTTTTGAATATTATATTGAATATTAACGGTTGTGTTATAATTTACTGTCGGTCACAATAGTAGTTTTCGATACAAGTGCGAGAAGTATGTCATTTTGCACGAGTACCGAGGTTACTCAAGACTCGGGACGAGCGAAAATGACACTTCTGCACGTGTGTCGAACAACGTTTTTTAATACAATTGCGAAAAAACTACAATGAAATAATAGTAGATTGTTTGACAAGGGTCTAAAGTAGGCCATATTACCACCAGGTGGTTATTTTCCCGACCGAAGTGAGGGAAAATTGTTCGAGTGATAATATGGCTTTTAGACCAGAGTAATGCATACAATGTTTCACTTCGATTGCGAGAAAATATCATAAAAATACTTATTATTTACGCACAATAACTAAACTAAGGTGAAATTATGGTATAACTTGACGGTCTTTTAATTTTTTTAACTTCTTTGACATAGATACAAAATATCATACCGCGAATAAATGCCACAGACGACGGTATAATTGGCTACTTTCCTAAAAAAAAATATTTAGTCCGTCAGTTAGATTATCAAAAAACATTGGACACGTATTTTTTATTTTGTCATTCAAACAAAAATTGGTGAAGATATAGCCCGTTAAAGTTCCGTGTGACGTCACATTATACTAAAAATTGTACTGAAATGTGACGTCACGCGGAACTTTAACGGGCTATATCTTCATTAATTTTTGTTTGATTGACAAAATAAAAAATACGTGTCCAATATTTTTTGATAATCTAACTGACGGACTAAATAGAATTATATTTTTTTTACCCAGGAAAGTACCCAATTAGCTCTTTAAACAGTTTAAACACACTTTAAAGCGTTTCCCAAAAAATTAAATCTTTTTTAATGATTGTGAAGTAGGAACTAAAAAACACCTCATGTTTTGAGAAATAAATTGCGTTTCCTGATTGGTCGATTTTAACATTACTGTCTTCTGATTGGTTGATATTAAATACAATGTTTTTTTTAAGGACTTAAATTATTTACAAAGTATACGCCCCAAAAAAGTATCTAGCGTTCCGATTAACTCCGATATGTGTTGTGATTGGTGGATTTAATATAGTGAAAATGCAATATGATGCAAATCGTGCGTAAAATCAAACTTTACGCACGATTTGCAGATCAGATTACTTTTTAGCACTAGTGCATAAAATCAAACTTTACGCACGATTTGCAGCTACATAAAGTCAACTTTTTGAGCAATTGTATTAAAAAAGTATTTACATCACTTTGGAAAGTGTAAAGTTTTTGTTTTGAAACAAAGTTTTTATTTTTGAAGCTGTTTTTGCTAAATGGTGCTTGAATATAAAAATTAATATCCTTTTTTCTTACTTTTATTGTGGTCTTATTTTGCCGATAATTACATGTAAACATTATGACTAGCCCTTAAAACTTCAATGTATAGCCAGCAGGGCAGTGGCCACATACGGATCACGTGGGACTATTGGTAACGGGCAGAGGGCGTATAATGACCACAGGGTTTTTTTTAGGAAATAATGATACAAAAAAAAAACAAGAAATTAGTTTTTTATTCACGCTATTATCTACCGAAATCAGGATTCAAAAGTAAAAGAATCGTCAGGCCTGTTTAAGGGTTAAATCCATGTTCATAAGTACCTACATAATTACTTCTATTTACAATTTATATCCGTAAACATTTAAAATGCCTGAGTCCAAAACCAGGACCTTATTTAGTCCCTTAAATACTTTTAAAACTAAATTGTCAATTTAAACGCAATTTTCACATACCTACCAAAGCCCTATTTTACTATCGCGTTAAAATTATCCTTAAATAGTGACACACCCGTTGTTAAGTACCCTATTCCAGCAGCATCATATGTTATACCCATAGACATATAAAATAAGAAGACGGAATCCCACGAAGATAAAACTGTGATTCCATAATGAGCCGCGATCTCGTGCACACACACTCACTTTTGACGTTTGAACCAATCACCGCTCGTCCACGAGTTGTATATGTGTGCGTGTCGCGCGTAAACACGTCTGAACTCGGCTTATTGTGGAGTCACAGTTTTGTCTTCACGGCGCTACGTCTTCTTATTTTATATGTCTATGGTTATACCTTCCTACATAATTTCTCCAATTGATAACCTCTTTTAGAATGCTTTGACAATTTTACATCCCGGCCCTGTAGTGGGCATGTAGCCTAAATACATCACCTAGTCGCGCATAGAACGTAAACAAAGCACTGCGGCCGCCCGGGGATGTTTATCGGGACGCCCGCGATATACGTCGTCGGCAACTTTTACATTTTTAAACATCTCCCAACGACTTAGAGCCATGAATTCACTAGGAACATTTTGCTTAGCAGTATGAATAGCGTGTTCTGTGTGTGGGGGGTTTAATTTTTTAATATTAGGTACGTGGCATAAACTATACGACACAGCAGCGGTTACCTATTTTGCTTACCATGTGCAATATAAAATATGAATAAGTACTTATCCCATAAATAAATCATATTGTATTTAAGGCTTGCAATTATTCGAATATTATTCGAATAATACGAATATTTCGAATAATTTCCATACAAATTACTATTCGAAATATTCGGATTGCAAGCCCTTTTGTATTCTAAAACTGTACTTGATGAATGAACAATATGATTATCAGTTTTCTTATAAGAGTAGAGTAAGTATGTCCTTAATGTTTATCTAATTTTCGTGATTCAGTCTACTTAAATTGTTAATTAAAATGTCGTGTCGTGGTTTATACACGGTGTAACATGAGGAAACCGAATAATTTTAACAGGGTATTCCTGATCATAATTGGAGACTAAAATCATCTAAATATATAAAAGAAAGTGGTGTTAGTAAGACCGTTTATAACTCGAGAACGGCTAAACCGATTTAGATGATTTCGGATTAGTTTGAATGGTCACAGCCATTGGTTAACAGAATAAGTATTAAAAAGTCACAAAACCCTTGATTTCAAAGAACAAACATGACCTTAATTAAAAGCCGGCCATGTCGGCCATTTTGTTTATTGACATTGATATGACAAGCCTGTTCGAGCTCAATATTTAAAAGTGGGTAGCAGCTCAATATTTAAATGAGGGTAGTTATAAAATTGAATTGAAGCATTCGTAACATTGGCACGACGAGTCTGTTCAAGATCAATACATAAACGCCGGTAGCCGATTACCATTTTCAAATAAACTTTTATTTTATTTTTGTGTTTGACTGTTTGTTGTCATTGTCTGTCATAATTTAATGGTGAATTGTAATAATGTTTACAAGTCGTCATCTTTGTGTTGTACCGTCGCAATCAAAGAAAAGTCTATTGCAATATTTTGAAAATCGACTATCTCAACTCTAGATAAAGCGTCAGCAACGACGTTGTCCTTTCGCTGTGTACAGCCTTGGCCAGAAGTATTGAGCATAGCAGTTTTTTGTTTACAGTTTTGATGTTAAGTATTATTTCCCAATAATAACAATGTACGGTGACGTAAAATGTTATGATTTCATTTATATATCTAGAAAACTTCACTTAATAACAATTTCAAGGTAAGTTATTTAATCAAATACAAACATTGAAACATTGAAAAAATAATCAACCCAGTTTGACTTGAACAAACATCGATACGCCTTACCGGGGCTCGATATCGCTTTACCAATTAAGCTATGGGTTCAGTTACTGAGCTGACGAAATTCTCAATGCCTTCAATCATCTTTTTGCATTTATTTTTACATCGACTTTATAGCAGCCGTAAGCGACATCTAGGTGCCAACTACTACAGTTAGCTACCCTTCCCGCCGACTCTTTTTACAAGTGTCACAACGGAAATAACAGATGGCGCCTGCTATCAACTCATAATTATTTTTACTTGTTTTAAAGTGGGTATTCCACTCATACATTAGTATGTTATTTAATCAAATACAAACATTGAAACATTGAAAAAATAATCAACCCAGTTTGACTTGAACAAACATCGATACGCCTTACCGGGGCTCGATATCGCTTTACCAATTAAGCTATGGGTTCAGTTACTGAGCTGACGAAATTCTCAATGCCTTCAATCATCTTTTTGCATTTATTTTTACATCGACTTTATAGCAGCCGTAAGCGACATCTAGGTGCCAACTACTACAGTTAGCTACCCTTCCCGCCGACTCTTTTTACAAGTGTCACAACGGAAATAACAGATGGCGCCTGCTATCAACTCATAATTATTTTTACTTGTTTTAAAGTGGGTATTCCACTCATACATTAGTATGTTATTTAATCAAATACAAACATTGAAACATTGAAAAAATAATCAACCCAGTTTGACTTGAACAAACATCGATACGCCTTACCGGGGCTCGATATCGCTTTACCAATTAAGCTATGGGTTCAGTTACTGAGCTGACGAAATTCTCAATGCCTTCAATCATCTTTTTGCATTTATTTTTACATCGACTTTATAGCAGCCGTAAGCGACATCTAGGTGCCAACTACTACAGTTAGCTACCCTTCCCGCCGACTCTTTTTACAAGTGTCACAACGGAAATAACAGATGGCGCCTGCTATCAACTCATAATTATTTTTACTTGTTTTAAAGTGGGTATTCCACTCATACATTAGTATGTTATTTAATCAAATACAAACATTGAAACATTGAAAAAATAATCAACCCAGTTTGACTTGAACAAACATCGATACGCCTTACCGGGGCTCGATATCGCTTTACCAATTAAGCTGTGGGTCCAGTTATTAATTATTTATTATTCAATGGGGTATTTTTTCAATGTTTCAATGTTTGTATTTGATTAAATAACATACTAATGTATGAGTGGAATACCCACTTTAAAACAAGTAAAAATAATTATGAGTTGATAGCAGGCGCCATCTGTTATTTCCGTTGTGACACTTGTAAAAAGAGTCGGCGGGAAGGGTAGCTAACTGTAGTAGTTGGCACCTAGATGTCGCTTACGGCTGCTATAAAGTCGATGTAAAAATAAATGCAAAAAGATGATTGAAGGCATTGAGAATTTCGTCAGCTCAGTAACTGAACCCATAGCTTAATTGGTAAAGCGATATCGAGCCCCGGTAAGGCGTATCGATGTTTGTTCAAGTCAAACTGGGTTGATTATTTTTTCAATGTTTCAATGTTTGTATTTGATTAAATAACATACTAATGTATGAGTGGAATACCCACTTTAAAACAAGTAAAAATAATTATAATTTCAAGGTAAATATAAAACATGAAAACTTAAGGTCACAAAAATGCGACTTTAGGTCGGTGGGATAAATTGCAAATATTCTATGCAGTTACTACTAACTTCAACAAAACATGCCTGTTCAGTTTGAATTAAAAATATAGAAACGCTGGACTAAAGCTTCGAGTTTTGTATGAAAATCGCAAGGGTGCTCAACACTTCTGGCCAAGGCTGTATGTCTTATGTACGTAGACAATCTTTTATATTATATATATAAAAGAAAGTCGTGTTAGTTACACTATTTATAACACAAGAACGGTTGAACCAATTTGGCTGAAAACTGGTGGGGCGGTAGCTTAGAAATTGGTATAGTAGTCTGTGCTTAGAACAAGAAGACGGACATAGGATACTTTTTATCCCATTCCCGCGGAACGTGACATAAAACGTGGTATAACAAAATAACTCAAGAACCGATTTTCATGATCTTTGATTTTTAACCGACATCAAGATTTCAAAAGAGGATGTTCTCAATTCGGCGTGTATGTTTTTTTTTAGTTTATATCTATATTACAGATTGGTCCCGTTTTTGTCAATACGCAGTTCAGATGATGGGATCCATGAGGAATCGAGGGAACTCCTCAAACTTTAAAGGCATACATATACATATTTTTATCAAGAAATCCATCATTTTCATTCAAAACAGTGAATCATTTCAAGAATTATTTATTTATTTTCTAAAGCTGTTTTATTATTAATTGTACCATCTTTTATAATTTCATATTTGTGTATTAAAATATAATAGGGTAGAAACTAGAAGCCGATAAAATTTTTTTACCCCTACTTCATGTGAACCTTGCCTAAAAAAAATGTTAACTTCAGTTTTTATTTCTCCATTTTTTCAAGAAGATCATTTGAAGAAGTAGATCTGCTGATGATGATCAGAATGGAACTCTTCAACGATGCATAGTTCACGTTTGGCGATTTGTCCTCTTTTCAATTTATGCTTAAAAATTTGTTGATATGATACTCTTTAATGGCTAAATCATATCAAATAGTTGAGCGAAATTGTAAAAAGACTTTAAGTTTGATTGTCAGGACAAATTTTCGTCAACCTCAAGTTCTGATGATGGGATCCATGAGGAATCGAGGGAACTCCTCAAATCTTAAGGGCATACACATAGTGATTTTTGTATTTTTTTCAACAAATCAAGATTTTCATTCAAAAGAGTGACATTTGATAAAGTGGAACTGCTGATGATGATCAGAACGGAACTCTTCAACGACGCATAGTTCACGTTTGGCGATTTGTCCTCTTCGCTGTGTTTGTTAAGCAAGTTATTTCATTGTATGGAGTCTAAGAGTACACCATCTACATAATAATCTTTCACCAGCTTTCCCCATTGAAAACGGTTTTTTTTTTCTTAAAAAATATTTGGATGTACATATCTCCACCCCGAATAACAGAATAACTATTAAAATATTGGAGAAACTAAAAAGAAAATGGAACATAATCTATGGAAGTAGGGTTACCAGGCCCAAAAATGAAAAAGTCGCTTAATTTAGCCGGACATTTGATCCCAAAAGCCGGACATGCCTTTTTTGCATACGCTACGCTGGTCTTTCGAATCGTGCCACGGGCGTGACTGGCGCGTAGCGTAAGTCAGACAGAAGCCTAACAAAAGCCGGACAGGCCGGACGAGGAATTATTTGGCCGGACACACTGGTAAAAAGCCAAACATGTCCGGCTAACACCTGGCAACCCTATATGGAAGTTAAGAAAGTGTAAGTCCGTTAATAGGAGTGGATGAAGACAATGGGAGGAGGTGGAGACGATGAGACTGACGTAGTGTAAGAGTCAGTGGGAATGGAGTCGATGGGATGGGAGTGAAGTAGGAGTCGGTGGGAGAAGGGTGGTGGAAGAGAGTGAGAGAAGGGTGGACAAGAGTGGGAGATGGTTGGACGACAGTGGGAGAGTGGTGGGAGACGGTAGGACTGGCGTAGGAGTGAACTTGAGGTCGACGGGAGTCTGTGGAAGTTGGCGGTACGAAGTTCGCCGGGTCAGCTAGTACATATATATAACTCAAAGGTGACTGACTGACATAGTGATCTATCAACGCACAGTCCAAACCGCTGGTTCTAGAGATTCCAAATTTGGCACGTAGGTTCCTTATAAGGTCTAGGGGTGCGCTAAGAAAGGATTTTTCAAAATTCATCCCCCAAGGGGGTGAAATGGGGGTCCAAAGTTTGTATGGGGAAACAAGATTAGTTAGTCTATTTTATTCGAAACTTCACAGAAGTATTCCTAACAATAAATGAGTAAATACACGTGTTGCAGGTTTTTTGAGAATTCAACCCCTAAAAGGGGGAAATGTGGTCAAAAAGTCTGAAAATCAACATGGGTATTATTTCTATGGTTTATCGGGTCGTTGATTACGAAAACAACAACGATTTTAAAATCCGACGTGGCGGACGTGAAATACCATCTCCCCTGTTAGGGTACAATGGGGTTGAAATGTCTAAATATCTATATGGGTGTCGTTTTTGTGATTTTTTGGGACGTTAATTAAGAAAATGGCATCGATTTTTAAATTTAATATTGTGGACATGAAAATTCTTGAAAGTATTTGTGCCAAATTGCAATCTTCTTCTAAATATATAAAAGAAGAAACTGACTGACATATCAACGCACAGCCCAAACCGCTGGTTCTAGAGATTCCAAATGTGGTACGTAGGATCCTTATAAGGCATAAGGATGCACTTAGAAATGATTTTTAAAAATTTACCTCCTAAGGGGGGAATGGGGTTCAAAGTTTGTATGGGAAACGAGATTAGTTCAACTATTTTATTCGAAACTTTACAGGAGTATTCCTAACGATAAATGAGAAAACAAGTGTTTCAGCTTTTTTGAGAATTCAACCCATAAGGGGGAAATGTGGTGACAAAATTTAAATATCAACATGGGTATTGTTTCTATGGTTTATCGGGTCGCTGATTACGAAATCAACACTTAAGGGGGTGAAATGGGGGTTGATAGTTTGTATGGGGAATTTTTAAACGTTGAACCAATTTAGATGAAACTTGGTATAAAGATAGTTTGTGTACCGGGAAACGACATGGGACAGTTTTTTATCTCGAAAATCAATCTTTAAGGGGGTGAAATGGGGGTTGGAGGTTTGTATGGAGATTTTTATACCGCGAACCGATTTAGATAATTTTGTTGAGGATATAGTTTGAGTCGCAGGAAACAATATAGAATATTTTTTAAGCCGAAAATCAATCTTAGAGGGGTAGAAAACATGTTGATAGTTTGTCTAGCGAATTATTAACCGCTGAACAGACGATTGAAATGAAACTTGGTACATATTATATAGATTGAGTCGCGGTAAACAATATAGGATAGTTTTTATCTCGAAAATCAACCCTCTAGGGGGTGAAACGGGGGTTGAAAGTTTGTATGGGAAATTAATAACCGTTGAACCTATTTAGATGATTTGGTTTGGAGATATTTTGCGTTCTGGGGAAAGATATATAATAGTTGTTATCCCAGAAGTCATTCCTTAAGCGGGTAAAAAGGAGGGTGGATTACTAATTCCACGCAAATGAAGTCGCGGGGAAAAGCTTCTATTCAAGAGTAGAAATCTGTATTAATCATAATCTCTCAGTAGTAAGTCGTTGATGGCGTAACATTTAAACAATTATTGCAATAATTTCTTTAAAATAAAAAATGAGGGAACCGCCGTCTTCAAAACGTGGTATACCGAAACCTCCAGAATGTAAGGAATACTTTTCCGAAAACCGCTTCTAAATTAGTTCAGCGAAACGCAAGATGATCGCGGACAAACATACATTCCTACATACAAACATACGAGTCTAACTGAGAACCTCCTTTTTTAGCACTTTTAGTACGCGGGCGAAGCCGCGGGAAAAAGCTAGTGTCGTATAAACTTTTCTGAAATTCACCTAGATTCAGAGTTACTACCAATTAAATAAAAAAACATATTTTAGTGTGACTCAGTGCAAAACGCTTTTTTTTATGGCGATTTCACCCTTTATGGGGTCTAGTCTAGACATTCTTTTTGACAGATATCAAAGTGCCAAGGAATACTTTACGTAAACAATTTCTACGAAAAAAGAATGTACTAATTTATTTTAATCAACAGTTTTACCAATAAAATTTATGTTTTTATGTTTAAAAGTATTTAAAAAATCAAAAAAAAAGCAAAAAAAAATTTTTTTTTTGTCGAAATTGACCTAAATTCATATAACACTTATTACTCCTTATGACCTCAAGAATTCGTGGTTAAAATCTCTCGCAATGCTCACGAGCACCGTGTATAGGAGCTCATACATTCAACGACACTTCTCCTTCCGGACATAGTCCAGGATTTAAGCAAAAAAGTCAATAACTTACCGTCACAGTGTTTGTCCTTAAAATCAAATATTATGTAACGAGAATTGTAGGTAAATATTTAGGGCTACATCGCTATTACATAAGTAAGTTATGTAAGCAAATTTAATGTTTCCTGGTCGCTACAATGCTTTCATTTGCCCGTAGGGACAGTGGAGACTCCCGCGAAATAAACGTGTCGGAAAATCTGTGCTCAGCTGGACTCCAGAAATATGACACCTTCTTTAAAAATCGCTTTGTAGTAAGTACAACCTACAAATATTTAGATAACCATGGGTAAGAACTGTTAATAGGAATGATTTCCATATTAACTAGTACTGAACGCACGTAGGTACCTACATAGACAAATGGCGTTAATTAGTTAGTTTTATACCTAATTGTAGTTATGAACAGGGCTGTGACAAGTATCCTCCCACAACAATTGATCACTTCAAAACGCAAACGTACCGAGTTGACAATTGTCTCAGTGGGATTTAATAAAGTATGTCATTACATATGTAATACATTAATTATTACACAATTTTCCAAGTATTTTCCCAGGTAATAAACGTGGCATTAACATTAATAATCAAAGATACATTTCAAGCGCAGTTGGAACCGAGATAGTAAACTTGAGTATAATGAGTATTCAACTCGGCTAGCTACGAGTAGAAGCGCCGGGAAATGGGTCGGTGAATTGCAGTAGGTATCCACCTTATTGGATACATATGTACGAGTACATATATGTAAAGATATATTTTCTCTTCTTCAGTGCTTTATAATTAAACAAATATTCTTAATGACTTACTGAGCAATAGGTGTGTGTGCAAGAGGAGGTGACACGTCATTTTTATTAACGATTATTAAATACTTACTTATTATACCTGTTTATATATATGCGCATATTACCTGATTAATTTTTTTATTTATTTATCAAAAAATAAAATTTCAGAAGTTCCTTAGGAACGTGCCACAAAAAAAAAACAAAAAATATACTCATGCTTTTTATCATCAGATATTAAAAACCGGCCAAGAGCGTGTCGGGCCACGCTCAGTGTAGGGTTCCGTAGTTTTCCGTCCGTCACAGTAAGTGTCCCCACTTAAGAGTTAATAACACCGCCATGTAGGATATGATATGAGAGTTCCACGTACAGCGACATCTATCGGCAAATTAAGTAAACTATTGCGCGCGAGCTTAAAGTATGGAAGATGATTTTTATGGGATAATTATTTTTTGCGTCAACCGATTTTCACCGTTTTTACTTTATTTGAAAGCACGTCATTTCATTGTAATTTTGTAGAAATTACAGGTACAATAAACACCTGCTTATACGGTTAAATTACAAACTTAGTTCAGAAATAATTTTGTAATTTTTTTTCAAAAACTATTCATCCTATCAAGTTCAAAATAATTTTCCTAGAAAGTTTTTATAAAGTTCTACTTTTGAAATTTTTTTCATATTTTTAAAACTTATGGTTCAAAAGTTAGAGGGGGGGGGACGCATATTTTTTTACTTCTGGAGCGATTATTTCCGAAAATATTTACATTATCGAAAAATTATTTTAGAAAACCCCTATTCATTTTTAAATACCTATCCAATAATATATCACACGTTAGGGTTGAAATGAAAAAAAAAATCACTCCCCACTTTACGTATAGGGGAGGTACCCTAATAAAAAAAAAAAATCCACTTTTTATTTTACCACTTTGTCGGCGTGATTGATATACATATTAGTACCAAATTTCAGCTTTCTAGTGCTAACGGTCACTGAGATTATCCGCGGACGGACGGACGGACGGACGGGCAGACATGGCGAAACTATAAGGGTTCCTAGTTGACTACGGAACCCTAAAAAAGACAGAAGCAATTTAGGTACATCTACTAGCGTAAAATAAAACTTAAAACAAAAATACTTTTTGTTATTCTTAGTACGAAAATTACAAATTTTCCGCAAGCGGTTGCGACCTGTAATAGTACATTACTTACCTAGGGCTGTAAAAAAAAGAAAGCCCGAAATCGCAGGTATTTGGGACCCGAGCCGCAGGCGAGGGTTGTAAATATGCGATAGAGGGCTTTCTTTTTTACTGCCCGTGGTGAGTACACAATTTTACGTCCCCACCTGGCCATAATGCGAGTTTTACCGTAAGCGTAGCGAGCGGTAAAACTCACATTATGGCCAGGTGTGACGTAATAGTATTTTATACAATCGTGACATAATTGAGAGCTTTTCAGTCGAGTACCGTGTTTAGGCCACGAAGCTTGCTGAGTGGCCTAAGTAAGGTACGAGATTGAAAAGCTTGGCTACGGAACCCTAAAAAAACATCCATTATCTTTAACACAAAATAACACAATAATAAAAACAACAAAAATACAAAACTACTGATGTACTGATGAACTGTGCCTGTAGCAGCAAGGTGAAGAAGTGTTTTCATGTAACGTTCTTCAACATAACAAGAGTCATGATGCAATAAAAAACTTTGCGAATAAATCTCAAGCCCAGGAGCATTGTCGTTTATATTGTGTAAGTAATTTTACGTTGATGGGCGCATCGTTGGCCCGGCGAGTGTTCTGTATTGTTCTACAGTCAAAACCAAGGTAATTGCCGTGGTTTAGTGCTGCGAGCGACGCATTGTTCCATTTCAGCTAAAAATACCTTTTCAACAGATTTTTTGCTTTAATTAAATGGATGCGGTTTTTCTGCTTTATTTGTTTTGGAATTTATGATCCTCGCTCAATGTTAGTTAGGTACATATCGTGGCTGTGGTTGTGACATCGTTAACACGATGAATTTTCTGCATGCAATATTATGAAATTGTTATATGGTAGGGTACAATAGTTACTCATTGTTACTTATTTTATTTTTAAAATATGATATTTTACATTTCTAATATATTAAATTAATCACAGAAATTATATTTCTCAATTTATATAATGATACGGTGATTTACTATTTGAAATAAAATAATATTAGGTACTTCTATTTAAACTAATGTCTGATTGTTTAATGGTGCATAAATGCTTGTGTACGAAATTTATATAGGTTTGTAAGTGTCCACGTAAGTTATTATGTGCCGTAGATTTAATAGTACAGGTGTAAGAATTCCAAAAATTATAATGATCGCTTTGAGTCTTACGACGCCATAAAATAAATTACGAGGATATAAATACGTAGCCTACGTCTACACACACTCGCTTTTATCATTAACATACACTTATGAGCCGGTTTTAAGTTTCGCTACTGGCAGTCAACTAAATTCCGGCAAATGGGTCACCTAATTGCTGTGTACCGGGCGCGCATAAAAATGAGGCCAGTTTTTGGCGCGACACTTGCCTCCTGATAAATGCATGGCGCAAACAAAGGTTATGTAAGCACGAAACAATAAAATAGGTGGGTATAAAGCTACAGTGGATTTATTTAATAATACGTTATAGCGTAGATGTTGTTGGAAACAAGTTTTATCTGTCAAGTTGTTTTTGAAGCGTATAAAGAGAGCTCGTATAGAGCCAAAGACATGGGAGACTCTGGTTAGTCATCGTTTACAGTGGAAGCATACGGTGCCCACGCAGGTGCGTGAGATTGAACCTCGGCGATGCACAGAGCCTGTCGGAGGGGTGCTGACTTGCAGCAAGCATATTCGCTGCAAAAATTTACTATATAAGTCACGTAAGATCGTCGCTCTCCGCGGTAGAACGCAGTGATACGTAGTAACATTAACAGTAGCAAAATGGAGTACTGTCGTCACCCGGAGCGCCTGGATAGTGGATACCAGCTTCGGCGCTATTACTCGGTACAAAGGCACGCTGTGCGAATCGTCGACGATCCGAAACTCACGAGCGATAATCAACCTTTAAGTTACCAACCTGTAAGACTTTAAGACTTCGCCTCTCTCTGTGTGTTCTATCGCTTGTACAATGGGTTGTACTCTTAAGGACTGTTTTGACTTGATGCCCACGGCCGCTTTTTAGCACCGCACCGCTCGCCGTCGGCAGGGTGTTCATCCTCCCACCCTGGAGCTTAAAGGGTCGCGCACTGTACGGTTTAAGAGGAATTTCTTCTCGCGAACGCTCCGGCTGTGGAATGAACTCCCTGCCGAGGTTTCCCAGAGGGCTACAGTATAAGGTTCTTCAAAAAAGGAGTGGTTCTTAAAAGTAGGCACCGCGCATGTAAATTATCTGGAGTTACATAGGCTACGGTAACTACTTACCATCAAGCGGGCCGTATGCTTGTTTGCCACCGTCGTGGTATAAAAAAAGCAAGGTGTTCATTGTAGTTTTGTTTTGCTGTTAGCCTTGGAGATACATTTTGGGTGTCTGGGGATGAATATACATAATTCATCCTTACTTGTCTTATCATGTAAACAAACACTTCTCAAATACATTATCACACTTTTTAACCGACTTCAATTTCATAGAAGGAGGAGGTTCTGTATTCGGTATGGGCTTTTTTTTTATGTATGTTCACCGATTACTCCGAGACGCGTGGTCCGATTTGAATAATTCTTTTTTTGTTTGAAAGGGTCTACTTCCAAGGTGGTCCCATATTAATCTGGTGCTGTTCTGATGATGGAATCTATGAGGAATTGAGGGAACTCCTCAATTTTTAAAGGCATACGTATGGTGATTTGGGTGTTTTCTTAGCAACTCGAGGATTTTCTCTCGAAAACCACCAATTTGATGAAGTGGACCCCATGATGATGGTTGTTTTGATCATAATGATGATGATTTTTTTTAAATGTAGGATGTTCAGCGATTACTCCGAAACCCGTGGTCCAATTTGAAAAATTCTTTTTTTGTTTGAAAGTAACTATCTCTAAGATGGTTCCACACTAATCTGGTGCTGTTCTTATGATGGGATCCATGAGGAATTGAGGGAACTTTGCAATTTTTAAAGGTACGTGTATGGTGATTTAGGTGTTTTCTTAAGCAACTCGAGGATTTTCTCTCGAAATCCACCAATTTGATGAAGTGAACCTCATGATGATGGTTGTTTTGATGATAATGATGATTTTTTTTTAACTGTAGGGTGTTTAGCGATTACTCCGAGACCCGTGGTCCGATTTCAGGAATTATTTTTTTGTTTGAAAGGAACTACCTCTGAAATGGTTTCACATAAATCTGGTGCTGTTCTGATGATGGCATCTATGAGGATTTGAGGGAACTCCTCAATTTTTAAAGGCACATGCATGGTGATTTAAGTGTTTTCTTAAGCAACG
This sequence comes from Pammene aurita, assembly GCA_947086415.1. Classification (NCBI taxonomy): domain Eukaryota; kingdom Metazoa; phylum Arthropoda; class Insecta; order Lepidoptera; family Tortricidae; genus Pammene; species Pammene aurita. The sequence continues at coordinate 36,612,210 of OX352291.1, forward strand.
CGAGGATTTTCTCTCGAAATCCACCAATTTGATGAAGTGAACCTCATGATGATGGTTGTTTTGATGATAATGATGATGTTTTTTTTTTAATGTAGGATGTTCAGCGATTAATCCGAGACCCGTGGTCCGATTTCAGGAATTATTTTTGTTTGAAAGGAACTACCTTTGAGATGGTTCCACATTAATCTGGTGCTGTTCTGATGATGGGATCCATGAGGAATTGAGGGAACTGCTCAATTTTTAATAGCACATGTATGGTGATTTGGTTGTTTTTTTTTAAGCAACTCAAGCATTTCCTCTCGAAAACCACTAGTTTGATGGAGTGCAACTAATGATAAAGAGCACATATGATATGTGGAACTTTCCTTACGTTGAGTACGTATCATGAACTTTTTCTTACATATTCTCACCGATTATTGCGAGATCCGTTGTCCGATTATGATAATTATATAACCACTAAAAATGGAAAAATAAAAACTTTTTACAAAAAAAAGATAAACCGACTTCAAAAAGGATAAAATAAATTATTATATTATTTATATGCGTTACAAACTGATATGTTTGAAGTCGGTGCCAAGCCAAAAAGTTACAATACCGGTCAATCAATCAGCTTCAAGTCTGAAAATCACATAACATTTCGATTCCTACTTATATTGAAAATGTGAATGATTCAAGTCTAAACTACTTATCCAATTTTGATGATATGTGGTACCCATCTATATATACTCTGATACACGTCTACTTTGGCAATAATCAGAAAAAGGCGGCAAATTAAAAAATATATATAAACACGTATGGATGACCTTCCATAGAAAATTTAAATATCGCGCCTTTTTCTACTGAAAAGGTGGGTCCCACACACCCAGTGTGTCTGAGTATAGAAAGATCAATCTAGCCATTGAATTCCTTTACACTTCGATAATTACACCTTAGATGAAGTAGGATAAATAATTCAAACCGAAGCACGGGCTCCGTTCGAGATATGGTTAGTCCGAAAATTTGTAAAAAAGTTTATTAACAAACATCATAAGACGCATGATTATACTTTCTTTCTGTACTTGAATGAAAACCTACGTGCAGTCAATACCGTATTAGAATAGTTCTATAGTATGAAGAACAATTCACTGAACATATACGCCTCGTTCGTATTAACTGTTTTGTGATTTTCAGACTTGAAGCTGATTTGACCGGTATTGTAACTTTTTGGCTTGGCACCGACTTCAAACATATCAGTTTGTAACGCATATAAATAATATAATAATTTCTTTTATCCTTTTTGAAGTCGGTTTATCTTTTTTTTGTAAAAGGTTTTTATTTCTCTAGGATTGTAACTTAGAATGTTATTATATACTTAAAGAAACTCACAAACAACACACACAATCATTACTAATAAAATTTTCTTGAAAAATCGAGGTATCGAACAAATATTTAACTTTAAAAATTAATGACAATTGAATGTCTAGATTGACATACGTTTGTTTACAACTTGTATGATGTGACAAGTAAGGATGAATTCTGTACCTATAGTTCACAATTTAATTACCTATTATGTCTGTTTGCGATTCCGAAATTTCCAACAGGGCTGTGCCGTTTTTATCTGTTGGCATAGCCTTCTGAAGACAAGAAACATATGTTAGCTGTACTTTCTATTTTTTAAATATGGTTTAGCAGTTAACTTGCCTAAAATCAAATTTTGTATTAGGAAAAATCAACTTACATTTTTAATACTTTATCAACATCCACTTGTTTAAAAAACGTAGCAAAGTATTAAAATATCAATAAAAAAATAGACTAATATATATACCAAATAAAGTTATATACAATTAAAAATATATAATATAGTAATTTTATGTAGATTTCCGTCTCTCAACCCAGGGGTCCAATTTCCTCACCTATGTACAGTCAGTTCTCGAATATCTGTACACACGTTTAAAAATGTAGAAATACAACCTTGTTCGTATGGATTTAAAGTTAGAACGTCAGTGTGTACAGATATTGCATACGAGTACCTCGACTGTAGGCAGATTTCACTATGTCTCCACCGTGCACCGCAATGGTAAATGAAATGAGGGAAGGGTTGGCGCACATTCAATTGTCGGTTGGTCATATTTTTTTTATGGCAGTTAACGTCTTAATGACAATCGACAATGATGTGTACTTTTGATTGAAAATGTCACATATTATCATTTCAGCCAGTGTTTATGGCATGTGTCACACCTGCATGGATATATGAAGCACGTTGAAAACCCTATTTTATTTTTTTAAGAGAGCTAACGTTTTCATCTCTGTAACTAAATGTCAAATTGAGGAAGGAGAATTTTCTGTATTTGCACTATTCCTTATTCTGTGCTGTAGGTGTCCTATCGCGTTGACAGCGCGATAAGATTGCGGTGTCTGGTATGGAATCATTTAAGAGCAAGTGTGATGAAAAAGTTTTAAACACATTTGCAATTCCGGCATTTCGTGTCAGGTTCTTTACCGTCAACGTGGTCTAAATTTAAAGTTGGCGTAGCTGTTAGTTTAAATTTGAGGAGCGTGCAATTATTTCAGACGTAGGTTGGTTTTCTTTTAATGTAAAACTTACCGGAACAAATCTTTCTTTTGGTTTGATTTGCATTTATATATAGTGCCTCTGTAATATAAGCTGTAGACCTTGTGGGGGTCACAAGCTTATATTATACAATAAAAATAATTTGTCATTTAATTTTCATAAAAAAAAAGCCTTTTATTTCTCGCAATTAAAATATAAGGTATTTCATAATCAAATAGGTATAAATAAACTTGTATCATGCAGTCATTTTTTCAATTTCTTAGCGTCCGTATTATTATTTTATATAAAATTATTATTACATTTAAATTGATTCCATTTATACTGTCAAATTATGATTACTTATTTCAAATAGAAATTTACTAATTATATAATAATGATATTAAGAATACTGACGACATAACAAAATGAGTACAATAAGAAAGAATGTATGAAATTAAAAATAAATAAATATAAATGTCGTGCGAGAACCCCTCAGTTGAGGGTAAAGGCCTCCTCCAGAGATGTCCAGTGGTCTCTGTTTTGCGCTTGTGTTGTCCATTGTTTACCAGTCGTATGCGTGATGTCATCTACCCATCTAGTTCTCGGTTTTCCTCTCTTTCGTTTGCCAGAAGGGACTGGCCATGACGTCAGTAAGGTTGTCCAACGGTTATCACTCATGCGGGCTACGTGGCCCGCCCAACGCCATTTCATTTTTTTGGAGTGGCATAGGGCGTCCATTATCTTATGCTAGAGTGACGTATCTTTTGGATCCTTCTGATTTTTAACATGCTTCTTTCCATGTTTCGTTGACAGGAGGTTATTTTATTTTTTGCACGGTACGTAAATTTCCATGTTTGGCAGCCGTAAGTGAGTGAGGGCAATAGGCAGGTATCCATGACTTTTCTCTTTATTTTAACTGGTATCTGACTTTTGAAGATTTCTTTTAGGCTCCAATACTTCTTCCATGTTCCTTTAATTCTCCTGTCGATTTCCTGTTCGTTATTTTGTTTATGGAAAGAGATTTGCTTACCTAGGTATATATATGAGTCGACATATTCTAGTGGTAAATTTTCGACCTTTATTGGCTGTTTAGATGAATTTGTCATAACCTTGGTCTTGCTGAAATTGATTTCTAGGCCTGCTTGTCTACTTGATGTTTGTAGAGTGTCGATCATGTGCTCCAGCTCATTACTATTTTCTGACAGCAGCACTAGGTCATCAGCAAATCTCAAGTGGCTGATACTCTTTCCGTTTATGTTCAAGCCAACTTTTTTCCAGTTTAAATTGCTTATAACCATTTCTAGTACTGCTATAAAAATTGTAGGAGAAAGCGGATCCCCTTGTCTCACTCCTCTTTTAATAGGAATTTGTGGACCTGTGCGCTCCAGTTTAACTCGACTAGTGTTCCTATCGTAAAGATATTTCAGGATCTTGATGTATTTGGTCTCTACATTTTGTGTTTTCAGGGCCTTCCAAATTGATGTGTGAAGTATTGTGTCGAAGGCTTTTTGGTAGTCTACAAAAGCCACATAGAGCGGTTTTCGGAACTCTTCGTACTTCTCAATAAGTAGCTCTACAGAGTGGATGTGGTCTATCGTAGAGTAGCCTTTCCGAAATCCTGCTTGCTCTATCGGTTGATAAGATTCCAATGTAGGACTAATCCTCTTCTCTATAATCGACGGGAACAGCTTGTATAGTGAAGGAAGTAGGCTGATGGGTCGATAGTTGCCTATATCGTTGGGGTCGCCTTTTTTGTACAGTAGTATAATATTTGACTCTGACCACTGTTAAGTGTAACACAGGTGTCAAGTATTTTATTGAAAAGGATAGTCAGTGGTGTGGCGAGAAGTGTGCAAGCAATTTTTATTGTTTCGTTTGTTATCCTGTCAGGTCCTGGGCTTTTTTCTAGTTTAAGTTGCTTAATTTTGCCAATAATTTCGATTTCATCTACTGGCTTTGGTTCCGTAGTGTTTCCTGTTGTCTCTACTATACAGAGAGAAGTATCATGTAGTGCTGGAATATTATCGTACAGTTTGTTATAAAACGTAGTCGCTATGTTAAGAATGTCTTTCCTGCTGTGTGTTATTTTGTTTGAATCGCGAAGGCCCTCTATCCAGGTTTTTTGTGACTGCAGCTCTTTGTAGGCTCTTTTGAGACTCCCAGTTGTTTCTAGGTATTTTATTATAGTACGTTGGCGATGGTTCTTGTAGTCTTGACGTAAGTATTTACTTATAAGTTTGTAGAGTGCTTTGAGTTCATTTTTCATTTCACGTGATTTCGGTTTGAGCTTTTGTAGTTCCTTTCTTCGTTGAATAAGCCTATTCGTGCGTTCAGATATCACATTATACTTTGTAGTGTGTGAAGTTCTAAGACGGGCTGTATCTAGACTATTTTATATAGCGGAGACTATTCTGTTGTAATATTCTTGGACAGTATCGTCTTCGTGTCGGAGACATAGATCCTCTAGGTAACTGTTTAATGACTCTAGGTATCCTGAAATCTCTTGTTCATTCTTTAGTAAGTTTCTGGAATTGTTGGCGTAGCTTGATCGGTTATTTTTTACTTTATTTAAATTAAAACAGGCCCTTACAAGTCTGTGATCCGACGGGAATGTTAAATTGACTGTTTGTACGTCTTGAATGTTTTTATACAGGTTTGTCAGAATATAGTCAATCTCGTTTTTGGTGACGCCGTCTGGAGATCTCCATGTCCATTTCTGTTTGCTTTTCTTTTTAAAAAACGTGTTCATGATTGAGAGGTTATTTTCGTGTGCGAACTGTACCAGCCTTTCACCCCTATTGTTTCGATTTCCATAGCCGAATTTTTTCATGATCAGACTGTATTCGGGAGTTGGTTGACCGATTTTCGCATTAAAGTCGCCCATGACTACCACTTTTTCTCCAGATAACTTTAAGGCTTTGTCAATTGTGTTATAAAATGACTCTATTTCGTCGTCACTGGCTGCATCGGTAGGCGCCTAAACTTGAATGAAACTTATTTGGAGGTCGTTGATTTTTAATTTTAATAACGCTACACGTTTGGAGAGTCCGATAAAGCTTTCGATATTCTTTTTAAGATGTTTTTTCACTAGAAATCCAACTCCATATGAGCCTGGTGTTTCGCCTGTGTAGTGAAATATCACATTTTCATATTCCTGTACGGCACTTCCAAGGCGTTTTATTTCTGATAGGCCGATTATGTCAAAATTAATGTATTCCAATGCATTCATTAATTCAAGAAAGCGAGAATGTGTAGATAAAGTTCTTACATTATAGGTTGCAATATATAACAAGTTTTTATTTTTTACTCTTATCGAGTTTTCTTTTATCAATGGAGGGTTTTGGTCTACTACTCCCACGGTGACCGGCCGTATTGGGAGAGATATTGTTTCGTTTCTGTTTTCATTAAAATTTTGTTTGCTGGAGGGGGCCTGAGGGTGTCATGCATTTTCTTTTGGTGTTACGAATGCCAAAATAGAGTTTCTCTTGTATTTTTTATTTTCTTGACCTTGACTTCCCGAGGGTCCAGGGGTGCCTCGGGTGCCTGGAGTTCCTGGGGTTCTTTGTACTGTTTCTATATTCGTGTTTTTTTGGGGGGATTGAGATAATAATCTCTTTTTGCTGTTGTTATTCTGGGGTTTCTTTTCTTTTACAATCAACTTATCATATCTAAGGTATGCTATGTTACCCCTCTCTATGTGTTGTTGCCTTTCCGTTTTGAGTTCCTTTCTTTTTTCAAGAACGTGGGGTGGAAATTCCTCTTGTATGTACATGTTAGAGCCATTTAGATTTTTTTTGAGCTTTAGTATTTTGATTTTTGCTCCCAGAGTCGTGAAAACAACCGAGATGGGACGAGGATTTTCGCCCTTTTTGCCCACTCTCCTCAGTGATTGTATCTCGTTTTCTTGAAGATTTACTTCCAAATTTTTGTTAATTATATTTAGTATTATTTTTTGAAGACCAAAATAGTTTTTTTCGGTTTCACTGACCCCGAAAAATACAAGATTTCTTTCAAAGCTGTTTTTTTCCAGTCTATATAGGCGCTGTTCTTGATCTTTAATTTTTTCGCGCAAATTTTCTATATCCTCATTTAAAACTTGAAATTACTCATTCACAAGTAATGTGATTTTGTTGGTAATTGTGTCCTCAGTTTGTAATATTTTTGTTTCTATTCTTGTGAACTCTGTTTTCATTTCGCTTTTCATTGACAAAATTAAAGCTTTTAATTCTTCCATGACGATTTAGTGCTGATTGCGCCCTCTAGTGTACGTGTGGTGCAATATATATGTCCAGGCGCTAGGTAAATATGCGCTATAGGTGAATGTCTTGTTGCGTGGTTTGAAGTTTCGCTAGATCACGCTAGATGGCGCTGTTTTCAATTAGGGCCAATGGTTATATTATAGGAATGAATTGGCACTTTTGACGTAGTTATTGGTTTTACTATTATGTTCACGTAAAAGTCACTAGATTTCACTTTTCTAATGTTCACTTCTCTATATTGTTAATATGTCACTCACTAATATCCTTTGGTAAATAATTGTCACTTTTTCAAAATATTTTCGTTGATATTTGTTTATCACTGTTTACGTTGTTATTTGTTCTTTTCCACCACTGTCCACATGTGTCCTGGTGCATTGTTGCATCCCTTATGTATTTTTACCACTTTTTTATCACTTTAGCTTGATTTCAAATTTTAAATACACAATTACTGTGGAGCTAATGTAAACACGAGCACGCCAGCGCCCTCTCCTCCTAATTTTCATAGCCGACTTATAATCGTTTTAAGCGCCATATCCCTTGTGTCTTTCCCCGCCGTTTTGAAAAATTTGCAAAAGATTTTTTGTGCCCAAATAATAAATTGATTCTGCTCGTAACATGTTATTAAAATCGGCTGAGAAATGAGACTTTTACAAAGAGGACAACAGCCGGATAGCCGGATATATGAAAGCATTTTTGCCCTAGCCGAAACAAAGACACTTTGCTCGCTTGGTCAAATAGCGGAATTCATTTATGAATATGACTTCTTTTAAACAAGTTTTTCACAAGTTTTTAATGTTATGTAAACTAAACATTAGGTGTATGTGCCAGGCGCTCATAAAGAATGAAGCAGTTTTTGGCGTGACACTCGCCTCTTGATAAATGCATAGCGCAAACAAAGCCTGCAACGGCAACGTCAATATTTTGTGGACGGGTTAAAAGATATACTGACTCTGTGATCATTTAAAAAATGCTACAGTGAACATGATTCTGGAAATATTTTTTTTGTATAATCAATTTAATCATGGTAACTGAAGCATATAAAGAGACTATTTTATATTATGGTTATTATAGGTACTTAAGAGTATCTATAAATATTATGGTTCTGCCAGAGAGAACAAACTATATATATAAACAAACTTACAACTAGGCCAAATTGTCATGTCAACATTTTACTAGCATGTATGACAATTCCGAAATACATCCGGAGGTCAAATTAACACTAAAGTTTTCTTTTTATTCACTTAAAATATAAATTGACAAATTAATAAAACAACGAGAATAATCTAAGTAATAAACTGATTTCAATTGAACTTTTAAAATGGCGCGCAATTTTTTGTAGTTGCGCGCGCAGTTTGAGGTAAAGGCGCGAACTTATTTTGACAAACAGCCAATATTAAAACATATAATTTGTCTTTATAGTCTGGCTAGCCAAAAAGTGCAGTAACAGTGAAAGTAATAAGCTATATTCATCCCTTTTTTAAGTAGCAAGGGTACTACCGTAAAAAAGAGACAGAATGATTCTCTACCTATACATGAAGTAAAGCAGACACTGGCCAGACTATAAAACATATTTTTTGAGTATTTGCGAGTAGTAAAAAAAAAATACGATTATTTTTCGCAATTAAGATTGCATAATATGTATTCTCTCGTAAATGTATAAACTTATTTTTTTGCTTACAAACTCTTAATCAGTTTAAATAATAATAATGATACCAGACTTAATTATAAAGAGTCATCTGCATATAAGTAAATATTTTTTATTGTGCCATAATACAAGAATAATAAAAATATTTTAAGGTACTAGGGTATAAACGTAACCGGATCGGGTTATTAATTGCCTCTCTAGTTCGATAATATAATAAAATACCCCGTGTGTTTAATAAATAAATAATATAAAGAACTTAGTTTCCTAATGTATAATCAAAAAAATACCCAACTAGAGCGGTGTCAAACTGGTGCCTATGATATATAATAATGACAGATTGGGTATGCACGCTCCAATAGTGAAGCACCTAAAATGAGTGATTTCAAACAATTGCCGCTAGTCGTGCACCGGCCAGCGTGAGATGCGGACGTGCCAATGAGCTCCCGTCACCCGTGTGAGAAAAAGACAAACTGTAATTTTCTATCAACGAGAGTGACAAAGATGTAATGATTGTCAAAATAGATAAACATAACAGAATCATTGCTATAAGTAGATTATGAAATTACTGTGATAGTATTTTTTCTGCTCATTTTGTTAGAGTATGACCCATCCGTAGTAAATATCATTGACTGGCGCTATAAAATAGTTCCAAAAACCGAATTATGACCACTGCTCAAGTGGTCTTCTTTAACCTACCCCTAGAAGTTTTTAAGGTGTCAAACTATTTTTTTACATAATATAGGGGATTTGACAAATCTATGTTATCACAATTATCTACCTACTACGAATTTTGGTTTCATGAAATTAACAATTAAGTCGGTGGGGTTAAATATAACCCCGCCGACTTAGTAAATCTCCAAAAAGTACGAAAGCTATTTTATGAAAAACATCCTGTTAATTGCATATACCGAATGTACTCGGAGCTACACGAAGCTGAAGGGCACTCTGCTCGTTCAAAGCACTAGACTATTGATGAACCGTCAGTTACCTAACGAACATCGGTAGCACCAGACTAGGCAACCGTATCCGATAATGATAAGAGTTGCGAGCTTTTGCTGTTCAAGGAGACGCTTTGCCTGATTAAAAACTATATTGGCTACCACAGATAAATAAAAATACACAGGAATATAGAACCTCTTCTTTTTTTGGAGTCACATAAAAATTTAAAGTCTGTCGTTAGTTTCTTCTACTATTGATGTTTTATGTTATTTAATCTGCAAGCACTAGGTTTCTATAACAAGTAAATACAATGATGCATATTTAACTAATTATGGGTAAATATAAATTTAGAGAGACGATAGAAACTCTGGGCTCACTAAATACTTTTTAAATGTTTTCATCTGCCTTCAGATTTCATGTGAATTTCTAAAGCTACTAACTACACTGTGTTTTCCGTTTAATATCATATTATAAAAAATATACCTTGTATTTTTTTCATTTCCGGACTCTTTTAAACGACAAAGAATGCTAAAGTTAACAACCTGCTGGAGCATTGGCGCAGCCGCCTTTGCCCCGGGCGACCACTCCGTGATCGATTGCTCTCAAAACGCTTAGCGTCACACTCACTGCAAGCATTTGTGCAGAATTTTTATCTTTTTGGGCATTGCTGTTTTAAGTAACTGCATCGGTGTTTTTGTTTCATAATTTTACGGCTGGGATACGGCGATACGATTATCTAAACTGTTCAGTTTGGTCAGGACATGGTTAGACAAGGAATATGTATAATAGCTTCTAAAATGTTGTTTAATAGTTTGTCTTCCGTAAAATAACTTGCCTGTCTTAGGCAAGTTATTTTACGGAAACTCTCTATAAAATGTAAATTTGGCTGGTTTACTTAGCTACGACTAGTAATTTTGATGCACTTTGTTGGAACATACTAGGTAAGCAATATGCATCACTTCATATAAATCTAACCTCTAGCCCTCAAACTTTTCATGTACAACAATGTAATCATGAACTGTAAAGATAGTATGTTATTCAATCAAATACAAACATTGAAAACATTGAGTGGAATGCCCCACTTTAAAAACATGTAAAAATAATTATGTGTAAAGATAGTTAAGAAAAAGCACGACAAATAAAGCCTCGCTACCTTTCCACCGCTGACATTTTTTTCAATTCTCATTTTCAACTCGTAAATTAGTAACCACTAATATTACATAGGTACAGAGGAATATAACAATTATTAAAATAATCAATACGAGTACTTTTTTAAATCTTTTCTCTTAAATTAGTCTCAAATTAAATATATAAACATTGTGAAATGATCTAAATGGACATCAACATCTTACTCCCTACGTAAATGTTTTAAGCAGTTAAAAATATCGATGTCAAAATATCTTGTTAATTTCGCAAGCAAAATTCATTTTATAACTCTAATGATGCATTGCTTAGGTATAATAAACACGAACTGCCGAAATATGAAAGCCCCTAAAATTTAATATTAACAGTAACATTATTTATTTAAACCACATGAAAGAGGAAAATATTTGAAATCCCAACCTCATTTAAGGTAAAATCGAGGGTCCTCAAAGAAACAAATATTTGAGGCTTTACGCCAAGTCTGTAGAGGCAAGTGGCGGCACTTGCTTGCATGAAGACACTAGTAGTTGCCTATTTGTCTTTGATCTCCGGGCTTGATCTTTCGCAAATCCTTTTGTTTTTCGCATTTATTTGGTCTGTTTTTATCTTACTGAAGTTGAAGCGACATTTTTAACGTTTATGTTGTGAGGAATGTTTAAAAATATCGGTGTTTAAGAAAATAACGTGAAATAGGTAATTAAACCTAGGTACTTACACAAATATTCCTAATAGTAACACATGAACTAACTGTACCTGTACCTACCCACCTACTCGTATTAAAATAATGCTCTAGCGGCATGCCTTCTTTAAGTTTTCGAAGTTAAATAAAATATTACTAACTATAGGAACTTAAATTAGGGGCATTGAGGGGGAATCTCAATTACTTTAAACAAGTTTTTTCATTAATTTAATAAATAAATAATAATAATAATAAATTAGGTACAAAATAAAATCAAAGAAAATGTAAATAAAATATGTATTTAGTTGTTGTAAAACTATACATACCCATGAAAAAATAGAAATTGATTACACCTTTATTAGACGGAGAGCTAGCCACGTCAGATATGTCACAATAATGAGAGCAGTAACGAAACCCCTCTAGTCAGTCTGTATACTATGCTTATTTTTAGATCTGGACATCTGGCAGCTGTAAAATGGTAAAGGTCAAAGAATGCAAATCATTTTATGAAAACAAATGGGTACTTACACTACATAATCCTGAAAAACTTTTTACCGATTTTAAAAATCCCGATTTTTAAATGCCCGACCCATTAAAATCCCGATCCTTAAATTTCCGAATAATTAAAGCACGAATATTTAAATTTCCGAATAATTAAAGCACGAATATTAAAATTTCCGAGTAACAAAAAACCCGATTTTTTAAATCCCGAACCATATAACACCGAATCTAAAAATCCCGATGCAATAAAACACCGAAGGCAATATTTACGAATTTTGAAACATCGAATCCCGAATTGTCATTAAAATAAATAAATAAAATAAAAAAGCCTTTTATTTCTTGCAGGTTTAGACACAAACAAATAATTAAGATAAGCAGCAATTACCATATTATAAAACGTTTGGTAGTCAAAATTCTATAGTCAAAGATAACCAATACACATAATGTTTTATATTAATGTCAAATTGATATTGTTAATGTCAAAAACAACTAGGCTAATTAATATCCATACATTGAAATAAATATCATGGTCATCTTTTAAATGTCATAACTAGCCTAAGTATGAATATTTCCATTCAGTGTTAAATTAAAATTATGCATGCTTAATAAAATGATGAAAAAAAAAAATTATAAATTATTCTGCAAGAACCCCTCCTGTGAAGGTGAAGGCCCCCTCCAGTGTCGACCAGTGATCTCTATATTAGGCGACATCCATCCAATGTTTGCCCCCTATTTTGGTAATGTCGTGTGTCCATCTTGTAATGGGTTTGCCCTGTCTTCTGGTTCCTGAAGGTCCCCGTCATGATGTTGTCCGTGCTGTCCAGCGGTCGTCAGTCAGCCTGGCGACATGGCCTGCCCACCGCCACTTTAACTTTTGCGCGTAGGAGAGCGCGTCGGTAACTTTTGTTTTTTGGCGAATGGTAGTATGGCGGATTTTGTGAATTTTTCTTATTTTCAATATACTACTCTCCATACTCCGCTGGCAGGTTGTTATTTTGGATTTCGCTCGATGAGTAGACTTCCAGGTTTGGCAGGCATAAGTAAGGGAAGGTAAGAGACATGTATCCAAAACTTTTTTCTTCAAACTTAATGATAAATTGCCTTTTAGGACTTCTTTTAGAGCCCAAAACTTTTTCCATGTGCAAGATATTCTTCTATCTATCTCGATATCGTTGTTCTCTTTATGGAAATATATTAGTTTTCCCAGGTAGATGTAACTATCCACATATTGCACGGGCATGTTGTTCAGAGTAATCACGTCTTGAGTACTGTTTGTCATCAGTTTGGTTTTACTTAAATTGATTTCCAGTCCGGCTTCAAGGCTTGCCTGCTTTAAGCTCTCGATCATGGTTGATAGTTCGGAGCTTTTTTCGGAAAGTAGGACAATATCGTCAGCGAATCTTAGATGACTTATGTATTTGTTATTTATTCTTAAGCCGAATTGTCATTAACCCGAAGTTATTAATTCCGATTCACCAATTACCGATTTTTAAAATCCCGAATTTTAAAATCCGAATAACGTTATCCTGAATGCTAACAGATTATATGCACCTATATCGAAGTAGGCACAAATATAATTCGAAACACTTTAGTTAGGTTAAGTAGGTCCCTACTGAAAACCAACGCCACGGGTTGCCGCGGCATTACGCTGAGTAGGGATCCTATTTTAACGTCTCATTGTGCCTGTGTTGTCTCGAGGTTTAAGAATGTTCAATTTTGTGGCGTTAAAATAAATGTATTTTCTTTCTTTCTTTCTTTCTTTCTTTCTTTCTTTCTTTCTTTCTTTCTTTCTTTCTTTCTTCTTAGTATTATTAGTTAGTATAGCTAGGACTCGCCAAGCCCCTCGCGGGGCTTCTATTTCCGCTCTGAGAGACACAAGGTAACTAACAAATCTACATCGGTACCTAAGGGCAACGACGTCTTTGGCCGCTAATTTTGTGCCTGGCTAGGACCCGCCAAGATGTCGACAAATAACGCTATCGTGAATTTCATTATTCCGAAAACACAAAATACCGAAATTAATATTACCGAATCGCCAAAAACCCGATCGGTCAATGGGTTTTCGGAATAAAAAAATTCGGGATTTGTTTTTTCGGGAAATAGACAATCAGAATTTTTAAGATTCGATCAACTAACAATCGGACTTCTAATATTCGGAAATATCGCAATCGGGATTCTCTACTTTCGGGATTATAAAAATCGGGATTATGAAAATCGGAATAATGTTTTTCGATATTTTTGTATGTTCCCAAAACAAATCCTAGAATTCTGGGTTTGGTGCAATATTATGATAAATTATATAAATAATTAGATTATATCATTGTCAAAAGTTTCTGTTGGGGGAAAGTAATGCCAAACGACGTACCTATAATGTAATTCATAGTTTGTCGCCTACTGTTTTTGTTTCCATAATAATACGCAATGTTTTTGTTGTAATGTTAAAAAATAGGCTCCGTCCTTCATAACTGAGACAAATTCGGCAGTTTTTACCCATTTTGGTATTACTATTTTCCAATTCAAAAATTTTGCTAGTCTGTCACTCCGACCTCCACCCATTAAGAGCTGCCAAATGCCCGAATCTTGCAATAAGGATAGTATAGCAATCGAACCAGATGGGTTTTGCTGCTCTCATTATTGTGTCGTATCAGACGTCGCGAGCTCTTAATCCATATTTAAAAACATGTCGAAGCTTTTCTTACTTCATTTATCTTATATAATAAAGGAATCTCGAATGCTAAAGCCACATAATCTAGTAAATGTTTGAGTGCGTCACAAAAATATAAAGAAATGCCCACTAATTAATTAAAGGCCATCATGTTTTCCTCGTGCGGGTGTGGCTATTCTCCTTGTTTGCTGACTAAGGGTAGAAGAAAAGTTAGATTAAATGCGGCGCATTGTTCGGCCATTGTTGTAACATACAGATCGCAACTACTGCCTAGTGCCTACATTATATGGTTTGTAATTATTATTAATATAGTAAATATATTATTATTTATGTTAGCAAATATTAAAAACATTTAATTTTAGTTATGGGAATAGAAAAAAAAACTGTTCAGGTTTCCCTATTTAAGGTTTGCTAATGATGTGGTTAAACCTGCGGTGTGGAATTTAAATGAAATGTGAAAACATCTTATTTAAACACCTTGTTACAATTTAGTAAAGTAAGTTATTATAACATATAGCTACTCGCTCTTGAAAAACAATTATACCGCCAGCATAAGCGTTCCAGTAATCCAGTAATTTTGGTTCAGTAGTTTAACTGCCAAAAGGTAATAAATAGCCAGAACTGATAAAGACATGAGTGAAAAACACATATTATCAAAGAAACTGTATTTATTTACACAGGAAATCGGACTAATACAAACATCCGTAAATATCTGTTATTTGATATTGTTCAGTCCAAAGGAAATGGGGCGAAATTTGAGAAAAAGTAATTTGTAAACGACCACTGGATCAAAAGGCCGAATCCTGTAAGTTACCGGGGGCGGGCTATTACATTTTGAAACTTCATTTTAGCGGATAAATTGCTTCTTCACTCTGGCGATCTTCAATTTAAATACAAACTGTAATCTGCGACCTCGCAAACGAATAAATTTTAGTCGTAATGATTTCCGTGTTTGTGTTTACCGATTTTAAATGGGACGCAACCCGACTCGCAGCGAGGCGGCTCCGGAGATGCGGTCGCGGAATATGTCAACTGAGATGAGACACCCGAACCAAGTTAGCTAATAATGTTAAATTATTATTAAATACAGGTTGACACCTGAGGCGTGATCAGTTATATCTTTTTCTAACTCCATAAACAACTAGCAGTTGAATGCTCCAGACTTTTACTAAAATCAGACAATTTTTTTTCTTTTTAGGGTTCCGTACCTCGAAAGGAAAAAACGGAACCCTTATAGGATCACTTTGTTGTCCGTCTGTCTGTCTGTCTGTCTGTCTGTCTGTCTGTCTGTCTGTCAAGACCATTTTTCTCAGGAACGCGTGGAGGTATCAAGCTGAAATTTATATCAAATACTCAGGTCTATTGTCTCTTGAAGCTGTGAAAAAATCAAACTTAAAAGCCAACGCAATCAAAAGATACAGTCGTTTATGCTGCAAATTTTAGAGTTTTTCGGCATTTGCAAAACCTACGGGGTACTTCCCGTGAACTCAGAAACTTGAAATTTGGCACGAAGCAACGTCATATAGCATAGACAATGGAAAAATTACAAAAAGTATGCATTTTTAGTAAAATCATACAAAAAAATATTTTTTTTAATTTTAAACTTACTACCTTTTTCCTCGTAAACGCGTGGAGGTGTTAAATTGAAATTCATGTCAAATACTCAGCGCTCTAAGACCTTTCAACTGTAGCAAAACCAAACTTTTATGTCAACGCAATCAAAAGAAAATGCAATTTAAGTCGCTTATTTTGAAACTGAGTACTCGCAAGAAACTCAAAACCTAAAGGGTACTTGCCGTAAATTCAGAAACTTGAAACTTGGCACGAAAAAACTTCATATATCACAGAGAAAGGAAAAATTACGAAAAGTAGACATTTTTAGTAAAATCATACAAAAAATATTTTTTGAAATTTTAAACTTACTACCTTTTTCCTCGTAAACGCGTGGAGGTATTAAATTGAAATTCATGTTAAATACTCAGGGCTATAGGACCTTTCCGATGTAGCAAAACCAAACTTTTATGTGAAAGCAATCAAAAGAAATAGCAATTTAAGTCGCATATTTTGAAACTGAGTACTCGCAAGAAACTCAAAACCTAAAGGGTATTTCCCGTAAACTCAGAAACTTGAAACTTGGCACGAAGAAACTTCATATAGCACAGACAAAGGAAAAATTACGAAAAGTAGACATTTTTAGTAAAATCATACAAAAAATATTTTGTTAAATTTTAAACTTACTACCTTTTTCCTCGTAAACGCGTAGAGGTATTAAATTGAAATAAGTAATAAATATACTACAACTTTTGCTTGTTATAGGTTTGTACGGAACCCTCGGTGCGCGAGTCCGACTCGCACTTGGCCGGTTTTTTTTTTACAAGTTTCTGTAATTTATTTTTCATTTTTATTTTTAGGGATATTGTTATTACAATAATTAAATAAGTAAATTATATAATAATATTTAAATAAGTAAATTGAATTACCTCTTTGAAATGGAACTGTCGTTAATAACAATTTTCATGATCACGTCTCAGATGTCACCCTGTATATATTTAGGAAAGCTGTTTAATTACAAGCTTTTATTTTACTTTCACCTGTCCCGTTGTCTGTAATAAAATCATGTAAGTTAAATTTGACCCACTTCCAGTTTTCCAATTGAGCTGAATATATTTGCATGCGAGTGTAAATCGGATGAAAATGCAATATTATTATGACATGAACCTGATCTGATGATGGAGCTGGAAGGTAGCAACAGGAACTCCTCAACTTCTTAACATTATCCCATCTTGTTTGGGCTCGTTGCATTCGTCTTGATGATCAGTTAGGGATTGTACAAAGAAAGGAACAGTTAGCAATAAATGCTTGTCACAAAAATGATTTTCTTGAAACAAAAAAAAAACTTGTTTTGTTGTTGCTTATTTCCAAGCATATTACAAAAAATACGTTCTACTAATCTTATTACTAAATCTGAACACCTCGCAGCCGTTCATTGATGGAAGCCAGAAAAGTTAACTCTTAAATTAATTATAAACTTCATGTTTTTGAGCAGGTCGCAGAAATACTGAAATGTTACTACTGTATAAATTAATGTTTAGGTATTACTTGATTTTTGTATACTTTTAAATAATTGTCAACTTTTTGGAGTATCTACAGGTGTATTCCCGATGTGGCCGCTGGGAAAATATGGGAATAGGGTTTTTCGTAGTACTTATCATCTGTTCCCACCTCGATCGCGCGCAGTATGACGATGGTGATACACCATTCTAATATTTGTATTACATTACTAATGTTGCAACTTGACGCGATACGATACCTACTTTGTTACGATAAGTAAATATCCAAAACTATCACTTGTCATAGGTTGCCGCTTATATCAGATTGCATTTCCTTTCGGGACAAAAAGGTATTCGAATTTTAGTTTCACACAATACAATAAACTACATTTAACAGATACTAACTTAAAGCATGTTTACTTTTTATTTTCATTTAAATGCCTACTAACAATAGACATAAGTCACATCATCATCTCAGCCATAAGACGTCCACTGACCCGCATTCAGCGTCTTCCGGCGACCTTAATAAGATCGTCTGTCCATCTTGTGGGTGGACGTCCTACGCTGCACTTGCTAGTCCGTGGTCTCCACTCTAGCACTTTTCGACCCCATCGGTCACATATTTATTGTAAACAATTACTTTATTGTTAAGTATGTGATTGCACGCGACGCGCCAACAAACTGCGCTCACTACAGTTTGGCACAATATTGAAACTACCGAAACCTGTAATTGTTTTACATTAATATATAATTAAAAAAAAAGTTTATATCTCTTTCACTGTTTAGGATTCTGCACTCGAAAAGCCAGGCGGCATTTTACTAAGCGTACATAATCTGACCATCTGACTCTAAGGGCCGGTTGCACCAACCACTTTTTAGTTATAATGTTTATTGCTATGTAATAAAAACCGGCCAAGTGCGTGTCGGACCACGCATAATGGAGGGTCCCGTAGCTTCAATGGAATAAGAACCAGACTAATGCCAAAAGGTCGTATCTGATGCCTATGGAAGAAGTTTTTTGGAAATAACTCAAAAATGGCTAGACCTATAATGTTCAAAATATTTTTTCTAAAAAGTTTATCATAACGCGCATCTTCTCAATTTTTTTCATATTTTTTGGACTTACGGTTCAAAAGTTACAGGTACGCTATTTTTCCGATTTTCGAAGCGATTATTTCCGAAAATTTTTACATTATCAAAAAATGATTTTACTAAACCCCTATTCATTTTTAAATACCTATCGAACAAAATATCACACGTTAGGGTTGAAATGAAAAAAAAAAAACAATCCCCACTTTACGTATAGGGGAGGTACCCTAATAAAACATCTTTTTCCACTTTTTATTTTACCACTTTGTCGGCGTGATTGATATTAAATAGTACCAAATTTCAGCTTTCTAGTGCTAACGGTCACTGAGATTATCCGCGGACGGACGGACGGACGGACAGACATGGCGAAACTATAAGAGTTTCTAGTTGACTACGGAACCCTAAAAATTGAGTGCGACCAGTGAATGCGATGTTTCCCCTTTAGGTAGCTTTTTATTTTTAAACTGTATAAGCCTCAAGAGACAGGCGCGGGCTGAAAAACAGCGCTGTGCAGCCGACTGAGCTCCCAGCAAATGCTGAGCTCCGAGCCTATTGTCGCGAAATTTAGTTTAGTTTTTAAGTTGTGTGTTACTTGTATTTTGTTCCTTTCCCTTCTTGTGTATTGTTTTATGTTTTTTTGTTTACTTCGGTGTATGTCTACCTGTCTGTATATCTTTTTGTATGTTTTTTTATTTCTGCGACAATAAATGCTTTTTTATTTTTTATTTTTTTATTTTATTTTTAACAGACTTGTCACGTCAGCGTCACCCGGCAGAGTACTATGAAAATTTCCGTACAATAACATTTAGCGAACGGTGACAGACAGATTGGTGCAACTGACCCTTAATCTCATAATAAGATTAATCCCATTTCACAAACTGTATTTTTATTGTTTTTAATCAATCAATTATTGGCCTCCTCTGTCCATTACTGAGGACGATTTTGCCATTGTGAAGGTAGCGTGACAAAGTACAATTAAATGTTCAACCAAAGGGTGGTTGTTTACACGCGTTTTGAGACTAGGTACTTTTTCATTAGCTTCACCGCACAATAACCTATAAATATTACACACTAAATTACGTAAATTAACAAAAAAAGTATTCTCAAGACTACTTCGCCATCTTGAGTTTCAACTGGAAGTCTTCCTTGCCGGTATTTAAATTTCACCTTATTACAAATTGAACAGGTATAAAGGAAAACCGTCATTAGCTTCCGGTTTTTCAACTTCCCATTCGCCCTCGTTATCGCCCATATGTTGGTGCTATCAAACTCCTATTAATCTGAAATGTACCCATAAGTTTGAAGATTTATTTCCGAACATAAAAATTTGGATTTTTAACACGTTCGATAAATTATAAATACATTTAGCAGCGCACGTTTGGATCCATTTCTCTTCTTGCTCGACTAGCCCATTTGCAGATCTCCAAACGGCGCCATTACTCAGCAATAAATTGGCATTTGCGCCGTCATACATAAATTACACGAGCGCACCGAAAACCAACTTCTCTGGCACTCATTTTTTCGGTATTACTTACGGAATAATAAATAAAAACCATAGAGCAAGTTCTAAACTGGACGGCCGCAATATTTTTTTTGTTCACTCAGCGAAAACTGGTAAACCTAAGTTTATTAACTGGACATTTGTCAAGCTGTTTATTTGGATACTTTGATGTTTAGTGCACGAAAATAGGTAAGTAGTGTTTTATTTTGTGTTCGTAACTTTTGTACCAACTTACTGAAAAAAGTAAAAACAAACTACGACAAAAAATTCACAGATTTCGTGTCTCACACGACTATCGAGCACATTGGAAATGAATCTACGGAATTCGAAAAAATATTGTTGGAATAAGAGACGACGAGAAAGTTGGAATAAGGAAAATGTTATAAAAGAAAACTACGACGTTGAATGATAATTATTTTATTCGTAAGTATCCTTGATATAACGCCTGTGAACCAGAGTTGGGCAAAAATTAACGTGATTGAAACTAAAGTTAAAAATGAGAACGTTACTCATAATAGTCATAATCATATGAACATGATTACGAATTCAATCACGAGCTTTCTAATCTGATTGACCACCGACATGAGTAAATCATGTCGATTTTTAGTTTCACTCATGATTAGCTGAAGTGATTACATTAGTAAGACAGTATGCTTAGTTAAACTAACGATTTAGTTGTAGATTTTGATTAGATTTTTCGTAGCTACTAGCTCCTTCATTTTTTCCCTGACAAAACAGAGGCGGTACCTAGGTGAGTATAATATACATTTAAGATAAATGGCTATTTGTGACAATATTTCTAAAGGTATCATTTGGCGGTTGGCGCTTACGTCTTAAGCTGTATAGTGCAGATTCAATATTGAGCAATAAAAGCGTAAATGCCAGTGGCAAATGTTACCTTTACCAAAATATCGACAATTTTTTTGTTAGTTTTTGGTATGAGTGTACAAATGAATGCTCCCATTTAACTTTGAAACGGCCTGTTCGGTTTTATTGCGGTTTTCGGCTACAGTTAAGGCAGCTATCATACAGCTGCAGTTTCCACATGCGCTTTTCATTTTCATTCTTTTTTTACATTTTGAATGAAAATGCTTGATATGTTGATAAAAATACAAAAATCACTAATGTGTATGCCTTTAAGATTTGAGGAGTTCCCTCGATTCCTCATGTATCCCATCATCAGAACTTGAGGTTGACGAAAATTTGTCCTGACAATCTAACTTGCTTAACAAACACATCGTAGAAGAGAAATCGCCAAACGTGAATTATGCGCCGTTGAAGAGTTCCGTTCTGATCATCATCAGCAGTTCCACTTCATCAAATGTCACTCTTTTGAATGGAAATGCTTGATTTGTTGATAAAAATACAATAATCACTATGTGTCTGCCTTTAAGATTTGAGGAGTTCCCTCGATTCCTCATGGATCCCATCATCAGAATTTGAGCTTGACGAAAATTTGTCCTGACAATCTTACTTGCTTAACAAACACCGATGTGTGTTCGACAAGAGGAGGAATCGCCAAACGTGAACTATGCGTCGTTGAAGAGTTCCCTTCTGATCATCATCAGCAGTTCCGTTTAATCAAATGTCACTGTTTTGAATGAAAATGATTGATTTGTTGATAAAAATCACTACATGTACATGCCATTAACATTTGAGGAGTTCCCTCGATTCCCCATGACGGAGTTATGGAGTAACAAAAATTAAAAAAAAAACAAAAAAAAAACAAAATAAAAAAACATGCACGCCGAATTGAGAACCTCCTCTTTTGAAATCTTGAAGTCAGTTAAAAAAAAAAATAATGTGAAAAATGTCGTTCTGACTTTTTTCAAAACGGTTAGGCTACAGGGCAGACCCTTAACCCGATCGTCTTTTATTTAGGCTTAAATTTTAGCTGACTAAATTGTCCAGAGGAATTCTTCTCAAATTTTTGCTATCATTCTTCGTATCCAAAATATCGAACGCCAAAATCAAAAATTTGGAAAAAATTGATTCTTTTTTTCACTATTCCGGCCATAACTTTTTTCTTTTTTGATTTTCCCGAAAACTTCTTTTTGCATCTTACAGCTCTCGTAAATATGAGTCTTTTGAGCCATTTCTGAATATCATATCTTTACAACTTTCCGAGTTATAAGGGGATCGCACTTTTTCGTGAAATCGGGGCCTATACTGGAACGAACGAAAAGACATTCCAATGTCAAAACGGCTGGAAATTGCTGGAAAAAAACAGTAAATTAGTTTGGAAATGTCTTAAAAACGTAACATATACAGCAAAACAACATGAGTCATTTGCAAGTTTGTTGCATGCAGGTTCATCCGAATTGCTGGCCGCAAATAGCACAAATGAGTTTTTCGTCAACATAGGCAAAAACCTGGCTGAAGAAGTCCAGGGTGATTCGTCGTCACCCTCTTCAACAATAAAATCCGATAAAAACAAATTTTCCAAATCATTTGTGTTATTAAACACGGATGAAGCTGAAGTTGAAAGAATTATCATGAGCCTAAAAGATGACTCCGCGGTTGGTTGGGATGGCATCTCGAACAAAATAATAAAGACCTTCAGACACATCCTGGTTCCACCGCTAACACACATATTCAAAAAGTGCATCTCTGAAGGAATATTTCCGAAATGTCTGAAAAAATCTGTTGTAATCCCTGTCTATAAATCTGGTAGTAAAGTTCAAGTAACAAATTATAGGCCGATTTCTCTGTTACCAGCGACATCAAAAATTATTAACAATAGACTTGTTCAATATCTGGAGAAGCATTCTCTTTTGGCAAAAACGCAGTTTGGCTTTAGGTCCAAATTATCAACCGGAGATGCTGTACATGAACTGATTGACTATTTAGCTCAGGAATTAGACAAGGGTAACAAGACAATAGGAATCTTCCTGGACCTCGCCAAAGCTTTTGACACTGTTTCTACTTCCATTTTACTGCACAAGCTTGAATCACTAGGCATTAGAGGCACACAGCGCAAATTAATCGCGAGCTACCTAGACGGACGTACGCAATGCGTAAAAATAGATAACATTATCAGTTCCGATTTAGAAAACACATCTTTTGGCTTGCCACAAGGAAGCGTTTTGGCCTCAAGCCTATTTTTAATTTATATTAATGACCTATGCAATCTAAAAATAGATAGTGGCAAAATCATTTCCTACGCAGATGACACTGTCCTCCTTTTTTCCGCAAAGTCAACAAACGAGGTCTACGAGTACGCACAACGCAGATTTAATGTTGTAACTAACTGGCTAAAACTTCATCTATTAACACTTAACTCTGACAAAACGAATTTTATAAGTTTTTCTATGCGGAAAACAGATCCGGACGCACATAACTTCAAACTCTACGTACATAACTGTAAAGAAAAATCAAATAATCTTTGTTCATGTCAATCCATAGCTATTACTGACATAATTAAGTATTTAGGAGTCATGATAGACGAAACCCTCACCTTTAAAAATCACTTTGAAGCATTGTGCAATAGAGTTCGAAAGTTAATGTTTGTATTCAAAAAACTTTGTTCAATCGTTGATCCAAATTTAATCAAGCAGGTATACCTTGCACTATGTCAATCGATACTAACTTACTGCATTTCTTCTTGGGGTGGCACAACAAAAACTACACTTCTAACCCTAGAAAGAGCTGAGAGCGGTACTAAATAGACCCGTACCGATAAATTATGAAGTTTCGATAATATTAAAGATGCTTATTATTCGCATACAGAGTTCAGGCCATCCAACTTAGCTAATAATAATAATTTGTGTCATCCTAGGTTGTTGCGTAGGTAGAAACTTAGACATTTCTTTTTTTTAACATTATTCGTTAAATAGAAAATTAGAGATCAAAATTGTTTTTTCACTCTAACAGCAAAGTTGTTACTGACGCACGGACGCGTTTTGTGTCACTTTCGTCAATGGGAATACTGACGTTCAATCAGCACATATATGTGGACTTTTACAAGCCTATATAAAATTAGAGTTGATCGATTAGGTACTGTGCTTTCTAATATATCGGTATCTACTATTTGAATAAATTTGTGCCATATTAATCAATGATATTTCGACGACAACAACGTATATGATTCTAATTGAGAAATGACAACTTTACAGGAGAGCAAAACAGAAGTAGAATCCTTATACTTTTTTTCGTGTAAAAGATAATAAACTGAAACTTGGCACACATGATTATAATTTTATTTTATTGCTTATTTTATTTTCATATAACTCAATTTAATGGTAGTTTTCGAGAAAATGCAGATAGTCCACTAGATTAAGTTAGAACTATTGGCTTACCGTTGTGTATACTGTTCTATCTACCACTTAGAATATTATACTTGGTTACAATTTTATTTAAGAACTACGTAAGCAGGTCTATCTGGGACTTAGAACATTATACTTGGTTACAATTTTCTATAAAATCTACGTATGTAGGTCTATCTGGGACTTAGAATATTATACCTGTAAAAAAAGTATGCGACTCACTGTAAAAGATTCTATGTGTGAATTAAGTCATCAAATTTAACTCATTTATTTTGCTTATTTTTAAAATTATATACCATATTTTTAACGCACAATTTTATATTTTATTTTTGGGTGCATAAACATTCTGTATAAATCTGCATAATTATAATTTTGACACATTTTGCAGATAGAATCATATTCGACATTAGTTTTATAGTTCAATAATTATGTAGAAAGTACTAAATAAAAGTAAAAGTATATTAGATGTGTTATTTATTCAATAAAATGTAATAAAAATGTAAACCTGTTACTAAAACCTTACATATCAGTCTTAATCACGGCATTAGTCAGGAAAAAAGGAGTATTTTTTAACATTGTTCTTACTTATTTACCTTATGTTTTATTATTGATCGATCAATCTTCTTTAACAGCACATGATTTTATCAGTCTTTCTAACAAAATTACGTATTCAAACAAGTCTTTTCGCATGCAATAACATTAAAATTTTAAATGGTTTTCATAATTAGATATTTCCTTCTCAGATGTTCTCCGTAGATTTTTAAATTGATGACATAAATCACATTGGTCTTTTTTGGGATAAATTATCCAATATTCAAGTGTTTGTTTGTTATATCGCGGCATTGTCTGACTTGACTTGAGATTTGATTTTCAGATTGACTTGATATGCTTGTATTAGTGGAATGCGTATCTTCTGGCTCCTCCAACGCAGTTGTCAGTGCTCTATATAATTCCTCGGGTTACCCTTATCTGGTAGAATAATATTAGTCAGAAATACACTTGGCATAACATGTTTTGCAGAAACACTTTCGGTCGAATGGTAATTTGGCATAAAGCAAAACATTTTGCAGAACATTGTTTTGTAGAACATTACTTTGGCCGACTTTGGTTTAGCATAATTTAATGTACCATAATAATCCTATAGCATACTATTATAAAAGCATAATTATTTTCTGCTAGTAGGAAAGTAGGTTAAGTAAATTTTACGTAGTTGAATATAAGTCTCACCAAATTTGCTATGGCATAATAGGATTATTAGGTATCTTGCGTCCCCAACACACCCGACTCCCTACCAAAGAGGAAATACAGTCCCAGAGTATTCGTTAGGTACGACGACGAGCGAAACCAGAAAAGTGGGATAGGCTAGGTTAGAACTGTGACCCCCCACAGGAACGTACTGTTGCCAGAAAAGTGGGTTAGGTTAGGTTACAACTGCGCCCCCCGCGGAAAAAACTTTATGTTCTTATGAGCAATACATCCAATCCCGCATGTCTTGTACAATATGATAAAACAATGAAGTCTATCTTGTAATCAAATTTATTATTATTTATTGACAACTTTATGCCGCCTAAATATTATGCAAAAAAAATATCTGCGAAAATACTATTCGTTTAGAAGACAGTTATGCCCATCAACATTATGCCAATATAAGATTCGATATTATAAAAATCTGTGATATGATTTATGCCAAAGCATATTTACTCTGCGTAAGGTGTTTCTGCCAAACTTCAGCTAAGTATCATTATGCAAAACAAATATATGTCAAAAAAGTTTCTGCAAGACAATAGTGAACCTTCTTCGTTTATCCTTAGAGACTCTGAAAGTCAAATACCATGCACATTAAAAGCAACAAATTAAGCTTTAACACTATGTGCATATACTTATGTGTAAAGCTGTATTACTGGTGCAAAGTAAACAGTGATCAAAATAAGGATTAGCTATACAACAAAACTGCCCGTATAAAACCTTAATCTGTGATAGTTATTTTATTACACATAGCATAGCATTATTTTACATTACATTATATTACGCTTACGCTTTTTAATATTTAAATTAGCACTTGCAATGACAGATATGACTATTTTGAGTGTGTCCAAAAACAAATTCAAAAACATAAAAAGTTCTAAGTGACTGATTAAATGGCGTAAACAATTCTAAGTAGCACATAGATTTACAAACTTTGTTAACTATAGCTACGATAATAACGTATACAGTTCTAAGTGACAGATAGTCCTGCGTACGTAGTTCTCTTA
Organism: Pammene aurita; assembly: GCA_947086415.1. NCBI lineage: Eukaryota > Metazoa > Arthropoda > Insecta > Lepidoptera > Tortricidae > Pammene > Pammene aurita. The sequence continues at coordinate 36,638,728 of OX352291.1, forward strand.
AATAATACTTTAAACGTATGTAGTTATATGTGTCACATCGAACACTTTACACATTTTTAAACATATAAATACAAAAATATAAGGAAAACGTAAATAAATAAATATTACATACCTCCATAGAAAACGATCTAGTGTTCACAACTGTTGACTAGCTGGTCGGCCGCGAACTGAGTGCGATGTGGTAAATAGCGCTCCGTGCGCGCGAGTGAGAGAGATGGCATTCATCGAGTACGATTCGATGTGGCACTTGGAATCGTGTTCGTGTTAGTATACTAACTTTTGAGTCAGATGGCACTGTATGCGTCATTTAAAAATCTATACTAAGTGACATTTTAAGAAAATTTTTATACCAGGCGATAGGTTTCGACTTCTAGATCATTATGCTGCAGCTTACGTAGTTCGAACCTTTTAGCACTTTGCACCTTGTACGTTGTTGTCGTCGATTTATTTACTTTAATCTTTTTTGTTGTATGACCCCTGTTAACAGTAAAATAAAATATTAAAATTTGCATCAATATTTTTATAAAAGCGTATCGAAACAATGTTTGAAATTTGTGTCATTATAATCAATGGATTATTTCAGATATTTTGGAAGTTACCGGACTTTGAAGATTGACTACATGGACTAATTTGGACTTAAAAAATAAAATGGCGACGGGGTATCATTATAACGTGTACTTTTAATGATTTTTTCCGTATAGAATACGCTAAAATAAGCGTCTTTTATTTGAAAAACTTTTCCCTAAAATCAAAAATGGCCGAGATAATGGACTTTGAACTTGTACATAATTTTAACCTCGAAAAAAAATCATCGACGGGACGTCATTATAACGTGTACATTTTATGATTTTGCCGTATAGAATACACTAAAATAAGCGTGTTTTACTTGAGAAACTTTTCTCTAAAATCAAAAATGGCCGAGACAATGGACTTTGAACTTGTATATAATTTGGACTTCCAAAAAAATACCATTGACGGGACGTTATTATAACAAGTACTTTTTATGATTATTCTGTATAGAATACGCTAAAATAAGCGTGTTTTATTTGAAAAACTATTCTCTAAAATCAAAAATTGCCGAGATAATGGACTTTGAACTTATATATCGGGACGCCACCATTATAACGTGTACTTTTTATGATTTTTCCGTATAGAATACGCTAAAATAAGCATGTTTTATTTGAGAAACTTTTCTCTAAAATCAAAAATGGCCGAGGTAATAGACGTTGAACATGTATATAATTAGGATTTCGAAAAAAAACCATCGACGGGACGTCATTATAACTTGAACTATTTATGATTTTTCCATATCTCTTCTTCGTCGTTCCCTCATGACTGAGGATCGTGACCAACAACTATGTTCCTCCATTTAACGCGATCAAGGGCTATGTGGGCTGCCCTCTGCATGGAACCACAGGCTTGTCTAATGGAATCCGACCATCTTGCAGGGGCTCTTCCTCTAGCACGCCTGCCCTCAACTTGCCCCAGTATGATGTCACGTTCGAGGTTGTGGTGTGGTGACCGCATTATGCCGCATTATGTTTCCATATAGAATACGCTAAAATAAGCATGTTTTACTTACGAAACTTTCCTCTAAAATCAAAAATGGCCGAGGTAATGGTCTCTGAACTTGTATATAATTTGGACTTCGAAAAAAAACCATCGACGGAACTTCATTAAAACGTGTACTTTTTATGATTATTCCGTATAAAGTATGCTAAAATAAGTGTGTTATATTTGAAAAACTTTTCTTTATAATCATAAATGGCCGAGATAATGGACTTTGAACTTGTATATTATTTGGATTTCGAAAAAAACCATCGACGGGACGTCATTATAACTTTTCTCTCAAATCAAAAACGGCCGAGATAATGGACTTTGAACTTATATATTATTTGGATTTCGAAAAAAAAACCATCGACGGGACGTCATTATAACATGTACTTTTTATGAGTTTTCCATATAGAATACGCTAAAATAAGCGTGTTTTATTTAAGAAACTTTTCTCTCAAATCAAAAATGGCCGTGATAATGGACTTTGAACTTATATATTATTTGGATTTCGAAAAAAAACCACCGACGGGACGTCATTATAACATGTACTTTTTATGATTTTTCCATATAGAATACGCTAAAATAAGCGTGTTTTATTTAAAAAACTGCTCTAAAATAAAAAAACCGGCCAAGTGCGAGTCGGACTCGCGCACCGAGGGTTCCGTACAAACCTATAACAAGCAAAAGTTGTAGTATGTTTATTACTAATTTCAATTTAATACCTCTACGCGTTTACGAGGAAAAAGGTATTAAGTTTAAAATTAAAAGAAATATTTTTGGTATGATTTTACTAAAAATGTCTACTTTTCGTAATTTTCCTCTATCTGTGCTATATGAAGTTTCTTCGTGCCAAGTTTCAAGTTTCTGAGTTTACGCGAAGTACCCTTTAGGTTTTGAGTTTCTTGCGAGTACTCAGTTTCAAAATATGCGACTTAAATTGCTATTTCTTCTGATTGGGATGACATAAAAGTTTGGTTTTGCTACATCTGAAAGGTCCTATAGCTATATTTGACATGAATTTCAATTTAATACCTCTACGCGTTTACGAGGAAAAAGGTAGTAAGTTTAAAATTTAAAAAAATATGTTTTTGTATGATTTTACTAAAAATGTCTACTTTTTGTAATTTTTCCATTGTCTATGCTATATGATGTTGCTTTGTGCCAAATTTCAAGTTTCTGAGTTTACGGGAAGTACCCCGTAGGTTTTGCGAGTGCCGAAAAACTATAAAATTTGCAGCATAAACGACTGTATCTTTTGATTGCGTTAGTTTATAAGTTTGATTTTTCACAGCTCCAAGGGACAATAGACCTGAATATTTGATATAAATTTCGGCTTGATACCTCTACGCGTTCCTGAGAAAAATGGTCTTGACAGACAGACAGACAGACGGACAACAAAGTGATCCTATAAGGGTTCCGTTTTTTCCTTTCGAGGTACGGAACCCTAAAAATGGCCGAGGTAATGAACTCTGAACTTGTTCCTCCTTTTTGTAAAGGGTCGGCAACGCGCATGTGACACCTCTGGTGTTCCAGGCATCCATATATAAAATGACAAAATATAAACAAAATACAGACGAAAACAAAAAACAAAAATAAAACAAAAGTAAAAAAAATAATACGTTAGTGTCATGGAACACTCGGTTAGAACGAAGTAATATTATTTAATTCTTGAATTTTCCTAATTTTGTCGTTTTTGAATTTTTTTAAATTTATGAGTTTTTTTAGATTTTTGAGATATTTGAGATATGAGATTTTTGAGATTTTTAAGATTTTTGAGATTTTTGAGATTTTTGAGATTTTTGAGCTTTTTGAGATTTTTGAGCTTTTTGAGCTTTTTGAGATTTTTGAGATTTTTGAGATTAGTTTTTTGAGATTTTTGAGATTTTTGAGCTTTTTGAGATTTATTGAGATTTTTGAGATTTCAGTGTCATGGAACACTCGGTTAGAACGAAGTAATATTATTTAATTCTTGAATTTTCCTAATTTTGTCGTTTTTGAATTTTTTTAAATTTATGAGATTTTTGAGATTTTTTAGATTTTTGAGATATTTGAGATATGAGATTTTTGAGATTTTTAAGATTTTTGAGATTTTTGAGATTTTTGAGATTTTTGAGATTTTTGAGATTTTTGAGCTTTTTGAGATTTTTGAGCTTTTTGAGCTTTTTGAGATTTTTGAGATTTTTGAGATTTTTGAGATTAGTTTTTTGAGATTTTTGAGATTTTTGAGCTTTTTGAGATTTATTGAGATTTTTGAGATTTTTGAGATTTTTGAGATTTGAGATTTGAGATTTGAGATTTTTGAGATTTTTGATATTATTGATATTTTTGAGATTTTTGAGATTTTTGAGATTTTTGAGATTTTTAAGATTTTTGATATTTTTGAGATTTTTGAGATTTTTGAGATTTTTGAGCTTTTTAGCTTTTTGAGCTTTTGAGATTTTTGAGATTTTTGAGCTTTTTGAGCTTTTTGAGCTTTTTGAGATTTTTGAGATATTTGAGATTTTTGAGATTTTTGAGATTTTTGAGATTTATGAGATTTGAGATTTTTGAGATTTGAGTTTTTTGAGATTTTTGAGTATTGAGATTTTTGAGATTTTTGAAATTAAAGAATTTTTTTAACTTTTTTAACTTTGTCACTTCTCACTTTCACTTTCACTTCACTTTATTCTATTTTTCATTTTTTTTATTTCATTCCATTTCACATGTTTCTCAATGCTTTTTCGTGACGGTCACGTGACTTTTTTTCGCCTAGCCGCCCATCCGCGAATCGTCCGATAAGGAACTTCGTTCCAATAAAACAGAACTATATAAAAATATTACGTTGCGTTTTCTACCCATAATTCACGATGCTTGAAATCTTCGAAAATGTACTCAACAGTCTAGTCAAAACACAAACAAAGCGGCTACCGCTCAAAAAGGTACGTATTGGCGAGACACGCACGAGTTCATTGCCCTACTCGCCGGCTTCCCGCGACTCGCTCCTCCGCTCAGTTCCTTTGTCGAGTATGTCAGCTTTATCACCCCGCGCGCGCCTCCGTGAGCAAGTACCTACATCGTAACAGCTAAGATGCCAGCGCCTGGTTGACCCATGGATTAGCTTGTTAAGAAGCGAGCCGGGGGTCCACTTCTAGTGGTCTTTACAGAAGTAAGGGCGTACCATCAAGGTCACGCGCTATAGTTAAGAAGATTTCCTCTGAACGCAAATATTGTTTCTGTTTAATTTTAGACGAAATATCATTGATGAAAGTGACACAAATTGAAATATCTACTTTAAAATCCCTTTTTGATTATTAGAACGTGAACTCTGATGACTTTAATAATTTATTAAAACGATAACAGCCTAAAAATACGAAATTACCAAGAAACCTAAATTTTCATTGCTTAATTTGACACATATTGATTTTATTGACATATTTTGAGGTGATGATATAGTTAATCCTTATTTTATGAACTCTAATTTTTTATACGTAGTTTTTTAGCGTTGTCATACTATATAAAATTGCACTCGACGTAAATGACACAAACTAGTTTTGTACAACAATAAAACTGTTCTAAATACAAAACTGTTATATTTTCTAACTCTAATATTCTTTTACTCAAGTTATGGCAAGCTAAAAAAGTTAACCTCAAATTATTGAATTACAAAAAAAGCACCAATTGAATATGACACAAAACGCACTGAAAGATTCTCATGTACACACTGTATTTCCAACTTCAATAATAAGTGACTTTAGAATTTTCGAAACTTAACCCTCAAAATATTGCCAACGAGACGGGACTAAAAGGTAGCTACTTCCCGCCCATTCTTATACCCTACTGACCTCCTTTTTTTTTATTTATTTATTTAATAACATGAAAAAGATACAGCTTACACAAATAAATGGTCCCACAAAACAGTTTTCACGGTTTGACTGTGGACTTGACTTGTGGAGTGACTTTATAAATCATGTGAACTATTAACTGTTCTTCAATTATATATTTTAAGCACAACGCTAAAGCAGCACGCCAGAACTTCCTTTAACCCTGAATATAGAAATAAGAGACGCAAAGATATTGTAGGTATTAAAACAGTACAAAAAAACACGTATTTTTATCTAGATTCTTTGTCTTTGCGGGCCCATTTTTGTACAACAGGTTAAATGCAACACTAGACATATACCCACTTAGCTATGCCTGTTGTAAGAATACTCTACGACGCGCCCTTCAAAAAATGACATACGATGATACAGAGAAATTACTATTACTCATAAAATAACTACCTATATACTGTCCTATATATTGAATACTTAAGAACCTACTTATTTTGTTAAGGTGATAAGAGTTTTATTGTGTAATACTTATAGTTTATAATTAAGTGAATAATTAAAAATTAACTAATATTGTCCTTCGCTGCCTGAAACACAGCGAATCCTAGTTCAGGCATTTGTTAACCACTTGTCGTTAAAAAAAATTTTGTCCGTAAGATCAAGCACTGTACTATACTTTTCTCAATAAATTATTTGTATTTGTATTTTATGTATTAACAGAACGCAAAAAAATCATAGCTCATTAAGATTAATTAATTAGAAGCTTTGAAAGTTTTCTGTTGATAAATTATTGATACTACCTGACCTACTAACTGAGAACGTTTCTGACCTCCGCAATATGCTAGACGAACTTCGTGTAGCATCTCTAAACGTTGACCTCAAGATGAACATGCCCAAGACCAACATAATGACTAACCGTCCACGCAAAGCACTAAAAATAATCGTTGGTAGTTCCCAAGTGGAGGTTGTGGATGAATACGTATATCTTGGACATTGTTTATCTTTTGGCCCAGGAGAAAGAGGTCGCTAGACGAATCCAGTTAGTATGGGCTGCATTCAGTAACCTGGCGGATGTTCTTAACACACTCAGTGCTAGTAGCTAGTGCTACGTGCTACGCTCGTAGCCCGTAGCCACGTATTCGTCGTACGTAGCGCGTAGTAGCTACGAACAGAGAACCCGACTGTTGGGTTCTCGGCCCTGAATGTGTTAATGTTAAGTCCAAGATCCGTCAATGCCTTAAGACGTTGGTATATAATCTTAATCAATGTGTCTTGCCTACTGCGCTCACTTATGGGACATAAACGTGGGCTTTCAACAAGGGAGTGCTTCATAAAATGAGCGTGGCTCAAAGAGCCATAGAGCGGGCTATGTTAGGCATCATCCTTGTTGATAGAGTAGGATAGCAAATACGACGCCGAACAAAGTATCAGACATTGGCAAACGCATCACACAATGAAAGTGGAGGTGGGCAGGACACTTGGCGAGAAGGAACGATAGGAGATGAACGAGACGGGTTACTGAATGGTGGCTAAAATGGGTCAAAAGGTCAGCTTGGAGACCGTCAACCATATGGTCAGATGATGAGTAGATGGGACTGGCATGGGACCGAGGAGAGTGGCGTAATAAAGGAGAGGAGAGGCTCAGCAGTGGGTGGATACGGGCTGAATAGGTAGGTATGGACTAAGAGCTGGCCACGGCAGGAATGACACAATAATGAGAGCAACGAAATTGATATAGTTAGACTGCTATACTATTGTTATTACCTAATCTGGCAATCTGGCAGCTTTAAGCCGGGGGGTTCAAGAGTAGCAAACCAGTAAAGTTGTTTATAAATCTAGGGAACGACGCAATACTGAGAGTTCTTGCTTTAGTACGATATCGTGGCATTTGATGTATGTAATTGGAATATAACGTGGAAGCTGTCGCAGTGGGGGGGAAAAGAGGCAGGTTGAAGTTAAATGCATTTATACCGGACGCCTGCAGTTTATTTTAATCTGATCTGTGAAAACTGTTTGTAATTAATCAGGCGCTCGAATAAAACTTATTAGTTGACAGTTTTCGATGCCAAGACGATATTACCGATAGTTATTTCTAAATAGGAAATCGACTTTAACAGCCAGGATTCTCGGTTTAAATTGTTATGAAAAAATATGTGACATATTAGGTTTTGTTCTGATAATGAACTTAGCTTACAAAGCCACATCATAATACAGCTACTCGTTACTAGATTGCGCTAATATCTACTAAACATAGACAGGGAATGACATTTGAACTCCAACTGCTGACCTAGCACGGGTGAGCAGTAGAATATAAACCAGTATAAGTGTGCTGCATTGCTACGAATTTCGCGGTCATGTTACACTGGTAGTTTGAGCAGTTGGCTCGCCAAGGTACGCACAACTATTGGTGGGAATAAACGGCACAACATATTAGATTGAGCATACAAAACGACTCGCGTGATCACTACGGGTACATATATTAGCGTTAAAAATTTAAGTACAGTCGCCATCAGATATATCGTAGCGGGCATGGTGGTCACAAATATCTGAACAACGCCTCTATTGTCAAGGCGATAAAGTGTATGATCAGATATTTTTGAGTACCTTGGCCTCTCCGATATATTTGATGGCAACTGTACCTACTAATTAAAAATAATATATTGTTTTAAAGAGTAGAAAATTGAGTGCAGGTACTAGGAAAACAATTTTTAAAATGGCTAATATTTTTTCTGAAAACGATCATCTAAAAATATTAGGGCTAATGCCCCGGTTTGGGCCACTTTAAGGAGAGTTTGTTTATTCAGACGTCTGTCATTTTGTATCAATAAGGAATGATGAAAATATTTATTTAATGAGTCTTAAACTTATACAGTGTTACTATGTCTCACGAAAGTTTAAATTCAATAAAATATGTATGACTATATTTATATGAACTTTCGCTGTTAAGATTCTGATCTTTTTTTCTTTTGAGAAATATGAAAAAAAAAGCCCAAGAGTCACTTTTGGCCATTTTTTTCCATGGTATTTTATTTTTATTTTATTTTTTTATTTAGCCATAAATTGTATGTGTACATAATGATGTTAAGCAATACAGATAGTATCATTACAATTTTATCCAGTGGGTGTAGCTACATATTTATGTAAATATGAACTAACATTTTATAATATATACATACTTATTAACTAACAGTGACCAATATTATAATATTCACTTAAGCTGTAGGGGCATAAGTCAATAACATGTTTTTTAAGTGCTGTCAGAAATTTTAAGTAATTGAGTGATTTAATTTCTACGGGTAACTTATTAAACACTTTAGCAGCCACATAGATAGTGCTACGCTGACAACTGATACATGACAGATGACAGGGCCATCTGTGCTGCCATAATTTACTCTTATATCAACTCTATAAACCATAGACTTGTAAATTTGTCTATGCCTTAGTAATTTTGAAAATGGCCAAAACCGGCACAGTGGCCACAACCGGGGCATCTGCCCTATAATATTTTCCGGAATTGAGTTAATACTAAAAAAATACTCATAAAAATAGTTACTAGGATGTTATACGTTTTTTTTGTAGCATCACGTTTACTGTACGTACTGTACGTTTACGTATAAATTGGATATGCAATTATGAACCCGATGGTACATTAGGTTTGGGATAAGTTTCCCAAAAATAATGTACATTTTATATTGTTTGGTATTTGGTCATAAACTATGCAAAATAACTGCAATTGTAACAAACATTACTACAGATAGGTGCATCTAAATATGCACCCAAGAATTTTAGTTATTTATTTAAACTTCATTGCAAAGTAAAAATAAGTACAAATGGCGGACTTAATGCCTCAAGGCATTCTCTACAAGTCAACCATAGGGCCAAACAGAAATTCGCTAAAGTGGGTGCTGTAAGAGAAAACTTGCTGATTTATCCTATAACTTATTTGTACCTACTTAAATATACTTCGATATATGCTACATAAACTTCACAAATACCAATATATATACATACTAATTAACATACGTATATATTATAATGCATACGCGCAAAGGGGAAAAAACTCATTCACGCTGGTCATGATCCAGCAGGTGCTTGTGAAGCAAGCGTTTGAAAACGAACTTGCTTGGGGCTTGTCTTATTGTCAGGGGAAGTGCATTCCAGAGACAAATAGTCTGGATTGTAAAAGAAGAAGAGAGATAACCGCTATGGGGAGGATGTACTAGAAGCTTAAGAGACTGGGAGGAGCGAAGCTCACACCCGGGACGGGGGTTGACAAAACTGAATTTGGACTTAAGGTAGTCTGGAACAGAGAGATCAAACAAAATAGAGAAGAGAGTACTTACAGAGAATTCTAAGAGTCCTGCGTTGACGTGCAGGCAGCCATTGGAGTTGGTAACGATAACCTGAGACGTGATCGAATTTACGCAAGCCGAAAGTAAAGCGTTTGGCATTATTTAATATACGATCGAGTCTGTTTAGGGAAGCCTGGGAAATGTTGGTAGTGCACACATCAGCTTAGTCTATAATAGGAAAAATTAAAGCCTGCACAAGCAGCTTCTTGGTACTCACAGGCAGGAAGTTTTTAAACCTATGCAGAGTCCGCAGTTATCAAAAACACAAAAACTCTCTTTTCAAGGAAACCAACAGTGGTAATGTTACCATTATTCGAGAGTATTTTAAGCGTATGAGAAGGAATCTTCCACAAGTACAAAAATAAGTGTCAGCATGTTTTTAAACTCGAGATATGGCCAAAGTATGAATGTTCCCGCATACGAATGGCGCCAATCTTTCTTATAAAATGAGAAATGAATCGAGTTCATTGAGTACGCGTTAGGTTTTGTAGTTTCAAATATTGTCATAACCTACAATCCACTGGTGCGACAGGCGGCTCAATATTTATAAATAAAACAGCATATAGATAACGACTGCAAGCCTTCATAAACGCTAAAGTGCGGGATCTTAGTGAGGTAATCTATGTTGCTCATTGGTAGTACCACCAAGTAAATTATTATTTATCTAGAACTTTCTATCATTCTGTCACTTCAAATACTCGCTACTCAAATGCTGCGCAAAGTCGATATTTATATCGATACAAGTTCATGATTAATAGGCAAGCATAATACATTAATGTAAGATTTATTAGTTAATTTGCCCAATCTAACCGTTATTTTAGAACGAAACTACTACATAAACTACATAAATATTTTATCTTACCTGTGGTCATGCAGCAAATAAACAAAGGAGATTTTGACAACCCCGAAACGGTATCCGATACGTTCCAAGGCCGTAGCTGTCACTTCGTTCAGATGTACACCCTTGTTTAAATCTTACTTAATGTTATTAAAATGAATGGGGAAGGCAACTATCACAATGACATTTCCAACATTACTTTTATATTGATATTGTAATAAATAAAGAGAATATAATAATAAAATAAGAACTTTTATTTTAAGCTGATGGCTATCAGAATCGGTATTCAACTTCAACTAGAGATTTCAACCCGGACGGGATGATACGTCAGATAAACGTCAGTCCATACATGTGTATGACCACTGGTCATATGTTTTCGGCAGAAGGGAACGCCTGTCAATGGCGACTCCGGTTGGTTGAATTCTCTAAGTATTAATGATCAAAATATTCAGGTATGGCTAAGGGTTAATATTTTTATCGACAAATTAGGCAGCCATATATCTGTAATTTCCTAATGGTTGTGCGCCCCTTGGCGAGCCAATTTCTCTTACTGCCAGTGTAACATGACCGCGCGATTCGTAGCAATGCGGCACACTTATATTGGTTTATTATCTACTGCTCACCCGTGCTGGGTCAGCAGTTGGAATTCAAATGTAATATTTTGTCTATGTTTAGTAGATATAAGCGCAATCTAGTAACGAGTAGCTGTATTATGATGTGGCTTTGTAAGCTAAGTTCATTATCAGAACAAAACCTAATATGTCACATATTTTTTCATAACAATTTAAACCGAGAATCCTGGCTGTTAAAGTCGATTTCCTATTTAGAAATAACTATCGGTAATATCGTCTTGGCATCGAAAACTGTCAACTAATAAGTTTTATTCGAGCGCCTGATTAATTACAAACAGTTTTCACAGATCAGATTAAAATAAACTGCAGGCGTCCGGTATAAATGCATTTAACTTCAACCTGCCTCTTTTCCCCCCCACTGCGACAGCTTTCACGTTATATTCCAATTACATACATCAAATGCCACGATATCGTACTAAAGCAAGAACTCTCAGTATTGCGTCGTTCCCTAGATTTATAAACAACTTTACTGGTTTGCTACTCTTGAACCCCCCGGCTTAAAGCTGCCAGATTGCCAGATTAGGTAATAACAATAGTATAGCAGTCTAATTATATCAATTTCGTTGCTCTCATTATTGTGTCATTCCTGCCGTGGCCAGCTCTCCGTCTAGTAGGTATAGGTAAATTATTGACACTGGTCAGGGTTAATTAAAAAATGAATTCAGATAAAATGATAAAAAAGAAACCGTAAAAAGGATTCACATGATGCCGAATAGAGAAATAGAAATCATTTATTAATGGCAAATTGGCATTTAAAAAGACACACACACACACACACACACACACACAAATTAAAGGTTCATTTGATCAAAAAGTTGAAAAGTAAATGTAATTTTACTGACACAAACAATCTTTAAACCTTTCCAATGAAATAAAGAGGTACACCTTCCGTTTATTGAGTAATTTTCAAAACAATCACGTCGCTTTTAATAAAGGCACGTTCGAACATGAATCGCTCGCGGCTTCAGTACTAATGAAACTCATAAGCATGGGTCTAATACCGGTCCATTAACACCTCCCGATTGCTCTTTGAAGGGAGAAAAACTCTCTCTGTAAGCTGCGACCCTTCCCTGTCTTAAGGTACCATTTAATTTGACACTAATTAACTGAAACATAGCACCTATACGCTCGACGTAAAGCTAATAAATAATATTATTACGTAACTAATAGCCTTACTCTCTTTACAGTGGTATCTAGATGTTTTCAGAAATTGTTATAAATTCAAGTGTTGTTTGGATTTCGAGTTTTATTTATTTATAGGAAGGTACTCATAATCGTGAACACATTACTGATTCTACTTGGACACTTTCAATATTTCCAGATTTAGTAACGCAAATTTTCAATGGGCACTATAGAAAATCAAAAATACTAATAAATATAATTTGGGACAGCAGTTTTTGTGTTCCAGTAAAAATGTGATTTACAGTTACAAGACTTAAATAGACAAGTGTTGCCTAGCTAACTAAATAGGTAACTATAAAACCGTCCAACCGTGAGTCTGCCTGCACCGACCCTATTCTTGACAGCATGAAGTAGAATAAATGGGATGGGGATGATATTTTTTTTTACATTTTTCTTTCTAAATTATAATGTATTTACTTTACAACGAAAACTTAGAAAGTGCAAATCTAGCTCGCATATGAGGTATCCCCCGCTGAAGCTAAATAAGGAGACATCGACATTACGCCCCCACATATCGGATATTTTGTATATATACAAAAAAAAATTGAAATAAAAAAAATCTTCAAGGGATGTTTGGCGGTGCTTACGTCAATTTACTAGTCAGCACTTACGTCCTTTCACTATGCGTTTTTGAGTGATAACGATGACAGGTGGTTTAGTTAGGAGCAACTAACTCTTAATATCGGAATGCGCCGTTCAGAATTCAGTGACCAAAATACCATTGATACCTTCCACAACAATGTTAGTGTCATTTTAACGATTCAATGTAAGGATGGTTGACGCTGTAACGTTCCGCTTCCTACACGACACTTCATTTGTATAGAAACACTTCATTTTGTTTTCCAACTTCCAACATTTCATTTTGTATAGAAAGCGTCACGTAATCCTCGGAGGTCAATTCATGTTTTCTATTCAAAATGAAGTGTCGGAAGTGTCGTATAGGACGCGGAGAGTTACAGCGTGAACCATCCCTTATTTTGTTGTCGTTGAACGTATGATTCAAGAATATATTTATGTAGTTAAGTATGTTTGTAAATATTCGTTTAAAAAATGTGTCCTAGTTAATAACTGCTCAGAAAATCTGCAATCAGCATTAAAAAAACATATTTTTTATAAATACTTATTCGGGATCAAGTTCAGTAAAATCGTTGAATTATTTCCGCTTAAACGCCGCCGTATAATGAAAAGGAAACCTCCTAAAGGTCACTTAAAGAAATCTCGGTGAGATGCTTGCTGCTTCCAAGTTTGCTTAATACTTTAAACTGGTAATGAAGGCATTAAGGCGCGCTGAATGCATAAGGAATGAGTTGCTGCCACAAGCTTCATATAATTAGCCCTTGTTAGGTTCTTGAGTCTTTACGTTCCGTTTACTCCGACCAATATACTTTATGGTAGGTATATACGAGTAAATACAGTGTTGGTCAGGTTAAAAAATAGATATGGACAATTGCACACTAATAAATGTATTTTTATACCTTTAGCTTTAAAATAGGTATGCATACCTTTATGAACTAACCTCGACTAAGTACTTGAACCATTAGTAAAGACCAATGCAAGTGTACCAAAAATCTTGTAGTTTCCTTTGGCACCTTCTAATCGATACGATCGTCATATTTAGCGTACACACTAAAGTTAATGGATTACTTGATTTACTTGTTAAAATAATATCAGTAAGTGTCCCTAGGAACATTAAGTTACATGTTTTATTGTTTTCGTACAGCGTTGGTTATTCTTTATTGCTTGAAACCATTGGTACCTAAATGAACTTACTATATAATAACTGCGAATGGATACGTACGAGCAAACGTAGTAATGTTCGTTTGCTGCTTAAAGTATTTTTATTAAAACTTTTTTGCAATTTTTACTTGGAATCACAAGATTTTTCTGTTGTTAATGGGAAACTACTTTTTTTTTTTAATTAGTTACCGCCGTACAAAGTATATGGAAAATGGTATAATACAATAGGAAATTACGAGCATTATACTCTGTATCTTTAGGTATTTAAATAAAAGTAAATAAGATCTACCCTCAAATGGCTCCTTAAGCCAGTTGAGGGTAGATGAAAACATTACACGATCAAATAATATCGGTTAAAGCCAAGTCGTTAAGTGACAGATCCAGGCAATTTTGTATTTGATTGGTTAACCATTAAAAGTTATAACTACCCGAAAATGTAAAAATTGTTTGTTTACTTTTATTTCAATACCTAAAGACATAGAGTATAGGATTGAGTTAAAAAGAAAAACATAATTACAGTAAATAATATAGAAAACCGTATTTCAGGTCAACTAGATCAACATCAACCACCCGAACAAGCGGGATTCCGCCCCGGCTTGTCTACTACCGACCACCTGCATGCGCTGAACCAAGTTATTGAAAAGTGTCATGAGCACAACCTACCCCTCTACTTAGCTTTCATAGATTATTCAAAGGCGTTTGACAGCATATCGCACCACGCTATCTTCACAGCTCTACGTCACCAAGAAATAGCCCCTAATTACATTCAACTCCTAAATACAATATACAGGCACAGCACAGCCGCCATAAAACTAGAGTCCTCTGGTCCGTCTTTCGAAGTACAAAGGGGAGTAAAACAAGGAGATCCGCTTTCGCCGAAACTTTTCACTAGCACATTAGAACATGTCTTCCAGAAGCTTGCGCCGCGCTGGAGAGGGATGGGGCTGGTCGTC
Source organism: Pammene aurita (assembly GCA_947086415.1). NCBI lineage: Eukaryota > Metazoa > Arthropoda > Insecta > Lepidoptera > Tortricidae > Pammene > Pammene aurita. The sequence goes on from OX352291.1 coordinate 36,653,782, forward strand.
GGCGAGAGGAGGTTAACCAACCTTCGCTTTGCCGACGATATAGTGCTATTTTCATCGACGGCATCCGAGCTACATCGTATGTTAGAAGACCTTAGCAACGCAAGTCTCGAGGTTGGGCTGAAGATGAATATGTCTAAGACCAAAGTCATGACTAATGGCACCCAACGTAGGATTGAGGTAAACGGAGAACACATTGCATATGTCCATGAATACCTTTATTTGGGCCAAGTAGTCTCTTTCCAGGCACGACAGCAAAAAGAGATCGAAAGACGAACTGAAAACGCCTGGAAGAGCTATTGGTCCATGAAACACCTTATGAAAGGTGACCTACCTCTGTCACTTAAACGTAGACTCATGGACATGTGCATTCTTCCAATCCTCACCTACGGTGCTCAGACTTGGTCTTTGACGGAAGCTCAGAAGTCCAAACTCGGGGTTTGCCAGCGAGCTATGGAGCGCAGCATATTAGGTGTGAAATTAAGGGACCGTATCCGGAACACCACGCTGCGCTCTAAAACTCAAATAACAGATGTGGCTCGGAAAGCAGCCAAGTTGAAGTGGGACTGGGCTGGTCACGTCTGCCGCATGCCAAACGACTTGTGGGCTAAGATAACCACTGAGTGGGTGCCTCACGAGTCAAACCGAGGACCCGGCAGACCTCGACGGCGATGGCGGGATAACTTGGACTCCTTTTTGCGAGACTGGCCAGAGGTAGCGCTAGACCGGGACGACTGGAAGAAAAGAGGGGAGGCCTTTGCCCAGCAGTGGGACACAATGGGCTCATAATAATAATAAATAAAAATAATATATATATATATATATATATATATATTCGGCGCAAAGAGAAGCATAACATGGAATATAAAAAAAATTACACCTAAATGATTGCCACTCAGCATGAGTCATGACAGGGTAGTCACAACGCTGATTTTCAGGGTAACCAGAACTTAAAAACTATACTTAAACTAACTAGTGACAACAATATCCTAATTCTAAATAAAAAGAAACCAAAATTTGCTAATACACTCCAAAACGATAAAATTTAAAGATTCCTGAAGTTTAGTATGCCCTTATGTTGATTGCACCTTGCACCTTGGAAAATGTCCTATGTTCTGAAGAAATGCCCTTTTCCCTCTGAATCTGCGCACTCTATGAAAGTATGATCTAGAACGATATTAAAGCTCATTAAATTCCACAAAGAAACATATTTACCCTTTTGCGGGAAAGGAATCAGCACCTCGAGTTCAATAAACGTCAAATGGCCAGGACATGGAAACGGGACCTCTGATCAACATACATACATGTGTTTACCACATTTCAGGGCTATCCCTCGGATTTCAAATTATATTTGTACCTATATAGTAGGATTCTCTCTCAGTACAAAAGTAAAAAAAATTGTGCGCATCGAAAAAAAGTTGTGAATTTTTGAACATAGATAGTGTGCCCCACGATGAATATTTTTTAGTAAATTTAAACTTTCGTGAGACATACTATCACTATAAAATATAACGGTTACACTCACGTCACTTTAGTCACTTCGCGCGACATGTTTCGGAGAGCTTAGGACTCCATCTTCAAGCACTAAGAGTGCTATTTCGAACCGGCCCGTTGCGCGCTGTTGCACGACGCGTTGCCAACAGCGCGCAACGGGCCGGTTCGAAATAGCACTCTTAGTGCTTGAAGATGGAGACCTAAGCTCTCCGAAACATGTCGCGCGAAGTGACTAAAGTGACGTGAGTGTAAATATTTTTTAGTATTGGAGGTCCGTAAAATTTTTGGACCTTCACGTCAAAATCAGGGGTCCCGTGCAATATGTTATTACTCTCTGGTTAAGGCTGCTAGGGGTTGTGTGGTATCACTTCCGTATAAAAAAGATATGCAGAATATTGAGTAACAGGAGATGACATCCCTAAGAAATTTTTTGTCCTAAAAGTTGTAGTGAAAATCACTAAAAGTCTATACTACTCTTTGATTCTGTCATTGCTGTCAACTGCCAAACATGGCGCACAAAATTTGTTCTAGATGTCACATATAGTAGAATACATAATAAATCAATGATGCAGAATTCATTTTTGATATTAAAATAGTAAAAATACATATTTAAAAAAAAGTTTTGCGAAGAGGAATAACACTCAAATAATATAATTTTTTAGAACGTTGTACAGGTAATAAACATCTTTATTTTTAAATATTTAATGCAATTTTTATATATATACAATTTTAAGGCCTTTACAATACAAAAACTACGTGAAAAAAATGCCTAGCACGAGAACTTGATAAAATGCTTCACTGCCAATACATGAAGACCTGGATAGCGTAAAAACCACCCGACTTAAGTCCCGAAACCCACCAGCTAAAACCTTTCATACCTATAACCCAGCATTGAAGGACAGCCAAGCGTGGATGGAAGAATGGGAAGCCCAACATAGTGTAGACAACACCATCTTTGAACTGAACACACAGGAGCGACCCAAAGGGCTTAATGAAAGTCTACAAATATGGTACAGACTCAACCGTCTGAGAACTGGTGTCAGTAACTGTGCGTACCTATGGCAGAAGTGGGGGTGGAGCGATTCGGCAGCGTGCGAGTATGGAGATCCGGAACAGACTATACACCACATAGTATACGAGTGCCCCATCACCAAATACAAAGGACCAGCTGAGGCCTTTAAACAACTGACGAAAGATGCGAGCTTATATCTGCACAATTGTAAATTTTAAATGTAGAAATTATTTGCTAACCAGTGTGTAACCGAACCGCCATACGATAAATAAATAGTATTGAAAATCAATGTGAAACGTGAACATCCGTAGCGTATTGACCTTAAAATGTATGTATTGTTTATTATTAGTCACTTTTGGTCAGAATACCTTCTACAAAATGCAAAAATGCAAAAAAAAAGAACTGAAAAAGACCAATTATAACAATTAATACTGAAGTTACTATAGGGAAATATGTGTTTTTTGCTGAGCAAAATTGACTAATAATAAGCACATTTTAAGGTCAATTCGCTACGGATGTTCACGTTTCTTATTAATTTTCGTCATTTATAATGGAGAACACCACGACGGATGATTTTTTTTCGCGTAGTTTTTGTATAGTAAAAGCTTTAAAATTGTTTATATTTAAAAACTGCGTTAAATATGCTTCCTTATGATATTTTTTGTATTTTAAAATGAATGATATTTATTAGTTATATAACGTTCTAAAAAATAATCTTTTTTTGAGTGTTTTTGTTATATGGAGTTACATTGGAATAATTTTCAAGCAAGTTCTGATATTTCTAAATAGATAGACGTTTAGGTGCTATAGTTTGGCCAGGGTCTGTCTTACTTCAAGCATCGACAGAGAGAATCATACTGTCTCTTTCTTACGCTAGTACTTTCGCTACTGAAAAAGGGACGAGTATACTTCCACTGTTACTGCACTTTTTGGTCAGCCGGACTATGTTACAGCTGTATTGCGTAGTTAATACATTGGAGTTGTATTGAAGTTGGATCGTTTCTAAACGTCTTTTAAAGTTAGAATGCGGCCCAATATATGAAAAATCATAACAGTTCGTCATGTATCGTCCAGGTGGTCGGGGAGGTGGACGTTCTCCTCCCGAACACCCGCATAATCCAGTTGGCCATGGCGGTCATGGTTCCCAAACACGTCATTGAGGATTTATAATATGTCTGTAGACAAAGCAGTGTATGTAACCGTACATAATTAGGCATTGAAACACTCGTGTGATATTATTATATTTATTATGTTACTGTTATTTGCTCCGCAGACCTTTTTTTCTTAGTTTCGATTTTTGCTTTTTTATTATCAAAAATGAATTCTGCATGTCTGTTTTATACGGAAATGATACCACACAACCCCTAGCAGCCTTAACCAGATAGTAATAACATATTGCACGGGACCCCTGATTTTGATGTGAAGGTCCAAAAATTTTACAGACCTTCAATACTAAAAAATATGAATCTGTAACGGTTCTCCGACAGGCGATTCGACGACGGGCTGTTCGTCGACAGAACTTTTCATCTTTTTTTTTTTCGTCGACAGAACTTTTCTCCGACGCACGTTTCGCCGACAGAACTATTCATCTTTTTTTTTCGTCGACAGAACTTTTCTCCGACGCACGTTTCGCCAACAGCACTATTCATCTTTTGATTTTTCGACGACGAACGTTTCGCCGACAGATAATTTCAACTAACGCGCATCAGACATTTGAGAGTAATTATGCGCGGAATATCATAGACATCTTAGTAAAAGTGGGAAATTTGTGTATGGTAGTGAAATTTTTGTATGGAACCACAGACAATTTGCAGCCGGATATCCGTCTTCTGGCTTATTTTTCTCTATGGTAGCTGGATCCTGAAGTGTGTGGAGCAACAAAAAACTGTGTTTAAAACTTAACGTATGGCACCGGCATATACTTACGCCAAATTAACCAATCGTAAACGGAGCTCATCCGATGGAGTAACCGTATCCGGCAGCTTGTCTTCGTAACGTTTGTGTTCAGCTTAAACGAGCAACAACTAAGCTCTATCTAGACCCTGGAAGAAGGCGACAAATTTAAATAAAAACATCGTATGACAATGATATTTGAATTTTTTGTTTCTTACGGGATAAATCAATTACAATTTTTATAAAAATTACTATATTTTTTTCTGAAACTTTTTACACGCTTTTATTTAGTTTCACCTGCGTTGTCTGTCATTAAATCTCTTAAGTTAAATTTGACCCAATTCTCGGTTTTCGATTGAGCTGCAATATTGCGCGCATGAAAATCAGCTCCATCTCATCATAATATTGCATTGTATTCGGCTGTCTAAAGATTCTCCGAAATATTATTCGCAGATTTTTGATTCGCAGACAACGACTCGCCCACGTTATCCACGTTAATCACCTGACCTCGATCACCCAGGTGATTGTATTGACGATTTTGTCTTCTGAGATCCCCCAGGTGATCCATTTACGTTATCCATCAGTGTTTCTTTTCCAAAAAAACATTTCCTCCGCAACTTAACCAGACGGTGTTATCCACGTTAATCACCTGACCCCGATCACCCAGGTGATTGTATTTGACGATTTTGTCTTCTGAGATCCCCCAGGTGATCCTATTAGACCATGTGGTTAGGTTAGATTCATTAGGTAGCTTCAGATGCCCGAAGGGCAAACCGCCCAGAAATAGGAGCCCCGCAAAGCGGGGCTCCGTCTAGTTAAGTTGCGGAGGAAATGTTTTTTGGAAAAGAAACACTTATGGATAACGTAAATGGATCACCTGGGGGATCTCAGAAGACAAAATCGTCAAATACAATCACCTGGGTGATCGGGATCAGGTGATTAACGTGGATAACACCGTCTGGTTAAGTTGCGGAGGAAATATTTTTTTGGAAAAGAAACACTGATGGATAACGTAAATGGATCACCTGGGGGATCTCAGAAGACAAAATCGTCAATACAATCACCTGGGTGATCGAGGTCAGGTGATTAACGTGGATAACGTGGGCGAGTCGTTGTCTGCGAATCAAAAATCTGCGAATAATATTTCGGAGAATCTTTAGACAGCCGAATACAATGCAATATTATGATGAGATGGAGCTGATTTTCATGCGCGCAATATTGCAGCTCAATCGAAAACCGAGAATTGGGTCAAATTTAACTTAAGAGATTTAATGACAGACAACGCAGGTGAAACTAAATAAAAGCGTGTAAAAAGTTTCAGAAAAAAATATAGTAATTTTTATAAAAATTGTAATTGATTTATCCCGTAAGAAACAAAAAATTCAAATATCATTGTCATACGATGTTTTTATTTAAATTTGTCGCCTTCTTCCAGGGTCTAGATAGAGCTTAGTTGTTGCTCGTTTAAGCTGAACACAAACGTTACGAAGACAAGCTGCCGGATACGGTTACTCCATCGGATGAGCTCCGTTTACGATTGGTTAATTTGGCGTAAGTATATGCCGGTGCCATACGTTAAGTTTTAAACACAGTTTTTTGTTGCTCCACACACTTCAGGATCCAGCTACCATAGAGAAAAATAAGCCAGAAGACGGATATCCGGCTGCAAATTGTCTGTGGTTCCATACAAAAATTTCACTACCATACACAAATTTCCCACTTTTACTAAGATGTCTATGATATTCCGCGCATAATTACTCTCAAATGTCTGATGCGCGTTAGTTGAAATTATCTGTCGGCGAAACGTTCGTCGTCGAAAAATCAAAAGATGAATAGTGCTGTTGGCGAAACGTGCGTCGGAGAAAAGTTCTGTCGACGAAAAAAAAAGATGAATAGTTCTGTCGGCGAAACGTGCGTCGGAGAAAAGTTCTGTCGACGAAAAAAAAAAAGATGAAAAGTTCTGTCGACGAACAGCCCGTCGTCGAATCGCCTGTCGGAGAACCGTTACAGATTCATATTTTTTAGTATTGAAGGTCTGTAAAATTTTTGGACCTTCACATCAAAATCAGGGGTCCCGTGCAATATGTTATTACTATCTGGTTAAGGCTGCTAGGGGTTGTGTGGTATCATTTCCGTATAAAACAGACATGCAGAATTCATTTTTGATAATAAAAAAGCAAAAATCGAAACTAAGAAAAAAAGGTCTGCGGAGCAAATAACAGTAACATAATAAATATAATAATATCACACGAGTGTTTCAATGCCTAATTATGTACGGTTACATACACTGCTTTGTCTACAGACATATTATAAATCCTCAATGACGTGTTTGGGAACCATGACCGCCATGGCCAACTGGATTATGCGGGTGTTCGGGAGGAGAACGTCCACCTCCCCGACCACCTGGACGATACATGACGAACTGTTATGATTTTTCATATATTGGGCCGCATTCTAACTTTAAAAGACGTTTAGAAACGATCCAACTTCAATACAACTCCAATGTATTAACTACGCAATACAGCTGTAACATAGTCCGGCTGACCAAAAAGTGCAGTAACAGTGGAAGTATACTCGTCCCTTTTTCAGTAGCGAAAGTACTAGCGTAAGAAAGAGACAGTATGATTCTCTCTGTCGATGCTTGAAGTAAGACAGACCCTGGCCAAACTATAGCACCTAAACGTCTATCTATTTAGAAATATCAGAACTTGCTTGAAAATTATTCCAATGTAACTCCATATAACAAAAACACTCAAAAAAAGATTATTTTTTAGAACGTTATATAACTAATAAATATCATTCATTTTAAAATACAAAAAATATCATAAGGAAGCATATTTAACGCAGTTTTTAAATATAAACAATTTTAAAGCTTTTACTATACAAAAACTACGCGAAAAAAAATCATCCGTCGTGGTGTTCTCCATTATAAATGACGAAAATTAATAAGAAACGTGAACATCCGTAGCGAATTGACCTTAAAATGTGCTTATTATTAGTCAATTTTGCTCAGCATAAAACACATATTTCCCTATAGTAACTTCAGTATTAATTGTTATAATTGGTCTTTTTCAGTTCTTTTTTTTTGCATTTTTGCATTTTGTAGAAGGTATTCTGACCAAAAGTGACTAATAATAAACAATACATACATTTTAAGGTCAATACGCTACGGATGTTCACGTTTCACATTGATTTTCAATACTATTTATTTATCGTATGGCGGTTCGGTTACACACTGGTTAGCAAATAATTTCTACATTTAAAATTTACAATTGTGCAGATATAAGCTCGCATCTTTCGTCAGTTGTTTAAAGGCCTCAGCTGGTCCTTTGTATTTGGTGATGGGGCACTCGTATACTATGTGGTGTATAGTCTGTTCCGGATCTCCATACTCGCACGCTGCCGAATCGCTCCACCCCCACTTCTGCCATAGGTACGCACAGTTACTGACACCAGTTCTCAGACGGTTGAGTCTGTACCATATTTGTAGACTTTCATTAAGCCCTTTGGGTCGCTCCTGTGTGTTCAGTTCAAAGATGGTGTTGTCTACACTATGTTGGGCTTCCCATTCTTCCATCCACGCTTGGCTGTCCTTCAATGCTGGGTTATAGGTATGAAAGGTTTTAGCTGGTGGGTTTCGGGACTTAAGTCGGGTGGTTTTTACGCTATCCAGGTCTTCATGTATTGGCAGTGAAGCATTTTATCAAGTTCTCGTGCTAGGCATTTTTTTCACGTAGTTTTTGTATTGTAAAGGCCTTAAAATTGTATATATATAAAAAATGCATTAAATATTTAAAAATAAAGATGTTTATTACCTGTACAACGTTCTAAAAAATTATATTATTTGAGTGTTATTCCTCTTCGCAAAACTTTTTTTTAAATATGTATTTTTACTATTTTAATATCAAAAATGAATTCTGCATCATTGATTTATTATGTATTCTACTATATGTGACATCTAGAACAAATTTTGTGCGCCATGTTTGGCAGTTGACAGCAATGACAGAATCAAAGAGTAGTATAGACTTTTAGTGATTTTCACTACAACTTTTAGGACAAAAAATTTCTTAGGGATGTCATCTCCTGTTACTCAATATTCTGCATATCTTTTTTATACGGAAGTGATACCACACAACCCCTAGCAGCCTTAACCAGAGAGTAATAACATATTGCACGGGACCCCTGATTTTGACGTGTGACTACCCTCTCATGACTCATGCTGAGTGGCAATCATTTAGGTGTAATTTTTTTTATATTCCATGTTATGCTTCTCTTTGCGCCGAATATATATATATATATATATATATATATATATATATATATATATATATATATATTATTTACTGTAATTATGTTTTTCTTTTTAACTCAATCCTATACTCTATGTCTTTAGGTATTGAAATAAAAGTAAACAAACAATTTTTACATTTTCGGGTAGTTATAACTTTTAATGGTTAACCAATCAAATACAAAATTGCCTGGATCTGTCACTTAACGACTTGGCTTTAACCGATATTATTTGATCGTGTAATGTTTTCATCTACCCTCAACTGGCTTAAGGAGCCATTTGAGGGTAGATCTTATTTACTTTTATTTAAATACCTAAAGATACAGAGTATAATGCTCGTAATTTCCTATTGTATTATACCATTTTCCATATACTTTGTACTTTTTACACGCTTTTATTTAGTTTCACCTGCGTTGTCTGTCATTAAATCTCTTAAGTTAAATTTGACCCAATTCTCGGTTTTCGATTGAGCTGCAATATTGCGCGCATGAAAATCAGCTCCATCTCATCATAATATTGCATTGTATTCGGCTGTCTAAAGATTCTCCGAAATATTATTCGCAGATTTTTGATTCGCAGACAACGACTCGCCCACGTTATCCACGTTAATCACCTGACCTCGATCACCCAGGTGATTGTATTGACGATTTTGTCTTCTGAGATCCCCCAGGTGATCCATTTACGTTATCCATCAGTGTTTCTTTTCCAAAAAAACATTTCCTCCGCAACTTAACCAGACGGTGTTATCCACGTTAATCACCTGACCCCGATCACCCAGGTGATTGTATTTGACGATTTTGTCTTCTGAGATCCCCCAGGTGATCCTATTAGACCATGTGGTTAGGTTAGATTCATTAGGTAGCTTCAGATGCCCGAAGGGCAAACCGCCCAGAAATAGGAGCCCCGCAAAGCGGGGCTCCGTCTAGTTAAGTTGCGGAGGAAATGTTTTTTGGAAAAGAAACACTTATGGATAACGTAAATGGATCACCTGGGGGATCTCAGAAGACAAAATCGTCAAATACAATCACCTGGGTGATCGGGGTCAGGTGATTAACGTGGATAACACCGACTCGCCGAACAACGTTCATCATTACGAACGAGTATCATTATGCAAAACAAGTATATGTCAAAAAAGTTTTTGCAAGACAATAGTGAACCCTCTGCCAAACGAATTTCTTCCAATAATTGTTCTGCGAGTTAAAACAGATGCTGCAGAACTGAACTAGTTGCGAACCGTAGAGCTGCCAAACGTTAGTCGATGGCCCGTTGCGGCCGCCACAAATACTTTTACCTAACCTAACCCACTTTTCAGGCAACAGTTTGTTTCTGCGGGGGTCGCAGTTCTAACCTAATCTAACCCAATTTTCTGGCAACAATTTTTTTCCGCGGGGGTCGCAGTTCTAACCTAACCTAAGCCACTTTTCTGGCGACAGTTGTTTCCGCGGGGGGTCGCAACTCCAACCTAATCTAATCCATTTTTCTGGCAACAGTTTGTTTCCGCGGGGGTTGCAGTTCTAACCTAACCTAAATAAATCTAAATTCTACTACGTAAAATTTACCTAACCCACTTTTCTGCTAGCAGAAAATAATTATGCTATTGTAATAGTATGCTATAGGATTATTACGGTACATAAAATGATGCTAAACCAAAGTCAGCCAAAGTAATGTTCTGCAAAACAATATGCTGCAAAACGTGTCGTATGCGTAGTAGTAGTTATACCAACTACATATACATTCTACCTTTATGCAAAATTACCATTCGATCGAAAGTGTTTCTGCGAAACACGTTATGCCAAGTGCATTTCTGACCAATATTTTTCTGCAGATGAGGGTAACCGGGCCAAACACGTTCACGATTCAAATATGGCTCGACACTTGCTTGCAAGCGAAGTCTGCGCTAAAATCAAATTATAGGATCACTGACGGACGGACAACAACCGTCCGTCCGTCTGTCAAGACCCTTTTTCTCAGAAACGCGTGGAGGTATCAAGCTGAAATTTATATCAAATACTCAGGTCTACTGTCCCTTGGAGCTGTGAAAAAATCAAACTTCTAAGCCAACGCAATCAAAAGTTTTTGCCGCAAATTTCCGCAAATTTTCGAAACTCGCAAGGGAATCAAAAGCTACAGGCTACTTCCCGTGAACTCAGAATCTTGAATTTTGGTACGAAGCAACGTCTTATAGCACGGATAAAGGGAAAATTGCGAAAACCGTACATTTTTAGTTACATCATATAATACAAAATATTTTTAATAATTTTAAAGTTACTACCCATATATACCTACAGGTTTGTACGGAATCCTCGGTGCGCGAGTCCGACTCGCACTTGGCCGGTTTTATAGAATGATTTCAGGTTTAAACTACATATTTTATCAATAAATATATACAAAATAAAATTCTAGTATTCAAAACATGACTATAAATGTTACCATATTGTTTTACAACCATTTTTTAACTAAGGGAATAGTTACATTTAGGAGGTTTTGGTTGGTTGATGACTATAATGATCATCTTATCTTATGAATAGAATAGAATAGAATATCATTTATTTCAGTGTAAGTACACAGTTATACAATACAGACAGTGGAAAAAAAAGAAAAGAAAATGAAGACTTATAATTGACTTGTATACTGTAACCACACTGAAAAAGGTACACTCAGCATAATACCTGGCATTATGCTAGAGTAGTACCTGACGCTGGTCTTCCGTGTACACCTATCGGGAGCGTAGTTGCGCGCAGCTACCAGTTATATTAGGGTTACCAAGACTAATAAATTTACTAGTGCTAATAATTACAACAGTAAGCAACGAAGCGGAAACGAAGCAGTTGACATCAAATGATAATATGACTAGCATGGTCTTAGAATAAATAATATATATAATAGAATAATTCGCAAGTGTTGAGCAATGACCTACCTAGAATGAAAATTCAATTATCCTGATTCTTTTGCTTAGAGAGTAGATACATTTTTAGTTTTACTTTAAAATATTGCAAAGAAGTAAGTTGCTTAAGAGGTGGAGGTAGATTGTTCCAGCATTTCGTGGCGGTATATTTAAAACTGCCACGAAATGCTGCAGTATAGTGTTTAGGACACATGAGAAGAGTAGATACTCTTTGGCGTTGTAAAAACCGGAGCTTGTCATGCAGGTATCGAGGTGCTTGAGACTTCAGAATTCCGAACAGTAAGCAAGCGAAGTGTAGAGAGCGCCTAGATTCCATGTTCATCATATCGCTTCTATTAAGGTATGGAGTTACGTGAGTTCTAGGTGGAATTATAAAACAATAACGAGCACAGGCATTTTGGACTCGTTGGATCACTTTCTTTGTGTGAGATAACAGGCAGGGACCTACAACTGTAACAGCATAATTGAGCTTTGAAAGTATAAGTGATTCGCATAGAGTGATTCTGAGATCTATGGATAAGTAATTATGAACTTGATACAGAATCTTAAGCCTGTAGAAGCAGTTTTTAGCAACATCACAAACATGATTATGGAATCTTAAGTTTTCGTCCATGATCACTCCCAGATTTCTAGCTCCTGTAACTTGTTCGATAATTTTATCTCTTATTTTCAATTGTGGTACAAACTCGTTTATTTTTTGCCTTTGTTTGTTAGTGCCTATAACCATAAATTTTGACTTCGATGGATTTAAAACTACATAGATTGTTACGTAAGCATCAATCATGTATACGGTTCAGGTCCTGATTAATGGCGTCTACAGCGATTAAGGTTTCACTAGGTTTACAAGGCAAATATACTTGAAAGTCGTCGGCATAGATATGATAGCTACAGTTCTCTAAACAGTTTACTATATCCGCGCTATAGAGAATGAATAAAATTGGCCCCAATATTGAACCCTGCGGAACACCGCGAGGAACAGGTGAGGCCACAGAACAACTATTGGTACCAGTTTCATTGCACAGTTCGACCATTTGGAAACGATTTTTTAAATATCTTGAAAACCATTTCAACGCAACAGAGTCAAATCCATAGTAAGCAAGTTTGGATATAAGTAGATTGTGATTAATTGTATCAAACGCACGTAAAAAGTCCAGTAAAGCCATTAACGTTCCGTTTCCAAGATCTGCCTCTGACAAAATGTCGTCGACGACATCTAGTAGTGCAGTTGCTGTGCTACGACCTGCTCTAAACCCGGATTGTTTTTCAGGCAAGATCCTATTAGCATTAAGATACTCTGTTACTTATTGACATACGATTTTTTCAACGACTTTGGACAGAAATGGTAAAATGCTGATCAGTCTAAGATCCTTGTAATCAATCGCATTATTGTTTTTAGAGATTGGTTTAATTCGAGCTTCCTTCCACATATCCGGAAATACTCCAGTTTGAATAGATTTATTGACTAGAGCTGTAATAATTTTCAGGGTATGTGGAAGTGTCAGTACGATCATGTCGCGTGATATGCCATCAGCACCTTGGGCATTTGATTTAATATTCATGATCATTTTGGACACAGCAGCTTCATTCACCGGTTTTAAGCTAAATACAGACGAGGTAAAGAGGTTAAATTCATAAAAGGTAAGTTCAGAGATCTTGACACTATCATTTCCTGGGATGGTAAGGAAATGAGCATTTATGAAATTCGGGTCATTTAAATTGGGAGGAAGGTTATACTGTTTTGATTTGAAGTTAACAATATCACGTTTAATATGATTCCAAAGTTGTCGTGGATTTTTCGAACTATTATCAAATGTATGTTGGAAGTATGCCTTCTTTTCGGACCACAAAGCTTCATTAACACCTTTAAGCTGCTTGTAACACAGATTATGGGAATCTAGTTTAGACCTGCGAAATTTAGAGTGGGCTTCATCTCTCAGTTTCATTTTGCCTGACCGTAGATGTTATCCATGGATATCCTTGTTTCTTTATCAGGGATTTTTTAATTGGAGCATATGAGTCGTAGATGTACAGTATGTATGCATTAAAAGCTTGGACGGAGTCGTTAATATTATCGTTTATATAATTGTCCATCCCAATTGATAGATTCAATAAAAGCATTAAATTCATTTAAAGCAATATCTTTTAGAGGTCTGTATACTATCAACTTGGGCAACGTTTTGGGTTTTCGAACGCATAAGTTATAGGAAATAAATGCATGACTGCTAAGATCTGGGATGTGATCGACCTTTAAGTTAGAAACGCTACAATTGCTGCATATAAGGTCCAAAAGTGTCTCAGAGTGATCTGTGAAGTGAGTTGGGTTGGTAACATACTGATTGAGGCTCATGACGCTCACACTGTTTTGTACGGCGGGGAATATTGCGCGTCTTAATTTTTGCAGTTGGTGGCCTATGGTCTTGTATAGGGACAACGGCAAATATATGAGTTTATAAAATATTGTAATCCCATAATTAGATGATTTAGGGGTGAAAAGGGGGCTGAAAATTTGTATGGAGCATCAATAACCGCTGAACCGACTTACCCAATCCGTAAGCATCTCTCACAATATGGCTAGTTATTGAAAAAACATCCTGTATAAAAATTGCAATGGAGATAGTTTGAGTTGGATATAGAATATTTCTTATCCCGAACTAATCTCTTGAAGACATAAAAACCGGCCAAGAGCGTGTCGGGCCACGCTCAGTGTAGGGTTCCATATTTTCCGTCCGTCACAGTAAGCGTCCCCACTTAAGAGTTAATAACACCGCCATGTAGGATATGATATGAGAGTTCCACGTACAGCGACATCTATCGGCAAATTAAGTAAACTATTGCGCGCGAGCTTAAAGTATGGAAGATGATTTTTATGGAATAATTCTTTATTGCGTGAACCGATTTTCACCGTTTTTACTTTATTTGAAAGCACGTCATTTCATTGTAATTTTGTAGAAATTACAGGTACAATAAACACCTGCTTATACGGTTAAATTACAAACTTAGTTCAGAAATAATTTTGTAATTTTTTTTCAAAAACTATTCATCCTATCAAGTTCAAAATAATTTTCCTAGAAAGTTTTTATAATTTAATTATCAAATCAAATCATTTATTTATTTCGGATAACTTTAGACCCATAGTTTGGTTAGTATATAATTATACTACTTATAGCTATGTTAATATCTACATAAATTACATCCTTAATTAATCTCTAAATTTTGTGTCATGCATGTTTCTAGAAGCACCTACGTAGTAGTTACACATAATAAGTACTTCTAGAAACATGCATATCATCACAGTGCCTCAAATATGGGCAGTCAAACCTCTCGGCTATCGAGCGCAGGATGAGATTGGGGCTGGCCCGCACCCGGCGCACCAGGGATGAGCATCGCTTGCGCATAGTCGCATAAAAGCAATCTATGCGCGCTTCAGCAAACATTCCTGATGCGCTACAGAAGCGGGGCAGCCCCACCAACACCCGGAACGCGTTGTTATATTGGACCCGGAGGGCCCCATAGGCCCGCTGCGTGTAGTATGCCCATAGGCTGCACGTATACAGGGAAGTGCAATATGCTCTAAAAAGGGTTACTTTCACCTCCCTAGTACAGCGCGCAAACTTACGCGCAATCATGTTTGCCCTCACCGACAGGGCCCGCCGTTCGCGTTCAATATCCATATCGTCCTTTAGGTCTGGAGTGACAACATGGCCTAGATATTTAAAAGTCCTCACCCTTTCCAGGGGGCTGCCATTCAACTTGATGGGAGGTACTATGGGTATCCGATACCCAGTAGGTTCAAACACCATGAACTTAGTTTTACCTACATTGTATGTTAGCCCCTGTTGGATAGCGTAGGACTCGCAAATACTCAAAAGTGTTCGCAAACCACAAGCCGATGCGCTCAACAAAACCATATCGTCGGCGTAACTCAAGTTATTCAAACAAACTGCATCAATATGGCAGCCGACATGCGTTTTGTTGAGCGCCTCGAGAAGCTCATTTAAGTAAAGGTTAAAAAGTGTGGGCGAGGTCAACCCCCCCTGCCTCACCCCACACTCCAACCTGTACGGGTCCGATAAAGTACCTGACCATCTAACGCTATTGACCTGATTTCCATACCAATACCTCAGAATTTGTATGGACTCATTAGGTAGTTTAATGGTTCCCAGTTTTTGCCATAGGATATTATAGGAAACCAGGTCAAAAGCCTTAGATAAGTCTAAGAAGCACGCATAAACGGGCGTCTTCCTATTTAAATAATATTTGACAGTGTGCTTAAGGCACAGTATTGCACTCTCTGTTGATAACCCTGGTCGAAAACCAAACTGGTTGGGACTTAGACTAACGCACTTATTTAACTGTACATTAAGCACACTATCAAATACTTTAGCAACAATAGTCGCCAGGGATATAGGCCTGTAGTTATTGATGTCAGACAAATCTCCAGTTTTATTTTTAGGTACAGGAATAACTACAGTTTTCATCATATCCCTGGGCAAATAACAGTGCCTTACACACAGCGTATAAAACAAAGCTAACACTCTTGATATGTGGGGACCCGCATTCTGGAGATGTTCGATGCTGAGGCCATCGTGCCCTGGGGATTTGCCTCGCGAGATAGATTTAATAGCCTTATCTACATCCTTAGCAGAGTATCCCGGTCCAGGTTCCTTGTCGTTGGGCTCAGCATCGCTCACCCCCTCCTGTGATAGTCCAAGAGAAGATTTAACCATGAAATGATCTTTAAAAGTGTTAGCTATGTCTTTGGTATCGGTTTTGCCATCAACACTCACAGGGTACGACGGTCGATATTTCATGTTGTTTGTGGCTTTCCAAAATGACCGGAAATCCTTTTTGGAGTGCTGTGAAGCTAGAATATTCATTTTTATTTGGGCCTGATGGTCTTGGCACCATTTTAAACGAGATTTGAATATTCTTCGCGTTTCACACATCTCATTAAATAACCTACCAACTTCCGGTCTACCACAAAGTATCCACTCACGAAATTTCTCCCTCGCGGCCTCGTGTGCATTGCTGACATGCCTATTCCACCCCACTACCTGCTTTTTGGGTTTACGCTTCCTCCTTGCGGTTCGCATCGCAGCCACACAAAGGGCAGACACAATATTTTTATACAAAGTGTCCAGGACTTCCCTATGACTAACGTCAGTACAGTATTTATCGGCACAAAGCGTAAACTCAGTAGGAAAGTCAATACATTTCAACAACCTGTTGCACTCTCCGTTATAACGGATTATTTGTTCCGACCCTCTCCCTCCCCATATTATGTGTTGATTAGATACGTCAACTGAACTATATAACCTTGGTGTAAGTAATTTTAAATTACACTGTAACATGAGTGGGAAATGGTCGGACCAGGTCACATTATAATTAACATATACATCATGTACAGATGCCAACACAGATTGCGTTATAACACAGTGGTCTAGCCACCGTCTACACTTATGGGCGTCACTAATGAAAGTATAAGTTCCAGAGTCAATACCTAGTTTTTGTGTGTCTATACAACACCAATCCATATCATTGCAGTAATTCATTAGCTCACGATAAAATAGTTCACCTGGATGGGCATTGAAATCTCCCATTATATAAACAGATTCGACCCCATATTCATCAACAATAGCACTCACCGCACTGAGGCAATCCGTAAACTCCGCTAGGTTATCCGTGCTATTGGTCGGCATATATACACTAACCACTATAATCGGACGTTCGCCCGTCACTACCTTAATCGCGCATAAACGCGGATTATCGCACTGCACCACCGACACATCGTGAAAAACGGCACTATTCCACAGCAGCGCGACTCCACCGTGCGGGCGCCCGCGCACCATGCCCGCCGTCGTGTCCACGGCCGATGTTCCCGTCGCACAAAAATTGTCGTCAATGCCATTCAAAAACGGAATCTCGTCTGGCAACAGCCATGTCTCCTGGAGAGCAATTATAGCACATGTTCTGCACAGGTGTTTGACCCCGTCAACACAACGCTTAACACTTTTACAGTTAAGACTTGCAAATGTAAACAAACCGGTTGCCATTTCACTTAAAAGGTTTTACATTGCCGTCAGCACAATCAATTTTGCGCGTTTGCTTAAGCTTGTAATGAACAAACTTACGGAAAATGATACCTTTCGGCCATACATTACTGTCTAAAAACAACGGTACCTTCGATTCAGCGACAAAGAATTTATAGGCACTGTAGTACTCTTCGTTTCTTATTTTTAATTTTTCCAGCGTCACCGATTCATTAGTCTCGCTCCTAATGTGATCAGTAATTTCTGATACTATCGCCTCTTTATTTACTTTGGTAATGAACAAGGGAACTCTGCGCTCCGCCGCCTTAAAATTTCCGTGCGTCGTAATCGCCGTACCAAACCGCCCTGCAAATCGTTTCTTAGTCTTATTATTTTTGTTTCTCGGTGTCTGCCAGTCGCCTTCGTCATTTTGCATCGCTTCAAAGCTTTTTGTAAAAGCATCAGTATGCGGCACATCGCGCGTAGCTGGGACCGGGATAGACGGGCCCTTAGGTACTGGCCCGGCCGCTGGTGTAATCAGCTGTTCGGCGCGATGACTCATCTCTGTCGTCACAACGGCCGCCGGCGGCGACACAATGCTCTCGACGGTAGGCTGACTACCCGCCATAACAATTGAACGATATGTTGCCTTTTCACTTGTATTTACGCTTGTCGGTGACAACGTTTGCTCTTTGATGTTTGTTGTATCATTTAATGTCGAGTTGTGTTGATGCGATATGCCTAAAGGTCCGCTATCCAAGCACCAAGCACCCCGATTCCCGTTTACATTACACATCGATAACCGCGATGGTGCGACATTTTTAGTTGCCTGAACCTCTTTTCTTAGGTCCTCTAACTCATCCGATGTAACGTAATTCGCTTTAATAGCGGCCATTTCATTCTGTAGGCGCACAATATCTTTCAATAGTTTCGTGCAGTCCAGATGGTCGAAAGTTACTGGTGGCAATTTTTCTAACTGTCTTGCCACAAACACGGGGATTGAACTAGGGTCCTCTGTTCTGAAGACTCCAATTATGTCGTGAATATCACGCTGTTCCTTTCCATCCCCTCGTCGCTGCTTATTTCGTTTTTCCATTGAAACGGCGTCAAACAGTAACGATTTCGACTTTTGAATTTCCGTAACGGTAAATGCCGACGTACATAGACGAACCAAGGTGTCTTCACTAATGGATGACAATTTATTTTGTATATAAGACAACATTTCGTCTATAACAATGTTACAAGCACTACACTTCACTGTATCCGACATATTTATTTACGACGCTTGCGCGCCGGTCGAAAGTAATTTACAAAAACAATATGCAAATGCGTGTGTCACCGCTGTGCGCGCGCGCGAGACTGATGACTGATAAAGTTCTACTTTTGAGATTTTTTTCATATTTTTAAAACTTATGGTTCAAAAGTTAGAGGGGGGGGGGGACGCATATTTTTTTACTTCTGGAGCGATTATTTCCGAAAATATTTACATTATCGAAAAATGATTTTAGCAAACCCCTATTCATTTTTAAATACCTATCCAACAATATATCACACGTTAGGGTTGAAATGAAAAAAAAAATCACTCCCCACTTTACGTATAGGGGAGGTACCCTAATGAATAAAAAAAATCCACTTTTTATTTTACCACTTTGTCGGCGTGATTGATATACATATTAGTACCAAATTTCAGCTTTATAGTGCTAACGGTCACTGAGATTATCCGCGGACGGACGGACGGACGGACGGGCAGACATGGCGAAACTATAAGGGATCCTAGTTGACTATGGAACCCTAAAAAGGGGGATTAATTTTACGCAGACGAAGTTGCGGGCAAAAGCTGATAAAATATTATGCTTAAGATTTAGCCAGACAAATGACAATGTGCGTAAGAACTAATCCATACTAATATTATAAATGGGAAAGTGTATGTGTGTTTGTTTGTTTGTTTGTCCGTCTTTCACGGCAAAACGGGGCGACGAATTGACGTGATTTTTTAAGTGGAGATAGTTGAAGGGATAGAGAGTGACATAGGCTACTTCTTGTCTCTTTCTAACCCCCCACTTCCCTAAAATGGAGGGTGGAAGTTTGTATGGTTTGTTACCCCGAATTTAACGCGAGCGAAGCCGCGGGCAAAAGCTAGTGAAGAATACGTTAAGTATTAATAATAAAACATGTTTTCTAACAATTGTTAGCATTGCGCTAGGTATGATACATATATTTGTTTGCTATACACAGAAAAGATTATGTAAGCTTTATTTTTCTCCACCAGACTATCGCTTTTTACTATTGCAACATAACTTCACATTTTATAAAGGTTTTGTCAAGAGCTTATGTCGTCTTAGCCATTTGTAATTCGTTTAGAATTCAAGGTCACTTACATTTCGACAAATTGTTTCCGATTATGCTCACGTAATCTATTGACCAAACTTATAAAATGACAGATGATGTAGAAATAGTTGAATGCAATGGTATAGTAAAGGAAAATATATCTTGTATAATCTTTTCTTGTTGTTATTAAAAAAATATCTATATAATATCTAGCGCGGCGTCAAAAACTAATAATATCATATTCTCTAACTAAAAAATAAAATCGCACTTGTGAGTTATCAAAGCTCAAAACTGTTTGCGTACTGTAGTATAATAGTTGGTCGGCAAATCGTGCCACTTACAAAACGATCATTCTACGAAAAGAAAATCTGCGAATCAATAATCTGCGCACTGACTGGTCTTCGATAAGATTACTCTGCGTAATGAAATCTGCGAGTGGTTGTCTGCAAATCGATAATCGGCGAATAATATTTTGGAGAATCAATAGGTCACCATAATATTCACATGCGCGCAATATTTCAGCTCAGTCGGAAACCGAGAAGTGGGTCAAATTTAACTTAAGTGATTTAATGACAAACAACGCAGGTGAAACTGAATAAAAGCGTGTAAAAAGTTTCAGAAAAAATTATAGTAATTTTTATAAAAATTGTAATTGATTTATCCCGTAAGAAAAAAATATTCAAATATCATTAATATCATTATTGTTAAGTTAAGTATGAGCTCCGTTTACGATTGGTTAATTTGACGTATATGCCGGTGCCATACGTTAAGTTTTTAACACAGTTTTTTGTTGCTCCACACACTTCAGGATCCAGCTACCATAGAGAAAAATCAGCCAGAAGACGGATATCCGGCTGCAAATTGTCTGTGGTCCCATACAAATATTTCACTACCATATACAAATTTCCCACTTTTACTAAGATGTCTATGATATTCCGCGCATAATTCCTCTCAAATGTGTGATGCGCGTTAGTTGAAATTATCTGTCGGCGAAATGATCGTCGTCGAAAAATCAAAAGATGAATAGTGCTGTCGGCGAAACGTGCGTCGGAGAAAAGTTCTGTCGACGAAAAAAAAAAAAGATGAATAGTTCTGTCGGCGAAACGTGCGTCGGAGAAAAGTTCTGTCGACGAAAAAAACAAGATGAAAAGTTCTGTCGACGAACAGCCCGTCGTCGAATCGCCTGTTGGAGAACCGTTACAGATTCAAAAAATATTCATAGTGGGGCACTATTAGGGAGTGCAATCTTGCAGCATATTCTTCAATCTCGGTATTTGCAAGATTTAAGGTGTCTAATCTTGCGAGATCTCGGTATTTTGCGAGATCTCGCAAATCTTTGATTGATTTTGTATTAATATACAAATTATAATCAATATCGGCAAAATTATTATTCAAGGGATGAAATAATGAAAAAGTTGTGTATTCTTTATTAAAAAAAAACCTATGGGTTAGTTTGGAAAAAACTTCTTAGAAAACACAACATGTCTAGAGTCGTGTCAGACAACTGGCTTCGGATGCTCCTTGTAATATATCCAGCAGCAGAAAAGGCCCGTTCTGCTTCTACGCTTGTTGGTACGACAGATGACAAGCATTGATATGCTGACTGCAGATGCTGCCCTTTTGCCCCGCCTGATTCGAAGAGATTCATTTCTTGCCTTATTAGTTTATCAAATAATGAGCCCGGCGTAAGTGAAGGGCGTTCCTGTGGACGGGCTTTTAAAATCATATCGAGTTCTTCATTGAGAGAGAGAGGTGTATTAGCGTGAGCGATAACTGACAAACTGATATTATCATCATCGTCATCGTTATCTATTGGTTCTACTGTAACTAAATCTGAAGATGTCGATGGAGGAGCAGGTGAATTATTAGTTTCAGGAAAACAGTTAATTTGGTTATTTACGTATAATCTTTCGATCAGCTTTTTTATTTCTCTCTTCACCGAAGTTTTTGGAGGGAAATTAAAGGTGTCATCATCAACCAGCAATTGAAAATCCTCATCATATCTGGTAGGATCTCTTAAATAGAACAACGCAGCAGTCATAATTGTTCGGCGCTCACGGATACGAGTTCTCATAGCAGCAGCCAGCTTCTGTGCAATTGGTGTTTGTAGATTTTCTAGCTTTCGTACCATGAACCGTAAAGTGGTTTCAGCGGTGTTGAGATCTGATTCTCTTCGACACAATACTTCAACTGCTAATTTAACCGGCTGAAACACGTGATCTAAGTCTGACAATGCGACATATTCTTCTTCCAAGAAAGTGTACTTCGGATTTGTCCCAAGATTGCAATCGATCAATGCTTTGCTGATACACATCTTTACTTTGTTGAATCTAGAGATCATATCTGCAAGACTCGACCACCGAGTTTTGCAATCAAGCACTAGCTGCAAATTTTTGCCAAACTCGTCACAGATATACTTTTGAAGAATGTCGTTCTTTGTTGGCGAGTGTCGGAATAGCTTCACCGTTTGTCTTACTTTTTTGATTATATCATCAAACTCTGGCATTATGTCAACTTCAACTGTAGGTAATACGCAATCGAATCCGTCAGTTTCGTTAATATCTTCCATTTCTTCGTCGAGGTCAAAAAACTCGTTCTCCTGGCCGGTTGTTTGACGCGTGTCTAAGTTATTACCAGGATCATCATCAGAATGTTTATCTTTCTTCTTGTAAATAATGTCTATAATTCCCAGCTGAAGGCCGTGAGCATAACATAGTTGTTGTAGAGGATTTATAAGTCGTTCTACTTTGACCATCACACTAGCCCCATCAGTTGTTATAGCCGCTATATCGTCATCCAAAGAAATAGCATATTCTGATAACCTCTTCTTCAATAAATCTATGCAACTCTCAGCAGGCATACTTCCAACTACTCGTACAAGCCCCAAATTCCAGAACAAAGCTTCTCCCTTAGAAAATGTGTGAATATTCACATTCATAAAGCGCCTGTTTCTAGTAGAAGTCCATTCATCAAAAGTAAGGCTAAATCTGTGATTATCTTCCTTTAGTTCCTTAAGATCTTGAGACACTTTCATCTTCAGAGTCATGCCATAATTCATGACTATGAGTTTTATAGAGTTAGGAGATGTTGGAAGCTTGTAGCCTTTTGATTCAAATAATTCTCTTAAATCTTGTGATGTACAAAATGATCTAAATGGCAGGCCATCCTTTGAAACCATCCTTGCTATCCTTTTTTCCCTAGGAACTTCATCTTGCGAATTAAAGTAATCAGAAATTTTGCGCTTCTTTGCACGGTCATCTTCTGCTCGTGGTGCTGGTGAACAACACAAAGCTGCACTGGTTGACGGCGGCGATGGTGCCGACGAAGACGTTGTTGATGTAACCCTTGGACCTTTTTTTTGCGTCGTATCAATTTTGTGTTTGGCATTCATATGCACGTGTAATCCTTTAGGAGAACGTGCTGATGTATTCAGAATAGACTTGCACTGTTTACATTGAGCAGTCAAACCATCCTCTGCTTTTAAAAAGTACTTCCATACCTCCAACGGACTATTAAACTCCTTATAAGTTACATTTGATGACATGATGACACTAATTACAAAGTCAATTTTCGCTAGGAAATAGTCTTTTAACTATTTAAAAAAATTAGAATACCTTGCGTAAACAAATTAATATGTCACAATCACGAAAACAATTGCAAACTGACGAAAAAAATCGCCCACGAGCCCCACTTTGCTCCTCCCGCGCCCCGCGCCTCACTTCCCTTCCCCTTTCACTCTAGCGCCGGGATGAGCCGGGCGAACGGCGCGGTGGCAATTCAGTTTGCGCGCCGAAATGCTCGCGAATTGACGTGGAATGCGTCGCTGCGCAATCTTGCAAATCTTGCAAGATCGCGCATGATTTTTGGTGCAAGATTAATCTTGCAAAATTGGTGCGAGATCTCGGAATACCGAGATTCCACTCCCTAGGCACTATCACTATCCACGGTCAAAAATTCACAACTTTTTCTAGATGCGCACAATTTATTCAATTTCAAGCTCTGCTAATAGAAGATATCAGAATTTATAAAGTGCTTTGTTAAAATAACATGCGGTACTTGGATTTCTAATTTTAAAACCCATTTGAATCGGATAACCTAAGTACCACCGATCTTTTTTTTCTTCGAATATATTTTTAACGAATAAATTGACGTGAAGCTCGCAAAAATGTCAAAAAACGATTGCACATCATAAAAAGTATACCGGGTTTGACGGCTCAGCTTTCGTATTAGCTAGTCTTTGAGAAGTCAACCAACCGGAGTCGCCATTGACAGGCGTTCCCCTCTGCCGAAAACATATGACCAGTGGTCATACACATGTATGGACTGACGTTAATCTGACGTAGCTATTTGTACGTTACGTACGAATAGCCATACATTTGACGTCCCCCTCCCCCGCAAAAATCGGCAGACTTTTTTTGTATCGGAAATGAGAGACATGGCTACTCCATCCGGGTTAAATTCTCTAAGTAGCTAGTACAACTAGTACTAGTACAACTCATAGCGACAGCTCTCGCCGACCAATATCGCAACACATTCTGATTGAAAGGGTTAGAGATGTTGAGAACTAATACCATAAAGTCATTGAGAAGTTCGGATGGTCGGTATCGGTACGTTTAATCTCCATTCACTGCCTTCCGATCTTGTTTAAGGGCAATTTTGACTTGTTAATAGGTAAAGTTTACTTACGCCCATCGAACTCGAGCTATTTTATTACAATACGCTTCCGGTTTAAACAGGCTTTGTGAGTCAGTGACATTTATGTACCCATACTTACACAAGTTGTTGCTGAAGCAGGTGGGATGTTTAAAATGAGTTGACACACCGATCAAATAATACTAGTGATACACAATCAGCCTAAAAAATAGGCCCCACAATAGGACCGCAAGAACGACTCATGCGTTACTTTCTTTGATAGTCTTATTACGGTGTAAGACTGGCCGGTTACTAATTTTCACGAGTCATATTTTCAGTAAATCTTGTTCATGAGTCTACCTTTACATTGTAGCTCGAAGGCTTGACACGACTTTATTGTTATGAAAATAAGAGTATGTGAAGACCATTCTGAACACCTTTCCCGCTTAGCCACTTCTGATGCTGACTGTATACAAGGTGTAACAAAAATGCTAATGATCCTTTTAAGGGAATATTTGGTATCGTATTCCAATTATGAAAAACCAAGAAAAAAAATGTTGTGCGCGAAAAAAAAAATTGGTTTAGTATGAAGGGTTGGCCGGCTGGGACCATGTGCCCCATAAAAAAATAGTAGTTTTCGATACAAGTGCGAGAAGTATGTCATTTAGCACGAGTACCGAGGTTACTTGGCCCGAGCCGAGAGGCGAGGGTCAAGACTCGGGACGAGTGAAAATGACACTTCTGCACGTGTGTCGAACAACGTTTTTTAATACAATTGCGAAAAAACTACAATGAAATAATAGTAGATTGTTTGACAAGGGTCTAAAGTAGGCCATATTACCACCAGGTGGTTATTTTCCCGACCGAAGGGAGGGAAAATTGTTCGAGTGGCAATATGGCTTGTAGACCAGAGTAATGCATACAATGTTTCACTTTGATTGCGAGAATATATCATAAAAATACTTATTATTTACGCACAATAACTAAACTAAGGTGAAATTATGGTATAACTTGACGGTCTTTTAATTTTTTTAACTTCTTTGACATAGATACAAAATATAAATACCGCGAATAAATGCCACAGACGACGGTATAATTAGCTCTTTAAACAGTTTAAACACACTCTAAAGCGTTCCCCAAAAAATTAAATCTTTTTTAATGATTGTGAAGTAGGAACTAAAAAACACCTCATGTTTTGAGAAATAAATTGCGTTTCCTGATTGGTCGATTTTAACATTACTGTATTCTGATTGGTTGATATTAAATACAATGTTTTTTTAAGGACTTAAATTATTTACAAAGTATACGCACCAAAAAAGTATCTAGCGTTCCGATTAACTCCGATATGTGTTGTGATTGGTGGATTTAATATAGTGAAGTGTTCTGATTGGTCAATTTAAAATGTCTTGTTCAAGTAATACTATTGGGTCTCGCATAATACTCCTTTATGTCCAATCGCGCGTAGTTCAGGTGGGTGATTTATAAGCGGGTCTCGCATAATACTCATTTATTTAAAATTCTGATCTGCAAATCGTGCGTAAAATCAAACTTTACGCACGATTTGCAGATCAGATTACTTTTTAGCACTAGTGCATAAAATCAAACTTTACGCACGATTTGCAGCTACATAAAGTAAACTTTTTGAGCAATTGTATTAAAAACACATTTTCGCTCCTAAAAATGTTTTCTTCTACTTTTTCTTAGTCGCTATACGATATCAATTAAGCCCTTAAACGGATCACCAGTATTTTTGTTACATTCTGTATACAGAATATTGTTTCTCACCAGACTACTTAAACGTGGCTAGTTTTTATAAATTAATAAAGCCCGCCAGCTTGAACATGTCATGCTCGCTTAAAAGGCTCTGCTTATGGTGGCGTCGTTGATCGGGTCGCCACTTTCCCGAAGAAAGGTTGAGGGAGGCGATGGCTGAGATATGCGTCATACTCGTGAACGGGTGCTGTTTGTGGCGGTCTGTTTAGGCTAACTGGGGCCACATAATTACGTAACTTTTTATTAATCATATTTAATTTTAGTTTAATTGGCTTTAGACACAACATTCGGTGCTTGATTATCCATATTTTTTATTATATAGAATATATAGATCAAGACACTTGGAGACCTTATACATCTCTAAGGATAATTTGGAAATAGTATGTTTATTGTATACTAGAATCACTTAATTTTTTTTATATTCTTTAAATTCAAAATTTGATTCTAACTGTTGATGATGGATTAATATAATTTGGAAATTTATGTAGAAGAAAGTATATCTAACTTGTATGTAATTCATTTTCAAATAGTCAGATTTGGACTCATCTTTGGTATTTTTCTTAAACTATAACCTATTGTTGGTTAATCTAACCTTGGTTTGATATGTTTTCTTATAGAACAACGCACTTAGACGTATTGTTTAGTTTTGATGTACTGTTGTTTTGAAAAAATAAGTCCCGCCGAGTTTCTTGCCGGACATAATTCTTCTCGGGTCAGAGGTGTAGGGTTAGAACCGGTGTAGTTTGTTTTTTTTTCTCTCTTTTACTTTGACGTGTAAAAGTCCCCTTGTGGCCTACTTACTGAATAAATGATTGAGTTTGAGTCCAGTACTAAGGGTAAGTAGGTAACATTTTTCAAATTGTTGCTATAAATATTTGTGTGATTTTTTTGGCAAATGTTTCCAAGGAGCCCCAAGTGTTTGTAAGTTTAAGTCAAAAACTATTTTTTAGGGTTCCGTAGCCAAAATAGCAAAAACGGAACCCTTATAGTTTCGTCATGTCCGTCTGTCCGTCCGTCCGTCCGTCCGTATGTCACAGCCATTTTACTCGGAAACTATAAGACGTATCTTAATAAAATTTACACATAAGACGTCTTTTGTATGCCGCTACTTAGATATGTAGTTAAATTGCAGTAACAAATATTTTTAGGGAGGGGGGGTACTCCATACATGTAACTAAATTTCATAAAACTTTTTTTAACCAAATATCAACATGTAGCATATCAATCGAATTATTACTACTTAATTAATTAATTAATAATTATTACTTAACTAATCTAACTGTGATAAGGTACAAAGTGACATTGAGGTCGAATGGGTTGACTGTATCTATATTTCTGTACTTAATAGTAATTTATGTAACTGTTACGTTTTAAGGCCTAATTACGTACAGTTGCATACACTGCTTTATCTACACTCATATTATTTATCCAAAATGCCGTATTCGGAAACCAAGAATGGCCGCCATTGCACCGCCATGACCAACTCGATTGTGTCGGGGAGGCGCGTGTCGGGCTGTCGGCGGATGCGCGGGAGGGTGCAGGTGTACATTATGTTATCAAAACTCATAGCACATCAATATTTGAGCATGAAAAGTTAAAATTACGTTACTGCCACAGATAAAAAGCTTATCATAGTAAAATCGGTCGTGGTAATGCTAGCCATTGCCTACCGTTTCCGAACACGTTTTAGAGAACTAACAATATGAGTGTAGATAAACGTATGTTGAAATGCCTAATAAGCTACGGTAAGCCCCATAACTACATCTCGTTCTATTAAATAATAGTGTAAATGTGAGTTCGCAACCTGTTTAATCAATCCCAATTCGTTTGAAGATGAGGAGATTTGAGAAATTAGAAACATATTTTTCAACACACCTGCTCGTAACGAGGTTCTTATTCCACCGCTTTTATGCTCATAATCCTAGATATTAAACACGCGTGCATTTCACAAGAATTATCAAACTAGTGCAATAATTTAATAATCCGATCAAGTGACGTTTGTACTCTAGTACCAAGTTGCATGTACGCAGACGATGCGTTGTAAATTAGTCGGATATTACCTTTACTTTTTTTAACTCTTTAGGAGTTTGCATTCTAAAAAAGTAAAAAAAAAGTAAATATATTAAAAATATACACATTTACGATAGAATACAAATTATACAATGCTGATTGTGAAAAATAATCTTTTCAACTTATTATATTACTCGTAATACACAATAAATTATGTTTTAAAAACGAATTGTCTGTTTTAATATTGGCTATTTGGCATGGTACATCCGCGCCTTTGCCTCAAGCTGCACGCACTACCAAAAAAGAAAATTGCGCGCCATTTATAAGTTAACCTCAAATAATTGTTTATTTGTTAGATTTTTCTCGTTGTGTTTTATTAATTTACACAATAGTACATTACTTACCAAGGACTGTAAAAGAAAGAAAGACCGAAATCGCAGGTATTTGTGACCCGAGCCGCAGGCGAGGGTTTTAAATATGCGATAGAGGACTTTCTTTTTTACTGCCCGTGGCGAGTACACAATTTTACGTCTCCACCTGGCCATAATGCGAGTTTTACCGTACGCGTAGCGTGCGGTAAAACTCACATTATGGCCAGGTGTGACGTAAATTATATTTTAAGTGAATAAGAAGACAACTTTAGCGTTAATTTAACCTCTGGATATATTTCAAAATTGTGATACATGCTTGTAAAATGTTATCATAAAAATCTAGTGAGCAATACTTAAGAAAAAATACTACAATTTACTGCACAATAAATGTGATGTCTTTAATTTTACGAAATGATTTGAAAAAAAGTTACAGATAGTCAATAACATCACAAAAAGGTTAGTTAAATTTAATTATCTTAGGTTCGTAAGTATCTCTTTCCTGTAAACATTATTAATTACACTATTCTGTTATTTCCTCGTAAGTGTGTTGAAAAACGTCGTATGAAACGCGTGTGCTTGATCATTACATAGCTCAGCTTCCTTAGCGCACTCACGTGCGTTCGTGCGCACAATATCGCTTTGTATGTAATGCTCAACTTAGCACACTTGTATCATAATGTACTATTCCGTATCACGAAACACGTAGTATTGCCAGATTATTTCCAAAATAAACAAAGATTTTTCTCAACTCTCACCATTTCTTTTGGTACAGTCACCGGCAATAGTATCTTCCTCCACGATTTCCATGAAGGCCGCAAAAATATGTGACACGATCTTGTTTATCGGGCCATAAGAGCGTGTCATATATTTTTGCGGCCTTCGTGTAGGAAGATACTATTGCCGGTGACTGTACGTATTTACTTAGTTATATTTTATACACTAAAAAGTTCTCATTTGCATAAGTGATTATATAAGAAACACAAGTGAAATATTTTAGACGTCACATTAATATATTAAAATTCAATACACTTCTATTCCTACCGTCTGAAGCAAAGAAGTCTCTTAAAATTCCGCTTGAACTTACTTAGTACCTAGGTAGCACAGAAACAAAAAGAGATATTTACTTCCCGGGAAATTAATTACGAGAAAAATCTTTCCTGAAAGCATTCAAAGCATGAGGAGGTCGTTCATTAAAACACTAATTGAACGCGATTCATTATCCGCCAGTGAATTAATTCAAGTAACCAGTCATTTAAATGATGTAATGGGCATTCATTTATCATCTGTTTACATACCAGTTGCGTATATGTTTTATTTCCACGCATTTAAATGTAGGGTAGACGGAGAGGAATCGTGTCACAGGGCGAGACGGATCGATTTTTTTTTGTCAAATCATAAGATCGTAGGTAGCCAGTAGCCACAAACAGTCCATCAGTGTCCCGCGTTGGGTTTGTCTTTCCCGCATGCCGCGGTGGCGGCCGCCATGGCGTGATAAAAATGTTTGATCCGCTTCACCCTGCGATCCGATTCGCCTCGGTCTACCCTATATGTATATAAGTAAATTTCCTTGCAAACGACTTTACCAATATAACAACACCCATAAATTATGATTTTTCGCGCCTTCTAGCTCCATGACCTCTAGGTCGATCCTGCTCATGTACCAACTCTTAAATTATATGTATCTCTGCTACAGCCCCAACAAATTTCATGAAGATCAGAAAAGCGTTACTAAAGTTATCGCGGAACAAACTCTCAAAATCAAAAAGCCATCGAAATGCCGAGACGTCCCAGTATTAGCTAGAAGTTCGCTTACGCTCCGCTCGTTCGATAATCTATTATGAATTTTCTGAAATGCAGTATTTCACTATCGGGCTATGAAATGTTGTGCATTTTGCACAATGCATAATAAAAAATGAATTTATTCAACATCAAACACTTCTGTCTTTGATGCTGTAAAAAAATCAAGCTTCTAAGTCAACGCAATCTAAAGATACGGCCATTTGAACATTATTTTCTAACACTTCGCAAGGGACTCATAACCTAAAGGGTACCTATTTCCCAGGCCGTGATTCGAAAAATAAACACACGCACTGGACAGACACAGCTCCAATCCAACTCAACTCAACGCTATAATGAGATTGACATTTCCGATTCGAACAGATTTTCATTCAACATTGGTCTCACATTCTGACCAATGTGAAACCAATATTCGAATAGCAAATGTCAATGAGTTGAGTTGGGTTGGAGCTGTGTCTGTCCAGTGTGTGTATTTATTTTTCGAATCACGGCCCCAGACACTTTAGAATATGAAATTTGGAAAAAGGAAGAAGTCCAAAATAGTTAATTTGTTTTTCCCTAATTAAAAAAATGCGATTACAAACTTATCTGCAGTTGGTAAACTAATCGCGACCTCTGTCGATGTATGGAGACAATAGTTTTTCAACGGTAAAGTCAAAGTTTGACCGTCAATCCAATAATCAATTTCGTTGCAGCATTTGTTATTTTTTTGTTTTGTACGGAATCCTCAGGGCGTGAGTCAGACTCTCACTTGACCAGTTTTTCTATTGAATCGGTACGCACAAACATGCAATATCAACATTAAATTGTCTTCGTATAACCTGGTAAAGTACTTAAAAAACCGGCCAAATGCGTGTCGGAATGGTGTCGGACCACGCATAACAGAGGGTTCTGTACCTACCATCGAATAAACTAATATCAAAAGGTCTGTGAAAGAAGCCTATGAAAGAAGTTTTTTGGAGATAACTCGAAAACGCGTTAACCTATAATGTTCTAAGCAATTTTCGTAGTGATGTATCTTATATTTTTTTTTGAGGTGATTATTTCTGAAGAAAACTCACCCAGAATAAAAATGTTCAAATAAACCTCAATGTTATTTTTAAAGACCTATCGATTGATGTTCAACGTATTGATATTTGTTTAAAAAAAAATTTGACTATTAGTTCCATGTATGGAGTGCCCCCCTAAAAATATTTTTTCAGCAATTTACTACAAAACTACCTAAGTAGCGGCATACGTAATACACCTTCTGTTAAAATTTTATTAAGATACGTCTTATAGTTTCCGAGTAAAATGCTTGTGACATACGGACGGACGGAAGGACGGAAGGACGGACGGACAGACGGACATGACGAAACTATAAGGATTCTGTTTTTGCCATTTTGGCTACGGAACCCTAAAAAATGAATTCAAACAGCATTCAACGGAATGAAGTAGGTACATTAGGCCCCTAGGCGGGTTTATACCGGGATCAGCCGGAGCAACGTCACGAGATCCTTCCCGTTAGCTCCGCGTTAATAGGATCAAAACGGGCTTTATTGGGGACGTGTCCACGCGATTTCACCTAACTTATCGAATTTGCAAATCGGCTTACACTTCGTTAACCGGCACCGTATGTGTTTCGTCGGATGTTGTCTAAGCAGGCTACGTAATCGTGTGAAAAAGTGATTAGCCATATTTAAACACCGGCTAAATGTAATAGACATATGTATATGTATATACATCAAATTAAAATATTCATTCTTAATCTCTACTGGGTCAAAGTTAACAATTTGGTAATTTTACTTTTTTTATGAGTGGAGTTTGTCTTTACCATCTACGATTGGAGGTATTCTACTTAAAATCAGTTACCATATTTTGTTTTGGAAACCAAAGCAATTAGGATTGAGGAGGATCAAAGAACGGGATTTTATAGTATGTTATGCAACAGTTGAATAAGAGAGGTCAAAAAAGGGGAGTGGCGTGAGTTACGATGTGAGCCGAAAGTGTGTCTGTCTGTCTGTTACCCCTTCACGTTTAAACCGCTGAACCGATGAAATGATGTAAATTGCCAAAGAGACAGTTTCGACAGATTTCGGGAAAGAACATCAGATAGTATTCATCCGGAAAAATCAACCCTGATGGGGTTGAAAAGGGGGTTGGAAATTTGTAAAGGAAATTATTAACCGCTGAACTGAATAAGATGAAACTTGGTATATACTTGAGTCCCGGGAAAGGATACAGGATATTGTTCATTCCGAAAATCAACTCTTAAGGGGGTGAAAAAGGGGGTGAAAAAATTTGTATGCGGAATTATTAACCGCTGAATCGAATAAGATGGAATTTGGTATGGAGATAATTTGAACTCTGGGAAAGGATATAAAATAGTTTTTTGCCCCGAAATCCTCCTTTAAAGGGGTGGCAAATTGTATGAGGAATCAATAACTATTGAATTGATTTTGATAAAATTTGGTATAGAGATAATTTGTGCTCTAAAAAGGATATAAAATAGTTTTATCTCAAAAATCACCCCTTAAGGGGGCAAAGGGAGTGGAAGTTTACATGGGTAATCACAACCAATAACCGCTGTAGGTACGTAGGTATTAAGATGAAATTTGGTATTGAAGTAGTTTTCGTTGTTCAGTTATCCCAGAAGTAAACCCTTTAGGGATTACTAATTCCACGCAGACGAAGTCGCGGGCAAAAGCTAGTGTTTATTTAAACTAATGTCACTTTCGGTAAACGTAATCGTTGTTTAAAAATTTCACTTAACTGGCCCTGTGAACAAGTCTAGTACATATTTACTACGAGTATTACTTTCATGAAATGCAAATAAAAAAAGGGATACTTAAAAAATCTGGCCAGGGCTGTAGGTATTATGATTTGTGACACATTGTGTACAAATTCGTTGAGATTAGTAGCTGAGACTTATTTATTGATTGTTGTTTCTATTTATCCTGAGATGAAATTGAGTCAGGCATTTATTCCATACATTATGTATGAGGATTGCAACGGCGGTGGAAACAAAACAATTTTAGTTTAAGTAGAAAATAGACAAAGAGCTCCCCCCGCTTAGTCTGCTAAATTATTAACCTTTGTAAGGGCGATACGCAGAAAGGTTCTGTCTTGTTTACGCGTTAAGGGAGACAGGGAAGGGAACTTAATACCCTATATCACTGTCGGGATAATACAAACTAGCGGGGTCGCAACCTTTTCCACTAAATTACGTATCAGCACATGGGATAATCCGAACTTAGTTGAATAACTGCACGTTAAAGCGACGAAAACTAAGTGAAACCTTTATCTTCATCTGACCTTTAATAATCCCAGGTTTTATTATCAACATTTAGGTTAATCGTGTTACCTTAACTAATTTACCTAATATTACACAGACGACATACATATATTTACCTACTTCATTGTTTATTACAATACCTTTTAATTCTCATGGGAATGGTGGCGTGTATGATGTAATTAATTCTATTAAATATTTAGTTTTTGGTACTAAAAACTAATCTGTGTTATCACTTAACGAATTAGTCCTAACTGGTAACAAATATAATTGTTTTCGTAATAATTTAAATAAGTATATGGTGGTCGCCATTTAAAAATCTGCTGTTATGCAAGGGCATATTTTGGACTAAGAACTGGCCACGTCAGATATGACACAATAATGAGAGCAACAAAACCTGTCTGGTTAGATTGCTAATTGCTATACTATCCTTATTGCTAGATCCGGGCATCTGGCAGCTTTTAACGGAGGTATACCATGCTTATTTCTTGATCTGGACATCTGGCGACTGTAAAGTGGTGGAGGTCAAAGAATGCAAACCACTTTAATAAAGCCAATCCTAGAGTTATGGGTGTGATGCAATATTATGAGAAAGTATGTAAATAATTAGATTATAATTCCCAAAAGTTTCTGATGGGGGAAAGTAGTGCCAAACGACGCGTATAATGTAATTCATAGTTTGTCGCCTACTGTTTTTGATTCCGCAATAATACGCCGTAATAATATAAAGATTATTCAGGTAGGTATCTTTTATTTGTGCAGCATCATTTTACGCCCTATCGCAACTATTTATAACGTATCTTATTAAAATCACATTTTAGATACGGTTACGAGTTAGACATGGAAGCATCGACTAGACTGATTACTACAAGTATAAAGTACAGACCTATCAAAACACCAACGGATCACGTAATAAAGCAAATAATACATAAATAATAAGGCATCGATTGTTGCCCGGGGCGGACCGGTAATGCCCTACGTGAGACCTGTGATGTGACGCAAACGCGTCAATGAACGTTAATAATGGATTATATTATCCTGATAGAATCAATCTCAGTTAGAGGACGGTTTCGGAAAGTACTCACGCTCGGCTTAATTATTACCACCAACTATTAGGCTAACTAAGTTAAACCGAAACAAACATCAAACCCAATGAAAATAAACTATACCTAGAGCGGCCCTAATAATAATTTTTTTGCGTTTTGTTTCAAATACTAGAACTAAGGAACATGCTTCTTGCAAACGAGTTGACCAGTATAACAATACCGCTATGATAAGATAATCGCTCTTCCGCTTTCTTGCTCCACAACTTCTTTATCGATTCTGCATATATTTTAATCAATAAAATTATATACTCAGATCTCAATTAGGCTTCTGCCAAATTTCATTTCAGTCTGAACAACTGTACTAATGTTATTGCGGAACAAGCTATCAAAGATGCAAAAACCCTCGAAATATAGACTATGTGAGACGTGGATGTCACACTTGTATCGCTAGTGGATAGAGTGATATCTATCTGTCCACACGTGTCCACACCTAACTGTCAAGCTGTCAGTAGGTCTCGCTAGAGCGTTTTGTCTATGGCTATGGCCACCATTTTAGATATCACACTTGAGTGATTCCACCCCAAATTTCAACTGTCACAAAAGTGTCTCGCAAGCGACTGTCAGTTATGCCATGTCGAATCGAAGCCCTGGTGACAGAAGTTAAACGTAGGATCACTTCGCTATGCTCCGCTCATTAGAGAATACAAACATCAACTAGGTACACGATACCCTATTTCGTCTTAGCTCTAAATCTGCGTAATTAATAACAAAAATATATGTGACATTGTCATGGTAAAGGTAATATATTGTCGGTATTGAGTTATTGGTACCTACTTATAGTTCAAAACATTCTCCTTCATAGGCAAAAAGAACGAGATCGCTATGTTGAGTATTTTTATTTTTAATAATTTTTTGAAGCTTCAACATATCTTTGTACTGTTTTGAAATATTCGAGTTTAAAATTTGAAATCCTGAAAAACCTATTTATAGGTTGAAGTTATGGAGATAGCGGTTTTAAAATGTTCACATACATTATATTACTCGACAAATCATATGTTGTCTCTAACATTTTACACTTTATAGAAATAATACAATAATACCTAATGCACGTAGGGTGTAGAGTCAAAAATAAAATATTTTATATAACTCAAAATCAACAGATTTTCAGCTTGGTTATGTTGATTTCTGAACATGATGTAGGTAAGGTTTATAATAAAAATAATGAAACAACCATATCTCAAGGCATATTTTTTTTATAATAAAACAAAAAAAATGAACAACATTACATAAAATATATACAAAATCAACATTATAATTTTTAATTCTCATAGCTTACGTTAATTTAGGAACAAAACTAACGATCAAGTGTAATTAAACACAAAAGTAATGTAGTTTTCTATCAAAAAAGTGACTTCAAAGTTTCGACTTTTAACAAGATTTTTTTATGTAAAGTGATCTAGGGTACCACAATGTCGCTATTCATAAGTTTAGAGAAATAAGAATTCTACTTCCATTATTTAACATAGTGTCCGCACTATAAGTGCATATATCTAATACAAATATTATTATGAATCAATAACATAACTTATTTTATAAAAAATAACAGTCTTTTCGTCAGCTTTACTAATTTAGATTAAGTTTGTTAGTTTAACATTCCTTAGGGTCCCACATTGTCGCCTTATGACTTATGAGATCAAACTTATTATTAAGACTCATTATAATAAAATAATTACTTACAAAAGTAATAATTTGCATTTAACATCATTATGAAAATGATTTACACTACTCAACCTCGCACCTAGGGGTACGTAAGTGCTGACGCCAAGTCATTTCAATTCTTACGTCTGATTGAAAGATTGGTGACTTTGTACGAGTATTAATTAACTGATTATCTATACGGTTGTCCCTCAGAATCTTGATAAATGTAAGTCAACTATATTTTCTGTTAAAAAGTTTTGATTTGTCACTAACTTATATCCCTCCCCTTATTTATATTTAAGTTTTTGTTATGTAATTAATCAGTATTCAAATCATCTGCCAGGCACCCGGATTATTAAAATTGATAGTATGGCACACTAACTAGAGAAATTTTCATTTCTATATATAATAGCAAACCTATTTCCGTTGCTAGCTCTCTGGCTAGAGCAACGCGTGTGCAGCGTACGAGCAGCATATTCGTGGCATATTAAGACGGTCTGGACTCAACGCACTTTAAAATTGTAAATAATTTTATTATCCTATGTGATCTATTTATTTATTTTTAACAATCCAATTGTATAAACTAACATAATATGAATTTTGTTAATATATTTTGAATCTAGTTGATTGATTTAGGCCAGATTAAAATAGAGAGTTTTGCTTTGCCTTGATAATTATTGCTTATTGACTACTATTGTTAAAAGGGTAACATAACATAAAGCTAAGTGAACGTAACGGGCAGCTGAGTTACGAACTGTCAAGCAAATGGATGGGAGTAAACTGAGAGATAGACAACACGTGTTACTACATTTTCCAATGGCCCCGATATTACTTCAAGCTTATGAGCGACAATGTGGTACCCTAGTCGGTAAACTTTGACTGTGTTTTTTTCCTACTTTTAGTTGAAACGTTTAACTTTTTATCAATACACCGTATTATTTTAAGTGTGTAGAAGCTATTTTTAATCAAAACCAATTTTCACTATTTTCGAGTTGATTAACAAAATCAGTGATATCTCGGAATCCATAAGCGACAAAGTGGTACCCTAACCATGATAACGTCACATATAAGTGAGAATGCAGGTTCAAATCCTGTTGGACCAATACATTATATGTATTATGGTCTAAGAGCTGGCCACGTCAGATGTGACACAATAATGAGAGCAATGAAACCTGTCTAGTTAGACTACTTTACCATCCTTATTGCTAGATCCAGGCATCTGGCAGCTTTTAATGGGTGGAGGTCAGAGTGACAGACCAACAAAGTTTTTAAGTTGGAAAAAAGTAATACCAAAATAGGTAAAAAATGCCAAAGTTGTGTTATTTATAGAGGACAGCTATATTTTAACATTAGATTAAACACCATTGTCTATTATAGCGGAAACAAAAACAGTAGGC
Source organism: Pammene aurita (assembly GCA_947086415.1). Lineage (NCBI taxonomy): Eukaryota > Metazoa > Arthropoda > Insecta > Lepidoptera > Tortricidae > Pammene > Pammene aurita. The sequence continues at coordinate 36,691,723 of OX352291.1, forward strand.
GACTAACTAAAAATTGCATTTCACATCATTTGGCACTACTTTCCCCCAACAGAACCTTCTGGATATGATATAACCTAATTAATTACATAATTTCCTATAATATTGCATTAAACCCAGAACTCTAGGATACGTTTTCTTCAAGTTATTTTCGTTCTTTGACCTCCACCACTTGAAAGCTGCCAGATGTCCGGATCTAGAAATAAGCATAGTATAGCAAAATAACTACAGGGGTTTCGTTGCTCTAATTATTGTGTCATATCTGACGTGGCCAGCTCTCCCTCTATTAGTTGAACAGGTAGTAGTGTCTATCGTTCTTATTTTTTTAAGAATCTCGTGTTGATTTTCGTATGTGACTTTGGTGATCAATAAAGAATACTGTACCGTGAACTGTACAACTTTGCCTTTTCAACATGACATTGCCCAACGCGTCACATTTAAAGAGAAGCTCTGTGTTTTATATCTAATCATAATTTTGCCAACTCTGACAAATTGATTGTCGCGTAAGTATCTAACTTCAGTCACGCGTAAGCCGGCTGTGATAGGTTAGACACAATTTAATCACCGCTAAATTTTACTCATACTACACCTTGTTTCGGCGTAGTCGGGTACAAGCAATACGTAATTGATAGCCCTACCATATTTAGGATTTTGTATGAATAAAAGAATTTATGATTATTTTCATGGCATTGCCCAAATAAGTTTGGAGGTAAACATACTTAAGAACTTATACTTAATACGATATATATTATTTAATAGTTAATGACCATGAAGTTGATAATTTTATAGTTAAAAGCATGTAAGTTATAGAATATGCACCATAATACCTAGGCAAAAAAGTATAAGTTCGCAAGAAGCGGGCAAAGTTGTATACTTCTACTAAACTTCTAGTATAATCAATTAATCAATGATATGATATGATGATGAGTTTCATTGTAACAAAGATGATTATTAATCATATTTGTTACAATGAAACTAAATTTTTATGTATAACGCATTATAATAATTGAGAAACTTTTGCATTTTTGTCCATGTAAAGCGAGAAAATATTACCTCGTCTTGAATCTTATTTTAGAGCCACAGTCTGTTTTATGTCGTTATTGTTTGGGAAAGTACCTAAATATAACACATCAAAATAAAAACTAAAAATATTTAACACCCTAAATAAAAAAATACATAGTGTTAATACTACATCCTGGATATCCTGGATAAATAAAATTACGTTTAATGATTTTACATCATAAACTAATGTATAACCTTGAATACCTTTACATTGACCCTTACCTTTCTAACTATGCGTGATCAAATAGTAACCTAAGTAAGGAATTAACAATGTATGCAGTGAAATAAAATTGCTCTGTGATTTCACCCTCCAAAGTGGTGTGAGCAGATTTCTCTCCAGCTCTCGGGGCGACCGTAACCTGAAAGTGCCACTTACCTGTTATTGAATTATTTACGAAACTCCTCTTTATTAGATTGAAATATCGTAGCTACAGAGCTTATCCAGTAACCGAAGCTATTACTTGGACAATAGCCTTCAATAAACTATGAGAAACTTTATGTATGACTGAAATCGTGATTAGTTCTTGGCAACGCTGACCGCGATTAATTCTTCAGTTGAAAAAGTTTGAAGGGAATCGCTGGAAAGTTTAACACCGAGAACCAATTACTGCCTGAAATGGATGTTAATACCATTCAATTTAATAGGCCAGTGATGACTTGGACTTAAACCGTGGTCCGTCGTCTACGAGTTATTTAGTAGTTAGAGGGAGTAAAGTTTTATCGGCCAATGTGTAAAGAATAAGTACTTATTCTAGTTTATTGCTCTTCGTCCAGTCAGTTCTGAGGCAGTTAAATTCGTCGGAGACGTCACATAAAACGAACGGATCGATTTCGCATAAACGAAAGACGTATCGCCGGGAAATGTATGGATTCTGACCTCGAAGCCAATTCTAACCCTAACGACATCGACAGAGTTTCAAGACAATGACAAGGTGATCGGAGTAAGCATAAGAGCTCAATAATTCTCTTTTGTGTAATACTATAAATATTATTTTACCATATATGTATAACATACCCACATCAAATTAAGTATTTATTTAAAAGTTTATTTTATTCCCTTTAAACGATGCATGTAGCTTAGAGGAAGACTAATGAATGACAAGATACCGCTTTATAAGTTTTGCTCAAAGCGAAACCGTAATTCAATTACAAATTTTGGGTGTGAGTGACCATCAGATTAGGACGGACCTCCAGATTGAAATTAATTGGTTCATCTACGGAATGTTATGGCCAAGCACCCTCATCTCTGTGAATTTATGTCATTCTGGTAGACATCGATATTGATTCTAAGCAGAAGTAGAAGTTAAACATTGAATAATATAAATTTACATTGGTTACAGCCAGTAGGTACGTAGGTACATGTACCTATTGTACAATGTTAATATTTTTCCAATCACTTCTAATCTACTCAATTAACTACATTTTAATGGATATGATGGTAGTGGTTTTATCGCTATAAACAAGGCAGTTAGTCTGGCAAGTCCGACAGTGTGGCACCAAGTTCGAGACTATTAGCAATTACCTATGGGGCTGTCTATTTTTGTACAAAAGCAACATTGGTAACACGTTCAAAAAAAGTGTGAAAAATTTTTTTTTTACCAAATGTCAACATGTTGCCTATCAATCGATAGGTCTTTAAAACTAACATTGAGGTTTCTTTGATTATATTTTGATTTAGTGAATATTTTCAGAATTAATCAATTTGAACATCAGGCGTTTTTGAGTTATCTCCAAAAAACTTCTTTCATAGGCGACTTGCATAGCTAAAATTAGTGTTTCTATTTTTTTGTGGAAATTTCATCAGTTTTCATGGCAAAAGCTAGTTGGTTGCTCATTTAATGTTTTTTGTATGTTACAGAATGGTTACAGATATCGTATCATTTCTACGCCTCCGTTATAAGCTTCGTAGGTTGCCCGCCTTTCTACGCACATATACTGTACCTAAAATATAAATTCGTTTTTGCTAATATAATACTTAATAAACGAAAAAGCCCGGTATCATGGATTAATGTAAGTGTAAGTCAAGGACGGGTAAGTAAGGCAAGATCGATAAGAAATAACAGCGATGACTTAATTGTCTACTTTTCTATAAAATTATATTTAGGCCGTCAATTAGATTATCAAAAAATATTAGACACGTCACGCGGAACTTTAACGGGCTATATCACCACCAATTTTTGTTTGATTGACAAAATAAAAAAATACGTGTCCAATTTTTTTTGATAATCTAACTGACGGACTGAATAGAATTATATTTTTTTTACCCAGGAAAGTACCCAATTGTTGAAAGTAGAATAAGTAAGGGAGTATACTATTTTCATAAATTAATTTTTCATCTAGGATTTGTACATGGAAAATACATAGATACTAAGTACGTTATTAAGATACACATTGTCCCTACTGCTAAAGTATTTTGGTATACTATACGTTTTATCTTGATTTTGTGTTTCTGAACAACCTCTTGATGCTGCATAATGTTTAGACAGAAAGATTTTTTTGACAAAGAGCCCCGTGAAAAGACGGAGGCATGGTATTGCAGATTCACGAGTGAAATGGCACATCTGTTACCGGTTCCCTCGCTCCCCTGACTTGTAATGATGGAATTAACGAGCTGGTTATTAACAAACGGCGTCTTCATTTCCAGAAGCCCGTTTATTCGTCCTTTGCCCTATTTCACTGCCACACCATTTCACTGAATGAAATAATGGACTAGACATTAAGTTCATTTGAAAGGTCTCCTTCACGTCTGTGAAAAGTAAGTGCCAACATTAGTGCGATAACAATTTACTCGTACCTCCGTAATGTGGCATAGGCCGACGATCCAGCTTTGAAGTTCTATCGAATACGTTCATTCAGAATTCATGCTCCGTACTTCATCTGCATATAGCTACGCAATTTACGCATACCGCAACAAGCTATTCTGTTAAAATAACACGTAATTTACCAAAACAATTCCAGTTTAATTATGTTTACAGAGAGATATATTAACCAGAAAACAAATCGAATTTACGCTGTCACAGGGACAAAATCCATTCACTAAATAGCCCCATCTCGTATAATGGGAGCGACCCCGTAATCCAATTAATTAGTAGCGAGATGAAACTATACACTAGTTGCACAATATACATCCTCCGGCCGGCCGGGCCGCTAGCTCCTTGCACCTCACCTTCTTGGATAGTGTAATGGAGGTGCTCAGAAGTAACATGACCTGTTTTAGGCCACGCTACGATTCCCTTGCGTGGCACTTAACGCCAAACTAACACATTAAAATGAGCTCGTGTTAAGATAACTTAATCTAATAAAGATTAATTTAACTTAAAAAAGCTGTTTTTGTCTCATTTTAATGCTCTTAGTTGTTAGAAGTTTTTTTAGCCTTTATGTCAGTAGATATGTTGTCAACCTTCTATGGGATAACACTGAGGATGTAAGTGGTGTCGGCGGCCAGTACAACGTGGAACTCTTGACCGCTCTCTGTCTGACTGGACTTAACAGACTGTAGGTAAGCAGCAAGGTTACTTAAGCTTACCTACATGTACTGTACATGTACTTACTGCAATGGTGTAACGATCCGAAGTGAATATTGGTTTCCGACGGCTCCGACACCAAAGACCCTCAGACTTCTCTATTCCTGTCCAGCAGCCGTATCTACATAATACTTTGACAATATTTCATCGCTGTATTATTTCACCAGAACTAAAACAGGTGCTTTATTGTTTCAAATTATGGTCCTATCGCTGTCGCAGGAATATCTCAGGTGAAATGGGTCACTTTCAACCCTTGGTTAACAATCTACTATTTTTTTGATTATAAGTACTACATAAAGATTGGTCCCGTTAATGTCAAAACGCAGTTCTGACGATAAGATCCATGGCAATCGAGGGAACTCCTCAAATCTTAAAGGCATACATTTAATTATATTTGTGTTGTCACCAACGAAGCATTTCATTAAAAAAAAGTGACATTTGATGAAGTGGAGCTGCTGATGATGAATCAGAACTGAACTCTTCAACGACGCATAGTTCACGTTTCACGATTTGTCCTCTACGCTGTGTTCGTGAAGCAAGTTATTTCATTGTATGGAATCTAAGAGTGCACCATCTACAATAATCTTTCACCTTCCTCCCCCATTGCAGTAGGGTAGGGTTTTTTCTTTAAAATTATTAGTGAATAAGGTGGTCAGAGAGAGGTAAACAAGGATAACGCACTAAACTTATATTTTTACAAAACGCGATCCAGGAAGGCAGAATGAAACTTGGCATGCGTGTAACTTAATTTTAACTACAGGTACAAAAAAATACACGTTGAGTTTATAGTGATATTATATACAAGTATATATTCTTCTTGCTTCCGCTATTTTTTATACCCCCAATAAAAGTTAAAATGAAAGGAAAAATTAAATAAATTAGTTTTTTAACTGAAATTTAGACAAATAGCGACTTGTTTTCACATCATTTGTTTGTAAATATTAAAGCTACGTGTATGCAAATTTTCCAGTTTTCCTCGAAATAAGGGAGCATCGTTAACAATTCTTTAGAGCTATGGGGTCGTACCTAAGTACTATTAGATTTATTCTCCACGCAATGCGAAATGTCACGTAAAAGCAAAGTTGACTTTCTTGTTCACTTGACATTGATAAAGTTGTCGCAGTATCTCTAGAGGAGAAAGACACGAGTACAAATTTTCTTTTTTGATAGCGGTATGGTAAAAAGTTTACCTACTTTGGTTAGTAAGCTAACTCTATACCTATAATATAAAGTTAAATAGTGGTAAGTACATGAAAATAATGACTGTTATAAAATTGAAAAATATGAAAACTGCAGAAATGGCCGAACCAATTTTGATAAAACACGTCTAACCTCATTTGCTATAAAATCCCCTTTAAATATAAAAAAAAAAACATTAAAATGGGTTAGCCGTTTTAGCGCTATGGTACCACAAACAGATACACAGACAGACACACATAGAGATCAAACTCATTGGGTTTGCGTCGGGGTTCAAAATGGACTTGAAATGATTTATTGACACAAAATATAAATACTTGATACGATATTTTTTCATAATAAAAATTCATAATCTAAATGCAAATAAACAATTTGATAAACATTTCAAAAGTGATTGTACGAGTATGCATACAGCTAGCGAAAATAAGGTAGTAAAATAATAATATACTTCAAAGCGCATATAAAATCAAGAAAACTAAAGGCAACAAACAGGCGAATTTCAACGAAGTGAAAAATTGCAAATTTTATATGCTTTGATTACATGATTTTTGATTACCTACATTAAACATGATTTTATGGAACACGTCATTCGATTATTTTTCCTTTGAAATATAAATGTCTCTAATAAACATATATGTAAATCCAACACGGGCGAACCTTTAAACTCTGGTTAGCATAGGACAAAAAATATATAAATATTTAGATAACTTTTTCTTAAAATTACGACGAAATATTTATTGATTACACTATTAAATCCTATATCTAGTTTAATTATTTTCTCGTATTGGATTTAAACACTGTATTGCATTTATTGTTGCCGAAAAACGACAAAAAAAAAATTTGTCAGTCGTCTGCACCGCGAGCTGCGTAAACATTTCATACAAAAAGCGCGCGGTACATGGCGTCCAGGGTTTCTGGTTTGTTACTTTTTATTCTCGAGTTTCGACAATTCTCGACCTCTATTTCTCGAGTTTTCTCGAGTCTTTATTTTTAAGTAGTCTGCTGGCTGCATGAGAGGGGTATTATTAAGTCATATGCGTTTGAAGATACTTGCTAAATTCTCGAAGACGTTATCTTCTTTACTTAAGTTAATTTGCAATTTTAATTCTAATTAAGCAGTCAAGTTTAACCAGTTAAAATCTTTTTACCCTATCAAGGAGACTTCCCCAACAAGGTTCCCCTCTGGGTTGGAAGGTCAGATGGCAGTCGCTTTGGTAAAAAATAGGGCCTACGTCAATACCTGTTAGGTTGCCGAGCGGACCCCAGGCTCAATAGAGCCGTGGCAAAAGGCCTTAGGCCTTAAAAGGCTTATGTTCCAGCAGAAGCCGTAGTAATCTCAGCTGAGTTATAGGTCGTTTAGCGTAAAACTGTAAATCAGTGTAATCCGGCAAGTGTTCGACAGACGGACCGTGGGCGGCTGTTTGTCGTCGATGTCCTTCTATAAATCACCGACCCTTGTCCACGAATACACAATGGACAACGAGTCAAAACGTCAGGCAAACCCAACAGATCCTGCGGCGGTTGTATTACGAGACAGCGCAATGTACACCGTATACACTCACCGGGTGCACTGCACAGTTCTTTGTGATCCGAGGGGATCCTGGAACCTTTAAGGGTTCTGTTCAGGTGGAGGTACTTTTTGGCAGGCTTTAAGTATGCTGTCAAAAGTATGCCAAACTTAAAAAATAATTTTACGATAAATATACATTCGTTATCTTTAAGAAGTGTATACATTTATTAGGGATTTTACTTGGATATTTTAAGACCATTTTTTAAAATTAATGGCTTTTACTCCTCGCCTATTTTAGCGAGGTGAATTCTGCCAATGTCAGGGTGTACTTATGATTTTATTCTTTCTTGGTAAAATAAAATAAAAGCAACGTTGTTCGGTTAAGGCCTTGTTGATTGTAAAGTGATAGCCTCTTTACAAACATGTGGGTGGCCGAGACCCCGGATAACCGTTTGTTCAACTAAAGGGTGGTTACGCGCATTTTGGGACTAATTTTTCATTAGCTGCACACTTGTTCGTTAGGTCACCGCACAATAAGCTATCAATATTACAAACTCAACTACGTAAATGAGCAAAAAACAAAATACTATTCCAAAGACGATGCAGCCATCTTGAAGCTCAAACGATTATCCTTGACCACTTGTAATCAGCTTTTCCATCTTAATAAATCATCGACTAGATACCTAGGTACCTATAAATTTCAACATTGACCTTATACATAGTATATGTGTTCACTAGACCGGCTGACTAGAACATAAGTTGTGCGCTTTTATTCGGCAGCTGTAACCTAGTCAAAGAACTTGCTATTGTGGGTAGAGAGGTAACGAGGAAAATCTCTGTGTATGCAAAAGTGTCCGTCAAAAGGTGCCAAAGAGTGGCGCCACAATAACTAGAGAATAAAGTTTATTAGGTTGAGGTTGGAAGGTATTGAATGCAACTCACTTTACTCCATCCCTAAGTTAATTTCATACTTTCTAGCTATACTTAAAGTACAAGCGCCACTTATGACAGATTTGGAACTGTTATTTACAGCTTACAGCTGGACACTCTTGAGACTGTTCCCCACAGCCTGTCCTCTAACTTAACCTCCATAGAACTTGCACTTAAACTACTAGCAATGGACATAAATAAATTAAGTCCACTTCTATAGGTATCAACTTCATTACTAATATCGATTTTTGTATATTCGTCAAGCCATACATCATACTCGTAGTAATTCTGCAGAAGCTATCTATCATGCCTGAAAAATGTCAGAGACGTTGTACATCGAATTTATCGAGTTTTGTGCCAGCGTGAAAGTTGTGCTGCCATCGATTTTATTGTATAGGTTATAAATAACGTTAGTCCTCAATTATATCTTTCGTCAAACGAAACAAAGGTATGAAAAAATCTTTTTCAAGAATTTGTTTCACGAATCACGACAAAGATTGAATACTGAGGTATTTATTAATTTTTGTAATAAGTATTTAAGTAAGTACTTTGAGCGATCGAAGTAAATACTCGTATTTTAAGAAACATTATAATTAGGTACTACCTTCCGCGTAGAAGCCCCCCCTGTCGCTCCGCCCTCTCGCTTATTACTCCCGTATTTTTCAAGCTTAATTTCACCTCTCAGGGAATAAATTCTAGATTAAAAAAATCATATTCTTTGTCAAGATAATACTTAACCTGTGTGCGAAATTAAACCTTAATAGATTCAGCCGTTTATATGTGAAGAAAGAATTAACATCTAAACATTTAAATTTTTATTTATGTCCTCTAAATCTAAAAATAATGGCTTGGTAGTGTAAGTGTATCTTCTGCTTAAACTAACAAACTACAATTTGATGGATGGCTTTTGCTAACTAACTAAGTAAGAGTGTTTCTAAGTCTTCGGAGTTTTACTTAGTGTGAAGTACGTGGCTAAACTTTTGCTGCACTTTAACAGTTCTTGTGATAGCGGATGGAGGTTAATCGATTGTCTTTGCCGGGAATTTAGTTTGTACTAACAGTTAACTATTTTTATCGTTTTCTTGATCTGTCTGTTCTATGACATGCATAATATGTACGAGAAATATAGTTTTCCAACATCTATCGTAACACTTTTTGCCCAAAGGGCAATTTCTAAGACTTACTCATAGCATCGAAAAAGCATGCAGTACAGTACAAAGCACCCAGTGTTAAATATTTACAATTTCCAAGCAGTCTGAGCCGTTATAAATTGAGTGGCAGTATTGTGAAGGGACTTTTACGGCTACACTATATTCATAGAGTCTTCGCTTCACGCTTCATTGGCCCGGAGCGAGCAGAATAGCGGACGCTGCGATCCGTCGCCTGACGTACCTTTGCACTCATTAATATTGATACCATAATATTGTCTTGCACTTGAGGGAGCTAAAAAAAGTAATGAAACAGATACGTTTTAATAAAAACTTCTTGAATTATTAATTTCGACCACAAGATTAATACTTAACTGAGCACAAATACGATTAAAACTGACTTTTCGCTACGAGAGCGGTATTCGACATTTTATGCATTTGACATTTAATTGATATTCGTGGCGGTGCTATCAGCTAGCTCAAATGTTTATGCGAAATCAATATTACTTCGAATTATAATATCAAATCAAGATAAGATGCTTTCTCAACTAGAGAGACCATTAAATAAAAATAAAAAACATATAACAACAACAAACATAAGTATTGTAACGATTTTATAGATACAGTTTTTTTTCTGTGTACGAAATGTAGTAGCAGTAGTAGCGTCGTAGACAGTTCTTCTTGTCAGTTATATTGTTATTTAGTGACTTAGATTTCTAGGCACTTAGATTTTGAATTCGCTGAATTATCGACTAAAGTTATTGTTTCAGTGACTGACTTTTTTAATCGTATTGCATATTTTCGTAAAAAACACTAAGAAAAATTAAAAATTATAGCTATGAATTCACGTGTTAAGTTGAACAGATCTATAGGGGCACCGGAGAGAGAACGCAGTGACTGACTGTAAGTTCTTCCCCCGGCCCTGGTACAGGGGACCCTCTTTTCTGAAGGGTCAACGCATATGTGACACCTCTGGAGTTCCTGGCGTCCATAGGTTACGGTAGCTGCTTACCATCGTCGTAGTAAAAAAAAACCAGTAGTATGTAAGAGTATAACTACAATACTTACATTATCTTTGAAGGAACGTAGGTTACGTAGATATTAGGTATGCTTGAACAAAAATATACGATTAACTCTAGCTAATTACTTAAACTAGATGGAATAAATGGTTTTCTCCAAGCTGTTTCTTTTGTCTTAACGAATAAACCTACTCCAAAATTAAGTCAATCACGATTGTTTAACTCGATTTCCTTTTAAGGGACCTATAACATGCCGCAGGGACCATTTTGGGGCTACGACCTAAATTGCTCCGAGGTAAAACGATTCAATTTAAATGTTAAAAGAGATTCATTAAAAAATTGTCATGCCAACGATTGAGCAAAATTAAAATTTCCTACAAAATTATCATTTCCACCCGTAATCCCATTTACGTAGAACTATTAAACGTAGAATAGAAACTGCTATACGGTATACATACTCGTTTTAACAAATTATGGTGCATAGGAATTTGTCCGTGACTATAAAAGATAATATTTCTACAAAGGTAAAAATTACTTATAGGTACAAAGTGTTTAATCTAAATGAGACGATGTTAGAGAAGGAGCCGTATTCACATTTTTTATATCCTTTAGTGGGTAATGGCAAGATATTTGCCGTCATACAATTCAGACATTTAATTTATTTTTATCAATAATCGCGTTTTTATAATATAAATTTTAGGTAGCATTGAAGAATATACTCGTACCAATCTACGAAAAAAAGGAAACCTGATAAAAGTTATTCGTTATTCCATCTTTTGTAAAATGTTAATTCTTTGGCAAGATCTTAGATATTTTGATATTGCCTACATTTGAACAAAAATAAATATGAATAAAATTGGTTACGCTTGATATTGTTGATAATCATAATTCTCATATTTTAAACGTCAAATTAGTGCTTTTAAACATTACAATCACTTATTTTATAAAAAAATCCTACAAATTAAAGTGGCACTCTGAAAATTAGTACTTTATGACATTCATTGACCGACAATGGCAATCATATTGCTGTCTTGTAACTTGCAAATGACAATAGACGGAAAAAAATATTCTCGCTTGAAACTAATAAATAAAAATAACCTAGATAGTACGTGCTTGCAAATTTTTAAATTATTGCTTAAACAAAAAAACAGTTAAAGGGTTATATAGGTATTTAGGTACAAACCTTTTGGACCACTGAGAAATCAAATTGTTAAATACTGTAAAATAAACTGGATATCATTATTTTGACAAAAACGGGACATAATCGCGTACACTTACTTTTATTATTTTCCTGACTTTCGAGCGTGCCGTAACGTCAGGAAAATAATAAAAGTAAGTGTACGCGATTAAGTCCAGTATTTGTTAAAATAATGAGTGAAAATCGTGTAAGTTTAAATCAGTAAACCGGATATAATTTTATACTAAGGTATCAATAATAATTTGTTCCTTCTTTTATTTTAAAATTTTATTCATTGTTATTTAACATTTCTCTTAAACGGCGACGTAGAATTTTGCCTCTCGGGTTTCGGGGTAGTTCTGGAACAAACACCACGCCACCCCTAAGTTGCATGTACGGCGGTACCTGAACAACAAGAATGTTGATTTATTAAATTTAAAAAAATGGATGAATATTCTAGTTATTATCGTTGATTACGAAATAAAAATATTTACTAATAATGTATAATAACAGTCAGTACATCAATATTTAGTTATTTAGCTAAGGCAATAATCTGGAGTGCGATTTTTGAATCTCACCAAGTGACTAATTCTCACCGATGTGAGTGATTTCTGAAAGTTCGTATTTTTGAAACTCATCGGTGACTTACATTTGTCATTCCTATGATATCGATTTACGAGTGCCCCTACCCACTCGTAATTTAAATCACCATGCGATTGTTTTTGACAGTTGACGTATGTGACATCTGTCAAAAACGCCAAAGTATGTGTTTCGGAACAATAAGCAGCGGGGTTCGATTGTGACACGCTATTTTTTTGACTTTCGAAGCCATTATTTCTGAAAATATTCACTTAATTACAAATTGTTCAAAGAAACCTCAATGTTAATTTTAAAGACCTATCGATTGATGTGCAACATGTTGATATTTGGTAAAAAAAAATTGAAATTTAGTTACATGCATAGAGAGCGCCCCCCCCCCTAAAATTATTTTTTTCAGCAATTTTACTACATAACGAAATAGCGGTATACAAAATACACAATATGTCTAAATTTTATTAAGATACGTCTTATAGTTTCCGAGTAAAATGGCTGTGACATACGGACGGACGGACGGACGGACAGACGGACATGACGAAACTATAAGAGTTCCGTTTTTGCCATTCTGGCTACGGAACCCTAAAAATGACTACGAAGACGACGAAATGGCGACGAAGACGACGACGTTCCTCACTGTCAACATAATCCAGCTGCGGTAGGCGTCGCAGAAAGAATTCATCACGAGCAAGCAAATGTCTAATGCGAAATTTAAAAATTATTATCGGCTTACGAAACCATTGGTAAAATTTGTAAAATTGTAAATTTGACATAGTAAAATTTCTGCATGTTGGTAAACAGCGTATGACTTTCAAAAACACGGCTTTTGGAAAATGATGACATAAAACTCATCGGTGATCATTTTAGTCGACGGTGACTTTGATATCACCAGTGAGATTCAAATATCGCACTCCAGGAGTGCGATTTTTGAATCTCACCAAGTGACTAATTCTCACCGATGTGAGTGATTTCCGAAAGTTCGTATTTTTGAAAATCATCGGTGACTTACATTTGTCATACCTATGATATCGATTTACGGGTGCCCCTACCCACTCGTAATTGAAATCACCATGCGATTGTTTTTGACAAATGACGTATGTGACAAGAATGTACACAATTATTTGTAAAAAGCTTACAATTATCAAGTAAAACAATATCTAAGTTATTAGATAATACAATTATTAAGTTAAATATACTTGTAAACATATGCCACTAAGCCACTAACAAATATACATACCTTTTCTTATAAATTATAAAATCGATGTTATATTCTCTTTGTTCGTCCTTTTCTAGTGAATTTTTCAAAACTTTAATTTTCATTTACATGACACTGACAGATACGCTACGTTTTACGTTTGACCAATTTGATGAATCTATTTGAAGTTATTGTTGTTGGCAATTATTTATTTGTACCACTTGCTTTCGAGACGACAGGGTGTTGGGGGTCTGAGGCAATAGCCTTTGTTAAGGAACTAGGGCGACGTATTGCCGAGAGGGGGTCTGATGTACGCGCGGGTTCTTACCTGGCGCAAAGGTTGTCCATCGCCATCCAACGTGGCAACGCCGCCAGTGTGATGGGCACCTTCGCGCCTGGTACAGCTCGAGTGGGGCTCTTTGAGTAGTTTTTAGTTTAGTTTAGTTTTTAGTAGTGTTTTATATTTAAGTTTGATTTACGTGTAATTTTATTCCGCAAGTTTTGAAATAAATAAAAAAGGTGCTTTTAAGTTATAGTATGAGAAAATAAAAACCGGTATCAAGGACAACACTATAACATCTGCGTAAAAAGGAACGTAACGGGAAGATTGCCTCTGACTGACATTGTAAAATTTCTGCATGTTGGTAAACAGCATGTGACTTTCAAAAATACGGCTTATGGAAAATGGTGACATAAAAGTCATCGGTGATAATTTTAGTCACCGGTGACTTTGATATCACCAGTGAGATTCAAAAATCGCACTCCAGATCTGATATCAAGTGACAAAAACATTAATTAATAACACCATTGGACCTGACACTATACTAAAATGTATCAATTTTTAGCGAAAAATAAAAAGCCAAACACGATTTCGACTATTAACGACAACTTGGGGACCATCCGTGTGGTTAGGTCATGGGTTTGGTTAGATTGCCTTGGATTAAAGCCTGTGCAGCGTATCAAAAATCGGTCATCCTATAATTTTATGTCTGCAGTCAAACTTATTCCTACAATTTTTTCATACATTTACCGTCTCCACTGCCTATAGAGGCACAAATCTGGATAAGGGTCCTGTCCTGGTGCGATTTTATTAGAAGGCATTCGCATTGTGATGCCAAAAAAAAAGGAGGACGAAAACCATTAATGGATTTTCCAGTGCCGGTGTACGACTCTCGTCACCTAAAAGTCTGCGTATCAGAGCAATGCTGGGAAGCATGATACTACGAATTAGAGCCATTTTTATTTGGCAGAGCAGTAAATTTCGATTAGATTTCACAAGAATGCGCTCGACAATTCAATAAGTTTTCCAATATCTGTTACTACTCTTAAGTACAGTGGGGCAATACATATCTCCTCTGCCACCTCATAAAATGTAGGCGTCTGGTTGCCGAATCACCAATGACCTGGCTGAACAACACGTGACTTCTGCTTTCTGGCGGAGGTACAGTCGCCATCAAATATATCGTTGCAGCCAACGTACTCAAAATATCTGAACATGCACTTTATCGCCTTGGCAATAGAGGCGTTTAGATATTTGGCCGCTCCAATATACCTGATGGCGACTGTACATAAGATTGTGTATCACGGAGGGATCAACATACTTCTGTAGATACGTAGTCGATAAGCTCCTGCTCGGAGACGCTCGTGCCGGGTTGCCGTACGACAAAAGCCGTGGGTACCTCGCCGATATCGCCTGCCGGCTTTCCCACGACGCCTGCCTCGCGAACGCCAGGATGTAACAGGAGAATGGTCTCCAACTCCAAAGGAGCCACCTGGAAACCGTGTACCACTCCAATGTGTATTTTATTAACTTTAATACAAGGTGTAACAAACACTGGTGATCCGTTTAAGGGCATAAGGGTATCGTGTAATTATGAAAAACAAAAAAAAACACGCACAAAAATGGTTTTGTATGGAGGGTTAGCTAGCTGAGACGATGAGCCGCATACAAAAAAAATATTTTTCTTAGTCGCAATAATATTTTTGTTACACCCGTATATCGGAGTATTAATATAAATTATAAATACCTTATTGCCATCATAGGACATAATTTCCTTCAGCCTATCAACAATGTAAAAGTATTTGTCTTCGTCGTAATAACCCAAGTCTCCAGTTAAGAAGAATCCTTCATTATCTAGATACGTGCATGGCTCAATCCCTATGTATCCTTTCATAAATACGGGACCGTGCAAACATATTTCCCCCCGCTCGTTGGGGTCTAATACCTCGCGTGTGTCTGGATCGACAACCTAAAATAATAATTACAAACATAAAAAATATTGATATCGGTTACCTACTGTATACAGGTTGCCTACTTATAAGGCAATTTGTCTATCGGAATTGTGCCAAAAATAAATGTATATTATACACCAATTTTTAAATTTTGAATTGTTAGTTGTATACCTACGAAAAATGATGAGTTTAAACACATACCTATTAAGTATTGCAAATATTACGGGTTCGTGAACATATAATGCAACTTTTAGGCATGTATTATGAGTATATGCATTACAAACACACACGTATACATTAAGCACATTTACGAACTTAATTTAAAACGGATACATATCAAAATATATAAAGTCAAAATATATACGGTTAGAATTCATACAGTCAAAATACCTAAAATTATTTGTCATACGTACTGATCGCCTAATCTTAGAATACATAATGGTTATATTTTTCGATTTAAAGTATTTTGAACTTATATATTGCAACCTATGTATGTATTTTGACTTTATACATTTTCATATGTACCCTTTAAAACTTACTATAAGTAGTTACTTACTTTCAAAGTTATTCCGGGTGATGCCATACCAACACTTCCAACTTTAGGGCCCTTGGTACCCCAACTCTCCGACGTAAGTTCGCCAGATTCGGTCATACCATATCCTTGTATTAAATTCTTCAGTGTCGGGAACCTATTGATAGTAAAACTTTTACATACATGCAAAAATCGATCAACTCAATGACAAAACATTATTTACCATAATACCAAGTAAAGTTCTATTTAATGTATGAATAATTTAGTTTTAAATAATCCCACAGATTTACACGTTACATGTGCAACGCCAAATCGGTTAATATCATGACAGAAGAATTGGTAAACCGGGCTAGTTTTAACTCGCAGTTACGCTGGAAATATCTCGAAAGTTTACCTCAAAGATGTCAAGCGATCATTCGGGGTCGACGCGATAATTAGGGACAATGGACGCCTTATTAAATATAAAGCACGAGAATGGGTCATTGAAGAGATGTTTAGTTTTTGTATATCGTATGTAAATCCCCTTATAAATATTCCTTAAATTTTACCGGTCACGCTCTTTTCGTATTAATAATAAATAAACAAACGAACAGGCGAATGATCGAGAAATATGACAACATGGCGAAATTATAAGAACTACGAAAAATATGACATACGGTTTGTTAAATATAATGGTAATGTTGAAATGTACAAAATGAATAATGGTACAAAACTACAGTAGATTGTTAACCAAGGGTTGAAAGTGACCCATTTTACCTGAGATATTTCTGGCGCTCGAACGAAGTGAAAGCGCCAATAGTTCGAGGGTGAAATGGGTAATTTCAGCCGAGTTAAACAATCTGCTATTCATTTCAACTGTGAGGAAAGTAAAATACTACACGCACATTTTATAAAACAGGTATATAAATAACTAGCTTTCCGCCCCGCGACTTCGTCCGCGTATAATAGCACCTTCGCACCCCTATTTAATTCCCTCAGGGGTAGAATGTTCCATAACGCTGAAAGGACTTTTATTGTATTTTAAAAGTCTAGCTCATAAAAGTAATTTCCCTCATGCAAACTTAGCACCCCTATTTAACCCCCTCAGGGGTGGAATTTGCCAAAACGCTGAAAGTACTTTTATTGTATTTTAATAAGTAATCTTCCTACAAAGTTAAAAGTCTCTAGCTCAAAAAAAAAATCCCCCATACAAACTTTGCACACCTTTATAACCCCCTCAGGGGTGAAATAATCTAAAACGCTAAAAGTTCTTATATTGTATTTGAATAAGTAATCTTCCTACAAAGTTAAAAGTTTCTAGCTCAAAAAAAACATTTCCCCAATACTAACTTTGCACCCCTATTTAACCCCCTCAGGGGTGGAATTATCCAAAACGCTGAAATCACTTTTATTATTTTATAAATATCAGTGAACTTAAGAAGTTTCAAGTGTGTAACTTCAAATTTAAAATCTTATACATAAAACCTTTTAACCACCTTTTTACCCCCTTAGGGGATGAATTTTTCAAAATCACTTCTTATTATTTGTACAAATTATAAATGTAACCCGACCTGCAAATTACAACTTTCTAGCTTCAGTTGTTACGGCCTCGCTTTAATACAAACTTTTCAACCCCGTTTCAACTCCTCTAGGGTGGAATTTTGAAAAACGCTGAAATCACTTTTATTGTTTTTTAATTATCAGTAAATTGACGAAGTTTAAATCTCTAACCTTAATATTTAAGCCCCATCCATACAAACTTTCAACCCCCTTTTTAGCCCCTTAGGGGTTGAATTTACCAAAATCGCTTCTTATTACTTGTAAACGTTATAAATGTAACCAGACCTGAAATGTTCAACTTTCTAGCTTCAGTAGTTTTGGCTCTGCGTGGATCAGTCAGTCAGTCAGTCAGTCAGTCAGTCAGGACAAAGGCATTTATATATGTATATAGATAATTTATAAAAAATTAAAGTAATTTTTTTACAATTTGAAAAAGACAAATATAATGTTCTGCCGGTGGTCGGAGAGGAGGGCATCCGGGTGGGCATCGGCTCAATCCACAATTAACACAGCTAATCGTAGCAATTAAATAAAAAATACTTTCCACCCTATGGATGAAAAAGCAATTTTCCACCCGGCTATCTACACAGGAGAATATAACTTTCCGAACAGGAGAGATGAAAAACAAATTACATTGAGCAAATTATTAAAAAAAAAAAGATATTACCGTTTTTTGATCGCTTCTATTGTTTTTCCATGCAGCGGTGATGAGCGACAGTAGATAATTTTTAATGAACTTAGATCGTATTGATCTACTTGTTCTGCCTTGGACAGGTAGCCGACTAGTGATGGCACTAACATAGTGATGTTTACCTAAAAATAGAATAATGAGTGAGATTAATATCTCATGATTTAAACTCTCGATTTGCCAACAAGCCGTGGAACAAAGCATGTTAGGGGTAAATATTTATTACATGGCTCGACAATCAATAAAATTGAAACTGTTGGGGTTGTATTTATATATCTGTTGGACGCAGATGGGTGCCGAGTGTTACCTAGGTACAAAATAAAAATAAAAAAAACATATCAGACACGAATAAAAATCGGCGGACACTGTCAAATCTCACACCGGAGCAAGTGACGTGACAAAAAACCGGTGAAGCCATATTAATAGTTTTTAGTTTCTTATTATGTATACTAGTTTAACTCGCTGGGCCCCTAGTTGCCTGATATAAAGTTATTTAATTTTTATTGTCAAGACACAGAGAAGGTATCTGTCCATCAGTGAGGTAGTACACTATAATAACAGTTTTGGATCTATTACCTGGCATCGTTGAATACTCTTCAGGAGGTTCTCAGGTGTAACATTGTCCACGTACACTACTCTCCTCCCTAGGGCAAGGAACTTGTAAGTCATGAAGGTATCGTAATTATGATACCATTCTCCGAATAGGAACACGGTTTTTAGGGATTCATCTTCGAAACTGCAAGAAAATATAAATATGAAAATCGAGACGTCGAAGAATTCAAATTGTTTATGTTATTGTTAATTAGTCTTATTTGTATGTCAATTGTTTTTACATTTAAAACTAACTTGGTACTAAGAGTCGCAAGATTTTCGATTCTTTGTACGTAATTAATAGGCTTTTAGTTACTTACTCTTTTGTTAAGCTATTTAAAATGCAATTTAAATGTGTTAGTTCGACTCCCTTTGGCATGCCAGTTGTTCCGGATGAGTATAGGATAAGAGCGATGTCCGTTTGGCCTTGTACTGTAGCTGGCTCAAAAGTATTCACATCTACTTGTTTTGTGAGAAAATTCTTCAAAGATATCTCGATATCATCGCTCTCGTCCAAACAAATGAAATGTTTTATAAAATCCAATGTCTTTAATAAGTCTCCATATGTTTTCCAAAATAATGCGGAGCAAATAAAATATTTAGGTCTGGTCAAATTGAGTTTGTGCTTAAGGCCAGCTGAAAAAAAACAAAAAAATCTTTAAAAAAAACAACAAAAACAATTAATAGGTTTAAATGCAGGAAAAAATGCAATATCTAATAAAGAAGCCGATGAAAATAATTTTCGTGTAACAACGGTATTCCTAGTAATTTATAACTTTTTTTACCCTATACAGCAATCCAGCTTGCTCTTAATTTCTTTCTTTTAGCCAATAAAAACAATAACGTTAACACCGACCACAATTTAATGATAAATACTGACCTCTTCCACTTTGTAAGTCGTATGGTGTATATGCTGCCCCAGTAAAAACAACCGCTAAGGCAGTGGGAATAAACAGCACTCGTTTTTCGCTGCCGATACCAACCGTGTGTCCATTCTTCACTCCTAAGTCGGTGAGAGAGGTAGCTAGATTCACTGCATATTGAGTACATTCTTTGTATGTTATAATCTCTCCCGAAAGAGCGTTTTCCTAAAGAAATAAATAAATTAAACTAGTTAAAAATGAATGCTCGTAAGATCCAGAACAAATAGCAAGTTACTTATTCGTTCAGTTTGGGTTATTTTAGAAACAGTAAACGTGGTTTTTTGGTATCGTAATTAGATACCATTCCTCTGGCGACAGCATGTCTTGTAATATAATATCATGAAGGAAGAATTGGGTATGATGCAAAGGATGTATCTAAGAAAATACAGATCAGTAAAAGATGACAAGGAAAAATTACGGTAAGTAAGTGATATTATATTTGGTAAGAAACAAAAAATAAATGCAGACATCATGCAATAAACTGAATAAAGACAACACATGGGGTTAGAAAGAGTCACCGCTTGTAAATTGTCACTTGTTTCTTTATTAAATAGGTCACAGGAGGGATGAACACATACTTTACTCTCTCAAACCTCGTTGTACTTCCTGGTACGCCGCGACATTAGGTATCCTAACATGTTATGTAGCTTTGTACAAGCTTTTATTTAACTTTGCGTGTTTGTTTGGGCCGTTCTTTTTACCGGCAATTAACAGGCGCTTTTCACTTATTTGCGTTTTAAAACATTTCCTTGTTAAAATTTGCAATACATGCACAATTTTAAAGCTAAGTAAATGATCTCCCTCTGTGTATAAGCTAGCTTCATTTGTATTCAATGAATTTCCGATATACCGGGTGTTGCCTGTATCACGAGCAATAAATTAAAACATAGATTCTACTCCTCAAACAATACAACTTTTGTTTAACAATTTAAAAAAAGTATGTAGTCTTTAGATTGTCTCTTTTTTAAACAATCTAAATAGTATTTACAATGTACTTTTACTTACAGCTCATTCTTTACTTTGCACTAATATTAAGAAATGTCAGATGATATTTGAATTTGACCTTGTAGATTCAGAAAAAATTGTAAAAATATTCAAATCTCTGAATTTAAAGAAAACAGAAGACTTATGGGGTACATCAGTTGTAGTTATCAGTCATATCATAGACGTCATAGCGCCTTACTTAGCCTTAATTTATAATAATTCAGTTTCACAAGGCGTTTTTCCAGATCTTATGAAATGTAGTAAAGTCATACCTCTTTTAAAATCGGGTGATTCTAGTGATCTGAATAACTTCCGGCCGATATCAATACTTCCTGTACTAAGTAAAGTCTTTGAAAAGCTAATGTTAAATGATCTACTAGGCCACTTCAACAGACATGGATTGCTCACAAGCAATCAGTTTGGTTTCACAAAGGGACGTTCCACAACCGACGCTGCTGCGGTACTCATCAAACATATTTTCATTGCCTGGGAAAAACATTACGATGCAATTGGTATATTCTGTGATCTTTCTAAAGCGTTTGTGTAGATCATACAACCCTCATTCTTAAATTAGAACATTATGGTTTGTCAGAAAATGCCTTGAATCTCATGTCTTCATATCTTAGCAACAGAACACAAACAGTTGTTGTAAATAAAACTCAGTCTAAAGGGACTTCAGTAAAATTAGGAGTGCCACAGGGTTCTATTTTGGGCCCATTCCTGTTTTTGGTTTATATAAATTTACCTTGTGTAGTACAAAACCTTTGTGATATCGTTCTGTTTGCCGATGATACATCTTTAATTTTCGAAGTTGACCGGCAATCTACCGATTTTACTGTAATCAATAACACACTAGCTGCTGTACTGAACTGGTTTACTACTAACAATTTGCTACTTAATGCTAAGAAAACCAAATGTATTAGATTTGTTTTGCCAAACGTTGCACCGGTGGACACTAAGATTCTCCTGAATGGTGAATGTTTAGAGATAGTAGATAAAGCAGTGTTCCTTGGTTCGACGTTGGACAAAAATCTACAATGGAGTCCTCATATAAGAAAACTCGCTCTTCGATTAAGCTCGGCCGCTCATGCCGTTAGGAGAATTAGACAATTAACGAATATTGACACAGCTTGCTTAGTTTATCACAGTTATTTTCATAGTGTAATGTCATATGGTATTCTGGTTTGGGGCAAAGCAGCTGACATACAGACTATATTTGTTTTACAAAAAAGAGCCATCCGCTTTCTGTATAACTTAAAGGCAGGTGCATCAGTTAGAGAACTATTTAAATAAATTAATATTTTAACTGTTGCTTCCCAATATATCTATGACAATATTATTTTTGTTGTAAAGAATATACATACATTCAAAAAAATTTCTGACATCCACAGCTATAACACTAGAAATAAAAACAAGCTTGCTATCAGAAGTAGTCGTATCCGCAAAGCATATAAGTAATTTTTTGGTCAAGGTATTCACATTTGTAACGTGACTATCAATATTGCAGTGGCAACACGGTGCTTAATGTCATAGTAAATGAATGGATACGTCACTATCGGTCAGTCACCGTTGACAGTTGACACTTCGGAACGAGGCATCTGTGTGTAAGGTCGGTAATGTTTTTGATTATTAGGTAAACAGCTGAATATTTGTTGAATAAAACTTTAATTGATAACGTAAAGCTTGTCCCAGTAAAAAATGTCGTTAGTTTACGCAGCGTTGGTATATCAGGTTTCAATGAAAATGGTTGTAACTGGCTGGTTATATGTTAAATGCATCTCGGTTCTTTATTTAATATTAGAAAAAAATCTATCACAGTCACATTTTCAAAGATCTCGTCTCCACAAGAAAAACTTCATGAGAAAATATTGTACAAATATGTCCAATATTAAGGCATTTTCACGAAAAAAGTGGCAATGGAGCTAAACAAGTCTGTTAGAACTGTGTAAAGGGTCCTAAAACAATTCAGAGAGACTGGCGGTATTCGACGGCGTCCTGGAAGTGGTCGGAAGACCGGGTTTGTTAAGAAAAATATTGAGAAGAGTATCATAGCTGCTTTGCTGAAAAAAACCTACATCATCTGTAAGAGATTTAGCTAAAAAGTTTAAAACGTCTAAATCCACTGTGCAACGAGTAAAGAAAAATAATTCTATAAAGACTTTCAAACAAATTAAAGTGCCTAATAGAAATTGGAAACAAGAAACTGACGCTAAAACGAGATCAAGAAAACTGTATTCAAAATTAACGACAAAAAAATACTGTATTGTGATGGACGACGAAACATATTGCAAGCTTGATTTTAAATCACTGCCGGGACATCGATTTTATTCGGGGACCGATAGAAAAACTATCAATGACGAGTACAATGTCATAAAAACGGATAAATTTGCGAAGAAGGTTCTTGTGTGGCAAGCGATCTGTTCTTGCAGCAAACGCAGCACTCCATACTTTGCTAAAGGAACTATGAAAGGCGATATATACCTTAAAGAGTGCATGGAAAAGCGATTATTGCCGTTTTTTAAGCGACACAAGAAGCCAGTTCTGGTTTGGCCTTATCTGGCCACGTGCCACTATTTTAAAAATGTGATAAAATGGTACAAAGCCAATAATGTCGAATTTGTGGAAAAATACCAAAATCCTCCTAACTGTCCTGAATTACGACCTATAGAAAAATATTGGGCTCGTATGAAGCAGAAGCTCTTAAGACATAAAACTAACGCCACATCAGTTGAAAACTTCAAGCGAAAATAGAATGCAGCTTCAAAACTAATCACAGACACTGATGTACAAAACCTGATGGCAGGTATCAAAAGAAAATTACGAAGTTTCTGGATGAATAAACAATAGAACAAAAACATAACAAAAATACGTTTTGTTTACTACATTTCTAATAAACTGTTGTCAAAAATTTGGTAACTTTTTATTGCTTACAGTATTTCATACTAACTAATAAACGACATTTTTTTCTGGGACAAGCTTTATATTACAATACTATCCTTTAACTTTGTGATACCGTAACATTTCAGAAGTAGGGATTGTTGCGAAAAAACAAACTTTTCGTACCACGCCATTAGCTCGACTTTTATTGAATTCAAATCTTAAAGAAAATGATTTGTTATACAAAAATATAAGCGAAAATAGAAAGAACTAAGATATCTAGTCATACGAGGTAGCGTATATTTCAAAAATATCTCATTATTGAACCGATCCACATGGATTTTAAAATTCGTTTTCGGCCGACATATTTTGTTTTTCTTGTAAATCGGTAAGTGATTACAAAAATATAGGTGAAAAGTTAAATAACAGGACAAATTACATGAACTGAGATGCTTCTATTCATAAAAATAAAAGATGATTGAATAAATAAACATGGATTTAATAATATGTTTTTAAAATTCTTCATATTTCGTTGAAATATAAAAATACATGTAGTAATATAAAGAATAAATGTTTCTAAGAACATACTGTAAGTTTAATGACGGAAATAACAACACATGGAGTGGATGAATATGGATTCATAACAATACATTATGTACGAACGTACATAAGAAGTGAAACGAAATACGCAGTCGCATAAGTTCATTGGTTAAATGCGTATGAAGTGTCGGCAAGATGAAAGTAGTAGGTAATTATAATATTACCGGTAAGTCCGCTAATCCGAAGCAATGTAAGCTGTAAGTAATTATGATAGCCGTTGATGCCCTACAGTGACAAAAGGGTTTTGATACAGGTATGTTGAATTGCCATACAACATACAACTATACTATACCACAGATTTGAGTTATATAAATATATACGCATCTATAACTAACACATAATGGATGCCATTTGAATTTGATCATGAGTTTTGTGGTTGGTTTGCACATTTTGGTATGATCTGAATGTTCCTGGATGTGTTTTAGATGTACTGTACCTAACAAATGGGTAAGGTAGCATAAAACATGTACATTGAAATATTTGTGCTAATAATAATACCTATAAATGTTGGCTTGGTGTGTGGTGTGTTTGTATTTAAGTTCCAGATAAGAGATTACAACAAACCTAAGATAGAAAGATATTGGACCCGGATATTCACCCATCATCCAGTCATCGGTCAGCAATGAACTGACTGAAATTCTATGTTTGCTGTGTCCTTTACTAAAAGTCTAGAAATACATAAATGACAAGAAACTGAGCAAATACAATAAGGTCTATACTTAGCATTAATAAGGGTTTGCTGAAGTTCAGCGGAGTGACCGGAGTAATAACTGACCACTCAACATGATCAACCATACCGCAAGTATTGAAATTCATACTTAATAGTCAAATGGTTCTAAATGGTAAGACAGGAATAATTATGTTAAATTAGCTTCTGGTGACGTTCAATGGATGTGATTCCTGCTCTAAACTTGTTTCAAGCAAAAATAAAAATAGAAATGATTAATTTTATGATGAGAGTAAAGTTTGTGAAAAGTAAATTAAGTAGAATCTACTAGCAATCTTTATTTTGATAGAATTTTAAATTGTAATAGTATCACATAACCGTCCAAGTTTCAGTTGGTATAATGATGTTGATGATGATTATTGCTAAAAGTAGCTACACTAAGTACTAAAGTAGGCACATTGTCTTTTAATTGAATAACAGTAGTATGATGGGAAGGTAAGGTACAGTGTACGTATGTATAGAATGGAATTATACTGTTTCTTATTGCTATGTTGTGTGTGTTTTTATTAATATGTTCACAGATTAAATAATTGTGATAAAATATTGGATGTCTGCAACTATACAAGCATTAAGTTAATAGCTGCTCGATGTTATAATATGAAGTGCACATGCACACAAGTTGGATGAAAATAAAATGAAGTTGTGATATTTGTTATGATTACCAGAGACAAGTTGATAATATAGACTGGCAATACAGTTTGTAAAATATAGAATGGTGACTCACTGTTTCTTATTGATTTGTGTTGTCTGTGTGTTTATACTACATATGTTCACAGATCTTCACATATAAAATACTTGTGATTTCTTCAAATAATACAAACAACGTTGATAGCGGTTTGGTTTTATCATATGAAGTGCACGTAAGTTGGGACAAAAACAAAATGAAGATGTGATATTTGTTATGCATACCAGAGACAAGTTGACAATAAGGACCGATAGTACAGTATGTAAAAATATGAAGTGGTGACTAATTGTTTCTTATTATTTTGTGTATGTGCTTATATTATGTTCACAGATGTTCACAGATAAAATATCTGTAAAGCAATGTTGTTTTTTGCAAATGATACAAGCATTATGTTAATAGCTGCTTGATTTTATAATATGAAGTCCACACAAGAGGAAGTAAAGACAAGCAAGATATGGTTATTATTATGCGTCTCAAAGACCAGTTAACAATGAAGACTGACAAATGAGACAAGAGTATCGTTTTATTATGTGTACCAAAGACTAGTTAACAATGAAATCTGACAAAGGTATAATTTTATTATTTGTACCAAAAACTAGTTAACAATGAAGACTACAAATGTATAATTTGATTATGTGCACCAAAGACTAGTTAACAATGAAGATTGACAAAGGTATAATTTTATTATGTGCACCAAAGACTACTTAATGATAAGGACTGCACATGAGGCAAAGGTATAAATTTATAAAGGTAGTTCATGTAAGGTGAGATTGTATAAAGCCTTATGTATAATAAAGGCGTATGATTGTTAGTCTGAGTTTGATAATGTTCAAATATAAATGAAATAGATTCGATGATAGCTAGTAATAAAAAAATAATATGACACTTCATATAATTTTCTCAGATTTGAATATTAGGTCATGATGGGGAGCGGTAAAGGTTTCATAGAAGTTTTATGGGACTTGTATAGTTTTTCACTGGAGCCACAGAGTTGTATTAAGGGTGAACCTAAGCCGTTTAAGAAGATACAGTATGAGATAATAAGAAATGGAGGTACTATTTATTATTTACTGAGAGTTTCCTGTGTCTGAGTGTGTGTGTGTGTGTGTGTTAACATTATGTTTACAGATAAGGTATTGGTGACAGTATACTGCTCTGTCTTAAGCAGTAAATGATGCAACCATGACTAGTATGTAGTTGGCATTGGCCGTATAAAATTGACACAAGGGAAAATAAAAATCTAATGGACCACTACCTGTGTTTAGTATTTTTCACATATGAAATAAATTGAACAGACAGGAATAAATGGTAAGAATGTGATACAGACATTCGAGTCGGGCAGGATTGGCGTATGAACTCGCCGCCCAGGAGTGGCTCAAATCTCATTTGATGACTCTTTGATTGAGAAATAAATAGGTAGACACTTAGCGACAGTGTTTGGAACCGGGCATGATTGGTGTACGAACTCACCGCCCAGGAGTGGCTTCAAACATTGCAGATATTGAGTCGGGCAGGATTGGCGTATGAACTCGTCGCCCAGGAGTGGCTCAAATATCATTTGATGATTTTTTGATTGAGAAGTAAACAGGTAGACACTTAGGGAGAGTGTTTGGAACCGGGCATGATTGGTGTACGAACTCACCGCCCAGGAGTGGCTTCAAACATTGCAGACACATGACAGTATGGCAGTTGGAGAGAATAACTCTCATACTTCATGTCAATAATCACAATTATTTGATTATACTTAGTTGTGTATTTGATAGATAAGTGTACGACTCGAAATTAACTAGTATTATGATTGTAACGGACTTGGATAAATAGACTAAGGCTTAGAACGAAGAGACTCGTTCCTAAAGGATGGCCGACTGTAACGTGACTATCAATATTGCAGTGGCAACACGGTGCTTAATGTCATAGTAAATGAATGGATACGTCACTATCGGTCAGTCACCGTTGACAGTTGACACTTCGGAACGAGGCATCTGTGTGTAAGGTCGGTAATGTTTTTGATTATTAGGTAAACAGCTGAATAATAATAATAATAATAAATACTCTTTATTGCACACCTCATACAGTTACAAGCACAAATTTTACAATTAGATAAATTTAGGTAGAGGTAACAACAGGCGGTCTTATCGCTAATGAGCGATTTCTTCCAGACCTCCTTTCTGAATATTTGTTGAATAAAACTTTAATTGACAACGTATATTACAATACTATCCTTTAACTTTGTGATACCGTAACACATTTATAACAAGTTAACCGTCGATGCTTTAAATTTATCATTTCCCGCTCTTAAGAAATATTTGAAAAAAAGTTTAATGTCAAAGGGTTATTACAGGGTCGAGGACTATATGACGGACAAAGATGCATGGCCCAAACCAGAAAATACTACAAAATCATTTTACATTTAGAGGACACAGTTCAGATAGGGAAAGCATATCAAACGTTTTGTGAAGCAATCAGATTTGGATTTTATTATTATTATTTTATTTTAATTAAACAATACGTACATTGTACGTCTCTCAAGCTGTTTTGATATGCCTTCTTATAGAACTACGCATTATTGTGTATCTTTAAGATGTAATATTACTGTATTACTGTTTTGAAAAAATAAGTCCCGCCGAGTTTCTTGCCGGTCATAAATAATTCTTCTCGGGTCAGAGGTGTAGGGTTAGAACCGGAGGTAGTTTTTTTTTTCTCTCTGACGTTCATAAGTGCATTGTAATGTGCCTAAATTGAATAATAAATATCTTTTATCTGTTTATCTTTTACGTTAAAATCCTTCTAATTGACATTGCTTGTCAGTCTTGTCACCTTACAGACATAATCAATTTCGCAATACATTGCGTATTCGAATAAACTTTAAAGTGTACTAAAAATTAAACCACAAGTTATTTTTCAAAGTCGCTGAACAAAGGTTGTTTACTTTGAGGAGTAGAATCTATATTTTAATTTATTGCTCATGTTACAGGCAACACCCGGTATATGTCATGACTGGTGTTTTTTGTCCAAATATAACATTGTGGATTAGTTAACTCACAAGGCGGGTAGGTATATTATGTTGTCAGCCAAATTAACGGTCCTGGGCTTGGGTCAATAAGGTAACAATAACATATAACTATGTAAGTAGGTACAGTTGGCATGAGAAGTAGCTTAGCGTGTGAGGTGTCCAAAATGACCTTCACCCGCTCTTATTCTCTTAACAATAAAGTCGTGCCAGCCCTCTAGGGAATGCTCCCTGTTCTGACTTTGTATGGCGAGAACCGGGAATTCCCGGTTCCGGTACTGGATTTGTATAGAAAACGAGTACCTACCGTGAGCAAACCCTACAGCCGGCCCACTCGCTTCTGTTCCCAGTGGAGCTTTACGACATTAATAATATTTGCTCCAAATTAATTTACCGTCAACAACGGTTTAAATTAGGTATCTAGTCAAATTTTAAGAATATAACGCGTTTTTCATATGTTTAGATAGTATCAGTTAATTACGGTGTCATTAGACTAGAAAAAACTAGACTGTTAATTGTCCAAGAAAACTCCTCGTCCTATATAATTAATACTTCAAGGCCGTATGATAGGAAGGGCAGAGGCCTAACGGAGGCGACATATCATATTGACAAAGGGTTCCATAAACATAAAAATATTTAAAAAAAAAGGCTGTAATCTTTCGGACGTAAGTAAGAAATAGAAATTAGGATTAGGGTCAAGTGGTAGTCCAAGACTGTAGGCAGTGGTTAATTTTTTTCAGTGACTGAACTCCAAAGCCAATGGTAACATAAATTTTTATGTATGTAATAAATTCAGATCAAAATGTGGACCCCCAAAATAAAACATCTTCACGAAACAAAAACCATGCGGTCTGGGCACACCCATAGGTTCTTTCATGTGCGGCGTCCCAAGAGCTTCCGAGAATGAAAGATGATGGTAAAACATATTAATTTCTCATAACATGCCCTCTTGTGCCATTATAGGTACTACTGTCCCACTTTTCAAGACATGACCTAGGGTAAGTAGGTAGGAAATTGGTTGTTTTACACCGTATCAGTCGCCACTAAGTGTACTTTCAGTAAAAACATACCTAGAATAAATTTCAAATTAAAATATTCCAGACACAAATCTACTTACTACTATAGGTACTTTTTAGAGGTTTTTTAAAGTAATTTAAAAAAGTTGGAAAATAAAATCTCTTAGTCTTAGTTTATTCAAATAAATTGGGTTAGGAGCGTTTCTCAAAAACATTGTCTCTTTTTAAAATTGTATTATTTTCTGTAAATTTAATGTTTTTCCTCTCAGAGTTTTTTCGATTATGATAATTATAATACGGTATTAAAAAAATCCCGATTTTCTTTACTTGTATGTTACCATTTCCCATGTATCTCAAAAACCTATGGAATTTTTGGGACATTTTTTTTCATTTTGGGATGGAACGATTGGAAAGAGCTCGTGAAGTGATTCTAAGTAGAAATAACATAAACTTCCAAAACATGCAAAATTTTTGAGATACGCTCATAGGCACTTAATATAAATATTTTTATTTATTGAGGTATCCAAACAAAGACTCACCACTGCCACTTCGTTAGTTTTAGACGCTTCTTTTAACCGCTTCAACATGTATTTGCCGAAATTCAAATGCGCCGGCACTTCAACGTTTTGATCTCCGTAAACGTAATTACTGTTATACATGGCGATTTATTTAGTTTAATTAATTAAACGTATACAATTTCAGATTGCCACTGCACTTGACAGGATTATTACAAATCAATGCAACCGGCTGGTCTTTTATATTTTATATTGGTATAATGACACTAAAGATAATGTTATTATGCTTAGAGATAACAAATTCATTTACAATTTATTATCTCTCTAAAGTCAATATACCATTAATTGTATTTGTTAATTAATAAGATATCAGTATGGAATGATTTATTTATGTATTGGTGAGGTATTTTATATTTAGTTTTATCCTTTCTTTCTTTGTAATTATTTAGGTTTTTATTTTTTAGTTTATAAGTTTTAGTTAGTGTATTTTTACTGTAGTGAAGAATGAATGAATGTATGTGATATTTAAAATAAATTGTGTAATATATAATGCATATTTATGGTTCTAAACTGAACAGATGGACTGCATTCATTCAGTACAATTTAATAACTTTAAGTATTACATGGTTACCGTATATTATTAAAAATCGTTTCAATTTGCAAATGGATATGTTTAAGGAAAGTAGAGATAAACCAATCTTCTCTCGTACTATCTACTAAATATAGTGTACCGAAAATTCTGTTGATCCGTTTAAGGGCATAATTGGTATCCTATTCTAACGATGAAAATCTAAGAAAGAAAACTGACGCGAAAAAAGAAAATGGTTTTGTACGGAGGGAGAGTTGACCAGCTGGGACGACGGGCCCCTACAAAAAAAAAATCTCCTACTTTTTCTCAAAGCTCAAAGTCACCCAAAGGGCAATGGAGAGGGCTATGGTTGGAGTCTCTCTGCGTGATCGCATCAGAAATGAGGCCATCCGCAGCAGAACCAAAGTAACCGATAAAGCCCTCCGAATCGCTAAACTAAAGTGGCAGTGGGCGGGGCACATTGCTCGTAGAACCGATGGCCGTTGGGGCGGAAAGGTTCTCGAGTGGCGACCACGAACCGGAAGGCGCAGCGTGGGTAGACCCCCCGTAAGGTGGACTGATGACCTGGTGAAGGTCGCGGGAGTCCGCTGGATGCGGGTGGCGCAGGACCGGTCATTGTGGCACGCTTTGGGGGAGGCCTATGTCCAGCAGTGGACGTCTTTCGGCTGATATGATGATGATGATGATGACTTTTTCTTAGTCGCAATACGATACCAATTATGGCCTTAAACAGATCACTAGTATCTTTGTTGCAGCCTGTATTCAAAGAGCGGATACTGGCCCTATTATTTACTTAACTAATAATTTACTTAATGTTGTCTATTTGGAAACGAAACCATATTTAAATATGATTAGACTTGATTTATTCTTCGAATTTCACTTACTTTACGTACATACAATAACAATTAGTTTGAACCCGAGTACTCCGGCTTGAAAGGCGAACGTCTTATCGCCAGCCTATCAGTGCTTATAGTTAGAGTCGATTTAATTTTTTTTTTATTACCAGAAGTAACTTAGCGGGTGAGGTGTTCAAAATTAACAGCACACATTCCTATTCTCTCAACAATAAAGTCTTGTCAAGATCATTTTCAACACCTCACGGATAGTTACCTTTGCTGCTGATTTTTTCCCGCGACTTTCAATTATATGTACCATCAGGTTCAAAATTGCATGGTCAATTTATCAATGAATTCATTCATAAAATGGCCATGCAATTCTGAACCCGATAGTACCTAAATAATATACTTATACTAAACATTTGCTTAGTTTGATTGAAAGTGCGGTCAATCGTCTCTGGAGCTGTAAATAATGTAGGTCAGTAGTTTCTCGTCTTCTAGGAGCTATATTTTATATCTATATATATATAACTTCAGTATATTTTATATCTATATATATATATCTTCTTCGTTCAGTGAATGTCATCTCGCTCAAATCTGGAGCAGAGCCCGACTGGGGAAGTACCTCCACCTTACAGAAAACCACAGTCAAATAGCACTAGACCCTACTCATAGTGTTGTGTTCCTGCTGGTGAGTAAGGTTGCCAAAGAGCTCAAAGAGGACCCAGTGTGTTGACGATGAGGGACCCTCTTGTTCCTTTAGCCGTCAACACAGTGAATCCTCCTTTTTGTAAAGGGTCGGCAACGCGCATGTGACTTCTGTGGAGTTACAGGCGTCCATAGGTTGCGGTAGCTGCTTACCATCAGGTAGGCCGTATGCTTGTTTGCCACCGTCGTAGTATAAAAAAAAAAAAAAAAAACTCAAAGGTGACTGACTGACTGACTGACATAGTGATCTATCAACGCACAGTCCAAACCGCTAGTTCTAGAGATTCCAAATTTGGCACGTAGGTTCCTTATAAAAACCCTTTCTTAGTGCACCCCTAGACCTTCTAGGGGTGCGCTAAGAAAGGGTTTTTCAACATTCATCCCCTAAGGGGGTGAAATGGGGGTCTAAAGTTTGTATGGGGAAACAAGATTAGTTAGTCTATTTTATTCAAAACTTCACAGAAGTATTCCTAACAATAAATGAGAAAACAAGTGTTTCAGCTTTTTTGAGAATTCAACCCATAAGGGGGAAATGTGGTAACAAAATTTAAATATCAACATGGGTATTGTTTCTATGGTTTATCGGGTCGCTGATTACGAAAACAACAACGATTTTAAAATCCGACATGGCGGACGTGAAATACCATCTCCCCTGTTAGGGTACAATGGGGTTGAAATGTCTAAATATCCATATGGGTGTCGTTTTTGTGATTTTTTGGGACGTTAATTAAGAAAATGGCATCGATTTTGAAATTTAATATTGTGGACATAAACATTCTTGAAAGTATTTGTGCCAAATTGCAATCGTCTTCTGAATATATAAAAGAAGAAACTGACTAACATATCAACGCACAGCCCAAACCGCTGGTTCTAGAGATTCCAAATGTGGTACGTAGGCTCCTTATAAGGCATAAGGATGCACTTAGAAATTATTTTTAAAAATTTACCTCCTAAGGGGGGAAATGGGGTTCAAAGTTTGTATGGGAAACGAGATTAGTTCAACTATTTTATTCGAAACTTTACAGGAGTATTCCTAACGATAAATGAGAAAACAAGTGTTTCAGCTTTTTTGAGAATTCAATCCATAAGGGGGAAATGTGGTAACAAAATTTAAATATCAACATGGGTATTGTTTCTATGGTTTATCGGGTCGCTGATTACGAAATCAACACTTAAGGGGGTGAAATGGGGGTTGATAGTTTGTATGGGGAATTTTTAAACGTTGAACCAATTTAGATGAAACTTGGTATAGAGATAGTTTGTGTACCGGGAAACGACATGGGACAGTTTTTATCTCGAAAATCGATCTTTAAGGGGGTGAAATGGGGGTTGGAGGTTTGTATGGAGATTTTTTTACCGCGAACCGATTTAGATAATTTTGTTGTGGATATAGTTTCAGTCCCAGGAAACAATATAGAATATTTTTTAAGCCGAAAATCAATCTTAGAGGGGTAGAAAACATGTTAGTAGTTTGTATGGCGAATTATTAACCGCTGAACAGACGATTGAAATGAAACTTGGTACATATTATATAGATTGAGTCGCGGTAAACAATATGGGACCCGGAGTATGTCCTAAAACTACGGCCAAGACCACCGGGGGATGGGCAGCAGCATCCTCGGAATGCGGTGGAGATACTGCGATCGCCAACCCGCATGCTAAGCGTGGCGATTACGGCATTGACCCCCCATGATAAGAACCAAAAAACCACGGCCCCGAGTGTCCGGCGACCCCCGGCGCCCTGGTTATGGTAGCGGCCAGGGTACTTGCGGGGTCAGGGGTGCTAAGAATCTCCGGCAAAGATCCTGCTACCACCACCGACGACTTCTGGCCCTGGCAACATATAACACGCGTACACTGCGGACCGACGAAAAGATAGTGGAACTGGAGGAAGGATTGAGCAAGTTGCGTTGGGATGTCATAGGTTTATCTGAAGTCCGAAGAGAGGGGGAGGAAACGATTATCTTAAAGTCCGGCAACTTGCTTTATTTCCGGGAGGGCGACCAACAGTCCCAGGGAGGTGTCGGGTTCATCGTCCATAAGTCCCTCGTGAACAACGTGGTGAAGATCGAGAGTGTGTCGACTAGGGTGGCGTACCTTATACTCAGAGTATCCAAGAGGTACTCGTTGAAGGTCATACAGGTGTATGCGCCGACTTCGGCACACTCCGATGACCAGGTGGAGGCTATGTATGAGGATATATCGAAGGCCATGCATAGCTCCAAAACCTACTTCACCGTTGTTATGGGGGACTTCAACGCGAAACTGGGCAAGAGAGATGGTGAAGAGCTGAGAGTGGGGCAATTTGGATTTGGAAGTCGGAACCACCGGGGCCAACTACTGGCTGGCTTCTTGGAGAAGGAGGGACTCTACATGATGAACTCCTTCTTCAAGAAACGTGAGCACAGGAAGTGGACCTGGATGAGTCCCGACGGTGCAACAAAAAATGAGATTGACTTCATCATGTCGACGAAGAAGCATATATTCAATGATGTCTCTGTGATCAATACGGTTAAAACCGGAAGTGATCACCGTCTGGTGAGAGGCACATTGAATATATGTGTTAAGCTAGAACGCTCTCGACTGATGAAGTCTACGCTCCGTCCAGCAGCACTTCAAATCCAAAACCCTGAGAGCTTCCAGCTGGAACTCCAAAACCGTTTCGATTGTCTAGGCGGCGATGTGGACGAATTCAACGACGGGTTTGTGGAAGCTGTCCATACTACTGGGTCTAAGTTTTTAAGGCCCAGCGGAGCAACAGAACGAAAAGGCTCTCTGACTCCACTCAGAAGCTCATCGAGGAAAGGAGAGGAATGGTTCTGCAATCCTCAGCAGATGCGTCATTATACCGGCAGCTCAATAAACGGATCTCTAAGTCCCTTACCCGTGATTTGCGCGGTTTTTTACCCAATTCAATACAAATCGTATTGAAGAGGCCATTGAGCAGAATAAGGGCTCTAAAGTTTTCTCAAGAGATTTGTCTATTGGGCAGAGCCAGCTCGCCAAATTAAAAACTGAGGATGGTAGAATTGTTTCATCCAGACCCGAGCTTCTGGGGGAGATAGAGGACTTTTATGGACAGCTATACACATCAACTAGCAGACCCGAAGTTGATCTGGCGGAAGACCCTAGAGCTAGACTGACCCGACATTATACCGAAGACATCCCGGACATCAGCCTGTACGAGATTAGAATGGCTCTTATACAGCTCAAAAACAATAGGGCACCTGGTTAAGACGGAATTACAGCTGAACTACTGAAGGCGGGTGGTAAACCGGTCCTTATGGCCCTTCAGAAGTTGTTCGACTCCGTTTTACTAGAAGGGAGAACGCCTAAGGCATGGAACAGAGGTGTGGTGGTATTGTTCTTCAAAAAGGGTGATAACGCGTTACTGAAGAACTACCGACCCATTTCACTTCTGAGCCATATCTATAAGCTGTTTTCAAGAGTCATTACGAACCGTCTCGCACGCAGGCTAGATGACTTCCAGCCTCCCGAACAAGCCGGTTTCCGAAGAGGCTTTAGTACCGTAGACCACAACCATACGCTCCGCCAGGTTATACAGAAGACTGAGGAGTATAACCTGCCCCTCTGCTTAGCGTTCGTGGACTACGAGAAAGCCTTCGACTCGATCGAAACCTGGGCTGTACTACAATCTCTCCAGAGGTGCCAAGTGGACTATCGCTATATCGAAGTGCTAAAGTGTTTGTACGAGAACGCCACTATGTCAGTCCGACTCCAGGACCAGAACTCGAAGCCTATTCCGTTGCAGCGGGGAGTCAGGCAAGGAGATGTTATTTCTCCTAAACTGTTTACCGCTGCACTGGAGGATGTTTTCAAGACTCTGGACTGGAGAAGGCTAGGCATCAACATAAACGGCGAGTACATCACTCACCTTCGGTTTGCTGACGACATAGTAGTCTTGGCTGAGACCATGGAGGATTTGAGTACGATGCTCGATGACCTCAGTAAAGACTCCGAGCGAGTTGGTCTAAAGATGAACATGGCTAAGACGAAGATCATGTCAAATACCCATGTAGCACCAACTCCCGTTACAATCGGAGACTTTACACTCGAAATTGTGGACGATTATATATACTTAGGACATACTGTCCAGTTAGGTAGATCCAACTTCGAGAAAGAGGTTAATCGACGAATCGGACTCGGTTGGGCAGCGTTCGGGAAGCTACGGCACATCTTTTTGTCCAATATTCCGCAGTGTCTCAAGATGAAAGTCTTTGACCAGTGTGTGTTGCCAGTGATGACATATGGTACTGAAACGTGGTCGCTTACAATGGGCCTCATAAGAAAGCTCAAAGTCACCCAAAGGGCAATGGAGAGGGCTATGGTTGGAGTCTCTCTGCGTGATCGCATCAGAAATGAGGCCATCCGCAGCAGAACCAAAGTAACCGATATAGCCCTCCGAATCGCTAAACTAAAGTGGCAGTGGGCGGGGCACATTGCTCGTAGAACCGATGGCCGTTGGGGCGGAAAGGTTCTCGAGTGGCGACCACGAACCGGAAGGCGCAGCGTGGGTGGACCCCCTGCAAGGTGGACTGATGACCTGGTGAAGGTCGCGGGAGTCCGCTGGATGCGGGTGGCGCAGGACCGGTCATTGTAGCACTCTTTGGGGGAGGCCTATGTCCAGCAGTGGACGTCTTTCGGCTGATATGATGATGATGATGATGATGAAACAATATAGGATAGTGTTTATCTCGAAAATCAACCCTCTAGGGGGTGAAACGGGGGTTGAAAGTTTGTATGGGAAATTAATAACCGTTGAACCTATTTAGATGATTTGGTATGGAGATATTTTGCGTTCTGGGGAAGGATATATAATAGTTGTTATCCCAGAAGTCATTCCTTAAGCGGGTAAAAAGGAGGGTGGATTACTAATTCCATGCAAATGAAGTCGCGGGGAAAAGCTTCTATTCAAGAGTAGAAATCTGTATTAATCATAATCTCTCAGTAGTACGTCGTTGATGGCGTAACAATTAAACAATTATTGCAATAATTTCTTTAAAATAAAAAATGAGGGAACCGCCGTCTTCAAAACGTGGTAAACCGAAACCTCCAGAATGTAACGAATACTTTTCCGAAAACCGCTTCTAAATCAGTTCAGCGAAACGCAAGATGATCGCGGACAAACATACATTCCTACATACAAACATACTCGTATGAGTCTAACTGAGAACCTCCTTTTTTAGTAATTTTAGTACGCGGTTGAAGCCGCGGGACAAAGCTAGTACTGTATATAAATTGTGCCAAAATGGTCAAATGGGATAACTTTAGACAGGTGGGGTATGACAAAAGTTTTTGTTTTTAATAAAACTACTGTAAGTAGGTACTTAGTTAAAGGAATGACTAATTGTTCCATATACAAAGATAGGCTTCACAGTAATTGCCAATGCAGAAATCTTGAAATGGGCTTAAATTCGTCTTAAGGTTCCCCTCGAGCCGCATTTTACCCCATTTGACGGTAATATTTGTGCATTATATTTGTACTGGGCCCGATTCGATATGCCAAACTGCGAGAAGTGGCTCTCACACTTGTGTCCCTAGGTGATAGAGTGAAATCCATCTGTCCACACGTGTTCACACCTAACTGTCAATCTGTCAGTAGGTCTCGTTAGAGCGTTTTGTCTATGGCTATGGCCACCATTTTAGATGTCACTCTTGAGTGATTCCACCCCAAATTTCAACTGTCACAAAAGTGTGATCTCATAGTTGTCTCCCTAGCTACTGTCAGTTATGCCATGTCGAAATGAGGCCCTGTTTTGGCAACTATTTTTTATAAAATGTGTTTGGCTACCTATGTTTGAGCCGTTCACTATGTGATGCATTTTATGGACAAATATGGGGTATGGGGGTTAAACCATAAATTTTTTCTGCTCCTCTTTTAAGTTCTATGGCGCCACACTCTACCGCTGCTATGATTTTGAAGTACATTTTTAGCGCATTTACTGTACTATCTGCTAACAATAAAAAAAGAACAGATCAACGACCTCATTTTTGAGAAAAATATGAAAAGTAAAAATATTTTTTTTGAAACAATTTTTCGTTTTACAATTAATTTTCGAGTGATTGTAGGAACTTTTCTGAAACATTTTTTCCCGAAATTTATGTCCTAGTTTAAACACCTCCGCTGAAAGACACCTCCTTTGCACATGTGCGACGGACATTTTGACAAATAATGGTAATTTACCAAAGGCGGTAGAGTGTGGTGCCATAGAAATTTAAAGGGTCGCAGTTTAAAAATGGTTGAGAAAAAAATGATGGTATAGGGGTTGTATTGTCGATAAAATGCATTATAATATACGTGGTTAACGGCTCCAACATAGGTGTACAAACACATTGTATCTAATACTTTGGTATTTTCATAGAGAAAGGAACATATTTTTATTACAAGTTGACTTGGAGTAGGTACAAAACTTGAAGCCGTAAATTGCTAAGTATCGATTGGCCGAGACAGTAAAGGGCACTGCACCGAGATTGTTCCATGTTACCTATTAATGGGAATAGTAGTCTCAGTTCTGTTCGAGTAGTTACTTAGTTCGAGTGGAGTTAAGGCGCCAGTTACTATTAAAATTGGATGGAATGAAATCGCAAATTTACTAAAATATCGCAGAATTTACTAAAATATCGCAGAATGATTCATGAGGTGCACACCCCTATACATATAATCCTCATATAACCCCACCATAAGCTTTTTTTTGTTTAAGGGGAGTCCAACCTACCTACCTATGAAAGATAATCTGTTATTCCCAAAAAGGTAACGGTGAAGCTTATTTTCTTTGTGTAGTAGTATAAGTCGGTGGTGCACACGACAACAAAGCGCATTATACCTAGGTCATGTCTTGAAAGGTGGGACAGTAGTACCTATATTGGCGCAAGAGGGCATGTTATGAGAAATTAATATGTTTTACCATCATCTTTCATTCTCGGAAGCTCTTGTAGTTTTGGTCAGTTGTGGGTTGCTAATACTCTTACTAAAGTCCTTAACAATAAAAAGGAACGAAAAAGTAATAAGAAACTACCTAAATCTCTACTTAACCCATAAAGAAACAATCATACTAATTCCATTTAACAATCATTGAATGAAATTGAAATGAAGAGTGAAGATAGTTTCCTTGCTCGTTTACTCACTGCAGTGACCTGATTGTACACTGAAAACTCTCTGAGTATAAATTATATCCAATAAAACTATTATTTAGTATTTACTTACTTTCGTTATCATTTTAGTCAGTGATATACCTACTTAGAGAAATATTCGCCTGCCGTCTGACTTTTGATTATGGTCGATTGAATTCCACTATATATTTCAATTCAAGCCTCAAGCTTCAAGCCTCCTTGGCTCTATTTTGTGTTATTCCTGCTGGGGAAAAAACAAAAAAAGAGACTAAAAGGTTACCAGGTTACCATTAAACCATGCGTCGTTGAAGAGTTCCATTCTGATCATCATCAGCAGTTCCACATCATCAAATGTCACTCTTTTGAATGAAAATGCTTGATTTCTTGATCAAAATACAAAAATCACTATATATATGCCTTTAAGATTTGAGGAGTTTCCTCGATTCTCATGGATCCCATCATCAGAACTTGAGCTTGACGAAAGTTTGTCCTGATAATATAACTTACTTAGCAAACACAGCGAAGAAAACAAATCGCTAAACGTGAACTATGCGTCGTTGAAGAGTTCCGTTGTGGTCATCATCAGCAGTTCCACTTCGTCAATGTATAAAAAAACTTAAATACAATATTCATTTATTGCGCTATCGTACACAAACATGACAATTTATATAGTAGAGCACGATTTATTCATATTTTATACAATTTATTTTATATTATATTATTTTATATTTTATATATAAAAATCGCTATATGTATGCCTTTAAGATTTGAGGAGTTCCCTCGATTCCTCGTGGATCCCATCATCAGAACTGCGTTTTGACAAAAATGGGACCAATCTGTATATATACATATACTTACAATCAAAAAAAGAATTTTTAAAATCGGTTCAGACATGACGGGGTTATGGAGTAACAAAAAAAACTTACAACCCGAATTGAGAACCTCTTCTTTTGAAATCTTGAAGTCGGTAAAAATGGACTGAGCAGCATATTTCGGACATATATATATATATATATATGTCCGAAATATATATAAATATATATATATATATATATACGATTAGTTAAAACTAATTGAAAGGAAGATTGAAGGGAAAAGAGGACGTGTTAGAAGGAGAATATCATGGACAAGGAACGTAATAGACTGGTTAGACGTGGATAGTACAGATAAACTTTACTAATTCGCATGACTTTAGATAGACATAAAGTCGCCAACCTCCGGGATGGAAAAGGCACTTGAATAACAAGAATGGAGCAATGGTGGTTTCTGAAACCACCTAAAGTACTTCGCGAACTTATTTTGTTTAGAATAACCCTTTGTTGCCTTTATTTTTCATAGGTAATTTAATTAGTAATTAATAATTACACAAACTTACATTTAATTACAAACACTTGGTGGTTCCTATAAAAAAAATCGACCCCCTATCACTTTAGATTAAGAAGCTCTGACTTAGTCCTGGCTACACAAATTATTCCTTACGTATTTTTATTTAAAAAAAACAGTAGGTAAGATTGTCTTATCGGACAGCTAGCTAAAGCTAAAGTTTGATGTAATATACATATCTTGTATTTACATAAGCGTTTGATTGGTTGACAAGCCATTTGTCTAAGTGGCTTCCCTTCGTGGGCAAGCGTAGAATGCTCGCGTGCAAGAAAATCCAGCTCGATAAATCTGTCTCTAAAGTAGAGCCACATTAGTGGACTCCGTGGATACAGGCAGCTGTGGCAACCTTCCAATAACACCTTACCCCTCATTAGAATTTTCAAAGCGACCTTACTATTACTACGAGTACATAAAATGTTTATTTACTATGAGTCGGTTATATGGAATAATTATTTAAAATGTTATTTAATAGGATTCCACACACTAATTGTTGATTTTTGACGAGTTTTGAGGATATCCCTCTTTATGTATAAATTATTATAAAAGGTAGGTGCACGTGTGGGATGAACGTCTATTGCATGTTCAATATTCGATTTTAATTTACCTAGAAAAGCCTAATTAAAAAAAACCGCCTAACAGCTTGTCGGGCCATGCTCAATGTAGGGTTCCGTAGTTGCTGGCCCGTCACAATACACCTAGTCAAAAGATCGGATAGGATATTTAGCAGCACTTTTACTATAAAATTAAAACTTTTTGTGACAACTCAATAATAGCTTAACCGATTTTATTCAATATAGTTTTTGTTGAAAGTACATATTAGGCCCCTCTTTTATGAAATTTTCCGTATTTTTTCTTACGGTTCAGAAGTTAGAGAGGGGTTGTTTTCGGAAATAATGGCTCCCAAAGTTCAAAACAATGTGGGGGGCAATGAGTATTATATTAAAAACCGGACAAGTGCGAGTTCGACTCGCGTGCAGAGAGTTCCGTACGTTAATTATACCAATAGCGGTCACGTTTCTAACAAGTAAGTAAGTATGAAAGTGACGCATGACGTGATAGGTGATAAAATGGCAACCATGATATATGTACGTTCTGATG
This sequence comes from Pammene aurita, assembly GCA_947086415.1. Taxonomy (NCBI): domain Eukaryota; kingdom Metazoa; phylum Arthropoda; class Insecta; order Lepidoptera; family Tortricidae; genus Pammene; species Pammene aurita. The sequence goes on from OX352291.1 coordinate 36,733,740, forward strand.
TATTCGACAGTAATTTTCGGAAGAAATTTTGGTGATTTATATAAGGTTAATAATGTTCGCCAAATGCTTTGAACGTGAGTCATTCACAATGCCCACCCCCTAATTTTGGTTGAGCTATTATCTAGAGCATTGACGAATTGATGATTGATGATGATGATCTTACTAGAGTCTGTCCGGAAAGAGAAGTGTCGTGGTTTATATGGGAACTCATACATTCTACGACACTTCTCTTTCCGGATAGGCTATATACCAACCTTACAGCCAACCAACCGGAGTGACCATGTCTGTCATCCATACTAATATTATAAATGGGAAAGTGTATGTGAGTGTTTGTTTGTCCGTCTTTCACGGCAAAACGGGGCGACGAATTGACGTGATTTTTTAAGTGGAGATAGTTGAAGGGATGGAGAGTGACATAGGCTTCTTTTTGTCTCTTTATAACCCCCCACTTCCCTAAAATGGGGGGTGGAAGTTTGTATGGAGCATTCCGCAATTTTCAAGGTAGAAAGCTAAAAATTGGTATGCGGACTATTTGTATGCGGTTTATTCTGTTCCGATTTCTCTTCTGTGTTTTAAATCAGGAAAAGGGAACCGTGTTACCCCGAATTTAATGCGAGCGAAGCCGCGGGCAAAAGCTAGTTTTCTATAAAAAAAAAGTCTGCCGATTTTTGCGGGAGAGGGGAACGTCAAATGTATGGATATTCGTACGTAACGTACAAATAAATAAATATTATAGGACAATCTTACACAAACCGACCTAGTCCCACAGTAAGCTCAATAAAGCTTGTGTTGTGGATACTATACTCTATATCTTTAGGTATTTAAATAATAGTAAATAAGCCTCAAATGGCTCCTTAAGCCAGTTGAGGGTAGATGAAAACATTACACGATCAAATAATATTGGTTAAAGCCAGGTCGTTAAGTGACAGATCCAGGCAGTTTTGTATTTGATTGGTTAACCAATAAAAGTTATAACTACCCGAAAATGTAAAAATTGTTTGTTTACTTTTATTTAAATACCTAAAGACATAGAGTATAGACGACGATATATATAATAGATAGATATTGATAAATACTTAAATACATAGAAAACATCCATAACTCAGGTACAAATATCTGTGATAAACACACAAATAAATGCCCTTACCAGGATTCGAACCCGGGACCTCCTGTTTCGTAGGCAGTGTCACTACCGACTGGGCTAGGAGGCCGTTTAAATAGCGGCGTCAGATAGACGTCAGTCCGTACATGTGTATGACCACTGGTCATATGTTTTCGGCAGAGGGGAACGCCTGTCAATGGCGACTCCGGTTGATTGAATTCTCTTAAAAATCACAGACATGGCTACTCCATCCGGGTTGAATTCTAAAGCTTACCAAAGTTGAACTTTATTAAATAAATAAATATTATGTGTCACAATCTTACACAAATCGACCGACCAAAACAGTCGTTCATAGGTGACTAGTAAAAAGTATTAACTCGCACTCGTTACAAAACGAACACAGATTTACATTTTGATTGTCTGATAACGTCATTACGTCCTTAGTCAAAACAAGACACGGTCCCCTATTTAACCCTCTCTTTCGGCCTCACTTTGTGACCGAAGAATATACACCAGTTAAAAATGATAACTTCATGGCGTTGATTTGAAGGCCTGTTCGAAATATGAAATTATGTTCCATAGAATTAATGATAATAGAAACCCATGCAGACACAAAATACCAGGAAAAATGTGGCAGGACATTTTCAGTTTCACCTATTTACAAAACCTATTGATTTTGTTGCCATTAAGTGACTAGCATAACCTGACCTGACCATCTATCTCCCAAATTTAATAAAAAGCGATCGTACAGTAGGTATTATTTTCCTTCTTTCTCCCCTGACCTGCGAAACCTAGTAGAAGTTTTTCGGCCTTCCTTTAAACACACACTGACACATACACTAACACATGTAACTAACAATTCTTATGGGCTCCCGGGCCTGAAATAAACGTATATTTAATTTAATTTAATATTATGTATGCCTCTATGTGGATTAGGTAATTAGTTTTAATAAAACTTTTGACCCAACAGTATCTACTGTGTGTATTATTTCGATGAATCAGATGAGTAGTCAGTGACAGTGAAAACCAATATACGAATTGGTCTCTTCCATCCGCACTAAATAAATATGTATCAAATGACTTTGACTTTCTACGACCTTCTTGCTCTTTAACTTGATCTCATAATAGTAGTTTATGTAACTGTTACGTAATAAGGGTCCTTAAAACATGAGTGTGGTTTTATGAAATGAGCCGTAGGCGAATTTCATAATAAGATCACACGAGTGTTTTAAGGCCTAATTACGTACAACTTTGCATACACTGCTTTATCTACACTCATATTATTTATTATAAATGCCGTAATCGGAAATCATAGAATGGCCGCCATTGCACCGCCGCGGCCATCTCGATTGTGTCGGCGTGGCCAACTCGATTGTGTCGGGGCTCGCGCGGGACCAATCGAGTTGGCCATGGCGGTAACATTATGTTATCAAATTCGATGTTCCAAATTTGAAACTCAGTGCTTAACAATATTTGAGCATGCAAAGTTAAAATTACGTTACTGCCGCAGATAAGAAACTTATCATAGTTAAATCGTTTGTTGTAATGCTTGTCATTGTCTACGGTTTTTGAACGCATTTTAGAGTACTTACAGTATGAGTGTAGATAAAAACAATAAAACGACAGTCAAGTATGGAGTTCTTTTTTCAAATTGGTTTCAAAAAACTTCGAAATTAATCTGATACTTGCTGCTTGCTGCGGTTGACTTTGTTTGGGTTGGAAGGCTTGTTCGATGTTTAAACGTATAGTCGTACGAGTGAAGTATAATTTGGTATGTACTATTTTTCTCTTATGCTTTTAATATACTAGTGGCTCTGTGAGCTGTAGACCTCGCGAGCATAGCTAAAACTGAGTTAATTCGGGGTCGATAGAAATTTAAAATAATGTAAATAAGCAAACTCATTTATCTTCATCGATTCGCATTCACGCACTTTTAAATAATAACCATGGTTTCATTCTTACGATTTATACATAAACTTGTTATTTCAATTCATTTTAGTAAAATAAATGTCAATTACTTATGCTGCTGCCACTGACAAGGCCACGCACGGGGGCTTGCAGCACCGCATTATCGTGTAGCCCTACCCCTTCCCTGCTTCGAGGAACAAAGGAAATCTAGGAGACTTATCATACTAACCGGATTTTTTATTATTTAAAAAATAAAATAAAAAATCAACGCCACTTTTTTTGAATTGCAGCATTGGCATTTCGTATTCCCCCATTCAAAACGTGGCACCGACCCCCAAGCCCCCCTTTAACCCTTAGTACATCGTTAAATTTATATATACTATTTTTTTCCCGTCCTAAACATTCAACCTAACCATTTTTGGTAAGAAAAAAGAAAGTTCAGCGTGTTTTTTCTTAGTGCGGAGGGCTCTGTCCCCCGAGCCCTCCTTTCAGGCATTTCACGTAGTTAACTTTATAAATACCCTTTTTTTCTCCCGTTTTAAATATTCAACTTGATCATTTTTGCTATGAATAAAAATCGTTCAGTGTGTTTTTTCTTTGTGCGGGGCTCCGTCCACCGAGCCCCCCTTTCACGCTTGTTACATCGTAAACTTTATAAATACTGTTTTTTCTCCCGTCTTAAAAATTCAACTTTATCATTTTTAGTTTGCAAAAAAATCGTTCAGTGTGTTTTTTCATAGTGCGGGGGGGCTCCAACCCCCACTCCTTTAAACCTTATTACGTCGTTAACATTATAAATACTCTTTTTTATCCCGTCTTAAATATTTAACCTTATAATTTTTGGTATGAATAATAAAAGTAAAAAGGAGGCTCTGCCCCCCGAGACTCCTTTTAACCCTTATCGCGTCTTTAACGTTATAAATGCTCAACTATATGAATAGATATCTTTTTGTGTGTTCTTTCTTTGTAAGTGGGGCTCCGCCCCCGAGCTCCGGGTTCCACGCATATCTATCCTTCTCCTGTCTTATCATCATAAATTTTTTTGTATAAAAAATAAATCGGTCAGTGTCATTTTTCTTTGTGCAGTGGTCCCGTCCTTCGAGCCCCCGTTCCACGCATTTCACGTGGTTAACTTTATAAATACTCTTTTTTCTTCCGTCTTAAATATTCAACCTAAACATTAAATTTTTGGTATGAAAAAAAAACGTTCAGTGTCTTTTTTATTGGTGTGGGGGGCTCCACCTCCCGAGTCCCCCTTTAACCCTGATTACGTCTTTAACTTTATAAATACTCTTTTTTCTCCTTCTAAATATTCAACCTCATAAATTTTGGTATGAATATTAAAAGTTCAGTGTGCCTTTGCTTTGTGCGTGTTGCTTTGCTTTAACCCTTATTACGTGGTTTCCTTTATAAATACTCTTTTTTCTTCCGTCTTAAACATTCAACCTTACCATTTTGGTATGGAAAAACAATTGTTCAGTGTGTTTTTTTCTTAGTGCGGGGGGCTCCACCTCCCGAGCCCCTCTTTCATCCTTATTACGGTGTTAACTTTATAATGACTCTTTTTTCTCGCGTCTTAAATATTGAACCTTATCATTTTTGGTATGAATAATAATCGTTCAGTGTACTTTTGGTTTGTGCGGGGGCTCCAACTCCCAAGCCCCTCCTTTAAACCTTATTACGTCGTTAACTTTATAAATACTCTTTTTTCTTCAATCTTAAATATTCAACCTTAGAATTTGTCACTTGAACTCGGTATATAGAAATAACGTCAACTGCTACAACTTGGCCTACGATGCACAACTTTTCCTGGTTTGAAAAACATGGTTTTCTTCACCATACAGCTATATATATCTTATTCCTGAGATGGTGAGCAAATTAGGTGGCAAATCTAAATTGTGGTGGCAGAAAATATAGTTGCCCTTTATTTAATGTTGTTTCCTTCACTTTTTTTGGGAAATTTTTGATGATATCGACTCAAAATCTTTCGATTCCAGTAGGATACAAAATGTCTCCCTTTTTTATATATTTTTCATTAGTTCCATTCTTTTATCGTCATAATAAGTAACAGTCATTAAAAAGCTCGTGATTCTGAGTCAAAATCACCTAAAAAGTACCCAAATAAAAAAAAAGTGGAATATCCAACTTTAAATAAAATATTATATCTCCTTGGCCCATAAATTTTATTTCTCATTGGCTAAAAATTGCTTGAAAAATTAAAAATTGTTTAGGATACTTTTTATAAAACGGAGAAAATAAAATTAGGAATTACAAAAAACACTCTTAGCATTATTTTTACTATAGCGCCCTCTATTGGCTATTCGAGATTAACAGGAACACCCTGCGCCATTAAGGTTTTGAGTCAACTAATGTAGATGGCCCTATTAATAATTACGAAATTTAAACTAAACAAATACAAAAAGAATGTCATATGTGAGGGATCGACCCTGAGATGTCCTGTGTAGATAGGTACCGTTAATGAACTGCACCACGTAAGGCTTTAATTGTTGGGTCAAATTAGGCTACGTATTCGAAATACGATTTTTGCGATCGGACATACTATTTTTGCGAACTCACCTGTCATTAACTCAGCGAATTCACAAAGGTCTTAAGCGCTATAGATCATCAAGGCGCTTAAGTTCTTTCAACCTTAGCGAATTGAAAATGGTCTTAAGCGTTATGGATCTTAATGGCGCTTAAGGCCTTTATGCCGTTTCAACCATTTTGAAAAATTTCCAAAAAACGCCACGTCTGAAAAATTTTACGTAAGTAAAGAATCCGCTCACAAAATCTCACGGGAATCCGTTAAGAAATGCGACCTGTAGAGGAGAACATCCGGACATATGAAAGCATTTCGGCCCAAGCTGAAACGGAGACCTTCGCTAACGCTCGGTCAATTAATCATAGGAAATTACCATTGTAAATTGACTGTAGGTACATACTGAGTCCTATAGTAACCTAAGATCAGTTCGTGGTCTGAAAACTGTTAAAGATAGGTCTACCAAATAATTATGCCGTCATCTCCAGGGTCTGTTTAGTGGACTATTCAGTTCTCAGTTTCTAGTTGGCTATAGTTTCTGAAGAAAAGGCGGGGAGAGAACCGTAATTTTAGCATGAAAAACTGCATATTCAAATGAGTTCATTAACGAAACTACTGCTTGTAAAATGAAGTCAAAATCAGTGTGCTGTCCTAATTTTTTGCAAGCTTTCTATTGGTACCCCACATGTATCTTACAAATAAAAAATAAAATTCTCTTTCTCCCTTAATCCCCCAAAACTTCCTCCTAAAATTAAACATATAAGCAGTTAAGGCCTCAGTACCTTGTTACAGCCCACATTTTCTATACCTTTTCCAAATTTCAGCTTTCTACATCAAATTGTTTCCGAGAAAGTCGCGTTTTACCAATTTCGACTACCGAAGTGTTTCCATAAGTGTTTCGTTAACCAATTCTATGTTATTTTTAATACAATAGAGTTCTTATAGGTTTTCCTGTAATCTATAGGCAAAGAGCTATCTATATATTGTATTTTTTTCAAAATTTTCGGCCTTGTAGGTTCGGAGATAACGGGGGGGGGGGGGATGGTAAACTTTCGACAATTTTCTTAAATAACATTAAAAAAATACATTTAAGATGCTCTTAATAAGCCCTTTCATTTTGATATGTAACACAATATAGTTAGCAATACTTTTTTTTTTAATTTCCTCATTTACCCCCAAAAGTGGCCCTCATGTTTAAAATTTATTAATTTTAGTTATACGTCCGTCTTTGGGTCAACAACTTACATATGTGTACTAAATTTCGACTCAATCGGGCTAGTAATTTCGGAGTAAATTGGCTGTGACAGAGGGACGGACAGACAAGCGAGTGATCCTATAAGGATTCCGTTTTTTCCTTTTGAGGTACGGAACCCTAAAAAAACCCCAACACAATAGGGCTGAAGCGAAAATAAAAAAAATACTTCCACTTTATGTGCTATGTACGGGAGGTACCCCAAAAAAAGTTTTTATTCTACCTACCGTTTCGTTGGCGTTATTAATACACGTACCTACTTACACCAAATTTTAGCTTTCTAGTACCTACTAACGACCACTAAGCAAAGCCGCGAACAGATAGACACATGGACGGACATGGCGAAACTATAACGGTAGTTCACTAAGGAACTCTAAAAAAGCGGCCAAGTGCGTGTCGGACCATGAATAATGAAGGGTTCCGTACCTGCTATCGAAAAAAATAATACGAGTATTGCAAGGTCGTATCTGCCTATGCACGTAGTTTTTTGGAGATATCTAAAAAACTTCTTAACCGATAATGTTCAAAATATTTTTGCTAAAAGAATATTCAAAGACGTATCTTTTAGATTTTTTTCATAATTTTTGTACTTACAGTTCAAAAGTTACAGGGGGGGGGGGGCACAACTTCTTGACTTTAGGAGTTATTATTTCTGAAAATATTCACTTAATCAAAAAATATTTAAAGACCCCTCAATGTTATTTTTAAAACCCTATGGATTGATGTGCTTCATGTTGATATGTGGTAGTTTTTTTTTTTACAATTACATGTATGGAGTGCCCCTCTAAAATATATTTTTTCAGCAATTTCAGTACAAAACTAAGTAGCGGCACACAAAATACACCTTATGTTAACATTTGATAAAGACACGTCTCACAGTTTCCGAGTAAAATGGCTGTGACAGACGGACGGACGGACGGACAGACGGACATTTCGAAAATATAAGGGTTCCGTTTTTGCCATTTTGGCTACGGAACCCTAAAAAGATGTAATGATTCTCGTTATGTTCGGAAAACCACTTTTTTGTTATTAGGACGTTTGTACGAAATATTTATATCATATACACAAATATGTGAATAACCTTAATAATAAATGGAAACTACTCTTGCATGTTTCAGACGTAATTTTGTAATTTATTTTGGTATTTTACTTTTACAAAAACATTTTAAAATAGTATATGAGATAATATATTAAACAAATGGAAACTGAGGGATATAAATCGATAGCGATTCGAACTGGGATCCTCAGGATAGCCAAGTGTATGTTTCAACTTACTCAAAATATACTTACTTGGAAAGCGAAAAAAATTAAATCAGTTTTCGGTCAGGCATAGTATATTCAATCATCAATTTTGGCAATTTTTCTTTTATGTTTAGCGGTTATTTTACAAAAATCTAAATAAATTGCCTACTTACAGCGGTATCTACATATTCTAATACACATTGATGTCAGAGCCAATCATTAAACCTAATCTGAAACTGGCTATATAAAAACAAAACATTTACACAATTCTACTAAAGCGAAGAGCGGTAGGATATGTAGGCACAGACAATACTTCCAAAGATGATACTACATCTTTATTTACGAAACATTAAATACCTGAAGCACTTATGTATGTAGGTACAAATTGTCGTTGTAGTTCAAATCATCTATACAAAATAGAATTTAAAAAATAACATTATAAGCTACCACACATATCAACATGTTGACTATGATCACAGCTGATGTGGGTGTTATCATGGGTCATGATATTTACTTTAACAAACAATAAGTAAATGACACCTAAGGCGGCTTTCACACTGGCGCTGCGTCCCGCTCCAGTGAACGAGAAAGCGCTATACACACGCAGAGCGCTATCTCGCTCACACACCGTAACCGCATGCGGAAACCGCATCAGTGTGATAACCGCCTAAAAATATCGTTTGTGATTAACCTTAATAAAATAAATTAAAAGGAAATTTCGATAATTAACTTATAGTTCGTACATCTGACCTAGTTGAATAGTTCTGGACAATATATTTTGGTACCTTTTATAGAAACATAATTAAAATATAAAGAGAGAAATATATTTTTGCTTTCCAGAAAAACAGAAAACAAAAAAGATATAAGTAGAATAAGTATGGAACAAGGTCATATTTAAAATAAATCATGTACATATTTTTCTTCTTACTATTTCCTTTTTTACTTTTATGAAATTTTCGTTACAATGTAGTTTTTGATCTTGGATAATTCTATAGTCTTTTAGTTTCAAACTTTGTCATACTTCCTTTTACTTTGTCTTGAGATTTTTCACCCTGGACTACTATTTCAATCTGCATAATTTATACCTATCAGATAATTGCCCAACTGCAGAGTTATTTTTAACCAACTAACATTTTCAAAAGGACGTGGTTCTCAATTCGGCTGTAACTATGATATTTTGTTTAGTAAAGTTTTTTTTCTGTAGCTTTAGTAGTAAATTCATAAGAGTTTCAGTTACTTAGTAAAACATACTTTGGTGAAAGAAAATCTACAAAATATTTCTATTTATTCTGTGTCTTTTACAATTGTGTCCTTTCCGGGTATCTATCTACAGAAGTTAAAACAATATTTGAGCATATTATCTCATATCATATCAACTTCTTCTTTGGCACATTCTGCATAACATAAAGACTAGACTAGAAGATACATCTTTATTTTATAAATATCATAAGTTGTGTGCTACTCCCGTTCCTTGCCAGTGGTTGATAGGTTTATATGTTTTGTTTTGCTCAGTTGAGCCGTGATAATATATCAGACAAGCAGAGTGACAGATTGAGTAAAATTCGTACACATTCGTATTATGGAAAGATTAGACTGTCATATATTAGCAGTTGGGCATTTTACATAATTAATTTGTAGTTTGACGCAATCTACTTTACTGATTTCTTTTAGACATTTTTGGATAGTTTTATTGGGGTGAAGAACTAGTTTTTTTAGTTTTTATATCGGACGGTGGAATACACAGGTAACGACTATCGCAGAGTTAGAGCATACTCTATTCATAAGAATTGAGAACTGAAAATACTGAAATACAACACGCATTTATTTACTACAACTGTTAATGATGTTTTTGTTGAGGAACTTAGATGAACAGTTGTGCTTTTGTAAATTATATGTGTTCGGTTTTTTTTACAAATGGTAGGTATAAGCGACCTGTCACTACTGTTGTAGATTGCATGCCCATAGTTAGTTATTATGTAAATTTAGTATTTATGTTTCGGAAAAATAAACGACACAATAGTCTGAATCACCTTATTGAACATATGCGTCCATTTATAGGTGCACATACTGCACATCGTACCTTTTATACTTATTTATCGTATGGTATATTTAACAGATGAGAGATCTGTAATAATGAATATGATAATACTGTAACAGAAGCTTAAAGTTTGACGAAATATAATACATATAATCGGTACTTATTGTCTGTTCAGCTTGTGAAAAGAGAAAAAGTTATTAACTGTTCATTAAATAATTTTAATGCTAAATATTATTCAAACGAATCATCAAGACAGTTCATAATTTCGTAAAGTGCTTATCAGGTACATTAAATAAAAAGGAATTAATATGTAAATAATACTACTTCTTCTAGCACATGCTGTGTTTTCTTCGTCTCCAAGTCCTATAAAAAATAATATAATCAATGATTACTTACAATACGACAATATTTCTACTAATGGGGATTCTTAACTACAAAATATGAATTACTATTATTACCTATTCGAATATAAATACGTTACTAGGACTTCCTAGTAACATGTCGATCATTTGAAGACCCGGATATAAAGGCCTGTGATTGAAGAAGATACAAATATGATGATAATAATAATTAACTAACGCCGTGTGGTGCCGGCTTAGAATTGCTCCACCCCAACTCTTCCCGTGGGTGTCGTAAGAGGCGACTAAGGGACATACCAGGGGGCGGGCAGCAGCGCCCCTGCAGAACAATCCTACCACCAAACTGCGATCCCCAACCCGCATGCCCAGCGTGGGGATTATGGGCATTACCCCTTGATGACAAGTTTAGCCAAGAAATGGCCCCCAGTTCCCGGCCGCCTCGCTATTCCTGGCCATGGTAGCGGCCACGGTAACGGCGGGGCAGGGGGTGCTAGGAATCCCCGGGCTACAACAGGCTACCACACACTTTCTAAATTGACCCTGGCAACGTTTAACGGACGCACTCTGAGGCTTGACCATCATCTAGCGCAGTTGGAAGTGGAGTTAGAGAACATTAAATGGCATGTTCTTGGGTTATGTGAAGTCCGTAGAGCGGGGGAGGACACCGTAACCCTAGACTCGGGCCATCTTCTCTACTTTCGCGAGGGTGATAAAACATCCCAGGGTGGCCTAGGTTTTCTCGTCAATAAGGCTCTCTCTAACAACGTTCAAGAAATCTCCAGTGTGTCGACCAGGGTAGCGTACCTGATCCTTCGGCTTTCCAAGCGGTATAGCATGAAGGTAGTTCAGGTTTACGCACCGACCTCGGCACACTCGGATGATGAAGTGGAGGATATGTATAAAGACATCCAAAGCCTTGCACAACACCACAAAGGCTCACTTCAACGTTGTTATGGGGGACTTTAACGGCAAGGTGGGAATCCAGACTGGCAACGAATCCCGAATAGGCCCGCATGGTTATGGAGTTAGGAATCACAGGGGGCAAATGCTCGTCAACTTTCTTGAGTAAGAGGAGCTGTTCTAAATGAACTCCTTCTTTAAGAAACAGCCTCAAAGGAAGTGCACATGGCAGAGCTCCGACACTGTAACAAAAAATGAGATCGACTTCATCTTGACGGATAGCAAGCACATATTCAGAAAAGTCTCAGTGATCAACAGGTTCAATACCGGATCTGATCACCGACTGCTCCGAGGCTCTCTGAATATCAACTTGAAGCTTGAAAGAAACCGTCTGATGAAGTCCACGCTCCGGCCTAACCAAATCCAAATCATCGCGGGCACCGAGAAGTTTCAGCAGCTTCTCGGGAATAGATTTGTTGCCTTGGAACCCACTGATGACGCTGACGAGACCCTACATAATCTGGTCGAAACGCTGAGGGACGAGGGTATCAAGTTCTGCAGAAAACAGCGTACTGGCAAAAAGTCCAAACTCTCGCATGAGACTCTGGGGCTGATGACAAGAAGACGGGAGACCACCCAAGCGACTTCGTTAGAGATGTCAGACCTGAACAAGCGAATTGCGAAGATGGTACGGCGCGACCTTCGGAGCTCCAACACACGCTTCATTGAAGAGGCGATAGAGCGAAACCGAGGGTCCAAAGTATTCACTCAGCAGCTTAGCAGGAGCCACCTGACGAAGCTTAAAACGCACGACGGGAGGACCGTATTGTCGAAGCCGGTGATCTCCGCCGAGATAGAGGATTTTTATGGCCAGCTGTACTCTGCACACGCCCCCCACTCTCAACGAGATGACCATGATTCCAGAGCCACCCTGACACGCCACTATACCGACGAACTGCCGGACATCAGTCAAGACGAGATCGTGTTAGCTCTGAGGCAGCTTAAAAATGGCCACATTGATCCGGGACCGGTCGTCGTACATGGCCACCTTCTTGAAATTGTTTCTGAGTACACCTACCTTGGGCAGATCCTGCAGTTAGGTAAAAACAATTTTGAGAAGGAGGCCAAAAGGAGGATCCAGCTAGGGTGGGCAGCATTTGGAAAACTACGCCGAGTCTTCTCGTCATCCATACCGCAATGCTTGAAAACGAAAGTTTTCAATCAGTGCATCCTACCCGTAATGACCTACGGAGCTGAGACGTGGACACTCACGGTAAGGCTGGTCCACCAGTTCAAAGTCGCTCAGCGAGCTATGGAAAGAGCTATGCTCGGAGTTTCTCTGAAGGATAGGATTCGTAACGAATACATCCGACAGAGAACCAAAGTTATCGACATAGCTCAAAGAATTAGCAAGCTGAAGTGGCAGTGGGCCGGCCATATCTCGCGAAGAACCGACAACCGCTGGGGTAAACGTGTTCTTGAGTGGAGACCGCGTCTCGGCAAACGTAGTGTAGGACGCCCTCTGGCCAGGTGGGATGACGATCTGCGAAAGACTGCAGGCAGATGCTGGATGCGGCAAGCTGAGGACAGGGCGCTATGGCGCTCATTAGGGGAGGCCTATGTCCAGCAGTGGACTAATATAGGCTGATGATGAATAATTAACAATGTTATATCGACGATAACCGACATGGGCTTATTACATGAATATTTTCATAATTTTAAAATATATCCTAGTAGGATCCTAAGTAGGATATATTTTAAAATCCTGGTCTTTAAATGATCGACATGATCCATTTAGTCGTTGGACAGAAAATTAAATTGAAAATGCCACAAATCGTTCGGCTGGTATTACATATCAAAGGCAATCTAGGCAAATCGAATTTAAAAAAAAAAACAAATGAGCATGTTTTTTTTAACCCAAGAATACAAAACCAAAAACATTAACTAATCAATCATCATTATCATCAATTCTCAACCTGCCAGACGTGGCACAATATTTAGTAGGTATGTTACTAAAAACTATGAAGATATTTACCAAAATTCAGTATTTGTTCACCGTAGACTTCTCCTTGAAAGTTTGAGCTCACTGCATCGTTGGCTACTGAATTTTCGTGACACCCTGTGTAATAAAACACATCCTATAAGTAATTAGAATCATAGTGACATAGTTATGCAAAAACGTTCCAACTCACAGCAACCTCATTGTAGGTTGGAACATTTTTGCATTACTACATCCATAGTTCAGTTCAGTTCAGTTTTTTCTAATTATTGGATTCTGTCCATTAGAACAATTATGCCAGTGTCAAGGTAGCGTGACAAGAATACAGTTAAGTGTAAAAAGTTTGCTCGTAGAGACATGTCATTGTTCGGTAGAGGCCTAGCTTTTTGTATGGTGATAGTTGCTCCCTAGAAACAACACAGGTAGCGGCCGTAACCTGGACAACCATTTGTTTAATCCAAACAGTGACTACACGTGTTTTGAGCATCGATTTATTATGTATTCTACTAGATGTGACATCTAGAACACATTTTGTGCGTCATGTTTGGCGGTTGACAGCTATGACTGAATCAAAGAGTAGTATAGACTTGTAGTGATTTTCACTACACCTTTTGGGACAAAAAAAATCTTAGGGATGTCATCTCCTGTTACTCAATGGTTTTGAGACTAATTCTTAGTTAGCTGCACACATGTTCGTTAGATCACCGCACAACTTAGAATATTGTACAGAACTACGAAAATGAACAAAAACTATTCCCAAGATATCTTCGCCATGTTGAGTTTCAATCGGAAGTCCCTTAGAATCATAATCATGTTAACAGAAATATTTTGATACGTACCTTTTTTCTTGAAGGTCTGGTTGTCTAAAACTGTTCTCGGCGTTGTAGAAAACGCCGACGGCGGCGCCGGTATTTCTATAATAATAACAAGTAGATACATTTATTGCGAAATTCCTGCGTAATATGTGCTAATTAACTGAAAAATTCCTTTACCATCTAGTTTAATAATGCCATCAGTCTCTCCAAGAGAATTTTTGGCGATGCACTTGTAGAACCCGAAGTCCTCCTTGGTAATATTTCTTATCTTGAGCATCATGAATTTGTTGTAGCCACTGTCCATAGGGAAAGCTTCGTACTTGCCACCTACAATTTCCATTTCTGTTTAAATGTAAAACCTCTGTATCTTACAATTACAATTAATTTGTTTATAATGCCTAGTTAATAGTTACATGCATTGATTTATCTACACACATATTGTAAGCTTTCTATGATGTGTTCAGAAACCGCATATAGATCAAGAGTAGGCCGTAGGCAACCCTACCTCATCGAGTAGCAGAATTCGGCTTATGTAGGGCAATGCATGGTAAAATATTATGTATTTTAGAACCAGGTAGTCTGAGCCCAAGTTGGAGCATTTTTTTACAATCAGCAAAATATGGGGTGTGTAATGATCGGTGTAAAAACTCTTTAATATATTTTTACATTATACATATAACAACATTTGACAACATTTTGATGTATTTAACACTTAATAGATATATTCGACAATATCTAGCACTTAAGACACATACATTCCGTATAACAAAGGGTAGATAGAACGGACATTCGGAATCGCAATTAAGTACCCAATATAATGTATGTATAACATAACATCTATAGCTATATTTGGCAATTTTCTACTCGATGAGGTAGATTTTATAATGATATTTTTGCTGACTGTACAAAATGCTTCAAGTTTAGCTCAGGCTACCAAGTACTAAAATACATGACTTTTCACCGTGCATTGCCCTATATAAGCCGAATTCTGCTACATACAGTAGCGTAGTAGATTGGGTTGCCTCCGGCCTACTCTTAATCTATTATAAACGGCATTGAATCTAGTTCGTTGCGCGTCAAAACGCGGATAAGTAGCGTCTCCGAAATATCATGTTCACTTATCTTGATCGTTTATTTTACACGAAAGTGGTGCGATAGTTAGTTTGTAAAGAACATAACAAACTAATTTTGCGACAACAAATATCAGCACAATGTCGGTAAATGAAAACTTTTTAAAGCATGGCACGCAACCGTAGTCTTATTTAATTCAGAGAGAGAAACTCGAGTCGGACTCAACTCTCATATCATTCGATATAAAGTAACGTGCGATATTTGTCAATGTCGTTTCCAATTGAAATTTCATTCCGAATTAAACGTCATCATCATTTGCTTGCCTTTGCCCCATTTACTTTGTACCATTTACACTACATCTCATTAGTCCATCATCTCATTATTCACATCCTTTCTTTTTGTATCATCTCTCACTTTCCTAGATATACCCCTTCCTCTACATTCATTCTTAATTCCCTTCCTGTTACATTAGTTTCATCCCTCCGCATAACATGCCCGTAAGACAAAAATATATTTACTGTAAATAATTTTAATGCCAAATATTTCCAAAAGAATCATGAATAAATGAATCAGACAGCTCATAATTTCGTAATGTGTTTATCAGGTAAATGAAACAAAAAGGAATAAATGTATTATCTCGACTGATATTAGAATTGAGGCCAAATCAAATTGCTTTGTTTTCCAGAGATATTCGAAATTTGAATGTTATAATGAAATCGAATTATTGGTTATTATGAAGCTATTATAACCTCTTTACAGATAATAATTTGATATATAAACAGTGAACAATGCTGGTCGTAATTTGTGGTTTTAGAACGAATAATAGCGTGTTTATCATATGTGTGTAGATAAAATATGTTAGTGAAGTTTTAACTGCTTTTCCATTTATTAAAACTGTTACGTAAAATATTTCAAATAGTTGCCATATGTGTCCAAAGTCCCGATAAAGCGCAATTCACAGTCGTATTTCATACAGTAACTTTCTATTCAGGACGAGTGAATAAATTCGGGACGCTCTCGATTCAGCTTCCATCGATACAAGAGAAACTATTTTCATTATGAAGCCATAAATCAACAACACAATCGAGCCATGCTTTATTTGATATACCCAGCCATATGTTTTATATGAATAATGTTTGTTTGATGTACATATCTAGAAAATGTTGTTATGGTTGTGAGGATGGAGTTTAATTAATGTAATTTATTTCTAACATGTATAGAGGAACCTATAGATGAAGCTGGTGTTCCAACAGAAGGACTTAAGGGCACAATCCTCAGGGACCGACTGTTGATGATGATGATTTATAAAATATTGTCACAATTACCAGAAATTATCATATCTCCCCGGTCAGTCGTCCAGTAATTTATTGAGGATGGATATGCCTCCGTGTGACATTCCAGAGTAACATCTTGACCTATATACGCTCCTTCCAATTGGTTTGGTATTGATAGCATCGGTGGAACTAAAGAAAAAATAAAGTAAAGTTAATAACACATTGCCAATAGTATTACACTTTGTACTTTACACACGGCGAGCGGCGAGTCTCCTGCTCCTATATTCAGAGCAATGTTGGGAAGTATGAGTGTCCACGAGACAATCGGATGGCTCGCGGTATTTAAGCTCGCTACGTGTTGTGAAACCACCCTGTGCAAACCGAAATGACACAGAGCTTGGACTTGGTTTTTCATCCCCCCCCTCTCAATTTCCAGTATCTGTATGTGATGGTGACGAAGAACGAGCATGCAAATTGCCATTCACACCGGTCGGTCGGCTATCGATCCACCAGTGTTGGAAGCCGGAAAAAATGAGGGGGGGGGGGGGGAGATGAAAAACAGTCCAACGTGGTTCAGTTCGGGCTGCACAAGGCGGTTCCACAACACTTCGGGAGTTCAAATACCGCGAGCCATCCGGTTGCCTCTCGGAGACTAACCACGCGTCGTTGCTTTAACACAAATATTCATTTATCTGCGTAAAAACAAAAGACGTCTTTTTTCTCAGATAACGCTTAAAATCTAAATAATATATACCGGGTGTAGCCTGTAATAAGAGCAAAAGATTAAAACGTAGATTCTACTCCTCAAACTAGACAACGTTTGTTCAACAACTTTGAAAAATAACTTGTAGTTTGAATTTTATTACAGTTTAAAGTTTATTCGAACACGCAATGTATTACAACATTGATTAATATCTGCTAGGGTGACAAAACTGACAGACGATGTCATTTAGGCGTAACTTGATGTATATTGAAAATACTATTTAGTTTGTTTGAAAAAGAGACGATTTAAAATCTACATAACTTTCAAAAGTCGTTGAACAAACATTGTCTAGTTTGAGGAGTAGAATCTACGTTTTAATTTTTTGCTCTTATTACAGGCCGAACCCTGGGGAGAGCTGGCTACGACAGATATGACACAATAATGAGAGCAACGAAACCCCTCTACTTAGATGCCCTTACTATGCTATCCTTATTTCTAGATTCGGACATCTGACATCTGAGCAAATTTAAAAAGCAGCCTGGAAAACGCAAAGCTGAGGAGGTAATCAAAATAGGACTTCAAGTGTCTGTTACTAGCATTGTTATAATGGATTTGATTTGAACGACTAGCATGTAGGTCAGAAAAAAAATCAAGAATTTAACATTTGGTAGGACTGACAGGGCCGAAGGATTCTACTCACATTGTACCATTAGCATGATGCGCTTGCTGATGGACGGCGGCACCCCGTTGGAGGCTATGCATAAGTAAGCGCCCATGTGGAGACGTGACACCTTAGCTATCGTCAGGGTTTCTCCATCCACAACGCTTACTGCTGACAAAAAAGTTATTTGTTAGAAGTTCATAGTAACAGTTTGGTCATCGTAGCCCTGTTACTAGTAGGCTCTTATACAGTGTGTAAATTCAATACGAGCAATACATTAAACCAGACAAAAGACTTATTAATATAATAAGTTATTATCATTAAGTATATAATCATTAAGTAAGACGTTTATTTCAATTACACTCAATTATGAAACCATGATTATGTATTTATAATATACTGGAAACATGATTGAAAATCAGTAAGTGTCAATGTCAACGCATTTACATTGTGGGCTGAACTATTTTGTATGGTTAAAACTTTCTTCGTAATTCTTAACAAATGTTATCTTAATATATATCTTACTCGTATGTTTAAAGATTCGCACGTATTGGATTTACACACGTTATAATCAAAATTATTAAGATTATTAACGAAAGAACGAAGCATTGATGTTTTTAGACGATACATATATGGTTGGTAGTGATTATTACACTCGAGAGATAATTATTTATAGCCCTATTTTGAGATAATACATTGCAGGGTGTCTGGTAGCTAGGCGCTAAGCTTTACGGGAATGATAGACAAGGTGTTCTTGAACATTTTTAGCAATACATGCCTACACGTATAGGTATCTTAGGCGCAATTTGCTTCTTAACTCAATTTTTTATAACATGTACAATTTATTAGGTACTATGAAAATTAATACAAACTAAATAAATTTCGCCCAGACATGTATTGCTAAAAATGTTCAAAAACACCTAGTCTATTATCCCTTTAAAGTTTTGCGACTAGCTACCAAACAGCCTGTATAAATAATATTTTAACATAATAATGCTTTATATTTATTGTGTAAAGTGTTTCAAACACTTTGTCGAAACAACACAATTTATGTTATAGGGATAGTTTAATATCATACATCTATTTTCATTTACAATATTAAAACATTATAATATTTTATGAGCTCGAGTCCTCAAAGGCTTGGTCGTTAAGTAAGAAGAAATAAGTAGATAAGTATGCCTTTGTGAACGTTCTCTGTATGTAGTTATTTGTGTTCATATCCTTTTATTTAAGTCAACTCAATTTGTTATGAATTTTTAATAAGTATTTCAAGCCTTATAACTTATAAGGCAGAGATATATAAAGTTCAGAAATATGGCCTCAATTCGCGCTTCGCTACTACGTGTAGTTAGACACTGATGAAGATTGTTAATTACATCTTTATGGAGAAGAAGGTCGCCAGGTGGCAGGTACCGCAACAACTGGAGGAAGATTGCGGAGGAGGCCAAGACCCAAAAATGTTTGTAGCGTATAAATCAGGTAAAAATTTCGATGAAAATAAATTAACAGCCTACCTAGCACACGAGTGTATCGACAGTATCTCGCGGTCGAGATAGACATCTATCACTGTCTAACTGTATTCATCAGAAAGTGACAGATGTCTATCTCGACCGCGAGACACTGTCGCTACACTCATGTGCTAGGCCTACAGTTAATTAATTAATGTATTTGTTTTGTATAATAATTGAATATGAATTGTATGGAATCTTTCTTGGCACCGACATTTTAATTTTAAAATTTAACTTTTATTTTAATTTAATATGTGTACTTAACTAAAATGATATAGACAACAATCTGGAAATAAATGCATATTTAATTTCATTGTTTTAATGTTAATGCTTAATATCTCATTAATGTGTGTTGTTACCTGATTCTCCATTATAGTTAAAGTCCTGCCCATCCTCACGGCGCCACATGACGTAGGGCTCGGGGTAGCCACTGGCTCGACACACCAAGGTTACGTCCGAGCCCTCACGCACCACCATGTCCGTCGATGTCATGTTGTCGATGATTGATGGCGGCACTAAACAATAACAAATTGTCTAAACCTCACATAATTACGACAGGAAAGTGATGATTAAGTAACAAACGCTAAATGCCATTTGCCTTTTAGTCACTCTAACAAAGTTCTTAATGGTAGACTTTTCTAATTGCTTTTGATGTGTGTCTATTGTGTAATAATGACTCTATCCTCGTGCCGCCCAATGTGCAATAGAGTGTACAAAGTAACACTCGGCATTAACGCCCTGACTTTCGAAAAAATAAAATGAGGTAAACGCCCAGTGTACAGTACGCTGTACTTAAAAGCTTATGAAATGTAATTTTTATATTTTCGCGCGTAATTGAATTTCACCTTGACGTCGTGAATAGTCGGTTCAATGGCGACCATTTTGACAGCTGACGTTTGACAGATATGCAGAGACAAGTTTTTGGCCTCCGCCATTTTGTCACCATGCCGCGTACGCGCACGACACGTAAGTATTTAATCTTAATTAATTAATTGAATCATGGCTTTTTTTGTTTTGAGGATGACATAAAAATTATCCTAAATGTGTGTTTTACTGAAATAACCTGTTATTTGTTTGTAAAAGTACTAATAATTATTTTTAATTCCTTATCAGAATATTATGTACATTGTAATGCATATTGGGCGTTTGTGAAGATGTGATATTGTAACATTAATCTCGGAAAAATTGATCTCAAAGTTATTAAATAACTTCCATTAATATAAATGTAGTAATTTTTAAGTTAAAAAGTTGTTAAAATATTTTTTTTAGTTTTTTCTCAAGCATTTTGGAGCATTTTGTTTTCTAAAAACATATTTTTTTCTTTTTGCAGATATTACTGATGTATAATTTGTTAGAGTTGGGAGAAATGTTATGTGATTTAGTGCCTAAAACTGAATAAAAGTAGGTATTATGTGATTTTGTGCCATAAATCTCTTGAAAAAATTGATTTCAGAGGTATTGCATAACTTTTTAAAATAAAAATGAATAGAAAATCAAGTTTTTTGTTAAGCAAGTTATAAACCTATTTTTTTAAAGCTTGTTATCAAGCATTTTTAAGCATTTTTATGTGATTTTGTGCCTTTAAACGTAATAAAAAGTTGGTTTGTAGTTAAATGTTTATATTATTTACAACTTCAACCAAAGACCCAATGTGCATGGAAGTGAACAAAAGATACGAAGTTAGAATTCACTTTATTGTATTTATTTGTATTCACTTAGACCCAGAAAAATAAAATTAAAATCCCACTTGAGTTTATCACTGAAAAAAAGTCATTTATTTTGGTGGGCGTTAACGACTATAAAACATATTGGCTTATACATTGCACATTGGGCGTTTAGCTGAACTTGCGTTTTTTTTCTTGGGCGTTACGAGGCTAAACTATTTAAAAACATGATTTTGTGGGCTCAAATGTGGCATAAATTAATCATATGAGGTACGATATCCGAAACGGCGCAGACAATGCGATATAAGTATAGACTGAGAGCCTATTATAAACGGATGCCAGACGCCTGAATCTAGTAATGATAATATAATAGCAAATTAAGTGCAAGAGTTCGTTGCTTTCAACAGCTACTAACATTTGCTATTTACAGGGGTACGCTTTTAGTCTAGGTAGGAAAATAGGTACCTAGTCTGTAGATCTAAAAACAAACGATAGTTTGTCATCTTATATAATAGTAAGTATTTAATGAGCATGATCAGTCAAAACAAAAAAGTGAGTGGCGTTAAGGAACATAACATGGCATTAAGGTACGTTTCCAAGTATTTTTTAAATGTCTAGATATTTTGAACCACGACGGTGGCAAACAAGTATAAGACCCACCTGATGGTAAGCAAATACAGTAGCCCATGGACTTGTCTGGCCTGCAACTCCTGAGGTGTTACATGCGCGTTGCCGACCCTTTAGAAATCTGTACACTCGTTTTTAAGAACCCCATATTTGTAATCCCATAGGAAAACCTCGGCAGGGAGTTTATTCCTCAGCATTAGTATTTATTTTACATGACAAAAATTTTATAAGTAATAATCACATCTTAGCTATGACCGACACTTATTTTGCATTTAACCATTTTAAGTACACTTTTCATAGGCTGAAAACACCCGATGACCTTCGAATTGACTTTACTCCAACAGTTTTTTAGCTATAACTAGTTGTTTTGAGAAAGTAAAAAAATATATGTTAATATTCGTTATATTTGGAAGAAATTCGTTAATTCCGAAACACGATTGGACGAATGCGGCTCGATAGAAATTAATTCCAAAGTTACATCTTAAAATTAGCTTTAAACAGTTGTTTGCCTTTAGTTTCTTGACTTATACGTCTGTAACTAAGGATAGAATTCTACCACACTAATACTAAAAACTTCGTTGTTTTATATTGCTCAATGAATGCGTAATTTTTTTTTAATTCATCATTTTGCAAAATTTGCAATGAGCTCCCATACTAATCGTAACAAAATGTTTCTCTTTCACTCGCGCTGAATAAGATAGGGAGGGAATTTAGCTGTGGTCACCCCCTTAACATTGAAATCAAATTAATTAGAGTTAAGTGGTAAGTACCTATAATTAAAATAAATGTGTATATATTAGTATGTTATTCAATCAAATACAAACATTGAAAACATTGAAAAAATAATCAACCCAGTTTAAAATGTGAGTGGAATACCCACTTTAAAAAAAAAAAAAAAAGTAAAATAATTATAAATGTGTATATACCTCCAAAAGTAAAATAAAAAAACCGCCCAAGAGCGTGTCGGGCCACGCTCAGTGAAGGGTTCCGTAGTTTTCCGTCCGTCACAGTAAGTGTCCCCGCTTAAGAGTTAAAATAACACCGCCATGTAGGATATGATATGAGCGTTCCACGTACAGCGACATCTATCGGCAAATTAAGTAAACTATTGCGCGCGAGTTTAAAGTATAGAAGATTATTTTTATGGGATAATTCTTTATTGCGTGAACCGATTTTCACCGTTTTTACTTCATTTGAAAGCACGTCATATCATTGTGATTTTAACATTGTGAATTGATTTAGTGTAGGTAAATAAGGTTGTACTACGTATAATTTACAAAGTGATGGAATTTTTATGTATCATTATGTTTATGATAAACGTTTTAATAAAAAGCGAAAGTCACTTCGTTTACATAATCAGTTAAAACACAATCGATTTCTCTTCTGACGGTAAGTAATTATCCCTTACAGCACGAGACATTTTTTTTTGGGTTTTTGGTTTGAAGTTGCATTTTTCGGTGCATTTCAGGCCCATAAAAAGCCAAAAAATACAAAAAAAATCTCCCCCCCAAAAAATTTGTGAATACCCACCCGCACGATCGTTTCATTTCGTTCCGACCCGTAAAGTTGTTATTATTATTTTTGAAATATAAGGGTAAATTACAGAGTTCAAAGGAGTTAATAAACATTTATTAATACAATTTTACATTTATTACATGTTTTACATGAAATGAATAAAAAAAACGCTTTCGATTGATCATATTTTCAATTTATCATAGTCAACACAATTTAAATTTGTCGACTTGCGTCCTGACCCGCACGATCGTGCGTTATAACTTTAGGCACAAAAAAATGGCTAAAATTTGTGGTACAACTTTTATTTATCTACATTATACGACGGAAGAACGTTTAATTGAATAAAAAACGAATTTAACACATTTAAAAATCACAAATTAAAAAATTTCGTGAAGACCTACTTCTGACCTGTACCTCTACCACGAGTCATGCAAATAAGCCCAATTCGAGATTCGTTCACGAATTCGTAAATTATTTGTATGGAGAATTTGTGCAGAGCCTCTAGCGGTCACTTATAGAACTAAAAATTACTGCCATACCATAAGTTAAATTATCGTTTATGCAATTCGCTCACGAAAGTTCGATTGCTTGTTTCGTTTGTGTAGATTTCAATACTTTACAAAGTGACGTGACGCGACACACGTCACGTCCTTCACACCAACCGAAACCAGTAAGCGCCATTTTATATCTATGACCGAAACAGATTGTAGGTAAACCAAAAAGGTTTTACTTTCTAAGTACATTTTATCTGAAGGTTTAGAACTGTAGACAATTATATGAGCAGTGAACAATAATAAGCATAGAAATCGTACTAGCTCTGAAAAATTACCCTACTTTTTGTGGGTATTTAATACGCTTGCTAGGCCGTTAACTAGGAATAATTTCCGTTTGTCATCGTGTCCCAAGCGGTAAATTTTAAGTCGTTAAGGGCGGTCAATAATCAAGCTTCGTGATGGTCAGCTGCCGTTCCTTGAGTGGGTTGAGGAACGGCAGCCATTTTCTCATATAAAATACATATAAAATAAAATGACAATCGCGTCCCAGTTGAAACAGGTGATAGTTTATATGCTATTACAAATAAAGTAAAAATCATCAGCCGTCTGTATACCACTGAAAAGACCGTAAACTAGTCACATGAATATATGGTATTTAGGGTATCAGCAGACGGTCTTTCTACCTCAATACAGCCGGCTGACGATTTTCCTGATAATAAGAGCATCAAATACTGACAGCTGACCTACGCGAGTCATCATTATACTTCGTCCTTAACCACTTCAAAAATTATCATCGCCTGGGACGCCTTGCGATTGGTCATGAAATTTGTTCATGGCTTACGGTTCATGCCATCGGAGCCGGGAAATACAAGCTATGACAGTAAGCCTTTCATCATCATCATCTCAGCCATAAGACGTCCACTGCTGAACAT
The DNA here is from genome assembly GCA_947086415.1 of Pammene aurita. Taxonomy (NCBI): domain Eukaryota; kingdom Metazoa; phylum Arthropoda; class Insecta; order Lepidoptera; family Tortricidae; genus Pammene; species Pammene aurita. The sequence continues at coordinate 36,758,343 of OX352291.1, forward strand.
AGGCCTCCCCCTTAAGCCTTAAGTGTGGTAAGCCTTTACCTTCTTTAAACGCGCGTGACTTTGAACGCATAAAATGTTATCAACCGACTTCAAGAGTTCGAAGGAGGAGGTTCTCAATTCGTCAGGATCTTTATTTTCACTATTATTTCATAATGTTCACCGATTGTAACTTTTTTTTAAACAGGGAAATTACGTATTTCGTCATACATATTCAGAGCTAGGAAAAGGGGTGAAAACTGTCAGTACTTCATCCATCCATCCATATACTTATTTCGTCGTAGGATATAGGATTACCTAAGAAAACCAAATTGATGAAATTTCAAATGTACAAATAACACTACTAGTTTAAAACGTCCTAGAACTATGTCCATATGTAATCATGGAGTTAAATACAATCTTCTGATTGTCTTCTAATCCGTGTATGTAATAGGTGATTCTTAATTTATTTGGTTATTTTGTCAACATGACAGTTCGACTTGGACTTTTAGTGATCATAGTGGATCATAATAGGTTTATTTCTTATTATTTAGGTCTATTGTATAATCACAAAAGGATAAGTACCCTTTCAGGATGTTGTTGATTCTCTAAAGTATTAGGCAGTGCGCTACTGTTACACATCCCACCTGCGTCGACGCCGACACGTTGGTCAAGTGCTTTAATTTATTTACCAGCGAACAAGCCGGAGCGGCACCCGACATCCGAAATCACTACAAGACTATTAAATATAGTTGTCGTTCGTCTAACTATTGTTGGTGTCGAGGCAATCGATCCGTGGAGCAAGGAGCACGGAGCCTCACGACCTAACAAACGCACAAGGGAAGCTAAAGATGCTCCAGCAAGCCGCCGGTTTTCATACATAACACAACGCAGGATTGCGGCTTTGCCGCTTCTTACATAATGATGGTTTTATTTCTATTTATAAGTTACACGTACGAGTAATTGTTAGTAGTACTTATAAGTTTCTAGTTTGTGACAATGTTACTTTAAAAGGCTATTTCGCAATAAATAGTAATAGTTGGCTAGGGATACCTACTTAGAATCGATAACAGAACACGTTCCAACAATTTTTAGAATTTTTGTCTGTTTATCTGTTTGTCTGTTTATCTGTTTGTCTGTTTATTTGACCGCGCATCACGTGAAAACGGATGAGCGGATTTTGATGAAATTTTGTATAGAGATAGTTTGAGTCCCGGGAAAGTATAATAGATAGTTTTACTTCCGAAAATCAACCCTGGTGGGGGTGAAAAGGGGGTTGAAAGTTTGTATGGAGAATTTTTAACCGCTGAACTGATTTAGAGGAAATTTGGTATAGAGATAGTATGGGTCTCGAGAAAGGACAAAGGATAGTTTCATCTTCAAAAAAGGGAAAAAAATAATGGAAGTGAAGCCTGAAAGGTACTTTCAATAAAAACTATATTGAATAAAATCGGTTCAGCTGTTTTTGAGTTGATTCTTAATTTATTTGGTTATTTTGTCAATATGACAGTTCGACTTGGACTTTTAGTGATCATAGTGGATCATAATAGGTTTATTTCTTATTATTTAGGTCTATTGTATAATCACAAAAGGATAAGTACCCTTTCAGGATGTTGTTGATTCTCTAAAGTATTAGGCAGTGCGCTACTGTTACACATCCCACCTGCGTCGACGCCGACACGTTGGCCAAGTGCTTTAATTTATTTACCAGCGAACAAGCCGGAGCGGCACCCGACATCCGAAATCACTACAAGACTATTAAATATATTTGTCGTTCGTCTAACTATTGTTGGTGTCGAGGCAATCGATCCGTGGAGCAAGGAGCACGGAGCCTCACGACCTAACAAACGCACAAGGGAAGCTAAAGATGCTCCAGCAAGCCGCCGGTTTTCATACATAACACAACGCAGGATTGCGGCTTTGCCGCTTCTTACATAATGATGGTTTTATTTCTATTTATAAGTTACACGTACGAGTAATTGTTAGTAGTACTTATAAGTTTCTAGTTTGTGACAATGTTACTTTAAAAGGCTATTTCGCAATAAATAAATCTTTAATATAATCATGTACATTATAATTTCAAAGTGCCCTGTATAAATCTGGATGTATTTTAAGTAAGCACTATTTTATAGTACTTTGATGCAATAATTCGAAGATCCCGGCCTGTAACGCAGTTGTTACATCTTGAATATAAAATAATACACCTTCCTGGGATAAATAGTTTGCCTTGCTGGTAATAAGTTAGCTGCTACAGCAATCAATCAGAAATGAATGATGCACAAGAACCTGTAAAAGAAGTTTCAATATTATTTGATATTTTTCACAGTTTCATTGTAATTATTATGATTGAAAATGAAAGTGTTTATAACTACGAGTATCATATCAAATTTCAACTACTTACCATTCATTTTAGGTTAGAGTTGGTATTTTTGTGTCGATTTAAAATCAGATTAATTGGCTATTATATACATAAATCTCACAAATATTCAGCAGTTCTTGGGTCTAGATTTCTTTTTTAAAAATATTCTTATTGAAGTGTTGATGTGGATATTTCTATTTCTCATATCGGCTTGAAATTTACCATTTCGTTTTCCAGTTCCAGTTATCATACTATGCAGTCTTATTAACAAATTATACTTAATATAAGGCTTTGTCGATATTATTTCGTCAACTAATAATATATAAATATAACACAATAAATACGAATGGTTTTCACTTTCACCATGTTTTGACATCTCACCTTATAATTTGATAGTGAAAGAGTTTTCTACAGTCGATACGGTATTTTTCGGTGACGTAAGTCAAATTAGTGTCTTATGGTAACGTTTTAATAAAACCTATCGATAGCAAACTGTACTGACCTTCAGTGCGTTAACATGACAGATCACATTCGACGTGCCGCATACATCCGTCTCGTTCTACCTATGAGACGGATGTATGCAGCGCACTAAACGTAATCCGACATGAAATGTCAGCATAGATCGTTTGTATGTGTTGCTGTCGAAACTGAAGGAAAACGATTCGAAGCCCGATTATTCGTTAACGCCTATAGAAAAATATTCAGAATTTTCTACATGACTCGTGGTAGAGGTACTGTACCTCAAATGATAGAAATGAAATTATAATGTACATAATTATATTAAAGATTTATTTATTGCGAAATAGCCTTTTAAAGTAACATTGTCACAAACTAGAAACTTATAAGTACTACTAACAATTACTCGTACGTGTAACTTATAAATAGAAATAAAACCATCATTATGCAAGAAGCGGCAAAGCCGCAATCCTGCGTTGTGTTATGTATGAAAACCGGCGGCTTGCTGGAGCATCTTTAGCTTCCCTTGTGCGTTTGTTAGGTCGTGAGGCTCCGTGCTCCTTGCTTCACGGATCGATTGCATCGACACCAACAATAGTTAGACGAACGACAACTATATTTAATAGTCTTGTAGTGATTTCGGATGTCGGGCGCCGTTCCGGCTTGTTTGCTGGTAAATAAATTAAAGGACTTCGCCAACGTCGACGCAGGTGGGATGTGTAACAGTAGCGCACTGCCTATACTTCAGAGAACAACATCCTGAAAGGGTACTTATCCTTTTGTGATTATACAATAAACCTAAATAATAAGAAATGAACCTATGATCCACTATGATCACTAAAAGTCGAACTGTCATGTTGACAAAATAACCAAATAAAATAAGAATCACCTAACACTTTACATATTGACGTAGTTCTAGGACGTTTTAAACTAGTAGTGTTATTTGTGCATTTGAAATTTCATCAATTTGGTTTTCTTAGGTAATCCTATATCCTACGACGAAATAAGTATATGGATGGATGGATGAAGTACTGACAGTTTTCACCCCTTTTCCTAGCTTTGAATATGTATGACGAAATACGTAATTACCCTGTTTAAAAAAATAGCGATCGGTGAACATTATGAAAAAATAGTAAAAAAAAAGATCCTGACGAATTGAGAACCTCCTCCTTCTAAATCTTGAAGTCGGTTGATAACATTTTATGCGTTAAAAGTCACGCGCATTTAAATAAGGTAAAAAAAGGCTTACTGTCATAACTTGTATTTCCCGGCTCCGATGGCATGAACCGTAAGCCAGGAACAAATTTCATGACCAATCGCAAGGCGTCCCAGGCGGTGATAATTTTTGAAGTGATTAAGGACGAAGTATAATGATGACTCGCGTAGGTCAGCTGTCGCTCCGTTGGTGGGTTGCGGATCGTCAGTATTTGAGGCTCTTATTATCAGGAAAATCGTCAGCCGGCTGTATTGAGGTAGAAATAACGTCTGCTGATACCCTAAATACCATATATTCATGTGACTAGTTTACGGTCTTTTCAGTGCTATACAGCCGGCTGATGATGTTTATTTTATTTGTAATATCATATAAACTATCACCTGTTTCAACTGGGACGCGGTGGTCATTTTATTTTATATATATTTTATGTGAGAAAATGGCTGCCGTTCCTCAACCCACTCAAGGAACGGCAGCTGACCATCACGAAGCTTGATTATTTACCGCCCTTAACCACTTAAAATTTACCGCTTGGGACACGATGACCAACGGAAATTATTCCTGGTTTACGGCCTAGCAAGCATATTAAACACCCACAAAAAGTAGGGTAATTTTTCAGAGCTAAGTACGGTTTCTACGTTTATTATTGTTCACTGCTCATATAATTGTCTACAGTTCTAATCCTTCAGATAAAATGTACTTAGGAAGTAAAACCTTTTTGGCTTACCTACAATCTGTGCCTCTACCACGAGTCATGTAGAAAATTCTGAATATTTTTCTATAGGCGTTAACGAATAATCGGGCTTCGAATCGTTATCCTTCAGTTTCGACAGCAACACATACAAACGATCTATGTTGACATTTCATGTCGGATTACGTTTAGTGCGCTGCATACATCCGTCTCATAGGTAGAACGAGACGGATGTATGCGGCACGTCGAATGTGATCTGTCATGTTAACGCACTGAAGGTCAGTACAGTTTGTTCTCGATAGGTTTTATTAAAACGTTACCATAAGACACTAATTTGACTTACGTCACCGAAAAATACCGTATCGACTGTAGAAAACTCTTTCACTATCAAATTATAAGGTGAGATGTCAAAACATGGTGAAAGTGGAAACCATTCGTATTTATTGTGTTATATTTATAATATTATTAGTTGACGAAATAATATCGACAAAGCCTTATATTAAGTATAATTTGTTAATAAGACTGCATAGTATGATAACTGGAACTGGAAAACGAAATGGTAAATTTCAAGCCGATATGAGAAATAGAAATATCCACATCAACACTTCAATAAGAATATTTTTAAAAAAGAAATCTAGACCCAAGAACTGCTGAATATTTGTGAGATTTATGTATATAATAGCCAATTAATCTGATTTTAAATCGACACAAAAATACCAACTCTAACCTAAAATGAATGGTAAGTAGTTGAAATTTGATATGATACTCGTAGTTATAAACACTTTCATTTTCAATCATAATAATTACAATGAAACTGTGAAAAATATCAAATAATATTGAAACTTCTTTTACAGGTTCTTGTGCATCATTCATTTCTGATTGATTGCTGCAGCAGCTAACTTATCACCAGCAAGGCAAACTATTTATCCCAGGAAGGTGTATTATTTTATATTCAAGAAGTAACAACTGCGTTACAGGCCGGGATCTTCGAATTATTGCATCCAAATACTATAAAATAGTGCTTACTTAAAATACATCCAGATTTATACAGGGCACTTTGAAATTATAATGTACATAATTATATTAAAGATTTATTTAGTGCGAAATTGCCTTTTAAAGTAACATTGTCACAAACTAGAAACTTATAAGTACTACTAACAATTACTCGTACGTGTAACTTATAAATAGAAATAAAACCATCATTATGTAAGAAGCGGCAAAGCCGCAATCCTGCGTTGTGTTATGTATGAAAACCGGCGGCTTGCTGGAGCATCTTTAGCTTCCCTTGTGCGATTGTTAGGTCGTGAGGCTCCGTGCCCCTTGCTTCACGGATCGATTGCCTCGACACCAACAATAGTTAGACGAACGACAACTATATTTAATAGTCTTGTAGTGATTTCGGATGTCGGGTGCCGCTCCGGCTTGTTCGCTGGTAAATAAATTAAAGGACTTGGCCAACGTGTCGGCGTCGACGCAGGTGGGATGTGTAACAGTAGCGCACTGCCTAATACTTTAGAGAATCAACAACATCCTGAAAGGGTACTTATCCTTTTGTGATTATACAATAGACCTAAATAATAAGAAATAAACCTATGATCCACTATGATCACTAAAAGTCGAACTGTCATGTTGACAAAATAACCAAATAAATTAAGAATCACCTATTACATATGGACGTAGTTCTAGGACGTTTTAAACTAGTAGTGTTATTTGTACATTTGAAATTTCATCAATTTGGTTTTCTTAGGTAATCCTATATCCTACGACGAAATAAGTATATGGATGGATGGATGAAGTACTGACAGTTTTCACCCCTTTTCCTAGCTTTGAATATGTATGACGAAATACGTAATTTCCCTGTTTAAAAAAAAGTTGCAATCGGTGAACATTATGAAATAATAGTGAAAATAAAGATCCTGACGAATTGAGAACCTCCTCCTTCGAACTCTTGAAGTCGGTGGATAACATTTTATGCGTTCAAAGTCACGCGCGTTTAAAGAAGGTAAAGGCTTACCACACTTAAGGCTTAAGGGGGAGGCCTATGTTCAGCAGTGGACGTCTTATGGCTGAGATGATGATGATGAAAGGCTTACTGTCATAGCTTGTATTTCCCGGCTCCGATGGCATGAACCGTAAGCCATGAACAAATTTCATGACCAATCGCAAGGCGTCCCAGGCGAAGATAATTTTTGAAGTGGTTAAGGACGAAGTATAATGATGACTCGCGTAGGTCAGCTGTCAGTATTTGATGCTCTTATTATCAGGAAAATCGTCAGCCGGCTGTATTGAGGTAGAAAGACCGTCTGCTGATACCCTAAATACCATATATTCATGTGACTAATTTACGGTCTTTTCAGTGGTATACAGACGGCTGATGATTTTTATTTTATTTGTAATAGCATATAAACTATCACCTGTTTCAACTGGGACGCGATGGTCATTTTATTTTATATGTATTTTATGTGAGAAAATGGCTGCCGTTCCTCAACCCACTCAAGGAACGGCAGCTGACCATCACGAAGCTTGATTATTGACCGCCCTTAACGACTTAAAATTTACCGCTTGGGACACGATGACAAACGGAAATTATTCCTAGTTAACGGCCTAGCAAGCGTATTAAATACCCACAAAAAGTAGGGTAATTTTTCAGAGCTAGTACGATTTCTATGCTTATTATTGTTCACTGCTCATATAATTGTCTACAGTTCTAAACCTTCAGATAAAATGTACTTAGGAAATAAAACCTTTTTGGTTTACCTACAATCTGTTTCGGTCATAGATATAAAATGGCGCTTACTGGTTTCGGTTGGTGTGAAGGATGTGACGTTTGTCACGTCACGTCACTTTGTAAAGTATTGAAATCTACTCAAACGAAACAAGCAATCGAACTTTCGTGAGCGAATTGCATAAACGATAATTTAACTTATGGTATGGCAGTAATTTTTAGTTCTTTAAGTGACCGCTAGAGGCTCTGCACAAATTCTCCATACAAATAATTTACGAATTCGTGAACGAATCTCGAATTGGGCTTATTTGCATGACTCGTGGTAGAGGTACTGTTTCGGTTGGTGTGAAGGATGTGACGTTTGTCACGTCACGTCACTTCGTAACGTATTGAAATCTACACAAACGAAACAAGCAATCGAACTTTCGTGAGCGAATTGCATAAACGATAATTCAACTTATGGTATGGCAGTAATTTTTAGTTCTATAAGTGACCGCTAGAGGCTCTGCACAAATTCTCCATACATATAATTGACGAATTCGTGAACGAATCTCGAATTGGGCTTATTTGCATGACTCGTGGTAGAGGTACTGTTTCGGTTGGTGTGAAGGATGTGACGTTTGTCACGTCACGTCACTTCGTAACGTATTGAAATCTACACAAACGAAACAAGCAATCGAACTTTCGTGAGCGAATTGCATAAACGATAATTTAACTTATGGTATGGCAGTAATTTTTAGTTCTTTAAGTGACCGCTAGAGGCTCTGCACAAATTCTCCATACAAATAATTTACGAATTCGTGAACGAATCTCGAATTGGGCTTATTTGCATGACTCGTGGTAGAGGTACTGTTTCGGTTGGTGTGAAGGATGTGACGTTTGTCACGTCACGTCACTTCGTAACGTATTGAAATCTACACAAACGAAACAAGCAATCGAACTTTCGTGAGCGAATTGCATTAACGATAATTCAACTTATGGTATGGCAGTAATTTTTAGTTCTATAAGTGACCGCTAGAGGCTCTGCACAAATTCTCCATACATATAATTGACGAATTCGTGAACGAATCTCGAATTGGGCTTATTTGCATGACTCGTGGTAGAGGTACAGTACCCGTCTCGTACACGTACCTGCTTGACGCTCACCGCGCCGACGACTGGCCCCCTAACTAAACGCACGCGGGTTTAAAATGAAAGAATAATAATCGAACGCACGATCGATCGATGCCGTACTGAAGCGGCAAACTTGATTATTTTTAAACTAGATTTTTTTAAAGTTGAACGCACGATCGTATCAGCCGGTGCTGTAAGGGTATGACGTTTGAAATTTCCATATTTAATGGAATAATTTTTTTTCTTCTATATTTTATTTGAAATTACAAGCAAATATGATATATTGCAAGGACTGCATCCGATAATGAACCATGCGTTCACATTAATTTTGTAAAGTCGACTATTTTAAAGTATTCAAGGCTGCGTGGTGATTGATTTAGTGTGGGTGCGTAGTAATGAGAGAAAGTTTTGCATTTTTGTGCACAGATTTTGTTTGTGTGCTACCTCGTCCCGCTAAGATTTTGGCAGACTTTTTTGTTTGGAAAGATGAGGCGAAGCCACCTCCTCTGTTTAGAACGTTATGGGTTAAGCTAAATAATAATAAAAAATATGCGTATGGAGTTAATGATCTAAACAAGATCATAATTTTTTTGAGAAATTCGCGTTTTCTCGAAAAAAGCGGCAAAGTTGGAGGGTACGACGGTATATGTATAGTTTGTCCGGCGGCTTAAGGACAAATGCTTCATACGTAAAGTATGGCGCATTTAACCTTAAGGTGCCGGACAAACTATACTCTTAAATGGTCGCACTGCGTATACCTAAAAGTATTTTGTCAATAAAAGTGGTCACTTGTTACATAAACTTCACTTAATGTACCTAAACTAAGCAAATAAAATCTATTTTGGCATTACGTAAGAATAGCATATAATATTTAAGATTTAATAACGGGAAGCCTGACTTTCGCTTAATTAATTTCGGTTAATTAGAAATTACTCAATTACTCGTACTGGAATTTCAGGTAAAGATTTAGTGCTGGAATTTTCATAACGTTACATTTTAATAGCATGTTCCTACTTTATTAAGTGTAATGAAAAATAAACGAAATATAATATTTTGGCACCTGACGGTAATCAAAATATGTTTATACAAAAAAGCATTTGACAGATGACAAAATATTGTCAATGACAGTAAAGAAATTCGTTTACTGAAATATAAGTACTTAACGGATAATGTTACTAAACAAGAATATAAATAACATGTTTTTGTGTGAAAGCTGACAATGAAACCATAGTCTTTCTTTAAAAGTGCGCGATTACGAAGCAATGAAAGTAAATGGGTTTGTTTACATTATTTTACTTTTCTACTGACCCCGAATATAGATAATTTAATGCATATCAGTGACCTGGCAGCGATTTCAATCTTGTTCCTCTCAATTAGTATATTCTCATCATACCTTATTATATTACCATGCTTAAAACAAGCGAATATTGCTCAAATATTGATTATGCTAAATGGGTACGCCCGGACATATTGACATCAAAAATTCTTAAATACAAAATTCCAGTTATGGAACGTAGCTACGTGTGACACAATAATGAGAGTAATGGAACCTGTGCCGTTAGATTGCTTTACTATTCCTGGATCCTCTAGATTTATTATTGCTAGATCCGAGCATCTGGCAGCTTTTAATGGGTGAAGGTCAGAGTGACAGACTTACAAACATTTTTCAGTTGGCAAGAAATAATACGAAAATAGGGAAAAACTGCCGAAGTTGTGCCATTTTTAGAGATCCGGGCCTATATTTTATTTAACATTAGAACAAAAACATTGTGTATTATTGCGGATACAAAATCAGTACGCGACTAATACGGCACTACTTTTCCCCAAGAAAATTTTCTGGATATGATATAATCTAATTAATAAGAATTATTATCTTGTTTTCTGCCAATAAATTGTTTTACCCTTATCTAATTAATTACATAATTTTCCATGATATTGCATCAAACCCAGGACTCTAAGATTTGTTTTATTCAAGTTATTTGCATTATTTGACCTCGACCACTTTACAACTGCCAGATGTCCGGATCTAGAAACAAACAAAGTATAGCAAATTACTAGAGGGGTTTCGTTGCTCTCATTGTTGTGTCATATCTGACGTAGCCAGCTCTCCGTCTATTACTAATGCTTTGCCGCGCAACATTGCCGCATGCCATAGATAGGGTTTTAGCAATATCACTGACAAAATGGCCTAGATCTATTTAGACCCAATCACGTAACGCACCATGAGTGACGGCCTAGGATCATATAATATCTGGACTGGACTGGTTTATACGAAATTGGGTGCTGCCCATGTCCTGGAGTAGGTAAAGCTTTTGTTGTATACTTACCGACGACTTGCAGGTATCCTTTCCTGGAGCGCATGGGGTCAGTGTTGACCTGGCACATGTACCAGCCGCGGTCCACCTCCTGCACGCTCTTGATGTGCAGGTACCAGGAGCGGTGGTCGTTGTACGACAGACTGATGCGCGGGTTCTGCGTGATGATGTTGTGGTGGATGCTCAGGATTGTCTGCGTATCCATTCTGACCCATGCCACCTGCCAGGAATTATATTAGGAGTTTTGTTAGTTTGTAAATAAATTATATATTATAATTTATATACCTATAAATATAAATATTACTCGTCCCTACCTAATGATATCGAACGAAATATGAAGTGACAATATCCATGTTCGAGCTGAGTAAGCAGGAAGGTTGCCACCGCCGTGCCGTGGGGTGGGAGACACAGCCAATGTGCTATTTTGCTAACCCAGTCAATATTGCTAACCAATTAAGAATTACATTAATAAAAAAACATACAAACCATATTCATTCAAGTACTTAATCGTTCTTGTGTGGCGAATGTGTAGTTAGTGGAATATGTTGAATATTTCACAGTCACCAGAAGTTCCAGCATTAGGTACATACCTAATTAAATTAATTAAACATACTTATTAGGTAAAAAATGCAATTCACCCTTGTGATTGGTAAATGTGTTAAGAATAATCAAAGTAAAAATTGTCACACACCTCACCGCCGGCCATACGACAGGCACATCCACAGCGCAGGTTTCGTCATAGTTGCTACAGCTAAAATTAGTATCCACAACTAACACAATCAAAATACGACAAAACTCGAAATCCGCCGGACAGTTTTGAAATTTAGTGTGTATGTTGATTAGAGGTCCCGTTTTATTGTCCACACCATTTGACATTTGAGGACCTCGAGGAATCGCCAGCACCTTGGAAAATGTCCTCCATACATTTTTCTGTGTGGAATTTAATGAAGTTTCGTTTGCCATACACATTCATTACATAACGATTACATTTTTTGTAAGCGTACAAAAAAACTAAAAATTGATATACTTTGCATGATGGCAACCGACTCTGGTGGTCCTCGAAGCTCTTGTTTTCAGATATGCATACTAGGATCCTAGAGAAAATAGGTGTCGAGTTTCATTGCTGCCACTATTGATTGACCTCTAATAAAGAGCAAAAATACGGTTTTATAATCAAATTATCTAGTCTAAGTGATTTATCCTTCATACATTTTAGAAAATTTGCATTGCACGGCACTGGTGTGTTGATTACAGACCTCCTGGTGTATCTTTCATTGAAATCCGCGCAATAGTTTAGGCACCAAATAAAAAACATGATTTCATATTTGGTGACCTCTTGCGGCCGCCATATTGTTTTTTTTTAGATATATAAGTGTGGATTCATTGTTCAGATCAAGTGGAATTAAGGGATATGTCACTTGTAGAAATCCGCTTAGCATTCTAGGCTACAGGGTGTATTCAGTTTTCAGTTTTGAAACCATTACCTTACTTACTGTTTTTGTCGCAGTCGGTTAAAATATTGATATTGGTGTAGCTGACATATAAAACTATAAATAAACGTTAACTTTGTATTCTCACAAGTTTCATATCATGAGAATATCCCCTGGAAAGGCATTGACGATACACTTCACTTCCTCACGTGATATATCTAAGGAGGTGCATTTTTCAGCAAAAGAGTACGCATGTTTCTATGTAGAATTTAATGAGCTTTAATATTGTTCCAGATCATATTTTCATAGAGTGCGTAGATTCGGAGGAAAAAGCGAATTTCTTCAGGATGGAGGACATTTTCCAAGGTGCTGGCGGTTCCTCGAGGTCCTCAAATGTCAAATGGTGTGGACAATAAAACGGGACCTGTAATCAACATACACACCAAATTTCAAAACTGTCCGGCGGATTTCGAGTTTTGTCGTATTTTGATTGTGTTAAACATGCTTCGTCAAAAAATAAATTAAAGTAGATTCTATCGTCTGTCTGTTAATGCCACGGCATTTTAGTAGTAATTTAAATTGCTTATGTGCCTTCTTTAATACGTAATATCTGATATTGTTAACCTAAAAATCATCTGCAGTGGCACCTGAGAGAATTAAAAGTCTAGATTGGATCTAAAAATAAAAATATACAATACCTTAAATCCTCGTAAATTATCGACGACACAAGCGAGCAAGGCATCTCTGCCCACTGTCACCGTCACGTTTGGGATTGGTTCAGCAAACCTCGGGTACATGGACTCTGAAATTAAACATTCAAGTGAAACTGCTATCACAAATAAAAACGCGGGTGGGTGGGTGTTATAGTATAGGTTTATTTCTCAGAATCCGTCATTCCCATTCCGACTGAAGCGGGGACAGATGGGAATACACTAAAACGTGCTATTTGTGGGCGGAAATGACGAGTATTTTCGAACGATTGAATTAATTCTACATACAACTTTACTTAGGCCATAAGTTTCTTATCTGGCTCTTAAAAAAGAAAATTGTATTCTTAGGCACTAATGGTTACTCCAAGTCTTGGGGATTAGGTTACTGAGAGGTCGACTAGAAGATCACTAAGCGCATGTGTCGTTTCTTTTTATTTTGGAAACAAATAATGGGGAAAGCCGGTGAAACTATTTTAGAGGGCATTCATTCAGACTCCATACAATAAGAGAAAAGACAGAAAATAAATGGTCCTTATACCTATATGTCCTAAAACCGTATGAAAATGAAAAATTATTTATTGGTTACTCAATAGGTTTTCACTAGAAACAAAACAAGAACCCCTATTACTTGTGGGAAAAGGCTCCGCTCGTCCATTAATCATAAGGTAGTAGTTAACCGAGTTCTTAATTCTTAAACTCATACATAATATAAGGTAAGTTAAATTTAAATTAGTTACCAGTTGTTGAATTTTTTTTTATAAATATTATCATACATATTTACATTTTTTAATTTAAACATGCGTGTGTCTGTGTATGTGTATTAGTGTTGGGCAAATACTAATTGAATTACAAATTAATAATTCTAATTACAATTACAAGAAAAAGTAATTGAGTACTCAATTACAAAGATGTAATTTTAATTACCAATAAAATGTTGTAATTGAAAATGGTAATTAATTCAATCACAAATCACTTTTGTCTAATAACGGGCGAGCATATCTTGAACTTAGAATTTTTTCATAAAAAGCTTGTTTCTTACATTTAATGTTCCTTTTATTCGGTCGTACAAGATGCTTAAAAAGAACTGTCGTATAAACTTTTTCGATTATAAAACGATATACTCTTAAACGATATACTCAACCACAAATACCACAATGGTCGAACGAATTTTTTCCAGGACTAAGAAAATTTTGGACTAAATTTTTTTTTATTATTTCATTGTTTTTCAGTTCAGTCGTAATAAACGCACAAAAATAATCACAAAACGTCTAATTTACTTCTTTCTATCATGATACAGATACAGTTACAGAGATATCGAATTTCCAGTTGAAAGTAATTGCAATTTAAAAAAAACGTAATTTAAATTACAAATTACAAGTTGTTTCAATTACAAGTAAATTCAATTACATGTAATTTAAATTACTTGTAATTGTATTACATATAATTTAATTGGTAATTAATTACAAACAGTAATTAATCCAAACACTGGTGTGTATGTATGTGTGTGTGTGTGTGTGTGTTACATATTTATTTATTTATATTTTAATCTTATTTTATTTCATGATTTCAATTTCGGTAAAACTTTATATTTTTAACCATACTGTTAGGATTTTTTTACAGTCATATATTTAGTTATAGTGGATAGCTATTAAGTTTTTCATTTATAGTATTATATAATAATAATAAATAAATAATATTGTAGGACAATCTTACACAAATCAACCTAGTTCCACAGTAAGCTCAATAAGGTTGGTGTTGTGGGTACTAGACGACGATATATATAATAGATAAATATAGATAAATCCTTACATACATAGAAAAAATCCATAACTCAGAAACAAATATCCGTGACGAACACACAAATTAATGCCCTGACCAGGATTCGAACCCGGGACCTCCTGCTTCATAGATAGGGTCACTACCGACTAGGCTAGGAGGCCGATGAAGCTTGGCAGATTGATAAGTAAATTACATTATTTATTATACAGTCAAAAAGCTTATCTTAGGAAAAAAACCTACCCCCTATGGCGTTAACCTACAGTATTTTATTTTTAGGTTATTTCAGAAACCGGTGGATTTATATTTAGAAGCAATTCAAGATAAAACATTAATTAAGTCATTGTCGTGAAAATAAATAAAAACTATTTCTTGCCACGCCGAGTCTTCTCGTCATCTATACCGCTATGACCTACGGAGCTGAGACGTCGACACTCACGGTAGGGCTGGTCCACCAGTTCAAAGTCGCTCAGTGAGCGATGGATGGAAGGAGCTATGCTCGGAGTTTCTATGAAGGATAGGATTCGTAACGAATACATCCGACAGAGAACCAAAATTATCGACATTGCTTAAAGAATTAGCTGAAGAACAAGCTGAAGTGGCCGCCCATATCTCGCGAAGACCCGACAACCGCTGGGATAAAACATGTTCTTGAGTGAAAACCGCGTCTCGGCACACGTAGTGTAGGACGCCCTCTGGCCAGGTGGGAAGACGATGTGCGAAAGACTGCAGGCGATGCTGAATGCGGCAAGCTGAAGACAGGGCGCTATGGCGCTCATTACGGATGATGATGATGACTTCTTGCGATAAAAATTTCGATATTTTTAAAGATAAATATTGGAGATGACACTTTGATTCTTACTTGATTCAGCTTTCCATATTACATACAGTTTCAGTTCACATGGTATTAATGCTTAGAAAAACAAAGTTTATTACTTAAATTTAAAGTACGGTATCAGTCTTTTGTCGATACGACATTAAGTAGCATTAAATGTCTTATCTAGGTTTATTTTTAAAATAAATTTGATGTTTACCAAATAGCCTCTTTCAGTCCCAATGGAAAGAGTCACAAGATATCAAGCGAATCGTCCGGATACTCCGGATGCACATTCATTGAGAGGCGATAGCGGAAGACTGAGCGTATTTTCATTTATTAAATGTACGTTTCCACGAACGCTTAAGACCTGGATGTACGTTTCATTTTTTAATAAGGTCTGGCATTTTCATACGATTATTGTCAATACTATAATAGTAATTATTTTACATGATTTTTAAAGTGGGGCATTCCACTCATACAATAGTATGTTATTCAATCAAATACAAACACTGAAAACATTGAAAAAATAATCAACCCAGCCGGACTTGAACCTGGCATCGATACGCCTTACCGGGGCTCGATCGCTTTACCAATTAAGCTATGGGTTCAGTTACTGAGTTGACGAAATTCTCAATGCCTTCAATCATCTTTTTGCATTTATTTTTACATCGACTTTATAGCAGCCGTAAGCGACATCTAGGTGCTAACTACTAGAGTTAGATACCCTTCCCGCCGACCCTTTTACAAGTGTCACAACGGAAATAATAGATGGCGCTGCTATCAACTCATAATTATTTTACATGATTTTTAAAGTGGGGCATTCCACTCATACATAGGCATTGAGAATTTCGTCAACTCAGTAACTGAACCCATAGCTTAATTGGTAAAGCGATCGAGCCCCGGTAAGGCGTATCGATGCCAGGTTCAAGTCCGGCTGGGTTGATTATTTTTTCAATGTTTTCAGTGTTTGTATTTGATTGAATAACATACTATTGTATGAGTGGAATGCCCCACTTTAAAAATCATGTAAAATAATTATGAGTTGATAGCAGCGCCATCTATTATTTCCGTTGTGACACTTGTAAAAGGGTCGGCGGGAAGGGTATCTAACTCTAGTAGTTAGCACCTAGATGTCGCTTACGGCTGCTATAAAGTCGATGTAAAAATAAATGCAAAAAGATGATTGAAGGCATTGAGAATTTCGTCAACTCAGTAACTGAACCCATAGCTTAATTGGTAAAGCGATCGAGCCCCGGTAAGGCGTATCGATGCCAGGTTCAAGTCCGGCTGGGTTGATTATTTTTTCAATGTTTTCAGTGTTTGTATTTGATTGAATAACATACTATTGTATGAGTGGAATGCCCCACTTTAAAAATCATGTAAAATAATTATGAGTTGATAGCAGCGCCATCTATTATTTCCGTTGTGACACTTGTAAAAGGGTCGGCGGGAAGGGTATCTAACTCTAGTAGTTAGCACCTAGATGTCGCTTACGGCTGCTATAAAGTCGATGTAAAAATAAATGCAAAAAGATGATTGAAGGCATTGAGAATTTCGTCAACTCAGTAACTGAACCCATAGCTTAATTGGTAAAGCGATCGAGCCCCGGTAAGGCGTATCGATGCCAGGTTCAAGTCCGGCTGGGTTGATTATTTTTTCAATGTTTTCAGTGTTTGTATTTGATTGAATAACATACTATAATAGTAACTTAGATAAACGTGGAAACATTTTATTGTACTTAGAAATTATTTGTATGGTTAGAAATATTTAAAAACATTTTTTTAAGTTTTTTAGACCGCTTACCTTGATTTGTACCATTAAGCGAACTAAGAAACGTGATTTGCATATAATACCGAATCCGGTGACCACTTTACCGAACTAGAAGAAAAATGTATGGAAATATAGTGTTGAGCGATTCTAAAACTTTTATCTCATCGTTTAGATAATAGTATCTAATTGGGCTAAACTTGCTTATCCAGACATTACTGAAATACTTCATATAAAACAAAAATAGCCTTGTTTTTTTATACTTAACTTAAACATAAAAATATTCTATTTTTCTGGAGTACTCAACTATATATTTATTCTATAATATTTAAAAATTCATCGACACACAAAATATACATTAACATCATTATCGTTTTTTTGCGAAAATACTAAACATACTACTGTGAAACGTAATAGAAGTTTTTTTAAATATGTTTATTTTTTTAAGTATTAAAAATATCTTCATACTAACCGGCCCATCATAAGCAGTCTCAGGAACATGTTTAAATGTTTAGAAGCGCTGGCCTTTAAAAAAAGGCATAAACAATAATACATTTGAATGTCGACCTAGCTGTGAGAGGAATAAGGATGATATTCTAATGCCGAATTATGAAACGAGGCCACGGTAGATTAGAATTCGGTAGCAGAGACTATGGGCACGATTTACCGAACGCGCGTTTGGTAAATAAACCATGGAAACCATGTGGAACCTAATACGCGAACAAATTTTCAAAATAGGACCTGAATTGCAACAATTGTGTCAATCACAAATCTAACATTGAAACAAATAATTAAAAGTCTTTGCTGTCTACAGATGTTCGGTAAATGCTCATAAAATTACAAATACTTTTCATTATTTGAAAAGTCAAATAGTTTATAATAAACCAGTAATAAAATATTTTCAAAAACATACGCTTTTCCTGATTCTGTACCATCCAGTCAAAAATTTAGGTCACACATCACCGGATTCACATTAAACTTAAATTCTGAGAATATGACTGCACTATATGTACTTTAAATACTAAAATACATAAGCTTATTAAATAACAACACTCTAAATCCAAAATTTGGAACCCACATTTAGTTTTAAACGATTCTATGATCTTAAGAAGTGCACGCGATTTCTTAACGATTTTGTTAAGGGCGCATACAAAGTGGCACTCGACCGACTAGATCAGTTGTCATGTCGCAACTGAGCCCCAAAATGGCCGTATTCCTAGATATTTAGCTCACAGAAAAAAATATCACAACGTAGTATTTGCTGTAAGTAATCGACTTATAGCTTAAAATAGAATATATTCGGCGATACGGCACGTTTGCAGAAGCGTACATTTACCTTATTTTACTTAACAAATGCTAGCGAACAAAATAGTTTACACTTAACCATTCATTATCTTCGAGAATTCAACCAATCGGAGCAGCCATGTCTGTTATTTTCAATAAAAAAAGTCTGCCTATTTGTACGTTACGTACGAATAGCCACGTCAGATAAGCGTCAGTCCATACAATAAATATGACCACTGGTCATATGTTTTCGGCGGAGGGGAACGCCTGTCAATGGCCGCTCGGCCTCTGTCTATCCGATAAAGCATTTTTTAATGGAAAACAAATACTGAAATCAATTTAGAGGTAAGTTTGGTGCTTAGATTCAGTATTTAAAACTTGAAGGCAGATTTTCGGTGGGTGATTAATTCGTTTATTTTTGACAACATTGAAAATTATATTTGGGTAAATATTTTCCTGTAGACTGGGTCGATTTCAATAAAATATCGATGTATGCTTCTTCTGGGTACTTCAACAGTTTTTGGATGTATATCTATTAGCTAGCTGGCCGGAGTATGTGAATCAATATAATTCACACCATCATAGGGTTTAAGGCTATTAGAAGCTCCTAAAATAAAGAAACGCTGCCGTTTGTCGCGAACGCTACACGCGTGGTCACAGGCGGGTTCGCGACGCCGGCGGCGCGTCTGCCGGCGCCGACCCGCTCGCGAGTCTCGCGACGGATAGGGGTGCTTGATTTATGCTCGGCCCGCCAACGACAAATAGCGGTTTGTCGCGATATCACTCTTTCACTACCAAAATAGCGAATCAGGAGCATCACGCTAAAAAAACCTTACTAAATCTAAACGCTTTTAACCAGCGTTTGTACGATAAAGGGTCGCTCTGATATAATCAGGGTACACGTACGGAAAAAAGCAAATATATTTCTTGAAATAATGTTTGCTCTGTTTGTTACGGCTTAACGGATAAGTAGAGCGTACTTAAAATGTGTTCCGTCAACTGCGTTGTATTAAATAATGCTTGTGGGAACAAACAGGTGACGTGTTCACTAATGCGTTGAACTGAGCTGGATTTGTGATTAAAACATTTGAATATCCGATCTTTAATATTGCTTTTACTCGTAACTTCGTTAATATTTATGAATTGGATTCATTTATTTCGAAGAACTTTATTAATCAAGTACATATGTTGTACATAAAAATCCTTTAGGTGCCTTTATAAAAATAATATATTAGGTAAGGACACTTACCGTCGGGAACTTCTATAGGCGCTACAGACACTACATTTTGCCCGGTAGGTAATTCCCGACCTGCAATTAAAATTCAAAAATAATGATATGAATAAATTTAATATCGGACAATATGTACTTAATTGAGGTCAATTTCAGTTAGTACAAGTATCGAGTAAGCAGAGTTCAAATTCACTTTCGATAATAGTTGGATCGTTACGGGATATTATCCACTTACTAAAATTTATCAATTAGGAAAATTTATAGAAGTAATATCGTTATAAGTTTCAATGTAGTCAACGTGATGTGTTTGAGTTAGAAAGTTAATTCCGAGCGTAATGCCAGTTTTATGACTACGTACAGTAATCAAGTTTATAATGGTACCTACTGTCATTACTTTTAATGAGCTTTTGTGTTACAATGTTGTAAAAATAAATAATTAAAAACTAAGTCAAAGTCATTTGATTTAATAATAAACTAAGTAACTAGCTTGGCTCCTAACTATACCTAATCATGTACATTGAAAAACGGATCAAATCGTACCGATATTTCCATACTAAGTAAGTTAAGGATAGTTCACGCTGTAGCGTTCCTCGTCCTTCACGACACTTCTTTTTGTATAGAGAACATCACGTGACCTCCGAGGATCACGAGGATAACTAGCAGAAAAATATAATAAATCTACCACACGCGAATCTTTGAAACTATTACTCTACTTAAATATTTAATCGCTGTGTCCTTATAAAAAAAAGGAAGAGGTTTTCAATTCCAATTTGTCGGAATCTTTGATTTTTTTTGATATAGGTATTTCGACCGATAATCTGGAAGATGGCTGAACTAATTTGGAAAATTTCCTTTTGGTTTGAAATGGAATAATGAAGTCATTATCATCATCTTAAGATTTGATGATGGAACTTTAAATGAATTGTAGGAACTCTTTAAATATTACATAGGGATTCTGATTGGGTATTTTGCACAATAACTTTTTTTTCTCGGAAGGCAGTTGTGAATAAAAACCATTGCTGATCGAGACTTTATGCCCTTTTTTGTGAAGCCGGTTCTTTTTTTCTTCGCACGGGTACCATTGTACAAATTGAATCGTTTATCTGTGATATTATTGTGTAAGTTAGAGTACGATAGAATTTGCGTTCACTGTGCACTGCCAGAATTGTATTTTTTTAAATCGGTTTACCTTTTATGTCGCAGTATCCTATTATGCACCCGTAATGAAAAATGGGCCCAGTCTTCCGCCCGTAGAGACACTCTTCGCTCATACCCAATAGTCTTAGCTCATTTTTGATAAGTTAAACAACTCACCTAACATGTTAATTATAATAACATACTGTTATTCACATAAGCTACAACAAGCACTTAAATTCATTAACGTTGTTGATCGGTAAATTGTAATAAAAACAAGTCAATCACTAAGCGCGTTCAATTATTAATGGTTCCATGTTCAAAATAGGTTTATCGAGGCGCACATAATTGTTACTGTCATCCCCTGCTATTTTAGCTAGCTGAGATGGTTTTTGTGGGAGTAGAGCGTATATTGGTACATTACACGTACCGCTGACAGGCTCACTCCGCGCCGGCGACAGGATTGTTCCATTATCGTCGAACGGATGAATAATTGACACTTGCAACTATGCTTTCTGGAGGAGGTGAGACGTGTACCGAAGCGGTATACTATAAGTACATTTGAATGTTGAAACATGATCTTTCTAATAGCCGATTTGATTTTTTTTTATTCTACTTATGTCATACATATTTGTGATACAATCTAGATTTCTATTATAATATCTACCGGTATATATTAAAGGAAACTCATAGTTCAATTACATTTAATTTTTTTTAGAGATATGGCTGTTTTCTATGTAGGTACATAGTTAAGTATTTATCTACACAACTCAAGCGTTATTGAGCTTACTGTAGTCATAATATTTATTTATATAGGTAGTAGTAGTAAAACACTTTATTGTACAACCACGAAAGACATATAACACAACATATACGTACAAAGGCGGAGGGAGGGGGGGGGGGGATTTAAGGGATTTCTTCCATTTAAGTGCATAGGTTTAAAGGGGATAAATATGTTTGGCCACCGTAAACTTTACCGTCGTAAAACCGCTTAGCACCATAAATATTAACGATTATGCTCCAAGTCAGTAACGAGTGAGAATTAATAACTCGCCACAAATGATGGCGGAAAGTTAAATGAGGGGTCCGTTCCATTACATCAAGTTCGGCTGCAATTATTCGAGGTGCTCTATGGCCGGTAATTAATAGACCACAATTTGGCTTCAAGCCGTTAAGTTTTATTGGTAAACAATTAATATAGCAGTGCAGAATATTATATTACACTTTAGTTTATGAAGTATAATAACTAATCTCTGTACTTTCATAAAATTCAATAGACGATAATATTTGATGTTATGAGCAAATCGTCTGTGGCGAACAATAGTTATTTGTTATACAAGGGTGCAAAGTTGTATTTTAACCGCGAGTGTGCAATTGAAGCTCGAGCTAGCGAATGGATTCTATGTTGAACCATGAGCGAAGCGATTTGTGTGTTTTTCTATGTTTTTAAGTTTTTATCCGTATTATATAATACTCGTATAGTGGCCTAGTACAACAAAAACCATATTGAGCTTACTGTGAGTCTAGGTTGTATTGTGTAAAATTGCCCCATAATATATATTTATTATGATAAAAAAAAATTATAGTATTCTATCCTCAGATTATTACAATAGAAATACTAGTTCAAAATCTGCATAGTAAAACAATATACTCGATAAAAGTGATAATACACGACAACTTTATTTCCGGCCCACTCTTTAAAAACGTGGCTTTTTGTATTAAACTAAAAAAACAATAAGTCTGCTTTATGGTTATATTTTACGGAATAAACTTGCCAATTATTGAACCAAAATTATTCGAGGTAAGCAGACCGTCACATTATGGACGTAAGCCAGGAACAAATTTTATAACCAATTCGCGCCCCAGGCGATAACTTGTGAGGGAGATATATAATGAAGCCTCGTGAAGGTCAGTTCCCGCTTCGGTGGTGGGCTTAGGAACAGCAGCCATAATGACTTTTAAAAAACCGGCCAAGTGCAAGTCGGACTCGCGCACCGAGGGTTCCGTAGAAACCTGTAGGTATATAGGGGTAGTAACTTTAAAATTATCAAACATATTATTAATTTATGATGTAACAAAAAATTTACGGTTTTCGAAATTTTTCCTAAATCTGTGCTATAAGACGTTGCTTCGCACCAAATTTCAAGATTCTGAGCTTACGGGAAGTACCCTGTAGGTTTTGATTCCCTTGCGAGTTTCAAAAATTTGCGGAAATTTGCGGCATAAACGGCTGTACCTTTTGATTGCGTTGGCTTAGCAGTTTAATTTTTTTCACAGCTCTAAGGGACAGTAGACCTAGAGGGTCAGTAGAGTATTTGATATAAATTTCAGCTTGATACCTCCACGCGTTCCTGAGAAAAAGGGTCTTGACAGATGGACGGACGGACGGACGGACGGGCGGACGGACAACAAAGTGATCCTATAAGGTTTCCGTTTTTTCCTTTCGAGGTACGGAACCCTAAAAATGGCTATCGCGCCCCTTTTGATAATTTGTCGGATGATAGTTTAACTAATATACAGGGTGTTTGGTAACCGGATGCAAAGCCGAAAGTAGGAGATAGTCTAGGTCATGTAGAACATTTTTAGCCATACTTGTCTTAGACAAATGTTATTAGTTTTTTTTAAATTTAAATTTTAAGATTTGTCGGAGAAAACTGCAAAACTTCAGACTAAATCGATAATTAGTACTTTTTTTACTGCAGGTAGATTTTTTTTTGTTTTATTTCTTATTGTGCAATGTCTATCAAACACTAGAAAAGTGATTTCAAACATCTGTGTCTAAAGAAAACAAGTTGACAGCGATTTAAAATTTTAGTTACATGAAAATGTAAACGATTTAAGTGATTTCAAAGTACGATAAAAAAAAAACTAAAATAGCCACGAATTTTCAAACCATTTTAAAAACATGCTTGGCTTTTACCCTTTTATTTAAGCTATCAAACACGACTGTAGCTACTGTATCCTTGAAAATAAGCCACCTAAACCAACTGGGTAGCTAAAATGTTTCACTCTACTTGTGATACTTGTGGTAGTTGTGGTGACGAATCTCATTATGATTTTACAATAAAACATTGGTTCTGAATACTAAGTTGGCGTTGACTTGACATTTGACTTGTTTTGAAAGGGTTAAGTGTACTGGACAAAACTACCACATGCAATTTTAACAAACAAAGGCTTGCGGCGGTGAGAGACAAAAGAGACTGATAGCGGCAGGCGGTGAGCGGCGTTAAACAAAGATGATCGGTTTTGTGCTTTATTGACAAAGATAAACTGATTAGCTACATGAGTATTTGTGCAAAAACTAGTAATTTAGTCTAGTTACAACTTCAGTTGCGATTAGACGTTCATTGTGGTTTAATTTCCCGCTCTCATCTCAATTTACCGTGTCAAGTTGTAGCTGCCGTAGGCGCTCCTTCACGTGTAATTACGACTTCTTCATTGTAAACATGGAGTTTACGAACGAAGAATACGCCGACATTATCTACATGTACTGCAAAGCTGACAGTAATGGAGCGATGGCCCGACGGATGTACCAAGAGCGTTTTCCAAACCGGAGATTGCCTAATGTGAGAGTGTTTTACAATTCATTCCGAAGGCTACATGGTATTGCTGTGCAACATGGAGGGAATCCAGGACGTAATCGCCCTGAAGTGGAGGAAGACGTTCTACAGGCATTTGCAGAGGATCCGAATACGAGCATCAGAGTGGTAGCTCGTAATCTGAACTTGTCCACATGTAAAGTATGGGCCACAATGAATCGTGAGGGAAAATATCCTTTTCGCGGCATCGGAGTTCAAGGTTTGGACGAAGGAGATCCTGCACGCCGAGTGGACTTCTGCCGATTTTTACTCAATGCGGATATCGAAGACCGACGTTTTTTGCGAAGCATTCTTTGGACCGATGAATCGAAATTTTCCCGGGAGGGGATCACAAATTTCCATAACCTACACCAATGGGCTGACAAAAACAACAATCCACATTGGAAAAAGCAAGTGTCCTTCCAAAGAAGGTTTTCCGTCAATGTGTGGGCTGGAATCATCGGCAGAGTCCTTATTGGGCCACATTTTTTGCCAAATAATTTAAATGGGGCAAATTATTTGGAATTTTTACAAAACGATTTGCCCAGGCTTATTGACGAAGACCAGCTGCCCGGTGCAGTGACATTTCAACACGACGGTTGTCCCGCCCATTACTCTCTGGCTGTAAGGGAGCATCTGGATAACTGTTTCCCGGACGGTTGGATCGGCAGAGGCGGACGAATCCCTTGGCCCGCTCGGTCACCTGATTTGACACCATTGGATTTTTTCGTTTGGGGCCGAGCTAAGGAGCTAGTCTACACAAGAGGTCATTAATACCGTAGAAGAGCTGAGGGAGAGGATAGAAGCGGCGTTCGAAAGGATGAGGGAAGAAATGATATTCGGAACAACCACCACAGAAGTAAGAAGACGGGCTCGTGCTTGTATTCGAAACGACGGGTCACATTTTGAAAACGAGCGATGATGTGTAATTTTAATGTGTTGATCGTAAAAATAAATAACTTATCTTTTATGCTTTTGTTTTAATTTACCCTAAACATTCCCTCTTATTAGTACAGGTAGCCTATTTTCAAAGATAAAATGGCTTGAGACATGATTGTCTTATCGCCCGCCGCCTGCCGCTATCAGTCCCTTTTGTCTCTCACCGCCGCAAGCCTTTGTTTGTTAAAATTGCATGTGGTAGTTTTGTCCAGTACACTTAACCCTTTTAAAACAAGTCAAATGTCAAGTCAACGCCAACTTAGTATTCAGAACCAATGTTTTATTGTAAAATCATAATGAGATTCGTCACCACAACTACCACAAGTATCACAAGTAGAGTGAAACATTTTAGCTACCCAGTTGGTTTAGGTGGCTTATTTTCAAGGATACAGTAGCTACAGTCCTGTTTGATAGCTTAAATAAAAGGGTAAAAGCCAAGCATGTTTTTAAAATGGTTTGAAAATTCGTGGCTATTTTTTTTTTTTTTTTTCGTACTTTGAAATCACTTAAATCGTTTACATTTTCATGTAACTAAAATTTTAAATCGCTGTCAACTTGTTTTCTTTAGACACAGATGTTTGAAATCACTTTTCTAGTGTTTGATAGACATTGCACAATACGAAATAAAACAAAAAAAAATCTACCTGCAGTAAAAAAAGTACTAATTATCGATTTAGTCTGAAGTTTTGCAGTTTTCTCCGACAAATTTTTAAATTTAAATTAAAAAAAAACTAATAACATTTGTCTAAGACAAGTATGGCTAAAAATGTTCTACATGACCTAGGCTATCTCCTACTTTCGGCTTTGCATCCGGTTACCAAACACCCTGTATGCTCTTATAAACATGAAAACTAGTCAGCCGGCTGTATCGAGATTCTCGGACCCTCAGCTGATTCCCTGAATATGTTCACGTGATCAACTGACGGTCTTGTCACTGCTCTACAGCCGGTTGATGTGTTTTAACTGATTTATTGGTTAAAAAAAAATACAGAGAGTTTAAAATTCCTTCCCAACAGGTATCAAAAAGACGTTGAATTTACCAAAATATCTTTTCATTTGTCAACTATGCATTTGGAGAAAAAAATGCTATTACTCTTTGTTTGGTACCTGCTACTAGACTAGATGCTTAGAGCTCCCGCTACACGTGTTACACGCGGAGACGAATACCCGTGTACTTAAGACCGACGGTGCTAAGGAGCCGGTTTACACGAACCCGCCGGGATTCGGAAACGTCTCCAGGAAACGTTTCCATGGAAACGTTTCGAGAAACGTTCCTACGGGTACACGGGTACTTAATACCGGCTCGAACGGGTCCGAAGCAGTTAGAACCGATGCAAATAAGGGTTACTATTGAATGCTCTTCAGTTGCATACAGATGAGGTTGTATGGTATCGTAGGATATTTTAATTACTTATTTAGCTTCACAATATAAGTAAATATGATTATATATTGAGGTATTCATCGGTATTCTAGACAAAATGAATACCAATTTTACTCAAAAATTTAATCAGATCAAATCCACTCTATTTTTTGATATTAAGTCATAAGCAGATTTTTACGATGCCTGTTTTTCAGAAATAGCATCTTGAACATATACGAAATACAGTAGAAACGACATTAGTCGGCCAAATATGATCACATGATTTCTGGACGACCCCAAATATGAAAAATTACGATCAAACTAACGTTTAATATTCAAGTATGTCAATCAATCGATAGTTATAAATTAACAATATACCTACTACATATTCGAATACTTATTGCATGCACGTCTTCGTAAAAATATCGATAAGATAAAATTAAGAATGTCGACTGATCCGCGGCACTAGTGCAAATTTATTTTGACGTATTATTTCAATTTTGTGACTTAATGTCAAATATCACAAGTTCGCTGTCCATTGAGCGTCAGCTGGGTAAACATCTAAGAAATAAAGAGATAAGCACACAAATCAAGCAATGGATGCCATTTTGACAGCTTGCATAGGAAAACGTTTTTTTTAATTATTTTTCTGGCAAAAACATATCAATATTAGCTTTATATTTGATAATTGACACCACAGAATTAATAGTTGTACTGCGATTTGTACAAGTAACAAAGGCGAAAACAGTGATTTTATGTTTGTATTATGCTTGTTTGCCACCGTCGTGGTATAAAAATAATAATTACCTAAACCTTTATTTTAAAGAACGGAAGACACTATTAATTCAATGAAATAAGTATTGAGTATAACGAAGTAATATTTATATTGCTAAAACGGCAGAATTGTTATTTTAATACAGGTAATTCATCCTTTATCTATTGAAAACAAACCTGTGCTTCTACCTGCGTGGAAAAAAGGTTCGTTCAAATTAACAGTTAACTAAATTTCAACTCTATGGACTCGCAATAAGATTCAACATGACTAAAATTCCCTAAGCTACCACATGTATTCATTAGTAGCTCTTAAACGTCTCGAGTCGTATCTCTGCCACTCGTCAAGGACGTTTCGAGATCCGCGTGTATTTAAGGAACGTTGCTTCGGCTACCCGTTTACTCGTGGAAACGGATCTTAATTACACGTTTCTTTATTACACGTGGGAAACGGGCCAGAAAACCGTGTTCGTGTTACTCAGAAACGGATCTTGGAAACGGGTACCCGAAACCCGGAATCGACCGCGAGCCCTACATCATGCTACATGTTGATTCTTTTAAAATAATGTAGTTTGTAGGACAGAAAGTAAGCAATTTATAATTAAGTGAAATAAAATAGCTCAGCTTTTTCCGTAACAATTATTTTAGGCTCGCCTTTTCAGAGGAGTTCCCAATTTTTACAATAAATATTTGTTCGATATTGATCTTTCTCATATTTTTTTTTAGTTTAAAAATACTAGACTAAACACTAAACGTTAACTCTTTTGTTCAGTACTTATTTAATTGTACTAAAACTTATCTTATCGGTTGTATGTCGCTTTTGTTTGAATTTATAGGCACCTAGGTAAGTTGGTTATTTCTACCTACCTTAATCTGTTAACGTTCTGTAAAATAATGAACCTACCGGTCTATTTTTACCTTTCTTTTGTTTCTGTGCATTGTGTGCAAAATAAATAAAAAACGACAGCAATAATTAAGTCTATTAAAAAAAAGTAAGGTGCTTTTCGTTTCCTCGCATCGTTATTTTCCAAATTTCCAAAGTGTCTTCTGCCTTTGATTGTGACTATTGATAGGTCTGTACATAGACATAAACAAAAAATTTTGTATAAATCAATGGGTCTGTATAATAATAATGTTCTTAAACAATACATATTCGTTCTCGTTTTTCCTTTAAATATAAATGTTTCACATTTGTAAATTGGGAGATCGCCAAAACTGAAACTAATTCTTAATATGTTCTGTACGGATTTCAGGTCACAAATCGAAGGGTAGTCCCTGCGCCCGGCCGGGTCACCAAGGGTAAACAAGCGCTTTCACTTCAATTTACAACTTATCCATAAGCATATTGAATTCGGCGAAACTCTATGATCACGGGTAGATAGTATCTATTCTCAAATAATGCTCTAAGTTTGTTAAGATAACATGCGAAATTGCATTATGCTATGAAATAACATATCTCGATTTAAAATCCATCTGCTTAATTAATTCCTTTTCACTACGCTAAGCTTCTTTTAGAAAAGGAATATTGTCCAGTAAAAATATAAATGACTTTGTGACGTGATTTAAGCTCAAATATGGATCTGTCGCAAAGCTTTTTCGTAGGTTTAGGTCTCAATTTTGTGCTGAAATATCGTGGTGAAAATTTGAGCCTTCAAACTGTGCGTCGTTTAAGTTTCTTTAAAGTAAACGAATTTATTTAAAAAAATAAATGTACGTTCAAGCATCAGCGATATCTCTTTTTAGGGTTCCGTAGTCAACTAAGAACTATTTTTTGATAAAGTCAATGGCTTTCAAAATAAATTAAAATATATATCCCAACTCTAACTTTTGAACCGTGGGTCTAAAAAATAATGGAAAAATTCTTGAAAGTGAGACCTAATAATTACATGATAAGCAAGTGACACCTAATACTGAAAATTATATTGAAGAATCGTTTGAGCCTTTTTTGAGTTATCGCAAAAAGTTGTCATTTCATAGTAAATGGACGTAAGTGTCGCAAACTGTCCTATAAAAATGACCTTTTGAGTGGGTGTATTGTGACAGACCGGTACCTACACTACCTACACGCAACGCAACGCTACACTACATACCGTAACTAGCCTACCCAATTTAGTAATTTTCTTTGTTGTCCTTCAAGAAGCGGTGGAGGGGAACAAATGTTTATAATTGTACTTAGGGCCTTTTAGCAGCTAGCAATAATCACAATGTAAGACTATGACAAGGACCAACTATAATACGCCTACTCTGTCGTACCTATTGAATATTCTATGATACTATCCCTTTCGGTCTTGGTATCATTATTACCATGCCCCGTGTATACCTAATATACTAAGTCTATGCCGGTACCTAACTACTGAACCCTAAATTGCGCATTCTTGGCCGGTTTTCATAACTCTAGATGCAAATAATAAATAACTTCAAAAGTTTAAATTGTGTCTCTGTGTGCGATCGAAGTAGATGGATTGAGTTGTAAATGCACATTATATATACCTATTTGAAAAACACAGTTTTATTTTATTTTATACGGACATTTTTCACAATCTTTTTTAGCTGTACAAAACGCTGGAATCAAGCATGCAGTTTTTCACAATCTTTTTTAGCTGTACAAAACGCTGGAATCAAGCATGCAGTCTGCTTGTTGTAGGGGTGGAAAGAAATTCTTCAGAAACAGCACATTGTGGGCGGAACCGTTTCGCTTACAAGGACAAGTGTGATGTTGAATACTGCCGACGCGGCTGTTATGGATGAACGAAAATGGAGATATATTTTTTAGGATTCTGTACCTCAAAAGGAAAAAAAAAACGGAAACCTCATAGGATCACTTAGTTGTCCGTCCGTCAGTTTGTCTCTCCGTCTGTCAAGAGCCTTTTTCTCAAGGATGCGTGGAGGTAAGGCAGGGGCTCAAAACATATAGGGTACTGCCAATCCTCGATATAAAATTATGACATTTGGTAAGTAGGTCTTACAGCTTAAAGGAAAAAGTCCCATTAGTTTGTTGATCCATCACAAAAATAATTGCGATGAAATACAAACTTACAAAACCTATAAGACTTAAAATTATGTAATTTGACAAGAAGGATGATTTAGACCTTAAATCATGAAATTGAGTAAGAACGAAGGTTTTAACTACAGCACCAGTAAAGGAAAAAGACCGAAAATCGTAAATTTGTTGTTCCGTCACAAAAAAATACTTTTGCGATTACAAAAGTATTTGCAGTTGGTTAACTAATCGTGACCTATGTCGATGTATGGAGACAATAGTTTTTAAACGGCATTGTCAAACTGAAAATAGATGTCATATACTTCAGAAAAAGTGACCAAACCCTCCGGTGTCCGAGGCCAGATTTGAACCCGACCCGGCCGGGTGGTCTAGTGGTCAGGACGTCAGCCGCGAAAGCTGAAGACGCCAGTTCAAATCTGGCCTCGGACACCGGAGGGTTTGGTCACTTTTTCTGAAGTATATGACATCTATTTTCAGTTTATATATAGTAGTGTAACTACTTAAAAAAAAAAAAAAAAAAATTGCAAATCAAAAAAGTATTGAACAAAATAATTTGATTTGCTTCAAGAGGCATTGTCAAAGTTTGTCCGTGTTCAAGTGTTCAGCAATGTTCGGTGATTTATAAAATTGTGTGATGTGCGGAATCCTCAGGGCGCGAGTACGAATCGCACATGGCCGGTTTTTTTTCTTTCTATATGTCACAGACAACGGCGATACAAAAAAAAATTATAAATGATTATTTTTAACCGCTATTGTAGAGCAGTTTCTGACTTTTTTCTGAGGTTGGTTCTAATTTGACATTCCCAAATCAGAACCAACGAGATGTTGGTTCTTCGCGATTACGACGCCACCTGCGAATATTTTTACGCGTTTAACCTCATTCACTTGAAAACTTTACAATGTATGTAGGTTTTTAAGATTATTCAGATGGGGATCGGGTAAGTTTTTCTTTTTTACTGAACAATTTTTAGGATGCACTTTCCATGGAGTGGTCGGAAAGAGAAGTGTCGTGGTTTATACGGAATATCAAACGTTATACGACACTTATCTTTCCAGACAGACTTTACATTTCAATATCTTTGAAAAAATTACCCAGAAGTTCCCATTTGTGACCCTTCGAATCAATTTTATAGAAGAAAATAAATACACTCATAATCAATATCTGTTAAAGTTAAGCAATTAAGCTTTTCAATGGTATACCTTACTTCACAAAAACCTTATTGGACTGGTAGTTGAGGTGTACAACTATACCTCATTCTTATTCAGATTAGAAAAATAACGGTCGATTTTGTCAATGTATCTTTATTTTTTCAGCCATAGCAGGGAAAATTTTTAATGAGACTACTTTTTTCCATTATTAGTGATAGGTACGCTTAAGCCAATAAGATGCAAAAACTTTCCCAAAAATCGCACCACGACAATCGCACGATTTATCTAATCTAAAAAAAACGAAGTATGGTACCTACTTTTCAGCTTGTATTAAGACTATTTATTGCCAAAGGAGATCGTCAATTTTTGTTAGGTGATTATTTAGGACCGTTTAGGAATGGTTCTTACCTTTAAAAAATCGTCATAATTTCTAGATCAGGACGGTGGTAAAAATATTGTGAAATCTAATGGGAAAATTGAAAAATCATGCATTTAAAACTTGAATCTGACAAGGACAATATTTGAAAGCGTGCTTGCCTATGATTTATATATTAATGTTAAAAAAGTACCGATTTGTAAAGGATAATGTACAAAAGCGGACTTGAAAACAAAACGGGAATCATGATGAAATAATAAAAAGTCATATTTTGATCGTATTTATAGTTCCTGTATTTCGGTAAACAAAGACGGCTGTCAAACCATTGTTGATACTATTAACTGAACATTCCTAACACCTATTGCGAAGGGATAAGGTTTACCACCGTTAAGTGCCGATAACACTAGTATCTGACATTGCAAAATTGAAAAAAAGATGCGTTTCGTTATCGAAGGAGCATGATATTATGCCATTATGAAACCCACTTTTAATATTCAAACTCCGATTAAAAATGCAAAAATACGCATTTTCAATCTTTAAGCGTATTTACATACAGTCGATTTCTAATTTAAACTTCCTTATTCGTAGGCTTAGATACTATTTTAATATTACAATGTTCTCACTTACCGAACAGTATCAAAACGCAGATTATGTAACGGTATACATTGACAGTGTCAAACCAAAAAACAATCCCGTTTCAGGCCAGGGTGAAGTTAAACTTTATGTCAATGCCATAAGGACATTAACGACTTGTCTTGCTGTATTTTAATCGCGGAAAAATCAACATAATGTTTATTTATTTAGTATTTCTAATTCCCGTTTCATATTTTGCAATATTTTGTCTACTTTAGTAATAAAATTAGTATTTATTTATTTTACATTGAAGTACAAACTGTATACGATTTATATCAGGTGGCCCAGAATTGACGATCTCCTTTCCGAGCAGTGGCGTGAAAAAATAATTTGACATAAATTAATGCTGGACTTTTACTTACGAAAATAAAGATTATTAAATAAGGGCAACTTTATTTAAATAATTTAAAGACCGCCGCTATTACGGCGAACTGATTTATGAAAAAAGTTTTACAATCTTCAAACCAATTTATGAAAGTTTCTTTTTTGTTTTACGTGCCGAGAAAGAGCCGGACAAACTGACTTCATTACGACGATACACTCTTCAGAGTAATTAAGGAGTCATTGATTAAGTTCCGACAACAATGTTGCCGATTAAAGAAAGCTTTTACAGAGTTGTAAGTAACATATTTAGTCGCACTATTATTTTTAATATGTAGTAGTTGCGATAAGTTTGGGTAGAATTTTCAATGTCTGAAAATCATAATTATGTTTCACAAGAAATGATATAAATATGTATGTGCTTAAAAGTTTACCTGGCGTGTGTTTAAACATTGTTTTTATTTTCATTGCACTCATACAATTTAGAAGAGAATACTGCAATAGTAGGTATATTAAGAATATGCTCTCGGTACGGCTCTTATACGGTCAGAACCAAGTTCCCGGTTTTTTTATACAGTCAGTACCAGGAACATGCCTCAGCTAGAAATCTCATTTATTATTATTATTATTTATTATTATTTATTTCCAAACATATTACACAGTATTACAGTAGATACTAAAGCACTGTGGTATGCATACAATATTATTATTATATTAGAATAACGTTAACATAGAGTTGTGTTATACAATAACAATAATCTTAAATACTAACTGAAGACGGCCAATCATCCATCGCCTCACATAACCTCTTACATTCGTCATACAACGTCTTCCAACTACTGGCAAAAACATCGCAGTCAGGTGCTGACTCGAGAAGTGCGTTAAGGTAATGTAAGGCGCGAACTAATGGCGAGTTCCTGTACGCCACAGTGCGCGCATTAGGAACTGCCAGTAAGTTGCGATTACGTGGCCTAAAATTTATCTTTGATTGAAACAGAGACTCATTATACTTAATTACTTCGATGACATAATAAAGTACCTATCTTTACGTGAACCTAACACAATCCAAGTACAAAACCTGCTACTTGTATGGAATGTGGTGGTTACATTACATGTTTACATGTTTAGAGTACTCCAAATAATGGGACAGAAAACGCGCTGCATTGCCCAAGCCCCAAACATCCGCTTCGTAAACACTGTTGCTTAGAGTTTGTCACGTTTTTTTATTTGAGCTCTCTAATTCTGTAAGTATCTTGTAGCTACTTACAGAATTAGCTTGTAGCTGCTTGTAGCAGGCAATACAAGCAAATAAATTTTACCCGTTTACCTGATTTACTCGTCGAGCCGTCCTTTACAAAACAAAAACGCAATTCGACGTTTATTACTATCACATAATAGTATATTCATTTAAGTACTCGAAAGCATTCTTTTTTTGAAGTACTTGGTAATTTAAAACTGTACTTTTTTGTTACAGACCATAGACATAAAAACGAATTAAGTACTTAGTCAAAAACATAAATGTGAATTAATGCCAAGTTTGTAAACGGTTTCGCTAATAAAACCAAGTTCTTTCAAAGCTCCTTAGATCACTGATCCAGTCATACATACATATAGGTAATGTTTTTCAATTAAATAAATTAATTTGTTGTGTTATTTGCAAGTAGCAAAAAATAGTGTGAATTGGCGCGCCTAAACTTCACAAAATAAGGCCAGCTGGGTAGGCAGTTTTGTGAAGAGTTAGCTGGGCCGTTCTCATTCTTCAGTTATAATTTGGTGCCACTTCATTATAATACTATAAAACTCTCGTGAGACTCTAACATATTAAAAATGTTTATAACGCTTCGACAATAATTAAAAAGTGAACGAGGGTAGATCCGTGACAACATCGCCACCGCTTCCCGACACCAGCAGCAGGGCAGACCGCGCGCAAGCGCGTAGTAGCCGGCACGCTGCCGTCGCGGAATTCGGAGGGCCGCTCGTGAAAATAATCATCGTATATTGATTTATACTCGTATATGTCGACCAAAAAAAACTACCTAAATTAAGTGAGTAACGTTACAATTTTTTTAATATCACAATAATAATAATGGTCAAAATAAAAATAAAAATACAGTAGTTTTTAAAAATTTGTCATTTTTAATGATTAAATGTTTCTACTGGTATTTACGTCGGTAACGAGTTTTACTGAGCAGTGGTTTTTGAGAAAACATTGTGACAGACTGGTCCTTTTTTAGCGAGGACAGCGTTAAGTTATACCACTATGTCACGTTATTTTGTGAATAAATGATTATTTTAAATATATAATAGCAAGATGAATTGTCAGATAGTTTCGTATTAATTAGGTATTAGCACTACATAAGACCCGGAGTATGTCCTAAAACTACGGCCAAGACCACCGGGGGATGGGCAGCAGCATCCTCGGAGTGCGGTGGAGATACTGCGATCGCCAACCCGCATGCCAAGCGTGGTGATTACGGCATCCACCCCATGATAAGAACCAAAAAACCACGGCCCCGAGTGTCTGGCGACCCCTGGTGCCCTGGTTATGGTAGCGGCCAGGGTACTACCGGGGTCAGGGGTGCTAAGAATCTCCGGCAAAGATCCGGCTACGACGAAAAGATAGTGGAACTGGAGGAAGGATTGAGCAAGTTGCGTTGGGATGTCATAGGGTTATCTGAAGTCCGAAGAGAGGGGGAGGAAACGATAATCCTAAAGTCCGGCAACTTGGTTTATTTCCGGGAGGGCGACCAACAGTCCCAGGGAGGTGTCGGGTTCATCGTCCATAAGTCCCTCGTGAACAACGTGGTGAAGATCAAGAGTGTGTCGACTAGGGTGGCGTACCTTATACTCAGAGTATCCAAGAGGTACTCGTTGAAGGTCATACAGGTGTATGCGCCGACTTCGGCACACTCCGATGACGAGGTGGAGGCTATGTATGAGGATATATCGAAGGCCATGCATAGCTCCAAAACCTACTTCACCGTTGTTATGGGGGACTTCAACGCGAAACTGGGCAAGAGAGATGGTGAAGAGCTGAGAGTGGGGCAATTTGGATTTGGAAGTCGGAACCACCGGGGCCAACTACTGGCTGGCTTCTTGGAGAAGGAGGGACTCTACATGATGAACTCCTTCTTCAAGAAACGTGAGCACAGGAAGTGGACCTGGATGAGTCTCGACGGTGCAACTAAAAACGAGATTGACTTCATCATGTCGACGAACAAGCATATATTCAATGATGTCTCTGTGATCAATACGGTTAAAACCGGAAGTGATCACCGTCTAGTGAGAGGCACATTGAATATGTGTTAAGCTAGAGCGCTCTCGACTGATGAAGTCTACGCTCCGTCCAGTAGCACTTCAAATCCAAAACCCTGAGAGCTTCCAGCTGGAACTCCAAAACCGTTTCGATTGTCTAGGCGGCGATGTGGACGAATTCAACGACGGGTTTGTGGAAGCTGTCCATAGTACTGGGTCTCAGTTTTTTAAGGCCCAGCGGAGCAACAGAATGAAAAGGCTCTCTGACTCCACTCAGAAACTCATCGAGGAAAGGAGAGAAATGGTTCTGCAATCCTCAGCAGATGCGCCATTATACCGGCAGCTCAATAAACGGATCTCTAAGTCCCTTACCCGTGATTTGCGCCAATTCAATACAAATCGTATTGAAGAGGCCATTGAGCAGAATAAGGGCTCTAAAGTTTTCTAAAGAGATTTGTCTATTGGGCAGAGCCAGCTCTCCAAATTAAAAACTGAGGATGGTAGAATTGTTTCATCCAGAGCCGAGCTTCTGGGGGAGATAGAGGACTTTTATGGACAGCTATACACATCAACTAGCAGACCTGAAGTTGATATGGCGGAAGACCCTAGAGCTAGACTGACCCGACATTATACCGAAGACATCCCGGACATCAGCCTGTACGAGATTAGAATGGCTCTTAAACAGCTCAAAAACAATAAGGCGAAGACGGAATTACAGCCGAACTTCTGAAGGCGGGTGGTAAACCGGTCCTTATGGCCCTTCAGAAGTTGTTCGACTCCGTTTTACTAGAAGGGAGAACGCCTAAGGCATGGAACAGAGGTGTGGTGGTGTTGTTCTTCAAAAAGGGTGATAACGCGTTACTGAAGAACTACCGACCCATTTCACTTCTGAGCCATGTCTATAAGCTGTTTTCAAGAGTCATTACGAACCGTCTTGCACGCAGGCTAGATGACTTCCAGCCTCCCGAACAAGCCGGTTTCCGAAGAGGCTTTAGTACCGTAGACCACATCCATACGCTCCGTCAGGTTATACAGAAGACTGAGGAGTATAACCTGCCCCTCTGCTTAGCGTTCGTGGACTACGAGAAAGCCTTCGACTCGATCGAAACCTGGGCTGTACTACAATCTCTCCAAAGGTGCCAAGTGGACTATCGCTATATCGAAGTGCTGAAGTGTTTGTACGAGAACGCCACTATGTCAGTCCGACTCCAGGACCAGAACTCGAAGCCTATTCCGTTGCAGCGGGGAGTCAGGCAAGGAGATGTTATTTCTCCTAAACTGTTTACCGCTGCACTGGAGGATGTTTTCAAGACTCTGGACTGGAGAAGGCTAGGCATCAACATAAACGGCGAGTACATCACTCACCTTCGGTTTGCTGACGACATAGTAGTCTTGGCTTAGACCATGGAGGATTTGAGTACGATGCTCGATGACCTCAGTAAAGCCTCCGAGCGAGTTGGTCTAAGGATGAACATGAATAAGACGAAGATCATGTCAAATACCCATGTAGCACCCGTTACAATCGGAGACTTTACACTCGAAGTTGTGGACGATTATATATACTTAGGACATACTGTCCAGTTAGGTAGATCCAACTTCGAGAAAGAGGTCAATCGACGAATCCGACTCGGTTGGGCAGCGTTCGGGAAGCTACGGCACATCTTTTTGTCCAATATTCCGCAGTATCTCAAGACGAAAGTCTTTGACCAGTGTGTGTCGCCAGTGATGACATATGGTACTGAAACGCGGTCGCTTACAATGGGCCTCATAAGAAAGCTCAAATTCACCCAAAGGGCAATGGAGAGGGCTATGGTTGGAGTCTCTCTGCGTGATCGCATCAGAAATGAGGCCATCCGCAGCAGAACCAAAGTAACCGAAATAGCCCTCCGAATCGCTAAACTAAAGTGGCAGTGGGCGGGGCACATTGCTCGTAGAACCGATGGCCGTTGGGGCGGAAAGGTTCTCGAGTGGCGACCACGAACCGGAAGGCGCAGCGTGGGTAGACCCCCTGCAAGGTGGACTGATGACCTGGTGAAGGTCGCAGGAGTCCGCTGGATGCGGGTGGCGCAGGACCGGTCATTGTGGCACTCTTTGCGGGAGGCCTATGTCCAGCAGTGGACGTCTTTCGGCTGATATGATGATGATGATGATGATGATGATGACTACATAAGAAAAAACAATTTCCAATCTGGACCCATATCGGTATGGAGGGAAAAGTTATTGTCGCTAAAAAAAAGAACAACCCAGCTCTCTTTATAAATCTATACGTAATGTCATTCAAACACTTACGCGTTGTTTACCAGTACCAATATGGATTTTTTGCGTCGTTGTTCTGGTCATAATAAAAATGGTTCAAAAAAAGGAATCTTGAGCGTGCGAGGGCGTCAAGATAAGACAGATAGAAGATAAGAATAAACATCACTTACGAGTATAATACTAAATTTTTCACCACACCACCGCGGGAAACAATCAAGTAACAAAATATAATTTTTGAAGCCAAGTGAATCTTTCAAAATTGTATAGGTTCAAAATTAAAAATCATCTGCAAGATAACGTGAAGAAACAAGTAAAAACTTGCAACAAATTAATTTCCCCAAATGTGGATAAAATGCCTTTTTCCCCTCGTCAATGGATAAAGACCGCCTTTTAGTTTTAAAAGGGTGCAAATTGAAGCACGAGCTAGCGTTGGATTCTAGGGTTGAACTACGAACTAGCGAATGGATTCTATGGTTGAACTACGAACTAGCGAATGGATTCTATGGTTCGAAAATAGAATCCTGAGCGAAGCGAGTGTTATAACACACGAGACGTAAAAATTTGCAGCCGTGTGTAACACAAATCTTTTCACCTCACTATAGCGAGGAAAATACTACATAGGTACAAGAAAAATAACTGGAATATGTAAAATCAGCCTTTATGTTGAATTAAATACAATTAAATATAAAATTATTTTTGCATCCACAGCACCTGATTTGACAGTTTAATCAACTGGGCGAACATTGTCATGTCTGGAGTGGCCTTTACATGTTATTATGTTTAAAAAGTAACTGATAACACGTTCGAATTTCAAATATCCTTTTCACTCTTGTGAATAAAATGCAATTTTGCTATCTGTTTTTAAATAATAAAAAGGATTCTATGAGCTAATGAGGTGAAAAATACTTTTAGAGTATTATTTTTTTATTATTGAGGTAGCTTTACCATTCAAGTTAGAAGAGGGCATCAACTTGTAAGATTATTTTTATCATGACGTCATGAAATTTTATTTACATAAAATGCATTGGCAATAGTATTTTTTGCAACAAGAGAAGATTTACTTTAGTGCTAATTTAGAGTCCTTAGCAAGCGAAAGATAAGAATAGAATCAAGAGCGTAGAGAGGGACTCTAAAGCTCAAAGAGTAAATAACTTAGTTCTCGTGCCAGAAGTGCATCCCTGTACATCACACCATTTTTACAATCGCCGAACATATCTGTAGCGAAAAGAAAAAATGTATTGAGGGACAAACTTTGACATTTGATATTAAAAAACTGATACATATACATCAACATAGGTCACGACTATTTTACTGGAAGTAAGTTTGTAATCGCCACTTTTGTTATCTATGATGCTACAACAAATTAACGTTTTTCCTTCCTTTTTGCCTTTTGGTTTATTTTTATTGACTTTCTTGCCAAATTTCATGATTCTAGGTCTATGGACACTACCGAAATTTTAGCTTAAAATAGCCGTATGTATCTTTGGATTGCATTGATTTTGAAGCTTTATTATTTGAGGAACCGTAGGCATAAGTATTGGATGTTAATTTCAACTAGGGAATGCTAACCGGTTATTTTTATTGTATAAAATATAAAATACAAGGTGCTCGCGAGGAAACCGCATAATTTTAACAGCGTACTCCTGAGGCCAAAAGAAGTACAAAATATCATATGACTTTTGGACAATTCCGCCAAAAAAAAATTTTTTTTGTTTTTTTTTTCTTGTTTTCTGAACGTATTCTTAAATTAAAAATAAATGTTAATGACAAAACTATGCCTAAAAACAAATAAACCTACTTTTTTTTCAAATAAATCAAAGTTAAAGCAAAGTGTTTCCTGTCACTTTGATGTCTGTCAACAGGGATGCCTATAATGAGTTCCATAGTGGTAAAATTGCCGTTAAGAAAGCGTTCAGTCCTGAGTTATAATCAAAATATTTTATTTTTTTAATTGGTTATAACTCCGAAACAAGATGAATTTCAGAAAAGTTTATTTGACATTTTAGTTTCTAAATAAGGTCAGGATAACGCTGTTAAAATTATGCGGTTTCCTCGCGAGCACAGTGTATATACAGTATTTAATTTAGTTTTTGTTTTATTTTGGTTGTTTTTAGTATTAAGGTAACCGGTTTTTCGGTTAAAACGGTGTATTAAACCCCGCGCGCGGATTGGCTCCTAATATTAAGGTCACTTCAAGGTCATTTTGTCTCACGCAATCCAATTTTGCTCACTGTTTTTAGACAGCAACGAACCTTTGTTGAAAAATATTTTACTATAAAGTATCGAGTTAGGAAGCTTTAGGTAAGTAGTATAATTATATAGTCTACTAGTAAACTTTTTCTTATTATTAAGTACATCTGTATCCGTATTAATCTTTCATTAACTATCTTTATTACTTCTTAGGATACAGCAATAAAATCACAATTTTATTTGATTTTCCTTACAGGCAGTTGGACAATAAATTGTAGTTCGAAGGACCCAAGAATTCATAAGTAATTTATATCAAGGTCAGTTGTGTAGGTAGGAACATTTTTCCGGATTGCTTACTAGAAAACTTAATTCTTCAGATGTCTTATACTTAATTGAAAATGTTTGTTAAATACAATAAAGACTATGTGTAGAAACAAAATTAATCTGAAGCTATATTCAGAGCAATGACGCGTTTTATTATCTCGGATTAAACTTTTATTTTGACATTTTACGATATTATATGTTATATTATATATTAGTAGACAAAACCTTTTTAAATTATGGCAAAAACGGAACCCTTATAGTTTCGACATGTCCGTCTGCCAGCCATATTACCCGAAAAATATAAGACGTATCTTAATAAAATTTAGACGTAATGTGTATTTTGTATGCCGCTATTTATTTATGTAGTTATTTGCAGAAAAAAATATTTGTATGTACTACATAAATATTACATAAATATTTTTTTCTGTGACACACGGACGGCCGGACGGACAGACGGACATGACGAATCTATAAGGCTTCCCTTTTTTCCATTTTGGCTACGGAACCCTAAAAATGTGGATCTAATGATTTTCTTCGACCAACAATAATAAAAATACCCTTTGCAAGAACCCCTAAGATTGTGTCAGA
The DNA here is from genome assembly GCA_947086415.1 of Pammene aurita. Lineage (NCBI taxonomy): Eukaryota > Metazoa > Arthropoda > Insecta > Lepidoptera > Tortricidae > Pammene > Pammene aurita. The sequence goes on from OX352291.1 coordinate 36,800,081, forward strand.
CTTAATGCGTCAACCGAAATCAATCCCCAAGCATATCTGAGAAGCGGAATTTTACCCATCGCTAATGTTTATTGCAAAGATAAAATACATCCATAACTGTCATGGCCGCTGGGGATGACTCCGGATATCCGTCGATGCGTCACGGCTAAGCCGGCCCCTGTACATTCTGTTTGTGATTCTGCCCCTTGTTAACTGAGTTATGTTATAGAACTTATAGAACACAAGTGCTTCTCGTCTGCGACCCTCTGAATAAATCTTATACTTGAAGGAGCTCGGAATTTATTTCCTTGGTAATGCTTGTTTAGAACGGGGGAAACTTTTTCTTGATTGCTTAATATATTAAGATTATACCTATTGTCATTGAGTGCAAAACCTTACAGGAAAAATAACAATGACCAATTGACCATATATAAACAGGGAACAAATAAAAGAAAAAAGAGTATCAGGAATAGTTGGAACATTGCCCATAAAACTAATAGCACAACGATGCGGCGCCAAAGAGGCACTAGATTTTTATAAACAATTTTTGGTATTGCTTAACTTTTGAATAAGCATTGCGTTTCATTTTACTTACTTAAATAACGTTATTTAATATACACGTTACTTAAATAATAGACTCGGAAGTATCCAATTACAGGCGCAGCAACTCGAAGAGACTGTCATGGGATTTCATACAACTTTTCAGGCCTAGACCTGCAAAGTAACCTTGGCGCCAAAGATGGTGGCAGGATTTACGAACAACTATTTTTTTTTCGTGACAGGATGATTATGGTTAAGTGAGGATAAACAATAACAGAAGTTTACGGGTTGACTTATGATGCCTTATAAACGGTTTTTTTATAACTTTGATTCTTTATTTAATTGCATATTTAAGAAAAGCCATATAAAAGGTGTAACAAAAATGCTGGTGATCCGTTTCAGGGCATAATTGGTATTGTATCCTAAATAGGAAACTAAGAAGAATAATTTTTCACGAGAAAAAAAAATGGCATTGTATGGAGGGTTGGCCGCCTGGGACGACGTGTCCCATACAAAAAAAACTTTTTCTTAGTCGCAATACGATACCAATTTGTCCCTTACCCTGTATATATGTATACCTCGGCGTAAAAACGATTTCCCGGCCTCGTATTCCTAAACTATACCTACCTCTCTATATCTATCCTCTATACCCACTTGGCCGGTAATTTCTGTTTTCCCGGACTCTGCTATAATATACTATTAAGTATTTGTACATTATTACAATAACAAATTTGATGTAAACGGTGTCAACACATCAAAATATTTATTAAACAATATACATGTAATAAAGTGCGCCTACTATGTTTACTATCATTTGCCACAAATACTAATTTATTAACTATATCTAATTAAGCAGTGTCTGAAACTTTTTAACTTTTTTTAAATTTAACTGCATCTATACAACTTTTGGCTACCTAATTTTGTATATTCGTTTAACTTTTTCCTTGCTGGTAACGAAATTTATACCTACATTCTATTTTTAAAAACAGTTCAATTTAAACTTTTCACTAGTTGTCAGTGAACTCAATAAATATGCTAATTGCAACTCACCTGTCGTGCTGCTACAGCTAGTCAATAGCGCTATCCATATTACACAGTATAAACGTATAAAAAGAGTCATTTTCGCGTTCACATGAGTACTCATCGAATTCATCTATGTGTTTGGGTGCGAGCGCGTGTCGTGGCAGACGGTAGGGTGGCGAGCGGTCGTCCCATCTCTAGGAGGGTTCTGGAGGCACTGCCGCGGGGTGCCGTGCCGTGCCGTCGCTCCCGCTGCCACCCGGCACCCAGTGCCCGGCACCCGGCACCCTCAGATAAACAAGGGCGCGAGAACCGGGGACAGGCAGACAAGCCGTCTCGCTAGCCATCCGACGGAGATTTGCTGTGGACCGAATGTTATTATAAGTCAATGCGATTAATCTGAGTTCAAACATCTTCTTCAGCATCCACTGACGTTTTTCGTGATCTGAAATTAGAATGATTATAGTAAAACTTAGGCCTATAGCATGCATTGGAATGCATGTATATTGGATTTTTTTCAGTAATACAGAGTGAACAATTCGATTCGATATAATAGTTAAACGGATTTTATACTCAAGCTGGATTTTACGGAACTTATCGAATCTGTATAAATTAAAGGAATATGTATTAATTTTAAATGTAGGTACCGGTACTTGCACTGAAATTATTTATAAAATCAGATTTTTTATAAGTGGTTATGACATGATACCGTATGCCCATGCACCATGCAGCGCTATTTAGTGGTGGTAATCTGATCAATAAGTATTTATTTATTTTGATGGGCCCCCTTAATTTTTAAATGAATTTTATTATTATTTGTTATTAAAGCGCTAATCAAGTATCTACCTATTAAATTATTTAGATACAGCCCGTTGGGAAAAAGACGGACTAATACACAGACAGAAGCAGACGCTTGGTAAAATGATTTAATTTATCATCCTTCGGGTACGGAAATGATCTGAAAACGAGTTAGTTGTTGTGTTAGGATTTGTAACCTGGCCTGCTTAGCCAACTTGGCGATTGACTGTACCCGCTCTTTGATTAAAGCGAATATTGAATCTCCAAAACGGTCCTATTGTTCACTTCGAAATAAAATAGAAATTCCTTATGCATTAAAACTCATGTATGAAATCCTGTTATTTTAAAGTAAAAACATTAAGAAATACTCGGTTCGTGTCTATGCTAACTGAAATAAATCAAGTCTGCCGAGTCACGTATTTTTACGGACTTTCTGCAAAAAATATCATATTTTTATCGACCTATGACGTGTTTGGTAATGTAACCTTATTTACTGTTTAAGCAGCTGAGGTTGGACTAAAAATATTTTTTTTTGATAGGCTATTTCAGATTTAGCGTATCAGGTAAAGATACAGATTTGTAAATAATTGCCGACCTAAAACACTATGAAACTTTAAATTTTATGCAGCCGCAGTATACTCGTACTGTTACATAAAATGTTGGAAATGACGAATGCTAAATATGTAAGTAACGATTTTTTTTAATACCACGACAGTGGCAAATAAGTATACAGCCCGCCTGATGGTAAACAGTTACGGTAGCTTATGAACAACTGTAACTCCAGAGGATTCACATGCGCGTTGCCTTTCCTCCTTGCGCGTTGTCCTTTAAAAAACCTATACACTCTTTTTAGGGTTCCGTACCTCGAAAGGAAAAAACGGAACCCTTATAGGATCACTTTGTTGTCCGTCCGTCCGTCTGTCAAGACCCTTTTTCCCAGGAAGGCGTGGAGGTATCATGCTGAAATTTATATCAAATACTCAAGTCTTCTGTCCCTTGGAGCTGTGAAAAAATCAAACTTCTAAGCCAGCGCAATCAAAAGACACAGCTGTTTATGCCGCAAATTTCCGCAAATGTTCGAAACTCGCAAGGGAATCAAAACCTACAGGGTACTTCCCGTGAGCTCAGAATCTTGAAATTTGGTACGAAGCAACGTCTTATAGCACAGATAAAGGAAAAATTGCGAATACCGTAAATTTTTAGTTACATCATATAATAAAAATATTTTTAATAATTTTAAAGTTACTACCCGTATATACCTACAGGTTTGTACGGAACCCTCGGTACGCGAGTCCGACTCGCACTTGGCCGGTTTTCTTGAAGAACCTTATACTGTAGCCCTCTGGGAAAACCTCGGCAGGGAGTTTATTCCATACCCGGAGCGTTCGCGGGAGGAAATTCCTCGTAAACCGCACCGTGCGCGACCCTTTAGGCTCCAGGGTGTGAGGATGAACACCTTGCCGACAGCAAGCGGTGCGGTGATAAAAAGCGGCCGTGGGCATCATGTTAAATAGTTCTTCAGGGCACAAGCGATAGAACATACATTAGTGAGGCAAAGTCTCTCCTTAGACTTAAAGGTTCAGTATCGCTCGTGAGTTTGGGATCGTTGACGATTCGCACAGCGCGCCTTTGTACCGAGTCAAAGGGCCCAAGCTGGTATCCAGGCGCTCCTTCCCAAAGGTGACAGCAGTTCTCCATATGGGACTTGCGACTTGTATAGAAGCAGTGTCTGCCCCGGAGTGAAGTATCTCCTCGCTCTATTGAGTACACCGAGCTTTTTGGATGCCAGCGTGGCTACTGAATTGGAAGTCACTGGAAATGTCAACACCGGATCCCAATACGCCCTGACATTTTCTGAGCGGTAAACGCGCAAACTTGTATCTTTGTGGGGTTGAATCTAAGTTGTCCTGACCCCACGCCGAGATTCCAGAAAGAGTATTCTTAATATCGGACTCAAGTTTTTCGCGACTCTATCACAACGGAACGAGGGATATTGACACCTCCCGTGTAACGGGCATCCCCATCGCCGTCGATAGACAAAATATCATGGCTATGCAGCAAAAATAGCGTTGGGGATAGCACGGAACCTTGCGGGACACCAGCGTTTATGTCCATGTTTTCAGAGCAACTTCCATGGACTACGGCTTCTATGCTTCTGCCGGATAAAAAGCTGGCAACCCATCTGCACAATCCCTCGGGCAGTCAGTAAGCTGGCAACTTCGACAGAAAACCCCGATGCCAGACCCGATCGAACGCCTTAGCTAACTATTATATTAGTAGTAACTATATTCTAACAAATATTATGTTATTAAGTTTTCAGTGACTTGAAAAACAAACTAAGTTGGTAAAATGATTCAGTAAATCCTCAAATCAACAGCAGAGACATAATAAATAGATGCCATGACCTAGTTGCCAGAGTGGAAACCGCGGCCGAGAAACGGCACTTTATTCCCTGATAGGTAACCGATAGAGAAAATAATGTTTTCCTTCTACGTTGCGTAGAACATCGATAACGAAGGTAATTAAGAGTAAAAAAAAGATTGACTTTCTCGCCATACTTACAATTATTTATGGGTTATTAATTATATGAACGCATAAGTATTTACAATAAATAATTTTAAACAAAAAAGAACCGACTTCACTTATCATCCACCTTTCCAAAAGCAAATGCTCGAGATGCTGTAAACAATTTCTCCAGGATCCCATCATCAGATCCTGACCTGGTTACAATGGGACCAACTGTGAAGTATACTCTTTCAAACAAAAAAAGAATTTTCCAAATCGGTCCAGCCGTCTTCGAATAATCGGTGAACATACATAAAAAAAAATTGCAAAAAATCTAAGATCCCGACGAATTGATAACCTCCTCCTCCGAAATCTTGAAGTCGGTTGAAAATAAAATAATAGTACCTATTGGTAAAATCCTATAATAAACTTAACTATCAATCTGCAAAGTCTGCGCCAATTCTTAGGATTACGTTGTATAACAGACCTTCAGAATGCAGCCAGGAAAACGCTAAAAGATGGAAGACCTGCAAACTAGGTACAAGTTTATTTATGTCGAAAGTCAACGAGCCCAGAAACAGTGGAAGAAAATGATAAACACAGCGAGTTTCCTAGAAATAAAATCATTTATTTAACATTACATAAGCGGTTTCAGCGTTCCTCTGCATAACGAGTGTCTGTGGAGTGGATGTCGAGTGTTATTGCAATTTCATACAACTAGTGTCGCGACACCGTTCTCGGCTCGGACGCTAGACAGTGTTGTGAGACCACTGCATCGCAATAATGCTGTTCTTAAGTACTATACAGTCCTCTTAGTTACTAGAGGGTTTTTGTGTCAGCATCTTGTAGTTGTAACGTTTTAGAGGTGCTCCAATAAATGCACAAGCAAGGTCCGATATTTTCAGTATTCTTCTTAACTTACAGCAATTGAGGTACAAATAAAAATAATCAAGAAAATTCGAAACAACTTCGAGCTTGCTTGCTTTCGAGCCTATACTTCTTATGCAAAATTTGGTAAATTCAATTAAACAAGGCATTTAAAACTACCTAAGACCGACATCCAAGTAGGTACGCGAACTATCGGAAATCTGTATGGTGAGGTCTACTATGTAAGAATAATACATTACGAATAAAGATCAATATAAATGTTAAATTTTAAATGAAACATAGAGTAACTAGGTAAGTGCCTATCCATGGATGGGAGCTTGTAATATTGGGGCATGGATCTCGGAATGAGTCTTATTAACCGAAACATCTTTTATCTACAATAGTAGGGCACGCGACCAAAAATCTTGGCAATCTTTATGAATACGCTTTATTCTCTGATCAAATAGCGGTTGGCGGGTCATCCGGCTGCCAAGCAGCCACTGAGTCGCCGCCGCCGCCGCGAAGTCGCGTCGCGTACCGGTTTGTTCACCCCGAAATGTAGGATAACGACGTTTGTTACGAGTGTTACTACTACTGCGTCAGCATTTTAACGTTGTTTTGCAGCAGATAATGCGTTTAAAGGAATTGCACGTTTGTGACTAGTAAACGAATATCTGCTTTGGATACTTTACAGTGGCAACTTCGTTAGATAGCAAGCATTAGATACAAAATCAGTGCATATTAAGCAGTTTGGAAAAAATAATTAATTATTTTACGGTAACCAGTACCTAGGCCTATTACGAGTATAGCAGCTAGTTTTGGCTAAATAGCATAATATAAAATGATTGTTTGTAGGCAATCGTCATTAAGTTTACAGGTATCACACTATCTCGCGACAACATGCTGCCGTAATAGCCCTGCTGCATATAATGTTAACGGATATAAGGAAAATGGTTTTGACACGACATTTCCTCGTACAATAGATGTAGATATTAATACCTGTTGAATATAACCAAGGAGTACATAATTTGGCTGCTCAGAGTTTATTTCCATAGCAGCTTTTATCCTAAAACGGATTCCCGTCACGTTCACTCCATTAGCTGATTTACAATCGGAAATGGCCAGAGAATAAATGCCGTATTTAAGAGAAAAAATTGATTCCTTCCTTCCATTTCAAGGAACAACAATTTCCTATTATTCATTTCCATTGCAGAGTACATTTATGTTTCCGAATTATGACAAGGTGCCAGACGGAATTATGTTTACGTGTGTGTCGAAGTAAAAATCCGACAGTATTTTTCAAACAAAATATCTTCAAGTAGGCTGCAGATTTCAAAGACCGGGCATTTATATCTAAAGAAGTTTTATTCAATGTCCTAGTGGTCGACATGCTTATGCCCAACAGGTGACAGATTTATTGCGAACATGTTTAAGAATGGCATAAGTTGACGGGACGATGACGAGCATTTGAACGTTTACCTTATTTTACATATGAACTTGACATTTCTGTGCTGTATGATATAATTTCAGGACGTATTGACAGTTCTTCACTGTTGGCGGAGATTAAATTCTCAGTCCCATCAATTAGAACGCGTAACTCTGAGCGCTGCCTTTTTAGCCTTCCTAGAGTTAATACTAATTATGCTCAAAACTCGACTATCTACCGTATTTTAAATCTTTATAACAAGCAATTGAATTGTATTGATTTGTTTGACTGCACAAAAGATACTCTAAAAAATCGAGTACGGATTCTATTATTTAAACTAAGACAGGACGACAAACAAGCATGTTTGTATTAAACAAATTATTTTCTTATTATAAGTACATCCACTCTCATTACACGCACATTCATACACACATACACACACACGCTAACACACATCAAAGTGCACTCCCGTACAGATAAGCTAGTTTTATATTTTGTTTAAAAAGTTCAATCTTTCCTTTGCTTATGCTCATGGCACTTATTATTTCCACTTGTTATTGCATGTTAGTTATATTTTTGTGGTCATCTATTATTGGCTTTTTCTCAGTTATTTAAGTTTTGTATTATTTGTTGTATTGCTGTTGATGCCCCAAATAAAAAAAATATAAAAATGAACATTTTTGGCCACAGCTGTGAGCCGAATGTCGGAAGAAGAGGAACAATTTCTACCTCACATAAAAAACATAATTTAACCTTTGTAATGGCACAAATTAGGAGCCAACTAAGATGCATTTTATCTTAGTTGCTAAAAAATATTTGGAATCATAAAATATTTATGTACTATATCTAACTATATGCTAAGTTTTCTTAGCTTCAACAGACAAGATCTTATAAGGTTCATATGCAGTCAAGATCCGTGTTACATTAAATAAGATCTTTGTTAGAGCAAACATGTATTTCTTTCAGTGCACTAAATCACATTCAAACACATATCTGTTTGGTTATCCTGCATTGTACAACTGCAATAAATAACTGAATACCTTTCGTATCGTAGGGACTTTATCCCAAAATCTTATTTAAAACAAACATTGTAAAAACTGAAGCAGCAAGCCACGGTAGAATAGAACTGCTCGAGCTTTCCTTTAGAGAGAATGGAAATCGTATTCCACACCTTTTTTGAATATTCGCTTAAATAAATGCTTCTGTAGGTAGATATATGTTCTTTTATATTTTAAAGCCTTTAGAAAGGTGTAGCTCAAATACCTATAGCTTAGCTTTCTACTATTAATCGGAATTTAGCAATGTTATAAAAATGATTTAGGTACCTAACTGAATCATTCATATACTTTAAATACATTTACCTAAATATCACACATGTGTATGTGTGATATAAAGCAGTGTTGCTTTAACTTGACAACGGTCAGAAAAACTAAATAAGTAGGTAAGTACCTGCCACTGATGGTAGCCAGGTAGATGCTTAAGATGCTTGACTAAGTAGGTACGTTAAGTTCAATAACAATCACATGTATTACTATTACGATATGTAAAAACGAGGTATGGAGAACGAATAATCCTGGGCATCAACGACACATTTTTAGGGTTCCGTAGTCAACTAGGAACCCTTATAGTTTTGCCATGTCCGTTCGTCTGTCTGTCCGTCTGTCTGCGGTCTAACTTATTGACCGTTCGCACTAGAAAGCTGGAATTTGGTATCAGTATATGCATTAATCACGCCGACAAAGTGGTAGAATAAAAACTGGAATAATATTTCAGAAAAAGTGACCAAACCCTCCGGTGTATCTGGAATAATATTTTTATTAGGGTACCTCCCGTACAGTGGGGGGTAATTTTTTTTTGCTCCAAAAAAAATTGAGGTTATCACTCAAAAACGCATTGTGAAAGGACGTAAGTGCTGGATAGTAAAATGACGTAAGCGCCGCCAAATATCCCTTAATAGAGGACCTTTTGAAGGGATGTATTGGAACAGGCCGGCAACTGCGGAACCCTACAGTGAGCATGGCCCGACATGCTCTTGGCCGGTTTTTGATTATATAGGATTTATAAGCAAAAGTTAAGGTCATTTTGTTGTATTCTTTTAAGATTATCAATAATTTATACGAGAACCCCGTATTTATTTATTTTTGTGTATATATACTTACGGCCTTCTAGCCTAGTCGGTAGTGGCCCTGCCTACGAAGCAGGAGGTCTCGGATTCGAATCCTGGTCAGGACATTTATTTGTGTGTTTATCACGGATATTTGTTCTTGAGTTATGGAAGTTTTCTATGTATTTAGGTATTTATCTATATCTATCTATTTTATGTATCGTCACATAGTACCCACAACACATGGCTTATTGTGGGACTAGGTTGATTTGTGTAAAATTGTCCCATTAATATTTATTTGTATATTTATATACAAAATAAAATACCATGTTTTAGAAACAATCCTAATGCGTCCACATTATTTTGAGCGACATAGCCTATTAGTTACTTTCCACATACATGACATAAAAAGGTCAAATACGGCTTTTCGTGAACCGAAGATTTCCTATGGCATGATTATTCCTTAGGATCCAAGGACGCATTTGAGAATTGGAGCCACCAAGATTTTTGATGTTTGATGGAGGCTCTCAACTTTATCTTGATATCTACAACGCCAAGTTTGGTATCGTTTTCGCGGTTTTCGTATAAATTGGGGATCCGAATTCATTTATGTTATAATGTTAACACCGTTCCGAAGCAAATATTTATAAAATAAAAATAAACATTTTATTTTGAAATTCCCTGTTTCACACGGAAAAAATCATAACTTATAAACAATTATCAATCTTGAATATATAAAGTGCTTTAATGAGCCCCATTGCAGAGAGAGATGTGTTCATAAAAAAAATTATAGTCAAACTAAAACGTTATATACCCCCGGGTATATAAATATGTACTGCAAAAAAACAGTTGACGGTGCTAAATAATTAAATGGAAAAAATAAATTATATAAGTATATAACGTTTTAGTTTGACATTAAATATTTTTAAAATGCACGAATAATAGGGCTCTCAAAAGCACCTTTAATTTTTTCATGATTCATAATTGTTTATAAGTTATGGATTTTTTCCTTGTGAAATAAGGAATTCCAAACAATTTTTTATTTTCGTTTTACATGTTTTTACTTTAGAACGGTGTCAAAATGATAAATGAATTCAGCATCACCGATTTATACGAAAATGATACCAAACTTGACCTAGTAGCTTAACTGATCTAGATATCAAGATAAAGTTGAGTGCCTCTCCCCCCTTAAAAATTACATCAAAAATCTTGTTGACTCCACTTCTCAAATCTATCCATGGGTTCTAAGGAATAATCATGCCGAAGGAAATCATTTGTAAACGAAAAACCGTATTTTTTCTGCTACAACGGCCACTATATATTTACTATATATTTATATGCTATACTTACTATGGCGCTACTTTATGGATATAAATGCAAATACACTCTAGAAAATAACCTTCATTCGCAACAGTATAATGCTGTTACTATTATATTATTCATAAATTTTAACAAATTTCATAAATATTACTTACCTTTTTTTATTATTACCTACCTGTTTCATATACCTACCTGTCTGTCTAGTAACATGATCTTGCGCATAATATTGAATCTCCATTCGTAGAAACGCTGATTAGCTTTTCATCCGGGATTCAACGCCAACTGCTTAGTTTACTATTCAAAGACGCGTATTTACTAAAACTATTGCACCTTCCAACGCTATAATTAGATCCTTTCAAAATGCAAAACGAACCGTGTTGCCCGAAACATTCAAGTCACGTGAAACAGGGCCCGCTTAGTTGTTAATTTTCCTGAATGCGTCTCACTTGTGTCGGTAATCGAACTCGAAACTTTATGAGTATGCTATCAAATATACGGTGTGTCTATGGACGACGGGAGTGGATAGTTCTACAACGAAGTTACCTATACGCGACAATAAACATTCTTGCTTATGTAGCTTCGTAACGAACATACCAACATATCGAAATATACGATCAACTGGTGAAAATGGCGATGTTTTGTGAGTGATACCGAAAACTCGTTTAATTGCCGATATATAATAAATGTAAGTTTTTGAAATATCATAGTACCTACCTTAAATCTGATAAGTCGTAGTATAATTTTACAACAAACATGTAACATATGTACCCAAATTTGTTTACTATCTATAATTTTACGGTAGTAACTCTGCCTACAAAGCAGGAGGTCCCGGATCCGGGTCGCTAGAGAAAGAGAATGTTTTTGTTTATCTAAATATTACAGGGGGCTTAGCCAAGATGACAATCGTTTGCAGAAAACTCACTCTTTTATATTAGTGCGATAGAGATATTGATAGCGGTTCGATTCGTTTTCTACAAACGATTGTCATCTTGGCTAAGCCCCCTGATGCCATCAATGTGGTAAATTAAACGACGAAATTAAACATTTAATTAAAAATATACAACGTGTTCGCGTACAGCCACTAAAAACCCCAGACACCCCAAATAATTTTTAGGGTTCCGTACCTAGAAAGGAAAAAACAGAACCCTTATAGAATCACTTGTTGTCCGTCCGTACGTCCGCCCGTCCGTCGGTCCGTCCATCCGTCTGTCAAGACCCTTTTTCTCAGGGACGCGTGGAGGTATCAAGTTGAAATTTATACCAAATACTCAAGTCTACTGTCCCTTGGAGATGTGAAAAAAATCATACTTCTAAGCCAATGCAATCAAAAGATACAATCGTTTATGCCACAAATTTCCGCAAATTTTCGAAACTGGCAAGGGAATCAAAACCTACTCAGAATCTTGAAATATGGCACGAAGCAACGTCTTATAGCACAGATAAAGGAAAAATTGCGAAAACTGTAAATTTTTAGTTACATTATATAAAAAAAATATTTTAATAATTTTAAAGTTACTATACCCCTTTCCTCATGAACGCGTAGAGGTATTAAATTGAAATTCCTATCAAATACTCAGGTCTATAATACCTTTAAGCTGTAACAAACTCAAACTTCTATGTCAACGCAATGGGTGAACTTTTATTTATATACGTAGGTATATAAGTAAACCTGTGGAGGTTTGTACGGAACCCTCGGTGCGCGAGTTCGACTCGCACTTGGCCGGTTTTTTTATTATTACTAATTAATCTAGAGTATTTTTTAATCGGTTAATTATTTCGAAAGATATTCGTATGTTTATTTTTCCTCGCAATTCCATTCAATTGTTGACTCTTGCGTTGTTGTCACATCTCTACATCTATCATGTCATGTCAACCTATCAACCTACTTTTTCAATTTGTATGACATGACATAAGATGACATATTTTGACAATGAAAAACAAATTTGTCAAAGCTGCCAGCCATTATTAAATATTCAACCTCTATCTCCTAACCTCTCAATATAATGGTAAACTGTAGTATTAGAAACTTTTACACTAGACACGTAAAAAATTGGAAAATTTACGGAAAAGTATAGCCATGTTCAGATATACTGCAATCGATTCCACTCTCGATTCTCAATAAACAGTTTTCAGGTTTTTAGTCTTGGAAGTAACACGTTGTATATATTTTTTTATAATATTATTTTAACGAATTTGAATTGTAATAAGTATGTTCTTTTAGAATATTCCATTAATGGTATGTCTACTGGTTTTAACTATGCTTGCAGCGTTACGTCGTCGTAGCCGTCAGCATAGATTTCCCATTATTTGTGGCAAAATGTATACCAAGCATCGATGTTACCTGGGTGCCTAAATAGCCAACGTGCCATTCATTAACGCTCCGTAGCGTATCGTAGTAACCTCTCTCTATCACTCTTCCATGTTAGTGCGACAGTGGTCTTTAGGCACTGGTCCCACCGCGGGCGAGTAACGATGAGCTATCGGCTATTTTCTAGCCCAAGAAACGAACAAAAGATAATCGCTCCCGTGTAAATAAAAGAGAGAGATGTATATTTATAGTTCATCGCAGTGTGAACAGCCAGCGATGAACTATAAATATATATCTCTCCCTTTTATTTACACGGAAGCGATTATCTTTTGTTCGTTTCTTGGGCTAGAAAATAGCCGATAGCTCATAGCTTACTATCTCGCGGTGGGACCAGTGCCTTATGTTATGAGTGAGCCTTTGTGAGTCAAGTGAATAATATTTTTTTCTCAAACATGCAATGAAATATTGATGTTATGTATGTATGTTCCTGATAATAGGCTGCAAAGTATCACGTTTCAGTTGCGGCTACACGAGAGGTCGATAATGGAATTTCATACAAATTTGGAGGCCTAGGCCGGCAAGTGCCTCTTTTTTAATTTCCATTGCACATATATTTGTGGCACAGGATCATGGCATTCAGCCATTTAAGGCTATAAGCGATATTTACTTTTTGGTTCGTTTGACATTCTGCCACTACTTACGCCTGCTAAAAAAAACAATAAACAATATGATATATTTTATAATTTAGTTTATATATAAAATCGACATGAAAAAACACATTATCAACAAATTCCTATAATTTTAAATTATAAAGATGGAGGCAGATTAAAAACGGGTATTAGACATTGCAATTTGTAGGGCCCAATCTGTTGTGTACCCTGCCTCTCCCTAACCCTACTTCAGCTCCCTAAGGGACCTCTTATTACACCTCCTAACCTGACAGATTGGGCCCTACAAATTGGTTATGTCTAATACCAGTTATAGGAACAAATGATTTTGTTTTTTTTCGTGAAAGGTTGGTTATCAAGCTAAAATATTAGCAGCAAGGGCTAATACACACGAGCTGAAATTAAGAATTAGAATCCGTATTTACGAAATAAATTCGGAGGGTTCTGATTCTTATGAATATTTTCAATAATAATGCATAAACAGAGACCATAGACAATATTTGTAACGTTTTGAATTTATTCAGTCACCATGTACATTTTTCTTCTTAATTTTAACTCGTGTAGAATGGCCTTAAGTGCAACCTCTCGAACAGCACAGATACTGTGAAAAAAAAGTATTCTAGTGGGAAAATTTTAAAAACATTCTCAATATTTTATTAGGTTGCGTATAATGCGTATATTAATGTAGATTTGTTTTATTCTTTAACAATTTGGCTATAGGTACAATAAAAGTGAATTAGGTCTAGATTTTGTTCAAATGCAAGTGAAAATTATACTTAAATGGCCGACGTACGTAATAGTTATACATTTTTAAAAGCCGTTCAGTGACAATGAAATGCAGTCGGAATTTAGCAATCCAGACTTCATAACGTAACGTTTTTACCAATATTTTTGATTACGTGGTAGGTCTAACTAATGTTTTTGTTGTAGTTTGTTGATAGGATAATTCATTAATAACAAGATGAACATATACTTAGTCGTAATAGTGGGAAAGTTTGTTGTTTTCTAGAAATTAATGCAAATTTTGGTTGTACGTTTGTGGCTTATTAAACTTAAATATTGTATCATTTTAGATAAAAACCTAAGTACGAAGGTGTTTGTAGTACATACAACATACATTATATTATTAATACAAGTTTACGAGTACAGGATTGCCTCACCTATATCCGAAAAAAAAATGGATAAGTTTCTTATTTATTTCATTGCATGTTTGAGAAAAGCACTATACATACCTCGGCGTGAAAAGGGGTTGCCAGCCTCGTGACTATCCGGCCTCGCTACGCTCGGCCGTCTATATGCACTTGGCCGGCAACCCCCTACTTTCCGGCCTCTGTAGTAATGTACTATTATCACGAGGACGACAACTTCTAGTTAGCAAATTAACGAAGCTTAAGAATACCTTTCATTAGCTGTCGACAGTCACATTATGGTGCTTCCAATTTCGACCATAGCAACCACTTCAACTCCTAGTTAATAGTTCGGCGCTCGTTCGCCCGAAGATGGCTGACGTAGCCGATCTTCGAGGTGAACCCCCATGCACATCGAGGGCACGTGAGGACAGCAGCCTAGTAGTAGCAGTAAATGGTAGCAGGCTGGCGTGTTTTCAGCTCGTCGCGTATAGCATTGAGGTCAACCTTACGTTGCTCCTCGAAGTCGCGTACTTTCTCCTGCACCAGCCTGCGCCACTCAGGACGCTGAGATGGAAAACCTTCCCACTGAGAGGTTTCGATGTTGCATCTTTTCATGTTCCGTTTCTGAACATTCTTGTATCTGAGAAGTTGTCCGCCCTGTTTCCGTTTACCCTCCTCTAGTTCAGAATAAAAGATGGGCTTCGCCACTTTCGTTTCCGCCATACGCGATACGTGAACACAACACCGAAGCTGCCGACGCATTAAGTAAGCCTCTATTCCACTGACCTTGGCTCGTCGCAGAACTTCTGTATTTCGTACTCGGTCAGACCATCTGATATTCAGGATCTTACGCAAGCACTTAGGGTGGAACCGGTCTAAGGTACGAATGTGATGACGGTACACGCACCACGCCTCAGAAGAGTATAAAAGATTTGGCAACACGATCGCCATGTACACATAAATTTTGATGGCCAGTTATAGGTCATGCGAGCAGAAGACCTTGGAACACAGCTTTCCAAACGCTGCAGCTGCAGCACTGATCCTGCTGTTGATCTCAGCATCAAAGTCTCCCTTCGATGTTATAGTGCTCCCCAGATAGCGGAATTTGCTGACCTGCTTCAGCAAGTACTCACCAAGCACATGACCATATGAGTCGAGATAGCTTCGAAGTTGAAATATTCTGCCCAACGCTATAATACGTCCTCTTTGCTCGACAGCATGTCCATCCTAAATAGGGCTGTCATCCCAGGTGCTGCCGGATCCGTACTGTCGCCCCCAAATTGCAGCAGAAAAAC
Organism: Pammene aurita; assembly: GCA_947086415.1. Lineage (NCBI taxonomy): Eukaryota > Metazoa > Arthropoda > Insecta > Lepidoptera > Tortricidae > Pammene > Pammene aurita. The sequence goes on from OX352291.1 coordinate 36,816,041, forward strand.
GCAGGAGTCAGACAAAGCCTAGCGTGCATCGCGCCTGACCTCTCTATCTCCTCCCATAACCACAGGACTACATTATAATATTATAATGTACGTATTCGTCATTACTTGGTTTTATTAAATAGTTTTAATTTCTTATACAATTATTTTAATTTCGGAAATGCGAAAAATATTACCAGGTAATAGGCAACAGGAGGTAAGAGAATTTGAATGCAGTTTTTCATTTGTTTAAAATAACATGCCACTAATAACCGATTTAACCTACACTTATACCTCTAGATTCTGCTTTGATACATAGCTGCTTAAGTCGTGTAGTCTTAGTACTTATATTAAAATGAAATGTCTAGTATAACTAGACATACAGACTAACTAAGTAATTCGACGTATACTCGCCGAAACTTTCGTCTACTAAGTTTTCAATCCTGTATGAAAGTTGGTAAATCAGCAAGAAAATGCAGATTGAAGGAAAGCTATTTCCAACAAAACGCTCCGCATCGGCTCAGAAATTGGTTCCTCTTTTCGCTTCACTGCCCGAAGAAAGTTGCTGCGCTACAACCTATTTTTATTATTTCGTTCCTGTTTCTGTTGTCTGATAGATGTTTGATTTTAATCTCCGGTACAATTTATTGAGATGTGCCACGAGGCAAAAGAGCTTATTCTAGAATGGACAGGTCCAGGCTTCTATAACAACATTGATCTAAGTTTTGAAAGCAACGGACATACTTTCTGATTAACTAAATCATATTCTAGATAATAAATAAGTACGAATGTGTTGCAGAAAATATTTTTTGATTTCGTTTTTAAAAATACTAATATGATTAATACGAAATCCGTGAAAGAGGCCAACTGGATTTGACATTTCACTTTATATTAGTGATTTAATCAAACTTCTAAACTATGTCAATAAGTTGACGAATTAATCTCGATAATACAGCATGTAGGTATGCCTATACTTGACTAGATACATTTTTTAGTATGATAAAATATCAACCTTTATACATGCAATCCTTTGGTGATTCGATCAAAACCCTGAACCGATTCTACATAGGTTATAGTTTCAGTGAAAAGACAAAGGTAACTCAGGATAGTTCGGTATTTACATTTTACTTGAATATTGCGATAAGTTTGTGATCAAAAGCAAAACTCTTAACTGATTTAGAAACGTCAAATCCTTATTAGATTTGACGTTTCTAAATCTACGTAACTATTAATGTCGCAAAAAGTAATTTATAAACTAATATTTGATAAGACCCCAAGTATGAAAAAAATACATGATTAAATTAAATCTCTCTACTTTGCAGCAGTCTAGTCCCCTTCATATTAATTTGGTCACAAAATAAATAATTGTTAGTTCTTAAGATGAAGGATTACCGACGTGTTACATTAAGGTGAGAAAAACGTTTGGTCCAGTACGTTTGGTGACTAAAATGGAATTAAGATAGAAATTATACGCATTGTCTTACCCCCAAACAGGTTAACAATTACGTGACTAACTGGCGCTCTGTGGCTGGTTCATTGTACAGATAGTGTGACTAAGACGCAAGTTATGTAAATTTTGTTACACATCTATATTTTTGTGTTTAAATAAGCACATTCAGATTTATGGCAAAGTATTATTTGACACTACACTGTCCCTTATCTTTATTTTAGCCATACCTAATATTCTTCAAACTGTACGTTAGTTTCTTACATATTAACAAAATATTTCCCAAGGACAGACATTTTACCGTTATGACACGAAAGACATTTAATCTAATAAAAAGACATTTAACCGTATTTCAACTCAAATCGGTTTGACAAACTTTCATGAATAAATCATAATTTACGGTGTCAGTCACAGTCTATCATACTGTGCAGCTTTACGCTTATGGAGAGGCTAAACTGTTGGACCCTATAAGTGAAAGTGAAAAATAGTTTACACTTTACAATCATAGGTAATATCTATGTACAAAATATATGTGAACTAGCTTTTTCCCGCGGCTTCGCCCGCGTACTATAAGTACTCAAAAAGGAGGTTCTCAGTTAGACTGGTATGTTTGTATGTACCACATTTTCCCCTTTTAGGGGTTGAATTTTCAAAAAACCAGAAACACGTGTTTACTCGTTTATTGTTAGGAATACTCCTGTGAAGTTTGGAATAAAATAGTCTAACAAATCTTGTTTCGCCATACAAACTTTGGACCCCCATTTTACCCCCTTAGGGGTAGAATTTTGAAAAATCCTTTCTTAGTGCACCCCTAGACTTTATAAGGAACCTACATGTCAAATTTGGAATCTCTAAACCAGCGGTTCGGGCTGTGCATTGATATGTCAGTCAGTCAGTCAGTTTCTTCTTTTATATATTTAGATATGAAGCAATTGAACAGCACAACGCAAGTAAGATATTAAGCAGCCCGGATTTATTCATGTGTTTTGCTTAAAAGGAAAATGAAAAATAAAATTGTCCCAACTCAATTTCGTTGTTCTCTTGAACAGACGAAAACCTTATCTCTCTGCCTTTATTATTTTCCAAGTCCGTCCGCAATATTATGCGAGACGGCACGGCAGATGGATCAGAAAACATAAATCTGACGTCTAAACATGTTTGCGCTGAAAACGCTTACTCTTAGAGGATTTTTCTGGCTGCCCCTGTATTAATATTACTGGCTTCTCTGTCGTTCTGGTACTCATTTCTCTAAGTAATATCGACTGTAATCCGCCTCCCAATTAATGTCTACGTCTTGTCTAGTAAAGTGACGCCCGACGAAATTAAATGGAAAGCAAAATTTCTGTCATTTTATTATGTACGTACCAATAAATATTCGTAATATTTTGTAGATTGTTATGTTTGGTACATTGAAAGCTCAATTGCACATAACCGGCGGCTCTAAAGGGTATTTTACACCTAGTTAAACGACACGTATCGTCACTTCAACCTCCCCAAAATTCAAATTTACTCCCAAAAAAAATTGAAAAAGGAACCGAACAACTCATGCATTCATTTTATCACCTCCCCTTACGTATTTATTAGCCTTCACGCTCATAACGGCACTTCTCACTCTGCGAGCTTTGTCAAATTGTCGGCATTCCTTACCCACACCGCACATACTCGCACACGCTCGCGCCGCGCCGCGCGCCTGGCCGCCGGCGTTCGACCAAACCCGCGATACAATTTGAAAAATGTTACATTGTATCTCAATTATGCTATTTTTTATCTTACGATTCTGTACATGCCTGAAAGCTTACTAGCTGTTCCCGCGGCTTGGCCCGCGTGCGTTTTGAAGGAAAGACTATCCTAAATGTTGCTCCGGGGTATAAATTGTTATTATTCGAAATTTCACGTAATTCTGTGTAGTCGTTTTTGCGTCGTTCAGGAACAAACAGATATCAAATACAATATATAATACAATCAGAGACAATATATAATATATGGTAGACCTCGATATCGCGCCTCGAAATCAGACTCGCGATAAAATAATCATAATATGTAATTTCGAAATATTCCAGATTAATCGGAGGTTATTCACCTAGTAGCCGTTTTTATGCTTTTACCAATTAAGTAACTAAAATATAAATTTGACTTACTCACTTTAAGGTTAAAATATAGGTCTAAAATAATATAGCTAAAGGTATTTTTACAAGAATTTAACATTTAAAGTTTATAACGTTTTACCCACGACCGAACATTTAATGTAAAATGTTCGGTCGTGGGTAAAACGTTTTGAAAACTTTGAAAACTCTGAACACATCCCAATACCTACTCGTCCCAGTTTAATTTGCTCGAAAGTAGCAATGCAAATCAGCGGGTAAAGACACAAGCAGTAGGGGAGAATGGCATTTTTTACACTAAATCCAAACAACGCAGAACACGCAGTTAGTGTCCGTGACGAGCGGGAATGAATGACGCCGCATTTTTCTCGCTAACTCCCGTCGCCTCCGCAATAAACAATTCACGAAACGTTGGAGGATAAGGCGAGATTGTTTATAATTGCCCAGGGTGCTAGATTTTTATACACTACATATATGTAGTTACAAAACTAAATAAAATAACCAAAATATAGCTATTCTTATTAACATATTATGTTGAGCCCGACAACTATACGTTACACATTTACATTAAACGCCACCCAGTGCTGCGCGCTACGCTCGTAGCCCGTAGCCACGTATTCGTCGTATGTAGCTACGAAGAGAGAACCCGACAGTCGTGTTCTCGGTGCTGAATGTGTTAATATTGCATACTTTTTTATATTATTATTTATTGTACATGTACACTTACTCATCATATCAGCCGAAAGACGTCCACTGCTGGACATAGGCCTCCCCCAAAGAGTGCCACAATGACCGGTCCTGCGCCACCCGCATCCAGCGGACGCCCGCGACCTTCACCAAGTCATCAGTCCACCTTGCGGGGGGTCTACCCACGCTGCGCCTTCCGGTTCGTGGTCGCCACTCGAGAACCTTTCCGCCTACACTTACTCGGTTAATATTAAATATAAATATATTGAATATTCAAAAACTATTCATGAAATTATAATAAACAACAACAACTAAGTGATGTGCCGTTGTAGTTCGAGGTGTTGAATGCAAAATAAAAACAATAATAAAAATTCACTCTTAATTTAAATAAGATACATATTTTACATTAGCTACTAAAATAATACATTAGCATACATACATACATTAGCTACTAAAATAATATTAATTTATTCGATTTTTACAAAATTTGATAAGTCCAAATAAAAATATATATTTACATCATGCTTAAATAAATAATGCTGTCCTACAAGAAGGGGAAAATTTTCTCGGATACTTACGTTTTTGTTTTATTACGATAAATGTTTTTAGGGTCCCCGACACTTCTCTGTCAGTGTAAATAAGTGACTTATATAAGTAGTAATAAACTAATAACATAAATAATTGGTATGTTATTGGCGTTCAGCTGAAATGTCTACGTCTAGTCTGACGTTGTGTAAAACCCGCATTATCTATTGTCATAACATCTTCCTATTCGTAAAATTCCATTTTAACTAATTGACAACCCGTGATTTGCGAGAGCGAGAGCTGGCCACGTCAGATATGACACAATAATGAGAGCGACGAAACCCGTCTGGTTGGTTTGATATACTATGCTTATATCTAGACCTGGACATCTGGCAGCTGTAAAGTGGTGGAGGTCAAATAATGCAAATAAGTTGAAGAAAAGAAATCCCAGAGTTCTGGGTTTGATGCAATATTATGGGAAATTATATAATTAATTACATTATATCATAGAAGAAGCTTCTATTGGGGGAAAGTAGTGCCAAATAATGTATAATGAAATTTATAGTTAGTCGCCTACTGTTTTTGTTTTCACGATAATACACAATGTTTTTTGTTTTAATGTTAAAATATAGGCCCTGTCCTCTATAAATGACACAACATCGGTAGTTTTTACCTGTTTTGGTATTACTTTTTTCCAACTGAAAAAATTTGTAGGTCTGTCACTCTGACATCCACCCATTAAAAGCTGCCAGATGCCCGGATGTTGGATTGCCAGATGTCCAGTTAGATCGCTTTACCATCCTCGATGCTAGCGAGGATGGTAAAGCGATCTAACTGGACAGGTTTCGTTGCTCTCATTCTCATTATTGTGTCGTATCTGACGTGGCCAGCTCTTAGTCCATAATGAATGTCCTGCAAGTCTTATTTACTAAAATTCCTCTTTACATTTGTGTTAATTCAGTATTTTGAATAGGAAAGGCATTGCATTTAATCAAGTTAATGGCAGTCACACACAGTGCACACAGTTCATAGAACGCGCTGCAACGTTTGTCTGAATTCACAAACATTAAAGGCTCTTAAGAAGCAAGTTGCATGTATATTAATTCAATTTAGAATTTAGAGTTTCTGTCAAACGCACTAGAGCGTCATTAACACCGTAAGTTTCAGGTACAAGCGCATTGTTATCGATGTTATTCTAATATGACTTGGAACTTCGATGCCGTTAACGTGTATATACCCTTACGGTAGTTGTCGATACACGTCTCCCTCTGACGTAAGCAATGAAGAAACTGATGGAAAGATTCACCGAAGTTGAGTAAGCGTCGATGGCTCAGTTGGTCAGAGCGGTCGGACCGGTGTTCTGAAAGGTCGCAGGGTCGAATCTTGCTCGACTCGGTGAATTTTTCTATTTTCTTTCAATTATAAAACCGTAAGTTTCAGTTTCGTACATTTTGTCAGAGGCACTCTAAATTAGAGGAATTTTTATAGGTACTATTATAAATTCAGGTACTTTTTTTATCGTCCTTGGCACATGCACCACTGTCAATAGTATGTTATTATGCAAGTATATTTATTACATTTCATATATGATATCAAAATGTTAATTTAAAAAAGTCGCTCTACAGTTATTTTAGATATATATCTACCATCTATGTTATTCGGAATTCGTATATGCATTTTGGGTAGATTTCACTAGCGTTTCAACCACCGGTTCCATTTTGTTACGAATCAAGACATAAAAGTTGCTAATCTATACATATAATAAACGCGTAAGGAGAAAAAAAATGTACATTGAAGATATTTTAGAAAAACTTATTCGGGGGGTCTTTGAAACGTTGACTGAATACATTTCAGTGATTTTTGGAATTTTTGTCTGCCTGTCTGTGAATTTGTCCACGCATTACGTAAAAACTGCACAGAATTTTACGAAATTTTGTATAGTAACAGTTTGTACCCCGGAGCAACATATAGGGTAGTTTTTATTCTGCTTATTAAAAACATAATTTTCATAAAAAAATAGTTCTCAAAGGTGGTCACAGATGGCGCTGTATTGGTACCCTGTATACTGTATACAAACATTATTTAAGGACGTCTTTAGATTAAATTAAGCGATTCGGTCTGTTGCGTTCCGCCGAGGTTTAAACCATGGATGTTTAAATGCTTTTCCAATTTAAGGATTGCGGGTTAAATATTTTCAAAACGTGTAACTTCGTTTTGGAAATTGTAAGTATCCGGACATATACTGTGATCCATTAATACCTGGATGTACTTTATTCTCAACGAAAAAATAATCTATTCATCATAACATGAAACCTACTTACAATATACGTAAAAACAAATAAAACAGGTTGTTAAGATTTATCAGGTCCTGCGCGGTACTCGCTCTAGCTAATGGCTTTCGCGATATTGCCGCTCACCGCGTCACGGCTTCGCCGTTCGGGTTCACCAAAAAACTTGACCATTGAGTTTTGTGTCCCCCTTTCATGATCCTGCTGAAACAATTCTTGCTGCCTTTGGCCTTATTAGATTTTGGCCTGCTGCTGCTAAAGCAGTTTTCGCTGGGACGTTGAGCTCACACGCTACCTCGCGCTCATACTTTCAGCGTTTGACCCTGTGTTCGAAGCATATTCTTCTGCAGGAACTCGGCATTCGCAGGTCTCGACGCACGCCTTTTAGTCAGTTATCTTTATCACGGATGAACTAATAAATTTAGATAGATATTTATATGTAGAACGCGTAAATTCTACACTAATTAATGGCCTGGATAGTAAATGAAAATGACAAAACCTCCCACACATTCGGGCGAAGCCGTGGGTACAGCTAGAAGTTTATAAAAAAACACAAAATTATTCGAAAATTGTGTGTTATACAAACACGTATTTTACGAATTACGAGCAACTTTTATGTCATAAATGTCGCATCACAATGGAACTGGCGATTAAAACGCTTGTGAAATTTACCTTTTTACTTCTCTAATATTACTATACTCTATATATTGGTGGAAGTAAAAACTTTGAAAGGAACCATTACGTAATTTGCAAAAAAAAGATTGTAAATTTGCGATTCCAGTCACAAAGTGAGCTTGTTTGCTCGTGAAAACGAGTAAAGTGTACCAAACTAAGGCGGCCAGTGCTCACTGCTGTTGGCCGCCCTCCAGTGCATTGATTTAAATGTCTATGTGTACCTTAAGTGTACTCTTCAAATTATCCACTCAATTCTGACTCAGCTTTCAGTTTGCAGACGAGATATTATCTATTCGATGTTAATAATCTGTTTAGTTATACACATAACCTGTAAGAACCTGAAGAAATAATTCAGACGAATGTTTCCTTTTTTCAGAGCCAGTTGAGTTTTGTTATAACGACGTTGCGTAAATATTTATGAATTGGTTAAATGGTTTATTGTAATTTGTAACATAATATTGACCGTGAAAATTTTTTTGAAAGTTTTTATCAACCTTGACAAAGTTACAGGCGAAACCTATGTATAGTTACATATAATCATGTGGTCTTTACTTAATCTGCAAGCTAAGTTTCGTTTACCACGTCCTGAATAAAACCTCTTTTCACGCCTTTCCTTTCTCTAATGATGTTGAACGATGCAACGCTGTCTGCATAGATTCTAAAGGTCATCACCGTTATTAAAAAAACTGGCTCCCCATTCATAGTTACCCGTGGTATAAAAGCATCCTCTTAGTTATTCAAACAGTTTTGCATAGGCTGTTCGACTTGGCGTCATTGCGCCGGGTCGAGAAAATTATTTACAGCGATATCAACTCGTACATACTCTTACCGGGTCTTGATATGTTATGTTATAATATAAGAGACGTGGATTATTTTTTTATCAACATATAAAATACGTAATACGTAGGATGTATGATCATATAATGAAAACGGGACTTAATCATGGACGTATTAACGTTTGAAATGGCAGAGAATGAGTAAAAAGAAAATTGTATCAGATCAGTTTAAATCAGTAGGTAACAGGTAGGTATAGTGATGATGATCAGGCCTGGGTATATGGGTTTATTTGGTTAACATCAAAATTATTATACCTACTATATATGAAAATAACCAAGATGTGCTATTTAAAATTACCTAAACAACAAAACTTGAACAAATCTAAATAATCAGAAATTTATAAACTCAATTTTTTTTACAAATTTATTTATTCGATTTATCGAAAAAGATTACTCTGCTACACTAACATTGAATAATCGTATTTTCGGTATAAGGTTTGTAAAATTTACGTATGAATATAAGTAAATTATCCGAATGTAAATATGAGTGTCAAATATTCAGATTAAATACGTTCCTCTTAATGTTCGTGCATAAATTCAATAAGAGCGGAATTCATATTGAAGTGATTGTTGGAATGAATCGGATTGTGACTTCCTATTTCCGAAAGTTATCTTGTACGAGCTGCGACAAAAAGCTCTTCACAATAAACCCGATTCGCCGCCTTAACTCATTATTTTCAATGCTACGGTAGCAGCTATACGTCGTTTCTGACTGAGGCATGACATAACAATGGTTATTCTTGATTAGTGCTGAATGGGTTTGAGGGTTAAAGCATTATTTCTATTATTTTATTTATTCTGGCTTTTCGAACTTGGCGTTTACGTCCTTGTTCAGTTACTTGGTCAGTTAGTTACAAGTGTACTAAAAACTAGTATACTTAAGCGTTAATACGGATCGCCATGTAATTTTAAATGAACTGAAAATATCTGAAGAGCTTCAGTAAGCTAAATCTGAAAGTTATGAAGCGTAGTAAAAAAAGGAAATTATGACTTTTCTACTTATTATTTATTAAGAGTAGTTAGGAGTAAGTTATTGAATAGTCAATTTCGATAAGGGTGTTTTCAGTCTTAGACTATATCATCTTTCTGGGTAATTTATTTCTTTTGTAGGTTTGGGTAGGCCAATCCTATTATAAATAGGAAAGTTAAATGATTAAATGATTGGATGCTTGGATGCTCCTCTATCACGTAAACAGCTGTAAGAATTTGGATGTAATTTGGCTAGGGAATGAAATACCGAAATTTTCCCGAACAATCCCGGGATACCGTTATTTGGCCATACAAAAAATAACTGTAATGCCTTCCCTGCATTTGGCACACAGCTACTAGATTATAATTCAAGAAGTGACAACGTATATTTTTAGCCTGGTTATTAAGAAGTGGGAATAAGGGGTGGGGAAGGTGGGTAGGGTAGACCTAGGAAAATCAGATCGCAGGACAAAACGGACCAAGTCAAGATTTTTTTTCTAAATTTAAGCCACGAGCAGCCTATAAGAGTCCGGTACCGATTATTGAAAACGAAAATCGTTAATAATTAAATAACACACTTGTTATTGCTATTAAAGTCTTGTTATTGCAAAAAAAATACTTTAGGTCTACATTTATTATTATTTACTACCCTAAAACTTAATTCTTGCAGAGCTTGTTTAGTGAGGACGTCGATACGTGCAAACTTGTCGCTTGATTTTTAATTATTATTTGTTATGCCCTCCAATATGTTTTATATTATCTGATTTAAACATAGAGCCAAGTTTATTTCCACATTTAAATTTTTATGAAATATATTCAAACATTCCGAAAAATACCATCTAAACTACAGCAATTTTTCTAAAAATAGTTCTAGGTAAACATACTATTCCTTAAAAATATGTATGAAAATGGAAAAAACTGTTCCACGTATTCCTTAAAAGACTAATGTCCAACGTATTCATATATTTTACATACTAGTATAACATCATTTTAATCAGTAAAAATCTTACTATTTTCACCTCTTTCAGCAAAAATCACGAAACAGCTGTGAGATTGAGGTGAATTATTTATAAATGAAACATAAAATCAATAAATTGTTCCACTTATACAGTTTAAAAAGAAACAATCTTCCAATATATGTATTCAAACTAATAGTAGTCTTATTAGTTACTGTAAAATAGTATCGAAAAGTTGAGCGATATCGAAAAAAAACTTTACCGGACTCATTAGAGTCTTGTGTTGGGTTTAAACTTCCCGTATGCCGCGGTGTGGCGGCGGCCATGGCATGGTGCCGTATTACGTTTAGAGTAGTTTAGACATGATCCAACTTCAATACATCTCCAATGCATTTAATTACGCGATACAGCTACTAGCGCCTAATAATGTGTTTTGGAACTTTTTATTGGTATCTTTTGTACATGGCTAGTCTTTCACCATTTGTATTTCCTTTCTCATTTTGTCATGGGTTGGCTGGAAGAGATCCCTGCCAGAAATAAGCTTGCCTTTGTGCATATCTTTTATATATGTTACTGTTGTTTTTATGTTATACCTACTTGTTTATGTGTAATAAAGTGATACATACATACATACATAATAGTCTAATTGAAAATTATTCCGATTATTCCTTAAATACAACTTCAATATTGGTTGATGATTTGTTGTGTGTTTGAGTTATGTTTGAGATAGATAGTGTTTTCTATATATTCTTTATGTACTCTACTTGATCTGGTTCGCCTTTCTAATAAGAGAGGCAGATCGAGGGGGGGTTTAAGGAATATCTCGAATTCCACGCGGAGGAAGTCGGTGTACGTAAGGTTTGCGGGTGTACTTAAACGAATATTAAAATGAACTTTAACCAAATTGGTACTAATTAATGTACCTCTATTAAAAAAAATGTATCTAACTTCCACGGAAGTTGCATGTTAATGTAAATTAAGGTGTATTATAAACGTTTAATCTATAAAAAACTAAAATGACGTAATGTTTTGAGCAGGGTCCAGAAATCCCTTAATTTCATTAATCTGTTTGATAGAGTAACCATACATTAAACGTTGTACCGTGTTGGTTACCTACATGATATGGTTACACTATCTGATCATTGGATCCTCTCGTAATGAAAACCGTTTTGAACAAGATTAGCCAAGTTGAATGTGGTCTCCCTGTTAAAATGCCAACATTTGCCAGTAACCACTTGTTAGTGTAACCCTTTTTTTCGCTCAAACGACTTAAAGTAGAATTTTTAATTGAGTGAAGCGAGTGTTAAATTCCTATATTAGTTTAGAACCTGAGATCTCCGGATTGAAAGTCGGACGTCTTAAGCGCCAGGCTACCGTACCAGAGCGTATGTTTTATTTAATAATATATAACCTAAGTATTAATAATATACTTCAGTAAGTATGATTGGAATATCCTACGAAACTCAGTAAATGTGATGTTATAGCAGCTAAACCTAGCACGCCAATCAATATCAGCCAAGTTGCCTTCATAAACAATCTCCCGATAATAATAACTAATATCACGGGAATGGATACACTTAATCGCTTGGCTCATGGCTGGGTCCGCTCGAAGAAAATAACTAATTGGAGTTCCGGGAGGATATCAGCAAAAAAATAAGTTTTTTCAGCATTTGTGTATTCATAATCTTAGAAAAGACCTTTTATTAATTATGAGTAAGTTAGTTTTTAATCAATGTTAAATCAGGATGGGGTAAAATATTATTTAAATAGTTTACGTCACACCTGACCATAATGCGAGTTTTGCTGCACGCTACGCGTACGGTAAAACTCGCATTATGGTCAGGTAGAGACGTAAAATTGTGTACTGACCACGGGCAGTAAAAAAGAAAGCCCTCTAACGCATATTTACAACCCTCGCCTGCGGCTCGGATCACAAATACCTGCGATTTCGGGCTTTCTTTCTTTTACAGTCCTTGGTAAGTAATGTACTATTATGATGCAATAATTTTTTCGAGTTCGAAGGGTTCTACGGAAAAAAAAGGGCATAATCTTGACTTATTTGCGAAATATGATTACTAATTTTGCCTGAGTGCTTGTACTTTTCAATAGCCTAATCAATGGGTAATGGGGTGGGCGTCGATTTGCTATGCCTGAGTTTTCTACGGCATGTAAGTTTAACAGAATTTTAATACATTATTTATTTGGCTTAGTTAACACCCAATTAATACCTACATACTCACTGATGTATAATCGGGCAAAGTCCAACAAAATACCATTGAATTGTGTAATATAAGAGAATTTAGGTACATGCCGAGTGTTACACATTAGGTATACTTCGTTTTTTAGGATTAAAAATATAATGGTCGATTTTCTTTATGATCTTTATGATTTTCAGCGATAACGAAAAAAATAGACTAATTGTTTCCATGAATTAGTGATCCGCTTAAGACAGTAAGAGGCAAAATGGCAAGTTTCAAAATAATTTTCCCAGAAATAGCGCGACGACAATTACACGATTTTTAATATTATAAAAAAAACGAAGTACCTACTTATTATGCGATCATTTACCGAGACAGCGATATGAAACAGAGAGTGTGGTTATAAAACTCATTTGAAATAAAGAAGCAAACAATAAAATCAAGTGGCCGACTGGCTGGATATCTGACACGGAACTAATTCCCACTATATTTTAATCCGGAAAATACAAAGGAGCCCAATTTGCATAAACCTCGACTGTTTGTTTCATGCCAGAGCTATATCCGCTTTACTGGGGACTGAATTCTGTACGCAATTTATCTGTTTGCAACACGCGGTGAAGCACTCTTTTGATAGCACTTTTTGCTATCACGAAACTGTAGGCTTAACGGAGTTGTATCCAGGCCAAACCAGCCACAGTAGAACAGTTATTGTATCATGCCAGTACAAGAGTTGATCGACTTTGTTTATAAAAATATGTATCACATTTCTGTTTCTGTAAACGAAGTGTGTATTTCGTTTACATAAATAATTGTGTTCTATCAACAAATTAAGGTGATAATAAATGTATTTAAAAATTCCAACCACAAATTTGGCCCATATTTCAAATCCGTTAGAATAAGTATCGTTGTCATTTAACACGCGATATAAGAGTTGTTTGGACGTGAGGAATCCCGAGGCGTTTGTGAATATTCATGTCCCTCGACAAACTTTGTGAAACTTGAACGCAAACTTTTTGTACCTACTTGTTCTGTTGTGTTGTGCCACCCACAACTACGAAGGACTATGATATCTATTTCAATATTTCAAGGTTTTTTTTTTAATATGACTACAAGTTTTGATAATTGCTTAAGTCCGTTCTAAATGTTGAAAATCACTATAATTACATTATGCAAAAGCACTGGGAACTACATCTTAGTATTTAGTTCTAAGTTTCTGTTTCCGTATCCCTCTTATAGCGTTTATGCATTCATCAGCAGTAACATATATCTACCTATCTCAAATGTTAGTCATTTAGTCAGATAATTTAGCACTCCATGTGTCATGATTACGCCTCCAGGCCACTATGCAAGTAGTGTAGTAGACACCTACATAGAAATAATCATGTAGATTACAATCCTTGAAGATTTTGTGCAGTTTTACTCGTATCATATTCCTTACACTTGCAGCACTTTTAAAATAATCTTCCTAACCGTAGGTAAACCGTAAATCCTAATAAATTGTCTAGATGTGGTAACGAGTTCGCGGTGCAGTCTCTGCGGATACCTATTTTATTAGATTTACTGAAGCGTTTGTCTGCTAAAGGATTATTTACGACCATTTGCTTGTTCAGTAGTAGCGTACCTAACGCGTTAAAGATCACATTAAACGAAATTCTCACGTAAATTATTAGTTAAACTAACTATCTAATCATGCCTCAAAATTGTAAGTGTCTTACTTTGTAATTAATTAATAAAATAACAAAATGGAGTGAAATTAAAATACATTATATAAATTAAACGAACTAAACCTATTATAATGAAGCACTAGTAGATTTTTTTTAATTCTTAGACATTCCTAAACAAAATACTTAACCTCCCTATGTTAACCTTAGAAGATACCTAAATAATTTCTGGCAGCAGGAAAAAATCTATATAAATAAAATATTAGTTAATTTTATTACTTATTCTTAAATCACATAACACACATACATACACACTACACACGTCAGTCTATAATACAATTATGTAAGTAAATAATTAACGCCATAAAAAACTATTTTCGTGACTTTAGCATGAGTGCATGTGCATTACCGCAAACTGTAGACATCGTAGTCACTGCTTAAATCTGACTGTAACTGATAGCGTTGCACCGTGCAGCGGCTCGGTAGCCCGGTGCCTCGTGTCGTGTCAGTCGCCATCAAGTGGTAGCCTGCAATTATTCAACCCAAATGCTTTCCTACCCAGCTGGCGTGAGTCGCCAGTTAGCCCGCTGAGAGTACACTAGAAAATGTTATCCTACTCTGTGTAAATAGTACACCTGTATTGCCGATAAGTATTTTTTACAATATTTTGCAAATACTGTAACTTAAGATTCAGTCCATCTGCGGCCGCAGACTTAAGTGCATCTATTGAGCTGCAAGAGTGCCCCTCAAGACATTCAACAATTTTGCAAATATCTAAGAGGATTAATATAGGTATAAGTATCAAATTAATCAATCATTAATTATTGTTTAACGTGTAACAACAAACAAACAACAAGAAAAAAACAACAAAAACAACTAAAGAAAAAACTAAATTCCGATCGGGGCGACTGCCTGCTTAGCTGTTTATATGTATATTCGTACTACATTACAATAAAGCATAGTAATACATTAAATAAAAATATGAATTGCTATTATAATGAAAGTTAGTTTGGTATCTATCAGATTGCAGTGACCGCGACCGCTAACAAGATTTAAAGTGAACTCGGTGGGAGTAACGCGTACCTATAGGATAATTAGTATCGCTACCTCGCGGCATCTCATTTATCGTGCTCCGCAGGGAGGTGGGTCAGCCAGCAGTAAATCTACCAACCTGAGCGCTCTTGTCTTTGTAAACTTGAAAATCTAATTACATTTACAGCTCTGCTTTAGTTCGCTTTTCCTGCTAAATTTGCATTCTCCCTTGATTTTTGTCCGCTTTTCTAGAGATAAGATTTCTTTCTCTAGTTGTTTTAAAATCGCTGTATTAAATGTGTTTTAAAGTAATTAAAACTTTGAGTCAACCTGTTTCTTCTCGCAGCAGATGTACATGCTTTGGGCGGGTGCGTGGCAGGTGGGTGTTTGCCGAACCGTCGGTTTATCTGCTCGAACAGGTTCAATAAAGAGCGTCGCTATGTAGTAAAGGCGTTCCAAATGCTTATTTGCATTCAAGAAGGCTCCCTGAACGGGCCAGCAAGTGTACGGGAACGGCTATGAAACGTTGGTACTCGGTTCGAAACGCTAGACGGAGAGCTCCCCTGATAGTGATTAGACGATGCTAATACCATTTACTTTCCAACTTCCCTGACTCACCGACCGTTACATGAACACCCGCTATTTATTTTAGTGCGCTTTTCAAATCATCTTAAACGTTCGATTTAACGGTGAATTCTCTAAAAATAATTTTATTTGAATAATATTTAAATATTAGAATAAACTGAGTTGAAACCTAACAAAATGTTCATCTTCGTAGAGATTATATATCAAGCAAATACTAAGTAAGAATGTCTGTTCCAAACGATCGCTAGATACTTCAAAAGACTACAAGCCATAAATTTGGTATCTCCACGTTAGGAATTGAGCCAAAAATAACGACAAGTACCTCACCCCTATCTAGTAAAAGGAAGGAAGCTACGTTAAGTTAAGCCCGCATGTTCACCTAGAATACTGGCGATTATTAAACGTGTCAGCAAAACCCCGCCATGAATGCATGTATATATTTTCACACGGTAAAAGCTGAATTTTTCAGGAAAAAATGAAGATGTAATTTGATGTTCGCCACGCTAGCGTGTAGTGGCCCTCACCGGGGCTTCGGCCACGTTAAAACTGCAACCATAAAACTTCAGCCTGCCAGAGTTGGTCCGCTGCCGACCGCGCCGCGGAACTTCCACAGCATTACGACAAGTAAACCTGCAGTTAAGTGTTTACTTCGCACATTCCAAGGCATTCTGCTACCAACTTGAACCATAAAAACAGCCTGACTCCTGCTTTCTTGTTGTGATAGTTTAATGTATCGCAAATGTTTAGTGTCATTAACAGACTCATATGAATTTTATCTATGTATCGATACATACGTTAAATATATTAATAGGATAATTATGCTGTAAAAATTAAACTCATGGAGCTCTAAAAAGTTATATCGCTGTGAACATTCTCTACAAATAGCGTTAAAAATAAACGTACAAAGTTACGTACATGCCACTAACAGAGAGTCTATTGTGTAACTTTAACAGTAATTCTCGCCACAAAAATGGTACAGGAAACACGTCGTAGCCGCTGGTGATAAAAAATTACATATATGTAGGTATATTTATTAACAAAATCAACGTGCAATGAACAAGTAGTTTGAAACTTTGGCCTGATAATATAGTATAAAAAAACCGGCCAAGAGCATGTCGGGCCATCATGCTCAACGTAGGGTTCCGTAATTATTGGCCCGTCACAATACACCCACTCAAAAGGTTGTTTTTATATGATACTAGCTTTTGCACGCGGCTTCGCTCGCGTTAAATTCGGGGTAACAAACCATACAAACTTCCACCCGCCATTTTTGGGAAGCGGAGGGTTAGAAAGAGACAAAAAGTAGCCTATGTCACTCTCCATCCCTTCAACTATCTGCACTTAAAAAATCACGTCAATTCGTCGCCCCATTTTCCCGTGAAAGACGAACAAACAAACAAACAAACACACACATACACTTTCCCATTTATAATATTAGTATGGATTTTGTGGCACTTACGTCATTTTACTACATGGCACTTACATCCTTTTTACTAGGTTTTGAGTTATAACTCAAACCGAAAGTAGGCCTCACTTTTATGAATATTTCCAATTTTTTTGGACATAACGTTAAAAAGTTACAGAGGGGGGGGGGCGCACTTTTTTAAACATTCGGAACTATTATTTACGAAAATATTAGATTTATCCAAAAATTGTTTTAAAAGACCCCTATTTTTTTAAAAACCTATCCAATGACACCCACGCGAAAAAAATTGCCCCCCACTTCATGTGTTCGGGAGGTATCCTAAAAAATAATATTTTTTCAATTTTTATTTTACCACTTTGTCGGCGCGATTAACACATACCAAATTTCGGTTCTCTAGTACTAACGGTCACTGAGCTGAACCGCGGACATACGAACAGACAGATGGACATGGCGAAACTAAAAGGGTTCCTAGTTAACTACGGAATCCTAAAAATGAATTAAACTATAATCAACCGAGTAGGTAAGGTTTTGTTGACAAATTATTAAAGCATTCCTGGTATTTAAAAAGGTTCAAGTGAATCTACAATTCTTGACAAAGTTGAAGTTATTATAAAATGCCTCGCCAATTAACCGTTAACAAGTTCATTAACTCACTTCGTAAGCCAATATCTGAAACTTGAGATCGGAAATACTAAAAAGGGGTGGCAAAGGTTTAGTAATTCACTCCCTGATCATCGCTCAGTTGGCTTGGCAGTGATTGCAGCAATTATTCAGTTCGCCGCTTCCCCCTTGGCAGCCGCCGCGCCTCGCGCCGCAGGTAGCTCCACAGATCACCTATACCAACGCAGATGTTTCTTGCACCGAACGCGAACACGATTTCAGATTTATTGATGCCCTTTAGTGGCCAATGGGTTTCCGTTCATGTGTGATGTTAATTAGAAAAATATAATGGGAATTACAAGAGTTTTTTGTTTATTAAAAATATCTAAGCTAATCATGTTTTTCTTCATCGTCATCATCTTGCATGTAGATTGTAGGTATAATAACTTTGAAAGCGGCTATTTCATGATTCACATCTAATAAGGGAAATTTTATATGAAACGTATAGGTAGGTAGTTGGTGATTGAAATGGGAACTAAAACAACTAGAGGTTTTAAAACGATCTTCAATCATTTAAAATGGGTAGTTGCAACTCTATGCTCAAACAGTGTAATAATGTAACCTTATATCATGGAAACACCACTGTGATCAGTATACAGGATGACTTGAGTCGTGATCCAGAAATACTTTTTCTGACTCTGTAACTGATGAATATGGTAGTAAAGAGTTTCATTGGCTTAAGTAAAATTAAGGCGACTATCTTTTCTGTCACCATAACTTAGATTGGCCACGTATTTTTTATCCCTTAATAATATCTGCCCACTCTTTATTTCATTTAACTTAGATTAGGTTTTTATAATATTTTTATAAAAGTAAAATATAAAAATACATCTAAAACATACAAAAACAATAAAAACATTATAAAAACCTAACTTAGGGTGCGGCCGGCAACGGAGCAAGGCCCAGGCTGCCGGTGTTCAGGGCCGCAGAGAGAGGAACCTTCGGACTATGCGCGCCGTGTCCAGGATAACCGCCTTCGGAATCTGACCCCTGGTCCAACCACAACCCCGTAGCGAGTCTTTCTAGATGTTGGTCGAGACTCTTCGCTATGAGACCGTTCGCAGAAACAACTATCGGCACAATGATCGCCGAATCAACCTCCCACATGGCAGTTACCTCGTGAGCCAAGTCTAGGTACTTGCTGGACTTGTTCTTCTCGGCCTTCACGAGGTTCTTGTCACATGGGACGGTGATGTCGACGAGCATGGCCCGGTGTTGCGGTCGATCTATTGCAATGTAGAACCGCCCGTGTAGCTTCTTACTCTTCCCAAATACCGGGTGTTTCCTGTAATAGGGGCAATAAATGAAACCGTAGATTTTACTCCTCAAACTGGACAATATTATTAGCCGTTTCAAATTCAGAGATTGCATATACATGAGAAAATTTGTCAAGTTCCGCCGTGACCGGGTGGTCTAGTGGTCAGGACGTCAGCCGCGAAAGCTGAAGACGCCAGTTCGAATCTGGCCTCGGACACCGGAGGGTTTGGTC
Organism: Pammene aurita; assembly: GCA_947086415.1. Classification (NCBI taxonomy): domain Eukaryota; kingdom Metazoa; phylum Arthropoda; class Insecta; order Lepidoptera; family Tortricidae; genus Pammene; species Pammene aurita. The sequence continues at coordinate 36,835,553 of OX352291.1, forward strand.
ACTTTTTCTGAAGTATATGACATCTATTTTCAGTTTGGACAATATTAGTTCAGCGACTTAAAAATAACATATAATTTGATTTTTAATTCACTTTAAAGTTTATTCGAACACGCAATGTATTGCGAAATTGATTATTTCTGTTGGGTGACAAGAGTGACAAGTAATGTCAATTAGACGGATTTTAACGTACATTGCAAATACTATTTAGTATGTATGAAAAAGAGACAAAAAAACTTCATTTTTTTTTTAATTGTAGAACAAACGTTTCATTGTTTGAGGAGTAGAATCTGCGTTTTAATTTATTGCTCTTATTACAGGAAACACCCTGTATAACTATATCTGCCTACAACTAATATTAGTTGTAGGCAGATATAGTTATACAGATATATATCTGTGACCATTTTAATCGAAATGGTCACCAAATTTTAAACACCAAATGAATGGTTATTTGCACCCAATTTCAAACGTTGATCACCAGAATAGTACTCGTAGATCTACCACCAAATAGTAATAAAAAAGAACACCTATAAAAACACAAAAAAAAAATTTAATACATAGGTTTTGACGGAGTCAAGTTAGGTACGACGACGAGCGAAGCGAGGAGGGGTGTGTTAGGTGAACTGCGAATTGAGACGATTGTCGCCGGAGTGTCCTTGAGCGATTGGGCGCTCTCTACCCGCGCCACCCCCGCCTACCCCTCTCATTGCGATCGTGCGTAAATCCGCCGCGATGCACCGCAATAATGTTCAAAGAATATGACTTTACTCAGAGGCGCGCGGGCAGCTTAATAATAATTATAATCCTTTTGCGGACGTTTTGTGATTTGAATACTGTGATTAAGTACTAAATACGGTGACATTTTTAGGAATGCCACTTACCTATTAAATAAGATAAGTAATAACATCTCGATTAGTAGATTTTTATGTAAAAAAACAAAAATCTAGATTTTGAATTTGAAGTACAGTGAGCGGCAAAATATTTATGAATTTATGAAATATGGTTAAAAATATTCCGCATATAATAAAAAAATACTGACTAGTACAGAAAAAAAAAAAAACTGAATGCACATCAAAGCGGTGTTTTCATGTGAATTTGGATTTTTGTTTGCTGTGCAAGTGAGCTTAATAGATGCTTATTTTTTTGTTGCGATTTTAAATATTAACCGTACAGATTCACTTAATTACGACAAACTAACAAAACTAAGGCTGTTGCGAGTTGCGAATAGTAAAAATCCACATGTAAGGAGCGGCATTTGTGCACGAAATCGTCATACAATTGTCATGAGAGCTGTAAGCCCATTAAATTTAGATCTTTAAAATATAACACAGCGCAAACACTTGTTAGGGTTCTATAGCCAAAATGGAAAAAACTTAACCCTTAAAAGTTTTTTGAAACATGTCCGTATGTCACAGCCATTTTTATTATAAAACATATATAACTGAAATTTTATCCAGAGGTGTGTTTCATGTGCCACTACTTAGTTTTCTAGCTAAATTGCTAAAAAAACTTTTAGAGGAGGCACTCCATACATACATATGCCAAACCGAACCGAAGGCCGGACCCGGGTATGTCCTTAAACTACGTCCGGACCTGGGTATGTCCTTAAACTACGCCAAAAAGAGAGGTATGGGTACTGCGAATGACATCTCGCTAAGTGTGGTAGGGCACGTTCAGCGAATGTCATCGCTCAAATCTGGAGCAGAGCCCGACTGGGGAAGTACCTCCACCTTACAGAAAACCACAGCCAAATAGCACTAGACCCTACTCATAGTGTTGTGTTCCTGCTGGTGAGTAAGGTTGCCAAAGAGCTCAAAGAGGACCCAGTGTGTTGACGATGACGGACCTTTTTGTTCCTTTTGTCGTCAACACAGTGAATCCTCCTTTTTGTAAAGGGTCGGCAACGCGCATGTGACTCCTTTGGAGTTGCAGGCGTCCATAGGTTACGGTAGCTGCTTACCATCAGGCAGGCCGTATGCTTGTTTGCCATCGTCGTGGTATAAAAAAAAAAAAAAAAAAAACTAAATGTCAAAAATATTTTTTTGTAAATATGAACATATTGTACGATACGGCTTTGAAAATATCGTATATATATATATGTATAAAGGATTTTTAAAACTTTTTTATTACGTCAATATTTTCAGAAATAATTGCTTCGAAAGTCTAAATATAATAGGCGCCCCCAATCTAACTTTTAATTCGTAAGTCTAAAAAATATGAAAAAACCGGCCAAGAGCGTGTCGGGCCACGCTCAGTGTAGGGTTCCGTAGTTTTCCGTCCGTCACAGAAAGAGTCCCCACTTAAGAGTTAAAATAACACCGCCATGTAGGATATGATATGAGCGTTCCACCTACAGCGACATCTATCGGCAAATTAAGTAAACTATTGCGCGCGAGCTTAAAGTATGGAAGATGATTTTTATGGGATAATTCTTTATTGCGTGAACCGATTTTCACCGTTTTTACTTTATTTGAAAGCACGTCATTTCATTGTGATTTTTTAGAAATTACAAGTACAATAAACACCTGCTTATACGGTTAAATTACAAACTTGGTTCAGAAATTATTTTGTAATTTTTTTTCAAAAACTATTAAACCTATCAAGTTCAAAATAATTTTCCTAGAAAGTTTTTATAAAGTTCTACTTTTGAGATTTTTTTCATATTTTTAAAACTTATGGTTCAAAAGTTAGAGGGGGGGGGACACATTTTTTTTTACTTCTGGAGCGATTATTTCCGAAAATATTTACATTATCAAAAAATGATTTTAGTAAACCCCTATTCATTTTTAAATACCTATCCAACAATATATCACACGTTAGGGTTGAAATGAAAAAAAAAATCACTTCCCACTTTACGTATAGGGGAGGTACCCCAATAAAACATTTTTTTCCACTTTTTATTTTACCACTTTGTCGGCGTGATTGATATACATATTAGTACCAAATTTCAGATTTCTAGTGCTAACGGTCACTGAGATTATCCGCGGACGGACGGACGGACGGACGGACGGGCAGACATGGCGAAACTATAAGGGTTCCTAGTTGACTACGGAACCCTAAAAACCAAGAAGGCTTAGTACTTAATTTCTACGAAAATTATTTCACATTATCGGTTTATCCGTTTTTGAGTTATCTCCAAGAAACTACTTTCTACGGAACCCGACCCTACCCTTTTAAAGATATTTGATAGGTAGTATTAACCTTTAGTAGTAATTTATTTATTTACTTGTGTTGATAATGAATATAAAATTTGTATTTATTTGCATTTCACCGATATAATAAAGTTTTTTTAGGGTAGTCAACGCGCATGTGAATCTTCTGGGGTTGCAGGCGTCCATAGACTTTATAACTGCTTTTCACCAGGCGGGTCGTATGCTAGTTTGCCAGCGTCGAGGTATAAAAAAAAAAGCTTTTTTCCTTTATTCTTACTTACATTGAACTCTTAAATATCTGCATTTTTTTTATTAGAATCTCAATCAGGCTTTGCTCAGTGATAGTTAGTACACTGAAATTTGGTATGAGTATGTGTTTTAATTAGGCCTACAAAGTGGTAAATTAATAAGTATCTGAAACACATTGTTGGATAGGTCTTTCAAGAAGAATAAGCCTTAAACAACTTTTGGAAAAACGAATACTTTCGTAAATAATAGCTCTGAAAGTTTAAAATGCTCTTTGATTTTTGAAAATTCCTTGAAGTGAGGCCATTGAAAAACTTATCACGTATTTTCAATAAAAACCATATGGAATAAAATCGGTTGAGCCGTTTTTGAGTTATGCCTGTAGTAAAATAACGTAAGTGCCACAAAATATCTCTTTATAAACTACCTTTTGAATGGATGTATTGTAACAGGCCGGAAACTACGGATCCCTACACTGAATATAGCCCGACATTCTCTTGGCCGGTTTATATGCAATCCTTTGCAGTTTACTTCGCAATTTCTAGATTTGATAAATTCGTATAAAGTATAACATTAAAGATTATGTTTAATCTTAAAATAAAACGCATATTACATTCGTTTAGAACACGGTATTCTTAAATAAATATGTTTAAATAAATTCGGTTCCTTGGAGTTTTCATTAAATTAATTATTAGTCTATTGTATTGCAGTGCTAGCAGATTTCCGCAACTCTACGACTAAAATAGGCATTTTGCGTGATGCATTAGTCTACTAAAACATAATAATTGTAGTTTACTTACATAACCAAATTTGTTTTCAGAGCATTATGAGATTCATGATTTTTGTTTTTCCTCCATTTTTCTTTCATTTGTTTTTTACTTGTATTATAATCTAAATAAAATACACTTTTTATACGAACGTACATGAACGTGCATACGAGTACATTATCTTTAAAGATAAAACGTCTATACATTATTGATTCCGAGAAGACACGTTATGTCCGCACCGCATGAACCCTCTGCAGTTATTTAGTCTTTAGGCACAGTAAGTCCGATATTATTGCTCACGGGCCAAGCACAAGTATATGTAGTACAAGGGAAGCACGGAGCGACGAGCGACACAGCCTCCTCGTCTCAAAGCTAGCTCACGACTGCCGTTTCAGCCACGCCGTTTTCGAGCTACCAACGCACGAAATGTGGGATTATGATCAAGTTGTTTAAGAAAATTTAATCAATTTAAATATCCTACGTTGTGTTTGTAGTGTTCTGTAGTACACATTTTTTAGTTCTACCATATTTTAAATCGAATGAGCCGTTCAGTAGATATAAGCAAAATTAACCGTAAAACGACATTTCGTTACATTTAAATAACTGTGAAACTGTTGATACGTTACACGAGTTATTCAAACGTTGACAATGTTGTACATGAAATGGTAATTAACATATATTTTTTTCAAAATTTTTGAATGACCCCTTATTGAGATATATCCCTTAGAAAGTAACAGTTTTCGGCCACAATCAGCGCCTAGCGCCTTAACAGTGCGCGAAGCCGAGCGTGCCGCGGAAGCGGCCGGCAAGCGCCAAAACCGACTTCTAAAGATGGATCAATTTTTTTTGTGGTTAATATGTTTTTTAGGTTATCGATTTCATATTGTTTGGAGATCCGATTTTGGTATCAGATAAATTATTTTGATACATATAATTTTATGGAAATTATAAGTCATTTTTTTGGTAAACGATAACGATTTGATGTTATTTGGTGGTATAATTTTGGTGGCAGATTTTCCCGGAAATTTAAAGTCCTTTTTTTTTGTAATCGTTTGGATATTATTTGGTGGTATATTTTTGATGGCAGGTCTATTGTTCTAGTGGCCATCGACTTCGCATTTATTTGGTGATCGATAAAATCATACCCTAAAATTAATCTTAAACTAAGTTATCATGGTCAACGTAACGACTTTTGAATTACGCGGTGGGAAGCAACAAAATTCTGAAGGTAGATCAAATTGTATGCGAATGTGTATTTTCCTATTTATCATCTGAAAAATAATAATATTATTGGTGATAAAAAAATAATGACCGACAAGTTTTTGTGTAACTGTGTATACGTTATTTAACAACAATAACGAAATAAAAGTGTAACAAAAATATACATTATATGCCCAACATCATTAAGTTCATCTTGAAATTCTGTTTCATGTCTTGTTATCTTGCTTTACGACCCCGAAATCAGACTACAGGCAGTTATACATAACTGGGAATCGAAGCGAAATTAGAAGGGAAGCAGGTCAGCGATTGATGTCTCGACCGGAGGCCGGTTCCCAGCGCGGCCGCCGGAGCCTTCCAGACACGATGTGACGTATGTCCGTTCAATTATTCCTTTTATACGGGCTATAATTTACTCCGCGAATTATTATTAATAATAAGGTCAACCGGTGAATTTTATTTTAAGGTGTAAAGTTAGTTAAACCTAAGTCGATCTTTTGTCCCAAACGTTGTCTAAATGCGCTTTTGATTCAATGCTTCTAGCTTTATATAAGTACCTATACACTTTGTTAAAAGCATTGTATTGCTTCACCTTGTCCTAACTCTGTTTAGCACATCTACTTCGCCAATATTAACAATCTAAAGAATATCCCCATTCTCCAATAACGCTTTCAAAGCGAAATGCCAACAAAAAATCTGTACGAAAAAATGGTTGTACTAAGTTTGTGTCTCATCAACAAAATGCTTTTTCGGGCGAATACAAAAGGGAAACGAATACCAATCCATAAAGTGTAATAGCGATTTCCAACAAAGTGAACAACGTAACGAAGGCAACAAAGTTTGCGAAGTAGGAAACAAAGCAGGCCACCTCCATGGTAACAAATGTTCGCCCGGATATAATACTTAACTTTTCTTTATCTACTTAGAAAAGTAATATGGGGAAAATTTTAAATATATTCAAGTTTAACCTAGAGTTATAATTATTAAAGCAAAGCATAGGGTACGAGAAAAATAGTAAATATGCAATAGAAATTGTGATCGTACAATGTCATGTGGTTGGTAGGTATAAGTTCTATATTCGCGAAGGATTATAAGGAAAAAAATATTTATATTTATTGTATTTAAAAGCTTAAGCATTTAGTAAATAGGTAAAATATTTAGTTAATTATATATAAACTTTAAATAAATATACTTTTACAACACAAATAATCAAACCACAAATCAAACTCCTCTATAACTTGTGGGTCAGTTTTGTATCAGAACTACATAAATTACCGGGGCCGTCCTTATTACGAATACCTTTAACGAAAGTAATTGCGTCACCTGAAATCCTAAAACTAAGGAGGCAACTCCAACAGTCAGAGCTAGACTATACTGTGTAAAACACAGAAATTCAATTAAAAGTTGTCGTTAACTAACTCTGTACAGCGTTGAACCGAGCACGCACAACAGAACAACGGGATTGGATGCAGTTCGCAGCTTTCAAGAACAAGCGGGTCATCGAGTAGACATCGATGTCATTGCGATGTACAAGTATGTATAGGTACCTACATGTATAGGAAACATGCTGAATGTGCGGTTACAACCGGACGTAGTTTAGGGAAAAGGATGCAACCCACACAAATCTGTTAATAAAATGTAAACACAACATTTTTAGGATCCTTTTTGTTTACATCCCCGTACTACTGTCACTAAAGCGAGTGTCTGACTGTCACTAAAGAATGTGCTTGACTGGTAGAGAATGCCTCTAGGCATTAAGTCCGCCATTTGTATTTAATTTACATTGTATTTTGTGCACTAAAGTTTAAATAAATAAATAAAATAAAGCTTTTAGCTGTGAAAGAATTGATTTTTTGGAGCCACTGCTGTACTGTCCTGTCCAGGTCGACTATTTTTTGTATCTATAAATTTTATGTAATTGTTATCACTTTTTTATGTTGAACATGAAAATAACCTCTTTCCACCGGCACTACTATTTTTACTTGTTGTCATTATAATTGCTACTGTGATGAGCCAGAGAAAGTTATTGTTACTGAAGTAGCATTATCGGTATATGCACTAAATACTTACGGACAAGAATTCGAACTACCCATATCGATGATATCGATAATGATCGCCGAGTGATACGTGTAAGTGTTTGTAATATTTAATAAGTAGTCGTCAAATCTAAGTTACGATTCAGTATAATTAACGTGCCATTTGTTAGCAAACACTAAGCTATCTTATTAATCATATATCAGAAACAAAGTAGTGCATTACTCTCACTGTAGCTTATAGTTATTGGCATATAGGTACATAGTTTTAACGCCTATCACATCTAAGTATAAATATAATTTAAGTGCAATATTCATAAACCTGTGACGATTGTATATTCGTTATCAGATAAAATGACGCAAAATTGATAGTAAACTAACATATTAGGTGTAGGGAGGGTAAAAGCCAAAACAGATATTGAATTAAGTAGCTGGAAGTGACTATGTATATAAGATTTAATTGGAATGCTTTATTTTCTAACATTAGCCAATATATGTACCTAAACGTATCTACAGCACCATCTAGATAGATATTTGTATGGCGATATAGCGTAATTGTAGGTACGGGTACCTACTTTATTAAATTATGCCAGAATAGTTTTTGTGCCTATGAGCTATGTGACAACAGTCAGGAAAATCTAATTTTACGTTTTAAAATATGGTTGATGAGAATGATGAGGCACGCGACGTGCAAGAGGATTAAAACTTTTATTAATTTTCTACTTTATATTTTTGCAACTTATATCTAGTTAATTAGTTATATATGTATCGCACGACTTAGAGAAGGATAATAATAAGTTTGCTTAAAAATGTTTAATTATATATTAGATACCTTATTATATATATATATATTAGATTAAACGAATGCGCAACAGGCTTAAAACGTAAAAACTAAAGTTTATTTCGTGAAAAGATTTCAGGACGCACGGTCCTCATTTGTAGGTATTTAAATAAATACTTAAATACCTGCGTTTCGTAGCGCCGGCATACCTGGCAGCCCGTCAGCCACTTCCAGCGGCGGCGGTTTCACGGCGCGAACAGGTGAGCCCGCGGGAATCGCTATTTCGCTCACGTCCGACATCCGATAAAAGTTTCCGCCACAATCACCTAAGAGCTCAGCTGTCAGGGAATAACCGTATATCGGTTTTGTTTCCCGCTGCATCCCTGAGCTCCCAGATCCGTACATTACAACAAAATTTCATTTCATGTTCTTACAACGCTTCGCGAGTGATTCGCCACTCGCAGCTGTATTCAATTTTCGCGTGCAGTGCTTACTGAGTAGCTACAATCAATACTAATACATACAATGTAGCTAAGAAACCGTTCGGGCAGTTTAGTTTGATAGCGTTTAAAAGTTGCAGTCTACCCTTACGTAGTAAAGACGTCATAAAAATACTAAAAAAATAGACGAACTGCATAATATCAGGACTCCTTTGATAACTCTTTCAAGAATGCAGGGGTCATTTAGCTAATGAGCTCGCTTCAAAGTAAATAACTTGAACAAAGTCTGCGTCACTTAGATTCAAGCAACATTATTTTCTACCTCTCTCTAATAGGTACATTAGGTACCTACTGATACCTACTCTGAATCACAGCAAAGTTATACAAATAAGTATTTAAAAATATTGCTTAGCTGCGATGCTTACCTACAAATCTTCCCAAGTTTTGAAATATGTTTTAAGTTGGTTCGAATTTTCTTCATTTAAAAAAAACTTTTATGTACTTATATAAGTAGCTTCGTATTTATAGGTAAAATTATGAGATAGGCTTCCTTTGTGGTGTCATATTTATTTACTTTTTAAGTGTTCAATAGAATAATGAAAAAAGAATTGTGAATTCATCATATTATGTTCGTTTGAAATTTCATAGTGACTTTCGACATTGGAAGATAGGCTCATGTTAAACTCTAGAAAGGTTTTAGAATTTTAAGTGGCTTATGACAAATGCTGATGGTAAGATAAAAGCGTTATATCTATTATATAATCTGTGGTTATATGGTATAAGGTTAAGTTATTATCATTAGATCTTAAGAGCCTTTTCTGCTTGGAATAATAATGACCATTATTTTTTCCTGCAAATCCTGACATCTAAATCCACCAAACTTTTAACGTTTGATGTTACGGGTGCGACACTGCGCCCGCGGTCCCGAAGATACTCGTAGACAAGTTATTCATCCTTTTAAAATCCCATTTAGTTATTTGATTTAGAACTCTCAATTCACTGTCAATGACAATAATAATGTTGCTTTGCTATTGTGTGGTATAACACGCTAGTCGTTTAGTACAGTCACCGGCAATAGTATCTTCCTACACGAAAGCCGCAAACATATGTGACACGCTCCTATGGCCCTACAAATAAGAGCGTGTCAGATATTTTTGCGGCCTTTGTAGGACGATACTATTGCCGGTGACTGTACCATTATACTTAACTTGCGTATTTTTGCATGCATTAATGTTCCCACCCTCCTACCGCAAATATAAAGACACAAATGAATAAGGTAGGGGGGACATTCTCGACTGCGGGAATATTTCAAATAATTCGAAATATCTTCCGTGTTTTAACATCATTAACTATAGTGATATCTACGTCCGGATAACGGAAAAGCACTTTTAGATTAGGTTACCAACGATTAGGTATTATTAGATGAGAAAACTTGGTACAAAAACTGGAAGTCAGTGTTACCATCGCCGATAAACTTTAATGTTCGGCGAAACTGATATTTTTGTAAAATGTACCAATCTTTTATAGGAAATAAATTAAAAAAAACATACAATAGATGGCACTATAGTCAATGATGTAAAACACGGAAGATATTTCGATTTAGTTGAAATTATCCCGCAGTCGAGTATGCTCCCCGTACCTTATGAATTATAATAAACCACCAGTAATAATATTAAAGCTTGACGTGTTCCGCCTCTCTACGAGTCAAAGAGCTGCTGTAGATGTTGTCACGTCTGACATCAATATTATTGTTGTTGATAATATGGACTTCCAAACTTTAACGTCTGTTTCAATAAATTACTTTCAATAAATATACTGTACAGTAATAAGCTTAGACGTTTCTTCGCATTTATTCGTCAATAAGAGACTTTAGTGTTAAATGTTCCATAAATATGATTGTATGTAATGATTTGTTTTTAAATTGATTTAAATCTAAAAGTGTTGAAAAGTTTGCTTAACATTTGCACTAGAGCTACGGGGTGGTTTAGCATTCCGCTCACGTTTGCAACCTAAGATAAGTTTCAGCCACAATTACCTGAGCGTTCAACCGTCAGGAAATATATTGGCACCTTCTGCAACCTCACCGCCTCGGCTCGCCGCGCCGCGCCCGGACTAAATCAACTACCTATCTACAATCAGATCGACAACAACCACGAAAACATTCATAAATGAATAGCAAATACAGGCCAATTTATTTTGAATATTTCTGATAAAATTCTACATCACGTCTTCCAGTCAGAAGGACTCTTTTCTCATTTCTATATTGGTTGGTAGGTAGATAAAATGAAAGACATAGAAATAAAACATTTGCATGATTAATGGTTATTTATTTTTCGACGAAGGCCAAAGTTTTTATTGCAAACTTTGTGATTATTGTTGAAGTACATAATGAAATCAAAGGGCAACTTTTAAAAGGTCTCTAATGGACGAAAGGTCATCGATCAATATGACAAAGAAAGTTTTTCTCAATACAAAAATCGATGGGTTTGGAATTTTTATGGCTTCGTTTTTCCTCCGCTCTTTTGTGTCACTTGTGTGGATTGATGTCCGGGCGAAAGGCATTCTAAATCTTATTGTTTAGTTTGCATAAATTGGAAGCTTTTCATTTCGGGCTAAATAAAGTAAATCAAAGGGCGTCTAGGGTTGTAACGAAATGTTAGTAAAGGCAGAAAGGGCTATTCGTGGTGGCTGCAATATCGGGACCCCTCGATATCGGGATGGAATACTTTGGGCGGCATTCATTCGATCGCAATCTCTATGCTAACAGCTTGCGATTCTGATCTTCGTTTAGCGGAATGACCGCAGTCACCCCGCTTCGTGTGACGCTTATTCCTTACACGTTCACTCCCCAGAAGTTTTTATGGACACGCTGAACACTCGCCCTTCCATTGGGTAAGTATAGCTTTCTTAGACGACTTACCATTTATATAATCCAGACTCTTAGTCTCAAATGACAATTTTGCCTTTATTCAAAATATTAATGAATTCATGAAAATAAGAATGAATGCAACAAATTTTAGGATGGTTATTTGATTCTTAATTTATTTATTCGGTTTAAATACAACACTGATACGAAGCCGTTTCTAATTTGCTATGGGTATTTTATAATTTTAGTTTTAAATATTTTGTACAATTACTTACGAATTCACGATCGATGTGTTAGTACTATGATTTCTTGGATTTACTTTGATAAAAACTTTTCATGTTTAAACTCTAATTTTACGCTTTCTGAACGCAACCTATGGATTTTTACTTTACAATTGGCAACATTGAACGTCACTGTCAGAGTGTGATTTGCGTTCGTGGGATAAAGCCCGTCGAAGAGATACATCAATAATTAAATATTCATTATTAGTGAAATCGATAGATAAGCTAAAACCGTTATTGTCATTTTCTCAAACATGCTCGGAAATGTTCCTGTTACGTTAGTAATTAGAGACCAGTAGGGACTCTATTCCAAGGCAGGTTCAGCGCGACGTACGTAAAGGATTTTCATACAACATTAAATCACTCAGCCAGTAACTGAAGCACTAAACAAGTAATTTTATTTCCTTACATGTTTGAGAAAAGCACTATACATGCTTCGACCGTAATCAGCTTACCTGGCTTCGTATTGTAGCCGTCCTCGTCTTCGACTCGGACGGCTACTAAATACTCAGCCAGGAAAGCTTACTTACTGGTCTCTGCAGTAATGTACTATTTCTTGTTTTTTTAAAGTTCGTATTCGGGGAGATAAATAAAGCCTAACCATAAATATATGATCATGCGCCATGTTGCGGAATTTCATTTACAGAACTAATTTCTTACACTGGTAATAATTTTAATGGCAGAATGATATGCATGTGTGATTGCATGTGATAGGCTGTCACTGTTGTCAGTACAATGTCAGTGTCATTGAGGCAGTTTACTTGAATAATAATAAAAAATCTGATAAAGTGTTGAATATTAAATAATAAACGACAAAAAATCCCAAAATTATCCATATTCAAGAGCGAAACATTGTAAATAGTGTATATAATAAACTTTTTTAAATAATACGCTCGGGAAATGAAACTCAATAGAAACGCAATCGCTGTGAAATATTTTCAAATTAACATCGGAGCTGACAGGTAAACAAATCAAGATGTCATCATACCATAGAGAATAATACGCTCGATGAACAGTTCAGTATAATAGCGCCCTCTTGATAATTTTTTTTTGTTTTGTTTTAATATATAATATGTTCTAAAATGCTATGGATCATGGTTATCTGGGAATAAATGACTATTTTTTAAATCATATATTTCTGGTCAGGCTTTACCTACATATTAATTTTGAAATTGATCAAAGTAACCCCATTTCACGGTACCTCACGTGAATATTATGCTAAAAATTATGCTTTTTACTGGGTTAGGTACTTATTTATCTATATGAGGTCCGAGGTGTACCTACAACACTCAATTATGTAGGTGCGGAACAAACATGTGTGTGTTTTCTGAAATCAAATGCATATTATGAGAATTGGATGGCAGTTTTCACCTTGTAAATATAGTATGTATATGTAGTTCTGTGGAACTTAATTCCATGCACAGCAATAAAATGCAAATTGTTACAATTAGGTTACGCTCCCTTCTCTGCAATGGAAGCTTTTCGGACAAAAATATTGAAACTACCGTACGGACAGGCGGCTAACTCAATAGCATTGGCAAAACGAGCGCGGACAAAGAAAATAAGTACTTATATGTAGATAGTGGAGCTCAGGCAGACCGAAGCTATGGGTCACTTGATGGGATTGTATTTACAGACCTACCTTTAGAATTACGAGAATTTAGTATTTTGAATTCGATCACGTGCGGTGAAAAATACCTGTTCATTAGTACCTTTAAAGGTACCAATGAACAGGACAAAATGTTTTCATTGGAGTAGTGAAAAACATAACCGAAATAGTAGATTTAGATACAAGGTCGAAAATGATATCATTATTGCACGAGTACCGAGACATTTGGAAAACTCGGGACGAGTGAAGAATGACATTCCGTCCGTGTATCGAACGACGTTTTTTAATATAGTAGTTGCGAAAAAAAATGCAAAAACATAAGTACCGCGATGTTATTTTTTAAACATTAGTTTTGACGCAACGGAGCACATGCGCGTTGTGCGTCAATCGGCAATGGTCCAAATTACACTAAATATGTAAAAATATTTTTGTTTTAAACTTTGCGAAAAATACACAATTTATTCTGATTTTAAACAAATAACAAATATTTAAGAACATATTTACTTTATCTAACATCTATGCAATTATTTGTTTAAAATTCAGGTACCAAAGCAGAGGTTTAAGATTTCGTTAGAAACCAACAACTCGGGTTGGAATTGATATGCGGAAAATTGTACCGTGATGATTCTGAGCCGTGATTGGCTGGAAAAGTAAAAATCACTAGTGCGAGAATTCGAACTTTCCGCACGCTAAACCACTACAAGAAAAGCACTTTCTTCAGGTTGGTCATTTATAAGCGGGTCTCGCATAATACTCATTTATTTAAAAAGTATTATACAGATCACTTTTTAGCACTAGTGCATAAAATCAAACTTTACGCACGATTTGCAGATCAGATTACTTTTTAGCACTAGTGCATAAAATCAAACTTTACGCACGATTTGCAGCTACATAAAGTAAACTTTTTGAGCAATTGTATTAAAAAAATATTTTTATTTGCACATTACCCAGGAATTTGTTTCAAAACCTTCCATATTTTCATTCTTCTACTTGTTCTTTCAGTTTATGAAGTTCTTATGTTAGGTAAAATTGTTCGCATGTGTGCAGAGTACACTAATAAAGACTTAATAGACTTATATAATTTATCTATCACGCATAAACTACGAGTATATTTCCGTAAACCGTATAGGAGGTACCTAGAGGACTAATATTTTACTTAAACAGAAATAATCCCGGAGACAAAAAGAATGAGGGGTCAAAAGCAGATGGTCCGCTTTTATAAAATTGTTGGAGGGTTGTGAAATATGACACAGTGTTATTTCTTCGCACACCCGGTCAAGAGTTATTGCATTCCATTACACGTTTTCTCTATCTGGAGGAAGCAGTTTTCACTAAAGAACAACCAAACTGTCTAATCTATCGTAAAATTACTCACCGAGCTTCTGCAATATTTACTATCTGAAAGATAAAATTGATAGCTGTGCGCCCATTTTTTTGAGGTAAACTAATCGCTGAAACGTTTGCTTGTTCATTACTACTGTAAATATAATCACTTTCATAGATAAGCCATTTTGACCACTATCCATCAAGTTATTAATACGTATTCATTTATCGGATATCATTATAACTTATTATGTATTTAATATTAGGTATATAGTATCAAGCTTACTCTCGCTTGCGTATTCTCCTAATATAGTTACAAGAATTGTGTTCATAATATAAGCAAAAAAAAAACAAGTTGGTTCATGTACGACAATCATCTTACAAAATTCACGTAATAAACTATAATTATGAAGTTATAATCGTCCTAACCAAGGAAATGCCTCTTATTTAAACCTAGACGGTAATGACCAGGGCTTGTAACCGGTATTTTGCTCCAAATACCGGTTTTTTTTGTTCTTTCGTTTACTATTTCATATTTAATCGAAAAATCTTGCAATATAAAGTCATAACCTAAAAACAATACGAGTTCTACGTAAAAACCATAAAATATGTAAACATATTGGGTTATTTCGGGGCTTTTTGCGAAAACCGGTTACAAGCCCTGGTAATGACTAATAACCCTGCCTACAATGCAGAAGGTCCCGGTTTCGAATCCTTGACAGGTCATATCGTTATGTTTATCATGGATATTTGTAATATATGATTTCAAGCTCATTTAGTCATTCACATTATAAATATTATTTGAAACGGGATATTTACCATGTATATGATGATGGTGCATGCAACTGCGCCGAAATATCGGGTGCTCGTAAACACAAATATACATGGTAAATATCCCGTTTCAAATAATATTTACAATGGATATTTGTTTCTGAGTTATGGATGTTTCAATATAAATATTTAAGTATTTATTTATATAAGTATTACTATTATATATCCCCCTCACCTAGTGTTCCCACAACACAATTGAGCTTACTGTGGGACTAGGACGATTTGCAAAAGATTATCCCATAATATTTATTTATTTAATAAAAATCATACAAAATTTTGTAACTTAAACATCGTTATTTTTTATTTTTTTAAATCCCTTTTTTAGTGCAGATGCCACTAAAGTTAGTATACCGACGAATTGGCTGAAAATACAACTCGCGCCAACCACGCGGGATGCTTTGTACAAGCCTAGGCGGCTCCTTTTCGCCATGCCGCGCAAGATTGACAATGGACCCAGTGGCTTGGAAAGGAACTCCTTATCTTTACTACATTGTGCCCCGTGTCACGTGGCAGCGAGTGCCCTCGGCCATGAACATTCACATAATGAATCTAAGCTGATGTTTGCGACACTTCCTTTTAGTCTAGATTAACAACGATTATAGACAATTAGGATTAGGTACTATTTTTATATTCTAAAAAGTATGAAGGATATATTTATGCCATTTTTACTAGGTGGTATGTATATCAATTATCATTATACACAAATAGTGTAAAGCTGACTTGAGAATACTTTAAAACGGTGATACTTAAGTAATTATTAAAACTGAATAATTGCTGCATGCAAATGCTACACGATGGAATTTAGTGAATTCAACTTTATCGGAAGCAAACGTAGGTACTCAAGCGCCGAGATCACATAAAAACCGGCCAAGAGCGTGTTGGGCCACGCTCAGTGTAGGGTTCCGTAGTTTTCCGTCCGTCACAGTAAGTGTCCCCACTTAAGAGTTAAAAAAATTATTAAATATTAAATTATTTTGTAATTTTTTTCAAAAACTATTCAACCTATCAAGTTCAAAATATTTTTTCTATAAAGTTTTTATAAAGTTCTACTTTTGAGATTTTTTTCATATTTTTAAAACTTATGGTTCAAAAGTTAGAGGGGGGGGGGGCACATTTTTTTTACTTCTGGAGCGATTATTTTCGAAAATAATTACATTATCAAAAATAGATTTTACTAAACCCCTATTCATTTTTAAATACCTATCCAACAATATATCGCACGTTAGGGTTGAAATGAAAAAAAAAATTACTACTAAACCCCTATTCATTTTTAAATACCTATCCAACAATATATCGCACGTTAGGGTTGAAATGAAAAAAAAATTACTCCCCACTTTACGTATATGGGAGGTACCCTAATAATAGTAGATTGTTAACCAAGGGTTGAAAGTGACCCATTTCACCTGAGATATTTCTGGCGCTCGAACGAAGTGAGAGCGCCAATAGTTCGAGGGTGAAATGGGTAATTTCACCCGAGTTAAACACTCTGCTTTTCATTTCGACTGTGAGGAAAGTACAATACCAAACGCACATTTTATAAAACTGGTATATAAAGAATAATCTATAAAAATGTTAAGTAAAATTTGAACAATTTGAAAAAGACAAATTCAATGTTTTTTGTCGGTGGTCGGGGAGCAGGGCATCCGGGTGGGTACCGGCTCAATCCACAATTAACACAGCTAATTACTTTCCACCCTAGGGATGGAAAAGAAATTTTCCACCCGACTATCTACCCAGGAAAATAAAACTTTCCGAACAGGAGAGATGAAAAACATTTTTTTTCACTTTTTATTTTACCACTTTATCGGCGTGACTGATATACATATTAATACCAAATTTCAGCTTTCTAGTGCTAACGGTCACTGAGATTATCCGCGGACGGACGGACGGACGGACAGACATGGCGGAACTATTAGGGTTCCTGGCTCATTCTACTTTTTCGTGACCAATAATCTATTGGCAGAAAAAAGTATGATAGACATTGAATTTCATGTGTAAAATTGTATTCCTAAATTTTACCTGAACCAAATAATAGGAATTTGTTAACCAAAATTCATATATTCATATTGATTAATGAAAAAAGATGGTAACGCAGTGGTAAATGCCTTATTTTCATACAAATCGGGAGACAATCAAGGACCACTGAGTTACTGAGATAACGAATGTCCACAGTTGTTATTGTTAAACTAAGCTATCGGGATTGACAGCTTAATTCAGCCTCTACCTCCGTCACAAATCAGTAATTGAAAGAATTGGCCAAGTATTCTAAAATATGCATTTTACGAAAAAGTGTCAAAAACTTATGTACAACGAAAAGTAGAATGGCCCTCCTAATAGTTGACTACGGAACCCTAAAAAACAGTACTTTCCTAAGCATTACGGTGCGTTCAAATCGAAAATCGGAATGCGGTTCCATGTTTTTTGTCAGTCGCGCTCACTGGCTTGAATATGTGCTAGCAATACCCTGCTAGCGGGATGCTCTGCGTCTAAACTACGAAGACTATATTTTAACATCTTTTTGTCCAAAGTATCATTTGGGTTAAACTTAATCGTTTCCTGTTAAAAATGCACATATAATGTACATTTGCAACCCGACACTTACAAAGACCCATTACACACACAAAATGCCATTTAATGATAACAAAAATTAAAAACCTATAGGCTACTTCTTTTTGAACAATAAATCAGCAACGTTTTTTATCACGTGTCGAGGAAAATATAAGGAAAGCTTAAATTTTAGTAACATCACATAACATGGCATTTTTGATATAAAAAAATTAAAAATCTATGGGGCACAAGGGTTCCCGTTACCTATTACATAACATAAAAGTAGATACGAAGGTAACTCTCGTTCTTTGAGTCCTACTCTTACTTGGCCGATTTGATTTCTGCATTTTTCAGTTTTATCATTATCACAAACTGAATTGGCGTTGGTATAGTTTGTCAGGCGACTTAAGGACAAATGCTCCATACTTAAAGTATGGAGCATTTATCCTTAAGCCGCCGGACAAACTATACCAGTATCTTATTTTGCAGTTAAGTGATATATATATACTCGTAGATACATATTTATAATTTTCTCTTTTGTGGAACCCTATAAACATAAAGAAGCCTCATATTCACCGAAGTGCCCACGGCAACAAATTTACGTGGCGTTCGCCTCTTTATCGAGCTAACTGTAGTTTGGGAGTCGTTAAGTTGTCAAATTAGACCAGCTCGTCCTCGCTGTCATTGGAGGAAGAAAAAGTGCAATTTTCCTTTATAGCGTGACCTAAAAGTTTTGATGTTATGGTGACGTTCCATCGTTTCCTATCTCGTCTATATTTACGTTACCTTTACCGTGGGTACCACCATATTGAAGTACCTCATCATAAGCTTTTTTACGGAGTATAGGTAAATTATCAACAGCGCACACAAAGCATGGTAGTAAAACTCGGTAATTAGTAAGTAACGTACGTGCCCAGCTTCCGATTCAGCACAGCAAAAACTTTAGGTATACGGATATAATACGAGACCATATAATACGGGACTATTGACTAGACTAACCAAATGGATCTTAATTAACCATACTTGTTTAACTTTGAAATCGATCTGTTGCCCTGCCTTCTACCTTGCAGGTGAATCGATACTGATATATTAGGAGGTTTCCGCATCACGCGTCATTTAAAGGTTTTTTGCTCGTCTCTTGTTCCCCACTTAGCTAGCATACAAATATACTTGAGCAATAACGATTTGTGTTGCCAGTGATGACATATGGTACTGAAACGTGGTCGCTTACAATGGGCCTCATAAGAAAGCTCAAAGTCACCCAAAGGGCAATGGAGAGGGCTATGGTTGGAGTCTCTCTGCGTGATCGCATCAGAAATGAGGCCATCCGCAGCAGAACCAAAGTAACCGATATAGCCCTCCGAATCGCTAAACTAAAGTGGCAGTGGGCGGGGCACATTGCTCGTAGAACCGATGGCCGTTGGGGCGGAAAGGTTCTCGAGTGGCGACCACGAACCGGAAGGCGCAGCGTCGGTAGACCCCCCGCAAGGTGGACTGATGACCTGGTGAAGGTCGCGGGAGTCCGCTGGATGCGGGTGGCGCAGGACCGGTCATTGTGGCACTCTTTGGGGGAGGCCTATGTCCAGCAGTGGACGTCTTTCGGCTGATATGATGATGATGATGATGATGAATAACGATTTCGAGGGCCGAGATTAATAGAAAATAAGGGTGACTATGCAAAAAAGTCTTAATTTTTTCTTGTCCACAGTATATTTTGAGGTCTACAAGTTTTCGCAAGTACTTGTAAAATGTTTTCAAGAAGTTACTAACAAGCGCTCTTAAATTATCATTGAACTTGATGTTTTCATAAAGAGTTACCTACTTGACTTTGTATAGACATCATTGACATTTTTTATAAAGCTACTGCTGTGCTAACGAAATATTTGAAGATACACGACGATGTACAATAAAATATGATCGATTTGTAAAGGTCTGTAGGATTAAACCAAAATTATATATTGGCTTTAATAAATACTAAAGAATTTCATTGAGATTCAAAATTGCATGGACATATTATAAATGAATTCATTCATAAATTGTTCATCCAATTTTGAATCTGTGTGTCTCTACACACAGATTCAAAATTGGATGAACAATTGGAGGTCCATACAAAGTTACCTGGTTCTATTGATTTTTTAGTGTGGTTAATATTAAACTAATGATAAATAACATGACTTAACGAATCATTATAATCATAAAACATGCGCTCTACTCATCAACTCTTATAACCTCTCAAACCCAACCCTTAAAATACCTACTTAGTCACAAGTAAAAAAAAACTCATTTCATGTATTAGAAAATGGTCACAACATGTGTAGTGTAGCATGACGCTACGTATCGTACAACATCTGTCGACTTTCTTTAGAACTTCTGAACTTCTGTGTCTAAGGGAGGTCTAAGGCTAGGTCACGGTTGATATATAAAAAAGCGTACATTGTGATTCACGGCATTACAGGTAGATGGCGCTTATATCAGTCCGTATTTTGTAATACGTCTGGCAGTTATAAAATTGAGATAATACTCGCGCTAATTTTGAATGTGAATTTTTGAGGTATTCCAGATTGTCAAAAAGAAAAAAGTGGATTTTTGATTGAGTCTGTCAGAGCGCCGTGAGATTTTGGAAAGAAAAAGAGATAATCTGGATTTGGTCTGGGGTTTTTGCTATAATTTGCTTAGTTGCATCGTGGTGAAGTGCGATTTATTTCAAACATTATATAGCAAGTGCTATTAATACATTATTGGAGCAAAAATAAAACCAAAACCATTGCCGGGCAAAAAAGGCCATATAAATTATATAGCAAGTGCTATACACTGGAACCGCCTGATCCGGAAGGATTCCGGAAGGCGCTTGTGGATGCCGGGCCGGCGGGACGGTCTGCAGCTGCCGCGATTTCCGCGGGTTTCTTCGCCACATCATCGGAGAGTTAGAGTCCGCATCCAGCGGGCTCTCCAAGTGAGAAAAGGAGTTCAGCGAGCTATTGGGTCCGCCTAAATCAAAGCGGACACTTGCCCACGAACTCTTTTTAATTTAAAGCAACAGCTTTAGCCATCCTGCTTTCGAGAGTATCAAATTATTTACATTTTTGTTAAAAACGTTATAAATCGGATTCCTTTTCTTTGTATCCAGTATTTTTGTGCCATAATAGTTTTTTTTGTTGTTTTGCTAAATTCCCCAAATTCCAATTGCCTCGTTTGACGGGCGTATAAAGACCTGGCTCTTTAATTTAGGCTACGTTCAGCCAGCGAATCATCTGTCACCATCCATATCACCCGCCTCATTAACCCATTATTTTCCTGCAGCCAAATTATTACTAGCCGAGTCTTTATTTTTACTTACCGGTTTTGCTAACTATTGAATGTGTAATGTCCTTGTTTAGGTACAGTTGTCTTCATTTTTAAGTGAAGTGCTAATATTAAATATTTTTAATTATTGTAATTTAATTACATTCTGGCCACTAGGGAGGTTGTTGAATGTGAATGTGATATAGGTACAGTTGTCTTCATTTTTAAGTGAAGTGCTAAATTTAAATATTTTTGTTATTGTAATTTAATTGCATTCTGACCACTAGGGAACTTACTGAATGTGAAATACCCTTATATAGATGCCGTTATTGTGATTTTTACGTGAAATGCTAAATTTTAAATAATTGATTATTTTTGCTAATATTAAATATTTTTACTTTGTCGTCAAAATTAAACGTGTTAATGCAATTAAGAAGTGTTTTACTGCAAAATGGCGCCCGATAAGGTAAAGAACTCTGGATTTACTTTTAATAATTGTAATTAAATATTTTTTTTGGACTTGTGAGACGGTGACCGTAGACCGGTCGCGGTTCTATTAACCTTGATTTTGGTTTGTTTCAGCCTGCTGCCTCCTTACGTCCCATCACTAACCCGAATTCCGTCATATTAAAAAAAATGCTTTTATTTATGTTAAAAAAAACGAATTTATCTGTTGCCCTTTACTTATGCCTTTTTCTCAATTACCCGTAACATATCCCGAATACCTTATTTCATAGTCTGAGTCCTGTAGTTAGAGCCCGTAGACGTTAGGGAATTCGCAGGTAAGTCAGACATAGAATGTATGATTTGCGTTTTGTTATTTTTTTCAGAAACTGAACTTGTTTTTTTTTGAATTCGAACTCTAACTTGGCATTTAGACTTCGAGTGTTATTTTCTTTCTTTGACTTAAGCGCTTGGTTTAGACCACGGATATACTCGAACTTCGGATTTTATTTTTTAGGTAGATTAACTTTATTTTTTGTTTGAACTTGCAACGCAAGACAACATTCGACTTTTCGCCATGTCGCACTTAAGTAATGAAGGATCAATTGCTGAGACACCTCATGCGCACTCATCTTTAAACTCGTACGATCCGAGGATTTTAGATCCAATGGCAGACGATGAAGAACAGTTTTTTGATTCTGAACCACGATCCCAGGCGATGCATATGTCCGGACTTCCCCCGCCTTTTCCTTTCAAAGATTATTCACTTACGAAATGGAACTTGAACTTTTCCGGGGACACTTGTGTTCGCGAATTTTTCTTTCGAATCGAGGAAGAAGGTATGGCGCGTAACGTCAATCCTTCATATGTTGTCAGACGTTTCCATGAATTGTTGTCAGATAGTGCCTTGAAACATTTTAGGGCAATCAGATATCCGGGTCTTACTTACGCGGAATTAAAGTCTGAATTCGTTAAAACCTTCGACGTAGCCGATTTCGATTTCAAGCTTGAGAGCCAACTTCGCGCTTTATCACAGAAGGACAACCAGTCAGTGGTTGATTTTGTTATTCAGGCGCGCGATCTAAACGCAAAGCTTCGTACACCGGTTTCCGAAGACAACCTGTTTAACATTATTAAATACGGAATGAATCCTAGATATCATCCTTGTCTTGCAACTAACGTGGTCAGGGATATTGATGGTTTGTTAGAAGTCGCGAAAAATTTTGAAGCCTTTCAAGGTTCACGTCCAGCACGTTTGGCTATTGCACCGATTAGTGCTCAAGTTGTAGGTCAACCCAGTTCTATAGTGTGTATGAAGTGTGATGCAACTGGTCACAACTATCGTAATTGTCCTAACGTTTCAGGGGCAGTGTGCTTCAAGTGTAAGCGTGTTGGTGCAATCACACGCGATTGTCCTAGTTGTAATTCTGGTCCGTCAAAAAACGAATAAGTGGCGCACTGAGAGGTCCATCGGTGTCGCCCGTTTATATGAATAAATCCCCGGATAATAGACTTTTTATTGATGTTTTAGTTGCTGGCTCTTCGGTAAGAGCTCTTTTAGACTCTGGTGCTCAGGTTTCACTAATTGATATATCCCTCTTATCGGAGCTCGGTATAACATATCACGAGGATATCCGGCCTTATGTTGTCTCCGCCGACAATTCTCCTATTGAAATTCTAGGCGGTTTGGACGTCCCCATTCTTTTTAGTGGCATTCGCGTTCTGCACCCCTGTCTAGTAAGCAGTAATCTTCCTACTGCATTTATTTTAGGAATTTAGTTTTGGAATGCTGTTGGTCTCATTGACATTTTAAAGAAGGCATTCCGTGATGGTTTGTCAGGTAAGCTTTACGTCGCTTCACATCATGTTCCTGTCGCAGTCCCACGAGTAGGTGAGGTTCGCTATGTCCACCCTCGTACGGTGCTTGCACCACTGCAGGAATCAAAACTCCAATGTGTTATTGACGAGTTTGAGGAGATTTCTTCTGATAAAGCTGGATTAGGTTGTACTTCGTGGCTTTCGCATAAGATTGAGACTGTTGGTTCGCCCATCCGTCAACGTTACTATCCCTTATCTCCAGTCAAACTCAAGATTCTCAACGAAGAGATCGACAAGATGTTAGAGTCAGGCGTTATTCGTCCCTCACGATCACCCTGGGCTTCCCCAGTGGTGATGGTTACCAAGAAAGATGGTAGTGTCAGGTTTTGCGTGGACAGTAGGAAGTTGAACAGCGTTACCATCAGGGATTCATACCCTCTTCCGCGCGTCCAGGACATCCTTGATAACCTACGAGGTGCCAAATATCTAACTTCGTTGGATTTTAGGAGCGCCTTTTGGCAAATCCCCTTAGCTGATAAGGCCAGTTGTGAGAAAACGGCCTTTATTGTACCCCAAAGGGGCCTCTTTGAGTTCGTTCGTCTCCCTTTTGGTTTAACCAACGCTGCGTCCGAGATGCAGAGGCTTACTGACATGATTGTCAATTTTGAATATACCCCTGAGTCTGAGGATTTTATCTTCGGCTATGTTGATGATTTGATTTTGGTGTCTCGTGATTTTGACAGTCATATGCGGCTTATTCGTAAGGTTCGTGATAGGTTGAAAGAAGCTGGTCTGACGGTTAATTTAGATAAGTGCGAGTTTTGTAAGTCTGAATTGAAGTATCTCGGCTACATCGTCAATGAGCGTGGTCTTCAAACTGATCCAAAGAAATTAGAAGCTATTAGGGATTACCCTACCCCTTCTTCTGCCAAGTCTCTACGTGCTTTCATTGGTATGTGTTCGTATTATCGCCGTTTCGTGGATGGTTTTTCTTCGATTATTGCTCCTCTGACGGCACTTATCGGTAAGAGAAAGGGACGTGATCCCATCGATTGGAACGATAGTGCTAGTGAAGCTTTTTCTAAATTGAAGGATGCCTTGATGAGCGCTCCGTTGATGGCTTGCCCGGATTTTTCGAAACCTTTTATCCTTCAATGTGACGCTAGCCAGGTTGGCTTAGGCTCGGTCCTGGCTCAAGAGTTTGACGGCGTTGAACATCCAATTGCTTATTATTCTCGTTTATTCACTAAAGCTGAACGTGGATACGGGACAACCGAACATGAGCTTCTCGCCGTTGTTGATTCCATAAAGCATTTCCGCGGATATCTCGATGGAATGAGGTTTAAGATCATTACTGACCATATTGCTCTTAAATGGTTGATCACCCTTGATAATCCTACCGGGCGCTTGGCTCGTTGGGCAACTTTGATTTCCCAATATAACTTTGAGATTGAACATAAAAAAGGTGTCCTTAATGTTGTTCCAGACGCCTTGTCCCGCGCTCAAGTTGGGCTTATCTCATTCGCGCGTAGCATGGATCCTTCTGGAGATCCTTGGTATGAACGAATTTACCAGGGAGTTTTGGACAATCCTCAAATGTTTACTGCATTTGCTCTTCGGGATGGTGTCTTAATGCGCAGGGTATCTATCGAAAACCCTTTAGCACCTAATCCATGGCGTATAGTTCTTCCTGCTTCAAGGACTAGAGAGGCGGTTGCTGAAATTCATAATGGATTTCCCAACGTTCATCCTGGTGTTATGAAAACGTATTTAAAAGCTCGTGACTTATACTATTGGCCGAATATGTACCGTGATGTTACAAGGTTCCTTTCCGAATGTCAGATTTGCAAGTCTTATAAAATTGCAAATTCACAACCTCGTGGACTTCGCTTATTTCCTCGTCGTGTTGCGGCTCCAATGGATCTTCTTTCCATTGACTTAATTGGTCCTTTACCGGTTAGCCGCAATGGGTGTCGTTATATTTTGACTTTGGTTGACGTTTTTACCAAATTTGTTTGGTTGGTCCCTTTGAAGTTGGTGAATGCGAGGTCAATATCGATGGCATTAGAGTCGGAGGTTATTTTGCGGTACGGTGTTCCTACTAACATTCTCTGTGACAACGCTACAGTTTTTCATAGTCGTCAATTTCTGGATTTCCTGGCGAGCTATAATATTCCAGGTCCGTGTTATACCCCATATTATTCGCCACAAGCGAATGTTGTGGAGAGATATAACCAGGTCGTGATTACTACTTTGAGCATTTTAGTTGAAAATGACCAACGCAGTTGGTCGGGTCATTTACATCGGGTCGCTCTTTATTTAAACTCTTGTATAAATTTGGCTACTGCTTATACACCGAATTTTTTGATGTACGGCCGCGAGTTGTCAATGATTCGTGAACGTGTTGAGAATCAGGTTGTGGACCAAGATGTGGGACTCAGCCGGATGGAACGCGCTTCGAATCTTCAGACGCTTCGTGAGGTGTACGATAAAGTTTCTGATTCGATGGCTTTAGCCTTTCATCGTAACGCCGCCAAGTTCAACACGAACCGTTCTTCGCCAAGAATCGTTGGTGACCAAATCGTTTGGCGCCGGAATTTCCAGCGTGGATCCGCTGATCCTTTTCGAGGCGGTAAATTCGCTCCACGTTTCGTTCGGTGCCGTGTGGTTAGACGGGTGTCTCCACAGGTATATGTACTGGCTGATACCGATTCCGAGCACGTCGGTACCTATCATATTAAAGATATCTTGAAATAGTTTCTTCTTTCGGCCCGTTCAGTATTCTCAAAATTCTAAAATGCGCTTTAGTCCGCCATTCCCTTATCGGTAATCCTTGCTTGATTCGTTTCTTATCGTTTTTTGTTTTCGTTTGAGCGTTTCCTTGCTCCTTTTTCCAGGTTTGACTTTTTTTTACCGTTGGTGCTTAAGGCTTCGTTTATCTTTCCCGGTCTATGATAGCCTGGTTGTATAATTTGATGACTCGATGTGAGGGATTAAGATCTGTGGCCAGGTGCAGTTTCTGTCCTATCCCGGCCGTCACATCTTGGACCGCGTGACGCGTTGGTTGGCGTTTTGTCATCTTCTTAATCTACATTAGTATAGATTAGACTGTATTAGATTAGTCTTTAGGGGTAATGTTAATAACTGGTTGGTTTTGTTTTTTTTTGTAATTCGTTTAGGGTTCTCTTGTTGTACCTTTTTTAGCCTTAGAATTAAGTTGTGTTTTTTTGTTGCTTGGGGTTAGTTTTCTTGTGTTTTCGTGTGTTGTTGTTTGTTTGTTTCTTTGTTTGGTAGGGAGATGCTGTAGCATGACGCTACGTATCGTACGACATCTGTCGACTTTCTTTAGAACTTCTGAACTTCTGTGTCTAAGGGAGGTCTAAGGCTAGGTCACGGTTGATATATAAAAAAGCGTACATTGTGATTCACGGCATTACAGGTAGATGGCGCTTATATCAGTCCGTATTTTGTAATACGTCTGGCAGTTATAAAATTGAGATAATACTCGCGCTAATTTTGAATGTGAATTTTTGAGGTATTCCAGATTGTCAAAAAGAAAAAAGTGGATTTTTGATTGAGTCTGTCAGAACGCCGTGAGATTTTGGAAAGAAAAAGAGATAATCTGGATTTGGTCTGGGGTTTTTGCTATAATTTGCTTAGTTGCATCGTGGTGAAGTGCGATTTATTTCAAACATTATATAGCAAGTGCTATTAATACATTATTGGAGCAAAAATAAAACCAAAACCATTGCCGGGCAAAAAAGGCCATATAAATTATATAGCAAGTGCTATACACTGGAACCGCCTGATCCGGAAGGATTCCGGAAGGCGCTTGTGGATGCCGGGCTGGCGGGACGGTCTGCAGCTGCCGCGATTTCCGCGGGTTTCTTCGCCACATCATCGGAGAGTTAGAGTCCGCATCCAGCGGGCTCTCCAAGTGAGAAAAGGAGTTCAGCGAGCTATTGGGTCCGCCTAAATCAAAGCGGACACTTGCCCACTAACTCTTTTTAATTTAAAGCAACAGCTTTAGCCATCCTGCTTTCGAGAGTATCAAATTATTTACATTTTTGTTAAAAACGTTATAAATCGGATTCCTTTTCTTTGTATCCAGTATTTTTGTGCCATAATAGTTTTTTTTGTTGTTTTGCTAAATTCCCCAAATTCCAATTGCCTCGTTTGACGGGCGTATAAAGACCTGGCTCTTTAATTTAGGCTACGTTCAGCCAGCGAATCATCTGTCACCATCCATATCACCCGCCTCATTAACCCATTATTTTCCTGCAGCCAAATTATTACTAGCCGAGTCTTTATTTTTACTTACCGGTTTTGCTAACTATTGAATGTGTAATGTCCTTGTTTAGGTACAGTTGTCTTCACTTTTAAGTGAAGTGCTAATATTAAATATTTTTAATTATTGTAATTTAATTACATTCTGGCCACTAGGGAGGTTGTTGAATGTGAATGTGATATAGGTACAGTTGTCTTCATTTTTAAGTGAAGTGCTAAATTTAAATATTTTTGTTATTGTAATTTAATTGCATTCTGACCACTAGGGAACTTACTGAGTGTGAAATACCCTTATATAGATGCCGTTATTGTGATTTTTACGTGAAATGCTAAATTTTAAATAATTGATTATTTTTGCTAATATTAAATATTTTTACTTTGTCGTCAAAATTAAACGTGTTAATGCAATTAAGAAGTGTTTTACTGCAGTAGGTATACCTACGTACCGAAATAGTGCTGCTAGAGACCCTACACTGAGCTGAATCAGAAATGATCTTTGAACCATACTCTCCTGGTATTTTTTTCATGGTATGTTATCCAAAAGATGTTTTAGCAATCGCGTTTTTGGATATTTTAACTCTGAAATCTTTACTTTAAATGCGTTGTTAAAGTTGTATATTTCATAAAAGAATTTTAAAACGGAACACCTACAATATTTCAGCGTTCAAATCTCAATAAATCGTCTAGGCGTGGTAACGAGCTCGCTGCGGCGCAGTCTCTGCGGATACGTATTTTATTGGATTCACTGAAACGTTTTTCAGGTCCAAAGGATTATTTACGAGCATCTGCTCGTACTGCAGAAATGATGCAGATGGACACTTAATATATCCTCTCGATAGCTCAGGTATCATCTTGAAACGCTTAGATTCTATTTACATTACATATCAACGTAACCGGGATATCGTCTCCTTGCTTTGCTTTTGGCCTTCAAACTTTTTTTGTAACGAACCCTTTAATCAAGGTTTTTTTATTATACCAAAGCAGGTTTCAGAAGATTTTTTTATATTTAAGTAAACGTAGAATAAGAACGCAAAAATGAAACAACAATTCCAATTCAATTCCGCGAACAACAACAAATTCATAGTCTTAATTT
This sequence comes from Pammene aurita, assembly GCA_947086415.1. Classification (NCBI taxonomy): domain Eukaryota; kingdom Metazoa; phylum Arthropoda; class Insecta; order Lepidoptera; family Tortricidae; genus Pammene; species Pammene aurita. The sequence goes on from OX352291.1 coordinate 36,864,568, forward strand.
ATGTTGTTATTTACTTATTAATTATGCTCTCAGTGTATACATATTTAGTAAGTGAACGGGACCCAATTGGTGAATGTCTGGACGAGTGCATTTGAGTGCGGACCCGTTAGCTTTCCAGGACTGGTACCAGAATAGTATATCTCCCACCAAACAATTCAAATGTTCCGCCTACATTTATGAAAAAATATATAATAGAAGCGATACGCCCGCACAAGGTGGTCGGGGAGGAGGACAGGACAATTTACTTTCTACGCTTAGTCGCTACGCTACGATTAATCGAATGTCACTAAGTGGCTCTCGTTAACCAATGAAATTCTACAAAAACATTGTTGTAGTCGTGTGGTTCAGATGTACAGCTAATGCTTATTTTCCAGCTTGGATTTAGATAATCTTTTGCCACATTTCCGAACAATAGCGTGAAAATTCATTTTCTTTTCCCAAAATGTTGCGTTAACTATGGGAATGCCAAAATGCATAAATAAGATATGCCGTACCTGTAAATTCGTTAAAAACATATTGTTTCATTTCATTTTTCCTTGATTTTTACTAAATTGGTATAGGAAAAACTAAACACAGTTTTTGCTTTAGATACGTAGTAACTACCCATTTCTAAAATAAACATAAAATACTTCTCATTGGCAACGTCGTGGAAACCCAAGTTATCAGTCCAATTAGTAGATAGCTACTAATGTTATCTATCAAATAAACAACACAGCAAACCCACAGGCAACGTATGACATGAACGCCTTCGAAGAGCAATTTCTCATCGTGACAAAGAATCTGATATGTCCGAAGTATAATTGGTGTATTTGTAGTGGTGGCGATATTAGAGTGCAGTCGCAGGTGTGTCCAGTGATTAATTGGTCCTGGGAGCCGAAACGATGCGCTCAATCTATTTATAGGACAAACCACCGCTATGTTAATAGTAGGAAGAACTATTTTAGTTTAGTAGTCGTTTTTGTTGAGTTTGGTATGTGTTGGTTAAATGGCGTTGTTCAGGTCGCTGTAAGCCATATAATCATTAAATATTTCAACATATACAAGCATAACTTCTCATACACGAAAAACCAAGTATAATGATTTGTCTCAAATTATACGCATGTTACAATCATCTCAACCTGGATGAAATGTAGATCTTTAGACGTCCAAAGGTAAATAAATTCTGAGAGATACCATTGATTCGGTTTAGATATAAACCGGCGATATGTAGAGTCCATTAGTTAATTACTTCCCGGAAGCTACCATGTGCGATCCAGTCTCCTTCTGTGATTCCTTTTACACACGCATTGGTGGTTTAGAATTAGAACTTGACTGGCATTATCTAATTAAATGCATTATTATCATACAAAACCTGATTATTTTCAAATCAATTCAATACTTTATAACATATTAAAGCAAAACTTTTATCAGTCCTACTGTAAGCTGGTGAAAGTCAAATTTATTATGATTCAAATCGACTTAGCGTTTTGAACTCACAAGTATCGACCGTACGTAGAGCTATTTTGAACGTCTCCTTTATGAATAACAAATACCATAAGGTCCGACCGTAGCGTTGAAAGTCATGCTAAACCTTTCACCGCTTCACCTCCACATCAGAAGGAGGCTGCCCTATCAGCGGTAAAGTTACGTATGGTCTAATTTGAACAATCTGCAGACAATATTCCTGGAGAGGATATACGAAGAACTTCCACTTCTCAGGGCAGGCACGGATCGGATTCACAAACGTGCTGTTTTCGACAAAAGGTACAAAATACTGTTATATGAGGACGACAAATGTGATGGGCTCAACACCCCTGAATTGAGAATCTTCACTGATGGATCTAAAACAGACGTGGGTATCCGGCTACGGAACATTCTCTGAAGACTTGAACATGTATATAATCACTCTAATGGGCGCTCAAACTCAAACTCAAATATTTATTCAGTAAGTAGGCCACAAGGGCACTTTTACACGTCAAAGTAAAAGAGAGAAAAAAAATCAAACTACACCGGTTCTAACCCTACACCTCTGACCCGAGAAGAATTATGTCCGGCAAGAAACTCGGCGGGACTTATTTTTTTCAAAACAACAGTACATCAAAACTAAACAATACATATACAAGTAAGTGCGTTGTTCTATAAGGAAACATATCAAACCAAGTTAGATTAACCAACAATAGGAAGAAAAATACCAAAGAAAAAAGATGAGTCCAAATCTGACTATTTGAAAATGAATTACATACAAGTTTGATATACTTTCTTACCTGAACTGTGTCTTCTACATAAATTTCCAAATTATAATAATCCATCATCAACAGTTAGAAACAAATTTTGAATTTAAATAAAAAAAACCGGCCAAGAGCGTGTCGGGCCACGCTCAGTGTAGGGTTCCGTAGTTTTCCGTCCGTCACAGTAAGTGTCCCCACTTAAGAGTTAATAACACCGCCATGTAGGATATGATACGAGAGTTCCACGTACAGCGACATCTATCGGCAAATTAAGTAAACTATTGCGCGCGAGCTTAAAGTATGGAAGATGATTTTTATGGAATAATTCTTTATTGCGTGAACCGATTTTCACCGTTTTTACTTTATTTGAAAGCACGTCATTGCATTGTAATTTTGTAGAAATTACAGGTACAATAAACACCTGCTTATACGGTTAAATTACAAACTTAGTTCAGAAATTATTTTGTAATTTTTTTTCAAAAACTATTCATCCTATCAAGTTCAAAATAATTTTCCTAGAAAGTTTTTATAAAGTTCTACTTTTGAGATTTTTTTCATATTTTTAAAACTTATGGTTCAAAAGTTAGAGGGGGGGGAGACGCATATTTTTTTACTTCTGGAGCGATTATTTCCGAAAATATTTACATTATCGAAAAATTATTTTAGTAAACCCCTATTCATTTTTAAATACCTATCCAACAATATATCACACGTTAGGGTTAAAATGAAAAAAAAAATCACTCCCCACTTTACGTATAGGGGAGGTACCCTAATAAAAAATTTTTTTCCACTTTTTATTTTACCACTTTGTCGGCGTGATTGATATACATATTAGTACCAAATTTCAGCTTTCTAGTGCTAACGGTCACTGAGATTATCCGCGGACGGACGGACGGACGGACGGGCAGACATGGCGAAACTATAAGGGTTCCTAGTTGACTACGGAACCCTAAAAAAGTAAGTGATTCTAGTATACAATAAACATACTATTTCCAATTATCCTTAGAGATGTATAAGGTCTCCAAGTGTCTTGATCTATATGTTCTATATAATAATAAAATATGGATAATCAAGCACCGAATGTTGTGTCTAAAGCCAATTAAACTAAAATTAAATATGATAATAAAAAGTTACGTAATTGTGTGTCAATCAGTATTTTAAACTGAGTGTATGGGCATCATCAATGGGGCTGCATCATCATAACCATAAATGCTTCATAAATGGCACTAAAGTTAATTACGTTAAACACGTATGACATTTTAATTGAGTTGAGTTTTCCCGCAGCCAAAATTGCCCCGCTGCACCTATCATTTTCTATGACATTTTCATAGTAACACTTCTCACGTATAGGTAAACTGTAAATAAAATAAAATTGACAGCTAGAACCTCGGGTAGCTTAGACAGTGAATTAACTATATTTAACTATATTTTGCATAAGTATGAGTATCATAACCATAAATAGTATACTCGCTCACTAACTCATTACTGCATTTTATTCAGGGCAAAAATGTAACTCAGACTGACAACACAATTTTAGGAAGAGTTTTTCTGAAATCAAGGAGTACCTATAGGATATATAACCGCATAAAAAAACTTTTAACATGAAAAACTTCACAACCGCCTGTTAGGGCGGACAGCGGATGGGGCATGATGTTTAGCCCGGCATTATTGCGGCGCCGTGATTTAGGTTTCTTCCATGCGATCCAGCTGCAGGTGCAGTGGGAGCAGGTGGCCGTGATTAATCGCCGGAGACCACCGCTATTTATAGCGCGTCGGAGCCGGATCGCCCTCCTAATAATATGTATTGTGTAAATATTTATTAATGTATCCTGATGGTGGAAAGATTTTAACTCCCGAAGGCACGAGTAGGCATCTAATTCATACGTTATATGCCAGAAGAAAATACTTCGTATGCTATTATAAGAAACTATAAAATTTCATCAAAGCTAGAACATATTAAAATTCGTCACTCATAACAAACGATATATTTTAGTAATAAAGAAAAATGGGATTTACTTGGTTGTGATCTCATAGCGGCCACATGGTAATAGTGCATTATGTACGTGAGTGCGCATGGGGAAGCTGAGCTATGTAATGATCAAGCACACGCGTTTCTTATGACTTTTGTCAACACACTTGCGAAGAAAAAATAGAAAAGTTTAATTAATAACTTTTCATAAATACGTTAGTTGTCAGAATGTTTACAGGATAGCGATAGTTAATTAAATTTAACTGACCTTTTTTGTGGTGTAATTAACTGGACCTATTTATCTGAAATTATTTTAAAACATTTCATAAAATTCAACAGTTCACATTTTACTGTCCATAATGCTTTTCTTACATGTATTTCTCACTAGTTTTTAATGACAACATTTTACTAGTATGTATGACAATTTTAAAATAAATCAGGAAGTTAACTTAACACTGCAGGTTTCTTATTCCATTAAATTACATATCGCTTAAATTAATAAAATATAACGAGAAAATCTAACAAATAAAATATGATTGATATGATTATGACGATAAGTTGAAACGATTATTTTACACAATTAGGATTGAATAATTTGTATTCTCTCGTACATGTGTATTTAAACTTTTTTTTAAATAAAGATTTTACGATACAATTGGATTTGAAATTTAAATTCAACGGTTAAATTTACGAACCGCAGCCATAAACAGCTCTATACTGTGGTTTTATTATGTCAATTATTACAACTTTTATGTATGACTAACAGGGTAGTAGCCAAATAGGTACGTGTAACAGGGTATTTTTAGGGGAGGGGGGCGCACCATTACATGTAACTATATTTCAAATTTTTTTTTACAAAATATCATTCATGTTGCACATAGGTCTTTAAAAATAACATCGAAGTTTCTTTGAACATTTTGTGATTAAGTAAATATTTTCAGAAATAATCGCTTCGAAAGTCAAAAAAATTGTGTCCCCCCCTGTAACTTTTGAACTGTAAGTCCAAACAATATGAATAAAATTGAGAAGATGCGCCTTATCACATAATTTCTACGAAAATTGTTTTGAACATTGTCGGTTCTGTAATTTTTGAGTTATCTCCAAAAAACTTCTTCCATAGGCATCAGATACGACCTTTTGGTATTAGTTTGGTTCTTATTCCATTGAACGTACGGAACCCTCAGTTATGCGTGGTCCGACACGTACTTGGCCGGTTTTTTTACCCTTTGGCTACAGAACCCTAAAAGGAAAAAAAATCACGAGCATGTAGGTAGGTCATAACCTATGATGATTTTATCCAAAGCCGAAAGCAAGGGCGGCAAAGTCAACCAATGAAGAAACAACAATTTCACTGTTCTACTCGCGTTTTTGTAATAATGTATAATGTTTTTCAAGTAAATATTTTGTTTCGTAAATTATTTGTTAAACAATACTTTATGCAACGTCAAAGGAGATCGTCAATTCTGGGCCACCTGATATAAACCGTATACAGTTTGTACTTGAATGCAAAATAAATACTCATTTTATTACTAAAGTAGACAAAATATTACAAAAAAATGAAACGGGAATTAGAAATACTAAATAAATAAATATTATGTTGATCGTTCCGCGATTAAAATACAGCAAGACAAGTCGTTAACGTCCTTATGGCATTGACATAAAGTTTAACTTCACCTGAACTGAAACGGGTTTATTTTTTGGTTTGACACTTCTGCGTTTTGATACTGTTCGGTAGGTTAGAACATTGTAATATTAAAATAATATCTAAGCCTACGAATACGTAAGTTCAAATTAGAAATCGATTGTATCAAAACGCCTAAAGATTAAAAATGCGTATTTTTGCATTTGCGATCGGAGTTTGAATATTAAAAGTGGGTTTCATAATGGCATAATATCATGCTCCTTCGATAACGAAACGCAGCTTTTTTTCAATTTTGCAATGTCAGATACTAGTGGTATCGCACTTAACGGTCGTAAACCTTATCCCTTCGCAATAGGTGTTAGGAATGTTCAGTTAATAGTATTAACGATGGTTTGACAGCCGTCTTTGTTTACCGAAATACAGGAACTATCAATAGGATCAAAATATGACTTTTTATTATTTCATCATGATTCCCGTTTTGTTTTTAAGTCCGCTTCTGTACATTTTCTTTAAAAAACCGGTACTTTATTTTACATTAATATATAAATCATAGGCATGCACGCTTTCAAAAATTGTCTTTGTCAGATTCAAGTTTTAAATGCATGATTTTTCAATTTTCCCATTAGATTTCGCAATTTTTTTACCGCCGTCCTGATCTACAAATTATGTCAATTTTTTAAAGCTATGAAGCATTCCTAAACGATCCTAAATAATCTGGGCCAGATCACCTAACAAAAATTGACGATCTCCTTTGGGAAACATTATATTTGTCTGACGTTTCTGGAATTAATATTTATGAAATGTTGTTTACCAAATGATTGGATACCAGACGGTGGGTATACTAGGTATGTTTATTCCAAACCCCATTTTATTTTGGTAGATTAAGTGTTCTAGCAATTAGTTCGTTGCCTGGATATTTGGGCAGCCGAGCCTTATTTATCGTCGGCAGTAAAGCCCAGGCATTGCCACAAGTTTTTTACTTGCGCAAGCAGTTTCAGAATAAACTCGCAGTTTTCATCATTTTAAATGAATATATAGTTTCTTGTTACTATTTTTTTTATAAAATAATATTAGTAAAGTTTGCGAGAAAAGAGAAGTGTTTTATACAGTAGCGATCAAAAGTATTTTGACAAAGAAAATTCTTTCAATATCTTGATGAATACGGTATTATATTAAATCATAACTTTACGATTACGTTATATTTAATACCCTTTACTTCTTACATTGTCACTTAAATTACTAAAACTAAACGACAGGCGTAGAATAAAAATTGCATCAAAAGTATTTTGACACTTATATAAAATGATATTGCTAACTTCCAAGAGCGTCTAAATAAAACATTACATTAATATTTAGATGCAAAACCTCAGGCCTTCCAAACAGCAGCACATCGAGCCGGCATAGAGTCTACTAACTTCTGTTTACGTTCATATGAAGTGACTGAAGTGCTTGAAAAAAAAAAGTTTTTTTTTAAATAATTTAGGATTAAGATCAGCACTTTGACAAGGGCACTCAATAATCTTGGTTTATTATGGTTTATTAAGCCACTAAATGTTTGGATTTGTGTTTGGGGTCGTTATCATGCTGAAAAACCCAGCGAAGTGGCATATTTTCATACGCAAAGGGTAGCATGTATTCATTGAGTATTTAATTCTTACACATATCGATCTATTATCCCATCAATTCGTACGAGAGGCCTGACTTCATACAGAGAAAATATACCCCCACATTACGTTGCCGCCACCATGCTTGACTGTGGTTACCTACCTGGTACCTGCTATCGCACATCATGTCTTTTATTATGAGGACGACGAACATACTAATACCATCTGATGACATTCAATTAAACTTATTCTCGTCATTCCATAGTTTTTTTGACCAATCGGCACTTGTCCACGACTTGCTTGTGATCGCGAATGCTAATCGGGATGCCTTATTCTTTGCTGAAATACGTGTTGTTTTACTGGGAGTTGACGATCTAATATGTTATGGTTTTCTTTTAGTTCATTTTTAACTGGACTTTCCTAAGGAAAGCTTTTTTGTCACACAATCAGTTGTAGAAGTCATTTTTGACACTGTTTCTAGCCTTAAACTGCTCAGTCCAGACACTTATCATTTGTGGTGATACATCAAAAGTTTGCGAAGCCTTAGCTTGACTTTCCCTTCTGATGTGCAGCTATTTACGGCTTGCTTGAAATCGTCAAATATTATTTATGTTTTGGCATGTTAAGACTGTCTCCAGCTGTAATTACTCACACAATATTTAAATTCTGCAACCCCTGTACTTAATAGTCGTAAAGGAAACAGTGTCAAAATATTTTTGAACCAGTAAATTGATATTTTTTGTCGCCGGGTTTATATTTTAATTCAATGAAACTACATTTTTTACGTGTTTTAAGAAGACTTTAACCCATTACCTTAGCAAGAATTAAGTTGAGATAACTAATATGTTGTCAAAATACTTTTGGTCGCTATTATCAAACAAATTCTACGACACTTCTCTTTCCGCACAGACTCTAACGCTCTCAGTTTGTTCACGCTTCCACTCACGCATCAGAAAACATATTAGAATGCGGCGCAGTTATAAAGGGATTGAATGTAAATCGAATTGTATTGTTTGTATTTGAATGGAGATTCTCATCCAGAAAAGTTATATTGAAACTCAATTTTATTCCATATCTTTACACAACACACATGAATGTGAAGACAGGTGGTGATAGAAAAGAGCAATTTTAAATCACATAATTTTTCATTCGTAAACAAAGTTTGTATGCACAGATGCGAAAATCCAATATTAGTAGGGGAACGACAGAGGACTACCCCTGAAGGGGACGAATTTCCCTAAAGTATTAAAACTCGACACTAAAGTCACGCAATACAAAATTCATCGATATTGCCGATTTCAAATAACAAACCGAGGGACATTTTCAGGCGTAGCTATTCATATTTCGAGGGAACGTGCCTGAAAAGGGAGGTTTTATGGAACTTTAAAGTTTAGAATTAGGGGCCGTTATTTGAACTCGTGTATATGCTCATTTCGTGTACATTTATACACTATTATACGTCTTTGGCAACTGTAAGGCATAAAGGGGCTCTTAACATGTAATAAATGTTTCCTTTAGTCGAATAAAGTGGGCCAACTGCAGTGAGCGCCTACGTGCCTCGCGCCGGCGATGCGACGATCTCATTGCCTTCATTTAAAACAATCTCCACTACAACATTACGGTCCGTTGTTTGGAATTACATTATTAATGATTCACTTTGTTTCTTTGCCGCAGAATGATAGCTGCTTTTCGATCGGACATGGTAAGAACTGGAGCCTCACTAAATAGAATTTGTAAAATCTCTTTTGACATTAATCATAAATAGTGCATATTTATGTCTCGTTCGCAGCAATAGTTGTATAAATATCAAATCGGGTTGACAATTTAAGTTTTTATCATAGTATCTCGTTTTCGGTCCACCAACGTTTGTCCAAAAACACAGTGGTTAATATTGAGTCTAGCTAGAGACAGAGGTTTGCATTTACATTATGTAATGTTGTCCTTCTGGTTATAAATGACATTTAGATTTGTTTTCAATTAAAACTACCCTCATAGTTTCCTTATGGGGTTGAAACCTTAGTAGAAATTGCAAGTTTAAGAGGCCTTATTCCCATGAACGTTCCTCAATTTCATGAAATCTTACTCGATAGATGGCGGTAGCGCTCAGTACGCGACCGCTGGCAATGATCGACGATCGAACGATCTTGATCGTTTTCAACTTCAATTACAAGTAATAGTACATTACGTACCAAGGACTGTAAAAGAAAGAAAGCCCGAAATCGCAAGTATTTGTGACCCGAGCCGCAGGCGAGGGTTGTAAATATGCGATAGAGGGCTTTCTTTTTTACTGCCCGTGGTGAGTACACAATTTTACGTCTCCACCTGGCCATAATGCGAGTTTTACCGTACGTGTTGCGTGTGGTAATACTCACATTATGGCCAGGTGTGACGTAAAATTCTTTTTACGCATAAGTTACACACAGGCTATTTATTTTCTTTTATATGGAAGATACTACTAATTAAAGTATGTAGTAGGGACTGTTGGGGATACTTTTCGAATTAAAAGTATAATAAATTTCGAATTTCGAAAATTAGGTTTATTTAGTATTGTATAGACTGTTTTACACTTATGTTTCATTTTTTACCCTCCTTCAATATGCCTTTATACATACATAGGTGGTATTTTTTTTATTCCAATATGGCTGAAATTTTTTGACGTGATAACGTCTTTAAAATCGTTTTAGTCGGGTGACATGTTCAGAAACTTGTGTCACACCAAAACCTCACGAGCGCGATCGCAGGTATAACGAGAGAGAGACGGACCGATCTCCCGTCTCATCTCGAGCGCTGCCAGTCATTCCGTGAAACTTGTCACGCGGAATCCTCACGAGCGGTTAGACGTTATCACGTAAACATCTCGATCGTAAACCTACTTTACAAACAACCAATTTTTTTGATAATCTAACTGACGGACTAAATATATTTTTTTTGTAAAAATGGTCATGGTTTCAAATTTCGACTACTTCGGGTGTGTAGATTACGAAAATGATCATCGTCATGGTAGTCATTTTCGACTAACTCAGGATGTGCAGAATTTAAAAATAATGGTTATTTTAAAAACAAAGATGGCGGTCATACACTTTATGGTAAAAATCGTTATGGTAGTAATTTCCGATTAATTCAGGGGTGTAGATTTCGGAAAAAAGGACGGTTTTAAAATCAATGATGGCGGAAACGGAAAATTCTGTCAAAATCGTCATGGTAGTCATTTCCGACTAATTCGGGTAAGCAGATATCGAAAATAATGTCTATTTTGAAATCCAAGATGGCGGTCATACACTTTTTTTGTAAAAATCGTCATGGTAGTCATTTCCGATTAATTCAGAGGTGTAGATTTCGAAAATAAGGTCCGTTTTAAAATCAAAGATGGCGGAAACGGAAAATTCTGTCAAAATCGTCATGGTAGTCATTTCCGACTAATTCGGGTAAGCAAATATCGAAAATAATGTCTATTTTGAAATCCAAGATGGCGGTCATACACTTTTTTTGTAAAAATCGTTATGGTAGTCATTTTCGATTAATTCAGGGGTGTAGATTTCGAAAATAAGGTCCTTTTTAAAATCGAAGATGGCGGAAACGGAAAATTCTGTCAAAATCGTCATGGTAGTCATTTCTGACTAATTCGGGTAAGCAAATATCGAAAATAATGTCTATTTCGAAATCCAAGATGGCGGTCATACACTTTTTTGTAAAAATCGTTATGGTAGTCATTTTCGATTAATTCAGGGGACTAGATTTCGAAAATAAGGACCGTTTTAAAATCAAAGATGGCGGAAACGGAAAATTTTGTCAAAATCGTCATGGTAGTCATTTCCGACTAATTCGTGTAAGCAGATATCGAAAATAATGTCTATTTTGAAATCCAAGATGGCGGTCAAACACTTTTTTGGTAAAAATCGTTATGGTAGTCATTTTCGGTTAATTTAGGGGTGTAGATTTCGAAAATAAGGTCCGTTTTAAAATCGAAGATGGCGGAAACGGAAAATTCTGTCAAAATCGTCATGGTAGTCATTTCCGACTAATTCGGGTAAGCAGATATCGAAAATAATGTCTATTTTGAAATCCAAGGTGGCGGTCATACACTTTTTTGTAAAAATCGTTATGGTAGTCATTTTCGATTAATTAAGGTGTGTAGATTTCGAAAACAAGGACCGTTTTAAAATCAAAGATGGCGGAAACGGAAAATTCTGTCAAAATCGTCATGGTAGTCGTCTTCGACTAATTCGGGGGTGTAGATCTCAAAAATGATGTCTATTTTGAAATCAAAGATGGCGGTCATACACTTTTTTGTAAAAATCGTTATGGTAGTCATTTTCTATTAATGCAGGGGTGTAGATTTCGCAAATAAGGCCGTTTTAAAATAAAAGATGGCGGAAACGGAAAATTCTGTCAAAATCGTCATGGTAGTCATTCCGACTAATTTGGGTAAGCAGATATCGAAAATAATGTCTATTTCGAAATCGAAATGTTGGTTATACACTTTTTTTGTAAAAATCGTTAAATTTGTCATGGTAGTCATTTTCGACTAATTAGGGTGTGCAGATTTCGAAAATAATGTCTATTTAGAAATCCAAGATGGCGGTCAAACACTTTATGGTAAAAATAGTTATGGTAGTCATATCCGATTAATTCAGGGGTGTAGATTTCGGAAAAAAGGACGGTTTGAAAATCAAAGATGGCGGAAACGGAAAATTTTGGTCATAATCGTCATGGTAGTCATTTCCGACTAATTCGGGTGTGCAGATTTCGAAACTAATGCCTATTTAGAAATCCAAGATGGCGGTCAGACACTTTTTTGGTAAAAATCGTTATGGTAGTCATTTTCGATTAATTCAGGGGTGTAGATTTCGAAAATAAGGTGCGTTTTAAAATCAAAGATGGCGGAAACGGAAAATTCTGTCAAAATCGTCATGGTAGTCATTTCCGACTAATTCGGGTAAGCAGATATCGAAAATAATGTCTATTTTGAAATCCAAGATGGCGGTCAAACACTTTTTTGGTAAAAATCGTTATGGTAGTCATTTTCGGTTAATTTAGGGGTGCAGATTTCGAAAATAAGGTCCTTTTTAAAATCGAAGATGGCGGAAATGGAAAATTCTGTCAAAATCGTCATGGTAGTCATTTCCGACTAATTCGGGTAAGCAGATATCGAAAATAATGTCTATTTTGAAATCGAAGATGGCGGTCATACACATTTTTTGTAAAAATCGTTACAGTAGTCATTTTTGACTACTGCAGGGATATATATTTCAAAAAAAAAGACCGTTTTAAAATACAAGATGGCCGAAATAGTAAATTTTGTCAAAATCGTCATGGTAGTCATTTTCGACTAATTAGGGTGTGCAGATTTCTAAAATGATGTCTATCTTGAAATCCAAGACCGCGGTCATACACTTTTTTAGTAGAAATCATCATGTTAGTCGTTTTCAATTAATTCAGGGGTGTAGATTTCGATATAAGGACCGATTTGAGATCCAATATGGGTGTTAAAGGATGAGGACTACAATGAAGATTTTGACAGAATTTTCCGTTTCCGCCATCTTTGATTTTAAAACGGTCCTTATTTTCGAAATCTACACCCCTGAATTAATCGAAAATGACTACCATAACGATTTTTACAAAAAAAGTGTATGACCGCCATCTTGGATTTCAAAATAGACATTATTTTCGATATCTGCTTACCCGAATTAGTCGGAAATGACTACCTTGACGATTTTGACAGAATTTTCCGTTTCCGCCATCTTCGATTTTAAAACGGACCTTATTTTCGAAATCTACACCCCTGAATTAATCGAAAATGACTACCATAACGATTTTTACAAAAAAAAGTGTATGACCGCCATCTTGGATTTCAAAATAGACATTACTTTCGATATCTGCTTACCCGAATTAGTCGGAAATGACTACCATGACGATTTTGACAGAATTTTCCGTTTCCGCCATCTTTGATTTTAAAACGGACCTTATTTTCGAAATCTACACCCCTGAATTAATCGAAAATGACTACCATAACGATTTTTACAAAAAAGTGTATGACCGCCATCTTCGATTTAAAAATAGAAATCATTTTCGAAATCTGCACCCCCGAATTAGTCGAAGACGACTACCATGAAGATTTTGACAAAATTTTCCATTTCCGCCTTCTTGTGTTTTAAAACGGTCTTTATTTTCGATTTAACGATTTTTACCAAAAAAGTGTATAACCGCCATCTTGGATTTGAAAATAGACAATATTTTCGAAATCTGCACACCCAAATTAGTCGAAAATGGCTACCGTGACAAATTTAACGGATTTTACACAAAAAGTGTTTGACCGCCATCTTGGATGTCTAAATAGATATTATTTTCGAAATCTGCTCACCCTAATTAGTCGGAAATGACTACCATGACGATTTTGACAGAATTTTCCGTTTCCGCCATCTTTGATTTTAAAACGGTCCTTATTTGCGAAATCTACACCCCTGAATTAATCGGAAATGTCTACCATAACGATTTTTACAAAAAAAGTGTTTGACCGCCATCTTGGATTTCTAAATAGACATTAGTTTCGAAATCTGCACACCCGAATTAGTCGAAAATGACTACCATGACAAATTTAACGATTTTTACAAAAAAAGTGTATAACCAACATTTCGATTTCAAAATAGACATTATTTTCGATATCTGCTTACCCAAATTAGTCGGAAATGACTACCATGACGATTTTGACAGAATTTTCCGTTTCCGCCATCTTTTATTTTAAAACGGTCCTTATTTGCGAAATCTACACCCCTGCATTAATCGAAAATGACCACCATAACGATTTTTACAAAAAAGTGTATGACCGCCATCTTCGATTTCAAAATAGACATCATTTTCGAAATCTACACCCCCGAATTAGTCGAAGACGACTACCATGACGATTTTGACAGAATTTTCCGTTTCCGCCATCTTTGATTTTAAAACGGTCCTTATTTTCGAAATCTACACACCTGAATTAATCGAAAATGACTACCATAACGATTTTTACAAAAAAGTGTATGACCGCCATCTTGGATTTCAGAATAGACATTATTTTCGATATCTGCTTACCCGAATTAGTCGGAAATGACTACCATGACAATTTTGACAGAATTTTCCGTTTCCGCCATCTTTGATTTTAAAACGGACCTTAGTTTCGAAATCTACACCCCTAAATTAACCGAAAATGACTACCATAACGATTTTTACCAAAAAAGTGTTTGACCGCCATCTTGGATTTCAAAATCGACATTATTTTCGATATCTGCTTACCCGAATTAGTCGGAAATGACTACCACGACGATTTTGCAGAATTTTCCGTTTCCGCCATCTTTGATTTTAAAACGGACCTTATTTTCGAAATCTACACCCCTGAATTAATCGAAAATGACTACCATAACGATTTTTACAAAAAAGTGTATGACCGCCATCTTCGATTTCAAAATAGACATCATTTTCGAAATCGACACCCCCGAATTAGTCGAAGACGACTACCATGACGATTTTGACAAAATTTTCCATTTCCGCCATCATGTATTTTAAAACGGTCTTTATTTTCGATTTAACGATTTTTACCAAAAAAGTGTATAACCGCCATCTTGGATTTGAAAATAGACAATATTTTCGAAATCTGCACACCCAAATTAGTCGAAAATGGCTACCGTGGCAAATTTAACGGATTTTACACAAAAAGTGTTTGACCGCCATCTTGGATGTCTAAATAGATATTATTTTCGAAATCTGCACACCCTAATTAGTCGGAAATGACTACCATGACGATTTTGACAGAATTTTCCGTTTCCGCCATCTTTGATTTTAAAACGGTCCTTATTTGCGAAATCTACACCCCTGAATTAATCGAAAATGACTACCATAACGATTTTTACCAAAAAAGTGTATAACCGCCATCTTGGATTTCAAAATAGACAATATTTTCGAAATCTGCACACCCAAATTAGTCGAAAATGGCTACCGTGACAAATTTAACGGATTTTACCAAAAAAGTGTATGACCGCCATTTGGATTTCAAAATAGACATTATTTTCGATATCTGCTTACCCGAATTAGTCGGAAATGACTACCATGACGATTTTGACAGAATTTTCCGTTTCCGCCATCTTCGATTTTAAAACGGACCTTATTTCCGACTAAATTAACCGAAAATGACTACCATAACGATTTTTACCAAAAAAGTGTTTGACCGCCATCTTGGATTTCAAAATAGACATTAGTTTCGATATCTGCTTACCCGAATTAGTCGGAAATGAGTACCATGACGATTTTGACAGAATTTTCCGTTTCCGCCATCTTTGATTTTAAAACGGACCTTAATTTCGAAATCTACACCCCTGAATTAATCGAAAATGACTACCATAACGATTTTTACAAAAAAGTGTATGACCGCCATCTTCGATTTCAAAATAGACATCATTTTTGAAATCTACACCCCCGAATTAGTCGAAGACGACTACCATGACGATTTTGCAAAATTTTCCATTTCCGCCATCTTGTATTTTAAAACGGTCTTTATTTTCGATTTAACGATTTTTACCAAAAAAGTGTATAACCGCCATCTTGGATTTCAAAATAGACAATATTTTCGAAATCTGCACACCCAAATTAGTCGAAAATGGCTACCGTGACAAATTTAACGGATTTTACCAAAAAAGTGTATGACCGCCATTTGGATTTCAAAATAGACATTATTTTCGATATCTGCTTACCCGAATTAGTCGGAAATGACTACCATGACGATTTTGACAGAATTTTCAGTTTCCGCCATCTTTGATTTTAAAACGGTCCTCATTTTCGAAATCTACACCCCTGAATTAATCGAAAATGACTACCATAACGATTTTTACAAAAAAAGTGTTTGACCGCCATCTTGGATTTCAAAATAGACATTATTTTTGTTATTTACTTACCCGAATTAGTCGGAAATGACTACCATGACGATTTTGACAGAATTTTCCGTTTCCGCCATCTTTGATTTTAAAACGGACCTTATTTTCGAAATCTACACCCCTGAATTAATCGGAAATGACTACCATAACGATTTTTAGAAAAAAAGTGTATGACCGCCATCTTGGATTTCAAAATAGACATTATTTTCGATATCTGCTTACCCAAATTAGTCGGAAATGACTACCATGACGATTTTGACAGAATTTTCCGTTTCCGCCATCATTGATTTTAAAACCGTCCTTTTTTCCGAAATCTACAGCCCTGAATTAATTGGAAATTACTACCATAACGATTTTTACAAAAAAAGTGTTTGACCGCCATCTTGGATTTCAAAATAGACATTATTTTTGTTATTTACTTACCCGAATTAGTCGGAAATGACTACCATGACGATTTTGACAGAATTTTCCGTTTCCGCCATCTTTGATTTTAAAACGGACCTTATTTTCGAAATCTACACCCCTGAATTAATCGGAAATGACTACCATAACGATTTTTAGAAAAAAAGTGTATGACCGCCATCTTGGATTTCAAAATAGACATTATTTTCGATATCTGCTTACCCAAATTAGTCGGAAATGACTACCATGACGATTATGACAGAATTTTCCGTTTCCGCCATCATTGATTTTAAAACCGTCCTTTTTTCCGAAATCTACACCCCTGAATTAATTGGAAATTACTACCATAACGATTTTTCCATAAAGTGTATGACCGCCATCTTTGTTTTTAAAATAACCATTATTTTTAAATTCTGCACATCCTGAGTTAGTCGAAAATGACTACCATGACGATATTGACAAAATTGTCTAGTTTTCAAATAAAAAATCATTTTACGTCACACCTGGCCATAATGTGAGTTTTACCGCACGCTACGCTAATTGTGTACTCACCACGGGCAGTAAAAAAGAAAGCCCTCTATCGCATATTTACAACCCTCGCCTGCGGCTCGGGCCACAAATACCTGCGATTTCGGGCTTTCTTTCTTTTACAGTCCTTGGTAAGTTATATACTATAATAATATTAAAGTAAAGTAACAATCTTTTATTTCAAGGATCTTTATAATTCAATCGCACTTCTCGCAACTATAGGGCAATGGAAACCGGTCACTACGTGTTGGGGATTTCATACAACGTTACCCGTTTTAGTGGCCTCTTGGTGTATCTAGCTGGCAAACTTACGTAATGCGCGTAGGACGATTTAGCACAGGTCCGTCGTCTGTGAGCTCTCGTTCCATACTGAGCTAGAGGCGACGGCGCGATGTGTTTTGTCAAGTTTTTAACCGATTTAGAGTCATCTTCAAAAAATTACACTTTATTTAAATTTTGCGTTACAGTAATGATTTTTTTTTTCGTGGTAGATCTATAGCTGAACTTTAATATATTAATATCTTTAGGGCAGAATAGTTATAGGACTTCCGTGAAAAAAATTAAATGTAAACCTGTTTTCATCAAAAAAATTGCAATATTCAGAAGGTATTTTGTCTATTATCCAAGATGAATCTTCAATTTTTCTTACCATGGCCGTCTTGAACATGATATACTGAATTGAATTGTATTCAAATTTTATGAGAAAGGTTCCCTTTATTTGAGTAATCTGAAAAAAAACCAGACGTCTAACTGCAAACTCTGAAGAGGCCTGCCAAGAGAAGCCATGTTTTTCAGGTTTTTTTCTCAAAAATGTAATATTTTTTCCCATGGCCGTCTAGATAAAGGAACGGACTATTATATGCATTAAAAGTTAATTTAAAAACACAAAGCATTTTCGCTATAACCTCCGAAGAAAATGATGCATTTCGCAAATTACGCGCATTTTGGGAATAAGGCCTCTTAATGACGACTGCTTGACAGAGGTCCCAAAGCGACGTAATGTGTATTTGAATATTTACTACACTGGTATATAGGTTTGTTGTTGTGTATACTCAATTTAAAAATATTACTTAAAAAGTGCTGTACTGCATTTTCACGATAATGATAATGTATTTTTACATACGTACCTAACGAAAATTTGCAGCAGTAGTAATGATCCAAAAGTAACAATAATGATATCTTTTACACCATGGCGTTGTAAAAAAGTATACGGCCCGCCTAATGGTGAGCAGTTACCGTAGCCTATGTAATGGGCGCCTGTAACTCCAGAGTTACTTCTATGTACACATTTATGTAGCTACTCGTATAAGGGTGAATTGCAATTTTTTTACCTCAACTAAAGCATTACTTAATTTCAACTTTTGATCATCAATTCGTTCGTGTTACGAAATTAGTATACGTTTATATGAGTAATTTTTGTACTTAACTCCAATTAATCGATAAACAAAATAATAAGGCCTAACTTAGGTATAAAAAATCATCCATATGATATATGTATATGGCTGACGTAATTTTACCTGTACTTTGGAACGGTATTATACAGCGTCTATTTTTGATATAACCGCATACGCTAAGGGTGACTACCTAGCTACCTAATACACGTGTTTTATTAAAATATTACGACTTTTTTCCATATAAAATATTTCAGCACGCTATTTATAGCTGCCTACATGATTACTTCGCCTTTAAAACGTCACAATTGATTTTCTGCTCAAACAAAATGAAGTCGGTTAAAACTTAATTACTTTGCAATAAATAAAATTTAACTAAATACTCATTGTGATATATATATGACTTCTAAATCTGCGTCTGGTTTCCTTCTGCGGTTATGTCAAAGGTACACGCGGTAGAGTATAAGAGACGGTAAAGAGAACGACTCCCGCGGTGTCGATTAAGGCAATGCTAATGACACTTTGTTTGCCAACTTCGTAGACAACGTGGTCTAACGTGAGAACGTCACACAAAAGTAAACTAGTGTTTATACATAAATGAGCGTTTATTTACAAAACCTGTACTAAATCGTATTTCTTAAATTTAAAAGCGTTATGCGTGAGATGTTTGTGCCGTAACTAATTTCGGGCTATCAGAAAAGTTACTTAAAAAGTTTTATCGTGATGATTTTAACAAACGGTTTTCATATCAGTTCAGTTGTATCCAAATGAATATTATTTTTTATTTCGTTACATTAGGGAAGCGATGGGATCACCGCAGCTGACGGCAGAAAATGCCGCGAGTTAAGTCACATTTCATTCAAACTTTTGCCAATTTTAAGAGCAGCTCTTGTTTAGAAACAAAAGTTGGTATTAAGACCTCTTTGTTTGTAAAGATGCGGTGTTATTGCGGCTAATCATAATCTTGTTCAACGCTCAACTTGGACGGGCTACAGACCTAGACACTTTACTCTAACACCAGCGTCGAAATGCAGCTATTTGCAAAATTGAGGAGCGTAACTTTAAAAATTCAAATTAAGCAGCTTTAAGGGTAGGTAAGCAAAGTTTATCTTGGTAATTCGGACATTAACATCAAAAGGAAGTACTCCGCCGCTGGGTTAAATAAATGAAGTGACTAATAATTAATTGGACTTCCACCCTATTTTCCGTTAGGTGACAATTAATTTCCGCAACGGAAAAGAAAAGAAAACCTTTATCAGAAGCGTTTCGCACTCTCCGTGCTAAAGTGACAATTAGAGCGTTACGATCTCTCTCGTGAAAATATATGTATTATCTATTGGGGTTCACCCATTGACTGGAAACAACAGCTGCTTGTAAAGGCTCGGCGTTCGCGTTCATACAAGACAAATCGACTAAAGAGTTTAGGGAAATCGTTTGGACACGACATGGAGTCCCCGGCAGGCAGATGTAGCGAAGCGATTTGTTATATCGCCGCGGCACGCGCGTTCGGTCGTGATCCGGTAAAAACATATTTAAGTCCGATTGAATACAACTTCATAGTGCGAGTCATTTGTGCTTAAACAAAGCGTCAACTGCAGAGTTGCTCGTAGCAATAACCGGGGATCATTTTTCATGTGGTTCATTCGGGCGGTCGAGGAAAGCGATATAATAAATCATTGTTGCCAGCTTCACGACGTTATTATTTAGTCCGGTCGGTTTTATCCGTGCATAATATAATACGTCACATCTTTCTCAAAGTCAGTGGGTTTCCGCAACCGCGTTGCTCGCTAAGTATTTGTTTGAGTCAGAATTGTTACACGGTAATATTTAGTGTACTTAAGTAAATACCTATTTATTGACTTCATTTTATGTAAAATTGTCTTTGGTATTAGAGGTTGGTTTGTAATGTTCGGTGGAGATCATAAGAAATTATTTTTAGGCTCACATTTTAAATGTTTTGTTTTTAACTATTAATATTAAAATGAGGTCTGAGGTTACTTATATAATTGTTAATTATTAAATGTTTAAGATATTGGGACATTATTTTAAAATAGATTCAAGAAAAAGTAAGAAAGTCTCGGAGGTCAAGCTAAACGCAGATGTGTAGATCAAGGTAAAAGATAGTTTTTAGTGGTTAAAAATAAAAATGGCACAATATGTTATATCACGAACTGCTAACATTGAGTAACAGGAACAGGTTGGTTAATGCCTAAGAATTTTCTTTCGCGGAGTTTAAGTGCCCGGCACTTAAATTCCATACATTCGCTCTTGGACCGCTGACATGATGCCAAGCAACTGACAGCTGTCAACCGCCAAACATGGCGCACAAAATTTGTTCTGGATAGCCCATCTAGTAGAATATACATATTATAAATCAATGACTGCTAATAATCAAAAATACTACTCTTCTCGCAGAAAATATATTATTTGTATGATGCCTAATCTAAAGACAGATGTCGCTAGTGACTTGTGACATCATTACATTGACTAAATTCGCTATCATGGATTTAGGTAGGCCTAGTGTAGTTGGGACCACGTTGGGCTAGTAATCCGGAGGAGCCAGATTCGAATCCTGAGGTTTTTCAGAGTCCCTCGCGGTTTCTTTTTACATTTGTAGGGTTCCGTAGCCAAAATAGCAAAAACGGAACCCATATAGTTTCGTCATGTCCGTCTGTCGGTCTGTCCGTCCATCCATGCGTCCGTCCGTCTCTGAAACTAAGAAATATCTTAATAAAATTTAGACATCAGGTGTATTTCGTATGCCACTATTTCTGTAAGATTGGCCTATAATATTTATTTATTAATATACTAGCCGTACCCGCGGCTTCGTCCGCGTAAGTTTGGGAGGTTTTGTCATTTTCATTTACTATCCAGGCCATTAGTGTAGAACTGACGCGTTCTACATGTAAATATCTATCTAAATTTATTATTTAGTTCATCCGTGATAAAGATAACTAACTAAAAGGCGTGCGTCCAGATCCGAAAATTCTAATGGCAGAGTTCCTGCAGGAGAATCTGCTTCGAACAGAGGGTCAAACGCTAAAGGTATGAGCGCAATGTAGCGTGTGAGCGCAACGTCCCAGCGGAAACTGCTTATGCAGCAGCAGGCCAAAATCTAATAAGGCCGAAGGCAGCAAAAATTGTTTCAATAGGAGCATGAAAGGGTCTCGACAAAGCTCAATGTTCAAGTTTCTTGGTGAATCCGAAGGCCGAAGTCGTGACGCGGTGAGCGGCAATATCGCGAAAGCTATAGAGCTAGTACCGCGCAGGACCCAGGCCCGGAGGATCGCAGCGAGAATTTCTTCAGCAGAAGCAGCATGTCAGGGATCGAACATAAGTCAATGGTGAAGTATCTTAAGATTCTTAATGCCCGAGGGTGTGTGGCAATATTTGCGAAAGCCATAGGCCGAGTACCGCGTAGGCCCAAGCGCGGAGCGTCGCAACGAAATTTTTTCTAGCGCAGCATCATGAATAGAGATGGGTAGGGGTGAGTAAATACTGAGTATTTACTCAGTATTTATCCAAAGCACCCCGTAAATACTCGTATTTACTCATTTCGGTGGGTAAAAACTATTACAAATAAAATATATAAAAAAGTGAGATTAAAGTACTAAATTGTTTTGTATTGAATATTTTTAGCGTGTATAAATAATATTTTTGTTATAAGAAGCATATAAGATGAAAAAAAGGTAATTAGCAGTGAGAAGAAATTTGGAATTCAGGGAATGTAGGAATGTAGACGTGATAAAAACATAGTCAACTATTTTGTTTCAAATACGGAGGTATTTACTTTGAAAAAATGGGACTTAAGTCGTTTCTGTATTCTAGATAAGTGCATTTCGCAAGCCGATTCGAATATTATACAGATGTTAACAAAATGTTTACAAAACAAAACTGCCACGAAAATACTTCACAATATTATAGGCATTAACCTATACTTAGCTCTTATCAGATAGCGTGGCGATTGTTAGCTAGTGCTACTGAACAAAGAATATAGAAATAATGACCATAAAGGGTCAAACTGCGAACAAAAGACCACCTAGTTTGCGGCGTGGACTTAAATTGCATTCTCTATTATATTTGTCTACTTCTTATCTCAAAAGTATGCATAGTTTTAACATTAATAAACATCGTTTTCATAAGGGATATATTGTCTCGCAGAGTGAACAAAAGGTGGGTCGGCTCGCTGAATGTGCTTTAAATCCTTATCTTGCAAAATGCGCACTTCGCTTCCCTGATTTTGATTGGGTGATTAGCGGACACTAACAAGTCTAGTACGATTAGTATCCAATGAAAATACAGTTAGGCACGCTGGCGCGCCTGGCGCGTTTGGCACGCTGTTGCTGTTTGTCAGTCAACCTGTTCGGAGGACTACCTACTTGCTCATTTTACGTAAAGTGCCTCGTGTGATTTTCCTTGGACCCTTGCTCTGTATATGGACTTTGATGGTGTTTTGTTTGTGATTAAAGTTAACGTTTCTGGACTTTTGATTTTTGTTAGTGAATATCTTTGGATAATAGATATTTTTGGTAGCGTTCCAGTCTCACGCTAAAATGTGTGGCTCTGAGGACCGCGACCGAAATCACATGCTCGCTATTGGTTTACAGCACGGTTAGCACAAGAGTGAAGCGATAGTATCTCGCGTATAGTACTACACGTCTCTTTTTAAATGATACAGTCAGAAAAAGATGGATAGACTATCTCGCGCGCGAGAGACTGTCTCGTCACACTTGTGCTAACCGTGCTGGGATATCCAAGTTGTCGGTACATCGATCTTGTGGAGCTAAGTATCGCCATTAGCAAACCTGACCCCGTTCAAAGCAAAGGTGAGTGTTTACGTGGCACTTACGTCATTTTATTAAGAGTTTTTTTTAAGAAAACTCAAAAACGGCTCAACCGATCATGTTGAAAGTAATTTTATTTTAAAGTATGTTCTAGTCCATATTCATCCGATTATTTTCATATTTTTGTACATACTATGGTTTAAATGTTATAGAGGGGTAAACATAATTTGAGTCTTCAGAAATGCTTTTTTTCTTCAAAAATATGTTCAATATATAAAAAAATATATTTAGAATCATCCAATTAATTTTAATGCCTTGTTTAATCATGTAGACACGTTGATGGTTTCTGATTTTTGGTGTGACAATTAGTTACATGTATGGAGTGCCCCTCTTAAAAAAATGTTTTTTGCGACTTTGACTAGTTAATTTAGTAGCGGGTTACAAAATACACCTAAATTTCAAACTGTTATATCCCTTGCAGCACTCTAAATAGTTTATACCCACCAATTTGGGTATAAACGAGTAAATACGGGTATTTTGAGTAAATACTGAGTATTTACTCGGTATATACCCTTGAGTATTTACTCACTACCCATCTCTAATCATGAATGACATAATCCGGACAAAACTTAATGGCGAAGAGTCTTAGCAAATCTGAGGGCCGGAGCCCCGAAGGTGAGCGGCAATGTCTGCGAAAACCATAGGCCGAGTACCGCTTAGGCCCAAGCCCAGAGCGTTGCAGCGAGAATTTATTCAGCAGCAGCAGGCAGCATGACAGAATCCGGACAAAACTTAATTGCGAAGTCTTAGCAAATTCAAGGGCCAAAGGCCTGAGGGTGAGTGGCAATGTCTGCGAAAGCCATAGGCCGAGTACCGCGCAGGCCCAGGCCCAGAGCGTCGCAGCGAGAATTTCTTCAGCAGCAGCGTGACAGCTAGCAGCTAGTAATTGCTAGATTCATGACTACCCTTTTTATTATAATCAGTTTTAAAGCGAGGTAGAACATGTTGCTCTCACAAGCGGTACAATTTTTGCTGTCGGGTAAATCGAAATGGATAAATCTTAACTTTCTGTTTTATTTGTTTTCACGTATATTGTAAGTAGGTTTCGTGTATTGATAAATAGATGATTTTTACGTTGAGAATAAAGTACCTTAAGTTATTAATGGATCACAATATATGTCCAGATACGAGGGTGAATTGAAATATTGTAAGCCTAAGGTCGATCTTCAAATTAAAAAGAAAAAATAATACTGGCACGTTATACTCACATGTTTTTTAATCATAATGCATCGTCTTTTGTTTTTTTGCTGTCACTTTTGTAAAATTTATGATCGTATTAGTAAAGAAGGTTCGAGATTTTCTTAGCAATGGATAAAATTGAGCATCGTTCCGTCATAAAGTACTTGCAAAAAAAAGGGTTAACGCCCAAACAAATTTATGAAGATATGTGCCAGACTTTAGGGGAATTCGCTCCATCGTATGCCACTGTAAAAAGATGGGCAGCGGATTTCAAACGTGGCAGAGAAGCAGTTCAAGATGAACCTAGGAGTGGCCGGCCGTTAACAGCCACTACAGATGAAAATGTCCATAAAATACTAGACATGGTTATGAACGACAGGAGGTTGAAGATCGCGGAGATAGCGGACGCAATAGGGATATCTTATGAACGAGTGCAAAACATAATCACCAACGATCTTGGATTTTCTAAGGTCTCAGCCAGATGGGTACCTAGGCTGCTTTCAGCGGAAAATAAACGCACCCGTCATACAGTGTCGCAAGATTGTTTGGACTTGTTTAGAAGTGATCCGCTAGACTTTACTAACCGGTTTGTAACTATGGACGAAACTTGGGTCCACCACAATACACCGGAGTCAAAAGTACAATCCAAGCAATGGAAAAGGTCAGGTTCACCACCGCCGAAAAAAGCAAAGGCCATTTTGTCCGCTAAGAAGGTAATGGCTTCAGTTTTTTGGGACAGCAGAGGGATCATAATGATCGATTACCTTGAAAAGGGTAAAACTATAAATGCTGACTATTATTGCACACTCCTACAGCGTTTACGTGAAGAAATTAAGACGAAAAGGCCTGGTATGTTGTCTAAGAAAGTTTTATTCCACCAAGACAACGCTCCTGTCCATACTGCGGCAAAATCAATCGCGCAAATACAAAATTGTGGGTTTGAATTGTTGCCGCATCCACCTTATTCGCCAGACTTGGCCCCTTCCGACTATTTTCTTTTCCCTAATCTAAAAAAACACATAGCGGGGCGAAAATTCAAGACGAATATAGAGGTACAAGAAGCCGTAACTGAATATTTTGATGACCTGGAAGAATCTTTTTTTTTACAAGGAATCCTAAAGTTAGAATCAAGATGGCAAAAGTGTTGTGATCTTTCAGGAGACTATGTAGAAAAATAAAATTGTTATATATCCATAAGTCTTTAATTTATAGGTCAGGCTCAGAACTTTTCAATTCACCCTCGTACTTACAATTTCCAAAACGAAGTAACACGTTTTAAAAATATTTAACCCGCAATCCTTAAATTGGGAAAGCATTTCAAAATCCGTAGTTTAAACCTCGGCGGAACGCACCAGACCAAATCGCTTAATTTAATCTAAAGACATCCCTAAAGAATGTTTGTATACCGTATACAGGGTACTTATGCAGCGCCACCTGTGACCACTTTTGAGAACTATTTTGTTAATGACAATTATGTTTTTAATAAGCAGAATAAAAACTACCCTATATGTTGCTCCGGAGTATGAACTGTTACTATAAAAAAAATCGTTAATTCTGAGCAGTAGTTTCTACGTAGTGCGCGGACAAACTCACAGACAGACAGACTAAAATTCCAAAAAATACTGAAATGTATTCAGTCAACGTTTCTAAGACCCCCCCAGATGAGTTTTTCTGAAATATCTTCAATGTTCATTTCTTTTCTTATTTGTATATTGTATGTATATTGTATAGATTATTATATGTATAGAAGATGAAAAAAATTAAGAAGATGCGGCGCATTATTACACACGTTCTACTAAAATTATTTTCTACATTAACGGTTCAGCCATTTTTGAGTTATCTCCAAAAACCTTCTTACATAGGAATCAGATACGACCTTTTGGTATTAGTTGGTTCTTATTCAAATGAAGGTACGGAACCCTCCATTATGCGTGGTCCGACACGCACTTGGCCGTTTTTTATTTTTGTTTTCATGTGTTTTTTATAATTACCGAAACCAACTTAAACCTAATATTGAATGTAAATGTAATTGTAAACAGTTGCCGATTTATTAATTAAACGTATTGGTTCTCGATTTTATGATTAAGGCGAAACAATACCTCATCTTAGTAGTATAATTATGCGGCATTTTTGCATCATACGAGTTGCTACTTATATATCCGGAAACAAAAAAACAAACAAACGTACACGGCTGAAAATGGTTTTATTGTTTTTCAAAGTATTCCCCTTGATGATCTATGCACTTTTGCATTCGCGTGAACCAATTTTTAAAGCACTTCTGCCACTCCGCCTGAGGTACCTCCATAACGTGTTGTTTGAATGCGTCGACAGCATCTTCAGCGGTCGAAAATCGTTGACCGCGTAATTTATTCTTTATATTTGGAAATAAATAAAAATCGTTGGGTGCCAAGTCATGGCTGTACGGCGGATGACCCGTTAATTCCACATTTTGACCCTCCAAAAATAGAGTTGTTTCGCGTGACGTATGACAGCTGGCATTGTCATGATGAAGAATGATTCTTCGTCGCTGGTTAGTTTTACGAATTTGTTCTAATACTTCCGGTAAGCAAATGGTCGTGTACCACTCTGAATTAACCGTTCTACGGTTTTCTAGTGGCACTGTAGCTACATGGCCATTAATACCGAAGAAGCAGGCCACCATTTGTTTCAATGTACTTTTTGCACGAGTAACTTTCGTAGGGTTCGGCTCATTTTGAAACACCCATACCGTTGATTGTTGCTTCGTTTCGGGATCGTATGCATAGATCCAGGATTCGTCACCTGTATAGATGTTATAAACGGCTTTTGAGTCACCACGGTTATATTTTTTTAACATTTTATTGCACCATTCGACGCGAGCATCTTTTTGCTCTTTTGTTAAGTTGTGGGGTATCCAACGCGAACAAATTTTTTTTACAGCCAAATAATTATGTAATATGCTATTAATGCTGGTCATAGAGATACCCAGAGTCGCCTCTATCTCGCAGTACGTAACATGTCGGTCGTCCATTATAAGTTTTCGCACAGCCTCGATATTTTGTTGTACAACGACCGATTTCGGGCGACCTGCCTTAACTTCGTCCGTAAGCATACTACGTCCACGATTGAACTCACTAAACCAGTGATACACAGTAGTTTTAGATGGGGCTTCATCACCAAAAGTTGAAGTTAGTTGATCTATGCACTGTTGCTGCGTTAAACCACGCCGAAAATCATAATAAATCATAGCACGAATATTTTCACGAGTGAGTTCCATTCTTGCTGCGAGATGACATTTAAAACCCGTCAAAAACAAAACACGAGCGTTAATAAGAAAGAAAAAATATACCGGCCAGTACTTAAAAAAGTTCAAATTTTACCATGGAGGTCAAATATGCTATTTAAGAAGATTGTAATCCCGGTTTCCGGATATATAAATAGCAGCCTATGTAACACTTAGACGGAATCTTATTATTAAGGCTTGTCACAGATTTTACGTTCCATTTTCTTTCTTTAAGTATTCTTGTAAGAAAAGCGGAGAAAATGCGGTTCAATTAACTAATGGACGTTTAAATTCAAACGTCAGAATGAATAAGGGCAAACTCTTTGAAGTTTCTGTAAATTAAACGTCTTTTCAAAATAAACAGGTACAGCTTCTATTATTCATAACACAAAGAAAGTGGAGTTCAATCTACGCATTGTTTACGGATCAGGTGTGTATTGTTCGATATTGAGAAAGAAGAACCGGTCAATTTAGAGCTCAGGTAATGTATTTTGGTTTTGTTTTGTGTAACCACATTAAAGGCACGTGACGTGTAAGGTTCAAGCGGTCGCGAGGCAACCTCAATCTTCGCGCTGTTATTTTATTTCACTGTTTCAGAGTCAGAGTCGACCCCATTTGTCTTTGTTCTCCGTTTCCTATATTTTTGCACGCAAACTCCATTATCTAATTTAGCTCTGGCGGAATGCCAGGTCGGCGTCGTTGTTGCGTTCTTTTAGAAACGAGTTTTATTCCTTTACAATAAACACCTAAGCACATTTGTTTTAATTACGCGGTTCCGCGGTAGGAAAATTCCCATATATCGTATTATCCGTATGTTAGAAACCAAATCCCGACTCAGTTGCCTTTTCAGGCAGGGTTTTGGCAGAAATCCCCACGTTGGAGGTGCCTATTCTGAACTAAATATTACGTTTTATGTTCACCCAAGTGTTCTTACTAATGCCAGTATATTTAGGTAATAAGTAATACGTGATATTGTAGAATAGCAAACGGATGTAATCAATTCGGGTTTTTACGGGTGTTGATGAAGAGTATTAGCTATTTTCTGCGACACTAATGACAAGCTATTGATATCAAATTTATTTTTGAATTTATCCAATGACACATTATGCAGCTCTGCAGCTCTGTGCGAGCCTTGGAAGAAAAATAAGTAAGGAAGCGTAATCACCGCTCAAAACCTACCGCTCAAAATCATCGTGGTGCCTTAACGTCCCGTCAAATAGTCATGTTGTGAAAATATCAGTTTTATCTAGGCATGAAATTTCGATAATACTTATATCGCTATGCCGGCTTGGCCATGTATTGCTGCAGGAGCCACAAAGGCGCCATGACAATATTTCTTAGGGCCTATATCACAATGTCCAAGTAAAGTCCTGAATAAGCTACTTGCCACTTATCTGACGAATAAAGTCATCGTTGGCGTTTCACAATCTTGAAATAAGCTTAACTGGTAGATAAAGTGCTAAGTTTTGCAGGTAGTTTTATCTGGCAGTTAATTTATTTGTTAATTAGCTATCCAATACTTTACTTGGACATTGTGAAACAGGCCCTTATAATCGGTAAGTATCATGTATTGCTAACTTCTCCAACTTGGGCGAATTTATGAGACGTTAACTTGACATTGCAGTTATTTGAATTCGAGTTTCACTGCTCAATTAAACTTCATTGTCAAATCAATTTTGACCACCCACAACACGGCAACTTTTCTTATTGGTCATGAACCTTTGTGGAATAAAGGTTGATTGGTAACAAGACATAAGACGTTTTAGTTTTGAAAACGTGAAAATGGGTCGTGTTTTCTCATGAGCTTTGCTTGAATTTACCCGTCTTTATATTATATGTCGATGGTGTAAGCGAATATAACAATGGAAAATTCGTGTATTAAAAAAAATAACAAAAAAAATCTAATAACGCCAGCTAGACTGGGTTTCAACATAAATTTTATACAACGGAATAGGCACTTTTGTTTAGATCCTGTTCACGTGTTACAGATTATTATTTTGCCATATTAAATGTATAACAGTTACCGTGGAATTTGTACTTTACATTAGGTAGATACAATTGCCTGTGTTTCTATATCGTTAAAAACCACTGCAATATAAGACGTGAGAACAGTTTACTATGCCAGATCTTAATGAGAACCGGACATAATTTATTGTAAACTGCCCACAATTTAGAAAGCGTAAATGTGTCGAGTATTTTTACAATTATTGGGTGAAGACGTTTCTTGGATATTAGTTTACATATTTTGTAATGTAAAGTTTTCTAAAAATTTTCTGAAATACAACAATTTCAGTTGAGTAGCTCGGAAAGCGGCCAAGCTGAAATGGGACTGGGCTAGTCATGTCTGCCGCATGCCGAGCGAGCTGTGGGCCAAGGGCGCCACCGAGTAGCAGCCCAGCTCAAAACGGGGATCTGGCAGACCTCGTCGGCGATGGCGAGATGAGTTAGACTCCTTTTTAAAGAAATGGCCGGATGCTGCACAGAATCGGGAGGGTTGGAAAAACCGGAGGGAGGCCTTTGCCCAGAAGTGGGACATTACAGGCTACTAATAAAAATAAAGTAGAGATATTAGATTTACATTGTTTTGTATTCACTTACGCTAATATATTCATTACTTTAAAATTCAGACCGTATCAAACTGACAGATAATAACGTTTTCATCAATTATGGTTAATTAATTCACTAGATATCCCATTGAAAGTTGTCTTAACCCATAATGATCTTCAGAAAAGGAGCTTTTGTTCAAGTCGACACTCGTAGTAGGTTAAGTTTGGGTTGAACTGCAAGCGACCAAGATCCGGTCTTCCTTAACATTGATTCGAGAAATGGTAATATCCAACGCTTATTATTATTTTATTAATTTTATATAGATTTAATTTCTTTATTTCACTATACAGTTAAAATAGTAGTTGCTAAAAATGGTTCAAGGGATTAAGTTTATGCTCAAATCGAAATCATTATTTCTTTATTTATCTTGAAAACCGTTAATGGGTTAGTATTAGGTACCTATGTCTGCAGATAATTTAAAGTAGTTTTCAGAATCACGTAGCGTAGGTTAAATAATGGTGATAAGTTCATATTTATGTAAAAAAATAAAAAGGAGTAGAATAAGATAATTAGAGAATTATAAATAAATGCAAACCTGATGTATAACAATAATATATTGCTCAATAAGTACGATAACACTATAATATTTTTATTTATACACAACAAACGTAGGGTGACGTTGATTCTGCTTTACATACTTAAATCAATGCTGCTAAACTAATTCACTCTACTTTTAAAATTTCCAAATAAAAGACCTTTAATTAAAAGCTGCCGTAAATACTACCTTAACGTACCCACGTAATGACATGATGATATGTCACAGCGAAGTAAAGGTGACCTAATTAAATTTTCCTCTAAAAGGATCCGTATAGTTTTGTATAGTTCCAGGTGGCTCAAAGTAAGATGTTTTAATTAAGTTTAAGACCTTGCGATAAATAACTAGTCGGTGGGACGGCCGGGCCAGCACTAATTGCTAGTATATTTAATCCGGTAAAATACAACGGACCCTGATTTCCATAAGCTTCAATTGTTTGTGCCTCCGTATACCTGGATCCGATTTAGTTGCGACCATTTCCATTTGTGTTTATCTTTCGGCGACGAACACTGAATAAGTTAACGACCGTCCTATAATTAATTATTTACGTTTCGAAAAGAAACGTTTTCCTTTTGTTACTAAAGTTTTATTATTGTTTTACAGTAAACTTTACTTTAATAAATCTATTAATTTTAAAACTTCTACGGGTTCCGCCGTGATCGGGTGGTCTAGTGATCAGGGCGTCAGCCGCTAAAGCTAAAGACGCTAGTTCAAACCCGGCCCCAGGCACTTGATGTTTTTTTTTCAAAAGTATATGACATCTATTTCAGTTTAAATTTTAACAACCCCCTCAACAATAACAGCGTCATCAAGCGAGTTATAACCAGACCAGACCAGATAGTTGGTGCATGCTGAATCGGATAAGGACAGGAGTTGGGAACTGTGCTTATTTATGGCACAAATGGAACTGGTGCGAATCACCAGTATGTCGATGTGGAGCACCCGAGCAGACCGTACACCACACGGTATTGGACTGTCCTCTAACTAAATACCATGGGCAAGTGGAGGATTTTACCACCTTAACGAAAGAAGCGGTACAATACTTAAAAACTGTAAATCTCTGAAGTAGAGTACACATAAAGCCATACGAAAAAAAAAAAAAAAAAAAAAAAAAAAAAAAAAAAAAAAAAAAAACCAGATAGTTCCATCCTGTGTACTTGGGTTAAAATTATTAATTGAAATACCTCGCCATTTTCTTTTTTTTATAACGTGAACAAATAATAAATATAATATATAAATATATGATAAAAATAATACATTCGTTTATTCACAACACAACCAAACAATTTCCCACTCTTAATTCTCTTAATTTAATACATAATATTTATACCGTCCCAGTTCCGTTATAGGTAAAATAAACATTTTATAAATTAATGATCAACAACACCTGTAGGTGTAAGTAGTGATTAACGGTTGGCCTTGATCTATAAAATGTTATTCATATATTACCAAACACAATTATAATTCAATTATGCCATAGAAATTGAGATGCTGGATGATACCTACTTATGCTATATTTAATTTTATTATACTTATGTACACAAGTATAATAAAATTATCAAAATAAAATTACTTCTCTTACTGAAGGCCTACATTCGTAAGGACAGGTGTAGGCGTTGTTGAAGTCAATCATTCTACATATAGACACAAAATCATTTATTTTATTATTTAAAACCTACCTTTACGGGTAATTTAGCCGTGTAAGAAATGACCGCTGTTATCGACTAGCAGTCAACTATCAGTTTCATCGGTTATTTTTATTACACGGCGAAATTACGAACATTGGCAAGTGGCTCAACAATCCGGGTTCGTGACTGTACATACGCCGCATTCTTATGCTACAAACTTACTTCGTTATTTTATGATATAAAAAACAACGTGCGTACATAACACCATTGCTCCAAAAGACCGTCTTCCTGAAGTTCCTGATACTGTCCCTTTACATAACGTATTATTTTGATGCAAATGACATACTTACTAGGGATTGCTCCCGATTCTGATTTTGTATTATATTTTTAAGATTATCGGGAATTTTTTTTATAGAAACTAAGAATCGCGGGCAGGCCTTACTCGTTTTTTCAACACTCCTACCCACAGGACCATGTAGGTACTTACCTGTTTTTGAATATTTAATTAAATTAGATTTAAATTTTAACCGTTATCATCTTGTAAAATTAAACAAAATAGGGTTATAAAAAACCAATTTATAACGGTTTGTTTTAAAAATGCCATAAGTAATTTCCAGGAAAGAGCACAAGGTATGAGTTTCGTTACAAGTGGCCGAGAGGAGGCAATACAACTAACACAACCCACGTGCTCGTTGCCGTCGCGTGAAAGGGGCTCAGCCTTTTACCGCTTTTTCCACTCAACATTGTTACCTCCACGAACTATTCTGCGATCGATGCTTGGAGCTTTATACAAACTGTAATTTTTCAACGAACGAAATGATTATATTTCTAACCGATTTCAAGTCGTATACCTACTGCATCTACAAAACTAATTTAAGTTAACGCGTCTTGTGAATCGAAGAAGTACTGTTATTTATTTAACATATGTAAAGGTGATGAAAATGTTTACCAAACCCACGTTCTTGCTATAAAAACTTACACCATTTAATACACAAGCAACCTCCAACCTTCGAGTAAGCTATTCTAACTGGTGCCACTTTATTTTTGAAGATTAGAGAGCCGCCTGAAGCTTATTTTTCACAAGGTTTACCGATTTTCAACCCAACTAAAGTTAAGTTTATTTTCGTTCAGTACGTTTCTTGTTTACTATCAATCATATTGTTGAGAACCCGCCATCCTACATATCGTGTTCGATTTTAGTTTCCTCGTGTGATATGAAACTCTCAACAAGACGTAACGTGCATCGTTTTATTATAGTTGTATTCGTAACCAAGAACTGTTTGGAGATGATCGCCGAGTGTATTTATACTTTTCGCCTCTGAATAAGTGATAACAATCAGAACACTGGACAGGTAGTCTGTTGTGACGGTAGTTTCCACGATAAAGTAGATGTACCTACCTAAAATGGTTCTCTGTAGTTAGTGCCGATCGAAATGTTAACAAAAGTGCTACCTATCGGAATGGAGCAGGTAATGGAACGTTGTAAATCTTTTACTGGACAGCACGGCATTGCGTTTAGGTACTACAAAACATTTTTTTCCATTTATTCCAATGGAACAACGATTCCGTTTCGTGCGTTCAATTCAACGCCGCTTACTATCACATTCTCTGAATACGGGACACCAGATACTAGGAACGCGTAACCGGCGTAACATATATGGGCTCATCCATTAATTACGTCACACATATAGGGGAGTCCATCTTTGTAGACTTGTGACTTGTTGTGACAAGGGGGAAAGAGGGGTCTTAAATTTCGTGACGTCATCGTCACATACAAAATATTTATAAAATCTAGAGTAAACTTCAATTTTAAACAAAAATGTGGGTATTGTATTTTCTACATGCTCCTTTTTTTCATGTAAATCTTGTATGAAAACTGGCAGTCCAGATTACGGCAGTTTTGCACCGAAAACACGCCGCCACCAATCTTTTTTAAATTGACGTACACATCTAGCTTGCTCCAATGACTTCGTGGACTCAAGATGAGTACTAAGGACTAAGATTGTTTTTTTTTATAAATTATTTTTTCTTTAGTAATTTTAGAAAAAAAAAATGTAATACAAAGTTCTTTTGGAAGTGCCGTTTCCCTTTTTTTTAAAATTTTTGTAAATTGCTAAATATGTGACGTCACACCATGGGGGAGGGGGGTAGCTAAATGTGACCACGTGTGACAAGCAGGGAGGGAGGGGTCAAAAAGTTGTGAAATTCTAGTGACGTAATTGATTGATGGTATGGTATGGTATTAGGAAAAAATATGATAAAATTAGTATTTAAAGTAATTTGAATTTTTAATCACCATTGGATCGACGAATGCAATTCACATAATTATTTGGATGCCAACAGTACAATATTCCAGTCTATATCGCATTCGTCGACTACTCAAAAGCGTTCGACAGCCTTCACCACGACTCGATTTTCACAGCCTTACAAAATCAAGATAAAAACCCTAGTTACGTCCAGCTTATAACCGCCATATACCGAAATAGTACAGCCGCAATAAAACTATAGTCCTCCGGTGTATCCTTCGATATTCAAAAAGGAGTCAAACAAGGAGATCCGTTGTCGCCGAAGCTCTTTACCAGCACGTTAGAACATGTTTTCCGGAAGCTTGTGCCAAGTTGGGGAGACAGAGGCATTGTCGTCGGGAATAGAAGATTAACCAATCTTCGATTTGCGGATGACATTGTGCTGTTCTCCACGACTTCTTCCGAGCTACTACTAATGCTTCAAGACCTTAGCAATGCAAGCCTCGAGGTTGGATTAAAAATGAACATGTCGAAGACTAAGCTCATGACCAATGGCATCGCACGTAGGATAGATATAAACGGAGAATTAATTGCATATGTCCATGAGTACCTTTACTTGGGCCAACTAGTCTCCTTCCAGGCGCGTCAAGAGAAGGAAGTCGAAAGATGGACTGAAAACGCCTGGAGGAGCTATTGGTCCATGAAACATCTAATGAAAGGTGACCTCCCACTTTCACTAAAGCGGAGGCTCATGGACATGTGTATACCTCCAATTCTCACCTACGGTGCACAGACTTGGTCTTTGACAGCATCTCAGAGGTCTAAACTTGGGGTTTGCCAGCGAGCTATGGAGCGCAGCATATTAGGTGTAAAATTAATGGATCGTATCCGGAACACCATGCTGCGATCCAAAACACAAATAGTCGACGTAGCTCGGAAAGCGGCCAAGCTGAAATGGGACTGCATGGGCTGGTAATGTCTGCCGTATGCCGAGCGAGCTGTGGGCCAAGATCGCCACCGAGTGGCAGCCCAGCTCAAAACGGGGATCTGGTAGACCTCGTCGGCGATGGCGAGATGAGTTAGACTCCTTTTTAAAGGAATGGCCGGATGCTGCACAGAATCGGGAGGATTGGAAAAACCGGGGGGAGGCCTTTGTCCGGCAGTGGGACATTACAGGCTCCTAATAATTTGGAAACAGGTCGGGTACGGTACCTACACTACAAATTATTTTAATTAAATTTTGTTTGAATGTTTTCCACATATATCACCATATCCAAGGAATTTGAAAACAATGGAATTTGAAAGGGGCGAGAGGGGGGGTGGAATATTTTGTGGGGAATGAAAAACCACTAAACGAACTGATTTAGATGAAATTCGGTATGGAGATAGTTTTTAGGGAAGGATAGAATAGCATAGATTTTATGCCGAAATCATCCCTTTAGAAGGTAAAAAGGGAGGTGTAATACTAACGCATACAAAGTCGCGGGCAAAAGCGTGTAAGCCATATGTAACCATTGTCAATTATTATTGACTTACAGATACATAATGCAGCCTTTTAACAAGAATGAAATACAGGAGGAGCAGCTGTTTTAGGAGCCATTTTATAATTTAAACACTCTTTTCCGGTGCCCACATTACAAACCACGACGAGTTTTCAGAACTTTTCTGTTTCGAGCTCTGCAGAAATGTTTTTCCTGAATGATGTAAAATATTTATTTTTAAATTATGATTATGAAGAATATAACTATAAACCCCTGACTAAGTAGATTCCAGAAAAGTATTGACGGTAGCTATGAAATTGTCCTTTTGGGTTTGGAATATTAATTCCACCATACAAATTTGATTAATTTTATTAGAAATATTCGAAAAAAGGAAGCCATTTTGGGAAACCGTATTCTACTCACCTGACATTTTAATTACTTTATCAGAAAAGACATCCTTACAAATATAATAGTGAACAAAACCCCAGGGTCTACCCAACGAGGAATATTCGTTTTATAAAGCTTATTTTATGAGACAATGTATTTCCCTGTAAAGCATATTAAAATCAAATTGTCTCCAATATTTGCGTATAACAATATAACAAATTGAAGCCCAGCGCGTATCTACACACGTGACACTGAAAAGATCCGCCGTCATTGCGCCTTCTAATTTACATTCTGTATACGAATTGCGCGAATGTAGGCATGAAAATAAATTTGTTGTCGTTTGTATTGCATAATGGACTTTATTGAATTAAATAAATAGGCATGTATAGCCAATGAAGCCTATTTATCCTTCGTAATATAGTAAATTTATATTTTATGTGATGCATTATTTCGCTAAATTAAAGTACCTACCTACGCGACTTAAGCGTGCAAGTTATTTAGTATGACAGTATTTGTATTTTAATCGACTTAGACATTTTTTTTTATCTATGTTTAAGTAAACGCTTATCTTCTTAATGCTAAATGTATATAACCTATAAAGAAAACGAAGTCAGTCCATTTGATAATATTATACTTGGTCGAGGCGACGCTAGAACGGGCTCGAAGTTAGCGAGCGAGCGGTCTGCGCTTGCCACTATATTACAAAGTAGGTGAGTACGATTGCTAACTTTCAACTCTACCTCACATCGCCCTTTAAATTGATATTATCGAGATATACGTTCCGAACTCAGCCATTGTGGTTGTAACTAAGTTTAAGTTGAAAGTTTAGCTAAAACTCTAAGAAAAATATTATAAACTACATTTTAGAATTAAACCGTAAGGCCATTTAGCCTACATAGTGCATAATGCTAAAGTGGTAATATCAATGAACAGTTAAAACAAATTTGAGATTAACATAATTATGGCCCAATTGGTGCAACACGTCTAAATCTGGACAAATACTTTTCAAATTAGTACACAGCCAATGCCCAGGCGTCAATTTGCGGAAGACTATAGCAATTAGATACACAATAATACTTACTGCCTTGCAATTCCGCTAAATAAGCTGAGCAGAATAGAGAAGCAATATTATTCTAGTGAATGCTTCTCAATCCTTGGTGGATTCGTCGTTGGTATTGGTTTTCTGCAATTTGAATTAGTTATTTGAGGGCGTTTCCACGCTACGCGTGAATATGACATTCCGAGTGTGAATGCGATAATCTTTCTGGCATACATGTATACCCTTTGATAATTAAACCAACCGGATACGAGACGCGCACTAATTTC
Source organism: Pammene aurita (assembly GCA_947086415.1). Classification (NCBI taxonomy): domain Eukaryota; kingdom Metazoa; phylum Arthropoda; class Insecta; order Lepidoptera; family Tortricidae; genus Pammene; species Pammene aurita. The sequence goes on from OX352291.1 coordinate 36,902,709, forward strand.
TATCAGAAAAAGTCTGCCAATTTCGGCGCGGGGGACGAGGAAACGCACACAAATACTGTTAACACTAATGCATTCTCCATTGACGTCGCTACACACGCACACGATAAAATTATCAAACACTAGCATAAAATATACTCACACAAGTATAAACACAGACACAGACAACCTCTCCGTGAACGAGATAATGTCATCTTTAAGTAAACGTACACAGTGCGAGGAACGCGTCGATGATAATATACTTAAGTATCGATATTTGTGACGTTTTCAAGTCAAAGGTACATCATTGTCGGTTGTTAATAGAGTCAATTTCTAAATGATTTTTTATGGTAACGCCTTATTGACAACCGATAATGATGTACCTTTGACTTGAAAATGTCACATTTTATCGTAGATTTATTTATCGTATGCCTGCTTCCCTAGGGTAGTGGGAAAGCAGATGATGAAGAAAATCCAGTGCAGTGAGTCCAGGTAGGACAGCAGAGCTGCCAAGTTTGTAACTCTTTTAGCACCACCCATGGGATTACGTGTAGGGTTGTCTAAGGTGTTTCCTACGGACGCAGAGAAACATTGATCGTAGGTTAGTTATATATTTGTGTTTCTTTACCAAGTATAAGGTTTAGCTATTGATAAAATTATAATGTTAAGTTGTGATTAAATATCAAGTTTTTCTACCAGCATATTACTTACAATGTTAGTATTCTACGTAATTTAGTTTCTCTATTTGTTCAGGACAAATCTTGCAAGCTGATTTAGAATAACTTTTTTATTATCAATTTAATATTTTGATGTGTATTTGCTTTTAAATTTAGTGGAAAATACTACAAATTGGAAAAAATAACTATTACAATGAAACATTGAACTGCAAAGAACTCTGGAACATCACGGGATTCGAACCCACGTGTTTAGATTACCGTTCCAATGTGCTTCCAATTACACTAGACGTTCCTCTATCCACCTCAGTGAATTTTTCACTGTAATGAACAATGATGAATCAATCACTAGCGACATCGTGATGTTCCAGAGTCCTTCGCAGTTGATATTTTGATTGTAATGGGCATCTGTTTCCAATTTGTGTTTCTATTTCTATTATCTCTTCTTCATTTTCTATTATAAATAAAAAGTATAACATACTGCTAATGTTAATATCGACATTTATTTTTGTGCTGTCCCATCACTAAAACTTACCTGTTAGGTACAGTGATACCAGAGTCAGAAATTAAAAGTGCCTATTTAAGGGGATAAAGTGTGTATACCGTACCTTATAATAAATAAAGTATAATCCATACAAAATTAAAATGCTACATAAAATGTATGGTGAAAATAAAGGAACGAATTAATTTCTAAACAGGAATATCGTTATTTCAAGCATCTACAAGTATATTTCACTTAAGGGGCGCCACACATTAAAGCGGAATTCAATGCGGAATTCAGCACACTGGCTGAAATTTGTCTATTAAAACGGAAATTTGTTTATGGTAGCTGTATTTTTGAGACCATAGACAAATTTCAAGTCAAGTTTTAATAGAAAATTATATACTTGACACATTGCAGTCCAAAGGTGTCGATTCATTGCATTGAAAAGGTGTGTGGTGTGTGAAAACTTGCCAAGTAACATCATTAAAAAGTACTGAAAATAATAAATGTTATCAGGAAACTGCTAAAAAAACCGGTGTACGTTTCTCTGACTATTATAATTTTAGGTATTTCTATGTAACGTGATACTTATTCAAAATGTACCTTAAAAACTGCTGGAAATCAATTGTGCATTCCTATAACTATTTATGATTTGAGGTATTTTTATGGAACTTGGTACTTATTCAGATCTCACTTCTTTTATAGGCGAAGCATTCCCATAGTATCGAACTTGGCAGCCTTTCACATTTATGTTTTTGATGGGATTAATACTACAGTAACCAGTTTCCTCCCAGCTTATTAAAAAGCAAATATCATTTTGTTATAATGGCAATTTCATACAAAGTTTGTCCGAGACCAAAGACATTTTTATATCAAAAAGTTTTTTGTCTCTCCAAAAAAATTAAAACAAAAGGTAAGAAGTATGTTTCACCTTAACTAACTTTATCAAGTTTCTATACATTCACATCAGTTTAGAAGAAGGATATAATACAGTCAACTTTCCGCCGTTAAGACGTTACGTACTGAATTAATTCTTGATCACGAGCAACCATTATCATTTAGCGGTTAATAAATGTGAGGGCGAAAGTCGAAGGTAGCAGGAGGGGTTCAAAAATCGCAGACATAACCGTAAAAAGTTCTCGAGTAACGTACGCGCCCTGAATTGGTAACTCACTCAAATGATCCTGCCGTTAAAGAAGCGGGCGCTTTCGACACCGTTTAGTACTTATTATCGTTGATTAGCGATATGACAGTGATATACTTTCCGCTGTATCGCTGTTAAAATCATAGTAATAATATAGCCTAAATCACTCAATAGGGAATCTGAATAACAGAACGAATTATCAACATGCATGATTTTTTTTAAAAAACGTCATTCGATTCTATTTCCTGTGAGATTCAAATGTCTCTAATAAACCTACTATCTATTGTAGCCCTGAAACGTCAAAAATCAGAAAATAAGTGAGGCGTCTGCACCGCGCGTCAAAATGCCCCATACAAAAAGCGTGAGGTGCATTAATTACGTCATCCGGTCATTCCAAGTTGCGGAAAACTGTTTGTACGGAATAAGTTTTTGGAAGATTTTTGTAATTTCAGGTGTGAAAAAATGCGTTTAAGTATATAGTCAATAGAAAGAAAGTTTTAAAAATCAAATTGCATTAATAAATTTTAGGGAAAAAAGCGACTTCAATTCTCCCCCATTGGAGTCGGAATGTGAAAGATTATTGTAGATGTATTGTAGGTGCACCCTTAAAATGAAAAAAAAAATGTCTTGTAAATCTAACTTGCTCAACAAACACAGCGTAGAGGGCAAATCGCCAAACGTGAACTATGCGTCGTTAAAGAGTTACGTTTTGATCATCCCCAGCAGGGGGGCGATTTTTGTGATTCGAACGCTCGAATATGACTTTTTAAACTCAGAATAAAAAGAAGTATTTTTTTTTAAATAACAGCGATAGTAATTTAAAATCATGATACTACAAAAATAAATAAAAATAATAATACTTAATTGCTTTTGTTTTTGTATGTTTTAGATGTATTTTTATATTTTACTTTTATAAAAATATTGTAAAAAACCTAATCCTAAGAAGGAAAATAAATAAAGAGATAAATGATGATAGGTACTATTAATTTCATGCGTAAATAATGACGAAAATCTTTTGTATGCTATTATATTCGAGGTTAAGTTCTTTGAATTCGAGCGCTCGATTGTCAAAAATCGGCCCCCAGTTATGTTTGATTTGTTGATGAAAATACTAAAATCACTATATGCATGCTTTTAATATTTAAGGAGTTCCCCCGTTTCCTGGATCATGAATCTCATCATCAGAACTCGAGCTTGACAAAAATTTATCTTGGTTACAGTGAAGAGGACTAATCACTATTTAAACGTGAACTATGCTTCGCTGAAGAGTTCCGTTCTGAACATCATCAGCAGTTCCACTTAAACAAATTTCACTTTTTTAAGAGGAATGCTTGATTTTTTATTGATAATGATTTTTGATTTATAAAAATCACTATACTTATGGCTTTGATATTTGAGCAGTTTCCTCGATTTTTCATGGATTCCATCATCAAAACTGCGTTTTGTCAAAAACGGAAACAATCTGTATGTACTTACAACCAAAAAAAGATTTTCAAAATCTGTTCAGACATGACGGAGTTATGGAGTAACAAACATTAAAAAAACATACAGCCGAATTGGGCACCTCCTCCTTTTGAAATCGTTTTTGCGTCACATTTCACGTTTTGAAACATTTACAGAAGAAAATTATTACGGACGGACTTTTATATTAATTTGGTGTCGTCGAACGTGTTTATTAAACAAATTCAATTAAATATTTTTTACGCATGTTCTCAATTAGTTACTTTTTAGCAAACCTCAAAACGTGTCGTCAGTCTGAAGTGAACGCACGACTGACACCTGTGGTGTCGCAGACATCCATAGGCTACGGTAGCTTACCATCAGGCGGATCGTATGCTTATTACCTTCGTGGCATGAAAGTGGTACATATATGACACACCTACATACCTACCCATGTTATCAAACTAGGTACTACTTATTTTTAGAGTCCAACCACACTAACTCTGTACGTATAGCATCATAAAATGTCGAGCTTCTTATGAAATGTAAGTAGATATCTTTAAAAAATATTAGTAGATATTTTTCTTTTCTGGCAAACCATTTCAGGCTCAATTAATATTCAGTCACCTAGGTACATTAAAACTCGCTTAAGATTATTTTGAAAGGATCCAACCAAAAATGCGTCTTAAGCAGGAAAGCGGGAAATGCGGGACTATTCTGCAAGATTTCAAGTTGCAGGGACTGATATAAAATAACGTATTATGCAGGAAATAGTATTAAACGTGGTCGTATTAAGCGGGTTCTACTGTATATCTATACATATAATAAAGCTGAAGAGCGTCGAAAGTCTGTACATGGAAGATAATCGAAAAAAAGTTGGCTGGGGATACTTAGAATCGATAACAGAACACGTTCCAACAATTTTTTGAATTTTTGTCTGTTTATCTGTTTGTCTGTTTGTCTGTTTATCTGTTTGTCTGTTTATTTGACCGCGCATCACGTGAAAACGGCTGAACGGATTTTAATGAAATTTTGTATAGAGATAGTTTGAGTCCCGGGAAAGGATAATGGATAGTTTTCATCCCGAAAATCAACTCTGGAGGGGGTGAAAAGGGGGTTGAAAGTTTGTATGGAGAATGTATAATAGAAAGTAGTATGGAGATAATTTGAGTCCCGAGAAACGACAAAATAGTTTTCATAGTTTTCATCCCGAAAATAGTGCAGTCATTGAAGCGAAAAATACGGTCTTACCTCCGAATTTTTTTACTGTGAACCGATTTGCATGAAATTTTGGAATTAGGCTCATCTTACCCTTAACTTCAAAAGTGAAAATGATCTGAACTCCGCCTATTATTTTTAAGGGGTGTAAACAACCCCTTAATGGAAAAATTGACATTGAGCCATTTTATCGCAAGAAAACATGTCTAATAGTAAGTGGTGAAATTGTAAAGTATTTTCTAACATAATTACCTCATATTAAAATCATTTTCAATCCCTTGAAAATCTTACAACCCTTGCAAACAACCCCTAAATTGAAAAAATCACAAAAAAATACTTTGGTATGACATAAAAAGATGTAAGTATAGAGTAAGTAATATTTTATATTCTCTATAATAATTATCAAATTTTTAACCCCCTTTTAACCCTTGAAAACTACCCCTTGATAAAAAAAAATTTTTTTTTTTTTTATAAAATGAAAAGGATTTAAATATTATTCCACACTCTCGAAAATGATTATCATATTCTTAAGCTTTTCTACCCTTAAAACTACCCCTAAATTAAAACAGTAAATATATATGATTACATATTTAAAAATAATTTAAAAATATAATAGTCTATGGTTCGTTCTAGATTGATGAAATATGAAAGTCTTCTACGATTCCGAATCGATCCATGACACTGAATAAAGTGTTATCCTTCTTCGCTTAGCCCAAAACTGTAACCTGCCGGTAGCGCAGGCGGTGATGCGGACGCTGGGCCGCATGCGGTAGCGTCCCTAAAGGCCTAACACCTCCGGAGGTTGACATCGGAACAACGAGCGGCATACGCGGGTTTCGTATTCCCTCTTAGGAGGTGTTTAGTTATGGTCTTTATAGACCACGTCGCGTCAAACTGATGGAAGCTGCACGACGGTGGCTCGCTGTTCCTGCGAGCAGGCTGTCGGCGACGCTGGCGCTCGACGTGCCGGTTGTCCAGCACGAGAGTTCAACGGGTACGCCGTGGGCCTGCGACAGCTGTAGGCCTGCCGTAGTGTAACCAGGTACCGAACCGTTAGCTAGCGCGGGATTCCGCAGCCGAGAATATACTGACCAATTGTAAGCACAAACCCTGTTTGTTATTAATTAGGGAGTTAAGATATAAAAGAAGTGTAGTGGAGGGGTATTTACTGCAAATGCTGAATATAAGTGTGGGATGTTTAATAAATCTTGTCGCACAACCTGGGATTTTCATTTTACAAAACCAAGAATCATTTCAATATATACACATTACAATAGTTGTGGGTCTCTATTATACTGCGTACTTTCACATTGCTCCAAATATTCACACTCCGAAATTTTCAGTTACTAAGTAGAAAAAAATATGATAAGTTTTTACCAGGAGTGCGATTTTTGAATCTCACCAAGTGACTAATTCTCACCGATGTGAGTGATTTCCGATAGTAAATCACTCACATCGGTGAGATTTAGTCACTTGGTGAGATTCAAAAATCGCACTCCAGGTTTGTTTAGGACCATAACTCCTTCAATTTTCATGCTATCACAATTTATAAAAAACCATTGTAAAGGTAATTAAGATAGCTACAACATCCTTCATTGCAATATATAGTAAAAAACCTTTTTCTAAAACGGTGAAGGGTTAAAGGGCTTAAGAGAGGCTGTGATTGCGCTGCCACGCGCTCTTTAAACAATCATATCTCCGTCAATTTTTGTTTGACAGAAAAAACAAAAAAAACAAATTGTTTGTCAGAAAAATACCTAAATTTTTAATCTTTACACTTTTATACGTATCTGTCGTCATTTTTGAGATATTATGAAAAAAAAGTGGGTTTTTAAAAAATTTGAAATTTTGTTTTTTTTTTAAATCGTGACTTTTTTGAAAAATATATGTCCTGAAGCAGCCAAACTGATATTATCTATCAAACTCTTCATAATAAAGTTAATTCTAGGCGGAATACGATTAATTTTAATTTTGGTGGAAATGGCACTTATGAAACCCATTGATTTAAAAGAAAAAACATTAGATGCTCCCCTTATTTGCAATACAGCTCACTTATTTTACGTGCAAAAGACTTTTAATAGTGCTCATTTTAAAGCTTATTTCAAGCACTACAAAACCCTATTGTATTAGAATGCATAAAATGCATCTGCTCGCCGCTAGATGGCATTGACCACATCGATTAAATTTCAGACAAAATAAAAAACGGCTTTGATCTTTAATATCTAGCTTAATATTGCACTTAGAATACTTTATAAAAAACCAAATTGTTCATTATTTTACCTGCTACAATTTTGTTTTTTATAAAATTTTCGATAAAACGTATATTTTTGGAGATATTTGCAAGAAACCGATGAAAAACGTGAAAAAATTGCGAATTTTCAATTGCCAATAACTTGAAAAGTATTGGATTTTTTGAAAAACTTTATAGATGATTTTTTGCTTAAAATTAGGCCTTCTATCGATATCCGAGGTTATTTTGAAAAAAAAAAATTCACCCCCGAGAAGGGGTGGCAACCACCCCCAGGGTGGTTGCGGAGTTCAAATCATTTTCACTTTTGAAGTTAAGGGTAAGATGAACCTAATTCCAAAATTGTATGCAATTCGGTTCACAGTAAAAAAATTCGGAGCAATAATGCTTCAATGACTGCACTAAAATGTTTATTTTCCGAAGGGTTTCCTTGTGCGGGTGAAAAGGGGGTTGGAAGTTGGTATGAGGATTTTTTACCGCTGAACTGATGAAGATGAAATTTGGTATAGATACTATAGGTCTCAAGAAAGGACAAAGGATAGTTTTCACCCCGAAAATCAACTCTAAAGGGGTGAAAAGGGAGTTGGAAATTTGTATAGGGAATAGATAGAAACCGCAGAAGCGATTTAGATAAAATTTGGTAAGGAGATAATTTGAGCTTTGGAAAAGGAAATAAAATAGTTTTATCTCAGAAATTATCCCTTAAGCGGATACAAAAGGGGTGGAAGTTTACCCATGTAAACTTCCACCCCTTTTGCTTCCCCATGAAAGACACAACGAATAATGTATTTAGATGAAATTTGGTATTGAAATAGTTTGTAATTTTTTGGTCAAGGTGTTCATATTTATAACAAGTTACCCGTCGATGCTTTAAATGTACCTTTACCCGCTCTTAAGAAATATTTGAAAATGTCATTAATGTCAAAGGGTTATTGCAGGTTCGAGGACTATATATGACGGACAAAGATGCTGGGCCCAAACCAGAAACTACTACAAAATCATCTAACATTTATAGGACACCGTTTAGGTAGGAAAACATATCAAACGTTTTGTAAAGCAGTCAGATTAGAATTTATTTTTCTTTATAATTAAACATTATGTGTCTCTCAAGCTGTTTTGAAGAACCACGCATTATTTTGTTTCTTTAAGATCATTATGTAATCACTGTTTTGAAAAAAATAAGTACCGTCGAGTTTCTTCTCGGGCCAGAGGTGTAGGGTTAGTTTTGGAACGAAGTTCCTTATCGGACGGTTCGCGGATGGGGGGCTAGGCGAAAAAAAGTCACGTGACCGTCACGAAAAAGCATCACGTCACGAAAACGCGACACCCATACGATCGAGAAACATGTAAAATGGAATGAAATAATAAAAATATAAAATATAATAAAGTGAAGTGTAGTGAAGTGTAGTGAAAAGTGGAAGTGAGAAGTGACAAAGTGACAAAATGAAAAAAGTGAAAAAATTCGAGAAAGTCCTAAAAGTAAAAAATTACAATGTCGAAAATTTCAAAAAGTAAAAAAATTCAAAAATTTCAAAAATTTCAAAAAATTCAAAAATTTCAAAAATTTTAAAAATTTCAAAAATTTCAAAAATTTCAAAAACCAAAAATTCAAAAAAATAAAATTAAAATAAAAAAAAAACAACGAAAAAGTAAAAAATGAAATAACATAACTTCGTTGCAACTGAGTGTTCCACGACACTCACGTATTTTTTTTTCTCTGTCGTTCATTAGTGCATTGTAATGTGCTTACATTGAAGAATAAATATCGTGGTCAACACCAATATCATACGAGTAAATCCTCTATTCCGTGTTCGGAAACCGTATGTAATTACCACGATTATCGCAACCAGTAACGTAACATCAGTGTATTATCTGTGACAATGTGGTAAAAACGTGTGAAAATTCATTACCTACGGTAACGTAATGAAAATCCGCCCTCCTCTCGGAGTCAAAAACGCATAGTGAAAGGAAGTGCCGGATAGTAAAATGACGTAAGCGCCGCTAAATATCCCTTAATAAACGACCTTTTGAACGGATGTTTTGTAACAGGGCGGCAACTACGAAACTCTACACTGAGCATCGCCCGACATGCTCTTAGCCGGTTTTTTCTGCATTGTTATCCCAGAAATCACACCTTAAGGATTACTAATTCCAATTCAAGAAAATCCCCAGTCAGGTTACACGTAGCCTATAAAAATTTAACGTCGAAAAGGGGGGGGGGGGCACTACACTCGATTGAGTTAGAAAGTTAGAAAAAATCATTACTAACCCCTTCAAAAAATAATTTCTGCTTTTGTGACCCTCCCCCCCAAATTTCAACCGCGCCTGTTCTTACATTTCATGCTTAACCTGATTTGACGGGAGGATCGATTTGGATGATATATACCGTGGACATGAACGTATAAATGCAAAAGTGGTACTGTATCGTCCGATATACACCTACTACTCTATGTCGTTTAAATCATGTCAAAAAAAAAATATAAGGACAAAAAAGTATTGATTTTTGAGTGTAGTTTCATTTAGTTGTAATTATAAAATATTTTATCAGGCCTATTGTCCTCTAGCGTATCCATCTGTCAACTTTACTTCAAGTTCCGCCTCCAGGGTAGCGGGAGAGAAATTAGGGGTGAATTAGCCGCTTACTGACACAGACCGAATTCCACGCGGGCGGAGCCGCGGGCACAGCTAGTTTAATAATAAAACAAATTAACTTACTTACTTATTTGGCGCAACGACCCAAAATGAGTCCTGGCCTCCGACACAAGACCACGCCATTTTGCTCGGTCCTGCGCTATTTCACGCCAGCTTTCACCGGGGCCAAGCTCCTGAAAATCCAAAACAAATTAACGTGCATAATATTTCATATTTAACCAGCGGCATTTTATTATTGTATTCCGGCCAGGCTCTTTAACATTTTTTCTACCTCTTCTCACACTTCTATTTCTTTTAGTGACTCATTTTAAATAATTTAATTTGATTACAGTCCTATTTCCTATTGCATTACTGGAATATATTTAGTTCAGAAGAACACGCATCACATCTGTTGGATGGTTCAGCAAAATACCAGCTTGAGGCGCTCGAGTCAGTCGAGAGGCCCTCCTGCCTGGCCCTCCAAGAGAATCATCAATGATGACAAGCTAACGAATGCTCGACTTCAAAGTCTGGAGCATCGTCGAAAGGTTGCCAGCCTATCCATCTTTTATAGGATACATTTCGGAGAGTGTGCCGAGGAACTGCACAAGCTTATTCCTCTGTCCCCATTTTACCATCGGACTACCAGACAATCGGCACTCCGGCATCGCTTCATGGTAAGTACAGTCAAGTGCAAAAATACGTATCGAAAAAATCGTCTCATAAATATGGTACTACGCACTTATTACAACGGAATAAGATACTATGGGACATATTTTTGAGTAAGATGAGTACACCCATATTTTTACACTTGACTGTATTCCACATATACGCACGAAGCGTTTTGCTTCAACATTCTACATTCTACAACAAGAGAAAGTAATCGAAATTGCTAATATAAGCTATCCAAAATATACTCCACATATGATTCAACATTAAAAATGCTGGAGCAAAGTCAAATATTTAGAGACATGGCGGAACATAGAGCGACTAGAATCTAGGATTCTAAGAGCCTTCTTTGTGTTTGTGATCAAGTTTGAATCGGCTAAGCTTCGCAGATAGGTGACACTTTAATATTGTAATCACTAATGGCTCGTTCGAAAACCATAGATTGTGTATCACTGGAGCGTCACATGTCATTAGGGTTCCGTACCTCGAAAGGAAAAAACGGAACCCTTATAGGATCACTTTGTTGTCCGTCTGTCTGTCGGTCTGTCTGTCAAGACCATGTTTCTCAGGAACGCGTGGAGATGTCAAGCTGAAATTTATATCAAATGTCAGGTCTACTGCCCCTTGGAGCTGTGAAAAAATCAGACTTCTAAGCCAACGCAATCAAAAGATACAGCCGTTTATGCCGCAAATTTCAGCAAATTTTCGCCCGCAAGGGAATCAAAACCTACAGGGTACTTCCCGTGAACTCAGAATCTTGAAATTTGGTACGAAGCAACGTCTTATAGCACAGATAAATGAAAAATTGCGAAAACCGTAAACTTTTAGTTACATCATATAATTTTTTTTTTTTTATAATTTTAAAGTTACTACCCCTATATACCTACAGGTTTGTACGGAACCCTCGGTGCGCGAGTCCGACTCGCACTTGGCCGGTTTTTTTTTTTAATACCTCAGTCACAGTGAAAAATTAGCATACGACCCGCCTGATGGGAAGCAGCTACCGTAACCTATGGTCTTCTGCTTCTCCAGCGGTGTCACATGCGTGTTGCCAACCCTTTATAAAAAGGAGGACGTATAAAGTAACGGAGGTATGTGGCGACTAAGCAATGAGCACACTCGATGTAATAACCAAATAAAATGTTAAAGCAATAGTCCGGGTTACATCCTATTTTTTATGAAGGAGACGTCGGTACAGTACAGCCAAGCCAAGTGCAATTTCACCTTATCACCCGTGGCTTAACATGTATAGAATAGAGTATCCGATTTGCATTTGTTACGACCGGGTCTGACCGACGTTAGTCAACCTTCTAGGCTGAATTTATACAGCTAAGCTAGGATAATAGTAAAAACTATAATTATGTTTTTTTTTGATGGAATATTTTCGGGTAACCTTAGATAACTACATATAAGTATCTACTTATTTTGTCATATATTGTGTTAATACTCAGTTGTATAATCATACATATTATTTAGATTACAAAAATTTGATAAACCATTCATTGTACAAATAACGATGAACTGAACACTGTAGAATTTTAACAACTTTGAATATCCTGTACACTTTAACAACTGATTTGTATTGCGAAATAAATAGCTTTACAAAATTTAGTTTCGTTTAATTTCATTACCAAAGTTAGTTTTATTTAATTTCATCACAAAATGAAATGATACATTTGAACATAAAATTCTACGACTAACAGTTGTACGGACTAGCGAAAAAAACGTTAAAATCTGCAGTTCTGAGTAACTACAACGAAATAAAACAATATCAAGCTTGCCATTTCGTTGTGCCTACTTACTTGCCAGTGTTGGCCATCACTCAAGTCTTTGCAAGTTCACTCATAAATATGCAAGTCCAGAGTTGTTGAAGTAGGTACTCGTATTTTACCACTTTTAGTTGGATTTACACAATAGAGCCCATTGCATAGGAACTCGCCTGTGAAGTTTCACCGAGTTACAATATCCGAACGTCATAAATATTCACAACGATTTATACGCGGCTCCCACCACCTTCATCAACAATGTTTAATGTTATTATATGTATATGTAGCTCTAAGACACCGAACTTTTTTCATGTGCTTATGGTTTGTTTGAACAAAATAATTAGGTACGTATATTCTGTTTATTGACTATGCTATAATGATAACATTTAATTATGAGTAAGAATTTGTTTTGTAATCAAATATATTGTCCTTGAACTATTAAATAATCGGCAACACGTAGATATGAGTACAATAATAAAAATATTAAAGGTAACTGAATATATAGATACGATAATAAGATGCCGTTTACGAATGAATTGGGGATTAGCGCCCTAGATTGTCCTTGCCGCCTTACATGGTTGCGATAGTATACCTATTAAGGTATAAGCGCTTAAGGCGATTTTTATATTGATCCATTGGTATCGTGACATCGCTTAACTAGTAACTTTTAGTATATTTTGTTTTAAGGATTCTACAAGAAGGAAGGGAGGTTTTTAGGAAGAAGGTATACTTATTTTTTTTTTATATCCAGTTATAATAAACCTAAATAATACATGTTTATATCATTGTAATAAATGGCAGATTGCAATGTTTTCGAAACTTAAGTAGCGCGCTTTAGCATTTATAAATCAAACCATCGTAACGGAAATGTTCTCACCAGGGGTTTAACAAATCAGCCTCACAGTAAATTACACTAAACAAATTTCCTTTCGTTCAGTGACTACCGACGCAACACACTGTTTTTTCGACGTAACGTCAGCTGTTTTTACCGTTGGGGATTGGAAACGTTAGGACGGGACAGGCGTGTTAATCTCACAGTGTCGGGAGCACGTGACGATATTATTTTTCCCGGCATCATATCGAGTGATTAATAATGTTCCCTCGGCCATAATGACGTCTCTCGATATCACTCTGTTTTTATTTAGACTTAGTTAATGGGTTAATTAACAAAGGATATTAATACATATGATTGTCTAGTCTAGCTGTGGGCACCTAATAATTTTCTTAGTAATTATTCCAATTAAGTTCTGCTACATCATTTTAACTTGTTTACTGTCTTGTTACTTAGCAACGAAAGAAGTTGACAAATATTCGATATATTTTAGTAATAAACCTTTTTGTAAAAATCGTACTTAAGTATTTTTATTTATTTGAAACGCTTATTTTGTTCCTACGATCGTGTTTCGATGCCATTTGAAAAGCAACAAACTCGAATACTTCGCGATTTATCGAAATCATATTTCAGGAACGTGAGGAGGACGGCGAGGCATACCTTTTTCTAACACATTGTCTATAAAGCCACATTTACACTGCCGGGAAGGTAGCATGAGAAAGTTGCTTGTCAATTATCTTGATACAGTGGAGTATCCGGGGGCGTGCTACATCGTAGTTATCGTATAAGAATGGTTGTCGACAGCAGCTCTCTTATTCATAGCCATGAAAACGAACGTCACGCAAAGCATAGTTTATTACGTAGACATCGTATTAATCATGACAAATATAACACTTTGGCAGTTATTCTGTAACACTTTTGATAAACAAGTAAGGTATTTAATTTTCTATATTTTTTTTTTGCTAAAGGGATTTTCTAAAACCATTGTTTAAATTAGGTTGTGGTCTACCAATTGCACATCTGACCTCATAGACTCGAAATTTAATGGTCAGTATATATGTAACTATGCCGTATCGCTTTTCCTAGCAATGATCTTATATCACTATTTCTTTTTGTAACAAAATGTTTGGAAAACACAAAATAATTTTTTATAATTTTCAGATTGGTATAACTTGTACTTTAATTGCATTAATGTAGAATTTTTTTTTTATCGTATAGCTAAATGTTACTGGATATAGATAGGTATTTCTTCCCTGGGTAAGTAGTAGTGGGAAAGCAGATGATAAGGAAAATCCAGTGAGTACTGCGAGGTCCCGATGGGACAGTGCAGCTGCCAAGTTTGTTACTCTTTTAGCACCACCCGGGGATCACGTGTAGGGTTATCTAAGGTGTTTCCTACGGACGCAGAGTAACATTGATCCCCAGGATCCCCTGTCGCATAGGAAAATGCTTTGAGTTCACGAAAACAATGCGCATCGGAACCCGAATAAGTACCTGCTAGCAAAAACCCGTCCACCCCAATGCAAAGTGAATTTTGAAGTTAAAATGTATATGTATACTACGACAGTAAACAAAAAGAACACCTAGGGCTCGCCAAATAGAAAGCATCCGTAGCCTATGGACGCATAATATGTTTAAACGTGGTATTTTTAGGGTTCCGTGCCTCGAAAGGAAAAAACGGAACCCTTATAGGATCACTTTGTTGTTGACGGACGGACGGACGGTCCGTCCGTCTGTCAAGACCCTTTTTCTCAGGAACGCGTGGAGGTATCAAGCTGAAATTTATATCAAATACTCAAGCCTACTGTTTCTTGGAGCTGTGAAAAAATCAAACTTCTAAGCCAACGCAATCAAAAGATACAGCCGTTTATGCCGCAAAATTCCGCAAATTTTCGAAACTCGCAAGGGAATCAAAACCTACAGGGAATCAAAACTTCCCGTGAACTCAAAATCTTGAAATTTAGTACGAAGCAACGTCGTATAGGACGTTCTTCGACGTTCGTTCGTTCGTGACTTTATCTGTGCTGTAGCATAGATAAAGGAAAAATTGCGAAAACCGTACATTTTTAGTTACATCATTAAATTAAAATATTTTTAATAATTTTAAAGTTACTACCCCTTTCCTCATGAACGCGTAGAGGTATTAAATTGAGATTCATATCAAATCCAGTCTATAATACCTTTAAGCTGTAACAAAATCAAACTTGTATGTCAACGCAACCAAAATAAACAGCAATTATACCTACAGGTTTGTACGGAACCCTCGGTGCGCGAGTCCGACTCGCACTTGGCCGGTTTTTTATATTGCCTTTCAAATTGTAGATTGTATATTTTAAATTATACTGAACGGCCTCCTAGCCTAGTCGGTAATGACCCTGCCTACGAAGCAGGAGGTCCTGGGTTCGAATCCTGGTCAGGGCATTTATTTGTGTCAGTTTAAGTATTTATATGATATACATATAAATACTTAAACATCTATTATGTATATCGTCGCCTAGTACCCACAACATAAGCCTTATTGAGCTTACCGTGGGACTAGGTTGATTTGTGTAAGATTGTCCCATTAATGTCCCAATGTAATTTCTACAAAATCACAATGAAGTGACGTGCTTTCAAATAAAGTAAAAACGGTGAAAATCGGTTCACCCAATAAAGAATTATCCCATAAAAATTATCTTCCATACTTTAAGCTCGCGCGCAATAGTTTACTTAATTTTCCGATAGATGTCGCTGTACGTGGAACGCTCATATAAATAAATAAATAAATAAATATTATAAGGACAATCTTACACAAATCGACCTAGGCCCACAGTAAGCTCAATAAGGCTTGTGTTATGGGTACTAGACGACGATATATATAATATATAGATATAGATAAATACTTAAATACATAGAAAACATCCATAACTCAGGAACAACTATCTGTAATAAACACACAAATAAATGCCCCGACCAGGATTCGAACCCGGGACCTCCTGCTTCGTAGGCAGGGTCTCTACCAACTAGGCTAGGAGGCCGTTGAAGTCCTACATGGCGGTGTTATTTTAAGTGGGGACACTTAACGGACGGAAAACTACGGAACCCTACACTGAGCGTGGCCCGACACGCTCTTGGCCGGTTTT
Source organism: Pammene aurita (assembly GCA_947086415.1). Taxonomy (NCBI): domain Eukaryota; kingdom Metazoa; phylum Arthropoda; class Insecta; order Lepidoptera; family Tortricidae; genus Pammene; species Pammene aurita. Next base: position 36,918,913 of record OX352291.1, read on the forward strand.
TCAGCTTATTCAATTTATATCAGGATGAAATTGTATCTTACGCAGAGCTCGTAAACAATTGTGTTCGAGCTTGTAACATAATGTTAAGAATCAAGTGGCAAGCATTTGTTCCGTGTAAACGAAGCACTACCCTTTTCTAAAGTATTGTCTATATCACATTGTCACAAGCACGCGGTGACACAAGTTATTCGTTGGGATATTTCTTTACTCTTGTTATATTTTTTCGTGAGTCATGTTACAGATATTAATGTAGATTGTAGTAGTAAATTTAATTTGATTTTATGTGTATTTTTTCATCATTAAATCATTTTTAAATAATCCACGATGTATCAAGCTAGGATAGTGTGAAATTTAGATAACCGACAACGTTGCTTTCAGTTTCTTTATTGATATTTACTTTCTTTACTTTAGTTCTCAGTTTTTCGGAATTAAAAACACAAGAATAAAATGGTACGTATCTAGTATACGTCCTTTTTCTTTACCTATTAGGTAGAGTTAGTGGGCGGTTAGCCGGAGCCAGCAGGGCCCTCGTCCTCAAGGCACGAGATGCAACGAGGAGGCAGGCAATACCCGCTCCCCGGACCCGTCCACTACGATCTCTAATGAGAGCGCCTTACTCGTTAAATAAATTGGATAAAGACGTTCGTGATCTCTCAAGAACAACTTGAACCTCTTCACTGTGACTAGCAATTAACTAAATTAAAAGATTGTTCGTGCACTTACCGAAATGTCTGAAACAGCCCGAGTTTCTTGTGTACCTTTTGTCGTTAATTCACTTTTAACTAGCGACGTCTATTCAAGTTTTTCTTCATTTCATAGTTCTTTTAACTTGGAAGATTTTTTGGTCATTATTTTAATGGTCGTTGAATAATCTTGTCTGGCTTTTACCGTTTATATCATGGCGAGAACTGAAATGCCTAGGTGGATATTTAATCGCGCTATCGGCCGCCAGCAGATTTCACTAATTATGCACAACCCCAAACATTGACGTTATCAATACCAATAAATTACGTATTTGTGTGTCATCCTGATAAAATAAATCAGTCAGTAACGTAATGTTGTGTAAGTACCGTTTCATTTACACGTAATTTTGGTGAGTAAGTAGTAAGTTCGTTAATACACAGAAGAGAAGACCAACAATACTTATTCAAATCAAAGCACTGGTATGACGTTTTCTATACCTTAATAATCAATCTACTAATACTAATTGATCTCACAAAAAATGAAAAAATACACTCAAGGACATTTAAAACGCGTCACCTTGTATGGGAATTGCTATACCAAGTAACCCATTTTTAGCGCCCTTAAATTTAGTATATATATGAAATAACAAAACGCATAAACTGACGTAAGAGAGTTATACTTTAATCCAGGGGTGGTTTTACTATATTAGGACATAGTAGGGTTTTCTCTCAGTACAAAAGTGAAAAAAATTGTCAATTTCAAGCTCTGCTGACAGGCTCTTTATTGGTTTATCGGTTTAGGTAATCAGTAAATTACAGAGATACATTCGAGGTTTGTTTGTCATGCCATAATAAAGTCACGGTTACTTTTATCCATTATATTTTTATTCGTGACGTTCCGCGGTAAAGGTACCTTATGGCGGTTGGCGCTTACGCTATTGCTAACGACGCTCCAATACTGAATGCGATGCTTCGCAACGTAAGTGCCAACCGCCATAAGTTCTTTTTACCCGGTTTTTATAATTAGTTGATTACCTACGAGTACACATATAATGTGCTATTGGCAGTTGTTAAAATCGGGCGGACGTCACAGAGAAAAACAACAAAAACATAAACGTTGCGTGTCGGATTGGACTAAATAATGAAAAAAACCTTTCCCGACGAAGAGGTACGACATGCAGACTCAAGGTATTACTTAGTTTAGTTAAACTGATTTGCTTGTTCGATGGGATAAATCTGTGTACGGTACGACGGAGCGCACATATGACGCGGCGATTTAACGGCAGGAGGAACAAAGGCTGCGCCCGGTGTCAGGCCCGACCCGCATCAGAGGATTAACTGTCTGTAACAGTATGTCAACCGGTCGCACAAAGATGTACGCTTCCATTTTTAATATAAGAATAACAAATATCTTACGATTATTACGTAAATGACGTTAATGTGGGGCGTTTTCATTAGCACTGATGAGTAGAATAAACTAAACTAATTACGGTAATAAATTATATATAAACGAATAGCAAAACTGAACATAATAAGCATATAAACATGGACCGTATTTCATATTAAAAGTGGTATAAGTAACACAATATTCTTATGCGTGAAATTAAGTGAAACCTCCAAATATGTACGATGGTTTTTGATTACATTAAGGCGCTAGGCGCTGATTGTGGCCGAAAACAGTTACTTTCTCAATAACGGGTCATAAAATTTGAAAAAAATATATGTTAATACCATTTCATGCACAACATTGTCAACGTTTGAATAACTCGTGTAACGTATAGTTTCTCCGTTATTTACATGTAACGAAATGTCATTTTACGGTTAATTTTGCTTATATCTACTGAACGGGCCATTCGATTTAAAAAATTGTTGAACTAAAAAATGTGTACTACAAAACACTACAAACTCAACGTAGGATATTTAAATGGATTTGATTTTCTTAAACAACTTGATCATAATTCCACATTTCGTGCGTTGGTAGCTCGAAAACGGCGTTGTTGGCAGTCGTGAGCTAGCTTTGAGACGAGGAGGCTGTGTCGCTCGTCGCTCCGTGCTTCCCTTGTACTACATATACTTGTGCTTGGCCCGTGAGCAATAATATCGGACTTACTGTGCCTAAAGACTAAATAACTGCAGAGAGTTCATGCGGTGCGGACATAACGCGTCTTCTCGGAATCAATAAAGCACAGACGTTTTATCTTTTCAGATAATGTACATTCATGTACATTCTTATAAAAAGTGCATTTTATTTAAATTATAACAAGTATTAAAAATAAATGAAATAAAAATGGAGAAAAAAAACCAAAATCATGCATCTCATAATGCTCTGAAAACAAATTTGGTCATGTAAGTATTATGTTTTAGTAGACTAATGCATCACGCAAAATAGGTATTAGTTGCGAAAATCTGCTAGTAGTTACTACAATACAATGGACTAATAATTAATTTATTTAGGACCGAATTTATTTAAATATATTCATTTAAGTATTTATACCGTGTTCTAAACGAATGTATTATGCGTTTTATTTTAAGATTAAACACAATCTTTAATGTTATACTTTAACTAATTTATCAAATCAAGAAATTGCGAAGAAAACTGCAAAGGATTGCATATAAACCGGCCAAGAGCATGTCGGGCTATGCTCAGTGTAAGGTTTCGTAGTTGCCGGCCTGTTACAATACATCCATTCAAAAGGTCGTTTATAAAGGGATATTTTGTGGACCTTACGTTATTTTACTATGCAGCACTTACGTATTTTAACTATGCGTTTTTGAAGCATAACTCAAAAACGGCTCAACCGATTTTATTCCATATAGTTTTTATTGAAAATACTTGATAAGTATTTCAATGGCCTCACTTCCAGGAATTTTAATTTTTTTTTTGGAGCCACGGTTCAAAAATCAAAGGGCATTTTAAACTTTCGGAGCTGTTATTTACGAAAGTATACGTTTTATTCAAAAGTTGTTTAAGGCTTATTCTTTTTGAAATACCTATCCAACAATGTGTACTTCATGCGTTTCAAATACTTATTGTGTTACCACTTTGTAGGTTTAATTAAAACACAAATACTCGTACCAAATTTCAGTGTACTAACTATCACTGAGCAGAGCCTGATAGATTCTAATTAAAAATTGCTGATATTTAAGAGTTCAATGTACTTACAATGTAATATGTAAGAATAAAGGAAAAAAAGCTTTTTTTTATACCACGACGCTGGCAAACAAGCATACGATCCGCCTGATAGAAAGCAGTTATAATTCCTATGGACGCCTGCAACCCCAGAGGATTCACATGCGCGTTGCTTACCCTAAAAAAACTTTACTATGTCGGTGAAATGCAAATAAATACAAATTTTATATTAACTAATTATCAATACAAGTAAATAAATAAATTACTACTTAGGGTTAATACTACCTACCAAATATCTTTAAAAGACCGGCCAAGTGTGTGACCATGCATAATGTAGGGTTCCGTAGAAAGTAGTTTCTTGGAGATAACTCGAAAACGGCTGAACCGATAATATGTGAAATAATTTTCGTAGAAATTTAGTACTAAGCCGTATCTTCTCTTTTTCATATTTTTTTGAAATACGGATTAAAAGTTAGATGGGGGGGGGGGGCGACTATTATATTTAGATATTCGAAGAGAATGATTTCTGAAAATATTGACTTAATAAAAGAAGATCTTCCATATATATAAATATAAGATATTTTTAAAGCCGTATCGATTAATGTACAACATGTTCATATTTACAAACAAAATATTTTTGACATTTAGTTTGGCATATGTATGTATGGAATGCCTCCCCTAAAAGTTTTTTTGGCAATTTAGGTATAAAACTAAGTAGCGGCACATGAAACACACCTCTGGATAAAATTTCATTAATATATGTTTTATAATAAAAATGGCTATGACATACGGACAGACGGACATGTTTCAAGAAACTTTGAAGGGTTTCGTTTTTGCCATTTTGGAACCCTAAGAAGTGTTTGCGCTGTGTTATATTTTAAAGATCTAAATTTCATGGGCTTACAGCTCTCATGACAATTGTATGACGATTTCGTGGACAAATGCCGCTCCTTACATGTGCATTTTTAGTATTCGCGACTCGCAACAGGCTTAGCTTTGTTGATAATAAATAAAAGAAAATCCAAATTCACATGAATACACCGCTTTAATGTGCATTCAGTTTTTTTTTGCTGTGCTAGTCAGTATTTTTTTATTTTTTTCTGATATACATAATATTTTTAACCATATTTTGTAAATTCATAAATATTGTGCCGCTCACTGTACTTCATATTCAAAATCTAGGTTTTTATTTTTTTACATAAAAATCTACTAATCGAGGTCGTTATTACTTATCTTATTTAATAGGTAAGTAGCATTCCTAAAAATGTCACCACAGTACTTAATCACAGTATTCAAATCACAAAACATCCGTAAAAGGATTATAATTATTATAAAGCTCGCCCGCACGCCTCTGCGTAAAGTCATATTCTTTGAACATCGTCCCGGTGCATCGCGGCGGATTTACGCACGATCGCAATGAGAGGGGTAAGCGGATGGCGCGGCCACAGAGCGCCCAAACGCTCAAGGACACTCCGGCGACAATCGTCTTAAGTACAAGATAATCCCGGTTCTGTGTGCGACTCGCATGCGGTTGCGGAGCCGTGCCACCGTACAGTTTTCTCAACGTCTCCGTCCGGACTTGCCGTTGCAGTGCACTATACATTGCATTTATTTTGGCCCTGTCGATTTGGCGCCTTTTTTTAAACAACAAGTCGTCCAGTAGTGCTTCCTCCCATCGCCTCGGCCCTACTTTTGGGTTCCAATTTGCAATCTTTCGTATTTATAATAAAAAGTAACAGTTATCACATAACTTCCAATGATGAATATGTTCTTCATTAAATTATCTACGATAGCTGTCTTCAAAGTATGTTGCTAGTACATATAGTTTTCAATTTATTTGTCCCGCAAATTAAGAAGAGCAATGTTACATCATCATACAAAATAGTATGGGGGACTAGGAAAACAGCAATCTAGCAAGAAAGGAATTAAATGTTAAAAGATTGGCTATAGATGGTCTATCTATGTAGGTACATAAAAGAGCACCAAAATTTCGTCTTTAGCCATTAATTTTACTTCTAAAACCAATTCTGGATTGCCCAGTGTGTCCTACATCGCTCATACGGTTCATACTATGTTATATGGCAGAAACACATCTCACCTACAATTTTCCCGACTCAGAATTTGAAAACTATAAGGACTACTTATATAATATTATTGTAGAGAATCTAATGGAGAATGTCTTGTTAATTTCCAGTTTTGTTGTAAGTTCTACCGTGTTCATAAAAAGTGCAAAAAACTGCAAATCGGGACACAAAAGTGGGGGGAAGGGAGGGAAACAATCACTTGACGACCTGTTTCCACTTCAAATTTTTTTCGTACCTAATTATATAGCTTATTCTACGTGCATGCAAAGCTTCATGCTTTCTTCTGAATGGGCCCAGATTTCAAAAAATTGTTACGGGCAATAGCGGTACTAAAGGATCTCCGTCCGAAAGTAAGGTACCGTCGCGCGCGCCGGAGATGCGAATTACGGTATCAGTGAGTTGTTGTACTGAACAGTTTTTTTTTCCATAGAAATCAAAATTATCAAGTACAAAGTTCAAAACCGTATCACCGGACACCGGAGCGGAGCTCGGAATAGTGTGATAATCGCCCTAAGTGTTATAGGTATAGATACTCTACTTTTGTACTATAGTCTGGCAAACCATTTCTGTCAGTAGAAACGCGCGGCAAATTCAAAATACGTACATGTGGCAACCCTTTGTGATGAGACACCGTATTTCATGACGAACATTTAAATTCACATTGAATTTGTTTCTAGTTTCACTCCCTCATCTTAAGCGCGAGTGAGATAGAACTTTTGCAATGTTCCCAATTAAATTTAAATTCACTTTAAAGGCATATGTAAATTGCCTCAACCAGATTATCTGTTGCAGTTGATAACAGATCAGATGAAATATATCCGTCTCCTTTTTACACACCGTAAATGTCACCAAATGAAAGGGGCGGAAATACCAACTAAAATTAAAAACATAAAATTTGATGATCATTGCTGCTTTTTTCACTGATTCTTAGTGTTGTCATACTTTTGTTCGCTGTACATTGCTACTGCGTTCGTTGGCTGGCCAGACTATATATATTAATATCATAAATTATTCATAATTAATATACTTTCTTACACTAGCACAAGCAGCCAAAATAAAGGAGTGAGCGTATTTTATTTAAGTATGACGTTAGTATTCTCATTAGCTGGTCAGAATTTAACCGTTTCGACCATGTTCTTTCTCCTTTCTCTATTTTTTATCCGATCTTTTAATCCATAAAAGAAAATACCAATACATAGCTCTGTTATACGAAAAAGACTTGCATGACACCAATTTACCAATATACGATACAATAATGTTATGTATTGGTATGCTCCCGAGCGCATCCTATATTTTACTGTCTGATCTCATTTCATATTATTGTAATGTTATTTATCTACATATTCATGTGGCAATCGTGACCTATAGTCAAAAAGTCCTGGTGAGACCGAACTTGCAAACCCTTAAATTAGTATTTTATCGAACTCGTTATAGTTTCTATACCTACAAATGTCAAATTCATTGTCATCAGTGAAATAATCCGCATTTAATATTATATACGGCAACTAATGAATTTGAAACGTCCATTTAGATATTGACATGCAGCGAGAAGTTCACGTCAGGCAGGCTCATAATGGATCTAGCCGGTTCCATACCCACAGCCGCGGACTACGAGTATAAGCTTTTAATCTCTGCATTGCGTCACACCGAGCGGAATGAGGGTTATCGGTTTCCCTGCTGATAAACACAAACGAATGAGCTCGGGTCCACAATCCAGTTCAATAATGGTACCCATCCAAAGGATAAAAATTGATTGTTGCGCGCAATCCAAAAGGCATTTTTTCCGGTCCTGTTGGCTGCCGTCTCGCAAACGCAATTGAATAATTGCTTTCCATTTTCATTATTTATTGTGGCGGTGACGGAATTTATTGGTTATTAGCTGACGATTAATTGCCGATCGGTGTTATACTGAACTGGGGCGCAATCACTTTAAGCAAAATCCGGACGCGTGTTAACAACGTTACGACAAAATGATCAGCGCGGAGCCGTAAATACTGATGAGAGCGCATGGCTTACCGGGGTTAACCTTGCCAGGTTTATGACAAATAAGTGTACCTACACAGATAGGATTACTGAAAAAACAGCGACTCACCTAACGCGGTCCTGACTAACGATGTATAAAATTTCCATTGTCATCAATCTCTGACGCCAAGCGGAGGATTCGCAAACTCTTCACTAATTGCAATGTGAACAAAAAACTAAAACGCAAAGTCATCGCGTTGCAATTTTTTTACGCCGCGTTCTTTAAAACAAGTCGAAATGGCTCTGTGTAGATTTAAAAAGTTAAATCGCAAAAGAATGGAATTGGAAAAAGTAAACAAGTCAGTTGGTTGCTTTTCAATTTTGCGGCTATCTTAGAAGTGCAACGCGTCATTTAACGAAGGGTATCCTGACTTATTCTTCCATTTTTTTGAAATAGTTTAGCTTACCATAATTAATCCTATTAAGAACTTACCAACATTACTCGTACGTACATAGTCTAGGAAATATGTAATTGGCAGCCGAATCACACATTAAATGCCTATGTACGTATAGTTTGTCCGCGGCTTAAGGATAAATAAGCCATACTTTAAGTATAGCGTATTTATGACTAGTATTTGCAGGCACAACAAAAAAAATAACCATAACCTAACCTTTATACTGACTTGCACAGCAAAAAATCTAAATTAACATCAATACATCTATTTGATGCGCATTCAGATTTTTTTTGCTGTGCAAGTCAGTATTTTTTGATACGCGAAATAATATTTCCCCATAAGTATAGTGCTTTCATGCATATTCATTGCCGGACTCTCTCTTTAAAGTAAGGTACAAACAATAGGATGTTTTCCAAACCACTATTATGAACAACTTGTTGACGATGTATGCAGGCATGTTTGGTAGGCACCTAAAACTAAACAACCTAACTACTTACTACTTAAAACGTACCTATACCTAAAAGCGTAGCCTATTTAAATAAATATTACGAACAAATACCTATCAAAAGCAATGAAAACGGGTCACTTTGTTTACAAATTTTAATAAGTTGAACTTGAGTGTAGTTCTGCAACGAGAGAGTAAAAGTTAGTCTATGCTCTGCCAATTTCAGTTTTCAAGCAATAAAACGCCGCTGCAATAGAACCACAAGCGTCTCGATAGATTACAATTGTTTATTTAGAATTTTGAGGTCAACGAAACTCAAGGCCATATCATAAGGTTACATTACACTTATCATCTCGATCTCGACAGCGATAATTAATGAGAAGTAGGGCTTTTTAGGGGGATCAAAAGTAGACAGGTACAAATGTAGGTAGGTACAATTTGATCACATGATTTTTGGATTAACCCTAAGTAATACGCTTGTTCGAGCAGCTGAGGTCAAAACATTTTTTCCCAAAAATACTGGAAACTTTGCACCTGATCCTCCAAACAAGGCCTCATCATGTAACGGCAAGTCACGTAAATTAGGTGGGAATCGGTGGGATGTGTACTAATCCCGAGATAAAACGCTTAAGCTGCGTCGTAACGTCTCGCGTGTAAGCAGCTTTATTTGTTGTAAACATTTGCGTCCTCCCTTACTTTAAATAATAGAGGCATTTCTTAACACCGCTCAACGCTTATCTCAAATATAACAATACAGGCAAACACGTATTACATTTCGGGTTGTGTGCTAGCATTTCTTAATCCACAATTTTCGGTATGTATCGTGTCTACTAACTTACTCGGTACATAGCTTGTTGCTATGACCGCTGCTGAGTTGTACAGTCAGCATCAAAAGTAGCTACGCAAACGAAGACGTCAAAAGTCCTTGTTAAAAGGGAATAAGAGCTTTTGACGTCTTCGATTGCGTAGTTACTTTTGATGCTGAATGTACACGGCTTTCACACACTCGTGAATTTCATCACTCTTCATTCTACCCATTTAAGGTATTCTAAACTTCACTTTTCTTACAACTAAACAGTAGAGTTGAATCAAAGAAATGCAGTGCAAGTTGGATCTTGCTTGCAGTTCATCTGATTTAACTGAAAGCCTACTTTTAAAAGTTAGTAGGTAATTAGTTACATCCAGTTAGGGGTAACTATAGGTGTTTTAACAAATTTGTGTCAGAGCAGGTCAACAGGTCCCACTTTATTGTTGTTTCACCCTCGTAAGGAATAATTTCCGTGGTAATAACTCTTCTTTGTCCCTCCCCAAAGTTTAAAATATCGCAATACGAGTAGGTACCTATTTTTTACTAAATCGGCTCAGATGCTTATAGTGTTAGCGGTACACTTCGAAATTAAGGAAAATGCTGCAAATGGTTTTAAAAGCATCAAAATTGGAACGATTGATCTTTAGGCCATATTAATCAATTTGACCCGTAGCCGGGTTAACAAAACAAAGAGGGGTCTACTGACGTCATCTTATTTTTGTATGGGAAAAAATAATAATTTTGAAACCTATCTTGTGTGATAGCAAATGAAAGGGCTTTCTGAGCCGATTCTTAAATAGTTCATATTTCAGCCTTGTAGTACGGTCGCCATCTTATATATCGGAGCGGCCAAGGTGGTCACAAAAATCTTTATTGTCAAGGCGACAAAGTGAATGTTCAGATATTTTCGAGTATCTTGGTCGCTCCGATATATTTGATGGCAATTGTACAGTGTCGTAGAGGCTTAAAAATGAAGTATAGGTGGATGAGTTAGCAGTCGAAGATACGAGTGTAGCGCTGTCAGAGTTTAGCGCTTTCAGACAAGATTACATAAATAGTGCTTTTCTCGACTACCGCGAGAGCTGAATTAACATTTCCGTAATGTAGACCTATGTAAAGTCGAATGTGTAGAACCATAATTATTTAGTAGAATATAAAAAACTATGGTGCGAGCTACATTTTGGCTCTACACGAATTTACATGATCGTTTCTGCATTTTGGCTACATTATTTTGATTCTACGTATGGCTCTACATTATGTATCCAAGAGTTATCGGATAATTAGACTTATATATAAAGTCAATGTACGGTTGAATATGCAGGGTTATAAACTTATATAGATGTCATATACAAAGGAAAAAAGTGACCTAGGCATATAGTAGTATAGGTAGGTATATAGTAATATGTCTACTTAAAAATAAACAAATCAAAAAAATATTTATTAAAAATAATTTATTTTTTTCTTCAGTTTTATGTAGGGTTAACGAAAAAAAACGTAATTCTAAATAGCTTGCCTATTTTACACACTCATAGATTGACATATGTAATTATAGTAATTAAGCTTTTCAATCAGCTTTTCAATTACGTTACAAAACACTGATGCCAATTTCAGGTGTTCAAGTAAACCCTATTTTACAGTTTTCCTACTAATTGCCACATTTTCGAGAAGTGGCGTAAAAACATCTTTAACCGTTCTTAAACATTCCTCACAAGAGTCACAAGCAACAAGAAAACTCAAATTACAATACCTCAAAATATCAATAAAGATATTGGCAATAAATAAAGCGATAAAATATTGCCGTTTAAGGTCGAACTCAATTTGTATCCCCCGTATCTTGAGTATTGGGAGATCACGGTAGATACCTACAACAGGTTTTTGCGCCATGATTTGTGGTGCCCCCGGGCGGCCGCGCTTGATCCGACACGCGCCTGCCCTTGTCTCAACAACTTGTGTTTTAAGCAAAACAATTTTCAACGTAAATAGGAAACACTTTGAAGCTCCGGTTACTATTTAATAAAGTTTATTTGCTTGGTCAGACCTATCTTTATTTTATGACAATCTATATTAAAATTTTCTTTTTTGTTTACTATAAATAATTATGTACTTATCTCTCAAGCTCTGAAAGTGAGTTATTACTTATTACTTATCCTATTGGTCTAAGAGCTGGCCACGTCAGATATGACACAATAATGAGAGCAACAAAACCCTTCTGGTTAGATTGCTATACTATCCTTATTGCTAGATCCCGGCATCTGGCAGCTTTTAATAGGTGGAGGTCAGAGTGACAGACTGGCAAATTTTTCAAATTGGAAAATAATAATACCTAAATAGGTAAAAACTGCCGAAGTTGTCTCAGGTATAAAGGACAGGGTCTATATTTTAACATTAGAACAAAAAACATTGCGTATTATTTCGGAAACAGAAACAGTAGGCGACAAACTATGAATTACATTATACGTCGTTTTGGACTACTATCCCCCATCAGAAAGTTTTGGCCATGATATTATCTAAATATTTGTATAATTTCTCATAATACTGCATCAAAACCAGAACTCAAGGATGTATTCTTAATGTGGTTCGCATTCTTCGACCTCCACCACTTTACAGCTGCCAGATGTCCGGATCTAGAAATAAGCATAGTGAAGCAAACTAACGAGTGGGGTTTCATCGCTCTCATCATTGTGTCATATCTGACGTGGCTAGCTCTCCGTCTATATGAAGCGGTTCAGTAGTGATTCATTTCTGCCCAAGAGAGGTTTGCTTTTAAATTATTATTTTTTTATAATTTTGATCTTTATTGTGTAGGCTGGGTTTTATATGAATTTGTCAGATGACGCAACAATATTTTCTATCTCTAATCCCCGGTACGCTTACATATCAATATCAATGCGCATAGGCTATTGCAACTTACAAAAGAATGACAGTATTTGTAGTAAAGACTAATGGCCGGTTGCACCAAACGGTCTGTTAACGTCAACATCATCGTTAAAAAAATCTTGTATGAAAAGTTTGACAGTTTTCTATGGGATGACAGCTCCGTCGCCATATTTAACGTTGAAGAGTCCGTTAATTGTGCGCGGTGCCCCCCACCCACCACCACCACCCACCCTAATACTATTAAGTGTTAGGCTAGAGAATAGGTAGGTAGAGTAGGTTTAGGCTTTCCTTTTAGTACGGTCACGTCTGAAAATATGGATACGTTTAATGGAACAAAAATATGTAGCCACGCACGACTCTATTACCAAGGCGTAAGGTCTTGGATACATGTTTTTGTCACACTAAATGTATCCATATTTTAACTTCTCTTACAATATTTGTACTTCATTATTTGTTAGCACCTTACATAAATGACTGGCCTTTGTAAAGGCCCATTTAATGTGACAAAAATATGTAGGCTCGACATTACCAAGGCGTAAAGTCTTGGATACATGTTTTTGTCACGCTAAATGTATCCATACTAGCCTTTTCCCGCGGCTTCGCCCGCGTACTATAAGTACTCAAAAAGGAAACGATACCCATGTTGATTTTCAGATTTTGTGACCACATTTGCCCCTTTTAGTGGTTGAATTTTCAAAAAACATGAAACATGTGTTTACTCATTTATCGTTAGGAATACTCCTGTGAAGTTTCGAATAAAATAATCTAACAAATCTTGATTCGCCATACAAACTTTGGACCCCCATTTTACCCCCTTAGGGGATTAATTTTAAAAAATCCTTTCTTAGTGCACCTTATAAGGAACCTACGTGCCAAATTTGGAATCTCTAGTACCAGCGGTTTGGGCTGTGCGTTGATATGTCAGTCAGTCAGTCAGTCAGTCAGTCAGTCACTCAATCAGTCAGTCAGTCAGTCAGTCAGTCAGTTTCTTCTTTTATATATTTAGATTTTCACACGTGACCGTACATTTAATGTAACAAAAACATGTATCCAAGAATATACGCCTTGGTAATGTCGAGCCTACATATTTTTGTCACATTAAATGTATCCATATTTTCAGACGTAACTCTGTACCTATATATTTAAGATATTACTTTTTTACAATGAGCTCTTAGTGCCCCTAAGTAATTGCTGTCTAGCAAAGTAATAAATTTTAAACTTTCGAAGGCACTTTAAACTTATACCTATTACTTACTCGCTGACAATTTTAATTAATTGCGACAACCTTTACTCTTTTTCATCACACTTACTCATAAAACGCGCTATTTCACGCAAGTTAAACGGGAGGTAAATCCCATTTTACTCCCATGGGAATTATAACTTTTCGGTTTTTTATAGTTATAACTTATACGAACCACGAAGTAGTACTAGTAAAACACTTTATTGGACAAAACAAGTACATAATCAACAAAAATATAGTAAAGTAAGTGTGTATGAGACAGTTTTTTAAGTGTGTACAAAGGCGGTGTCCCTTATAAAAAGATCTCTCCCAGCAAAGGATTCTAGAAGATTATAAGTAAAATATCTCTTCAATCTATAAATAAATTTATTTTTGAAAAAATTATGTTAATCATTTATTTATTTGTTTATGACTAAAAAATAATAATTTGAACCATTTAAAAGATGTCTGAAATATATTGTACATTTTCAACAATTATTTTAATTCTAAGACATAATATAGTAAACATCATGGTACACTATGATTTTAGTACATATCTCAAAAAAATATAACACCTGTCTATCCATACTAATATTATAAATGCGAAAGGGTGTCTGTCTGTTATCTCTTCGCAAACTTCTTAAACCGCTGAACTGATTTAGATGAAATTATGTATGAAGATAGTTTAAGTCCCGAGGAAGGACTAAGTATAGTTTTTATCCCAGAAATCGGCTCTTAAGGGGGTGAAAAGGGGGTGGAATTTTGAATGGAATTGTTGCTCACTGATGACTTGAAATAGCATATGCACTAAATTAATATTTGCTGATACATTTTACTAAAGCGTTTTATTAGTTCCATATGGCGAATGTTATTTCCACGCAGACGAAGTCGCGGGCAAAAGCTAGTACAAAGTCTCAATAAACTTGTTGTGAATTTTGATATTTTTAATCGTTAAGCGCAAGGGTCAAAAGTACGAGTATATGGTTAAAAATAATACAAAAACATCCACCCTTTCCAAAAACAATATAATGAGCTAACAAATTATTTTTACAGCTAGGCCGCGATTCGAAAAATAAACGCACACACTGGACAGACACAGCTCCAACCCAACTCAACTCAACGCTATAACGATATTGACATTTGCTATTCGAACAGATTTTCATTCAACATTGGTCTCACATTCGTTACACATTGGTCTCACATTGGTACAACATTGGTACAACGTGTGACCAATGTGAGACCAATGTGTAACCAATGTAAGACCAATGTGAGACCAATGTTGAATGAAAATCTGTTCGAATAGCAAATGTCAATGTCGGTATAGCGTTGAGTTGAGTTGGGTTGAGTTGGGTTGGAGCTGTGTCTGTCCAGTGTGTGTGTTTATTTTTCGAATTGCGCCCCTGATAGTACTCGGCTCCTTGAGTATATTTAAGTATGAAATATTATAGGTTTCATGTCGTTTTTTTTTTGTGAAAACCGGAAAACAAATTTGCTACGTAAAAACACCCTGTTCATAAGATAAACAATAATCAGTAATAAGATCTCCTTGATTATATCTAACTCGATCACTTGACTGGCCACTTGCCTAAATAAATGACAATGTGATCCTATTTGATATTGTCTCAGACTAGATAGACATGCGATAGAACCCGCGTGTTGATCTTTGACGCGGTAAGTCACGCACTGACACTACTTGCTACTCGCTCTTGAAATAAATGCCATTTGTTAAAAAAAGACAACCATATTTTGGCAGTTTGTAGATATTGTAAATTTACTTTCCACTCCAATAAACTTACTTCACTTTCCACTCCAACCATAGTCTAAGAAGAAATATTAATGAAATCTATGACAAATATTACTTGATAATGTTAAATACCTTGTGAGTGAATTGCACAGGCTGATGATGTTTGAATATAATTTTTATCTATTTATTTTGTACTGAAAGTTAAAACAAAAAAAAATCACAAAAAAATTCTTCATTTCTATTTAAAGTTAATTGTTTCGGTGTAAGTTAACTTCTCTTTAAATATTTGTACTTAATTATTTGTTAGCACCTTACATAAATGACTGGCCTTTGTAAAGGCCCAGGTTACCAATGAAGTTATGACTTGTACAACTTTTGTAATAAATGCTTAATAACATTTAATGATCAGGAGTGCGATTTTTGAATCTCACCAAGTGACTAATTCTCACCGATGTGAGTGATTTCCGATAGTAAATCACTCACATCGGTGAGAATTAGTCACTTGGTGAGATTCAAAAATCGCACTCCTGATGAGACATTTTCAACTTGTAGTCGTCTAAACTAGAAATCAGGAGTTTCACACTTTCTTTTTGTGATATTCGTTGTTCAAAGTGAACTTTGTCGTCTGTTTTAATAAAGGTAGGCGGTAGGCGTATGAAACTAAGTAAGGCTAATTTTCAGTTACGATAAAAATAATTCAAGCACTAATAATAGGTGTATATTATAGTGGTCTGTATAGCATTGTATTGTATTGTAGTACGGGCAGGTTTCCGCAACTCGACGTCTAGCGCCTATTTTGCGTGAAGGAAGGACGGCTAGTCCAGCCAGCCCAACTTCTCAAGGAATCCTATCAAACCTTTGATGTTGAGTAGGACCTCGGGGAGATCACCCGGGGATCCGAGGTGTTTTGCCCTGTACGGGGCCACTCCGTTGCACTCCAGCACCACGTGAGAGGCTGTTTCATCTGTCTCCATCGGCACAGGGGACTGTATGTAACACCTAAGTTAAAGAGATGTTTGTTAAATGGTCCATGACCTGTTATCACACCAGTTACCATCCTTAAGCGGATTTTGCCGAGACGGAGAAATGTTTTGGTGAGTCTATCGTCACCGCTAGGCACGGCTTGTTTAGCCTATCTGCATCCCTCTTGACTTTGCAAAAGTGCTATGCGCAGTCTCCCGATTCGTTCCAGCAGCGTCGAGCGTACCTTGCCTGAAGGGTCTGTATAGTATAAATTGTATTGTCTAAATATCAATAAACGATTCTAGTTCTATAATAAATCAACCATTGCATGCTTCACCAGAATATCACAGCGGAACAATAAACTGCCCCAACTTAAACAAAACCGAAATATTAAACAGGAAACAGAAGTAGTGTTGTACACAGCACCATTATTCCTCGCAGATACTCGTATTTTATCCGAAGAGACGCAATTCCTCCTTCTAAGCAACGTTCATTCGGCACCTATCGCCATATTAAGATAAGAAAAGGGATGTCGTAAACTTGGAAGTGGAAACACGCTTTTTTATTTCTTGGATACGGCGTTAGACACAGATTTTTTTACAATTTAACTGGAGTAACCCCTTAAAATATATTTTAAGATGTCATAGACAACAACAAACCCAAATCTAAACTGTATCTACACAACACATATTTATTTATTTATCTTATTTTACTTAGTATTTATATTAATTTTAGTATAAAGATAACCTCTTTCAGAAAAATCATAATTAAAAAAAAAACATATTTTGTTTATTTTTAGCTACAACAAATACATTAAAACCTAATTTTTTTAAAGCTTTAATGTTTTTTTTTCATAAGATTTTATGCCCGATGGCATTAGGCAAAGTATGTACTACGAAGCTTAAATTAATGCGAAATCGACAACTATTTACTCGTATTGTTATTAAAAATAATGTATGTACTTATTAGGTGGGCATTGCTTGGTTGCTCATTTTAAAATAAAGTAACTTTTGCAAGCTCAAATATTAAGAAACATGGTGAACATAAATTTCCACAAAGCGCAATTTTGGCACGTTATGCAAAACCTTAACCTGCCGTTCGAATAATTTGTGATAGGAAAATGGAATTGTATGCAGAATAATAAAATCCTTCGACCCTTCGAATCGGCCTCATAATAAATTTTACCGTTGTGGTTTCCACGGATACCTGCGTTGTTTTGATCTCAATGAGTTATAGCCAATGTCTGGACGTGTAAATTAAATATATGTATTTCATAAAAATATTGCTTTTTTACTTAGCGCGTCACAAAACCCTCAAATGAAATGTAAAACAAAATACATTAAGCTTGGCTTGTTAGCCAGACATAATCAACGGGTATTTAAGTAGTCTTCTGAAAGCAGGGGGCTTTTTTTCATACGATTTTTTGTATCGTCAGCAGGCTTATACAAAACCATTTATATCTGTTTTTAGTTAAATGGATCACGGTCAATTTTTAAAACCCCTGTGTAATAACAGTACAACAAGCGCAAACAAAACAATTTAAACCTAAAAATGGTTCGTTTGCATAAAACATATATTAAGTATTCATTCAAATTCACTTGCTCACAGTAAATATTTAATTAGGTACCAATATTGCGAACAAATATAACTAATCAGGTCAATAAAATTCAATAAATTATTTATTACATTAGTTACACTACGAAACAATATAATTATATAAGCAAAGAATAAAAAATATAGAGCGGTTTAGACTTGATATTGTTACATTCACTATAGTTTAAGTTTAGTTTTTTTTTAAGGTTATTCAATTATTACCTTTGCCCTATGTTCCCTCACTAAATAAACATTATTATACTTCAAAATATAACGGTTACACTTACGTCTCTTTAGTCATTTTTCGGAGAGCTTAGGTCTCCATCTTTAAGCACTAACAGCGCTACCCGAACCAGTTGCCGACTGCTGGCCGGCGGCGTTGGATAAATAAGATAAAGTTGGATAAGAAGAAAGGTTAACTGGAAGAGATCCCTTAAAGGGATAAGTTCGCCTTTGTACTTTGTTTATTTTTCTTTTATCATGTTTGTTTTGTTACTTTTTATGTACAATAAAGTGTTACATACATACATTTACATACATACATAAGAATATAATGTATGAGAGATAACTTTTGACTTTTATCGGGCAATATTGACTAGCAAGCTGCTTGCTTGCTGATTCTCGTGATACTGCTTCTGTGCCAATTTCATTTTATCTCAAATACTTTGGTATTTAAACAAAAAAGCTCGACGTCTTATAGACGGAGAGCTGGCCACGTCAGATATGACACAATAATGAGAGCAACGAAACCTCTCTAGTTAGTTTGCTATACTATGCTCATTTGTAGATCCGGGCATCTGGCAGCTGTAAAGTGGTGGATGTCAAAGAATGCAAATAACTCGAAGAAAACAAATCCTAGAGTTCTGAGTTTGATACAATATTATGGTAAATTATGTAATTAATTAGATTGTCATATCCAGAAGTTTCTGTTGGGGGCAAGTAGTGCCAAATGACGTATAATGCAATTTTTAGTTAGTCGAATACTGTTTTTGTTTTCGCAATAATAGACAATGGTTTTTAATCGTATCTTAAAATATAGGCCCTGTCCTCTATAAATTACACAACTTTGGCAGTCTTTACCTATTTTGTTATTACTTTTTTCCAACTTAAAAACTTTGTTGGTCTGTCACTCTGACCTCCACCCATTAAAAGCTGCCAGATGCCCGGAACTAGCAACAAGGATGGTAAAGCAATCTAACAAGACAGATTTCATTGCTCTCATTATTGTGTCATATCTGACGTGGCCAGCTCTTAGACCATTACTTGTATGTTACAATTAAACGTTCTATATGCTAACTACTACACTCAACCGCTATTGTACTAAAACTCTTAAGGTACGAGTACGTTCGGGAGTAGCATACGGTCTCTACGATTCCCAGCATACTGACCACAGGATACTATTACTAGCTGACCGTAGAAGCGCTTATCAATATTGCCGGCACGTTCGGAAACTTTCTGCCACAATTACCTGCGAGCTCAAGTGTCGGAGAATATATTGGTTTTGTAAGTCTTGCACCCAACTATCGAATCATAGGTTGCCTAACAAATTATCTTTGTCTTAAATAGGTAAGACAATGCCGTGTCTCGTTAACGAATACATACATATTTAAAATCTAGACCTGAGTGTAGGTATAAAGCTTTCATTTAAATAATTGGTGTGGTGTATCTGTATACTTACGTTCTTAATTCTTATTTCAAATGAAGACTTTCCGAATCGGCCAAATTAAGGATAAAGAATACAAACTCTCAGACACAGAAAACTAAATAGCTCTTTATGAATTAATACGTAAAATTTTTATAAACTTGCACTATAGTTATTTCACAATTTCGTAGGTGTGCACATCTAAAGTAACAATGCGTATCGCTGATGAAACTGATGAACCCCTATCCCCTATACGAGTAGTAGTATAAGTTTAGGTTAAGTACCTACAAGATCCCGAATTCCCTTTTTAAATATAGTTATATTTACTGCTATAGAACTTGTACAATTTTCGTTATTTTAAATTGAAGCTAAAACGTCATAACATGCTTGAAAATTTCGTTTAACTATCAAAATATCCTAATCAATCATTCAGAGTGAATGCTGTGATTAGTGATCCGTTTTTTTTTATATTTATTAATTTCGTTAGGTAATCAAATGTGTGGCTGGGCAGCATTTGGGAAACTACGTCGAGTCTTTTCATCGCCCATACCACAGAGCCTAAAAACAAAAGTTTTTAACCAGTGCGTCTTGCCTGTCCTAACATACGGAGCTGAAACGTGGCCACTCACTGTGCAACGTGTGCGCCAGCTCAAGGTTGCTCAGCGAGCTATGGAAAGAGCTATGCTCGGAGTTTCTCTTATGGATCGAATCCGGAACGAGGTTATTCGTCAGAGAACCAAGGTTACCGACATAGCTCAGCGAATAAGCAAGCTGAAGTGGCAGTGGGCAGGCCACATATGCCGAAGAACCGATGGCCGTTGGGGAAAGCTGGTTCTTGAGTGGAGACCGTATGACAGCAAACGCAGTGCTTGGCGCCCTGCAGCAAGGTGGAGCGACGATATCCGTAAGGTGGCGGGTACAGATTGGAAGAGGAGAGCTGAAGATCGAGCTCAGTGGCGTGCCATGGGAGAGGCCTATGTCCAGCAGTGGACCGATACGGGCTGATGATGATGATGATGATGATGAATCAAATGTTTATGTTATTATAAAATTGTTGTATGTTACGCGCATGTTGCATTGGCGTCCATAGGCTACGGTAGATGCTTACGATCAGGCGGGCCGTATGCTTCGCCACCGTCGTGATATAAAAAAAATGTTGTCATAAAATTCAGAATACAAATTGTATGAAATAATAATACGTCCCTATTCATCCATGAAATATATCTTCATGATCTTTCATGCAAAATATACCTACATAATGATGTACAGTCGACTACAAAGAGATGTACCCACTTTTGGACCTTACTACAACGCAATAAGGTGAAAAAGTGGATACATCTCTTTGTAGTCGACTGTACATGTAGGTATGTACTTGTACCTTAGAAAAAAAACCGGCCAAGTGCGAGTCGGACTCGCGCACCGAGGGTTCCGTACAAACCTGTAGGTATATAGGGGTAGTAACTTTAAAATTATTAAAAATATTTTTATTATATGATGTAGGGGAGAGGGGGGCAGCTATCACTGGAGGCAGCTTAGAACAAATGCGTTCAAAGACGTATTTTTAGAACGATTCTAGTCCAAATCCATTTTTTGGGCTCGCAACACTGACCCACACACCTGTCACTTGACAGATTTGACGTTTGACAGAATATGAACGAACCAGTAGCATATTTTGATTTCGATGTCATCCGTTAGCGGTTTTTCTCCCCGTGTCTAAGGATTTTCAGACTGTATTTGAAGGAAGCTGTAAGTGAAACTTAATTTATTCGATAGTACAATCTATTAGCTTTAGTTACGAAGAATATACAATCAGAATTTGCTATTGTTTTGGAAGATATCGATGTTTTTTTTTTTTTAATAGGTGTTGGGGTAGTTTTGGAAAAAAAATAGGAGGCAGTTTTGATTAGCAGTCTGGTCAAAACTACCCCGGCCATAAGAAATATTCATATCTGCCCCGATATAAACCGACATGTAGGTATGTAAAGTAAAATAATTATCTTAGTTATTTTAGTAAATGCTCATAATGCATTTACCTGAATTAATTAGTTTTGTACTTATTACGTTTAGTCTTGTTTGGTATAATATTTATTAGAATTTTTTATCTACAATATTACTATCTATAAATTTAATTTGTGTAGGTACTAGAGTCTGACTAGCCAAATATTGTTGACAGATATTTCCTTGTTGTATCGCCAATTGTCTATGATTTTTAAAAAAGCTAAAAGTCTGCTGTCAATTTATGTCATTATTTCAAATTGTTCACGGTTTATAAAGGGTTTATTTTAAATAATATTAATAATAACTGTACCGAGTAGTGCGCAAACTATTATTTAGGCTCGTAAATAATTACGACGATGTGCGAAGTTGACGTGAAGCGTGTTGTATAACGAAAAACTGCAATGTTTACAAGTCGTCAACAATTTTGTAGTTTGGAGCTCTATTAATATTTTGATACTTTAAGTACTAGTTCTAACATTTGCCTATAACTTTGATTAAGTACGTGAATTTATTAATACCTGAATCTCATAAACAGGACAAGGGTGTAAAGAAACAAACTAGATGTTCTGGAAAATGTCAATACAATCAATACATTGGAACGTAAGAAGTTACTTACTGAAAACAAATATTTAGGAGAAATCTGTGGACTGACTGGTCAGTAGTAATTTTATGTAAAAATATTTTCGCGGAAACATGTCAATACAGTACGTAAACCAACTAAAACCATCCCTTAAAACAAGTGAATAGGGAACTCAAGTACATAGTTATTAGATTGTTTTACTTGCTGCTGAGCAAGTTTTGGGGAATTTAATTTCTGAATATATTTCTCTTGTTGCAGTCGGTTAAAGATCTTTCTAACACCCTGTGAAGCTTGTTTACTTCGTTGACTTCTGTATGTTTACCTAAACCTACCTACCTTACGTGTGCACAGAAGTCAAAAGTATTTTCTAGTATCAAAACTATTATTCCTGCTTCACAAGGTGTGACCAGCCCATGATTTTTTGAATTTCCCGCCAAATATTTGGGTAATATTTCAATAGTCAAGACTCTATAAATAATTAAGTCGTTTCAATTTATTTATTTATTTGTTTGCAGGTAAAAATGGTAAAGAATTACAAAAAAAAGAGAATCCGAATTAAACGAAGTCAATGTTTGTTGTATTTTAGAAATTATATTTGATTTTAGTCTTTATGTTTTGTTATGCACACATCGTTCATCTAGGAGGTATAAGAGTTGGATGTGCCATAATAATATAGTGCTATTTACATTACATATTAATAATTTTATATTACATAGCCATATTTTTGTAAAGTCGTATGATTCCAGAAGATTTTCAATGGGTAGTCGATTCTATTGTTTGTTTTTCTTTCTTTTTATACGATAAAATAATAATTCTAATTAGAACATTTTATGTATTTTTATTTAACAACAGCCAAAACATAATAAATACTGAATTATTATCCCCTGTTACATTGTCGGGGTAGTTTTGAACAATAGTGTGTACAAAACTGCCTCAAGGGGGCAGCTTTAGTAGGATTTCAATACTTTTCAAAGGTCCTGAGTCACCTTTGAACACTACAAAAAACATTTCTGTACAAAACTACCCCCTCTTAGTTATAACTGCAAATTATACGAGTAAAATGTTAATACGCCCATTTCTAGTGACTAACTGTACTAAGTACAGGTAAAAAAAACACGTATATCTCGATATTGTTGCCTTACCACCCATATTTCAAATCTGCCCCAAGTAAGTTCAAAGCTACCCACGCTTGGGGCAGTATTGAACATTATTCCTTGAGTTGCAAAATTCTGAATTGTACCTTTGTCTTTAGCTTTGGACTTGTGCAAATGCATTAATTACATAGGTTAATAACATACGTAGTTGTGTAGAGGCATAAAACTGGTTTTTATGGGTAATATTTTGAAATACGTCAATGAGTGTAAAACATGTACCAGGCTGCCCCCCTCTCCCCTAACTAAAAATTTACGGTTTTCGCAATTTTTCCTTTATCTGTGCTATAAGACGTTGCTTCGTACCAAATTTCAAGATTCTGAGTTCACGGGAAGTACCCTGTAGGTTTTGATTCCCTTGCGAGTTTCGAAAATTTGCGGAAATTTACGGCATATACGGCTGTATCTTTTGATTGCAATGGCTTCGAAGTTTGATTTTTTCACAGCTCCAAGACACAGTAGAGCTGAGTATTTGATATAAATTTCAGCTTGATACCTCCACGCGTTCCTGAGAAAAAGGGTCTTGACAGACGGACGAACGGACGGACGGACGGATGGACAGCAAAGTGATCCTATAATAATAATAATAATAAAAGCTCTTCATTCCAAACTAATACAATTTGTTTTACACTTTTATCTAATTTCGGACTTAAGTTAAGCTATACCTATATAAATCTTATTTTTTGTTAGTGAATTAAACATTTTAAATTTGATAGTTGTAAGTATTAAGTTAAAACTACATTACATTAAACTACATTAAACTTGTTTGGACGCCCATTTTTGGGCAAAGGCCTCCTCCATTTCACGCCATTTGTGTCGGTCTCTAGCCGTTCTTTGCCATGTTATTCCCGCTATTCTTACTATATCGTTCTTCCAGCGCGTTGTTTGTTGACCCCTACTTCTTGTACTTCTTCTTTCACTGTCTATTGGATGCCACTGTATGATGCGCTCGCTCCAACGCCCGTCATTTGCCCTGGCAATGTGTCCTGCCCATCTACATTTGATTTTACACACAGTATGAATTATATCGGTAATTTTTGTTATTTTGCGTATTTCCGTGCTTCTTATACGATCTATTAGTCTTATACCTAACACTGACCTTTCAGCTGATCTCTGGAATGTTCTTAGCTTGTGGATAATACTAGCCGTAAGTGGCCAGCATTGACATCCGTACGTTACTACTGGCAGTATTGTGTTGTCCATTAGTTTTTTCTTTAGGTATACCGGCATTCTACTTTTGAATAAGTATGTCTTTTTTTGACCAATATCTCGCCCAGCCCATGGATATTCTTCTTTCTATTTCTTTTTCTGTAGAGTTCTTAAATGCAATAAGCCTGCCAAGGTAAATATACTCTTCTACATGTAAGTGATCCTATAAGAGTTCCGTTTTTTCCTTTCGAGGTACGGAACCGTAAAAAAGATCCATATGTTAGCATAAAAATAAATATTTCTAAGATAATTTTTTTTTACTTTTAAGACTAAAAATAAATCATTACTTATATTATTTTTTCAAGTACTTTCCAATTCATATATAGACCTTAATTTGAAGCCGCCCAAAAGATTTTCACGATTTTTATTTACAATTACAATGTTTTTGTTTACTCTGCACGAAGGTAATTATTAATAACTTAAATCAATTTTATTCAGGTATACATATATTTTATTTACCAGTAGTGAGATCTGTTTTACATTCAGCAAGCTGTTCCCAATCTCGTTTAAACAGGTCAAAGGATCTGCATAAAATTTCATGTAAATATGAGGAAATTCCGGGATTATACCAAAATGCTTTATTTAGACAAATCGTTTTCGTTATTTAAATATACTTTGATTAAGATGAATATAAGTTAGGATCATGAAATGAATAAATATGTATTAAATCGCTATCATATATTTACCTATCACTTTACACCCTACTCATAACGAATACTTTATTTTTAATCAGTAGGGAAAAATTACCATTTAGGGAAATCAAAACTAAAAGAACTCACATGAGATCAATTATGTCAATATTACATTAATAAAAATAAAATAATAATAATAAAAATGGTCATTCAGCAAGTTAACACTCAATTTACAATAAATATAAAATGCATTAAAATTTTAAAGCTCTTGAATAAGAAGTTCAGTTACAGAAAAATAATAGGTTTTTTGGATTAGTAAGGATATATTAAACTTTTAGTATTATTATTTTTATATGAACGTACAATGAAAAGTGAGCGATTGCTAAGTGAAAATTTAATTGAGTTGGAATAGACTAAAGCCTAATGAGTAATGATATTAAATTCCTACAGAATATTATAATGCCAAACATTTAATATTCTTATTGTATTTACAAACAAAAGACGACATAAGAAAATTATATTAAGCATAATTGAAATAACGGTAGACAAAAGGCTGTCTTATTGCCGAAAACGAGCCAAGTGCGGGTTAGGTTAGCGAAATGAGGGTTCCACACATTATCTTATTTGCATTAGGTCAACAACTTCTAACTTTCTAACACAATTAGTCTATATTGGTCCTAGTTAAAAACGCAAATATAAAGAGAAAGAACTTTTTAACTAAGTCAGGATGAATAAGAGATAAATTCTAAAATACCAGATACCTTTAGAATAGGTAGGTATATCCTTAAATCCTTAGGACAACTCGATATTATCGGTCAATACACTATTACTACACTATACCTATAGATGCTTTTACCAGATTTCCAGGAATCGATTCATAATAAACGTCAAGTTATGTCGGACTCTGATATATACGAGGTAAAAGGAAATATTGTTTCGTCGAGCGTTAGTTAGTTAGCAGAAAAGACTGGTTGTGTGGGCCAAATAATAACCCGCAGGCAGCCACACCAGTGATTTATTGTTTTGGCTTTGCGGGGCCT
The DNA here is from genome assembly GCA_947086415.1 of Pammene aurita. NCBI lineage: Eukaryota > Metazoa > Arthropoda > Insecta > Lepidoptera > Tortricidae > Pammene > Pammene aurita. The sequence goes on from OX352291.1 coordinate 36,945,128, forward strand.
CACTCGGAAGCTTGATAAAAAATGATCGCACTTATTAACACCGCCACCGGGTGAAGTGGACTTTATTAAGTTCCACCAATTCTCACAATACCGCGTTGTTCGATTTTAGGTACATGAAAATATGTTCACTAGGAAACCAATGTCATTTTAAGTAAATATCAAGGATCATTAACCCTCAAAGTTCGTATTGAAAGGCGCTTGTCGGCAAAAATAGATTATTTCTCCATTCGTTCCTACAACTCTAGGGAGCAAAATAAACATTAGGTACAAATAAAACAAGCATTTAGCTAATCACGTTTCCTTACAAAATGTATTTAGGCAGACTATGAATTTTGTAAAAACAGTGTCACGTCTGTTTCTTAAAGCTACTCTTTGATTCAGTGACAGCTGTCAACCGCCAAACATTGCGCACAAAATTTGTTCTAGATATCTAGTAGAATACATAATAAATCAATGATGGTAACACCCTAACTATAACTATAAAAAGTTTCCCCAAGTACACGCTAGATGGCGCTGGCATCGAAATACATCGCGCAAGTGTTAGTCTTTGGCATGGCATGCATTAAATTAAGCGTTAGTATGCAAGTTGATCATTTGTTTAATGAAGAATGGTTAAGGTCTTACCCTAATATTTTGTTTTTGGAGACTATTGTGAAGGCTATTGTGAACACGGTTACATTAAGGACGAGAATCAGCTGCCCTGGGACTTTAAGTCGTGTTAAACTCGGATTCTGTTTTCTACTTAACCGTAGTCCTTCGTTTCGTTTGTACTTGAGGGTGTACGCTCCTGCATGCTTCGCTTTGTCTGCTCGCTTGCCACCATCTTGCCACGAACAGTGTTGCCTCTTTTTGTGCGCTGTTACATTGCTGTACACCTAGTCCCACCAAGTTTAAAATAAACTAAGTTGTTGTCAACCTTATAATGATAACCTTATGCTGATTTGGGACGCCCCATCGATCCCGCCACTTACACTATTCCCATTCTTATATCACTTTTTTGTAATTTTCAAGTGAGTTTAGTACATTGTTGCAGTAATAACTGTTAATCAAGGGACAAGTTGACTTTGAGGGCCGACCCGTTAGCTATCCGGAGTCTATCTAGTCGTATAGCGGTTTCAGCCGCAGCATTACATAGTGCTTTTCATTACTACTTTGAGTAAGTAAATTAATATTTATATAGTGTACTGCCATATGAACAGTCGAATATATACAGCTAAATAAAAAACCCAATGACTTATCTATGTCACATGTCAACAAGCTTAGTTAACCGTTCAATTAACAGTTTGATCTACTTCGGATCCAGGTACTTGTTAGTACCTGGATGTCGCTTACGGCTGCTGTCAAGCCGAAGTAGATCAAAATAAATGCAATAAGATGATTGAAGACATTGAACATTTCGTCAACTTAGTAACTTGACCCATAGCTTAATTGGTAAAGCGATCGAGCCCCGGCAAGGCGTATCGATGCAGGTTCAAGTCCTGCTGGGTTGATTATTTTTTCAATGTTTTCAATGTTTGTATTTGAGATACCTTTTTACTCATATATGATTAACCGCAAAACACAATGTCTTATTAAATTCGTGTATATATAGTTACAAAATATCCTGGCTGTACGAGTATACCGGAATTGTCCTGGCGTTTGAAGGCAGCAGAAATATTTAGCGTTGTCACAACCACTTAATAATTTTTAAGAAAAAAAAACCGACTTCAATGGGGGTAGCCGGTGAAGGATTATTGTAGATAGATGGTGCACTTAGATTCCATACAATGAAATAACTTGCTTAAAAAACGCAGCGGAGAGGACCAATCGCCAAACGTGAACTATGCGTCGTTGAAGAGTTCCGTTCTGATTATCATCAACAGTTCCACTTCATCAAATGTCACTCTTTTGAATGAAAATGCTTGATTTGTTGATAAAAATACAAAAGTCACTTTATGTATGCCTTTAAGATTTGAGGAATTCCCTCGATTCCTCGTGGAACTCATCATCAGAACTTGAGCTTGACGAAAATTGGTCCTGACAATCTAACTTGCTTAACAAACATAGCGAAGAGGAAGAATCGCCAAACATGAACTATGCGTCGTTGAAGAGTTCCGTTCTGTTCATCATCAGCAGTTCCACTTCATCAAATGTCACTCTTTTGAATGAAAATGCTTGATTTGTTGATAAAAATACAAAAGTCACTATGTGTAAGCCCTTAAGATTTGAGGAGTTCCCTCGATTCTTCATGGATCCCATCATCAGAACTTGAGCTGGACGAACATTTGTTCTGACAATTAAACTTGCTAAACAAACACAGCGAAGAGGACGAATCGCCAAACGTGAACTATGCGTCGTTGAAGAGTTCCGTTCTGATCATCATCAGCAGTTCTACTTCATCCAATGTCACTGTTTTGAATGAAAATGATGGTTTTGTTGATAAAAATATAAAAATCACTATATGTATGCCTTTAAGATTTGAGGAGTTCCCTCGATTCCTCATGGATCCCATCATCAGAACTGCGTTTTGACAAAAACGGGACCAATCTGTATATATATAGTTACAATCAAAAAAAGAATTTTCAAAATCGGTTCAGACATGACGGAGTTATGGAGTAACAAACATAAAAAATAAAAAAAAAAAAAAAAAACATACACGCCGAATTGAGAACCTCCTCTTTTCAAATCTTGAAGTCGGTTAAAAATACCTCAAGTCTTTGCATGAATACACCCCTAAAAGTTTTCAAATATTACCAACATTATTTCCCGAGATGACAGAGGTTGGGCACATATTAGCAAAGTTTGGGATAGTCGTTTCATGTCACAGGATTTATTTAATTTAAAATCGATCTAATAATACCGAATACAAACTCTAAATATGTATAATGTTGAAAAATTAACCATATTCAGTTTGAGTTACAAGGCAATTCACTCGTTTTTCATTACACATTTGTTTAATTAGAGATTGTGTTACAAACTTTATTAATGTTATTTATAAACACATTTAACGCGATTAATGCAAAGGAAGTTCCAAATTTGTAACTGAATTTTGCCTGCTTCATAAAGCGGCCATATGGTTAGAGCTAAATTTCATCATGAGTCGTTGGTAGGTACATGTCTGTATTCCCTCCGTTGACTCGCGTGTAGTAATTTTACGAAAGACCGCCAAAAAGTCTCGTTTCATAAACGAGCAAATTAATTTACATTTCCACGTTTACATAAATTAGAGAGACCGTATTGCCATACATTTGTGCCTGGCAGCGAGCAGCGGCACCCTCAGCCCTGTGACGTTGGAAATGCTAATGTGTAAATATGAGAGCGACAAAAACTGCTCGCCTGTTCACCTAGGTGCTAATAATTTCAACTTATACGGCTTTGCGTGCCAAATTATGTGTCTGCCCGGTCACCTCTTGTATCAAAGCAAGCCTGCAGTAGCGGAATGTATTGTTTTAATTTAATTGCCTAAGTAGGTACACGCTAGACGATTTTGCTTGTAAACTTATATGAGTTTTTATATTGCCATATTTTTAGGTGTTAATTAGCTATTTTTAGGGTTCCGTACCTGAAAAGGAAAAAACGGAACCCTTATATGATCACTTTTTTAACCGTCTGTCTGTCAAGAACATTTTTCTATGGAAGGTGTGTGGCTATCAAGTTGAAATGTACATCAAATATGTATATCTGCGGTCCCTTGAAACTGTAAAACAATCAAGCTTCTAAGTCAATGCAATCCAAAAGTACCGCCATCTGAGTCTTATTTTGTATCACTTCGCAGGGGAGCCAAAACCCATAGGGTACTTTCCCATAGACCTAGAATCATGAAATGTGGCAAAACGGAAGGTCTTAGACCATAAGTATAGGAAAAAGCCCGTAAATGGTCAATGTGTTGTGAAATCGCAAGAATTTTTTTTTTGCGATTACTTACTTACCAACTTACAAAACCTATAGGGTACTTTCCATAGACCTAGAACTATGAAAAATGGCAGGAAGATTGGTCTAACAGCAAAGGTAAAGGAGAAAGTAAGCAAACAATTGTTTATTTGCTGTTACAACACAAAAAATGCGTAAAAAAAATGGTCGACGATTTTTAAAATAGTGTGATGTACTGTACCCTCAGGTCGCGAGTCCGACTCGCATTTGGCTGGTTTTTAGGGTTCCGTAGTCAACTAGGAACCCTTATAGTTTCGCCATGTCTGCCCGTCCGTCCGTCCGTCCGCGGATAATCTCAGTGACCATTAGCACTAGAAAGCTGAAATTTGGTACTAATATGTATATCAATTACGCCGACAAAGTGGTAAAATAAAAAGTGGAAAAAATGTTTTATTAGGGTACCTCCCCTATACGTAAAGTGGGGAGTGATTTTTTTTTCATTTCAACCCTAACGTGTGATATATTGTTGGATAGGTATTTAAAAATGAATAGGGGTTTACTAAAATCATTTTTTGATAATGTAAATATTTTCGGAAATAATCGCTCCAGAAGTAAAAAAAAATGTGTCCCCCCCCTCTAACTTTTGAACTATAAGTTTTAAAAATATGAAAAAAATCTGAAAAGTAAACCTTTATAAAAACTTTCTAGGAAAATTATTTTGAACTTGATAGGTTGAATAGTTTTTGAAAAAAAAATACAAAATTATTTCTGAACTAAGTTTGTAATTTAACCGTATAAGCAGGTGTGTATTGTACCTGTAATTTCTACAAAATTACAATGAAAAGACTTGCTTTCAAATAAAGTAAAAGCGGTGAAAATCGGTTCACGCAATAAAGAATTATCCCATAAAAATCATCTTCCATACTTTAAGCTCGCGCGCAATAGTTTACTTAATTTGCCGATAGATGTCGCTGTACGTAGAACGCTCATATCATATCCTACATGGCGGTGTTATTTTAACTCTTAAGTGGGGAAACTTACTGTGACGGACGAAAAACTACGGAACCCTACACTGAGCGTGGCCCGACACGCTCTTGGCCGGTTTTTTAAATTGAAATCAGAAATGAAAAATCTTTTAGGGTGGCATTTTTATTGTAAACCGGTTATACACAGCCAGGTAGAAAACTTTGTGGAATATCAATCTTTACTTTGAAATCTGAGAGTAAATTGAGAGGCTCTGCTCATTTTCTCGTTGTTAATGACTATAATTTAAACTTGATAATAAAGACGGACAACTCGCTTTGTTTGTTCTCGAAAGGTAAAATTTCGTGCACCTAAATGAATACTAATTAAGAAATGTGAGCCGAAGAAATAAAGCCAAATTGAGGAGCGTGACATTTCAAATGTCTATAAATTACAAAATTATAATTTATTAGGGCGATAAGATAAGTGATAAATTATGAAAAAATGCTATCGTTTATTCTTTTATAAAGAGAGTAAATGCGTAAAAATACGTCAAAGAATATCAGGACTGCAAAGGTAGGTATTATTATTTTATTGGCTTTTCGAAGCGAAGCACAAAAGTAATAAAAGTGCCACTAAACTTCCTTGTGTCTAGAGCTATTTATTAGAAAGCATCTAGCAAAATCTATATTTGCGTAGAATATTAAAAACTCAAACAAATGGGTAAAAAGCATGGAATTCAATATTACCTATTTTATAAACATTATAGATTTTTATATTTAAATAATTGTTACAACTTTGGAGCAATCTGGACCAAATTAAATAATTTGTTATATAGTTAGACTAATATAATAGTTTACATAGCGGTCACTCTAAGCTAAGTGCATATGGCATTCGACTCCGGATTTATTTGCAATTGCATTGCGCGAAACGTCACATGTTAGCCAAATAGCTATAAATCCAAATAACATGTCACATGCCACTAGATAATGCTACCCCGATCATATACCGTATAGGTATAATATTCATTATATAAACACCACTTATGTGTAAGAGATTTTTTTTTTGCGAAAATACTATTGTCATATTCTACCTTTATATTCTATTAGTATATCAAGTACCTATATATAATGATTTTCCCGAATTTAAATTTAAATTGCTAAACTGGTGTATTAGCAATAATACTATAAACTAGATGAATATTTTGAATGTAATCATAATTATAATGAATCATTGCACCCAGTCATCGCTTCTATTGTCATTGTATGAATCTTCATATTTTTGATATATTATATGTCTAGTTTAAATGGTATTATTACTTATTGTAATTAAATTTTGATTGAATCATGTACCATGTACCTGCATTAGGCTAAGAAAATACTATGACATAGCATGCTAAGATTGTATTGTAATTTAATTTGTATGATCTTAATTTTATTAAAATGATGCGCTCTCAGAATTATTATTTTTATAACTGCAACTAGCATTTTTTGTAGAGTATTAGAATAAACTGTATTAATGTTTGCATGCCACGAGGTGGCTGAATGTATACGGAACTGACATTATAATTGTAATATTTTGTTACCTGCATTTCTAGCAAATTAACGTATTTCTATCATAGTAAATAAAACTATAACCGCAAAGTTGGTAGTTAGACCCTTTTATGCCAAGATAGTAAGTTATATGCCAGTTATAGCCAGATAGTTTTTGCCAGTGTATGTAAATTCATATGATATTTTTGAGAAACAGAAATACTCAGTGAACTCGCACTGTAAGAGAAACACAAATAGCTTGACGTATTGATTCACGCTATTCATTAATTAGTAGTATTACTTAGTAATCACTTTATTAGACAAGTAAGTAGATATATTCTTCCAATGACTATACAATTTTACAGATAAAGAGATATAAAAGGTAATTAACCCCTATAAGGTATACCACAGTTTATCTATCTGTTTATAATATACATTATAGTGGTCTAAATATGTGGAACTCTCAAAGTGTTCTACAGATAGACATAAATACATCTGTTATTGAACTTCGATCTCTGACATGACACCCACCTGAAGCGAGATTTTGCCCTCTATAAATAAAATTCCAATAAATGCTCCCACGTTGATCGGACTAGGTTGTCCGCGCAGAGAAACCTCTAATATCCGATTTGTATTCACGGTCGTGTTGTTTATGGACCATTGAAATACGAGCACCCATTGACCAGGCAATTTACATGAAACTCACTTTTGTTGGCAAAGATTATAGCTGGGTGATGTCAATTTAATTACACATAGTGTGTAAATGCAACGCATTCCGCATTAACGGAGTTTTCGAAGTCAAACTATTTTCTATAAACATATTTATATTATTAAAAAAACCTCAGTTGTTGTAGATTAAGCAAGATATAGGTAATAGATTTAGGAAATCACATGTGACGTTCCGCAGGTAAAGGTAGGGTCCTGATATGGCTATTGGCGCTTACATTGCGAAGCATCGCATTAGTATTGGAGCGTCGTTAGCAATCGCGTAAGCGCCAACCGCTATATACGCCTGTACCTTTACCTGCGGAACGTCACATATTTAGTTATTAAAGCTATTACCGCATACCGCACAGTCTATGCGGCATGCCCTGATATTATCCACTACTCAGTTAAACAAAAATAAAAATTGCTAGCTACCCACATTAAATTGCATGTATCTACGTTTAACAACGTTATATAATTACTTAATTACGTCCGTCACACATTGTGTGTATATGTTAATCGAAGTTATTGATACATATTTAAATGCTTAACTGTATTGAAATCTGTTAAGCTTGTTTGTTTTAACATGTACTTATGTATTTATATACAATCATACTTTTACGTCTACATTATACCGTCTTTTAAAACTTTAATATATGAAAAGTCTGTATGAAAATACAGAAAGTGCAATCTTTGCGAGTTAAATTCGCCTCATTAAAAGTTTCAGGCTGACGATCGGGGTATAATATCGGCAAACATCCACCAGTACCTATGTATCTCGATTGCTCTCGTGTCGAAACTGATGCCAAATAATACATAATCTGCAACAACTTTGTTCGAATTAATTATGCCAATAACAGTGCATTATGTAAAAATATGATAGTTAAAATAGAAATCAACTTATGGTCTAAGAGCTGGCCACGTCGAATCAGATGTGACACAATAATGAGAGCAATGAAACCTGTCTAGTTAGACTGCTTTACCATCCTTATTGCTAGATCCGGGCATCTGGCAGCTTTTAATGGGTGGAGGTCAGACTGACAGACCAACAAAGATTTTAAGTTGGTAAAAAGTAATACCAAAATAGATAAGTAATGCCAAAGTTGTGTCATTTATAGAGGACAGGGCCTATATTTTAGCATTAGATTAAAAACCATTGTCTATTTTTGCTGATACAAAACCAGTAGGCTACTAACTAAAAATTGCATTTTACATCATTTGGCACTACTTTCCCCCAACAAAACCTTCTGGATATGATATAACCTAATTAATTACATAATTTCCCATAATATTGCGTTAAACCCAGAACTCTAGGATTTATTTTCTTCAAGTTATTTGCATTCTTTGACCTCCACCACTTTACAGCTGCCAGAGGTCCGGATCTAGAAATAAGCATAGTATAGCAAATTAACTACAGGGGTTTCGTTGCTCTCATTATTGTGTCATATTTGACGTGGCCAGCTCTCCGTCTATTAATAGATAGAATAGTACTTAAGTATAGGCTTTAAATATTAGGATGTCTTACCGAAAATGTGAACTACAAGAGAGGATTAGAGACATTTAGAACATTCGTTACGTAATAAATATCCTGTTAATAATGTAATTTAAATCGTTACCGAATTGAGACAATACAATACAAATAACGAGGTGCCTTCGTTAAAATTCAAGTTTTTAAGAGTAACTTATATAATAAGTAATATCGTTTCCCGTTATGGTTAACTAAGCAGTTCCTGTTATTATCGCTTTGGTAATTAATATCCATCTTGAAATAATTTTAGAACTTTTGCAAAGTGAATCAAATTACACAAAGCTTTACTTGTTAATTTAAACAAACGGCAAAATAAGGGAGAATTATTATCAACCGTTAAGCACCTGACGGATTCATGGATTCGAGTTGAGTGGTTTTTACTGTGTACTTTCAATTTTAAATAGATTATAAGTGGTTATGTAGTATGTAACAAAAAAATGCAAAAATTGATTTATATAAATTACTGCGGAATCGGTATCGAGACAAACACAACGGTTTACCGATACTCTTGTATCAAAGTGTTATTGTTATTGTTAATTACCTTAATAAATAAAATAATAAATAAATAAATATTTTTTTCAATTGTTCAAGTTATATTGTGGTTTAAAATTACAACTGTAAAATATAGTACTTAAACCTAGTTATTCTAAAACATTTACAATCACAAATAGTCTTTATAACACTTTTCAGGTACAAATGAGCATATAGATGGATATGCAGGGCCCAATTCGACACGGCATAACTGACAGTAGCTAGCGAGACAACTATGAGATCACACTTTTGTGACAGTTGAAATTTGGGGTGGAATCACTCAAGAGTGACATCTAAAATGGTGGCCATAGCCATAAAAAAAACGCTCGAGACCTACTGACAGATTGACAGTTAGGTGTGGACACGTGTGGACAGATGGATTTCACTCTATCACCTAGCGAGACAAGTGTGAGAGCCACGTCTCGCAGTTTGGCATGTCGAATCGGGCCCAGGTCAAACACCGTTATTTAGCATTTTCTGGCTTTGTCACAGGAGAGTAAAATGTGTTTCTTGTCTGAACTGTTTGTGAATATCATCGCAACGTATCTTGGCGTCTGCACTGTGATCTGATGTTGAGATTGCATTATACCGAAGCCGTGGTCCAATTATAGCTCGCTGTTGGCGTAGAATCTAAAGTTTCCGTTGAGATGGCTCATAACTCTCGGTCGCAGTGCATAGTTCAGGATAAGAGCTTTATGTACTAATAGTAACTGTCGAAATTAGTTGGGGAAATTTCATCACCTTCAACATAATAAAAAAATATACTGCGTATACAGGGTGTTTGGTAACTGGATGCAAAGCCGAAAGTAGGAGATAGAACATTTTTAGCCATACTTGTCTTAGACAAATGTTATTAGTTTTTTTTTAATTTAAATTTAAAAATTTGTCGGAGAAAACTGTAAAACTTCAGACTAAATCGATAATTAGTACTTTTTTTACTGCAGGTAGATTTTTTTTTGTTTTATTTCGTATTGTGCAATGTCTATCAAACACTAGAAAAGTGATTTCAAACATCTGTGTCTAAAGAAAACAAGTTGACAGCGATTTAAAATTTTAGTTACATGAAAATGTAAACGATTTAAGTGATTTCAAAGTACGAAAAAAAAACTAAAATAGCCACGAATTTTCAAACCATTTTAAAAACATGCTTGGCTTTTACCCTTTTATTTAAGCTATCAAACACGACTGTAGCTACTGTATCCTTGAAAATAAGCCACCTAAACCAACTGGGTAGCTAAAATGTTTCACTCTACTTGTGATACTTGTGGTAGTTGTGGTGACGAATCTCATTATGATTTTACAATAAAACATTGGTTCTGAATACTAAGTTGGCGTTGACTTGACATTTGACTTGTTTTAAAAGGGTTAAGTGTACTGGACAAAACTACCACATGCAATTTTAACAAACAAAGGCTTGCGGCGGTGAGAGACAAAAGGGACTGATAGCGGCAGGCGGCGGGCGATAAGACAATCATGTCTCAAGCCATTTTATCTTTGAAAATAGGCTACCTGTACTAATAAGAGGGAATGTTTAGGGTAAATTAAAACAAAAGCATAAAAGATAAGTTATTTATTTTTACGATCAACACATTAAAATTACACATCATCGCTCGTTTTCAAAATGTGACCCGCCGTTTCGAATACAAGCACGAGCCCGTCTTCTTACTTCTGTGGTGGTTGTTCCGAATATCATTTCTTCCCTCATCCTTTCGAACGCCGCTTCTATCCTCTCCCTCAGCTCTTCTACGGTATTAATGACCTCTTGTGTGTAGACTAGCTCCTTAGCTCGGCCCCAAACGAAAAAATCCAATGGTGTCAAATCAGGTGACCGAGCGGGCCAAGGGATTCGTCCGCCTCTGCCGATCCAACCGTCCGGGAAACAGTTATCCAGATGCTCCCTTACAGCCAGAGAGTAATGGGCGGGACAACCGTCGTGTTGAAATGTCACTGCACCGGGCAGCTGGTCTTCGTCAATAAGCCTGGGCAAATCGTTTTGTGAAAATTCCAAATAATTTGCCCCATTTAAATTATTTGGCAAAAAATGTAGCCCAATAAGGACTCTGCCGATGATTCCAGCCCACACATTGACGGAAAACCTTCTTTGGAAGGACACTTGCTTTTTCCAATGTGGATTGTTGTTTTTGTCAGCCCATTGGTGTAGGTTATGGAAATTTGTGATCCCCTCCCGGGAAAATTTCGATTCATCGGTCCAAAGAATGCTTCGCAAAAAACGTCGGTCTTCGATATCCGCATTGAGTAAAAATCGGCAGAAGTCCACTCGGCGTGCAGGATCTCCTTCGTCCAAACCTTGAACTCCGATGCCGCGAAAAGGATATTTTCCCTCACGATTCATTGTGGCCCATACTTTCCATGTGGACAAGTTCAGATTACGAGCTACCACTGTGATGCTCGTATTCGGATCCTCTGCAAATGCCTGTAGAACGTCTTCCTCCACTTCAGGGCGATTACGTCCTGGATTCCCTCCATGTTGCACAGCAATACCATTCTCACGTAGCCTTCGGAATGAATTGTAAAACACTCTCACATTAGGCAATCTCCGGTTTGGAAAACGCTCTTGGTACATCCGTCGGGCCATCGCTCCATTACTGTCAGCTTTGCAGTACATGTAGATAATGTCGGCGTATTCTTCGTTCGTAAACTCCATGTTTACAATGAAGAAGTCGTAATTACACGTGAAGGAGCGCCTACGGCAGCTACAACTTGACACGGTAAATTGAGATGAGAGCGGGAAATTAAACCACAATGAACGTCTAATCGCAACTGAAGTTGTAACTAGACTAAATTACTAGTTTTTGCACAAATACTCATGTAGCTAATCAGTTTATCTTTGTCAATAAAGCACAAAACCGATCATCTTTGTTTAACGCCGCTCACCGCCTGCCGCTATCAGTCTCTTTTGTCTCTCACCGCCGCAAGCCTTTGTTTGTTAAAATTGCATGTGGTAGTTTTGTCCAGTACACTTAACCCTTTTAAAACAAGTCAAATGTCAAGTCAACGCCAACTTAGTATTCAGAACCAATGTTTTATTGTAAAATCATAATGAGATTCGTCACCACAACTACCACAAGTATCACAAGTAGAGTGAAACATTTTAGCTACCCAGTTGGTTTAGGTGGCTTATTTTCAAGGATACAGTAGCTACAGTCGTGTTTGATAGCTTAAATAAAAGGGTAAAAGCCAAGCATGTTTTTAAAATGGTTTGAAAATTCGTGGCTATTTTAGTTTTTTTTTTCCTACTTTGAAATCACTTAAATCGTTTACATTTTCATGTAACTAAAATTTTAAATCGCTGTCAACTTGTTTTCTTTAGACACAGATGTTTGAAATCACTTTTCTAGTGTTTGATAGACATTGCACAATACGAAATAAAACAAAAAAAAATCTACCTGCAGTAAAAAAAGTACTAATTATCGATTTAGTCTGAAGTTTTGCAGTTTTTTCCGACAAATCTTAAAATTTAAATTAAAAAAAAAACTAATAACATTTGTCTAAGACAAGTATGGCTAAAAATGTTCTACATGACCTAGACTATCTCCTACTTTCGGCTTTGCATCCGGTTACCAAACACCCTGTATAATTACCAATCTTTAGAAAATCCATTTCTTTAGCAGAGTTAGATAACGTTCGTTTTTTATTTGCCGTTGAAGAACCTGCACGGCTAGCACGCCTTACGCGCGACTGGCGCGACAAGAGACAGATCTGCGCGACTTCATGCGTTGTCGCTAGTTGGCAGCACAACTTGCACGTGAAAGGAGCGACAGACCGATCAAATGCCACTGTCATAAAATGACAGTGACTCGCGACTTTGAACTAAAATCCTTAGCACAACTTTGAGTTCTCTTCGCGTCAGTTGCAGCCGCGGGTGCATGTTATGCTACCGAAAAAGTGAGATTTTTGACAGGCGCGGGAAGGTTTTCCCTATTCGCGGCTTAAGTCTCTCTTGCAAGACGTGCTAGCCGTGCTGGTACCGTATTCTAATTTTAAATTATATAAACAATACATTAAATACACAATATTTCTGATTCAGATATTTAGGCGCTAGCTGTATTGCGTATAGTTAAATGCATTGGAGTTCTATTGAAGTTGGATCGTGTCTATACGTGTTTTAAATTAAGAATACGGCCCCTGCTCATATGCCATTATTTAGCTACTTTCTTTCTTTCTATTCATATACATATTATATTAATACAAGCCCATGTTCTAACTTGTCCTTATTGCCTTTCTCAATTCGAATGGGCCGATCAGATGTCGTTGTTTTCTACGGGGATGCCATTTTGGGATTTTGAGCTTGATCCTATCTAAAAAAAACGTTAAGTACGGCCTACCTGATCAACTCGCACAATATGGCTGATGATTAAAATTTCACTCTGTATGTAATGACCAAAGAAAGTGTTTTGGTTTACTCTCTAGTAAGCCGCGCTTGCATTGAATGAATAAATAACACCCGTAACAGCCTGTACAATCCGCGTAACGAAGAGACCTGGAGAGCGCGGCAAGATGCCGTCGAGAGGCCATTAAGACGCCCTCCGCCGCGCCAATCTTCTTGAGCATCACATCTAAACTCTTAGAACAGATGCTTAAAATAGAACTATGTACATTATTTAAAATCATTACATATTATCAAATGTACAGACCTTATTTTGTGGACTACATTAAGTTACCGGCTAATTAAGTTCAGTAAAATTAAAATAACCCAACTTTTATTTTAATACTACATGTTATTACCTTAAATGTGGTTCTATATAGCGACCGTGCGCATTATAGGGTCTATGGCCGTGTGGTCTGATTCGAAAAGTTTAGATACTTCAGGCCAATTGCGGTTGCTCGCTTTCAGTTGGAAAAAAGTAATACCAAAGTAGGTACAAACTGCCGTCTTATTAATAGAGGACGGGGCCTATATTTTAACATTAGAATAAAAACATTGCGTATTATTTTTCGAAAACAGAAACAGTAGGCGACAAACTACGAATCGTTTTGGACTACTCTCTCCCATCAGAAAGTTTTAGCAATGATATTATCTAATTATTTATATAATTTCTCATAATACTGCATCAAAACCAGAGGGGCTACCCTTTCAGTTCACGCATGCTTCCTTCAACATTAACTTAAACTTAACTTACATTTCTGTAAATTAGTTACTTACGATTAAATATAGGTAACTACTTTTCAATTAAAATAGTTTTAGAATGTATTTTAATTTTAAAGTCCGATGTATCTACGATACGAAATCGGTTTATTGCTAAAGTTTTGAGATTACTTTATAGACGGAGAGCTAGCCACGTCAGATATGACACAATAATGAGAGCAACGAAACACCTCAAGTTAGTTTGCTATACTATGGTTTTTTTCTAGATCCGAACATCTGGCAGCTGTAAAGTGGTGGCGGTTAAAGAATGCAAATAACTTGAAGAAAACAAATCCTACAGTTTTGGGTTTGATGCAGTATTATGAGAAATTATGTAATTAATTCGATTATATCATAGCCAGAAGTTTCTGTTGGGGGAAAGTAGTGCCAAATGATGTATAATGCAATTTATACTTAGTCGCCTACTGGTTTTGTTTCCGCAATAATACACTATTTTTTTTTGTTTTTATGTTAAAATATAGGCCCTGTCCTCTATAAATAACAGAACTGCGGCAGTTTTTACCTATTTTGGTATTACTTTTTTCCAACTTAAAAACATTGTTGATCTGTCAGTCTGAGCTCCACCCATTAAAAGCTGCCAGATGCCCGGACCTAGCAATAAGGATGGTAAAGCAATCTTACTAGACGGGTTTCATTGCTCTCATTATTGTGTCATATCTGACGTGGCCAGCTCTTAGACCATTACGTAAACCTATACCGAACAAACCACCACCATAAAAATTATATTTCTATTCGCTCCCATTTTATTATCAAATAAGTATACGGAAACGGAGGGTACGTATTGTTATATAATCAAATTTGTTATTGGATTAAGTAGAGAATGTGCAGATGGCGCCTGGCGAGTAAGTAAAGAGCGAAGTGATAGGGTCTCGATATACGTGTTCCGGTTACTGACGATCACTTTCATATTTTTGATATTCAGATAGAGCAACCACTGGGAACAAAAACCCGAGTTAACGTCGCGATATTGAAAGCTTATGGATTTTCGATGTTGTTGGCTACATATAAGTAGCTGGTCAATGAGGATGTGTAGGTACAAGCGAGGAACAGATTGCTTTTGAAATTGAAGTTCATGTTATAATTTTTACAATACAATATTTTTAATATGATTTTGTCCAATAATATATTATTAATAATTTTTAAGAAAAAAACCGGCCAAGAGCGTGTCGGGCCACGCTCAGTGTAGGGTTCCGTAGTTTTCCGTCCGTCACAGTAAGTGTCCCCACTTAAGAGTTAATAACACCGCCATGTAGGATATGACATGAGAGTTCCACGTACAGCGACATCTATCGGCAAATTAAGTAAACTATTGCGCGCGAGCTTAAAGTATGGGAGATGATTTTTATGGAATAATTCTTTATTGCGTGAACCGATTTTCACCGTTTTTACTTTATTTGAAAGCACGTCATTTCATTGTAATTTTGTAGAAATCACAGGTACAATAAACACCTGCTTATACGGTTAAATTACAAACTTAATTCAGAAATTATTTTGTAATTTTTTTTCAAAAACGATTCATCCTATCAAGTTCAAAATAATTTTCCTAGAAAGTTTTTATAAAGTTCTACTTTTGAGATTTTTTTCATATTTTTAAAACTTATGGTTCAAAAGTTAGAGGGGGGAGGGACGCATATTTTTTTACTTCTGGAGCGATTATTTCCGAAAATATTTACATTATCGAAAAATGATTTTAGTAAACCCCTATTCATTTTTAAATACCTATCCAACAATATATCACACGTTAGGGTTGAAATGAAAAAAAAAAATCACTCCCCACTTTACGTATAGGGGAGGTACCCTAATAAAAAAAAAATTTCCACTTTTTATTTTACCACTTTGTCGGCGTGATTGATATACATATTAGTACCAAATTTCAGCTTTCTAGTGCTAACGGTCACTGAGATTATCCGCGGACGGACGGACGGACGGACGGGCAGACATGGCGAAACTATAAGGGTTCCTAGTTGACTACGGAACCCTAAAAACGACTTCAATGGGGAAAGCCGGTGAAGGATTATTGCAGATGGTGCACTCTCAGATTCCATACAATGAAATAACTTGTTTAACAAACACAGCGGAGAGGACAAATCGCCAAACGTGAACTATGCGTCGTTGAAGAGTTCCTTTCTGATCATCATCAACAGTTCCACTTCATCAAATATCACTTCTTTAAATGAAAATACTAAAATGCCTATATTATGTATACCTCTAACATTTGAGGAGTTCCCTCGATTCCTCATGGATCCCATCATCAGAACTACGTTTTGACAAAAACGGGACCAATCTGTAATATACGAGTATACTTACAATCAAAAAAGAATTTTCAAAATCGGTTTAGACATGACGGAGTTGTGGAGTCCTCTTTCGAAATCTTGAAGTCGGTTAAAAAACAAAAAGCAATTGTGATTTGGAAACTGGGTCAAATTTTACTTACTAGATTTAATAGCTCACATGTATTATAATTTGTCTAATAACTCTTATATAATGTTATTCAAGAAAAGTTACGTAT
The DNA here is from genome assembly GCA_947086415.1 of Pammene aurita. Taxonomy (NCBI): domain Eukaryota; kingdom Metazoa; phylum Arthropoda; class Insecta; order Lepidoptera; family Tortricidae; genus Pammene; species Pammene aurita. The sequence continues at coordinate 36,961,912 of OX352291.1, forward strand.
TTGAATACGAAATAAAGGACTACATTTTTAAATTCTTTGATACCGCAATTGGAACATTAAAATTCAATAAATCCTAAAAATTTCACACCGCTAACATATTCCAAACGCTGTGTTTGGTCGGCAGCCAATTTTAATTGAATGAAAAAATGATCGTCTATGCATTTTTTCGTTTTGGTTGATGGGTTAATGGAAATTGGCAGTGGTCTCCGCTGCCATCCGTGCCAACTTTTGCGGAGCCAGCAGCTATCGCTACGCTCCGGTCCGATGCTACGGACGAGATATATCGGTACGATTGAATAATGGTCTCATGGCAATTGCCTTCCACTGTCCGATTTAATGAAATGAATTGCCTTTTTTCCATCCTTAATTGAATAGGTACTAACGAGCCTTAGGTATTAAACCTTATATGGAAGTAAAAATGTGAAAGAAAATATTACTACGCGAAAGAACTGCAAGGTTGAAACAGAAGGTGTACTTTTGTATCCAAAATGTAATTGAAATTAAATGAATAATAACATAAGAAATATTTTATGATTCTTTTTTATGTTTTCTTATTTTTTTTACTACAAATAGATTTTCTATTAGATACTACATATATCGTGTTACATCTGATACCTACTCAGGTTTTTATTCGAGTGGAGATTTAATTGATTCTACTTAATCAGATTTTAAAGCTAGTATTTAAAGAAGAAACGGAGGTGTCTTATCGTTTACATGAGTAATAACGTACTTACTAAATTTTACATTTTCTATTGTAATTAGCCGTTTATAGCAATCGGGTTCTAATTTGTTTCTTTTTTTTTTGTTGTTGTCTGGTTGCTAATGTTAACCTTATATCGTATTTTATTCAACAGCCGAAAAAACATTGTTAATATTTGTCATGGACAACTGGCAGTGAGGAGCTTTTTTTCTGAAAACGCTATAAAAACAAGTAAAGCGATTGAAATCCAAACAATGACGAGTACCGTAATACGATTGTACATAATGCATTGGTTTGTGGTGACTATTGCTAACAAATGTATTACTAATATGATAATGCCCTCAGTGATCATTTGATAATTGGCCTGTTTTGGTTTATCTCATACACCTACACAGAACAAAACCAACATAAGGCTTTTATGCGTTTGAATATATTATGGGGTATTAAAGTGATTTCATCCGTCTTTTCAATGGGAACTCGATCGAATGTGTTCTAAATGGAAGTATTGGCATGCAAAGCCTTGTGCAGTTTCTATTGAATTGTAAATTTAAGTCCTGAGATCAGGTTGCGGTTCCCGCTGGTGAAACTAGACTGTTAAGAAAAATCACCATCATTATCATCCTATATTTCAAGAGTCAAGACGCTATTTAGGTATATATATACAAGGTGTAACAAAAAAGCTGATGACCCGTTTAAGGGAATAATCGGTATCGTATTCTAATTATGAAAAACTCAGAAAAAAAAATTTCACGCGAAAAGAAAAATTGGTTTTGTGTAGAAGGTTGGGCAGGCTGGGACGCCAGGTCCCGTATAAAATAAATTCACGTAAAAAACAAATTTCCTATTTTTCTTAGTCGCAATATGATACACATTATGCCCTTAAACGGATCACCAGCATTTTTGTCACAACCGTATACGTTACTACATTTTCCTATTTCAACGGCTCATTTTCATTTTTAATTTCCCGTAAAACTTGCTAAACGAGTGCATCAAGTAATTAAAACCTGTTTAAAGCTCGGTTCTATACCTCTCTCCACTCGTGATAAATAAATATTACTTCCAGAAGTGCTTCTCAGGAATTTATGATTACGGAGCTAGACATATATTTTTATTAAATACTTTGTTAATTGAGATCAACCAGATACTTACTGAGCCATGATCGAAGCGGGCTCGCGAGCACTTCATCTGCGGCGTGAAATTTAATGAGTGCGAAATTTTCATGTATCGTTAGGGCTAGCGTCGAAATCAATCACGATATTAACGACATGTAAAATAAATTGAACGAGTGGGCTCGGCTCGCACCGAATATGAATGGTATTGAATTTACGCCGTATATGTTTTTCTGGTACACTATTTATCAAGTTGTGAGATTTATCATCAATTTATGAAATTTTGGAATATGATTTTAAACTTAAACAAATACATTTACGTAAATATTTTACTTTCAATAACGTTTCAGTAGCGTATTTATAAAAAAGGACGCAATTATAGAAGCCATTGTCACACAGTTGTTTATGTTTAGTAGAAAATAACGAAAAATATGGTGGGAACAACTCAACATGGTATCTTGCACCTTCATCTTCTGAACATACGATGACTGGAAGATTCATCATCGTGATCAGCCCTTTATCGCCCACTGCTGAGCATAGGCATCTCTTCGTGTACGCCACTTGTCCCGGTCTTGTGCTAATTCCGATATGTAGGATTCAGACGTTTAGGCAGGGGGGTTTCACTACGCAGTTTAGGTACATTTGGCCGACGCGCCTCCCGGGCAGGCGTATGGCAGTGGGCTGCCGCTTGGCTCGCACGATAGTCGTGTCACGCGGCGCTCGCGCAAAATTGAAAATACACAATGGCTTCGAAACCTAAATCTCGATCTAATCCGTATAAAAGATGTCTTTACGGATGTCTGAATAAACGGAAGAACAAGGAAGCAGAAATAACATTTTTAAATTCCGGACGATATTGAAAGGTCCCGAAGTCCTTACTTAGTAATAGTTAAAATAAACATCCTTAATTTATTGAAAATTGGTTGCAGAAACAATATTAGGAACTGACCGACATATTTTCAAAGGAATACGGCTGTGGCATACCTACTTCCGTGAGAATCAGACATAAACTCTATAAAAATGTATATCTCCGGATAAAAATTTCATGTTTGTAAACAATCAACGTTTGTAATTCCTACATATTTATCTCTATATCCTATCTTAAAAATAATAAATCAGTAGGTATAGGTACAAAAACTTGTTAAGTGACAGCCCCGTGCTGACGCTCACAGCTCGGTCATAAAACTGCGGCGCGCAAAGAAGATTCACGGTTCGTGCGCGGTTATAAGTTTCAATTCTGCTTGCAGGCGGCGAGTATAGGTATAATTTTATACCTAAATCTGCCTTTTGTGAAGGAGTGAATTTTCTGTACGGTAGTACTATTAGTTATTCTGTGGTTTAGGCGCTAGCTGTATTGCGTACTTATTGGGCCGTATTCTAACTTTAAAATACGTATAGACACGATCCAACTTCAATACAACTCCAATGCATTAACAACGCAATACAGCTACGGCATAAACATCTGAATCAGAAATAGCAGAATTTGCTTGAGAAATATTCCAACGTAACTCCAATACAACTTCAATATTGGTTGAGTGTTTGTTGTGTGTTGGAGTTATGTTTGAGATATGTTGTATTTTTATTGTATTGTTAATGTATTTTAAATTAGAATCCGGCACAATGCAGTCCATGGGCGTACCTTCTACCTATTATCAAAAACATCGAATGAAACTAATAAAACTATTGACATGTTCTTCAAAAATATAAATATTACGTAAGAGCACAGGGGTAGACTGCAGTAAAAAACGTAATTCTGATTGTTTTCTTGCCTCAATGGTAAGTTTATAAAAGACTTTCAGCATAGTTCTTAGAAATCTGTACATATTAACAATACATATATGTATGATTTTCATACATATCAACAATACGAGTACCTATTACGTAGGATTCACGTTCCTTTTTTTATTGGACTCATTTATCTGACTGCAAATTACTCCTCTATAATTAAGAAAGAAAGAAACAATTAAAAAAACAGTAAGAGTAAAACTCAATCTAACATGAAAATTGTTGACTAAGCAGGCAACCGAAAACAATTTTTAAGTTTTTTCGTGTTAAATCCTTTATTTTATTAAAGTGTTGGAAAAGAATGGAAAAGCAAGGATAGTCATGTCTCGTCCATTCATTTCCAAAACAACTGCCAGTTGTCAAACGCATTCGCAGGCCCTATTTCAAAAGGCGTGCTCGCGATAGGTACCTATTATTTTATCACGTACCTACTAACTTTTCCTTTTTAGGGTTCCGTACACAAAGGGTAAAAACGGGACTATTACTAAGACTGCGCTGTCCGTCTGTCTGTCTGTCCGTCTATATCTCATGAACCGTGATAGTTACACAGTTGAAGTTTTCACAGATGATGTATTTCTTTTGCCGCTATAACAACAAATACTAAAAAACAGAATAAAATAAATATTTAAGGGTGCTCCCATACAACAGACATGTTATTTTTGCCGTTTTTATAGATAATGATACGGAACCCTTGGTGCGCGAGTCCGAGTTGCACTTGGTCGGTTTTTTTCTTACCATGTTTTCAACATAATACTTAAATTATATGTTAGTTAGTTTTCTTTGCATATATGGTGCTGATAGCACAAGTACCAGCGCATCTTCCTAAGCGCTGAGAGCCAAACCCGTCACCGGCGGCCCGCGCCCGCTCCCGCGCCGCGCTCCGCTCGGCACTCACCCACCTACCGCGATATCTAACGCACGACGCTCGCGTCCGCTCGCTTGCGATATTTTGTACGCGCCGCGCATTACTGTCTGTATTGTAACGGTCAATTTAATTGTTATCAATATATTCCTATAAGTATACAGTCCTCTTATTTCAACAATAATTGATAAGTTTTATATATACACTGGACTGCAACGGGCTGATGATGATATATAGACTAACAATTTTTGTCAATAATAATATTATTGTATCTGCTTTGCAACAAGATAAAGATGTTGGTGACATAAGCTTATTCGCTTTAGCGTACCACGACGGCGCGTATGTGAGAGCGTGATTCACTACCTACTTAAATTGATGGAACTCTTATAGTTTTGTCATGGTCATGACCATCCATATACATTATAATGTCACAGCTATTTTATTCGTAAACTATAAAACATTGACGAAATTATAGTATTAGGATGCCGAGTGGGCCCCAGGGTTCATTGAGCCGTGGTAAACGCTAGGAAAATGATGGCCTCACCTATTTTTATTTATTTTATATTTTGTTGGTTTAATGGGAAGTCCTTGAAAAAGAAAGATACCTTAGTTTTTTTTATTATTTTGGTAGAAATATTATTCTTGGTCAATACCGAGATGACCTAGGGACCTGGGTGACCTAAATTAATATTCTATGTTTGTTTTTTTTTTCATCATCGGCCGCAGGTGAATGGAACAACGAATGAATTGGCTGAGTTATTTATAATACCTACCCTGCTAACATTAGCGACTGCATTTAATTATTTTGTAAGAAAAAAAAAACAATGTCAATAACCAAGAACAAAAAACGAACTATAATTACCAATATTGCCAATTACTTTCCCTTACCGGACCCAACTGTATGGTAAAATTAAAGGTGTTATTTATTAGTTCATAGGAAATAACCGACAATCTAAAAACATGTGAGTCTTCAGTGGTTTCAGTTGGCAAAGTAGCAATTAAAAATCGTTGTAAGGTAAGTGAATTATCCAGAATCCTTCGCTATCTTCAAAGCGTCAAACTATTGTTTTACAAAAAAAATCAGAACGCTGAATCGTGTATTCATCGGCATCGGCAACAGACTCATGGATCTGTCAGGCGCGCGTGACCGCAGACTACAGAGCCTTTATTCACAACACTTATAAACTATATCGTGTCAGTCCAACCAGTACAACCGTAACCTCCAATTACGCAGAGGTTTACACGTCTCTAAAGTCAGATTATATTGTGGTACAGTTGAGACAAATTGCTTTGTAAGTTATGGAGCATTGTGTTTGATGACGAGTGATGCCTCCTACCTGCCCGCTGCCTTTACTGTCGAAATATCATTGTTTCAATCTCCAACAAACTTTTTTATTTTCATTTTGAACGTTTCATATCACATTCGGACGAATGTTTCAAATATCTACGTTTGTAAATGTAACAAAATGTGTCCTTAGTCTAGCAATAAAAATAAAATTTTTTTTCCAAAAGTCTACATAAATTGTCTATTTACCTATTATACTTAAATAGTTTGTGTTACTTAATTCTGCCTTTATGTCTTAAAAGTTTCTAAATCCTTTAATATTTTACGTACGCACCCGAGTGATTTCATTACAGTGCTGAAGTAAAAGCCATGTTTCATGCAATATTTCTAGAAACAGCAGTTGTCTTTAATGTTATAAAAAGACGTCATAAAAATCATATTAGATAGCTAATATTCTCTCTATAAGAGAAAATTTGATATGTTTCGACAATGAATGGTGTTATAATTCGGCGCCATTTGCTCGCGCCCCGTCTGCGCTCGTTCCGACCAGAACGTGCATATGTGTGAAAACTTTTTAGGAGACTATAAAGAAAATTCTTTCTCTTGAATTTACGATTTCCCTATCGCGCTTAAGCGGCGAATCATGGCGCGGGATGAAATATATCGTTCTTAGGATACGCGCACGTGTACTGAGCTAAGTCGGCTGGTGTAAAGCGTGGCCGAGATTTTGCATCCGTTTTCGCTCGCATTCGGATTTGTTTTTCTGATTTTTTCCAACTGAAGAGGAATAAAGGAGCGTTCAACCATGTGTACCATGAATTAATGTACGTTTATGTATTTCTTATGGCCGTGTCTATATTGATTATGCTCGGTATGATCGACTTAAGCATTGGCAAACTAGCTAACACGTATGTATGTTTGAGCTGCCTCGCATAAACACGTCGACATTGCGCGCGGCTGGCTGCGAACATACGTGCCGCGCCGCGCGCTTTTCCGCGCGTAACTAATCTGGACACGGCTTATGAATGCTTTGCAGTCCAAATGGGTTACAGGATTTTAAGGTAAAGTAGGTTGATGTATAATACGCGTTTTTAGAAACGTATCAGCTTTAGAAATTACATACGAATATTTGCCACGTAATCAGTTGTTTTATTTGCAGGTATATTCTTATCCTGTTTTATTTATATATTTTTTTATTACCGCACGTTCTTCTGAACGTGGCTGATTGCGGTAAAATTTTCATTAGATAAATTATTTGAATTGAGAGCTCATAAGAGCTCTATTTACGCTTTATTTGATTCTAACAATTATTATTATTTATAAGACAATACAAAAAGTGAGAGTTCCATTTTAGTAAGTAAATAATATTTACTCGTACTATAAAAATAACGGTTTCACTCGCATCTGTATTGAGTATGTCTAACGAAAATTAAAATAAAAGCTTGTAAAATGACATTCAACACGTATTAAATCATATTTTTGTGCGCCGTCGATTCTTTTTCTTTTGTTATATACCGCCATAGTATTTATAACATTTCTTATATAGTCTGGCAAACCATTTCTGTCAGTAGAAAAGCGCGGCAAATTCAAAATACGTACCATCGGGTTCATAATTGCATACCCAATTTATCAATGAATTCATTCATAAAGTGGCAACCTTAGTGGCAGTCTTAGTGTTGTCATACTTTTGTTCGCTGTACATTGCTACTGCGTTCGTTTCAATCAGTAATCCTGAAATGTGTATGTTTTTATTATAATAATTATATTTGTATTTTACGCCAGCTAGGTGCCATATTGTAATTTAAAAAATACGTACACAATACATGAAAAATACAATCTACAAGTATATCAAACATAACTTCAACACACAACACGTAATCAACTAATATTGATGTTGTATTGGAGTTAATCGGAATGATTTCCAAGCAAATTCTGATATTTCTGATTCAGACGTTTAGGCGGTAGCTGTATTGTGTAGTTGATGCAGTAGAGTTGTATTGAAGTAGTATCTAAGATACGAATATGGTCCCAGCGCGTAAAAATATTTAGTCAGTATAAAATGAACAAAATATGTAACTCAATATCATCGAATCCTTTTGAATAATTGCCGCTACGTTGCTTAGCTGTCAAATTTATTCATCAATATCTGACGCCTCAATTTCAACAAAAGCTTCCGAAGAACATGAAAATTCATCAAAACTTTATTGAAGCTGAAACAATACATCAAGGCGCTAAAACATCTTAATAGCCGAAAGATTGATCGTTCGGTGCGGGGCAGCAAGCATTATCTTCAGAGGTATTGTGTGCGTTTTGTGGGTCTGGGCGGCGTGTCGGTGGTAACAAAAGCCTACCTAACTTGCGGTAAAAACACTAATCAAATCACCGGACCTAATAACAAGGCGCAGCTACTTCCACGGAACACCTGGTTTCCTGGTGTGATACAAAGTTAATCAGTGATTTAAGTCTAATATTTACTCAGTTTTGCCAATAAATAATAAAAATAAATGTGGTACGTTTTTTGACACTTAATTTTAAGTGCATTATTCATATTCATTTATTTTGTATTAAAGATACATTATCAAATTACATGAGATCGATGTCAATATATACATGGATAAAAAGTGAATGTGCAGTTCTACCTTGTTTCTACGAGTATAAACATATACGCATAAAATTAATACATACATGTACTTACATTTGTATCACAGCGGAAGTGCGAATGACACTTTTTTGAAGGGCATCATAACATTGAAAAGCTTTTTTTAGGGTTCCGTAGTCAACTAGGAACCCTTATAGTTTCGCCATGTCTGCCCGTCCGTCCGTCCGTCCGTCCGCGGATAATCTCAGTGACCGTTAGCACTAGAAAGCTGAAATTTGGTACTAATATGTATATCAATCACGCCGACAAAGTGGTAAAATAAAAAGTGGAAATTATTTTTTTATTAGGGTACCTCCCCTATACGTAAAGTGGGGAGTGATTTTTTTTTTCATTTCAACCCTAACGTGTGATATATTATTGGATAGGTATTTAAAAATGAATACGGGTTTCCTATAATCATTTTTCGATAATGTAAATATTTTCGGAAATAATCGCTCCAGAAGTAAAAAAATATGCGTCCCCCCCGACTAACTTTTGAACCATAAGTTTTAAAAATATGAAAAAAATCTCAAAAGTAGAACTTTATAAAAAGTTTCTAGGAAAATTATTTTGAACTTGATAGGATGAATAGTTTTTGAAAAAAAAATACAAAATAATTTCTGAACTAAGTTTGTAATTTAACCGTATAAGCAGGTGTTTATTGTACCTGTGATTTCTACAAAATTACAATGAAATGACGTGCTTTCAAATAAAGTAAAAACGGTGAAAATCGGTTCACGCAATAAAGAATTATCCCATAAAAATCATCTTCCATACTTTATGCTCGCGCGCTAGTTTACTTAATTTGCCGATAGATGTCGCTGTACGTGGAACGCTCATATCATATCCTACATGGCGGTGTTATTTTAACTCTTAAGTGGGGACACTTACTGTGACGGACGGAAAACTACGGAACCCTACAGTGAGCGTGGCCCGACACGCTCTTGGCCGGTTTTTTAGTTTTTCGATTGACATTAAAAACAAAATCCTCACGTTTTTCCCGCTAACCCTTTCCTGCTCCTCTTGCATTTTTTTATCCTTTATTATTTACTTAACAATTATTAATGCTCATGCTCGGATGTTATAAAACACAGTGCAACAAGGCTACCGCTATTGTGTTATAAATATATCATCAGTGGACAAAAGCATAAGGTGGCAATCACACTGATGCGGTTTCCGCATGCGGCGGCGGTGTGTGAGCGTGATAACGCATAGCATGTGTATAGCGCTATCTTGTTCACCGGACCGGGACACGGCGCCACTATGATTTTATGTAAAACAAATATTACCATTCTTCGATAATTCTAAAATAATATACTGTATATCCAGCATTGAAGCTTTCAAATGCAAAACCGTGTAACTTTTGCGGTTATTATTAGCAAGGCACTTAACATTGCAGAGCGTAGCTCCACGCTTCAACTCGTATTCGCCGAGATGCAACGCTCCTCAGTAAGTTCCATAATATGGTTGCAACTATGTGCGAAGTGGGTAGTGGGTTTAATCCTATTATTTTATAATGTACTTGTACACTATTTGCATACTTACCTGATTTTGCGTGTGTAGCTTAAACTTTTTAAGTACCTAACATCATTAGCTTTGCGGATAAAGTTAAATATTCACAGAAAATTATGTTAAAAAGAACTAAGAACTAAGACTAGTAGCCTACCTCGAACAGAGAACTCGCGATTTACTTGCAAACGAGATGACCAATATAACAAGACCCTTCTAAAGATTATTTTTCGCCTTTTAGCTCCACAACCCCTTGATCGATCCAGCTCATTTAAAAACTTTCAAATTATAATATGTATATCTGCTACAGCCTCAACCAATTTCATAAAGATCAGAAAAACTTTGCTAAAGTTATCGCGGAATAAACCCTCAAAATTAAAAAGCCATCGAAATGCCGAGACGTCCCAGTAGCTGAAGTTATTTGTAAGAACTTCACTTCGCTTACGCTCCGCTTGATTATTGGGGTCAAATTCGTCTACAAGATAATCCAAGCTCGATCGTACTTTTCCAACCGAGGATTAGTACCAGTAGCGCGCAGCAGTGCTGAACTAAATACCATCTCTGCTTGCTATCAAGGTTATATAAGCATGTTTTGCATATGGACTCATATGCTCGTAGATAGAATCGTCGGGTTAGGCCACGATAATCTTAAGTAAATAGGTACATATTATTTATTTTCCTATTCGATGCTGCGAAGTCAATATATTACTAACACGTAATTGTAAATCGTGTTTGTTTTGATATAATAGCCTTACATATAGCTGTAACAGGAATCCAAATGAAGGCAGATTTAGAGCGAGCGTATTTGGAAAGAGATTGGCCTGGTGTCGATGTCGGTGCGCGGCGCGTCAGTAGGCCGGGCACGTCGCGCGACCCCATCGCGAGCTTCATACACTGCCCGGCGACATCTGCACATTCCCGACGTTATCGACTGAAGGACACATTTTTATAGGAACAAATTTAATCTAAGCAGAAGTAGGGATCAGTCTCGGGAGTGCCCTACTCGCACGTGTCTCCGGGACGTGAGCACGGGCTAACGATTTTTCACAGAACGTTATTATGTGTCCGATAAAGGGCTTTATCTTCAGAGTTTGCCATAGGCGTCAGGTTTAATCTTTTTATAGCTTCAATCGTAAGTGTTCTGCTCGATATAAAATACGAAATTTGTATGTTGACTTAAATGTTATTAAAATAACTAGGTATCTAAATATTCGGCGAAGGACAACATGCTGAGGAAACCTGCATACATTTGCGGGGAAATTCAAAGGTGTATGTGAAGTTCCCAACCCGCTTTGGGCTTGCCTTGGGCTAACCTTTCACGTCCATATTTGCAACCTGGCTAAAGAGTCATATCGTAGACTGGGTTTTGTAATGAGAAACGTCAAGGATTTCAGTAACCCCGGAGTCATAAAATTGCTTTATACGGCTCTAGTTCGGAGCAAATTAGAGACCAGTGCCTGTGTTTGGAGCCCTATCGAAGCCAAGTATAAACTGATGCTGCAAAAGGTACAAAAAGTTATTTTACGTTTCTTATATAAGAAATTATTTGGATATTTCCCACATTTGTACCCATCTAAGTTTTTACTTGGTGTCCTGGGCTTGAACTCACTTGAGGTACGCAGAAATAGTGATCGGTGGAAGACAGCGTGCAAGGTACTTTGCTGCGAAATAAAATCAGTAGCATAGAACTGCACAATGTCCTCAACAACATCATAGTTCCCCTGAACAAGTCCCGCAGGCGCCCATACCTGCAGCTGTCCGACGCCACTGGACCGCGCGCGAGTTCTGTCTGCCGCCATTCACCACTATGTGACATGATCACATCACTTAACGGGCTCCTGCGTACTAATATGCAGGTAGATATTTTTACTGACATCAATCGGGCTCAACTTACGTCCAGATGCCTTTCATACTGTGAGGCAGTGTGAATAAGCGAATGAATGAACAGAGAATTATTTACCTACCTAATGTGATATGTAAATAATTTGATAAGTTGTTGTTGTGATACTTAGAAATATAAAATTATATGTGTTAACCGTTCTTGGAAATAAAATGAATAATAATATTTAATAACATATTATACATTATACATATTCAAACGGATCAAAGAAAGTATCACAATCTAATAAATACAAGACAAGGTACACAGGTACAGTCTTAAAATTGTGAGCTTAATTCTTTAGCTTATAATTATAATCTGCTCATTCAAAGCGAAGCTCACGCCAATGGGCAATGATATATAAAATAAAAAAACTTGCACAAATGAACCTAGTCCCATGTTAATCCCAATAAGGCTTGTGTTGTGGGTACTAGGCGACAATATACATATTGCAGTAAAACACTTCTTAATTGCATTAACACGTTTAATTTTGACGACAAAGTAAAAATATTTAATATTAGCAAAAATAATCAATTATTTAAAATTTAGCATTTCACGTAAAAATCACAATAACGGCATCTAAATAAGGGTATTTCACATTCAATAAGTTCCCTAGTGGTCAGAATGCAATTAAATTACAATAACAAAAATATTTAAATTTAGCACTTCACTTAAAAATGAAGACAACTGTACCTATTTCACTTTCACATTCAACAACCTCCCTAGTGGCCAGAATGTAATTAAATTACAATAATTAAAAATATTTAATATTAGCACTTCACTTAAAAATGAAGACAACTGTACCTAAACAAGGACATTACACATTCAATAGTTAGCAAAACCGGTAAGTAAAAATAAAGACTCGGCTAGTAATAATTTGGCTGCAGGAAAATAATGGGTTAATGACGCGGGTGATATGGATGGTGACAGATGATTCGCTGGCTGAACGTAGCCTAAATTAAAGAGCCAGGTCTTTATACGCCCGTCAAACGAGGAAATTGGAATTTGGGGAATTTAGCAAAACAACAAAAAAAACTATTATGGCACAAAAATACTGGATACAAAGAAAAGGAATCCGATTTATAACGTTTTTAACAAAAATGTAAATAATTTGATACTCTCGAAAGCAGGATGGCTAAAGCTGTTGCTTTAAATTAAAAAGAGTTCGTGGGCAAGTGTCCGCTTTGATTTAGGCGGACCCAATAGCTCGCGGAACTCCTTTTCTCACTTGGAGAGCCCGCTGGATGCGGACTCTAACTCTCCGATGATGTGGCGAAGAAACCCGCGGAAATCGCGGCAGCTGCAGACCGTCCCGCCGGCCCGGCATCCACAAGCGCCTTCCGGAGTCCTTCCGGATCAGGCGGTTCCAGTGTATAGCACTTGCTATATAATTTATATGGCCTTTTTTGCCCGGCAATGGTTTTGGTTTTATTTTTACTCCAATAATGTATTAATAGCACTTGCTATATAATGTTTGAAATAAATCGCACTTCACCACGATGCAACTAAGCAAATTATAGCAAAAACCCCAGACCAAATCCAGATTATCTCTTTTTCTTTCCAAAATCTCACGGCGCTCTGACAGACTCAATCAAAAATCAACTTTTTTCTTTTTGACAATCTGGAATACCTCAAAAATTCACATTCAAAATTAGCGCGAGTATTATCTCAATTTTATAACTGCCAGACGTATTACAAAATACGGACTGATATAAGCGCCATCTACCTGTAATGCCGTGAATCACAATGTACGCTTTTTTTATATATCAACCGTGACCTAGCCTTAGACACAGAAGTTCAGAAGTTCTAAAGAAAGTCGACAGATGTCGTACGATACGTAGCGTCATGCTACAGCATCTCCCTACCAAACAAAGAAACAAACAAACAACAACACAAGAAAACACAAGAAAACTAACCCCAAGCAACAAAAAACACAACTTAATTCTAAGGCTAAAAAAGGTACAACAAGAGAACCCTAAACGAATTACAAAAAAAAACAAAACCAACCAGTTATTCACATTACCCCTAAAGACTAATCTAATAGATTAAGAAGATGACAAAACGCCAACCAACGCGTCACGCGGTCAAAGACGTGACGGCCGGGATAGGACAGAAACTGCACCTGGCCACAGATCTTAATCCCTCACATCGAGTCATCAAATTATACAACCAGGCTATCATAGACCGGGAAAGATAAACGAAGCCTTAAGCACCAACGGTAAAAAAAAGTCAAACCTGGAAAAAGGAGCAAGGAAACGCTCAAACGAAAACAAAAAAAAAACCGGCCAAGTGCGAGTCGGACTCGCGCACCGAGGGTTCCGTACAAACCTGTAGGTATATAAGTAAAAGTTGACGTAGAAGTTTGATTTTGCTACAGCTGAAAGGTATTATAGACTTGAGTATTTGATATGAATTTCAATTTAATACCTCTACGCGTTTACGAGGAAAAAGGTAGTAAGTTTAAAATTTAAAAAAATATTTTTTGTATGATTTTACTAAAAATTCCTACTTTTCGTAATTTTTCCTTTGTCTGTGCTATATGACATTTCTTCGTGCCAAGTTTTAAGTTTCTGAGTTTACGGGAAGTACCCTTTAGGTTTTGAGTTTCTTGCAAGTACTCAGTTTCAAAATATGCAACTTAAATTGCTATTTCTTTTGATTGCGTTGACATAAAAGTTTGGTTTTGATACATCTGAAAGGTCCTATAGCCATGAGTATTTGACATGAATTTCAATTTAATACCTCTACGCGTTTACGAGGAAAAAGGTAGTAAGTTTAAAATTTAAAAAAATATTTTTTGTATGATTTTACTAAAAATGTCTACTTTTCGTAATTTTTCCTTTGTCTGTGCTATATGAGATTACTTCGTGCCAAGTTTCAAGTTTCTGAGTTTACGGGAAGTACCCTTTAGGTTTTGAGTTTCTTGCAAGTACTCAGTTTCAAAATATGCAACTTAAATTGCTATTTCTTTTGATTGCGTTGACATAAAAGTTTGGTTTTGCTACATCTGAAAGGTCCTATAGCCCTGAGTATTTGACATGAATTTCAATTTATTACCTCCACGCGTTTACGAGGAAAAAGGTAGTAAGTTTAAAATTTAAAAAAATATTTTTTTGTATGATTTTACTAAAAATTTGTACTTTTTGTAATTTTTCCGTTGTCTATGCTATATGAAGTTGCTTCGTGCCAAATTTCAAGTTTCTGAGTTCACGGGAAGTACCCCGTAGGTTTTGCGAGTGCCGAAAAACTCTAATATTTGCAGCATAAACGACTGTATCTTTTGATTGGCTTTTAAGTTTGATTTTTTCACAGTTCTAAGGGACAATAGACCTGAGTATTTGATATAAATTTCAGCTTGATACTTCCACGCGATCCTGAGAAAAATTGTCTTGACAGACAGACAGACAGACAGACACACAGACAGACAGACAGACAGACAGACAGAAAGACGGACAACAAAGTGATCCTATAAGGGTTCCGTTTTTTCCTTTCGAGGTACGGAACCCTAAAAACTATAAGAAACGAATCAAGCAAGGATTACCGATAAGGGAATGGCGGACTAAAGCGCATTTTAGAATTTTGAGAATACTGAACGGGCCGACAGAAGAAACTATTTCAAGATATCTTTAATATGATAGGTACCAACGTGCTCGGAATCGGTATCAGCCAGTACATATACCTGTGGAGACACCCGTCTAACCACACGGCACCGAACGAAACGTGGAGCGAATTTACCGCCTCGAAAAGGATCAGCGGATCCACGCTGGAAATTCCGGCGCCAAACGATTTGGTCACCAACGATTCTTGGCGAAGAACGGTTCGTGTTGAACTTGGCGGCGTTACGATGAAAGGCTAAAGCCATCGAATCAGAAACTTTATCGTACACCTCACGAAGCGTCTGAAGATTCGAAGCGCGTTCCATCCGGCTGAGTCCCACATCTTGGTCCACAACCTGATTCTCAACACGTTCACGAATCATTGACAACTCGCGGCCGTACATCAAAAAATTCGGTGTATAAGCAGTAGCCAAATTTATACAAGAGTTTAAATAAAGAGCGACCCGATGTAAATGACCCGACCAACTGCGTTGGTCATTTTCAACTAAAATGCTCAAAGTAGTAATCACGACCTGGTTATATCTCTCCACAACATTCGCTTGTGGCGAATAATATGGGGTATAACACGGACCTGGAATATTATAGCTCGCCAGGAAATCCAGAAATTGACGACTATGAAAAACTGTAGCGTTGTCACAGAGAATGTTAGTAGGAACACCGTACCGCAAAATAACCTCCGACTCTAATGCCATCGATATTGACCTCGCATTCACTAATTCAAAGGGACCAACCAAACAAATTTGGTAAAAACGTCAACCAAAGTCAAAATATAACGACACCCATTGCGGCTAACCGGTAAAGGACCAATTAAGTCAATGGAAAGAAGATCCATTGGAGCCGCAACACGACGAGGAAATAAGCGAAGTCCACGAGGTTGTGAATTTGCAATTTTATAAGACTTGCAAATCTGACATTCGGAAAGGAACCTTGTAACATCACGGTACATATTCGGTCAATAGTATAAGTCACGAGCTTTTAAATACGTTTTCATAACACCAGGATGAACGTTGGGATATCCATTATGAATTTCAGCAACCGCCTCTCTAGTCCTTGAAGCAGGAAGAACTATACGCCATGGATTAGGTGCTAAAGGGTTTTCGATAGATGCCCTGCGCATTAAGACACCATCCCGAAGAGCAAATGCAGTAAACATTTGAGGATTGTCCAAAACTCCCTGGTAAATTCGTTCATACCAAGGATCTCCAGAAGGATCCATGCCACGCGCGAATGAGATAAGCCCAACTTGAGCGCGGGACAAGGCGTCTGGAACAACATTAAGGACACCTTTTTTATGTTCAATCTCAAAGTTATATTGGGAAATCAAAGTTGCCCAACGAGCCAAGCGCCCGGTAGGATTATCAAGGGTGATCAACCATTTAAGAGCAATATGGTCAGTAGTGATCTTAAACCTCATTCCATCGAGATATCCGCGGAAATGCTTTATGGAATCAACAACGGCGAGAAGCTCATGTTCGGTTGTCCCGTATCCACGTTCAGCTTTAGTGAATAAACGAAAATAATAAGCAATTGGATGTTCAACGCCGTCAAACTCTTGAGCCAGGACCGAGCCTAAGCCAACCTGGCTAGCGTCACATTGAAGGATAAAAGGTTTCGAAAAAATCCGGGCAAGCCATCAACGGAGCGCTCATCAAGGCATCCTTCAATTTAGAAAAAGCTTCACTAGCACTATCGTTCCAATCGATGGGATCACGTCCCTTTCTCTTACCGATAAGTGCCGTCAGAGGAGCAATAATCGAAGAAAAACCATCCACGAAACGGCGATAATACGAACACATACCAATGAAAGCACGTAGAGACTTGGCAGAAGAAGGGGTAGGGTAATCCCTAATAGCTTCTAATTTCTTCGGATCAGTTTGAAGACCACGCTCATTGACGATGTAGCCGAGATACTTCAATTCAGACTTACAAAACTCGCACTTATCTAAATTAACCGTAAGACCAGCTTCTTTCAACCTATCACGAACCTTACGAATAAGCCGCATATGACTGTCAAAATCACGAGACACCAAAATCAAATCATCAACATAGCCGAAGATAAAATCCTCAGACTCAGGGGTATATTCAAAATTGACAATCATGTCAGTAAGCCTCTGCATCTCGGACGCAGCGTTGGTTAAACCAAAAGGGAGACGAACGAACTCAAAGAGGCCCCTTTGGGGTACAATAAAGGCCGTTTTCTCACAACTGGCCTTATCAGCTAAGGGGATTTGCCAAAAGGCGCTCCTAAAATCCAACGAAGTTAGATATTTGGCACCTCGTAGGTTATCAAGGATGTCCTGGACGCGCGGGAGAGGGTATGAATCCCTGATGGTAACGCTGTTCAACTTCCTACTGTCCACGCAAAACCTGACACTACCATCTTTCTTGGTAACCATCACCACTGGGGAAGCCCAGGGTGATCGTGAGGGACGAATAACGCCTGACTCTAACATCTTGTCGATCTCTTCGTTGAGAATCTTGAGTTTGACTGGAGATAAGGGATAGTAACGTTGACGGATGGGCGAACCAACAGTCTCAATCTTATGCGAAAGCCACGAAGTACAACCTAATCCAGCTTTATCAGAAGAAATCTCCTCAAACTCGACAATAACACATTGGAGTTTTGATTCCTACAGTGGTGCAAGCACCGTACGAGGGTGGACATAGCGAACCTCACCTACTCGTGGGACTGCGACAGGAACATGATGTGAAGCGACGTAAAGCTTACCTGACAAACCATCACGGAATGCCTTCTTTAAAATGTCAATGAGACCAACAGCATTCCAAAACTCAATTCCTAAAATAAATGCAGTAGGAAGATTACTGCTTACTAGACAGGGGTGCAGAACGCGAATGCCACTAAAAAGAATGGGGACGTCCAAACCGCCTAGAATTTCAATAGGAGAATTGTCGGCGGAGACAACATAAGGCCGGATATCCTCGTGATATGTTATACCGAGCTCCGATAAGAGGGATATATCAATTAGTGAAACCTGAGCACCAGAGTCTAAAAGAGCTCTTACCGAAGAGCCAGCAACTAAAACATCAATAAAAAGTCTATTATCCGGGGAATTATTCATATAAACGGGCGACACCGATGGACCTCTCAGTGCGCCACTTATTCGTTTTTTGACGGACCAGAATTACAACTAGGACAATCGCGTGTGATTGCACCAACACGCTTACACTTGAAGCACACTGCCCCTGAAACGTTAGGACAATTACGATAGTTGTGACCAGTTGCATCACACTTCATACACACTATAGAAATGGGTTGACCTACAACTTGAGCACTAATCGGTGCAATAGCCAAACGTGCTGGACGTGAACCTTGAAAGGCTTCAAAATTTTTCGCGACTTCTAACAAACCATCAATATCCCTGACCACGTTAGTTGCAAGACAAGGATGATATCTAGGATTCATTCCATATTTAATAATGTTAAACAGGTTGTCTTCGGAAACCGGTGTACGAAGCTTTGCGTTTAGATCGCGCGCCTGAATAAAAAAATCAACCACTGACTGGTTGTCTTTCTGTGATAAAGCGCGAAGTTGGCTCTCAAGCTTGAAATCGAAATCGGCTACGTCGAAGGTTTTAACGAATTCAGACTTTAATTCCGCGTAAGTAAGACCCGGATATCTGATTGCCCTAAAATGTTTCAAGGCACTATCTGACAACAATTCATGGAAACGTCTGACAACATATGAAGGATTGACGTTACGCGCCATACCTTCTTCCTCGATTCGAAAGAAAAATTCGCGAACACAAGTGTCCCCGGAAAAGTTCAAGTTCCATTTCGTAAGTGAATAATCTTTGAAAGGAAAAGGTGGGGGAAGTCCGGACATATGCATCGCCTGGGGTCGTGGTTCAGAATCAAAAAACTGTTCTTCATCATCTGCCATTGGATCTAAAATCCTCGGATCGTACGAGTTTAAAGATGAGTACGCATGAGGTGTCTCAGCAATTGATCCTTCATTACTTAAGTGCGACATGGCGAAAAGTCGAATGTTGTCTTGCGTTGCAAGTTCAAACAAAAAATAAAGTTAATCTACCTAAAAAATAAAATCCGAAGTTCGAGTATATCCGTGGTCTAAACCAAGCGCTTAAGTCAAAGATAGAAAATAACACTCGAAGTCTAAATGCCAAGTTAGAGTTCGAATTACAAAAAAAACAAGTTCAGTTTCTGAAAAAAATAACAAAACGCAAATCATACATTCTATGTCTGACTTACCTGCGAATTCCCTAACGTCTACGGGCTCTTACTACAGGACTCAGACTATGAAATAAGGTATTCGGGATATGTTACGGGTAATTGAGAAAAAGGCATAAGTAAAGGGCAACAGATAAATTCGTTTTTTTAACATAAATAAAAGCAATTTTTTTAATATGACGGAATTCGGGTTAGTGATGGGACGTAAGGAGGCAGCAGGATGAAACAAACCAAAATCAAGGTTAATAGAACCGCGACCGGTCTACGGTCACCGAGTGCGATTTATTTCAAACATTATATAGCAAGTGCTATTAATACATTATTGGAGCAAAAATAAAACCAAAACCATTGCCGGGCAAAAAAGGCCATATAAATTATATAGCAAGTGCTATACACTGGAACCGCCTGATCCGGAAGGATTCCGGAAGGCGCTTGTGGATGCCGGGCCGGCGGGACGGTCTGCAGCTGCCGCGATTTCCGCGGGTTTCTTCGCCACATCATCGGAGAGTTAGAGTCCGCATCCAGCGGGCTCTCCAAGTGAGAAAAGGAGTTCAGCGAGCTATTGGGTCCGCCTAAATCAAAGCGGACACTTGCCCACGAACTCTTTTTAATTTAAAGCAACAGCTTTAGCCATCCTGCTTTCGAGAGTATTAAATTATTTACATTTTTGTTAAAAACGTTATAAATCGGATTCCTTTTCTTTGTATCCAGTATTTTTGTGCCATAATAGTTTTTTTTGTTGTTTTGCTAAATTCCCCAAATTCCAATTGCCTCGTTTGACGGGCGTATAAAGACCTGGCTCTTTAATTTAGGCTACGTTCAGCCAGTGAATCATCTGTCACCATCCATATCACCCGCCTCATTAACCCATTATTTTCCTGCAGCCAAATTATTACTAGCCGAGTCTTTATTTTTACTTACCGGTTTTGCTAACTATTGAATGTGTAATGTCCTTGTTTAGGTATAGTTGTCTTCATTTTTAAGTGAAGTGCTAATATTAAATATTTTTAATTATTGTAATTTAATTACATTCTGGCCACTAGGGAGGTTGTTGAATGTGAAAGTGAAATAGGTACAGTTGTCTTCATTTTTAAGTGAAGTGCTAAATTTAAATATTTTTGTTATTGTAATTTAATTGCATTCTGACCACTAGGGAACTTATTGAATGTGAAATCCCCTTATTTAGATGCCATTATTGTGATTTTTACGTGAAATGCTAAATTTTAAATAATTGATTATTTTTGCTAATATTAAATATTTTTAGTTTGTCGTCAAAATTAAACGTGTTAATGCACTTAAGAAGTGTTTTACTGCAAAATGGCGCCCGAACAGGGACATTACACATTCAATAGTTAGCAAAACCGGTAAGTAAAAATAAAGACTCGGCTAGTAATAATTTGGCTGCAGGAAAATAATGGGTTAATGAGGCGGGTGATATGGATGGTGACAGATGATTCGCTGGCTGAACGTAGCCTAAATTAAAGAGCCAGGTCTTTATACGCCCGTCAAACGAGGCAATTGGAATTTGGGGAATTTAGCAAAACAACAAAAAAAACTATTATGGCACAAAAATACTGGATACAAAGAAAAGGAATCCGATTTATAACGTTTTTAACAAAAATGTAAATAATTTGATACTCTCGAAAGCAGGATAGCTAAAGCTGTTGCTTTAAATTAAAAAGAGTTCGTGGGCAAGTGTCCGCTTTGATTTAGGCGGACCCAATAGCTCGCTTAACTCCTTTTCTCACTTGGAGAGCCCGCTGGATGCGGACTCTAACTCTCCGATGATGTGGCGAAGAAACCCGCGGAAATCGCGGCAGCTGCAGACCGTCCCGCCGGCCCGGCATCCACAAGCGCCTTCCGGAATCCTTCCGGATCAGGCGGTTCCAGTGTATAGCACTTGCTATATAATTTATATGGCGTTTTTTGCCCGGCAATGGTTTTGGTTTTATTTTTGCTCCAATAATGTATTAATAGCACTTGCTATATAATGTTTGAAATAAATCGCACTTCACCACGATGCAACTAAGCAAATTATAGCAAAAACCCCAGACCAAATCCAGATTATCTCTTTTTCTTTCCAAAATCTCACGGCGCTCTGACAGACTCAATCAAAAATCCACTTTTTTCTTTTTGACAATCTGGAATACCTCAAAAATTCACATTCAAAATTAGCGCGAGTATTATCTCAATTTTATAACTGCCAGACGTATTACAAAATACGGACTGATATAAGCGCCATCTACCTGTAATGCCGTGAATCACAATGTACGCTTTTTTTATATATCAACCGTGACCTAGCCTTAGACACAGAAGTTCAGAAGTTCTAAAGAAAGTCGACAGATGTCGTACGATACGTAGCGTCATGCTACAATATATAATAGAAATATACATATAAATACTTAAATACAAAAAAAAATTGATTCGCCCAACTACGATCGCCCTAGTACGAAGGATGCGCAGGCGCCAAAAAAGGAATATGCCCATAGAAAATGCCCTCCACCTAACTATGCAGTCGATCCGACTATACAGCAAGACATGTCAGAAACATGAATTATAGCTCATTTAAGTACTAACACAAACAAATGATATAATTAAGTATATGATGTAATATATTCAGTACTAACTGAATAAAAACAGACGGTACAACTAATAAGCTAGTCTTGAATCAACAAGAGAACAGTGATTTTTTTTATTTAGGTAGTGACATTACTATGTAAATTATAAACTGAAATATGACATATATGGAATAAACAGTTATCACGGTCTCCGGTGCCCAGGGCGGAAAATTAACCAGCGTCTTATGCATCCACGGTAGATACCTTCAGTCTGGATTTAATTTTAAAAGTAAACATTCTGAAGGCTTGTTGACATATAACATATTTAATATTTCACCCCGATTTCAGTTGCCGGACCGAAAAAGAATTAGATATTTAAATTTTTTTATTAACTGTTGGCTTACTACCTTCGAAAAAATTGTACCAACCTAGCCTTTTATTATTCAATACGCTATTTTACTTCGTACCTTTAGCAAAAAAAAATCTACGATGTGATAGCTACATAGTTAACATGTTTGTTTAAACACAATTTTTACCTTGTTTCTATCTACAACGTTACTATACTGCGTTATACTTATATTTTAAATGTAAACTTTTACCCCCTTATTCATAAACATCTCTCGATCAGGTCACAATTAAAGCCTGACCAGAAATATATGATTATTGTCAAGAGGGCGCTATTATTCTCATTTATATGGCAACGGTTATAGAGCGTAGTATTGTCTATGGTAAAGTGACATCTTGATTTGTTTACCTGTCAGCAGCTCTGATGTTAATTTGAAAATGATACACGGCGAAATAGTTCCATTTCCCGAGCGTATTATTGACAGCAGTTTATTATATACACTATTTACAATGTTTCGCTCTTGAATATGGATAATTTTGGGATATTTTGTGGTTTATAATTTCATATTCAACACTTTATTATTATTCAAGTAAACAGCCTCAACGAAACTTGACAACAGTCACAGCCTATCACATGCACTCACACATGCATATCAATCTGTCATAAAAATTATTGCCAGTGTCAGAAATTAGTTCCAATGAAATTCCGCAACATGGCGCATGATCATATATTTCTGGTCAGGCTTTAGTTAATTTATATTTTGTCTTTTGCTAACAAACACAACTATCAAATAGACAGATAAGGACAAATCATAAATTAACTAATTGACCCCCGAGAGACGTTTATGAATAAGGATGGTTATTCTTTGTTGTAGATATATTAGATCTCTTATATTTATTTAATGTGACAGCCGTTAGTTTTTTATGTTTAAGGTGGTCCCTAGGGATTGAAAAACAGCGAACCACTGCGTCGCTTGAACAAAATTTCCTTAGAAAAACAATAAATTTTCTGTGAGCTACGCTCGAGTGAGTTTCGGTGTCGCCGAAGTGAGAGCACGCTCGCCATAATATATTGAATTTGAAACGAATAAAGTTTTACGTTCTCCTTGCCGCATGTAAAAAGATTTTCTCCAAATGTTTACAACACAAAAATTTTTGGACATCAAAAACAACGACAAAATTTAAATAAATTTACTTAAGCAACATAAGTTTACAGACAACTTACCTTGAACCATTTTAAACGAGGCTCTACGTATATTCATAGCTTACGCGTTTATAAGCGAATAAATAGGTTTATATGAACCATATAAACCTATATCCCTTATGAGTCATATATCCCTTATGTTGTAATTTTGAACAGCTCATATATGTATTCTCATAATAATGCTTACCATGAATTCATGGAATATTGTTATTAAGTTTTCTTGTGGTTTGTGAATGCTATTTTGTTACTTTATAGGTACTAACGATGATCTTATGAAAAAAAAACGCTGCAAGGCAAAAAGTATAAATACCCATGCATGCTACTCTTAAAATAAATATTTTTGAATAATCTTGTATAGATTTTCTTTGGACTAAGAGCTGGCCGGTCAGATATGACATGATAATGAGAGCAATGAAACCTGTCTAGTGTAGATTGCTTTACCATCCTTATTGCTAGATCCGGGCATCTGGCAGCTTTTAATGGGTGGAGCTCAGAGTGACAGACTAACAATGTTTTTAAGTTGGAAAAAAGTAATACCAAAATAGGTAAAAACTCCCAACGTGTGTCATTTATAGAGGACAGGGCCTATATTTTAATATTAGAACAAAAACCATTGTCTATTATTGCAGAAACAAAAACAGTAGGCGACTAACTAAACATTGCATTATACATCATTCAGCACTACTTTACCCCAACAGAAACTTCTGGCTATGATATAATAGAGCGCTCTCGACTGATGAAGTCTACGCTCTGTCCAGCAGCAGTTCAAATCTAGAACCCCGAGAGCTTCCAGCTGGAACTCCAAAACCGTTTCGATTGCCTAGGATAGGTTTGTAGAAGCTGTCCATATCACATCGTATTGAAGACGCCATCGAGCAGAATAAGGGTTCTAAAGTTTTTGCAAGAGATCTGTCTATTAGGCAGAGCCGGCTCGCCAAATTAAAAACTGAGGATGGTAGCATTGTTTCATCTAGACACGAGCTTCTGGGTGAGATAGAGGGCTTTTATGGACAGCTATACACATCAACTAGCAGACCTGAAGTTAGTCTACGGTTGAATTTCTAATTATAAAAAGTGACTTGACACATGACTGACAGTTAAAATGTTGCCTGGAATAGCAAAAATAAAATAGTCATGGGTATATGTCCATAAAAAGTATCGAAAAGTGTAATGTTGTACTAAACACTACCAATACGATTCCATTTAAAGGATCAATAAACGTTAGGAAATTAAATTATCATGTCACAGCCTGAAATGCTACAATATTCAAATCAGACAAAAGTTTTGAAATACGTTGTCGCTAATAAATCGTATAGTTATGTTATACAACATATCATATATTTTTCTATCTCGTCGAACGAGTGGATCCTAAGCGAAGTGAAGTTATAGACAGCGTCGGATGAAACGGAAACGGAACTGTCAGCTGGCTACCTGGACATCGCTGCATTTCGATGGCTTTTTGAATAGTTGTTCTGCGGTAACTGTAGTAACGTTTTTTCTAATCTTTATGAAATTTGTTGGGGTTATAGCAGAAATCAATATAATTTAAGAGTTCGTATATGAGCAGGATCGATCCATGGGTTATGGAGCTAGAAGGCGCAAAACAATCATCATAAGAGTCTTGCTATATTGGTCAATGCATTTACAAGGAAATCGCGAGTTCTCAGTTCGAGGCGGACTACAAATAGTTTCTGTAAATTTGAGCTCTTTATTATGCAGGCGACATTTTGGATGAAAATTGTTCTGGTTCTTGCACGTCCAAAGGAATCGGTAATCCGAGGCAACATCACTTAATAATTGAATTCAACACTTCTACGAGTAATACGTAAAATCAACAAAACGTAACGATATTTACGAACAGTCAGAAGACGATATTACTCAACAATACCTACTTAACTACTTCTAAAATAGAAAAAAAGATACTTGGATAATTATTCGTCCGCATATAATTCGGTTATCGTGTGGCCCTCTAAAAAGGTTTTTTTCGGGATAAAAAGTAGTTAAGTATCCTATGTCCTATTCCTCACTCTAAGCTACCTCTGGCGCCATTTTAGATACGCACGTCTCTAAAATGGCGATATTCATTAGATTGGCGATTAGATATTCAGCAAGATATTCACCCACAAACTGAACGGCAGGCATGTGTGTAGAGAAATCCCAATATTGGCCCGACCGCCGTGCGCTTGGAGAATTTAACTAACCAGAGCGGCCATTGACAGGCTTTCCCCTCTGCCGAAAACAATGGTCAATAAATATAACCAGTGGTCGTATTTATTGTACGGACTGACGTTTATCTGACGTGGCTATTTGTACATTACGTACGAATAGCCATACATTTGACGTTCGCCTCCCCCGCAAAAATAAGCAGACTTTTTTTGTATAGAAAATGAGAGACATGGCCGCTCCGGTTGGTTGAATTCTCTAAGCCATGTGCCCGGTATTAACCCTACGGCAGGTGTATGAGTAGCCGCCTTTAGAAATTATTATCGTCTCCAATAATAGGATGTACAGAAGTTATAAATTGACTTCAATTTGTCGCGTACCGCATAGTTTTATCAACAAGTAATAGTCATTCCGTAAAAGTAACGTATTTTCCACATCATGTTGCAGCATTGTTCAGCCTTTAAGCCTTAATCAAGTTGCAGCGACAATATCGCAACCAATAAGTCGCGGCGTATGTAGAACTCTTCATAAATAAAAATATCGATAAGAACAGCACTGGCCGAATTGCGGCAACATTTGTGTTTGTTGACTTGTCAAGTCACTCCGTACAATTATAAATTCTACCTTAGTGGAAGACCTTAGAGATAGACTGACCCGACATTATACCGAAGACATCCCATACATCAGCCTGTACGAGATTAGAATGGCTCTGAAACAGCTCAAAAACAACAAGACACCTGGTAAAGACGGAATTACAGATTCATTACGAACTTCTGAAGGCGGGTGGTAAACCGATCCTTATGGCCCTTCAGAAGTTGTTCGATTTCGTTTTACTGGAAGGGAGAACGCCTAAGGCATGGAACAGAGGTGTGGTGGTACTGTTCTTCAAAAAGGGTAATAACGCCTTTCTGAAAAACTATCGATCGATTTTACTTCTGAGCCGTGCCTAAAAGCTTTTTTCAAGAGTCATTACGAACCGTCTCGCACGCAGGCTAGATGACTTCCAGCCTCCCGAACAAGCCGGTTTCCGAAGAGGCTTTAGTACCGTAGACCACATCCTGAGGACTGAGGAGTATAACCTGCCCCTCTGCTTAGCGTTCGTGGACTACGAGAAAGCTTTCGACTCGATCGAAACCTGGGCTGTACTACAATCTCTTCAGAGGTGCCAAGTGCACTATCGCTATTTCGAAGTGCTGAAGTGTTTGTACGAGAACGCTACTATGTCAGTCCGACTCCAGGACCGGAACTCGAAGCCTATTCCGTTGCAGCGGGGAGTCAGGCAAGGAGATGTTATTTCTCCTAAACTGTTTACCGCTGCGCTGGAGGCCGTTTTCAAGGCTCTGGACTGGAGAAGGCTAGGCATCAACATAAACAGCGAGTAAATCACTCACCTTCGGTTTGCTGACGATATAGTACTCTTGGCTGAGATCATGGAAGATTTGAGTACAGTGCTCGATGACCTCAGTAAAGCTTCCGAGCGAGTTGTTCTAAAGATGAACATGGATAAGACGAAGATCATGTCAAATGCCTATGTAGCACCAACTCCCGTTATAATCGGAGACTTTACACGGTTGGGCAGCGTTCGGGAAGCTACGGCACATCTTTTTGTCTAATATTCTGCAGTGTCTCAAGACGAAAGTCTTTGACCAGTGTGTGTTGCCAGTGATGATATATGGCACAGAAACGTGGTCGCTTACTATGGGCCTCATAACAAGGCTCAAAGTCACCCAAAGGGCAATAGAGAGGGCTATGCTTGGAGTCTCTCTGTGTGATCGCATCAGAAATGAAGCCATCCGCAGCAGAACCAAAGTAACCGATATAGCCCTCCGAATTGCTAAACTAAAGTGGCAGTGAGCGGGGCACATTGCACGTAGAACCGATGGCCGTTGGGGCGGCAAGGGGGAAGTGAAAGAGTGGCGACCACGAACCGGAAGGCGCAACGTCGGTAGACCCCCTACAAGGTGGACTAACGACGTCGCGTTAGTCCGCTGGATGCGAGTGGCGCAGGACCGGTCATCATGGAACTCTTTGTGGGAGGCCTATGTTCAGCAGTGGACGTCTTCCGGCTGATATGATGATGATGAATTGTGATTGCTGAATACAGTTCAGGAAGTAGGTAAAGTAGTACATTTATAATTCAAGTCCATAATCTGACAGATCCCGCCTTATATTGTAAACCACTTTGTATGGCAAGAATAGGTTTAGATACTTTTTTCCATGGCCCATTGTTTAGCCACCTAACTCTCCGATGGCAATACTAGCACTCTAAATGAAAGGTCTCTAAAGAAAATATGAGTCTCTTATAATGTGATCATATTTTTTACTTACCTGGCAGTCGTTTCAGACAATTAAAAAGACAATTAGCATGATTATTAAAAGTTATCTAGATAATTTACAAAAAATAAACATTCATTTTGACGAAGGTTTTTACCGTCACTTTCTTCATAAAATGATCCTTATTATAAAGTGTCCTTCGGTAAAAACGAAATCTGGACAAACAATTTATTACTAATTAGAATTCTTATTTTTTTAGTGTTTCGTACCAAACTTGGTTTACGAAACACTTATGGAACCATTTCGGTCGTCGAAATTGGTATACGTATTTCATAGAAACAGTTTAGAAAACGAGGAAAGCTGAAATTTGGAATAGATATAGAAAATGTCGGCTGTAACAGGATACTGAGACTGTAACTGTTTATATTTAATTTTGAGAGGAAGTTTAGGAGGATTAAGGGGGACGTGAAAGTTATTTTCCAGATGTCAGAATCGTGTGGGGTAGGTAAATGACCCATAGAAAGCTTGCAAAAAATTAGGACAGCAGACGGATTTTGACTTCATTTTACGTGCAGTAGTTTTGATAAAAGACGCATTTGAAAATGCAGTTTTTCATACTAAAATCACGTCTCTGTCCCCGCATTTTTTCAGAAAGAATAGCTTACTAGAAACCGAGAACTGTAAAGTCCACTAAAAAGACCCTGGAGATGGCGGCATGATTATTTGGTAGGCCTATCTTTAACAGTTTTCAGACCACCGACTGACCTTAGGTTACTATATGATCTAATATATAAGGTGCTAACAAATTAAGTACAAATATTTTAAGGGCGGTTAACTTACATCGGGTCCGAAACAATTAACTTCCGGAAAAACTTTTTATGTGTTATTTTTGTTTTCATTTTCCGAACAAAATTAATTAATTAACATTGTGTCCCAACATAATCAGCCTGTGCAAGTCACTGACAATGTGTTTAACACTTTCTGTCAAGTGATATTTGTCATAGATTTCATAAAGATTCTTCTTAGACTAGTACCGCGTTATGACGCCCTGTCAAAATATGTTGTCTTTTTTAACATTTATTACAAAACCGAGGAGCAAGAAGTAGTGACAGTGCGTGACTTATGGCGTCAAAGAGAATCAACACGCAGGGTCTATCACATGTCTATCTAATTGAGACAACATCAAATATGATGACATTGACATTTATTTAGGCAAGTGGCCAATCAAGTGGTAGAGTTTGTAGCATATCCCTTACATACCTCAGGATTGAATCGCTGCAATGCTGGGCTGAGCATTTGTCTTATTTTTGTTGCACTTTCCTACTTATTCTGCAATCCTTGTTCAACACACGCATCCATACGAAAATCCCGTGGCGCTCTCAAACATCGTGCGCTATTCTTCTAACCTTGTCTTCATCTTAGAAACTCAATTTTCATGCTCTGAAATACGCAGAAGAAAGTTATTAACTCGCGAACACTTTTATGCACTTCCTTGTCGCGGATCTTTGACCTACAGCCTCAAGCGACTTTCGAAACCTATATTTCTCACCTTTTCTTAGTTTTACTTATATTTGGTTATTGGTCTCCTCGTTTTGTTCACGTTATTGTACATTTTTATACTATTTTGAAATGTTTATTTAGACTTCTCCATAGTGACGTGCTCTGTCTAGCTTGTCAATTCTTCATAATTGTATAACCATGCAGTTAGGTTCTATACTTTTGGCTAAGTTTGTTAAATATTGTGTACTCATGTTGTCCTGGCCTTTTATAAAATTTCAAAAACTTATTGTAAGAACTCTGTATTCGCTGGCTGCCCCTATATAAGCCTGTCACTGACAAACGTCAATCACTTTCTGGTTAGCTTCGAAGAAGTTATTTTCCAAACAAAAGGTCTGTGCGGGGCCGAAGTGGCCCCGCACTTGAAGCGACCTCTCTCTCCTGGCATAAACTCTCCGGGTTACTAATTCCTGAGTCTCCAGCTTCTACGTTCGCATCTGAGGGCGAGTCTTCAGCCACTACGTTCGCCTCTGAGGGCGAGCCTCCAGCAACTCCTTTCGCCTCTGAGGGCGAGCTATCTACTCCATTCGCCTAGTCTGGGCGAGCCTCCCAGCTACTACGTTCGCCTCTGAGGGCGAGCCTCCACCTACTACGTTCGCCTAGTGTGGGCGAGCCACCTACTACGTTTGCCTAGTATGGGCGAGCCACCTACTACGATCGCCTAGTGTGGGCGAGCCACCTACTACGTTCGCCTCGTGTGGGCGAGCCTCCAGCCACTTCGTTCGCCTCTCTGAGGGCGAGCCTCTACTCCATCCGCCGCTGAGGGCGGTCCTCTACTCCGTTCGCCTCTTGGGGCGAGCCTCCGTGCCTCTGCTACATTCGCCTTTGAGGGCTCGCCCGTGAAGAACCTCCGGCTTTACCTTTTTTATATTACCAAGGCCATATTGACGTACCTTCCCTCTTACAACTGAAAAAATTGTGAAATAAAGAACCCACTACCTGAATTTCCTTCTTATTATTTACTTTCTTCACCTTATCCGTTGCGTGTTCTTCCACCTATCTAGTTGGAAGAGCACGTAACGTGACAAGTTAAGAGATAATCAAGGAGGTCTTATTACTGATTATTGTTTATCTCATGAACAGGTGTTTTTGCGTAGCAAAGGAGAAGGGGCAGAAATGTATGGAGCCTGGTACCCGGTCCAATGTCCATGTGTCATATATCATTGGAAAGGTAATTTTGTGTAGATTAATGATTACCGGGTCGCCAGTCTCGATTTGCTGTGGGAAGGGAGTAATATGGGGTTGAATACACTCGTGAGCACCAAAACGGCTCACTTTGCGTTAAACGTTTCCTTCCATTTTTTTTCTTTTCTTTAAAATATGAAACGATTCGTACGTAATAAAAGTGTGAAATATAAATAAAGTGAAAAAAAAATACTTTTAACCTACTTTTAAATAAGGGGGCGGTGTCAATTTATGCGATTTTTTTAATATGTCGGGCAACTCGGATAGTCGCCTTTACGAAACCTAATTGAGAAAAAATGTAAATATCAAGGAATATATTACTAAATTGATATACTGCCACTATCAAAGTTCTGATGATGGAAACCAGGAGGAGCAAATGGAACTCTTTGGATATAAAAGGCGCACGTATAAATCGAGTTCGAATAAGGCTACTTCGATTTTTGTCATTAAGAAAGCCTGCGATGCCTAAGTGTAAAGAAATATTAGAAATTAATATTCGGGTAGGTGGAAGTTCTGACGATGACCAAAACCAATGGAACCTCTTAACGACAAGTATTAACGCAAAGTCTAACGTTAGGGGCGACTCAGTTTCTTTTTTGAGATTAGTACGACTTACGCTCATAACTTCATAAGTGTAAGTGGTAAACATACGCAAGAAGGCTTGGCTTTACCTAATATTTTGATCTCGAGATCTAGTACATGTCTGCCACATAGATGTAAGTAAAATAATTAACTTATTCAAAATAAATGAAACGTTTACGAATAACATGCATGGTCTAAAAATATGAAAAGTATTTTTCTTTGTTTAAACGCAGTATGTTAATTGTTATTTTTAAGCTATGACTACCTGTATTAATTAATATTGTAAAGGCAAAAGTAGCAGTAGTTAGCAATAAACAATTAAACATATGTGTCAGTCCAGGAAAAAAGGTCCTACTTGGTCGCTATGGCGTTATTAGTACTTTTTAAAACTACACAATATACGCTATCTATTTAGTGAATGTGAAGTGAATGAATTTAGTTTCCTTGTAAATCGATAAAGTGGGCCCTTTCGCGAAACTCCACATACAGTAATTGCTTTCTAAGAAAGCATGGGATAAATATTAAGGAACAGTGTGTATTCGTTAAAAAAACGGAATTTGTGTTAAAAAATCGCAGTAGGTAAACCTAATAAGGTCGCAATACTTAGTTAATCTCGTGACACCCACCATATTATAGTTTAGCCCACAAAAATAGCTTTATTTTATTATTTAGTCTAGATAAAACAAGGACAATTTTTTTAATAATTATTAAGTACGTATATGAGATGACGGGCAACAGAGATGTGTAGAAGACATGCTGCGCCGACCCCAAGTAAATGTGACAAGGGCAAGAGGATGATGAATTAAGTACGTATTAAATCCATTTATTGATGCATTGTTTGTTTACAAGGGAAAGATGTTTATGTAGCAATTTGATGCGCCGCAGTAGAAGAGCCACTAACTAATTTGAACTATCTCCTAGGGGTAACACTCACTTTGCCGAGTCTCTTGCTGCTTAGAGCAGATAATCGCGCCAATGTCGTAGCACGAACTTGCGGGCTAAGTAATGATATTACGTGGCATGGTAGGTATGATGAACATGGCAACTCTAGAGTCAGCTAAATATTCGCATATTATCGTGAATTGAAGCTGACGTTCATAGGCAACCGCTATGAACCGCTTGCTATCTCCACTACTGTTGTTAAATTAATAGAAATAAGAACTCGAGTAATGATACCTTTTACTTACAGTAAAATCTATCAAACCGACTCAGGCTACAGACATTCGAAATATAAAATAACTTCTTTTCTTTCCCGTTTGTATTGGAAGATAAAATCTTTGAGTATTTTACCTGTATCAAGTTGGTTGCAAACAACGACCGGCCTAATGTAAAGCGCCCGGGGCTTTGGACCCGGGGTATGTCCTTAAACTACGTCCGGACTTGGGTATGTCCTTAAACTAGGCCAAAAAGAGAGGTATGGGCACTGCGAATGGCATCTCGCTTAGTGTGGTAGGGCACGTTCAGCGAATGTCATCTCGCTCAAATCTGGAGCAGAGCCCGACTGGGGAAGTACCTCCACCTTACAGAAAACCACAGCCAAATAGCACTAGACCCTACTCATAGTGTTGTGTTCCTGCTGGTGAGTAAGGTTGCCAAAGAGCTCAAAGAGGACCCAGTGTGTTGACGATGAGGGACCCTCTTGTTCCTTTAGCCGTCAACACAGTGAATCCTCCTTTTTGTAAAGGGTCGGCAACGCGCATGTGACTCCTGTGGAGTTGCAGGCGTCCATAGGTTACGGTAGCTGCTTACCATCAGGCGGGCCGTATGCTTGTTTGCCACCGTCGTAGTATAAAAAAAAAAAAAGCGCCTATTGGCGCCTTAAACCTCCTTTTCTTCAGAGGTGTTATATGCGCATCCGACTCTTTTAAAGAAGAATTCGTTGCAGTCAAAAGGAGTTTCATTTAAGGTCTGTGATCATGCTCACTATTCCGTCCAAACCATTACCGTGCCATGACTGTGCCTACACCGATACATAGAAAAAACATTTTTTGTAGGAATAACTATGATGCTTTGCCCATTAGACCGTTCCGGCACAGACCAACAACATAACGTGCCATGACCAGGCCGTCCAATATTCTTGTCGAGAATAATTTCAGGTACCAAGCCAATCTCTGTATGGTACGGTACGTTCATAGACCGGTGCCTGAACGGGGCTCAACTCCGATCAAACCCCGTTTATTACGCGTTTGCAACGGAAACTGGTTGTAATCACGTTTGCTACGTGAAGATTTTGCTGTTCTACGTAATTTTTAAAAGGCATCACACGCGTTTCAAATGTATATGATACGGGATACAAACCCGTTGCATACGCGCTTCATACGCGTTTTGTACAGGTATAAATAGCTGATTATACGTTTGCTACGTTTTCCCAGCGTGGGACACTTTTTCCGTGCTTAGTACGGTCCTAAAACGGTCATGGTTTGAACAGATTAGTGGGCACAAACCTTTAAAGTATACGATCTCAACATGTTCTAATCAAGGTCGTGTATAATATAACGTGACCTTCTTTTAGATAGAAAATTATTTAATATGCAATCTGCAGTTTCCGTCAATCCTACATATATAAAAAAATGGTAAATGTAGTTACTGGTACAACCGTAATACATATTTTGCAAGCTTGCTCAGCTTGCTGCAACTCCGGACTCTACATCCACAAAGTCATTCACTCAAAACTATACCACGGCCGTAAATCTCTTATAAAAATTGGTCAATAACACACAACAACAAAAAAAACACAAATCATTTTTGATATAAAAAATGTAAAATTCCATATTTTTTTAAAGGTCTGCGCAGAGGAAAATCACTCAGAAAAATATTAGTTTTAGAACGTTATATAACCAAAGTCTTTTGAAATAAAAAAAAACATCATGAGAAATCATGATTAATGCAGTTTTTAAATATATATATAATTTTAAGGCTTTTACTAAACAAAAACTACGTAAAAATATATTTCGCCTCGTGGTGTATATGTATTCTACATAGTAAGTATCGAAACTCAATGTGAACGTCAACTTCCGTAGTGTAGCGACATTAAAATGTATTGTTTATTATTATTCAATTTTGCTCCTAATAACTTCTACAAAAAGCAAAAATGGAAAAGAAAAAGAAACTTTTTTCTTTTCTAACTTAAACATAATTTCGATTCCCTTTATTTCAGATGACACATACACATAATTACTTACAAAAAAAAATTATTAGCCTATAATAGCGTCCCACTACTGATGCTGGCCAAATACCCCTCCCTTTGATCCCCACAATTCTCCGTATTGTGCCTTTTCCGGCCAGGTGCTAAGGAAAGCATACAAATAGGACAGCGGCTAACAATAAACAACGTAATAATAAATAATCAAGTATAGTTTGAACCCAATACAATATATTTTTTCGAAAAACTTTGACAGCCTTTCCCCAAAAGAAGTCATTTTACAAATCCGACTTTGTTAATTGGGATCGTCGGTTTATAGTTGCTTAAAAACGATGCTACTGT
This sequence comes from Pammene aurita, assembly GCA_947086415.1. NCBI lineage: Eukaryota > Metazoa > Arthropoda > Insecta > Lepidoptera > Tortricidae > Pammene > Pammene aurita. Next base: position 36,996,857 of record OX352291.1, read on the forward strand.
TTTATAACCAAGAGGTTGACCTCTTGAGGGTTCTTGTCCCTTTAGTCGTTAACACAGTGGATCCTCCTTGATATTAAAGGGTGGCAATACGCATGTGTGAGTCTACGGTAGCTGCTTAACATCAAGTGGGCCATATGCTTGTTTGCCACCGTCGTGGTATTAAAAATCCGCCTAAATACTAAGGTCGTGACAGCTTTGTCAAAAACGAGGTCGCAGAAAATCACCGCGGCCTTACAGATGTGCGCTAGCCTACCTTTTTAAAATACTGTGGAGTAGTATTAGGAGTACCTATGATATACAATTCAATGAGTTTTATAATGGCTGTTACGGCTCTTACGATGTTACGCGTGGTGGGATAGTATACCGGCTGTAGCATGTATGATTAATAGTTATTCTCGCTCTGTTACAATTTTAATAGTATTTTACTAGTAACTGACCTAACGTCGGGTCATATAGCAAATTAAAGCCGTATTAGCTCTGTCTTCCTTGCGAATATTTCACACTACTTGATTCAACTCGCCTTGCTCTTTCAAGAATAATTGACCGCTCGACCGTTTTAACTGTGCCACTTTTGTAGAGTTTAAATCGACGTATCATGAGATTATGTAATACCTAGTGATTCTAACACTAGCTAGCAGAAAAGGGTTATTCTATTATGAACCTAGAAAAACCATAAGTTTTGTTATTACAAGTATTAAGTATTTTTATTTTGAATCAAGGTATTATATCTTCCTCCGAGCGTGTGTCCCAGCTTTTAACTCTATTGAACCTGGGGTCCGCTCGGCAACCTAATCCCATGAATTGGCGTAGGCACTTGTTCTTACAAAAGCGGCTGCCATCTGACCTTCCAACCCAGAGGGAAAACTAGGCCTTGTTGGGATTAGATGCGGTTTCCTCACGATGTTTTCCTTCACTGAAAAGCGACTGGTAAATATCAAATGATATTTCGTACATAAGTTTCCGAAAAACTCAGTGGTATGAGCCGGGGTTTGAACCCGAGACTTTTGGATTGAAAGTCTGACGTCTCACCGTCAGCAGGCCACTAGCATTTCTCAAGGTATTATACAGTTAACTAAAAATAAAAACTCGTTTGACTCTTGGCAGGAGAGCTAACACTCTAGTATTATGACCCCAGTTTTACCACGCGTTTGACATATGTCTGCGTCATAGTTAGGTAGGTACCTACAGAAATTGTGGGCATCCACAGAATACGGAAACAGCTTACCATTGGTCACGCTGTATGCATGTTTACCACCATTGTGATACTTATTTTAAAAAGCTTTTGTGAGCTTTTGTCACGAGACACACGACAATTATCGCACAATTGTTACACACTTACTAATTGCACACCTCACTCAATACCAATAACAACAGTACACACAACATAGATTGAAGTATAGATGTCTTATCGTTAAAGATCTTTTTAACCGACTTCAAGATTTGAAAAGAGGAGGTTCTCAATTCGGCGTGTATGTTTTTTTTTTTTTTTTTTATTTTTTATGTTTGTTACTCCATAACTTCGTCATGTCTGAACCGATTTTGAAAATTCTTTTTTTGATTGTAAGTATATATATACAGATTGGTCCCGTTTTTTTCAAAACGCAGTTCTGATGATGGGATCCATGAGGAATCGAGGGAACTCCTCAAATCTTAAAGGCATACATATAGTGATTTTTGTATTTTTATCAACAAAACCATCATTTTCATTCAAAACAGTGACATTTGATGAAGTAGAACTGCTGATGATGATCAGAACGGAACTCTTCAACGACGCATAGTTCACGTTTGGCGATTCGTCCTCTTCGCTGTGTTTGTTTAGCAAGTTTAATTGTCAGAACAAATGTTCGTCAAGTTCAAGTTCTGATGATGGGATCCATGAAGAATCGAGGGAACTCCTCAAATCTTAAGGGCTTACACATAGTGATTTTTGTATTTTTATCAACAAATCAAGCATTTTCATTCAAAAGAGTGACATTTGATGAAGTGGAACTGCTGATGATGAACAGAACGGAACTCTTCAACGACGCATAGTTCATGTTTGGCGATTCTTCCTCTTCGCTATGTTTGTTAAGCAAGTTAGATTGTCAGGACCAATTTTCGTCAAGCTCAAGTTCTGATGATGAGTTCCACGAGGAATCGAGGGAATTCCTCAAATCTTAAAGGCATACATAAAGTGACTTTTGTATTTTTATCAACAAATCAAGCATTTTCATTCAAAAGAGTGACATTTGATGAAGTGGAACTGCTGATGATAATCAGAACGGAACTCTTCAACGACGCATAGTTCACGTTTGGCGATTTGTCCTCTCCGCTGCGTTTTTTAAGCAAGTTATTTCATTGTATGAAATCTAAGTGCACCATCTACAATAATCCTTCACCGGCTACCCCCATTGAAGTCGGTTTTTTTTTCTTAAAAATTATTCAGATAACACACATACCCATTATATTTAACTATATTAATTGTGTTTGATATATTGTATTTGAATTGGTTTTTTTACAATAAAATGTTTATAAACAACCAAACAACATTTTGAGTAGAACGAAGCGAAAAACTAATCACATACAGCTGAAAGCTTCGGGTGCAAAAACAAATGAACGTGCTAGACTTTACACGACAATAGCAAACTCAAACATTTATTAAAGAATATATTTAAAATAGTATGTTACATTACATAGAAAACATAACTAAGCTATGCTAAGAAATCTAAACCTAACATAAAACCTACACGTCAGATAGTTTATCAAAGTAAAAGAGAAAATAAACTACACCGGTTCTAACCCTACACCTTTGACCCGAGAAGAATTATGACCGGCACAAAACTCAGCGGGACATATTTTTTAAAACAACAGTACAACAAAATCAAAAAATACATATAAGTGCGATTGTTGGAATATAGTTAGAATATAGAATATAGTGGGAGAGTGGTGGGAGACGGTAGGACTGGCGTAGGAGTGAACTAGAGGTCGACGGGAGTCGGACGAAGTTGGCGGTACAATGTTCGCCGGGTCAGCTAGTAATAATATATGCATAAACGAATAAATGATATACGTATACATAAATATGTTTTATATTGTAAAACAATATACCTTTATAAAAGCTCCTGGGCTAGATGTAGAGATAATAAAATAAAAGATAATTTTAAACAAAAACGAACCTTTCCAAAGTCAAACGCCCGAGCTACTGTAAACACATACTCAAATATTTGAAGAGTTTCCTCTAAATCTTCAGGATCCCATCATCAAATCCTGACTTGGTGACAATGGGACCAACTATGAAGTATACTCTTTCAAATCAAAAAAAGAATTTTCCAAATTGGCCCAGCCGTTTTCTAATAATCGGTGAATATATGTACATAAAAAAGCAAAAACAAAGATCCCGACGAATTGATAGCCCCCTCCCTCGGAATCTTGAAGTCGGTTAAAAAATGGTTTCAACTAAACCATTTCATTAGGAAATGCAGAAAGATAGTATTGATTGAAATAAGGAGTTGTCCTGAAATAAAGTAGCCGTGTACAAACTAGTGTATTTTTTAATTTAGTGCTAATTTTGAAGCAGTATATTTACTTAATTAATCTGTAGATACAATACCAATAAATAAAAATACAATCATAATAAAATATGTGAGCATATATAAGTTTTAGCGTTTTTATTTCAACATACTTTGTAACTTTTTGAACAACATAATTTGACAATCTTCAATCGACATCCGCTACAATGCCACAATTGTATTTCCATTTTCACAACCCGTTTTATGCTTTTCAGAATTTTATCTTACCAAGAAGCTACATTAATTAACTGTATTTTAGCTAGGATAGTCAGGAAGACACTCTAATCTAACCCCTGACAAAGATTTTTCTATGGGAGACAATTTTCTGTTAAAAAAGGCAAAATACATTTAATTAAAAATTAATGTAACTACCTTAAAATGAAGCCAGATAAAAAAGTTTACTATCGAAGAAAAATAATTTATTAAGGTATAAAATAACTCATCTCATCAAATCAAACTATAAGAAAAAATAATGTTTTTGAGAATCACCGCAAAAATTATGTCAGAAGACGCTGTTCAAAAAACTATGTGTATGATGGAAGTTTTCGCCTTTTGTATTCCATCATACACATAGTTTTTTGAACAGCGTCTTCTGATATAATTTTTGCGGTGATTCTCAAAAACATTATTTTTTCTTATAGTTTGATTTGATGAGATGAGTTATTTTATACCTTAATAAATTATTTTTCTTCGATAGTAAACTTTTTTATCTGGCTTCATTTTAAGGTAGTTACATTAATTTTTAATTAAATGTATTTTGCCTTTTTTAACAGAAAATTGTCTCCCATAGAAAAATCTTTGTCAGGGGTTAGATTAGAGTGTCTTCCTGACTATCCTAGCTAAAATACAGTTAATTAATGTAGCTTCTTGGTAAGATAAAATTCTGAAAAGCATAAAACGGGTTGTGAAAATGGAAATACAATTGTGGCATTGTAGCGGATGTCGATTGAAGATTGTCAAATTATGTTGTTCAAAAAGTTACAAAGTATGTTGAAATAAAAACGCTAAAACTTATATATGCTCACATATTTTATTATGATTGTATTTTTATTTATTGGTATTGTATCTACAGATTAATTAAGTAAATATACTGCTTCAAAATTAGCACTAAATTAAAAAATACACTAGTTTGTACACGGCTACTTTATTTCAGGACAACTCCTTATTTCAATCAATACTATCTTTCTGCATTTCCTAATGAAATGGTTTAGTTGAAACCATTTTTTAACCGACTTCAAGATTCCGAGGGAGGGGGCTATCAATTCGTCGGGATCTTTGTTTTTGCTTTTTTATGTACATATATTCACCGATTATTAGAAAACGGCTGGGCCAATTTGGAAAATTCTTTTTTTGATTTGAAAGAGTATACTTCATAGTTGGTCCCATTGTCACCAAGTCAGGATTTGATGATGGGATCCTGAAGATTTAGAGGAAACTCTTCAAATATTTGAGTATGTGTTTACAGTAGCTCGGGCGTTTGACTTTGGAAAGGTTCGTTTTTGTTTAAAATTATCTTTTATTTTATTATCTCTACATCTAGCCCAGGAGCTTTTATAAAGGTATATTGTTTTACAATATAAAACATATTTATGTATACGTATATCATTTATTCGTTTATGCATATATTATTACTAGCTGACCCGGCGAACATTGTACCGCCAACTTCGTCCGACTCCCGTCGACCTCTAGTTCACTCCTACGCCAGTCCTACCGTCTCCCACCACTCTCCCACTATATTCTATATTCTAACTATATTCCAACAATCGCACTTATATGTATTTTTTGATTTTGTTGTACTGTTGTTTTAAAAAATATGTCCCGCTGAGTTTTGTGCCGGTCATAATTCTTCTCGGGTCAAAGGTGTAGGGTTAGAACCGGTGTAGTTTATTTTCTCTTTTACTTTGATAAACTATCTGACGTGTAGGTTTTATGTTAGGTTTAGATTTCTTAGCATAGCTTAGTTATGTTTTCTATGTAATGTAACATACTATTTTAAATATATTCTTTAATAAATGTTTGAGTTTGCTATTGTCGTGTAAAGTCTAGCACGTTCATTTGTTTTTGCACCCGAAGCTTTCAGCTGTATGTGATTAGTTTTTCGCTTCGTTCTACTCAAAATGTTGTTTGGTTGTTTATAAACATTTTATTGTAAAAAAACCAATTCAAATACAATATATCAAACACAATTAATATAGTTAAATATAATGGGTATGTGTGTTATCTGAATAATTTTTAAGAAAAAAAAACCGACTTCAATGGGGGTAGCCGGTGAAGGATTATTGTAGATGGTGCACTTAGATTTCATACAATGAAATAACTTGCTTAAAAAACGCAGCGGAGAGGACAAATCGCCAAACGTGAACTATGCGTCGTTGAAGAGTTCCGTTCTGATTATCATCAGCAGTTCCACTTCATCAAATGTCACTCTTTTGAATGAAAATGCTTGATTTGTTGATAAAAATACAAAAGTCACTTTATGTATGCCTTTAAGATTTGAGGAATTCCCTCGATTCCTCGTGGAACTCATCATCAGAACTTGAGCTTGACGAAAATTGGTCCTGACAATCTAACTTGCTTAACAAACATAGCGAAGAGGAAGAATCGCCAAACATGAACTATGCGTCGTTGAAGAGTTCCGTTCTGTTCATCATCAGCAGTTCCACTTCATCAAATGTCACTCTTTTGAATGAAAATGCTTGATTTGTTGATAAAAATACAAAAATCACTATGTGTAAGCCCTTAAGATTTGAGGAGTTCCCTCGATTCTTCATGGATCCCATCATCAGAACTTGAACTTGACGAACATTTGTTCTGACAATTAAACTTGCTAAACAAACACAGCGAAGAGGACGAATCGCCAAACGTGAACTATGCGTCGTTGAAGAGTTCCGTTCTGATCATCATCAGCAGTTCTACTTCATCAAATGTCACTGTTTTGAATGAAAATGATGGTTTTGTTGATAAAAATACAAAAATCACTATATGTATGCCTTTAAGATTTGAGGAGTTCCCTCGATTCCTCATGGATCCCATCATCAGAACTGCGTTTTGAAAAAAACGGGACCAATCTGTATATATATACTTACAATCAAAAAAAGAATTTTCAAAATCGGTTCAGACATGACGAAGTTATGGAGTAACAAACATAAAAAATAAAAAAAAAAAAAAAAAACATACACGCCGAATTGAGAACCTCCTCTTTTCAAATCTTGAAGTCGGTTAAAAAGATCTTTAACGATAAGACATCTATACTTCAATCTATGTTGTGTGTACTGTTGTTATTGGTATTGAGTGAGGTGTGCAATTAGTAAGTGTGTAACAATTGTGCGATAATTGTCGTGTGTCTCGTGACAAAAGCTCACAAAAGCTTTTTAAAATAAGTATCACAATGGTGGTAAACATGCATACAGCGTGACCAATGGTAAGCTGTTTCCGTATTCTGTGGATGCCCACAATTTCTGTAGGTACCTACCTAACTATGACGCAGACATATGTCAAACGCGTGGTAAAACTGGGGTCATAATACTAGAGTGTTAGCTCTCCTGCCAAGAGTCAAACGAGTTTTTATTTTTAGTTAACTGTATAATACCTTGAGAAATGCTAGTGGCCTGCTGACGGTGAGACGTCAGACTTTCAATCCAAAAGTCTCGGGTTCAAACCCCGGCTCATACCACTGAGTTTTTCGGAAACTTATGTACGAAATATCATTTGATATTTACCAGTCGCTTTTCAGTGAAGGAAAACATCGTGAGGAAACCGCATCTAATCCCAACAAGGCCTAGTTTTCCCTCTGGGTTGGAAGGTCAGATGGCAGCCGCTTTTGTAAGAACAAGTGCCTACGCCAATTCATGGGATTAGGTTGCCGAGCGGACCCCAGGTTCAATAGAGTTAAAAGCTGGGACACACGCTCGGAGGAAGATATAATACCTTGATTCAAAATAAAAATACTTAATACTTGTAATAACAAAACTTATGGTTTTTCTAGGTTCATAATAGAATAACCCTTTTCTGCTAGCTAGTGTTAGAATCACTAGGTATTACATAATCTCATGATACGTCGATTTAAACTCTACAAAAGTGGCACAGTTAAAACGGTCGAGCGGTCAATTATTCTTGAAAGAGCAAGGCGAGTTGAATCAAGTAGTGTGAAATATTCGCAAGGAAGACAGAGCTAATACGGCTTTAATTTGCTATATGACCCGACGTTAGGTCAGTTACTAGTAAAATACTATTAAAATTGTAACAGAGCGAGAATAACTATTAATCATACATGCTACAGCCGGTATACTATCCCACCACGCGTAACATCGTAAGAGCCGTAACAGCCATTATAAAACTCATTGAATTGTATATCATAGGTACTCCTAATACTACTCCACAGTATTTTAAAAAGGTAGGCTAGCGCACATCTGTAAGGCCGCGGTGATTTTCTGCGACCTCGTTTTTGACAAAGCTGTCACGACCTTAGTATTGGCAACCTATGGACGGCTTTAATGTCAGTACCTAGGTAATTTAATTATGTACTTCCGGAATGGTAACATTTGATAGCTTCGTGAAACAGGGGCCGGGTGAACTTTTTGGTTTGAACCGTTAGAGCAATATGTTACCGTCCAATATGTCCCAAGATATAAGTACAATACGATAAGATAACATTAGACCCTAAAATGCTACGTGTCAGGCTAGTGAGAACTTTTGTAGATTTGAATTTTTTATTGATACGTTACTACATTTACTAAGTCGATGAGTTTTTCAACTGAATGCACCATCTTCGACATACGCAGACTCTTAAAACTGGATCGTTCGGTACACAAATAATTAAACCAGGTCATGTATTGTTGTTACAGTTGAAATAATAAATTACTTAATAATGCAATTAATATCTAACGTATTTTTGCAATAAGGATTCTTATCAGGAATAGCTTACTTAATCTTTATACGATATTAGGTAATGTAATGTAATGTAGGTAGGTATATATAAAACTATTCCTTTTTTAGCCAACTGCTGAACAATGGTTATGTACAATGGACGGCTATGAAATATTCAATCACCTCAGTTGTAGGATTAAAGGATACAGATAAGAAAATATTTAAGCGCCTCAAATCTTGAAATATTAGGCAAGTTTTTAAAAGATAGTCTAAAATTATGTTGTATCCGGAGACCGTAGTAACTAAATGATGATTTTTATTATTATTTCGGTCTGTGTGTGTAATACAGTAAGTTATGAATTTCGTGGGACAATTTATCAAAAAAATAATTACTAAAACCAGAATGTCGAACCAGAATGCAGAGAAAAGACTGCGCATAAATATAATTACTTGTTTCACTTCAAAATAAATATTTTTTGTAATCAAAATAAAACTTTTAGTCATAACATGGTTGGTTGTCAGATTAATATTAATTGAAATAATAATTAAGTAACGCCATTGCACCGACCAACTGAACATTAACAAAAAAGGTTGACTTTGTTTAGTCTAGCCGCCCACAAATCTAAACTTGCCAAGACAAATGCAATTTTTTTCATAAGTATGTATTTAAAAAATCTTCAATTAAAGGGTATTCAAGCGAGACTTGTAATTTTTATATTTTTTTTAGAATTCCACATTTATATTGTCTTATTAATTTTTGTTTTTTAAACAGGAAGAAAATCCTTAACCTATGTATGTACAAGCCCCGATGCTTAGGCTTTCCCGTTTTTAACAAAAAATTGTTTTATATCTCATTCTGCATCGTTTAGTAATACTATTGTATATTTTGCATTATAAATGAAACTATCCTAACACTTATACAATAATAAGTACTTACAAGTAATACCAGCCTGATAACTATAGAAAAAATAATATTATTGTTTTCAAAGTATTATTGTTGCCTATTCAAAGGCTGTAAAAATGGTTCTACCTAGTGAAAGTGACACGACTTACCATACTGACAGTTAATTTTTGAGCCTCCGAGGTCAGAAATGCAACAGGAGAGCGCAATTTAATTTGGACAGTGATTTGGGAAAATCTCTTTTTTTCAGCAACAGCAGTCTCTTAGTTCTCCAATAACTAATTATTTTATTTTTATTTCATAGGAAAACTTACAGCTAGAGTAACAAGATAGCAGTAATGTAAAAACAGTGAGCCAATTAAAAGTTTTCACAGGTAGAAAATACGACAATAATACATGGTGGTCAATACCACCATGTATCCAATGATGCGACGTGTCATTTTTATTTAACTAAATGTTAATACTGTTTTATTATAAATGTAAAGAGAAAGACGTAATCTTTTGTATTCATTTCAAACTCTACTAAAATTAACTTCGTTTTGGTATAACGACCCCAGGTCTGTACTATCTACAATTATATTTTATCATTCGACAATAGATGATAAACCCCTTCGGCCGCGTACGCAACCAGAGCTTCGTAACCAGTGGCGATCGAAAACTATTTCTAAACATCATAAACACCTCATTCCGATCCATTATAATTCAGGCTGGGTCTGTATCAGGTTCTCATACATCTTATTAGGGAACGTTGTCTCTTCTTACATTAATTCGAAATGTTTTTAAAATTATGGATGACTGATATAAATAATTAACAATCCTATAGTATATTAAAGTAGACAAAAACAATAAAAAAGTTATCACTAAACGTATAAACAATAAACTCGGCCAACAGTTTTATTCTTATATCAGTAATTAAAACGCTCAATCAATTAATCAATCATAGGTACATAACATATCTACAAGTAAAAAAAAGGCTGTAAAAGTAAGGCTGGCGGAGTTGCCACGCTGAATAGCGATTCATATGCGCTGGGCAAGGAAAGAGCCAGCCCTCTGGTCACCTGTAGCAAGGTATGTATAGGTATGTAGAAAAACTATTAAATTAGTGCTCTAAACAGTAATAAATCAAAATTAAGTTCTTAAGCTTTTAATGTCGAAGAGTTTAGTGAAGGGCCGACTTTGTCGATTTACAAGAACGTTTTATTCTTTCACTAATATATTTGTGCGTTTACCTCGGATATTTTTCCGAGATAGAGATGTTTTCTATGTATTTAAGTATTTCTCTTTATCTATATTTCTCTATACGAGGACGCGAACGTTTGAACGTGGGCCCTGCGTACACTTAGGTAACCTAGTTGACGATCGAACTGAGTTATTTTATTGTTCGCATTGGGCAACAGTAAATGAAGATTATTTAATTAAATAAAAATATATATCGTCATGTAGAACTCACAACAAAAGCCTTAATATATTGAGCTTACTGGGAACTAGGTTGGTTTATGTAATATTGTCCAACAGTATTTATTTATTTATTTAGAGTTTTAGGAAGTAATAATAACTCCGTATCGACAAAGTGCGACCCTTTTCCTTGCACTGTCACTTATGTATATAATCCAGGTTTTATGAACATCAACGTTTTATACACTAGCAATTAAAGTGCAGACAACTGGCGGTAGACTATCACACTATACTTTAAACATATAGCCAACTCTCATTAAAGTTTTCACTTCTACCCTCAAGAACGCAGCTCCAGCGTTTTCACACCGGACGGCCGGCTAAGGCAAGCCAGAGGCAGTGGGCTTATCCGACAAGGCTGCCTCAGGGGCGCTCATGTACCTACGTTGAGTTGCTACTCTCACACATCTCGCCACTCTTCATAAGTTGACTTATTTATTTTATTTTTAATATTTATCATTTGGAACTCAATTTACAATGAGTTACAAAAGTTCCATACACATCCGGAAAAATACGCTACAAACAGTGTAAGAGTATTGCAAAAAAATGAAACAGAAATAAATGGGCTATTAGGTTAAGGTGATAGTATTTAGACTGCGTAACCCGGCGCAAGCCTCAGCTGCTACTGCCGTGCTGGTCATGTGGTCGATATACGATCGCCACTATGCATAATTGTTTATTTAACTGTAGGTTACTTTTTTTTTACTACGATGGTGGCAAACAAGCTACCGCAGCCTATGGGCGCCTACACCTCCAGCGGTGTCACATGCGCGTGACAACTCTTGGCATCATGCCAAATAATTTTTCAGAGCCCAACCAACCCGCTGTACAACCGGTAGAATACAAATAAGGAGGTAAAGTCTCTTGTGAAACTTAAATGTTAAATATCGCTTATGAATTTGTGATTATCGCTGATTCACACAGCGCGCCTTCCGACCGAATTTTGATTAAACTAAATATTCCGAAATCATTACTCGTTCTCATTCAGAAATCGTTATTTTCGAGTCGGTAACACGGTGCCGCGGTTTTACCAGAATATTTTCAACCGACAGCATTAAGGAGCCTACATTAACATCGATACGTGTACAGATGTACCGTGGAGACGTCAACACTAAATGAATTTTGTACGTAGTGTGCTGTGGCTGCCCGGTGGCAGTATTGTATGTATTGAAAGCCAAACAAATATGAAGAAACACAATATTCATTGCTCTCAACAAATGCTCAAGAAATGTAGTATAAATAACTAAGTTAAAGAGCTTACTATTCGGATTAGCTTTTTCATGGCTTTGTAATCAAAGAGATTGTGCCCTATTTCTTGCAACTATTTTGACTGATCGCGAACACAATATAAATTACAAAATTTAAATTTTTCTCTTTCAGATGAACAGTTATTTGGGCAAAGAAGTAAGCAATATATCAAATATTATGTAACCAATAATACCTGACGTTACTGTAAAATATCAATATTAACGAGTATATAGGTAACATATTCATCCTGGTAACGTTACACCAAAAAAATTACATGCTTACACCTTTAAGTAACAGTTCATTAATTATATGTAAGTATTATGTTATGATAGATTTTTATAATCAACGTCACGGCCGTATATTTTATAAAAAGGTATTAAACATATTAGTAGCTTTTTTGAACACTTCAATTTATTTATTAATCGTGCTCGTACTTTAACATATTTAAACGATATCCCGCGTCATGGCCACCGAAACTAAAATAATGAATTTATTTCCTAAAAATTAATGCAATTTATATAACATTTTTCGTAACTCTTTTTTGCAAAACGATCATCAATTAAGATAGGGTGTTACAGTTTATATAAGTACCTCGTTGTTACAGTCAGTAGAAGGAGCTTAGCTGGTGAGATCTTCAAAATGATCTTCACACGCTCTTATTTATTTAACAATAAAGTCATGCCAAGTTCATTTTGAACACCTCAACCGTTTACCTCTTCTACCTCGGACTGTACCGATCTTCCTGTGCTTGCAGGATGAATTTTGTCCATTCGGTAACATTTAAAGCTCATTTTTATCAATTATGTAGCATGTAGCATTTTACCAACATTGGTCCACTGAAACATTTAATAGGGATTTATTTTTCACTAGCTGCCCAACCCGGATTCGCACGGGTGGTGTGTACTTGCTGATTTCTGATTGCTACGTACAACTGCCTGCTACAAATACTTATTGAAACGCCGCATTCCAAATCACGCCAATTTTACATACGTAAAATAATTAAAAAACGTACATACGATTAAAAAAATATTATACAAACCACGTCCTGACAGTAAGAAACAACAAATAAATATAACATTTTGTGTAGTCGTTTTGAAATTATGCGCGTACATACATTTCGATGACATGATGATGATGATAAGTAAGAGTTGAGTAGAGAGAGACTGATTGTAAGAATGACAAAAAAATCAGGGTTACTAATTATAACTAAATATTTTAATAATACTATTTAACAAACCCAAAGTATTTAACAAATCCTATAACTTATGCAACATATTTTGGCAACACCTACCTACCTAGAATGATTAAATATCCATCTTTAATATCATTATAGCATTAACGTCAGTGGCGTCTTAACTACCAACGAAAATAATTAACCTTTTCACAAAAAAATTGTTTCTTCCGAACGCATAGCCTTTTAAGTTTTCACACTCTCTACACCACGTGTTATTTAGCATTAGTAAAAATTCTACAGAATGGCACGACGTTTTTTAATCATGCGTGCGGTAAAGTTGTCAAACAATTTCTATTTAAAAGGAAGAATTAGTAATGGGCAAAGTTCCGAAGGTTTCCTCGTTTTGTATCGGGAATATTACCAAATGGAAACATTCCCCATACAAAGTGGAAACTTTCGGAAACGTGCCCATCACTAGGAACTGTTCATGCGCAGCCAAAGCCAAAGCGCAGAGAACCTTTCGGAATGTGAAATTAAAAATGTAAGGGGTGCATTAAATTAAATTATTATCACAAACAAAAACGGATTTCATATGTCCAGAATTGACGTTTACGAGTATTTATGAAGATTTATCTATAAGTATATTATACACATAGTATACTCGCCCGTAAATACGGCATATTTACGGCCATTTTTATAAGTAATGTAAAGGCTTTTAAAGGGCACGCGCATGTAACATTGGAGTTATAGGCATTCATAGGCTAAGGTGACCGCTTTGGTAACCGGCAAGCATCAGGCTCGGCAGGCTTCAGGTATACTTGTTTAACACCGCCGTGGTATATAAAACTATCTCTACGTAATACCTCTTCAGTGATCAGGATTGAGGAGTTGGAAGTCAACATTAAGTTACTAAACGTTTTTGATACTAAAAATACTTGTATAGATAAAAAACTATTTTGTCATAAATGTCACTTACACCCGTTATTTAGGAGGTATCGAAATAACAGATTCCTGAGATTTTCTATTGGGGTAAGCAGTAGTTCTATAGCATTAAGAATTGGGAAATGCCATTGTCACGCACAAACTTTCATGCAAAGAACATTATCGAAATCAGCTAATTAGATGTACACTCAGCAACGAAAGTTGCCGAACGAAATTTTTTTAGATTACAAAAGTACCTATAATCTACACAAAAGTCAACATAAAACAAATAAAAAAAAAACAAATCTGTACATATATTGCTTTTTTTGTAATTTTTATAGTTGCCACATTGCCCTTCTTAGGGTGAAGGTCTCCCCAGTCCATTTCCATTGTTTCATGTCTGGTGCTTAGCATCCAGTCACTAACAGTTTTCCTTTAGATTTAGTCTACAGCGATCTTTGGTATTCCCTTTGCTTCTATTTTCAGTAGGACTATCCATTCAGTTACTTGTGTTGTTTATCTTCAGACTATAATTCTAAGCTACTCGTATATGTGATCCATCCATATCAATTTCAACTGTAGTGATTGCTATTCTAAAAAACTAAACTGACAGACGTAATTTATCAGAAAGTTGAATACTCAAGTAGAATGACTCGTTCCATAGCCCGCTGACATCAATGTGTTTTAATCTTTAATTTTCTCCGAATGATCCAAGTTATAACAAGCAACTTACTTTTGTTTTTATCCTGATTTTTTTGAACGGGACTTTACTTTGCAAGAAATCAAATAATGTCATAAAATAAAATTAAGGATATGTTTGTTCTTAACGATGTAAAAATATATCCGGTTATGTATGTAGGGATTGTATGTCTTGTAGGGTACTTGTAGAGGATTAGCAAACGGAGACAGTTTTATTTTAAGTTAGCTTTGACAGCCTTTACGGTTTAAGAGGAACTGGGCAGGACACATATGCCATATTCAAAACGACTGCGGGCAAAGGAAATCACTAACTAGGAAACGGCGTCGCGCCAAACATAGGAGATCTTTCGGGAAACGGGTCTTTCGGAACGATTGACGAGTGGAATAAAAAGACCCCTTGCCCAGCAGCGGAACATTGTTAGCTAATAAATAAATAAGAAATTATTATTATAGGACAATCTTACAAATAATAACATACTTAATAAAAGGAAGTTATTCATTCCATACCTACACATGTGCAATAATAAAACTAGAGTATTTTTACATAATAAGTATGTGTATGCTTTTACTACATACTTAATGATATTTTTTAGGGTTTTAAAGTATTACTTACACAATTTTATAGTATACAATATATTATGAAAGGTAAAATTATGTATGTAAGTGTACCTCATTTATAATTATATTTTTTTAGCGTTTGTATCGGCTTTTTTTACTACGTCTTGCTAATAAGAGAGCCTGGGGAATATTGGGGTGCTTTAAATCTCAAGAACGGCATAAGTTTGAATGGCAGGTTTAACAAAATAAGGCCATTTTTATTGGGATTAGGTCATATTTCCTCATAATGTTTTTCTTTACCGTCCAGTGTACAAAACATGTGGTGTGTGGAAAAAAGGACGCTTTACCGTTCTGCCACCAATGATCACCGCGAGCTAGTGCATGTACCAATATAAATATCCCTGTGTTTAAAATAATCAAAAGCTACGTAAAATTGCGGAAAGAACATATATATATAAAGCGAAAACGAAATGTTTCATGTGTGATGCTTTTTTAAATACATTTTCGCTTTATATGTTTTATTCGTATGTTTTGTAAAGGCATATAAATATGCCCTTACTCCATTGTATTGTGGATTAAAATCTTGTAATTGACTTTTCAATTACCTACTTTTACTTGATGATTTTGAAAATACTTAACGTGCGTATTTGGTATCCATGATAATGATGAATAATAGTTTTAAACTTTCGATCCTCAAATCTTTATGTTGCAGAAGTACTGCTTACCTTAACCGAAGTTATAATTTGAATTAAAGAAAATACTCGTATTTACTCCTTAAAAAGAGTTACGTAATGACTAAAGGCCCGATGGTGAGCGTATAGATGGTGTGAAGGCTTACAATGGCTGACAACTGAGGTTATCTACGAGCCCCGATGCAACTGAATTCGTCTAGTACCGTTTACTTTTAATGATTACTAAAAGAAAAACATTAGTAGTAATTTTTAATGTAGTTAATTTTGTATAATGGAAACACAAAAAGACATTTGTTGCTGAGAAAAAGGATTTCCAAAACTATTGTCCAAGTAAAATTGTGCTCTCCTATTGCATATCTCACCTCGTAGACTCAAAATTAAACGGTTACCGTCATTACAAATATAGCCGGGTCTTTGCCGTGCCATTACTATGCCGTGTCACTTTCCCTAAGAATAACCCTCATATCTCACTCACCCTTTGTTTTGTAATAACAATATTTGGCCAAAATCATATTTTTTAAATGATTTTCAGAATGGTATGACTCGTATTTTTTGCATTTATAGTGTAGGATATTTTCATGAAAAATCTAAATATTATAATATTACTTTAAAACGGTGTTGAATTTTGACCTATACCTATTCTTTTAACAAATGGAAGAGCCTAAGAAAATGCTCTGAGTAGACGAAACCATGTGCGTCGGGGATCGTACACGATTTAGCTGAGAACAACCATCGATTGTCAGAGTTACTCATTTCAACTACGGGCAAAATAAAAAAAAATTGACCTTAGAGCGTTCAAATATTAAGCTCGAAAATAATCGTACACAAAAGTTTGTCGTCATTATTTTCGCATGAAATTAATAGTTGAAATAATCATATTCTTAAATTCCTATCGCTGCTATTTTTAAAACACCAGAGTTTTAAATGTCAGATTCGAGAGAAATCATCCCCCTGGTTTAAATATTATTTATCGCAGGTCATCAACCAAGCCAAGTAATAACTTCTGTATGGGATAAATAAAGTACTTACGTCAAATTGATCTTAAGCTTAACTAACTTATTAGAGATACAACGTGGATAATGAAATAATGAAACAACTTCCTCCTACGTGTATGTAGAGCTAACATAAGACCTGACTCGTCCAGCGAGAAGACTAAGTATTAACAAACGAATGAAAGGGACTCACAGTACATGTGCTTTAAGAATAATAATTTTGAAAAAATAAGTCCCGCCGTGTTCTTGCCGATCATAATTCTTCTCGGGTCAGAGGTGTAGGGTTAGAACCGGTGTAGTTTTTTTTATTGTATTTTACTTTGATAAACTATCTGACGTATAAAAGTACCCTTGTGGCCTACTTACTGAATAAATGTTTGAGTTTGAGTTTGAATAAAATACAAATATGCAATACAATACAAATAAATAAATAAATATTATACGACAATTTTACACAAATCGACCTAGGCCCACGGTAAGCTCAATGAGGCTTGTGTTATGGGCACTAGACGACGATATATATAATATATAGATATAGATAAATACTTAAATACATAGAAAACATCCATAACTCAGTAACAAATATCTGTGATAAGTGATAAACACACAAATAAATGCCCTGACCAGGATTCGAACCCGGGACCTCCTGCTTCGTAGGCAGGGTAACTACCGACTAGGCTAGGAGGCCGTTAAATACAATACAAATATTCTTTATTGCACACCTCAATAAAATAGAATAGTACAGTACACAGATTAAAAGTAGAGCAGTCAACAGGCGGTCTTATCGCTAGAGAGCGATCTCTTCCAGACAACCTTGGGGTAGCAAACAAATAATGTAATTACTTGTTTCGTAAAACCAAATTATGCAACATTTACCGAAAATCTAGTTGAAACATGTAGAGATCATATTTCGTGAATCCATTACTTTTAAATATCTGCACGTAAAGATATTAACTACCTATTGAGTTCATTTAATAAGTTTGTAATATAAATGAAAACGTTCTGAATAGTTAATGAATACCTAAGTTTAAAAGTATTGTTATCATGTTGTAGTTTCTTATTTGGTACGTATCTGTATCACGTCACGTGATAACTTCTCAGGAAAGAGTGTATGTTCTTGTGGGAGGGAAGCAAATTAATTAAATTATTATTGTCTTGTTTTTGGTACTTACTAAATCTAATTGAAATAAAGTTGTTTACTTAAACCTTAAAATAAATTTTTCGAAATGATTCCATCGTTGTTTTATCCACCGAATTCAAGATTTCGAAGGAGGAGTTTATCAATTCGTCGGGATCTTTGGTTTTTTTTTGCTATTTTTTTTTATGTATGTTCACCGATTATTCGAAGACGGCTGGACCGATTTGGAAAAAATCTGTTTTGGTTTGAAAGAGTATATTTCACAGTTGGTCCCATTGTAACCAGGTCAGGATCTGATGATGGGATCCTGGAGAAATCGAGGGAACTCTTCAACTATTATAGGCACACCTACCCACTGAAAATCAGCGCCGCGGCTTGCCGTGGCATTACGCTGAGTGGGGGTCCTTTTTATCGTCTGTTTTATAAAATTGCATGTATAATTTAACTGGTGTGACGTGAATAAATGTATTTTCTTTCTTTCTTTCTTTTTATAGTGATTTGAGTATTTTTTACAGCAGCTCGAGCATTTGCTGTTGGAAAGGTGGATGCTAAGTGAAGTCGGTTCTTTTTTGTTTAAAATTATTTTTACCAGTACTGACTTTAATAAATGTCGTATTTCAAAGAAATATTCGAGTTACTATAAAAAAATAACATTGACCAAGTGCGAGTGCCGCCATGAACTCGGGTTCATAGTCGCAGTATATTTTTCTATGTTATCACAACGAGAATGAGGTCTGTACTATATAAGTAGTACGTTTATCCATTATTACGACATAAACAAAAAAAATGGTTTCGTGTAGGTGCCCACGTACTCGTACGTATGTTTTTTTTTATTTACGGTGGGCCTATACAATATACATCCCAGCTTTCCAGTCCTTTGATATTCACTTACGCGGGGATACAGAACATTGTCCCGACTCGCTTCTTATGCATTTATTTTACTCCAACCCTACGAAAATATAGCTATGACGGCTCCACACTGGACGGCCAATTAAAGCAAGCCAAAGCTCAAGGTTCAACTGCGTCAGGCCAAGACACACCGGCAACGGACCCTGCCCGACTCTCTTATTACTGTTATAGCGGTAGTACAAATACACATCTCATTCTATGTTAGTATCAATTGTATTGTCTACTTAACTACTACCGTAAATACAACCTGCTGACAGACAGACTTTCAGCCAAACAGGCAGACAGACAGCGGAGCGCAGCCACCCTTCGGGTACGAGAACCCATAAAAATCCCAAAAGGCTACAAGGTGTGTCTATAATATTTAAATAGTTCTCTCGATTACATATGTACATATGTATATAGGATAGGAGCAATTGTACCTACATATATATTATGGATTTATATACCTTGAAATATTGAACATATATAAAAAAGAACAAAAAAAACAGCAATAGCCCTGACGAATTGAGAATCTAACTTCAAAAACTTGTAGTCGATAAAAATAAATTCTATTAAATACACATTTTTATTAATTCTTCTAGCGTTTATGACGCAGCTTGATTTTAGCTTGAGGTCTCCATGCCATGTTTACGAAAGCGACGCCATTAGACCATCGAGCTAGAGGGGAAACTAGATGTTATTGGGATTAGGTCCGGTTTACTCACGATATTTTCCTTCAGCGAATCGAGAAAAATCATTTAAAAATTAAATTATAGTTCTTACATAAGTTTCGAAAAACTCAATGGTGTACCAGACGGGGTTGGACCCAATACCTCCGGGTTGAAAGTTGGACGTCTTACCGCCGAGCTACAAATCTATAACAATTCAGTTTAAAATACCTATTTATTGAACATGGGGATTAATTGACGAATAACTATAAATAAGATTGCTTTACATAAATACAATACCTACGTACGTCAAACGCTTTAATAATTAGTGACATTTGTTCTCAAAATTCTAATTTACTGATTTGGCTTTAATAATTAATAACAATAATATTATTTTTATATTGAAAACAAATGATGATAAATCAAGATATTGAAATACCGTTACATCGCGAGTATCTCGTTACGAGTAACGCTACCATTATTTTGTTTACTGCCGTGCCGCGGCCGTGTGGTCCATTTATGTATTCGCAACATACTACATACTTAACAGATTTTATTTTAGTTTTCATGTTGTGTAGATCTAAAAATCACTTCGGTATATAATATATCTTTATGGTTTAAGCTTACACAATAAATACGAGCAACGCTGTGACTGGGGGCGACCGCTAGTTTGTGACTATGAAAGTGTAATTTTCGAAGGTAACTATTTCGGAACACACAGGAATATAAGCTAAGTCGCTTTGTTAAACGTTTTTGTCTTTTTAATACCTATCCAACAACACCCCTTTTATCTATATTGGTTAAATAATCTCGATGTGACTGCCTTTCTTTCACGGCTTTGCTGTATAACTAAATAGTACCGCGCGCCACTGCATTTCGTCCATTCCTTAATTTCGCAAGATCTCGGAAAATTCTTAACCGATTTCAATTTAGTTATCATTTTTGTGTAGCTGAATTTTTCAGAATTATTTTAATATATAAAGCATGGTCATTATTATCTATTAAACATATAAAACCAAGTAAAGCTTAGGGCGGGTCGATAGTATGGAATTATACTAAAAAGTGTCATTTTCAGATGCGAATATCTCGGACCCCACAGCAATCCGAGACTGGTCGCCATACAAAACCTTTTTTGTCTTTAAAATACCTATCCAACGACACCACACTCATGTCCATTGGTCCGGGTACCAAATTGCCCCTTCTCCTTTGCTTTTTCCAACAAAACATCATAAAACCTTTAATGTTTCATACTTAAATATACACCAGGAGCAGAGTGCTATCAGCTGTAAAATCTTAATTTATTAGCACGTTGTATGCCTAGAGTCAATTTACAATAGTAATTTCCTATGATTCATAATTATATTAAAAGCATAACACAAAAGTAGTACATACAAAATTAACCTTAACTCGAACGGTTACAATTATAAGTTTAAATATCGCACGTGCCTTGCAAGTATCAGATTTATTTTGAACTTTATCGGAATAAATTTAAATAAAGAACTCCGTACTTAATTATCGTATTTTTGTGTTTAATGAGGTCAAGGTATATAGCATTTATAGAGCTAGAGCTAGAATATCGTAGACGAAAAAATGTCATTTACCTAATAGATATTTATTTAGTGCGGATGCATGTGACCAATCTGGATACTGGTTTTCATTGTAAGTACTTATCTGATTCAACGAAATAGTACACACAGTGGATACTGTTGGATTTAAAACCTTATTCAAACTAATGAAAACTGGTAGAAGGGGGGGGGGGGGGGGTCTAGGGGCAATGTACAGTCACGTCTGAAAATATGGATACATTTAATGCTACAATAATATGTAGCCACGACTCTATTACCAAGGCGTAAAGTCTTGCATACATGTTTTTGTCACATTAAATGTATCCGTAATTTCAGACGTGACCGTACGATCGCTATTTATAGGCTCTTGGATTGGATAAGTTAATTCACAAAAATAGTGTTAATAGAGATTATCACATGAAGCTGATTAAGCCTGTTAACAGGGGATGAGGGAAAGCCCCTAGCACTAAAGTGCACTGTTCGATTGCTATTTATATCTGATGTCTATAGGCCAGATTACCGAATAAGCGTGAATCTACCAATATGGAGGTCAAGTTATACTTGTCATTGATGACAACTAAATCACTATTACTGAAAATGTCCTGCTATATTTTTGTTTTTGTCTGAATTGATATTATCATTAATTATATAGAACATAAGTTCAAATTTCGAACAGGCCTTCAAATCAACGCACGTATCGTCGGGTGACAACCAAACTCACTAATTACTACCACAAGTTTATAGACGTAATGAAGCGTATTGATAACAAAAGAAGGTTGATTTTAGCTTAGTTATTAGTAAGACTCATTATTTATTATTTAAGTGTATACGAACACTAGTATGTTATTCAATCAAATACAAACATTGAAAACATTGAAAAAATAATCAACCCAGTTGGAATTGAACCAACATCCTACCTACCTACCTAGATGTCGCTTACGGCTGCTATAAAGTCGATGTAAAAATAAATGCAAAAAGATGATTGAAGGCATTGAGAATTTCGTCAGCTCGGTAACTGAACCCATAGCTTAATTGGTAAAGCGATATCGAGCCCCGGTAAGGCGTATCGATGTTGGTTCAATTCCAACTGGGTTGATTATTTTTTCAATGTTTTCAATGTTTGTATTTGATTGAATAACATACTAATGTATGAGTGGAATACCCACTTTAAAACATGTAAAATAATTATGAGTTGATAGCAGGCGCCATCTGTTATTTCCGTTGTGACACTTGTAAAAGAGTCGGCGGGAAGGGTATCTAACTCTAGTGGTTGGCACCTAGATGTCGCTTACGGCTGCTATAAAGTCGATGTAAAAATAAATGCAAAAAGATGATTGAAGGCATTGAGAATTTCGTCAGCTCGGTAACTGAACCCATAGCTTAATTGGTAAAGCGATATCGAGCCCCGGTAAGGCGTATCGATGTTGGTTCAATTCCAACTGGGTTGATTATTTTTTCAATGTTTTCAATGTTTGTATTTGATTGAATAACATACTAATGTATGAGTGGAATACCCACTTTAAAACATGTAAAATAATTATGTATACGAACACATTTAAATTATTTCATAGAACCACCTGGTGTAAGATACTAGTATAAAATAGATTTTTTTTAGGCCAGACCGTGAGGATTATTTCTCAACCTCCAGGTACGAAACACGTGGTGTCACGAGTCCCGACTCGGACTTGGCCAGATTTTTTAATTTCAGATTCTTTTTTTTCCAGCGAACTATAAGTATTAGGTACGTATGTATATGTATACCATCTCGTAATGTCACTTGTTAATGTTTCGATCTAGAGACATTAAGTATCAAAGTCTTTTCCATGGATAAATTGAATCGAAAATTGGACATAGGTACATACGTATGTTATCAGCCGAGGCTCAACTAACCTACCTTTACCTTTTTGTTCTTTCTTTATTACTTTCTCTTACACCAGGCCGATCGATCGTCGTCGAAACACTTTGTATCATAATAGCAGTTTACCTTCTGTTAATCCGCAAAAAATATTGGCGAAAAGGTGCGAACGTACCCGGCGTAATCCTCAACGATTTGCGAAGACGGAAAAAAGGGTTCCCAAAGCTTCAGCAGCCCTCTTCTTATGACCGACCCGTCTTCTATCCCAGACTTAATTCCTATATAAGTAAGAAAAAATATTTTTTTCTATTTGTGATTGAAAACTTCATTCCTATTCATTTATTTTAATTATTTAGCATCTCCAAAATAATTATTGATTAATAAAAATAGTAAATTCTAAACAATATTAACAGAAGATATTTTTAACACTTTCACGACCAAGAGCCCGACTGCCGGGTTCTCTATTCGTAGCTACTACGTGCTACATACGAGGGATACGTGGCTACAGACTACGAGCGTAGCGCGTAGCGAAGTGTGGTACGGAAAGTATTAAATTTTGTTAGTTTCGAAGATTTAAGACATCATACTTTTAACCTAGATTGTATGAGTATGGATATCAAGAGTGTAGTTAAAAGATGTAGTGTAATCCATACATGGATTATACTATATTCTTTAACTATATTCGGCCAATGGGTTGTAGTCTTTTGTAGACGTTTATCATTGGCGTATATTTAAAAACTAAAATTTAGATGGGCAAGACTCGAAGATAGGTGAACCTCACAGATTGCTAATTGGAATGGCCCCTCTGGCAAACACTGCACTCGTATATGGGACGAAGACATTATAAAGACTGGTTCAATATATAGCCAAGAGACAGAAAAGTGGAAATCAATTGAGGAGGCCTTTAGCTAGGAGAGGGTTTAATGCACAAACAAATACAGAATATAATAAAAATAGAAAAACATTGTTTAAGTGTTTTACTTTTCCGCGTAATGCCTCAGCGTTTCTTCTTATTTCTGTGTTTTATTCAAATCTAAATACTTAAAAGAGGAAACTGACTGAATGACTGACTGACTGACATATCAACGCACAGCCCAAACCGTTGGTTCTAGAGATTCCAAATTTGGCACGTAGGTTCCTTATAAGGTACCCCCTAAGGGGGTAAAATGGGGTCCAAAGTTTGTATGGCGAATCAAGATTTGTTTGATTATTTTATTCGAAACTTCACAGAAGTATTCCTAACGATAAATGAGTAAACACGTGTTTCAGGTTTTTTGAAAATTCAACCCCTAAAAGGGGAAAATGTGGTCACAAAGTCTGAAAATCAACATGGGTATGGTATCCTTTTTGAATACTTATAGTACGCGGGCAAAGCCGCGGGAAAAGGCTAGTGATTTTATATGAATCTAAAAACTGAGTCTATCAAAAATCCGTTTCAGACAATTTTTTTAATTTTTATGATTGGAATAAAAAAAACAGGTAAGAAAAGCCTAACAAGTTTTACTGTAGCTAAATTCTTCTACACTCTTTATTTAACATTATACGAACCTCCTCCTTTTTTGAAGTCTGTTTAAAAAGGCGATATTGCCGTTAACTGATTTTTATTTAGAAAATACTATCATTACATAAGTACTTTCAAACATGTTTTAGCTAATTAACAACAGTCAGTTTATTTTATTTCTAGGTTTTAGAAAAAAAAAATCAAACTTTAAAAAAACTTTTAGACGCCATTTTCTCAAACCTAGACTACTAAACTAGACCTTCGGGTTGAAAATTTGACGATTTACCGCCAGGCCACCAGCGCTTCGATTCTATAGTACTTCTATACTAATATCTACGAGCATATACTGTACTTTATATAATATGAAGGTTTTTACACAGGCAGCAGTACAAGAAGCTAAACGGAAGTGGTATTTCAAATGACTACGTGTACTACCCTCTTATTATTTTAGTAATAATTACACTTGTTAAACGCTTCACCGGTTTAACAACTTCGAACTTTAATATAAGTATTCTTCCTTCTAGTAAGTCAATAAAAATATTTACGTAATTGATATTGAAATACCACGACTAAATAAGTAAAATATAAATTAAATAACAAAAACAATGTCTTAGCAATTTCTAATCACATTGTTCTTAATTTTGTGAAATAAGACGGCCCAAGAGATAATTAATTACACCGTAATTTATCAGCAATCTCGTTAGCACAGGTATCTGTTGATTGGGCGCGTATCGCGTTTGTCTACATTTCAGAGGTCTCTATTAATTATTAAGTTAACGGTAATTATTCAGGCATCTCCCACGTAAGAACGTTTCAGCCCGACGTTTGTGTGTAATCTATCTCGAGACCGATCGGCGATCTTACTCATTAATTATTATTTCGCACCTGCATTATTAATGAAAGGCTAGAACAATGTCCGGGCATAGATCATGATATCTTATTTGTCTATGGCATTTGATTGATTAAGCAGTGACAACGAACAAAAATATACGGTGTAAGAACCGTGCCGACCAGGACTATTATGGTGCCCCTCATCATCTTATCCAGGCCGATTTCGGCCATGGCGACTGAGTGTACTGGCTAGGTAGAGCGTCGGTCGTAAGCTCTCAGGTGACTGACGTAGCCTATCTTTGCAGTGAACGTGCGGCCACATTCACTGCAGGTCAGCACCCCTTCGACAAAATTATAGTTGATGACCGCAGGTGGACGGGTCTTTAACTCATCGCGTTTAGCGTCGAGTTCAATTCGCCTCTGTTCTTCGAAGGCTTGCACGTTTGACCTCACTGTATGCCTCCACTTTGGCCGGTCTTGCGCCAAAAGCCCCCAGTGCGATGGCTCAATGTCACATCTTCGCATGTGGCGCTTCAACACATCTATAATCCTACATACTGCCTACATACTGAGTAATAATAGTCCTCGTTCATTATAAGGGTATTAATAATATTTTTTACGTCACACCTGGCCATAATGTGAGTTTTACCGCTCGCTACGCTTACGGTAAAACTCGCATTATGGCCAGGTGGGGACGTAAAATTGTGTACTCACCACGGGCAGTAAAAAAGAAAGCCCTCTATCGCATATTTACAACCATCGCCTGCGGCTCGGGTCCCAAATACCTGCGATTTCGGGCTTTCTTTTTTTTACAGCCCTAGGTAAGTAATGTACTATTATCTTGACTTGATGTTAAAAAACGTTATAATTACGTTTACGTCTGTATAACCTCAGGATAGGAGCACCATCACCAGGTGCCGTATTCTAATTTTAAAATACATAAACAATACATTAATAATTTTAAACAAAAAAGAACCGACTTCACTAAGCAATCCACCTTTCCAACACCAAATACTCGAGCTGCTGTAAAAAATACTCAAATCACTACAGGTGTGCCTATAATAGTTGAAGAGTTCCCTCGATTTCTCCAGGATCCCATCATCAGATCCTGACCTGGTTACAATGGGACCAACTGTGAAGTATACTCTTACAAACAAAAAAAGAATTTTCCAAATCGGTCCAGCCGTCTTCGAATAATCGGTGAACATACATAAAAAAAAAAAAAAAAAAATAGCCAAAACAAAGATCCCGACGAATTGATAACCTCCTTCTTCGAAATCTTGAAGTCGGTTGAAAACACAATCTACCTAAAACAAATACTTAAAGTTTTGACATTATTTATTCGACACAATATTTTTTATATATTAGATTTGATAATTACATACATTATCTGACAGATTATTGAATTTATTTATTGTAACGTTGATTATTTATCTAGGCACGCAGTAGCGTGTTAAGAAAAAGTTCAAGTGTAACAGAACTGGCGAGCAGCACCGTGTGTAATACATATGACATGAACCATTTGGAGCCACTTTTGACCCCCTCATAACTCAAAGACTATTGCACATAAACATGTCAAATTTGGCTCATATATTGAAATTTGCGAGCTACATATGTTCTCCAAATTTCAAAAACACACCTCAAATGGCTATTTAGATATTAACGTCTAAAAATCGTCATTTTTATCACGTATTGACCTATAGACCAAAACTCTGACCTAGAAATTTCAACTTTGGCATCCAGAGAGATAGTAGGGTGAATACCAAGAAATAAATCAGAAACTAGTAATTTTTTATCATTTTATTTTTCAATTAATTGATTCTATTAGGAACCCTTACATGTAGTGCATGTAATGTAAAAAAGTATGTGGATTTTAATGTCTTTACTTGAATATATAACGAGTAGAATAAAGGTTGAACACGCCAAAATTTGGGCATGTAAAAATAGCTATAGTTATTCTAAAAATGAAGATATTCAAACTTTTTAAACAACAATTCTCTCACAAGGAACCGGGCTATAAAATGATGATCGTTTCATTTTCTTTTATTTATTCATTGGCCAAATGTCGAGCGTACAACATCAAAAACGTGAACGCATTCTGCACGAACATGTAAAAAATCCCATGTTAAGCTACAAAGATATCGCGAAAAGGCTGAAATATCCACAATCCACGGTTGGTCACATATTAAAAACATTCCATGACCGCTTGCCAATAGATAGAAAGCCAGGAAGTGGTGGGTTGCAGGGAGTCAAGAATAAGAAAAAAGAACAGAGTATTTTAAAGATTTCTGCCTCAAATCATACGATTTCATCTCGTGATGTTGCTAAAAAAGTGAAAATTTCTCACTCTTTTGTCCAAAAAATGAAACAGAGGGCAGGACTGAGGAGTTATATAGCCCAGGCCGCACCAGACCTAGACTCAAAATAGAACTTATCCGCAAAGAAACGGTCGCGAAAACTCTATGAATATTTTCTTACAAAATTTGAATGCGCGGTGATGGACGACGAGACGTATATAAAAGCGGAGTTTAAACAAATACCTGGTCAAGAGTTTTATACTAGCAAATCACGAACAGATGCTCCTGAAGATTGTGAATTAAAAAAACGAGTGAAATTCCCAAAAAAATACCTTCTTTGGCAGGCAATATGCAGCTGTGGTAAAATAAGTCGCACGTTTATCACCACCGGGACAATAAACGGCGATATTTAACGGAAATATTGTTTATAGAAGCGTTTGCTGCCTTTTATAAGACAGCATGCCTCACCACCGCTGTTTTGGCCAGATCTAGCCAGTTGGTAATACGCAAAATCAGTTATGAAATGGTACAACGCTAACAGGATCATGGTGGTACCCAAAATATGCAATTCGCCAAATAGTCCAGAACTGCGGCCTGTTTAAGATTACTGGAGTATTATGAAAGGAATTCCTAAACAGAAAGGCGGAGAAGTAAAATCGGTCCCTCAGCTACAAAAAATACGGACCTGGGCGACAAAAATCTTTCCTAAAGAGATGGTGCAAAGTCTTATGAGCCGTGTGCGTAGAAAATTCGATTTATGACTTACTGTGTAAACATTAATTAGAATTAAAAATGTGATTTTAGAGGTAATTAAATTTGTCATTTAATGTGGTATTCATAATTTAGTTATTTATTTTCAAACTGGTATAAAAACAAATTTTGCGTGCCTAAGTTTTGGCGTGTTCAACCTTTACCACCCTTATTTTTTTTATCTAAACATATAGCTACTACTTATAGCTCAACGCTCTTCTCGACATAGGCTCCTCTATATTAAGTAAAGGGCAGGCGTTTATGTTGGACTCTCCAGAGTTAAAACTTTATATGGAGTACATCTTATCAATTTAGATCCAAGTCAAATAAAGGCACAAGAGAGCTCTATTGTAGAATACAACCGCCTGCGCACGTTATACCGCCCCGACTTGGCCAAATTAAAATCAAAAAAGCGTAAACAAAATCCGGATACTGAATGGGCAATTCACTCTAACATTTCAAAGGTACAAGAAAATATAGAAAAACCATTTGTATTAATTTTATCTGTATATACATATAATAAACGCGTAAGGAGAAAAAAAATGTACATTGAAGATATTCCAGAAAAACTGATTCGGAGGGTCTTAGAAACGTTGACTGAATACATTTCAGTGATTTTTGGAATTCTTGTCTGTCTGTCTGTGAATTTGTCCGCGCACTACGTAAAAACTACTGCACAGAATTATACGAAATTTTGTATAGTAACAGTTTATACCCCGGAGCAACATATAGGGTAGTTTTTATTCTGCTTATTAAAAACATAATATTCATAAAAAAATAGTTCTCAAAAGTGGTCACAGATGGCGCTGTATAGGTACCTGTAGCATGACGCTACGTATCGTACGACATCTGTCGACTTTCTTTAGAACTTCTGAACTTCTGTGTCTAAGGGAGGTCTAAGGCTAGGTCACGGTTGATATAGAAAAAGCGTACATTGTGATTCACGGCATTACAGTTAGATGGCGCTTATATCAGTCCGCATTTTGTAATACGTCTGGCAGTTATAAAATTTAGATAATACTCGCGCTAATTTTGAATGTGAATTTTTGAGGTATTCCAGATTGTCAAAAAGAAAAAAGTTGATTTTTGATTGAGTGTGTCAGAGCGACGGTAGATTTTTAAAGAAAAACAGATATTCTGGTTTTGTCTGAGAGTTTTGCTGTAATTTGCTTAGTTGCATCGAGTTGAAGTGCGATCTGTTTCTGTAGATCTTTGCGCTCAAACATTACAGGCTGCTTACAGGGCTTGGACCAAGGCCGTTACTGATAAGGATCCCAACATATCTGATGTGAAACGTAAATTAAACACTGCCTCGAGGTCCAGTAAAATAGCAATTGCCAGAGCCAAATTCGACTTCGTCGGCAGAATTGGTAGGAAGCTAGTGGGCTACCCCACCGGGAGTCGTGCCTTCTGGTCACTTGCCAAAGCTGCCGAGGGAAACTTTTGTCGGTCGTCCTTACCACCACTGCGTAATGCTGATGGTAATCTGGTCCATAGTGCAAAAGAAAAAGCCGATCTTCTGGGTACTCTCTTTGCCTCGAACTCGACCTTGAACGATGATGGCAGCACCGTACCGCCTGACATCCCGCGGTGCGCAGCCTCGATGCCGGAAATTATCATTAGACAAAGTGATGTCCGGCGGGAGCTGCTATCATTAAACGTTCACAAGTCGAGCGGACCAGACGGCATACCAGCAGTTGTGCTCAAACGGTGTGCTCCTGAGTTGTGTCCCGTGCTAACGCGCCTTTTCACACTCTCTTACCACAAACGGCAAGTGCCGTCTTCATGGAAGACTGCCCTTGTGCACCCTGTGCCTAAAAAGGGCGATAGTTCGGACCCGTCGAATTACAGGCCTATCGCTATAACCTCTCTTCTCTCCAAGGTTATGGAGCGCATATTCAATGCAAAGCTCCTGGGATACCTAGAAGAGCACGACCTGATCAGTGATCGCCAGTATGGCTTTCGTCACGGTCGATCAACTGGTGATCTTCTAGTGTATCTCACTCACCGCTGGGCTTCAGCCATTGAGAGTCAGGGAGAGGCATTGGCAGTCAGCCTTGATATAGCTAAGGCGTTCGATCGGGTCTGGCATCGAGGTCTTCTATCGAAGTTACCAGCTTACGGCCTGCCCGAGGGATTGTGCAGATGGGTCGCCAGCTTTTTGTCCGGCAGAAGCATACGAGCTGTAGTCGACGGCAGTTGCTCCGAAAGCATGGACATAAACGCTGGTGTCCCGCAAGGCTCCGTGCTATCCCCAACGCTGTTTTTGCTGCATATCAATGATATGTTGTCTATCGGCAACATTCATTGTTATGCGGACGACAGTACTGGGGATGCCTTTTACACGGGCCGTGCCAATATCCCTCGATCCGTTGTGGTAGAGAGTCGTGAAAAACTTGTGTCCGATATCGAGAACACTCTTTCTGGAGTCTCGCTGTGGGGTCAGGACAACTTAGTCCGATTCAACCCCACAAAAACACAAGTTTGCGCGTTTACCGCTAAGAAAACCCTATTTACTGTGGCCCCTCAGTTCCAAGGCACAACCCTTACAATGTCAGAGAGTATTGGGATCCTCGGTGTCGACATTTCCAGCGACGTCCAATTCCGTAGTCACCTTGAAGGGAAGGCCAAGCTGGCATCCAAAAAGCTCGGTGTGCTCAATAGAGCAAGGAGATACTTCACTCCGGGGCAGAGACTGCTTCTATACAAGTCGCAAGTCAGACCCCACATGGAGTACTGCTGTCACCTTTGGGCGGGAGCACCTGGATACCAGCTTGGGCCCTTTGACTCGGTGCAAAGGCGCGCTGTGCGGATCGTCGACGATCCCAAACTCACGAGCGATATTGAACCATTGAGTCTAAGGAGAGACTTTGCCTCCTTATGTGTGTTCTATCGCTTGTACAATGGGTTGTGCTCTGAAGAACTGTTTGATATGATGCCCACGGCAGCTTTTTATCACCGCACCGCTCGCCGCCGGCAGGGTGTTCATCCTCACACCCTGGAGCCTAATGGGTCGCGCACTGTACGGTTTAAGAGGAATTTCCTCCCACGAACGCTGCGACTGTGGAATGAACTCCCTGCCGAGGTTTTCCCAGCGGGCTACAGTATGAGGTTCTTCAAAAAAGGAGTGTATAGGTTCTTAAAGGGTAGGCAACGCGCATGTGAATCCTCTGGGGTTGCAGGCGTCCATAGGCTACGGTAACTGCTTACCATCAGGCGGGCCGTAAGCTTGTTTGCCACCGTCGTGGTATTAAAAAAAAAAAAAAAAAAAAAAAATTATATAGCAAGTGCTAATACATTATTAAATACAAATTTTTAAAAACCAAATACGTCGCCGGACAAAAAGGCAACCAGAGGGACCGCCTGAGCCGGAAGGATTCCGGAAGGCACTTGTGGGTGCCGGACCGGCGAGACGGTCTGCAACTGCCGCGTTTTCCGCGGATTTCTTCACCATTCATCGGAGAATTAGAGTCCGCATCCAGCGGGCTCTCCAAGTGAGAAAAGGAGTTCAGCGAGCTATTGGGTCCGCCTAAATCAAAGCGGACACTTGCCCACGAACTCTTTTTAATTTAAAACAACAGCTTTAGCCATCCTGCTTTCGAGAATATCAAATTATTTACATTTTTTTTTAAAAACGATATAAATCCGATTCCTTTTCTTTGTATCCAGTATTTTTGTGCCATAATAGTTTTTTTTGTTGTTTTGCTAAATTTCCCCAAATTCCAATTGCCTCGTTTGACGGGCATATAAAAACCTGGCTCTTTAATTTAGGCTACGTTCAGCCAGCGAATCATCTGTCACCATCCATATCACCCGCCTCATTAACCCATTATTTTCCTGCAGCCAAATTATTACCAGCCGAGTCTTTATTTTTACTTACCAGTTTTGCTAACTATTGAATGTGAAATATCCTTATATAGGTACAGTTGTCTTAATTTTTAAGTGAAGTGCTAATATTAAATATTTTTATTATTGTAATTTAATTACATTCTGGTTGTTGAATGTGAATGTGAAATAGGTACAGTTGTCTTCATTTTTAAGTCAAGTGCTAATTTTAAATATTTTTATTATTGTAATTTAATTGCATTCTGACCACTAGGGAAGTTATTGAATGTGAAATATCCTTATATAGATGCCGTTATTGTGATTTTTACGTGAAATGCTAAATTTTAAATAATTGACTATTTTTGCTAATCTTAAACATTTTTACTTTGTCTTCAAAATTAAACGTGATAATGCAATTATAGAAGTGTTTTACTGCAAAATGGCGCCCGATAAGGTAAAGAACTCTGGATTTACTTTTAATAATTGTAATTAAATATTTTTTTTGGATTTGTGAGACGGTGACCGTAGACCGGTCGCGGTTCTATTAACCTTGATTTTGGTTTGTTTCAGCCTGCTGCCTCCTTACGTCCCATCATTAACCCGAATTCCGTTATATTGAAATATTGCTTTTATTTATGTTAAAAAAAAAACGAATTTATCTGTTGACCTTTACTTATGCCTTTTTCTCAATTACCCGTAACATATCCCGAATACCTTATTTCATAGTTTGAGTCCTGTAGTTAGAGCCCGTAGACGTTAGGGAATTCGCAGGCAAGTCAGACATAGAATGTATGATTTGCGTTTTGTTTTTTTTTTTCAGAAACTGAACTTGTTTTTTTTTTTAATTCGAACTCTAACTTAGCATCTAGACTTCGAGTGCTATTTTCTTTCTTTGTCTTAAGCGCTTGGTTTAGACCACTGATATACTCGAACTTCAGATTTTAATTTTGAGTCCGATTAACTTTATTTTTGTTTGAACTTGCAACGCAAGACAACTTTCGACTTTTCGCCATGTCGCACTTAAGTAATGAAGGATCAATTGCTGAGACACCTCATGCGCACTCATCTTTAAACTCGTACGATCCGAGGATTTTAGATCCAATGGCAGACGATGAAGAACAGTTTTTTGATTCTGAACCACGACCCCAGGTGATGCATATGTCCGGATTTCCCCCGCCTTTTCCTTTCAAAGATTATTCACTTACGAAATGGAACTTGAACTTTTCCGGGGACACTTGTGTTCGCGAATTTTTCTTTCGAATCGAGGAAGAAGGTATGGCGCGTAACGTCAATCCTTCATATGTTGTCAGACGTTTCCATGAATTGTTGTTAGATAGTGCCTTGAAACATTTTAGGGCAATCAGATATCCGGGTCTTACTTACGCGGAATTAAAGTCTGAATTCGTTAAAACCTTCGACGTAGCCGATTTCGATTTCAAGCTTGAGAGCCAACTTCGCGCTTTATCACAGAAGGACAACCAGTCAGTGGTTGATTTTGTTATTCAGGCGCGCGATCTAAACGCAAAGCTTCGTACACCGGTTTCTGAAGACAACCTGTTTAACATTATTAAATATGGAATGAATCCTAGATATCATCCTTGTCTTGCAACTAACGTGGTTAGGGATATTGATGGTTTGTTAGAAGTTGCGAAAAATTTTGAAGCCTTTCAAGGTTCACGACCAGTACGTTTGGCTATTGCACCGATTAGTGCTCAAGTTGTAGGTCAACCCAGTTCTATAGTGTGTATGAAGTGTGATGCAACTGGTCACAACTATCGTAATTGTCCTAACGTTTCAGGGGCAGTGTGCTTCAAGTGTAAGCGTGTTGGTGCAATCACACGCGATTGTCCTAGTTGTAATTCTGGTCCGTCAAAAAACGAATAAGTGGTGCACTGAGAGGTCCATCGGTGTCGCCCGTTTATATGAATAATTCCCCGGATAATAGACTTTTTATTGATGTTTTAGTTGCTGGCTCTTCGGTAAGAGCTCTTTTAGACTCTGGTGCTCAGGTTTCACTAATTGATATATCCCTCTTATCGGAGCTCGGTATAACATATCACGAGGATATCCGGCCTTATGTTGTCTCCGCTGACAATTCTCCTATTGAAATTCTAGGCGGTTTGGACGTCCCCATTCTTTTTAGTGGCATTCGCGTTCTGCACCCCCGTCTAGTGAGCAGTAATCTTCCTACTGCATTTATTTTAGGAATTGAGTTTTGGAATGCTGTTGGTCTCATTGACATTTTAAAGAAGGCATTCCGTGATGGTTTGTCAGGTAAGCTTTACGTCGCTTCACATCATGTTCCTGTCGCAGTCCCACGAGTAGGTGAGGTTCGCTATGTCCACCCTCGTACGGTGCTTGCACCACTGCAGGAATCAAAACTCCAATGTGTTATTGACGAGTTTGAGGAGATTTCTTCTGATAAAGCTGGATTAGGTTGTACTTCGTGGCTTTCGCATAAGATTGAGACTGTTGGTTCGCCCATTCGCCAACGTTACTATCCCTTATCTTCAGTCAAACTCAAGATTCTCAACGAAGAGATCGACAAGATGTTAGAGTCAGGCGTTATTCGTCCCTCACGATCACCCTGGGCTTCCCCAGTGGTGATGGTTACCAAGAAAGATGGTAGTGTCAGGTTTTGCGTGGACAGTAGGAAGTTGAACAGCGTTACCATCAGGGATTCATACCCTCTCCCGCGCGTCCAGGACATCCTTGATAACCTACGAGGTGCCAAATATCTAACTTCGTTGGATTTTAGGAGCGCCTTTTGGCAAATCCCCTTAGCTGATAAGGCCAGTTGTGAGAAAATGGCCTTTATTGTACCCCAAAGGGGCCTCTTTGAGTTCGTTCGTCTCCCTTTTGGTTTAACCAACGCTGCGTCCGAGATGCAGAGGCTTACTGACATGATTGTCAATTTTGAATATACCCCTGAGTCTGAGGATTTTATCTTCGGCTATGTTGATGATTTGATTTTGGTGTCTCGTGATTTTGACAGTCATATGCGGCTTATTCGTAAGGTTCGTGGTAGGTTGAAAGAAGCTGGTCTTACGGTTAATTTAGATAAGTGCGAGTTTTGTAAGTCTGAATTGAAGTATCTCGGCTACATCGTCAATGAGCGTGGTCTTCAAACTGATCCGAAGAAATTAGAAGCTATTAGGGATTACCCTACCCCTTCTTCTGCCAAGTCTCTACGTGCTTTCATTGGTATGTGTTCGTATTATCGCCGTTTCGTGGATGGTTTTTCTTCGATTATTGCTCCTCTGACGGCACTTATCGGTAAGAGAAAGGGACGTGATCCCATCGATTGGAACGATAGTGCTAGTGAAGCTTTTTCTAAATTGAAGGATGCCTTGATGAGCGCTCCGTTGATGGCTTGCCCGAATTTTTCGAAACCTTTTATCCTTCAATGTGACGCTAGCCAGGTTGGCTTAGGCTCGGTCCTGGCTCAAGAGTTTGACGGCGTTGAACATCCAATTGCTTATTATTCTTGTTTATTCACTAAAGCTGAACGTGGATACGGGACAACCGAACATGAGCTTCTCGCCGTTGTTGATTCCATAAAGCATTTCCGCGGATATCTCGATGGAATGAGGTTTAAGATCATTACTGACCATATTGCTCTTAAATGGTTGATCACCCTTGATAATCCTACCGGGCGCTTGGCTCGTTGGGCAACTTTGATTTCCCAATATAACTTTGAGATTGAACATAAAAAAGGTGTCCTTAATGTTGTTCCAGACGCCTTGTCCCGCGCTCAAGTTGGGCTTATCATTCATTCGCGCGTGGCATGGATCTTTCTGGAGATCCTTGGTATGAACGAATTTACCAGGGAGTTTTGGACAATCCTCAAATGTTTACTGCATTTGCTCTTCGGGATGGTGTCTTAATGCGCAGGGTATCTATCGAAAACCCTTTAGCACCTAATCCATGGCGTATAGTTCTTCCTGCTTCAAGGACTAGAGAGGCGGTTGCTGAAATTCATAATGGATTTCCCAACGTTCATCCTGGTGTTATGAAAACGTATTTAAAAGCTCGTGACTTCCTTTCCGAATGTCAGATTTGCAAGTCAGATTTGCAAGACAAGGTTCCTTTCCGAATGTCAGATTTGCAAGTCTCATAAAATTGCAAATTCACAACCT
This sequence comes from Pammene aurita, assembly GCA_947086415.1. NCBI lineage: Eukaryota > Metazoa > Arthropoda > Insecta > Lepidoptera > Tortricidae > Pammene > Pammene aurita. Next base: position 37,033,365 of record OX352291.1, read on the forward strand.
CGTGGACTTCGCTTATTTCCTCGTCGTGTTGCGGCTCCAATGGATCTTCTTTCCATTGACTTAATTGGTCCTTTACCGGTTAGCCGTAATGGGTGTCGTTATATTTTGACTTTGGTTGACGTTTTTACCAAATTTGTTTGGTTGGTCCCTTTGAAGTTGGTGAATGCGAGGTCAATATCGATGGCATTAGAGTCGGAGGTTATTTTGCGGTACGGTGTTCCTACTAACATTCTCTGTGACAACGCTACAGTTTTTCATAGTCGTCAATTTCTGGATTTCCTGGCGAGCTATAATATTCCAGGTCCGTGTTATACCCCATATTATTCGCCACAAGCGAATGTTGTGGAGAGATATAACCAGGTCGTGATTACTACTTTGAGCATTTTAGTTGAAAATGACCAACGCAGTTGGTCGGGTCATTTACATCGGGTCGCTCTTTATTTAAACTCTTGTATGAATTTGGCTACTGCTTATACACCGAATTTTTTGATGTACGGCCGCGAGTTGTCAATGATTCGTGAACGTGTTGAGAATCAGGTTGTGGACCAAGATGTGGGACTCAGCCGGATGGAACGCGCTTCGAATCTTCAGACGCTTCGTGAGGTATACGATAAAGTTTCTGATTCGATGGCTTTAGCCTTTCATCGTAACGCCGCCAAGTTCAACACGAACCGTTCTTCGCCAAGAATCGTTGGTGACCAAATCGTTTGGCGCCGGAATTTCCAGCGTGGATCCGCTGATCCTTTTCGAGGCGGTAAATTCGCTCCACGTTTCGTTCGGTGCCGTGTGGTTAGACGGGTGTCTCCACAGGTATATGTACTGGCTGATACCGATTCCGAGCACGTCGGTACCTATCATATTAAAGATATCTTGAAATAGTTTCTTCTTTCGGCCCGTTCAGTTTTCTCAAAATTCTAAAATGCGCTTTAGTCCGCCATTCCCTTATCGGTAATCCTTGCTTGATTCGTTTCTTATCGTTTTTTGTTTTCGTTTGAGCGTTTCCTTGCTCCTTTTTCCAGATTTGACTTTTTTTTACCGTTGGTGCTTAAGGCTTCGTTTATCTTTCCCGGTCTATGATAGCCTGGTTGTATAATTTGATGACTCGATGTGAGGGATTAAGATCTGTGGCCAGGTGCAGTTTCTGTCCTATCCCGGCCGTCACGTCTTGGACCGCGTGACGCGTTGGTCGGCGTTTTGTCATCTTGTTAATCTATTAGGTTAGTCTTTAGGGGTAATGTTAATAACTGGTTAGTTTTGTTTTTTTGGAATTCGTTTAGGGTTCTCTTGTTGTACCTTTTTTGGCCTTAGCATTAAGTTGTGTTTTTTTTGTTGCTTGGGGTTAGTTTTCTTGTGTTTTCTTGTGTTGTTGTTCGTTTGTTTCTTTGTTTGGTAGGGAGATGCTGTAGCATGACGCTACGTATCGTACGACATCTGTCGACTTTCTTTAGAACTTCTGAACTTCTGTGTCTAAGGGAGGTCTAAGGCTAGGTCACGGTTAATATATAAAAAGCGTACATTGTGATTCACGGCATTACAGTTAGATGGCGCTTATATCAGTCCGCATTTTGTAATACGTCTGGCAGTTATAAAATTTAGATAATACTCGCGCTAATTTTGAATGTGAATTTTTGAGGTATTCCAGATTGTCAAAAAGAAAAAAGTTGATTTTTGATTGAGTGTGTCAGAGCGACGGGAGATTTTTAAAGAAAAACAGATATTCTGGTTTTGTCTGAGAGTTTTGCTGTAATTTGCTTAGTTGCATCGAGTTGAAGTGCGATCTATTTCTGTAGATCTTTGCGCTCAAACATTATATAGCAAGTGCTAATACATTATTAAATACAAATTTTTAAAAACCAAATACGTCACCGGACAAAAAGGCAACCAGAGGGACCGCCTGAGCCGGAAGGATTCCGGAAGGCACTTGTGGGTGCCGGACCGGCGAGACGGTCTGCAACTGCCGCGTTTTCCGCGGATTTCTTCACCATTCATCGGAGAATTAGAGTCCGTATCCAGCGGGCTCTCCAAGTGAGAAAAGGAGTTCAGCGAGCTATTGGGTCCGCCTAAATCAAAGCGGACACTTGCCCACGAACTCTTTTTAGTTTAAAACAACAGCTTTAGCCATCCTGCTTTCGAGAATATCAAATTATTTACATTTTTTTTAAAAACGTTATAAATCCGATTCCTTTTCTTTGTATCCAGTATTTTTGTGCCATAATAGTTTTTTTTGTTGTTTTGCTAAATTTCCCCAAATTCCAATTGCCTCGTTTGACGGGCATATAAAGACCTGGCTCTTTAATTTAGGCTACGTTCAGCCAGCGAATCATCTGTCACCATCCATATCACCCGCCTCATTAACCCATTATTTTCCTGCAGCCAAATTATTACCAGCCGAGTCTTTATTTTTACTTACCAGTTTTGCTAACTATTGAATGTGAAATATCCTTATATAGGTACAGTTGTCTTCATTTTTAAGTGAAGTGCTAAATGTAAATATTTTTATTATTGTAATTTAATTGCATTCTGACCACTAGGGAAGTTATTGAATGTGAAATATCCTTATATAGATGCCGTTATTGTGATTTTTACGTGAAATGCTAAATTTTAAATAATTGACTATTATTGCTAATCTTAAATATTTTTACTTTGTCTTCAAAATTAAACGTGTTAATGCAATTAAAAGAAAAAGTTTCTGTCGTGTCGTACGAGGGAGTTAAAAGGCTGGCCCAGCAAAAAGAAGAGTGGCGATTACTCCACCGACAAGAGCATAGCTCTTAAATACTGATGATGATGAATGCAATTATAGAAGTGTTTTACTGCATACCCTGTTAGATTAAATTAAGCGATTCGGTCTGTTGCGTTCCGCCGAGGTTTAAACCATGGATTTTTAAATGCTTTCCCAATTTAAGGATTGCGGGTTAAATATTTTAAAAACGTGTTACTTCGTTTTGGAAATTGTAAGTATCCGGACATATATTGTAATCCATTAATACCTGGAGGTACTTTAAAGTTACTGAAGCTACAGAAGGTACTGAAACCTACTTACAATATACGTTAAAACAAATAAAACAGGTAGTTAAGATTTATCCATTTCGATTTACCCGACAGCAAAAATTTTATACCGTTTGTGAGATCTCGCTTTAACAGCTGATTGCAATAAAAACCGGCCAAGTGCGTGTCGGACCACGCATAATGGAGGGTTCCGTAGCTTCAATGGAATAAGAACCAGACTAATGCTAAAAGGTCGTATGTGATACCTATGGAAGAAGTTTTTATTTTATTTTATAAAAACGCGCATATTCTCAAATTTTTTCATATTTTTTGGACTTACGGTTCAAAAGTTACAGCGTCCCCCCCGGACGCTATTTTTCCGACTTTCGAAGCGATTATTTCTGAAACTATTCACTAATGTGATTTAGTTCAAATAAACCTCAATGTTGTTTTGAAAGACCTATCGATTGACGAGCAACATGTTGATATATGGTAAATTTCTATTTTTTTGAAATTTTGTTACATGCGCCCCTCAGAAAATATTTTTTTCTGCAATTTCAATACATAACTAAATAACGGCATAAACTACACCTTATGTCTAAATTTGATTAAGATACGTTTTATAGTTTCCGAGTAAAATGGCTGTGACATATGGACGGACGGACAGACGAACATGACCAAAACTTTCCGTTTTTGCCATTCTGGCTACGGAACCCTAAAAAGGGTAGTCATGAATCTAGCAATTACTAGCTGCTACTTAGCTGTCTCGCTGCGACTCTCCGGGCCTGGGCCTAAGCGGTACTCGGCCTATGGCTTTCGCAGACATTGCCGCTCACCTTCGGGCCTCCGGCCCTCAGATTAGCTAAGATTCTTCGCCATTAAGTTTTGTCCGGATTATATCATGTTGCTGCTGTTGGAGAAATTTTGCGCTACGACGCTCCGGGCTTGGGCCTACGCCACTCATCCTCGGGCCTTAAGACACTTCACCATTGAGATATGTCTGGTCCCTGTCATGGTACTGCTGCTGACCTGGGCCCTACACGGTACTCGGCCTTTGGCTTTCTCAGACGTTGCCGCTCACCCTCGAGCGACGGCCCTCGGGTTCGCTAAGACAGTTCGCCTTTAAGTTCTGACCGGTCCCTGTCATGATGATGTTGAAGAAGTTCTCGCTGCGATGTTCCGAGCCTGAACCTTACGCGGTACCCAGCCTTTGACTTTCACATACATTTCCGCTCACCCACGTGTCCGCAGTCCTCGAGTTCGCTAAGACACTTCGTCATTGAAGTACGTCTGGTCCATGACATGCTGCTTCTGCTGAAGCAATTCTCGCTGCGATCCTCCGGACCTAGGTCCTGCGCGGTACTCGCCCTATGGCTTTCGCGATATTGCCGCTCACCGTGTCACGGCTTCGGCGTTCGTGTTCACCAAAAAACTTGACCATTGAGTTTTGTGGGGACCCTTTCCTGCTCCTGCTGAAACAATTTTTTCTGCCTTTGGCCTGCTGCTGCAAAAGCTTTCGCTGGGACGTTGCGCCCACACGCTACCTCGCCCCAGTACCTTCAGCGTTTCACCCTCTGTTCGAAGCATGTTCTCCTGCAGGAACTCGGTCATTATAGTGGAGTCAAAACCATCGTGCTGGCGGGGCCATAAATCTCCGGGCCGGCCACGTGCCCTTTTCTACCTGCTTGTAGGGATGCGTGCCGCAACCTTCGCACATTATCGATGGATTTATTTATAATAATAAGGTTGTATTTAAGTGTAATATGAATATCGCACCGAGTTTGCGAGTTAATATCGCCCTTCAACTTCAACAACTGCACGTTAGAAAATATGGTCTCCATTGCTCAACTGGTTGGCACTTATGATATCCGTGAGACATTTTACAATATTTATATATGTGGACACTAATTATATTGATTTTAAGAACCAATGAGAAAATAGCACGATAACATATTACTAATTAACGTTTAGGACTTAATAATGACCGCTATAATATTCTATAACTACTGTCACATTGTTAGGTCATTATAATACTCGTAATTACCCTAATAGGTACACTAATTATATTGCAACAGTAACAAAATGCCATGATATTAATGACTGCTATTTATAATTAACCATTTAGATATCACTAAAACCTAACGAGGTAAATATATTTATTTATAGATAATGGAATCGATTTTACTTATAACTACCATGCACATGCATAGTACTTTTCATAGAACAAGCGTGATTCATCGATAAGAAATATCGACTTTAGCCGCATCCTTGCTGACAGCTCGTTTTATTGCCCGGCCGGCACGTTGGTTTTGACTCCACTATAGCATTCGCAGGTCTCGACGCACGCCTTTTAATCAGTTATATTTATCACGGATGAACTAATAAATTTAGATAGATATTTATATGTAGAACGCGTAAATTCTACACTAATGGCCTGGATAGTAAATGAAAAAGACAAAACCTCCCACACACGCGGGCGAAGCCGCGGGTACAGCTAGTTACTAATAAGAACCTACTAATAATTTATGTACAAAAAGTAATGATATCACATCAAAAACATAAATGTGAAATGAGAGCCAAGCCAATCTAAATGGGTGCCAAGTTCAATGGTCAGCCCAGCCCTGAAATTTATGTAAAACAACATAAAAAAAATTACAACAACTCAAAATATAATTTCTTCTTAAAACTAAGGATAATATATTGAAGCCTAAGGTTTGACTTGGCTAGTTCTCATATACGAATTATATTATAGCCTTCGCAAGTTCTAAAGCTGTAAGTTCTTATTTTATTCTTCCGAAAATTTGGCTTGTTGGTAAAATTTGGGTGGTGGTTGGGTCTTCCATGACTGTTTTAAGAGGTACTTAATAATGACTTATAACTTTGCAGCTAAAAAAGGCCTAAATTATACGAAGGTTATAAAAACACAGATACTGCAGTTTTTCACTTCAGAAAGGGTGTAGGTATGGTCTTTGGAGTACGAGTATTCTGTATGTGCCTTACTTTTATTTATTTATTTTTCAAACCATATTCTGTCTTGCCCCAGGGTTAATGAAAATAATCTACGCGTGATTTTTCTATTAATTTAGAAGACAACTTGTACATCTCAAATTAGTAAAAGAGGCACATTTTGGCCAAGATTTCATTGTGGCCTAAGAGACTCATCGTAATTAACTTTAATTGAAATTAGAGATTATTCTTGGGAAAAAGAGAAGTTTCTCCGCGCTGGTATTTAAAGTCGCACCTGCCCGGGGCGTCTTAGCGTGGTATAAATTAATGCGTCGCGAACTCAGCAAAAGTCAATTACACTTTATTAAAACCGTCTCCATTTATATCAATTTGACGCAAACTGTTACAAATACTGGTAATGTTCCGTCATTTCATCCGAGAATGAGGCGGGGCTACGCTTGCGCGGGCGGGTGCTCGGTGTCGGTTCTCGGCGTTCGGCGCTCGGTGCTCGGCGCTCGGCGCTCAGCAGAAGAGACAAAGCGTGGCCCGCTACCCGTACGAGGCAACGCGGTCAGTACCTACGCAGCCGGCGAGCTCGCAGCCTGAGCCGCGGCATCTCGGAACCGACGCGAGCGCCCCGCGCGATCGCACTTCGCGATCTCCTCCACGCTGAAACACGATTTTGGTTCCCGATCATCCGATGAATATTTAACTACCCAGCCGATGCCCTTGCCCATCCTACACTACCCCCGACTATGACACCACTTTGTTGACACACTTTTACTCGTAAAAGTTTATTAGAATACGATGTCGATGGGTTAAAGAACGCAAGATGAAGGATATAACTTCAAATCCGTGTTCGATGGCTTCGCATGTTTTATTACTGCTGTTAATTGTCGGTTCCGCGACATCATCCGACGGTAAGTTATTAGCATAAATGTAGCACCTTGTTGTACGTCTGAAGTCGTAAAGGCAAATAAGATACGGTTTTATGAGGCGGTGACAACAGCTGTTTAATGTTAAATTGTTATTGTTTGAGTTGATTCTCTTGTCATTGGAGGTACCTCCATAACAACGGAAGTTCACTTTTACTACTTAAATTATAAAAAAAACAATGATAATAAGTACATTACTAATATGGCTTATTAAGTAATCTCAACCCTTATTAAAACGATAATTGAACAAAACAATGGAATATTTTTCCATAAAGCATAAAACCGTCATCTTCTACCTTACACATTCCGAATATTTTACTTCAACAAAATCAGGTGATGTAGAAAAGCGGAGTGTTGATATAAAATTCCAAAAGGAAATCTGGTGCGGTAATTAAATATTAATAATGTTACGGTGATAATTAATCAGAAGTTTCACAGGTAATGCCTATAACCCCTAACAAATCTAACTTAATTTATTTTTTACTTATTCAATAAAATTTTCTTCTACTCTGGTTGTTCGTCGCGCACTCAGCCTTCTTTCGCATATATGATGAATGTACTTTCATCATTTACACACAACATACATAAGATCCTCAACAACGGCTTCCTAGCCTAGTGACCCTGCCTATGAAGCAGGAGGTCCCGGGATCGAATCCTGGTTAGGACATTTATTTGTGTTTTTATCATGGGTATGTTCCTGAGTTATGGATGTTTTCTTTGTATTTAAGGACTTATTTATCTATATCTATATATTATATATATCGTCGTCTAGTACCCAAAACACAAGCCTTATTGAGCTTACCGTGCGACTAGGCCGATTTGTGTAAGATTAACCCATATAATTTATTATTATTTATAAGATTGTTTTTATAAGATATTGTAAAATCATCGTAACCATCCACAAATAGGAGGTATAACACATTTAACCCATACTAAGCTAAACAACATATTGTCGTTTCATGTCTACAAAGCGGTTTTTACTACGTACCGGGAAACCAATATTTTCGGCTACAAGGTAGCGTTACGACACCGTAGCTTTGCAATGAGTCAGTACCGTGTGCCTACTCATAAGCAAAATGCTAGTTGCTTACAACTCATTTGCTTATGAGTAGGTACACGGTACTTTCTCTAAAACTACAACTCGTACAACTAGCATATTGCTTTTCTCTCTATTCGTCAGGATATAATTATTATAACGGTTTTGTATGATGTTAATAAAATTATGTTGTAATCATTAATACAGGAAGGATTTAATTTCTTTACTTTTTATTTGAAATAGTAAGCACTACTGCGCTCAAATTCTACTATTATTTAATATTTCGTTTGAATATGCATCCAAATCTAGCGAACGTGCCTTACCTACGTGTAAATGAGGTACTAAGTTTTGATGAGAAGACTTGAATGCTCGTGAAATACCAAAAATAATGACCTGTTAGCCTTTATCTCATAATCTCGTACTTAATTATAATGTTTATTTCAACGCATTGTAATTCTGTTCTGCTATTAACCACTCTACATGACATTGACTATTTACGTTGTTTATGTTGTTACTAAAACCAATAAACATTATTTAAGCAAAGTAAAGCGCCTGGACTTTACAATGTTTTCAACCGACTTCAAGATTTCTAAGATGGAGGTTCTCAATTCATCGGGATCTTTGTTTTTGCTATTTTTTTATATGTATGTTTGACCAATTTGGGAAATTCTTTTTATGGTCCCATTGTAACCAAACAGGTCAGGATCTGATGATGGGGTGATTGTCTAGAATACAAAATTTCATTATTCTACCTATAGCAGTTCTTGAGATATTGACGTCAGAAAATCGCTATTTTTACTATACACTCACTCACTGACTCATCAAAAACCTAGACCACTTTCAATGGTCGTACTGACTTGAAATTTGGCATGGAGATAGGTCTTAAGGTCAAAGTAAAGGGAAAAATCTGAAAACGGCCAAGTGTGAGTCAGTTTTAAAAATAGCGAAGGTGTAACTTTGTTCTACTATGAAGTCATAATGAACTAAATGGGTCTATCTTCCAATGGTCGTACCAACATGAAATTTGCCTCGAAGGTTTGTCTTTGGGTCGAAATAAAGTAAAAATCTGAAAACGGCCAAGTGTGAGTCAGTTTCGAAAACAACGAATGTGTAATTTTGTTCTACTATAAGTAGGTATGGAGTGGAAATGAGATAAGACTTATTTAAATTTAGATACATACCAATTTAAGACAATACATGTTTGTCTTAAAGACAAGAACAATAAAATTGTTCACCACTCTGTGTGTGTCTGTTGCGGGAACCGAACCCACGATTTACGAAGTTCAAAGCAGGTCACTAGATACACTAGGTGCGCTAAATTAGTCAAACAAAAATGAAAAGACTATTTTTTCTCGCATAGTCTAAATAATTTCTAATTTTACAACTAATAAAATCGCAGATTCAAGAACATGGAAATCATATATACTCTAAGATGGAATTATATATACTACTGCCCATCTCACCCTCCGATACGCCACGGCATGAGATGGGATGGTGCACTTCTAGGGCTACATAATAGGCCACCAATTATAATACCTACTGGTAGGTAGGTATTACCAAGTTATTAATTATCTATGTAGGTAGCGTACTTACAAACAGAATAAAGTACGTTATTGATGTATGTAATTATATGTAAGTAGGTACATTTTATAGGTGTAGGGAGCCAGTTTATTTGTAAAAATCACCTATAAATAAATAGTAAAATAGAATTAGACGCTTAGTATAAAGGGTTATAGTATAAAGTACTTTATACAACCCTTTAGTTTTAATAGAAAATTATATACTTGACACATTGCAGTCCAAAGGTGTCGATTCATTGCATTGAAAAGGTGTGTGGTGTGTGAAAACTTGCCAAGTAACATCATTAAAAAGTACTGAAAATAATAAATGTTATCAGGAAACTGCTAAAAAAACCGGTGTGCGTTTCTCTGACTATTATAATTTTAGGTATTTCTATGTAACGTGATACTTATTCAAAATGTACCTTAAAAACTGCTGGAAATCAAGTGTGCATTCCTATAACTAATTATGATTTGAGGTATTTTTATGGAACTTGGTACTTATTCAGATCTCACTTCTTTTATAGGCGAAGCATTCCCATAGTATCGAACTTGGCAGCCTTTCACATTTATGTTTTTGATGGGTATAACTGTATTCGCGAATGACAAATAAAAAATTCGAATAATCAATAAATTATTCAAACAAATTTTAAAACAAATAATTTATTTGAATAATTTATTTATTCAAATACGTTTTTCGTTCTCAAATAGATTAAAAATAAATTATTTGGGAATAAAGTATTCATGCATTAAATGTTGGTAGGGCAGTTAAAATAACTATTTGGCGGTTTTCCATCCCAAATATTATTTTTCAACTAGTAAATGTTTTACCTTAATAGTTAATAAATAATAACCATAGGCGACCTAACCTCTATTTCACCACGCTTACATACGTGACATATGTATTACTGACTTCATAGGCGTCCACAGGCTATGGAAACCACTAACCATTGGGCGGGCTGCATGCTTGTTTGCCACCAGTGTGATATTTAAAGAATAGCTTCATTTATTATCACTTTATTTTCTGGTACTGCATCACTTTTTTCACTCATATATCGTATTGTATCTACTGCACTGAAAATTATCGTCCTGATCATTAACAAAATTCGTTTTCAACCGACTTCAAGATTTCAAAGGAGGAGTTATCATTATCAATTAGTCGGATCTTTGTTTTTGCTTGTTTTTTTATATGTTTGTTCACCGATTATTTGAAGACGGCTTGACCAATTTGGAAAATTATTTTTTTGTTTGAAAGAGTATACTTCACACTTGGTCCCATTGTAACCAGCTCAGGATCTGATGATGGGATCCTGGAGAAATCTAGGGAATTCTTCAACTATTATAGGCACACCTATAGTGATTTGAGTATTTTTACAGCAGCTCGAGCATTGCCTTTTGGAAAGGTGGAGGCTAAGTGAAGTCGGTTCTTTTTTGTTTAAAATGATTATAAAAGTAATAGATATTATTTATGATGCGACTAGTTTAGACCGAACTATGCAAATTACTTATTACTACGAAATAGATATGAGTAAACTGTCTAGTACACAATTGATAAAAAAGTTTAGTTATGTGGTTTACTCGCTCTTTCATATATCCGTCTCTTCTGGCTGGCTAGTCTACCTGCGATACAATCCCTTGACCCAAAAAAAAGCTACAGTAGCAGTTTAATCTGAAAGTGTAATCAAATATTATTCGTGTTATTTATTCGAATAAAATAATGAATTATTCGAAAGGGCAGTCGAATGATTTATTCGCGAATAAATTATTCACGAATATCTTCACGATGAATAAATTTTTTTTTCGAATGATTATTTAAATGGAAAATTATTCGAATAATGCCCAACTCTGGCTAGATCCTGGCATCTGGTAGCTTTCAATTGGAAAATCGTATCGATACCAACATATGGTAAAAACTGCCGAAGTTGCCTCAGTTAAAAAGGACAGGGTCTTTATTTTAATATTAGAACAAAAACATTGCCTTGTAATAGGCAATGTTTTTGTTCTAATATTAAACTAAAGACCCTGTCCTTTTTAACTGAGACAAACTACATATGAATTACGTTATACGTCGTTTGGCACTACTTTCTCCCAACAGAAACTTTTGGCAATGATATAATTTAATGATTTATATAATTTATCATAATATTGCATCAAAGCCAGAATTCTAGGATTGGGTTTCTCGAAGTGGTTTGCATTCTTTGACCTCCACCACTGTCCAGATCTATAAATAAGCATAGTATAGCAAACTAACTAGAAGGGTTTCTTTGCTATCATTATTGTGTCATATCTGACGTGGCTAGCTCTCCGTCTACTAGGTATTCTTTTGAATACTGGATTATACTACCGGTAACAAATAAAACAACATTACAAATTGCATATACAACAGTACATTATAAATTGCAGTTACTGTTTTTAAGATGCTTTTATGATTACAGTCGAAACTGTTTATAACGAATCTGAAGGGACCAGACAATATTAGGTCTTATAAACCGATATTCGTAGCAAGCGTTAGGGATTTTTTTTAAATGTTTTACCGGTACCCGTGACCATAATAACGTTATCTTTTTTTTAGGCTTAGCCAAGATGACGATTGTTTGTAGAAAACGATTCGAGACGATATCCGTCTCTCTATCGCACTATTATGGAAGAGTGGTAGAGAAACCGCTAGCGTTTCGTTTCGTTTTCTACAAACGATTGTCATCTTGGCTAAGCCCTCAAATGTGGCCATTGGTACCTGTACCGACTGGGAGTCTTGGTTATTGTTTCAATGCTGACAAAAAAATACAAATATATTGCAAACAGATGCTCGTATAAAACGGTATTTCGGAACAAACGATTTCTTAATAACAAGTATTGTTATATTGGTTATTGTATGAAATGAAACTCAGCCTGGACCTTTATTTTAATTTAATATACCAATATTTTGTTATAAATGATTTCGTTTGAGCCGGTTTCGACTGTACTTTATTATTTATGAAAATGGAGACCTAGGCTCTCGGAATCGTGTCGCCCGTAGTGATTAAATATACGTGAGTGAAACCGCGGTCTTTTAAACTAGTGTTTGTATGTCTCACGAAAGTTATAATTCAATGGTTTTTCTGTCTGTTCTCTCTGATTCTATGATTTTTGATCTGACAAACCTAAATATTAACAAGTATACAAGTGTCAGTATCAAAAAAGTTACGATTGGTCTAATAAAGTCCCCATTGGTAAAAATAGCCTCTGTTATGTCAAACTAAACTAAACTAATACCGCACTTGGCAATTATGTTTTATGTGCAACGGGAAACAAAACATCCTTTTTTATTCACGTCAAGCATTTATCGATATAAGTTTACAAGATAGATTAAAACTAGTTTGCGGTAATTTTTTGTATGAGAATTCATACAGCAGGTCACACCCAGTGAATGTTAATATGGCTCGTGTAGAAAGTGTAACAAATAAAAAACCGGCCAAGTGCGAGTCGGACTCTTGCACCGAGGGTTCCGTACAAACCTGTAGGTATATAGGGGTAACTTTAAAATTATTAAAAATATTTTTATTATATGATGTAACTAAAAATTTACGGTTTTAACAATTTTTCCTTTATCTGTGCTATAAGACGTTGCTTCGTACCAAATTTCAAGATTCTGAGTTCACGGGAAGTAGGTTTTGATTCCCTTGCGAGTTTCGAAAATTGCGGAAATTTGCGGCATAAACGGCTGTATCTTTTGATTGCGTTGCAACGCAATCAGACAGTGGACATTGGCTTAGAAGTCTGATTTTTTTTACAGTTCCAAGGGGCAGTAAACCTGAGTATTTGATATAAGTTTCAGCTTGATACCTCCACGCGTTCCTGAGAAAAAGGGTCTTGACAGACGGACGGACGGACGGACAACAAAGTGATCCTATAAGGGATCCGTTTTTTCCTTTCGAGGTACAGAACCCTAAAAACATAATTCGATTAAATATTCACGAGGACGAGAAGGAAGACACCACTGCCAGTAACAAGCGTTCCGTAGAATGCTGGCAACGAATACCGCATCGAGGCCTCCACCTCGATCCCTGATAACAACAATAATGCACACGCACCGCAAGTAATGCAGGACCTCTGTGTGCATTCGAGCGAAATGCCCAAGCCTGTTGCACGAAAAACTCCCCCACCGTTTAACTTGACACCTGCTTGTCTCTGGTCGTGAATGGTGATCGTGACAAAAGAGCTGATACGTTTGTTTCTTACGCTCGCCGCCAACAGCGGCCAAATCCGAACATTATCGCTTGGAACTTTTTTTTTTGTGAATCAGGCATAGTTATATCTTGATCGATGCTAGTAGCCTCAAAACGCTCGGGGCATTTTTTTTTCTTTAACGAGGAATTAATTTTGTTTTGTTATTAGCTGAAAATTTGTGTTCCGCTAATTCAGCAGTTTTTTTGAAAATACCTTTGTTTTAAAGGATAGGTAAGTAAAGCCATCAAAGGCTTGTAGTGTACCTATCCTACTTCAACTAACTTATTGAATCAAAAACTGTTGAGTTTTAAAACATGTGTACCACCTAGTTTGGAAATACAATGCAATATAAATCTAATTAAGTTAAATCTAGTCATATAGTCATCGACACATAAGTCATATTCATATGCTTTAGGTATACTATGTTGATAGTGTCACGAACCACCTAAGTACTATTTTAAAATTACAAGAACCATGAAAGTTAAACATACAAAGTTGATCGTAGGCATTAATTTGTACAAACGAAGCACAGTAAATTTCCAATATCTGAAAACAGAAGCAGTACTACAAAACTAAACTATTCAATTTAAACATATTTTCTACTGAGGAAATATTAAAGCTACTTTCCATTCAGCTACAGATCATTCAAAGCGAACAACCGTTCCGATCGAGAGCCGTGAAAACAATTAAAACATCAGACAAAGCTGAGATTTATTATTTAAATGGCATGAGCTCATGCCGCGCCGAACAATTGGCATATTTTTTCACCACGCCTGCTGAAGCGTTGATATCTATAACCCCATTATTCAGCGGATTAGCTTTTTGCTGGATGAGCTGTAGAATATTCAAAAGGGAATTACTGGATTTCGTTGAATCTGTGAGTGTGACGTTACAATCCACGCTTTTGCGTCTATCGTCTTTTACATTCATTATTCTTTACGTTCATTAGCCGCCCGATTAGCTCAGTGTTAATTATTATATCTATCTGCTATGTCATGAATACATTTCTTGTATTAGTCAGACAATAGTTAAATACCTATAACAAATAGTAGATAGGTAGAGGGGACAGACTTATTCATTTATATATTAATGATTTTTATCATTTTTTTTCAGCTGTTAACTGTAGAGCAACAGATATACGGATAGCAAATATTTAATAATAGCGCTCCGATTGTCGTACCCAAATCGAGTAATGACCCGTACAAAGTACCTGTAAGCAAATATATATCTATACATATAATAAACGCGTAAGGAGAAAAAAAATGTACATTGAAGATATTTGAGAAAAACTAATTCGGGGGGTCTTAGAAACGTTGGCTGAATACATTTCAGTGATTTTTGGAATTCTTGTCTGTCTGTCTGTGAATTTGTCCGCGCACTACACAAAAACTACTGAACAGAATTTCATGAAATTTTGTATAGTAACACTTTATACACCGGAGCAACATTTAGGATAGTATTTATTCCGCTAATTTATTTAAAAAAATATTCATATGTATAGTTCTAAAAGTGATGGCGCTGTATAAGTACCTAACAACCCATAATCATGCTATCTTCTATACAGCCAAAAAAAACGCTTCGTTTTGATTTTTTTAAGTATACATATAAACAAATAAAATAGGTAGTTAGATTGATCGATCCCGATTTAACGGAGAGCAAAAATTTTACCGATGCAACATTTTTTATCTCGCTTTAACATCCGAATACACATAAAAGGTAGTCATAAATCTAACAAAGTAATTTTACTAAGACGTTTGTATGGCGTTTGAGATTTGTCTAGTCCTTGTCATGTTGCTGCTGAAGCGATTTTCGCTACGACCTTCCGGGCCTGGGCTCTACGCGGTACGCGGCCTTTGACTCTCGCAGACATTGCCGCTCACCCTCGGGCCCTTAGCCTCTGCTCTCTTGCCTTCACTTTTGAGAAATTTAGCCCTCGAGTTTTGTCTGGTCCCTATCATGCTGCTGCTGTACCAGTTCTCACTGCGACTTTCCGAGCCTTTTTTTTTTTTTTTTTATATTACGACGGTGGCAAACAAGCATACGGCCTGCCTGATGGTAAGCAGCTACCGTAACCTATGGACGCCTGTAACTCCACAGGAGTCACATGCGCGTTGCCGACCCTTTACAAAAAGGAGGATTCACTGTGTTGACGGCTAAAGGAACAAGAGGGTTCCTCATCGTCAACACACTGGGTCCTCTTTGAGCTCTTTGGCAACCTTACTCACCAGCAGGAACACAACACTATGAGTAGGGTCTAGTGCTATTTGGCTGTGGTTTTCTGTAAGGTGGAGGTACTTCCCCAGTCGGGCTCTGCTCCAGATTTGAGCGAGATGACATTCACTAAACGTGCCCTACCACACTAAGCGAGATGCCATTCGCAGTGCCCATACCTCTCTTTTTGGCATAGTTCAAGGACATACCCAAGTCCGGACGTAGTTTAAGGACATACCCCGGGTCCAGCCTAGGCCCTACTCGGCCTTTGGTCTTGGCATACACTGCCGCTCACCCTCGGGCTTTTGGCCCTCGGATTTGCTAAGACACTTGATTACTGAGTTTTTTCCAGTCATGCTGCTGCTGAAACAATTCTCGCAGCTCCATTCCGAACCAGGGCCCTACGCGGTACTCGGCCTTTGGCCTTTACAGACATTGTCGCTCACCCTCGGGCCTTCGACTCTCAATTTCTTTTTTAAGACACTTGACGGTTGAGTTTATTCCGATCCCTGTTATGCTGCTCCTGAAGCAATTCTCGCAGCTACGTTCCGGGCCTGGGCCCTAAGCGGTACTCGGCCTTTGACTTACGCATAAATTGCCACTCACTTTCGGCCTTTCGGCCCTCGGGTTTGCTAAGAAACTTGATCACTGAGTTTTGTCCGGTCCCTGCCATGCTGCTACTGAAGCAATTCTCGCAGCTACGTTTCGAGCATGGGCCCTACGCGGTACTCTGTCTTTGGCCTTAGCAGACAATGCCGCTCACCCTCGGGCTTTCGGCCCTCGGATTCGCTAAGACACTTGATCAGTGAGTATTGTCCAGTCCCTGTAATGCTGCTGCTGAAGCAATTCTCGCAGCTACGTTCCGAGCCTGGACCCTACGCGGCACTCGGCCTTTGACCTTTGCAGACAATACCGCTCACCCTCGGGCTTTCGGCCCTCGGAGTCGCTAAGACACTTAATCACTGAGTTTTGTCCAGTCCCTGTCATGCTGCTGCTGAAGAAATTCTCGCGGCTACGTTCCGAGCCTGGGCCCTACACCGTACTCGGCCTTTGGCCTTTGCACACATTGCCGCTCACCCTCGGGCCTTCGGCCCTCGGTTTCGTTTTTAAGACACTTAACCGTTGAGTTTATTCCGATCCCTGTCATGCTGCTCCTGAAACAATTCTGGCAGCTACGTTCCGAGGCTGGACCCTACGCGGTTCTCGGCCTTTGGCCTTCGCAGACAATACCGCTCACCTTCGGCCCTTCGGCCCTCGGTTTCGCTTTTAAGACACTTGATCGTTGAGTTTATTCTGGTCCCTTTCATGCTGCTGCTGAACCAATCCTTGCTGCGACGTGCCGGGCCTGGGCCCTACGTGGTACTCGGCCATTGGCTTACGAATAAATTGCCACTCACTCTCGGACTTTCGGCCCTCAGGTTGGCTAAGAAACTTGATCCCTGAGTTTTGTCCGGTCCCTGTCATGCTACTGCTGCTGAAGCAATTTTCGCTGCGTCGCTCTGGGCCCGGGTCCTACTAAGTACTCGGCCTTTAGCTTTCCCAGACATAGTGGAACAAGGAACCTTGACCATTGAGTTTTGTCCGGACCCTGTTATGCTGCTGCTGAAACAATTCTCTCTTCCGTCCGCCTTAGTAGATTTGTCCTGCTGCAGGAGAAGTACTTTGCACTCACACGCTACGGCGTTCGGTCCTATTTTTGAAGTATATTCTGCTGCAGGAACTCGGCCATTAGCATTCACAGGTCTTGACGCTCGCCTTTTAGTTGGTTATCTTAACACGGCTGAACGAATCAATTTTGATTCAGTTACCAATTTGATGGACATTGACATCGTATAAATAGCGTAAGTTTTACAATAATGGCCTGGATGTAGTAAATTAAAGTGACAAACCTCCCAAACGCACGCGAGCGAAGCCGCGGGTACAGCTAGTTTGTAATAACGGGACTTAACCGCGTATATATTTTTTTATTACTTTCGACGTTTCGAAGACGACATTGTCCCCGTGGTCCCGTGGTCGAGTCTTTCTTCGCGACTAAGGGGACAATGTCGTCCTCGAAACGTCGAAGGTAATAAAAAAAAATACGCGGTTAAGTCCCGTTATTACAAATATGTGTAAAAACGGTGAAAGTTTAAATCAGTGTACCTGTAAGTAATCAATTTAGTTAATTGAGTATTACCTTGCCTCGTAAAAGGTAGTGATTTGGGTACATATACAAATGCTTTTACTCATAGACTAATAAAATAACCCAAGACGCCGCATAGCTTGGCGAACCCCGCTGCCACGCATACAGTCGCGTCACTCCACGGTGTGAGAGAGATAGGTGTCTTTCCTTTCAGTCCTTCAATGTGCAAATGACGTTTATGTATGTGACATCGCTTGCTCGGTAGACCGTTAAACCAAAATAAAAGGTGCAAAATGCATTATTGTTGCATTAAATTTTGTGGTAGAAACACCAAAACATCTGGTGTACAAAAGGACGGCATTTCATTTCACAGGTAAACAGGTATTTGCATAAATTTCCTATTAAATACAATTGTAATTATTAGCAGTGACAATGTTATTAGTAGGTCACCATGGTAACCATTTATGTTTATCTCCTTCTCTCACACTGCACGGAACAATCGCGCATTCCTTTTCTAACATTACGTTGCGTTGCTTGACTGAACTAGTGACGTGGCACGTTTACTATTCCATTATTATCGATAATTTACACATGATTTCCAAATAAGTTCCAGTTATATAGATAACAAAATAATTCATACTTCAGTTAGTACATATATATTTACATATATGTTTGCGTAGAATTGTAATTTAGGTAATATTAGCTAACTGACTGAAATGTGTTATCTTTTTTTAAGGTTTCCTAAATGTTCCAACTTAAAAAATATGTAGATTACCCCCACAAACCGACCACATAATTGGCTTCCTAACGCAACTAGTGTCATCTGATCTCGACATTTCAAATCAGAATATTTTAAATTAACAGAGTTTAAAAATCGCCGACTATTATATCCTAATGCTGTGCCTACGCTTTTTTTTACCAATTTTAGTAAGTATATTCTTAGAAATATCCTTTAAAAAAAAGTGTCACATAATATAACGGTTTAACTAACGTTTTGTAGTCACCATTAGTGTAATCTGTTTCAAATACGTCGGGCATTCGTCTTAAAACTTGACAATATCCTCATGTGTGGCGCAGGGCTCGTGCTGATATCGACAGGAATTTGAGAGTAAAGGATAGGATCCAGTTCCATGGTTGCCGCTATAACACATGCCAATATACGTTACTACAAAACGTGAGTTTAACCGTTTGAGGCACTACACACTTAATCCCATTCTCAGCGAAATTCAGCAATAAAACAAATACAGATTCCAAATTTAGCACTGGGTCGAAAAATGCCTACGGGTTCTGGTTCTTTTGTATGGAGCTTATAAACAAATTTCCGCCGAGCGCTGAATTTTTAACCTATACTTCTGTGTCACGCTGAGCTTCCACTCAAGGGTCTGGTGTCCCTAATATTTTATTATAGTATTAATGTAACTTGTAAAATAAAACTTTCTTTAAAAAAAAGTGCTTTAAAAATCAGATAAATGCTTACATACACACTTGACTTTTATCGATAAAAGTTGAGTATTTATCGATCGCCTCACATCACTAGTGGCCAGCTGATATTTTCGTTTTGACGTGTACATATCACTGATTTAATGAATGACAGCGCGCCAAGTCCTTGGTACCCCTCCCGCACCCCTCATTTTTGGCAGCTTGGGTTTCAAAGAAATATCGCGCAAAGCGGAGTATAGAGATATTTAGTATACAGAGTATGCTTTTATTATACAGAGTTAAAAAATTAGACGATTTGTACCTACATAATAACTAATAAGGATTTAACAAGAAAATTTATTTTATAATGTCCTCAGAAAAGACGCATTACCTTACCTCATACTTAAAAAGTTAGTGACCCAATGCTGCCAAATCCAGCCGAGAGACCAAAGAACATTGTCATGCTTTTACTGGTACATACAGAGTTTGTATGAAAAAAGAAATCTCGTGGTCTATATGGGAACTAGGGTGACCAGGGGCCCGTTTCTCAAAAGCTTGTAACTTGTAATACAACCGGATTTCACTTTTCGTCATCTTTTGCTAGAAAGGGACTTCCGCTTGTATTACAAGTTGCAAGCTTTCGAGAAATGGGCCCCTGATGTCCCTTATTTTACGGGTTATCCCATATTTCGCGCACGATTTTTTACTTCCCGTATTTTAACCTCGAATCCCGTATTTTCAATGCAGTTGTCCCGTAAAACCGGAAATCATATCTGGTCACCCTTTTGGGAAGTCATACATTCTAACCGGTGTGAAGTTAGCGGCCAAAGTTATCGGCGAGCGATAACCCTACCAAATTAAGATGTCAACTTTTTTGGATCGTGTTTGCTCATGATTAAAGGCTTAAATAGCTTATTTATAGGACAAAATAGAAAACATGCCTCGTAACAATAACAAATTATATACATTTTAACGACTACATACCAAAACAAGACTGTGAGGTCCCAACTTATAATACCTAAAAAGACGTTGTCAATGCAGTTAATTAAATCATTCAGACCATTTCAGACGTTAGACATTTTACAATTTTGTCAGACCCAACTTATTGTAGTACAAAGACGAAAAACATATTCATTTCTAGACAGGAAGACAGTTTCAAACATCCATTTAGGAGAAATAAAAACCTAAATCTTTCGTGAAAAGCTTTCAGAACGCACTTACCTCATTTACTGTATGTAACAGCCGTAACTGAAAAACTGTTACCGGGCGCACAACGTCCAACACCTCGAACTTTTTAACCATTGCTAGACATTAAGACAGTTATAAACATTCATACTCGTAAATATAAGCTTTAGATCAAGGCGTTTCAAAGAAAGCTTCTTGAACCAACTAACTTTAGTTACTGCAAGTAAAAAATATCTAGGGAAAAAGTATCAAAATTCAAAATATGTCACTGATTTTGAAACACATTTAGACAATAAGACGATTCAAAACATACACAAACAGAAGCTTTTGATCAAGAGCTTTCATTAAGAGGCTGACAACACCCGATGACCTTCAAATTGACTTTACTCAAACAGTGTTTCAGCTATAACTACTTGTTTTGAGAAAGTAAAAAAAATGTATATTAATATTCGTTATATTTGGAAGAACTTCGTTGCGTCCGATACACGATTGGACGAAATCGGCTCGATAGAAAATAATTCCTAAGTAACATCTTAAAATTAGCTTTAAACAGTTGTATGTCTTTAGTTTCTTGACTTATACGTCTGTAACTAAGGACAAAATTCCACCACACTAATACTAAAAACTTCGTTGCCTTATATTTCTCAATGAATGCGTCGTTTTTTTTAATTCATTATTTTTGTAAAATTTGCAATGAGCTCCCATACTAATCGTAACACAGTGTTTCTCTTTCACTCGCGCTGAATAAGATAGGGAGGGAATTTAGCTGTTGTCAGCCCCTTAAGAGTATAAGAATCTTAGAAACCACACTAAACATAGAAGCTGCAACTCAAAAATATTAAGCGGCGGAGTAGCTTTCAACACATTTCTCTGACTTTGAAACACTTCTAGACAATAAGACGGTCTGAAATGAAATTTATGAAAAAGCTCTAGGTCAAGAGCTTTTATATAAAGTTTAGAGAACGAACTAAGCAAACGAACTACAGTAGCTGTGACTGAAAAATAGTTAGCGGCGGAGCAATCTTCAACATATTCCGCTGACTTTGAAACAATTCTAGACAATAAGACGGTCTGAAAAGTATTTAAGAATAAGGTCTAGGTTAAGAGCTTTCATGTCAAGCTTAGAGAACGAACTAACTAAACGAATTACAGTATCTGTGACTGAAAAATTGTTAGTGGCGGAGCAATCTTCAACACATTTCACAGATTTTGACCACTTCTAGACAATAAGACGGTCTGAAACTTATTTGAACAGATGCTCTAGATCAAGAGCTTTTATACATAGCTTACAGATTGTACTTACCAAACTTACTACAGTAGCTGTGACTGAAAAATTGATAGCAAAGGAGCATTTTTCAACACATTTTTCTGACATTGAAACACTTCTAGACAATAAGACAGTCTGAAACGTATTCGAGAATAAGCTCTAGGTCAAGAGCTTTCATGTAAAGCTTACAGAACGAAATAAGCAAACGAACTACAGTAGCTGTGACTGAAAAATAGTTAGCGGCGGAGCAATCTTCAACATATTTCGCTGACTTTGAAACAATTCTAGACAATAAGACGGTCTGAAAAGTATTTAAGAATAAGGTCCAGCTTAAGAGCTTTCATGTCAAGCTTACAGAACGAACTAACTAAACGAATTACAGTATCTGTGACTGAAAAATTGTTAGCGGCGGAGCAATCTTCAACACATTTCACAGATTTTGACCACTTCTAGACAATAAGACGGTCTGAAACTTATTTGACCAGATGCTCTAGATCAAGAGCTTTTATGCATAGCTTACAGATTGTACTTACCAAACTTACTACAGTAGCTGTGACTGAAAAATTGATAGCAAAGGAGCATTTTTCAACACATTTCTCTGACATTAAAACACTTCTAGACAATAAGACGGTCTGAAACGTATTTTTGAAAAAGCTCTAGTTCAAGCGCTTTTATATAAAGTTTACACAACGAACTAACCAAACGAACTGCAGTAGCTGTGACTGAAAAATAGTTAGGGGCGGAGCAATCTTCAACACATTTCGCTGACTTTGAAACAATTCTAGACAATAAGACGGTCTGAAACGTATTTATGAAAAAGCTCTAGGTCAAGAGCTTTTATATAAAGTTTATAGAACCAACTAAGCAAACGAACTACAGTAGCTGTGACTGAAAAATAGTTAGCGGCGGAGCAATCTTCAACACATTTCGCTGACTTTGAAACAATTCTAGACAATAAGACGGTCTGAAAAGTATTTAAGAATAAGGTCTAGGTTAAGAGCTTTCATGTCAAGCTTACAGAACGAACTAACTAAACGAATTACGGTATCTGTGACTGAAAAATAGTTAGCGGCGGAGCAATCTTCAACACATTTCACAGATTTTGACCACTTCTAGACAATAAGACGGTCTGTAACTTATGTGAGCAGATGCTCTAGATCAAGAGCTTTTATGCATAGCTTACAGATTGTACTTACTAAACTTATTACAGTAGCTGTGACTGAAAAATAGTTAGTGGCGGAGCAATCTTCAACACATTTCGCTGACTTTGAAACAATTCTAGACAACAAGACGGTCTGAAACGTATTCGAGAATAAGCTCTAGGTCAAGAGCTTTTATATAAAGTTTACAGAACGAACTAAGCAAACGAACTACAGTAGCTGTGACTGAAAAATAGTTAGCGGCGGAACAATCTTCAACACATTTCGCTGACTTTGAAACAATTCTAGACAATAAGACGGTCTGAAAAGTATTTAAGAATAAGGTCTAGGTTAAGAGCTTTCAGGTCAAGCTTACAGAACGAACTAACTAAACGAATTACAGTATCTGTGACTGAAAAATTGTTAGCGGCGGAGCAATCTTCAACACATTTCACAGATTTTGACCACTTCTAGACAATAAGACGGTCTGAAACTTATTTAAACAGATGCTCTAGATCAAGAGCTTCTATGCATAGCTTACAGATTGTACTTACCAAACTTACTACAGTAGTTGTGACTGAAAAATTGATAGCAAAGGAGCATTTTTCAACACATTTCTCTGACATTGAAACACTTCTAGACAATAAGACGATCTGAAACGTATTCGAGAATAAGCTCTAGGTAAAGAGCTTTTATATAAAGTTTACAGAACGAACTAAGCAAACGAACTACAGTAGCTGTGACTGAAAAATAGTTAGCGGCGGACCAATCTTCAACACATTTCGCTGACTTTGAAACAATTCTAGACAATAAGACGGTCTGAAAAGTATTTAAGAATAAGGTCTAGATTAAGAACTTTCAGATCAAGCTTACTGAACGAACTAACTAAACGAATTACAGTATCTGTGACTGAAAAATTGTTAGCGGCGGAGCAATCTTCAACACATTTCACAGATTTTGACCACTTCTAGACAATAACACGGTCTGTAACTTATTTGAACAGATGCTCTACATCAAGAGCTTTTTATGCATAGCTTACAGATTGTACTTACTAAACTTACTACAGTAGCTGTGACTGAAAAATAGTTAGCGGCGGAGCAATCTTCAACACATTTCGCTGACTTTGAATTAATTCTAGACAATAAGACAGTCTGAAACGTATTTATGAAAAAGCTCTAGGTCAAGAGCTTTTATATAAAGTTTACAGAACTAACTAAGCAAACGAACTACAGTAGCTGTGACTGAAAAATAGTTAGCGGCGGAGCAATCTTCAACACATTTCGCTGACTTTGAAACAATTCTAGACAATAAGACGGTCTGAAAAGTACTTAAGAATAAGGTCCTGGTTAAGAACTTTCAGGTCAAGCTTACAGAACGAACTAACTAAACGAATTACAGTATCTGTGACTGAAAAATTGTTAGCGGCGGAGCAATCTTCAACACATTTCACAGATTTTGACCACTTCTAGACAATAAGACGGTCTGAAACGTATTTTTGAAAAAGCTCTAGTTCAAGCGCTTTTATATAAAGTTTACACAACGAACTAACCAAACGAACTGCAGTAGCTGTGACTGAAAAATAGTTAGGGGCGGAGCAATCTTCAACACATTTCGCTGACTTTGAAACAATTCTAGACAATAAGACGGTCTGAAACGTATTTATGAAAAAGCTCTAGGTCAAGAGCTTTTATATAAAGTTTACAGAACCAACTAAGCAAACGAACTACAGTAGCTGTGACTGAAAAATAGTTAGCGGCGGAGCAATCTTCAACACATTTCGCTGACTTTGAAACAATTCTAGACAATAAGACGGTCTGAAAAGTATTTAAGAATAAGGTCTAGGTTAAGAGCTTTCATGTCAAGCTTACAGAACGAACTAACTAAACGAATTACGGTATCTGTGACTGAAAAATAGTTAGCGGCGGAGCAATCTTCAACACATTTCACAGATTTTGACCACTTCTAGACAATAAGACGGTCTGTAACTTATGTGAGCAGATGCTCTAGATCAAGAGCTTTTATGCATAGCTTACAGATTGTACTTACTAAACTTATTACAGTAGCTGTGACTGAAAAATAGTTAGTGGCGGAGCAATCTTCAACAAATTTCGGTGACTTTGAAACAATTCTAGACAACAAGACGGTCTGAAACGTATTCGAGAATAAGCTCTAGGTCAAGAGCTTTTATATAAAGTTTACAGAACGAACTAAGCAAACGAACTACAGTAGCTGTGACTGAAAAATAGTTAGCGGCGGAACAATCTTCAACACATTTCGCTGACTTTGAAACAATTCTAGACAATAAGACGGTCTGAAAAGTATTTAAGAATAAGGTCTAGGTTAAGAGCTTTCAGGTCAAGCTTACAGAACGAACTAACTAAACGAATTACAGTATCTGTGACTGAAAAATTGTTAGCGGCGGAGCAATCTTCAACACATTTCACAGATTTTGACCACTTCTAGACAATAAGACGGTCTGAAACTTATTTAAACAGATGCTCTAGATCAAGAGCTTCTATGCATAGCTTACAGATTGTACTTACCAAACTTACTACAGTAGTTGTGACTGAAAAATTGATAGCAAAGGAGCATTTTTCAACACATTTCTCTGACATTGAAACACTTCTAGACAATAAGACGATCTGAAACGTATTCGAGAATAAGCTCTAGGTCAAGAGCTTTTATATAAAGTTTACAGAACGAACTAAGCAAACGAACTACAGTAGCTGTGACTGAAAAATAGTTAGCGGCGGACCAATCTTCAACACATTTCGCTGACTTTGAAACAATTCTAGACAATAAGACGGTCTGAAAAGTATTTAAGAATAAGGTCTAGATTAAGAACTTTCAGATCAAGCTTACTGAACGAACTAACTAAACGAATTACAGTATCTGTGACTGAAAAATTGTTAGCGGCGGAGCAATCTTCAACACATTTCACAGATTTTGACCACTTCTAGACAATAACACGGTCTGTAACTTATTTGAACAGATGCTCTACATCAAGAGCTTTTTATGCATAGCTTACAGATTGTACTTACTAAACTTACTACAGTAGCTGTGACTGAAAAATAGTTAGCGGCGGAGCAATCTTCAACACATTTCGCTGACTTTGAATTAATTCTAGACAATAAGACAGTCTGAAACGTATTTATGAAAAAGCTCTAGGTCAAGAGCTTTTATATAAAGTTTACAGAACTAACTAAGCAAACGAACTACAGTAGCTGTGACTGAAAAATAGTTAGCGGCGGAGCAATCTTCAACACATTTCGCTGACTTTGAAACAATTCTAGACAATAAGACGGTCTGAAAAGTACTTAAGAATAAGGTCCTGGTTAAGAACTTTCAGGTCAAGCTTACAGAACGAACTAACTAAACGAATTACAGTATCTGTGACTGAAAAATTGTTAGCGGCGGAGCAATCTTCAACACATTTCACAGATTTTGACCACTTCTAGACAATAAGACGGTCTGAAACGTATTTTTGAAAAAGCTCTAGTTCAAGCGCTTTTATATAAAGTTTACACAACGAACTAACCAAACGAACTGCAGTAGCTGTGACTGAAAAATAGTTAGGGGCGGAGCAATCTTCAACACATTTCGCTGACTTTGAAACAATTCTAGACAATAAGACGGTCTGAAACGTATTTATGAAAAAGCTCTAGGTCAAGAGCTTTTATATAAAGTTTACAGAACCAACTAAGCAAACGAACTACAGTAGCTGTGACTGAAAAATAGTTAGCGGCGGAGCAATCTTCAACACATTTCGCTGACTTTGAAACAATTCTAGACAATAAGACGGTCTGAAAAGTATTTAAGAATAAGGTCTAGGTTAAGAGCTTTCATGTCAAGCTTACAGAACGAACTAACTAAACGAATTACGGTATCTGTGACTGAAAAATAGTTAGCGGCGGAGCAATCTTCAACACATTTCACAGATTTTGACCACTTCTAGACAATAAGACGGTCTGTAACTTATGTGAGCAGATGCTCTAGATCAAGAGCTTTTATGCATAGCTTACAGATTGTACTTACTAAACTTATTACAGTAGCTGTGACTGAAAAATAGTTAGTGGCGGAGCAATCTTCAACAAATTTCGCTGACTTTGAAACCATTCTAGACAACAAGACGGTCTGAAACGTATTCGAGAATAAGCTCTAGGTCAAGAGCTTTTATATAAAGTTTACAGAACGAACTAAGCAAACGAACTACAGTAGCTGTGACTGAAAAATAGTTAGCGGCGGAACAATCTTCAACACATTTCGCTGACTTTGAAACAATTCTAGGCAATAAGACGGTCTGAAACGTATTTATAAAATAGCTCTAGGTCAAGAGATTTTATATAAAGTTTACAGAACCAACTAAACAAACGAACTACAGTAGCTGTGACTGAAAAATAGTTAGCGGCGGAGCAATCTTAAACACATTTCGCTGCCTTTAAACAATTCTAGACAATAAGACGGTCTGAAAAGTATTTAAGAATAAGGTCTAGGTTAAGAGCTTTCATGTCAAGCTTACAGAACGAACTAACTAAACGAATTACAGTATCTGTGACTGAAAAATTGTTAGCGGCGGAGCAATCTTCAACACATTTCACAGATTTTGACCACTTCTAGACAATAAGACGGTCTGAAACTTATTTGAACAGATGCTCTAGATCAAGAGCTTTTATGCATAGCTTACAGATTGTACTTACCAAACTTACTACAGTAGCTGTGACTGAAAAATTGATAACAAAGGAGCATTTTTCAACACATTTCTCTGACATTGAAACACTTCTAGACAATAAGACGATCTGAAACGTATTCGAGAATAAGCTCTAGGTCAAGAGCTTTTATATAAAGTTTACAGAACGAACTAAGCAAACGAACTACAGTAGCTGTGACTGAAAAACAGTTAGCGGCGGAGCAATCTTCAACACATTTCGCTGACTTTGAAACAATTCTAGACAATAAGACGGTCTGAAAAGTATTTAAGAATAAGGTCTAGAATAAGAACTTTCAGGTCAAGCTTACAGAACGAACTAACTCAACGAATTACAGTATCTGTGACTGAAAAATTGTTAGCGGCGGAGCAATCTTCAACACATTTCACAGATTTTGACCACTTCTAGACAATAAGACGGTCTGTAACTTATTTGAACAGATGCTCTAGATCAAGAGCTTTTATGCATAGCTTACAGATTGTACTTACTAAACTTACTACAGTAGCTGTGACTGAAAAATAGTTAGCGGCGGAGCAATCTTCAACACATTTCGCTGACTTTGAATTAATTCTAGACAATAAGACAGTCTGAAACGTATTTATGAAAAAGCTCTAGGTCAAGAGCTTTTATATAAAGTTTACAGAACCAACTAAGCAAACGAACTACAGTAGCTGTGACTGAAAAATAGTTAGCGGCGGAGCAATCTTCAACACATTTCGCTGACTTTGAAACAATTCTAGACAATAAGACGGTCTGAAAAGTACTTAAGAATAAG
Source organism: Pammene aurita (assembly GCA_947086415.1). Classification (NCBI taxonomy): domain Eukaryota; kingdom Metazoa; phylum Arthropoda; class Insecta; order Lepidoptera; family Tortricidae; genus Pammene; species Pammene aurita. The sequence goes on from OX352291.1 coordinate 37,061,859, forward strand.
GTCCTGGTTAAGAACTTTCAGGTCAAGCTTACAGAACGAACTAACTAAACGAATTACAGTATCTGTGACTGAAAAATTGTTAGCGGCGGAGCAATCTTCAACACATTTCACAGATTTTGACCACTTATAGACAATAAGACGGTCTGTAACGTATTTGAGCAGATGCTCTAGATCAAGAGCTTTTATGCATAGCTTACAGATTGCACTTACTAAACTTACTACAGTAGCTGTGACTGAAAAATAGTTAGCGGCGGAGCAATCTTCAACACATTTCGCTGACTTTGAATTAATTCTAGACAATAAGACAGTCTGAAACGTATTTATGAAAAAGCTCTAGGTCAAGAGCTTTTATATAAAGTTTACAGAACCAACTAAGCAAACGAACTACAGTAGCTGTGACTGAAAAATAGTTAGCGGCGGAGCAATCTTCAACACATTTCGCTGACTTTGAAACAATTCTAGACAATAAGACGGTCTGAAAAGTACTTAAGAATAAGGTCCTGGTTAAGAACTTTCAGGTCAAGCTTACAGAACGAACTAACTAAACGAATTACAGTATCTGTGACTGAAAAATTGTTAGCGGCGGAGCAATCTTCAACACATTTCACAGATTTTGACCACTTCTAGACAATAAGACGGTCTGAAACTTATTTAAACAGATGCTCTAGATCAAGAGCTTCTATGCATAGCTTACAGATTGTACTTACCAAACTTACTACAGTAGTTGTGACTGAAAAATTGATAGCAAAGGAGCATTTTTCAACACATTTCTCTGACATTGAAACACTTCTAGACAATAAGACGATCTGAAACGTATTCGAGAATAAGCTCTAGGTCAAGAGCTTTTATATAAAGTTTACAGAACGAACTAAGCAAACGAACTACAGTAGCTGTGACTGAAAAATAGTTAGCGGCGGACCAATCTTCAACACATTTCGCTGACTTTGAAACAATTCTAGACAAAAAGACGGTCTGAAAAGTATTTAAGAATAAGGTCTAGATTAAGAACTTTCAGATCAAGCTTACTGAACGAACTAACTAAACGAATTACAGTATCTGTGACTGAAAAATTGTTAGCGGCGGAGCAATCTTCAACACATTTCACAGATTTTGACCACTTCTAGACAATAACACGGTCTGTAACTTATTTGAACAGATGCTCTACATCAAGAGCTTTTTATGCATAGCTTACAGATTGTACTTACTAAACTTACTACAGTAGCTGTGACTGAAAAATAGTTAGCGGCGGAGCAATCTTCAACACATTTCGCTGACTTTGAATTAATTCTAGACAATAAGACAGTCTGAAACGTATTTATGAAAAAGCTCTAGGTCAAGAGCTTTTATATAAAGTTTACAGAACTAACTAAGCAAACGAACTACAGTAGCTGTGACTGAAAAATAGTTAGCGGCGGAGCAATCTTCAACACATTTCGCTGACTTTGAAACAATTCTAGACAATAAGACGGTCTGAAAAGTACTTAAGAATAAGGTCCTGGTTAAGAACTTTCAGGTCAAGCTTACAGAACGAACTAACTAAACGAATTACAGTATCTGTGACTGAAAAATTGTTAGCGGCGGAGCAATCTTCAACACATTTCACAGATTTTGACCACTTCTAGACAATAAGACGGTCTGTAACGTATTTGAACAGATGATCTAGATCAAGAGCTTTTATGCATAGCTTACAGATTGCACTTACTAAACTTACTACAGTAGCTGTGACTGAAAAATAGTTAGCGGCGGAGCAATCTTCAACACATTTCGCTGACTTTGAAACAATTCTAGACAATAAGACGGTCTGAAACGTATTTATGTAAAAGCTCTAGGTCAAGTGCTTTTATATAAAGTTTACAAAACGAACTAACCAAACGAACTGCAGTAGCTGCGACTGAAAAATAGTTAGCGGCGGAACAATCTTCAACACATTTCGCTGACTTTGAAACAATTCTAGGCAATAAGACGGTCTGAAACGTATTTATAAAAAAGCTCTAGGTCAAGAGATTTTATATAAAGTTTACAGAACCAACTAAACAAACGAACTACAGTAGCTGTGACTGAAAAATAGTTAGCGGCGGAGCAATCTTAAACACATTTCGCTGCCTTTAAACAATTCTAGACAATAAGACGGTCTGAAAAGTATTTAAGAATAAGGTCTAGGTTAAGAGCTTTCATGTCAAGCTTACAGAACGAACTAACTAAACGAATTACAGTATCTGTGACTGAAAAATTGTTAGCGGCGGAGCAATCTTCAACACATTTCACAGATTTTGACCACTTCTAGACAATAAGACGGTCTGAAACTTATTTGAACAGATGCTCTAGATCAAGAGCTTTTATGCATAGCTTACAGATTGTACTTACCAAACTTACTACAGTAGCTGTGACTGAAAAATTGATAACAAAGGAGCATTTTTCAACACATTTCTCTGACATTGAAACACTTCTAGACAATAAGACGATCTGAAACGTATTCGAGAATAAGCTCTAGGTCAAGAGCTTTTATATAAAGTTTACAGAACGAACTAAGCAAACGAACTACAGTAGCTGTGACTGAAAAACAGTTAGCGGCGGAGCAATCTTCAACACATTTCGCTGACTTTGAAACAATTCTAGACAATAAGACGGTCTGAAAAGTATTTAAGAATAAGGTCTAGAATAAGAACTTTCAGGTCAAGCTTACAGAACGAACTAACTAAACGAATTACAGTATCTGTGACTGAAAAATTGTTAGCGGCGGAGCAATCTTCAACACATTTCACAGATTTTGACCACTTCTAGACAATAAGACGGTCTGTAACTTATTTGAACAGATGCTCTAGATCAAGAGGTTTTATGCATAGCTTACAGATTGTACTTACTAAACTTACTACAGTAGCTGTGACTGAAAAATAGTTAGCGGCGGAGCAATCTTCAACACATTTCGCTGACTTTGAATTAATTCTAGACAATAAGACAGTCTGAAACGTATTTATGAAAAAGCTCTAGGTCAAGAGCTTTTATATAAAGTTTACAGAACCAACTAAGCAAACGAACTACAGTAGCTGTGACTGAAAAATAGTTAGCGGCGGAGCAATCTTCAACACATTTCGCTGACTTTGAAACAATTCTAGACAATAAGACGGTCTGAAAAGTACTTAAGAATAAGGTCCTGGTTAAGAACTTTCAGGTCAAGCTTACAGAACGAACTAACTAAACGAATTACAGTATCTGTGACTGAAAAATTGTTAGCGGCGGAGCAATCTTCAACACATTTCACAGATTTTGACCACTTCTAGACAATAAGACGGTCTGTAACGTATTTGAGCAGATGCTCTAGATCAAGAGCTTTTATGCATAGCTTACAGATTGCACTTACTAAACTTACTACAGTAGCTGTGACTGAAAAATAGTTAGCGGCGGAGCAATCTTCAACACATTTCGCTGACTTTGAAACAATTCTAGACAATAAGACGGTCTGAAACGTATTTATGAAAAAGCTCTAGGTCAAGTGCTTTTATATAAAGTTTACAAAACGAACTAACCAAACGAACTGCAGTAGCTGCGACTGAAAAATGTTAGCGGCGGAGCAATCTTCAACACATTTCGCTGACTTTGAAACAATTCTAGGCAATAAGACGGTCTGAAACGTATTTATAAAAAAGCTCTAGGTCAAGAGATTTTATATAAAGTTTACAGAACCAACTAAACAAACGAACTACAGTAGCTGTGACTGAAAAATAGTTAGCGGCGGAGCAATCTTAAACACATTTCGCTGCCTTTAAACAATTCTAGACAATAAGACGGTCTGAAAAGTATTTAAGAATAAGGTCTAGGTTAAGAGCTTTCATGTCAAGCTTACAGAACGAACTAACTAAACGAATTACAGTATCTGTGACTGAAAAATTGTTAGCGGCGGAGCAATCTTCAACACATTTCACAGATTTTGACCACTTCTAGACAATAAGACGGTCTGTAACTTATTTGAACAGATGCTCTAGATCAAGAGCTTTTATGCATAGCTTACAGATTGCACTTACTAAACTTACTACAGTAGCTGTGACTGAAAAATAGTTAGCGGCGGAGCAATCTTCAACACATTTCGCTGACTTTGAATTAATTCTAGACAATAAGACAGTCTGAAACGTATTTATGAAAAAGCTCTAGGTCAAGAGCTTTTATATAAAGTTTACAGAACCAACTAAGCAAACGAACTACAGTAGCTGTGACTGAAAAATAGTTAGCGGCGGAGCAATCTTCAACACATTTCGCTGACTTTGAAACAATTCTAGACAATAAGACGGTCTGAAAAGTACTTAAGAATAAGGTCCTGGTTAAGAACTTTCAGGTCAAGCTTACAGAACGAACTAACTAAACGAATTACAGTATCTGTGACTGAAAAATTGTTAGCGGCGGAGCAATCTTCAACACATTTCACAGATTTTGACCACTTCTAGACAATAAGACGGTCTGAAACTTATTTAAACAGATGCTCTAGATCAAGAGCTTCTATGCATAGCTTACAGATTGTACTTACCAAACTTACTACAGTAGTTGTGACTGAAAAATTGATAGCAAAGGAGCATTTTTCAACACATTTCTCTGACATTGAAACACTTCTAGACAATAAGACGATCTGAAACGTATTCGAGAATAAGCTCTAGGTCAAGAGCTTTTATATAAAGTTTACAGAACGAACTAAGCAAACGAACTACAGTAGCTGTGACTGAAAAATAGTTAGCGGCGGACCAATCTTCAACACATTTCGCTGACTTTGAAACAATTCTAGACAATAAGACGGTCTGAAAAGTATTTAAGAATAAGGTCTAGATTAAGAACTTTCAGATCAAGCTTACTGAACGAACTAACTAAACGAATTACAGTATCTGTGACTGAAAAATTGTTAGCGGCGGAGCAATCTTCAACACATTTCACAGATTTTGACCACTTCTAGACAATAACACGGTCTGTAACTTATTTGAACAGATGCTCTACATCAAGAGCTTTTTATGCATAGCTTACAGATTGTACTTACTAAACTTACTACAGTAGCTGTGACTGAAAAATAGTTAGCGGCGGAGCAATCTTCAACACATTTCGCTGACTTTGAATTAATTCTAGACAATAAGACAGTCTGAAACGTATTTATGAAAAAGCTCTAGGTCAAGAGCTTTTATATAAAGTTTACAGAACTAACTAAGCAAACGAACTACAGTAGCTGTGACTGAAAAATAGTTAGCGGCGGAGCAATCTTCAACACATTTCGCTGACTTTGAAACAATTCTAGACAATAAGACGGTCTGAAAAGTACTTAAGAATAAGGTCCTGGTTAAGAACTTTCAGGTCAAGCTTACAGAACGAACTAACTAAACGAATTACAGTATCTGTGACTGAAAAATTGTTAGCGGCGGAGCAATCTTCAACACATTTCACAGATTTTGACCACTTCTAGACAATAAGACGGTCTGTAACGTATTTGAACAGATGATCTAGATCAAGAGCTTTTATGCATAGCTTACAGATTGCACTTACTAAACTTACTACAGTAGCTGTGACTGAAAAATAGTTAGCGGCGGAGCAATCTTCAACACATTTCGCTGACTTTGAAACAATTCTAGACAATAAGACGGTCTGAAACGTATTTATGTAAAAGCTCTAGGTCAAGTGCTTTTATATAAAGTTTACAAAACGAACTAACCAAACGAACTGCAGTAGCTGCGACTGAAAAATAGTTAGCGGCGGAACAATCTTCAACACATTTCGCTGACTTTGAAACAATTCTAGGCAATAAGACGGTCTGAAACGTATTTATAAAAAAGCTCTAGGTCAAGAGATTTTATATAAAGTTTACAGAACCAACTAAACAAACGAACTACAGTAGCTGTGACTGAAAAATAGTTAGCGGCGGAGCAATCTTAAACACATTTCGCTGCCTTTAAACAATTCTAGACAATAAGACGGTCTGAAAAGTATTTAAGAATAAGGTCTAGGTTAAGAGCTTTCATGTCAAGCTTACAGAACGAACTAACTAAACGAATTACAGTATCTGTGACTGAAAAATTGTTAGCGGCGGAGCAATCTTCAACACATTTCACAGATTTTGACCACTTCTAGACAATAAGACGGTCTGAAACTTATTTGAACAGATGCTCTAGATCAAGAGCTTTTATGCATAGCTTACAGATTGTACTTACCAAACTTACTACAGTAGCTGTGACTGAAAAATTGATAACAAAGGAGCATTTTTCAACACATTTCTCTGACATTGAAACACTTCTAGACAATAAGACGATCTGAAACGTATTCGAGAATAAGCTCTAGGTCAAGAGCTTTTATATAAAGTTTACAGAACGAACTAAGCAAACGAACTACAGTAGCTGTGACTGAAAAACAGTTAGCGGCGGAGCAATCTTCAACACATTTCGCTGACTTTGAAACAATTCTAGACAATAAGACGGTCTGAAAAGTATTTAAGAATAAGGTCTAGAATAAGAACTTTCAGGTCAAGCTTACAGAATGAACTAACTAAACGAATTACAGTATCTGTGACTGAAAAATTGTTAGCGGCGGAGCAATCTTCAACACATTTCACAGATTTTGACCACTTCTAGACAATAAGACGGTCTGTAACTTATTTGAACAGATGCTCTAGATCAAGAGCTTTTATGCATAGCTTACAGATTGTACTTACTAAACTTACTACAGTAGCTGTGACTGAAAAATAGTTAGCGGCGGAGCAATCTTCAACACATTTCGCTGACTTTGAATTAATTCTAGACAATAAGACAGTCTGAAACGTATTTATGAAAAAGCTCTAGGTCAAGAGCTTTTATATAAAGTTTACAGAACCAACTAAGCAAACGAACTACAGTAGCTGTGACTGAAAAATAGTTAGCGGCGGAGCAATCTTCAACACATTTCGCTGACTTTGAAACAATTCTAGACAATAAGACGGTCTGAAAAGTACTTAAGAATAAGGTCCTGGTTAAGAACTTTCAGGTCAAGCTTACAGAACGAACTAACTAAACGAATTACAGTATCTGTGACTGAAAAATTGTTAGCGGCGGAGCAATCTTCAACACATTTCACAGATTTTGACCACTTCTAGACAATAAGACGGTCTGTAACGTATTTGAGCAGATGCTCTAGATCAAGAGCTTTTATGCATAGCTTACAGATTGCACTTACTAAACTTACTACAGTAGCTGTGACTGAAAAATAGTTAGCGGCGGAGCAATCTTCAACACATTTCGCTGACTTTGAAACAATTCTAGACAATAAGACGGTCTGAAACGTATTTATGAAAAAGCTCTAGGTCAAGTGCTTTTATATAAAGTTTACAAAACGAACTAACCAAACGAACTGCAGTAGCTGCGACTGAAAAATGTTAGCGGCGGAGCAATCTTCAACACATTTCGCTGACTTTGAAACAATTCTAGGCAATAAGACGGTCTGAAACGTATTTATAAAAAAGCTCTAGGTCAAGAGATTTTATATAAAGTTTACAGAACCAACTAAACAGACGAACTACAGTAGCTGTGACTGAAAAATAGTTAGCGGCGGAGCAATCTTCAACACATTTAGCTGCCTTTAAACAATTCTAGACAATAAGACGGTCTGAAAAGTATTTAAAAATAAGGTCTAGGTTAAGAGCTTTCATGTCAAGCTTACAGAACGAACTAACTAAACGAATTACAGTATCTGTGACTGAAAAATTGTTAGCGGCGGAGCAATCTTCAACACATTTCACAGATTTTGACCACTTCTAGACAATAAGACGGTCTGAAACTTATTTGAACAGATGCTCTAGATCAAGAGCTTCTATGCATAGCTTACAGATTGTACTTACCAAACTTACTACAGTAGCTGTGACTGAAAAATTGATAACAAAGGAGCATTTTTCAACACATTTCTCTGACATTGAAACACTTCTATACAATAAGACGATCTGAAACGTATTCGAGAATAAGCTCTAGGTCAAGAGCTTTTATATAAAGTTTACAGAACGAACTAAGCAAACGAACTACAGTAGCTGTGACTGAAAAACAGTTAGCGGCGGAGCAATCTTCAACACATTTCGCTGACTTTGAAACAATTCTAGACAATAAGACGGTCTGAAAAGTATTTAAGAATAAGGTCTAGAATAAGAACTTTCAGGTCAAGCTACAGAACGAACTAACTAAACGAATTACAGTATCTGTGACTGAAAAATTGTTAGCGGCGGAGCAATCTTCAAAACATTTCACAGATTTTGACCACTTCTAGACAATAAGACGGTCTGTAACTTATTTGAACAGATGCTCTAGATCAAGAGCTTTTATGCATAGCTTACAGATTGTACTTACTAAACTTACTACAGTAGCTGTGACTGAAAAATTGTTAGCGGCGGAGTAATCTTCAACACATTTCGCTGACTTTGAAACAATTCTAGACAATAAGACTGTCTGAAACGTATTTAAAAATAAGGTCTAGGTTAAGAGCTTTCATGTCAAGCTTACAGAACGAACTAACTAAACGAATTACAGTATCTGTGACTGAAAAATTGTTAGCGGCGGAGCAATCTTCAACACATTTCACAGATTTTGACCACTTCTAGACAATAAGACGGTCTGAAACTTATTTGAACAGATGCTCTAGATCAAGAGCTTCTATGCATAGCTTACAGATTGTACTTACCAAACTTACTACAGTAGCTGTGACTGAAAAATTGATAACAAAGGAGCATTTTTCAACACATTTCTCTGACATTGAAACACTTCTATACAATAAGACGATCTGAAACGTATTCGAGAATAAGCTCTAGGTCAAGAGCTTTTATATAAAGTTTACAGAACGAACTAAGCAAACGAACTACAGTAGCTGTGACTGAAAAACAGTTAGCGGCGGAGCAATCTTCAACACATTTCGCTGACTTTGAAACAATTCTAGACAATAAGACGGTCTGAAAAGTATTTAAGAATAAGGTCTAGAATAAGAACTTTCAGGTCAAGCTTACAGAACGAACTAACTAAACGAATTACAGTATCTGTGACTGAAAAATTGTTAGCGGCGGAGCAATCTTCAACACATTTCACAGATTTTGACCACTTCTAGACAATAAGACGGTCTGTAACTTATTTGAACAGATGCTCTAGATCAAGAGCTTTTATGCATAGCTTACAGATTGTACTTACTAAACTTACTACAGTAGCTGTGACTGAAAAATAGTTAGCGGCGGAGCAATCTTCAACACATTTCGCTGACTTTGAATTAATTCTAGACAATAAGACAGTCTGAAACGTATTTATGAAAAAGCTCTAGGTCAAGAGCTTTTATATAAAGTTTACAGAACCAACTAAGCAAACGAACTACAGTAGCTGTGACTGAAAAATAGTTAGCGGCGGAGCAATCTTCAACACATTTCGCTGACTTTGAAACAATTCTAGACAATAAGACGGTCTGAAAAGTACTTAAGAATAAGGTCCTGGTTAAGAACTTTCAGGTCAAGCTTACAGAACGAACTAACTAAACGAATTACAGTATCTGTGACTGAAAAATTGTTAGCGGCGGAGCAATCTTCAACACATTTCACAGATTTTGACCACTTCTAGACAATAAGACGGTCTGTAACGTATTTGAGCAGATGCTCTAGATCAAGAGCTTTTATGCATAGCTTACAGATTGCACTTACTAAACTTACTACAGTAGCTGTGACTGAAAAATAGTTAGCGGCGGAGCAATCTTCAACACATTTCGCTGACTTTGAAACAATTCTAGACAATAAGACGGTCTGAAACGTATTTATGAAAAAGCTCTAGGTCAAGTGCTTTTATATAAAGTTTACAAAACGAACTAACCAAACGAACTGCAGTAGCTGCGACTGAAAAATGTTAGCGGCGGAGCAATCTTCAACACATTTCGCTGACTTTGAAACAATTCTAGGCAATAAGACGGTCTGAAACGTATTTATAAAAAAGCTCTAGGTCAAGAGATTTTATATAAAGTTTACAGAACCAACTAAACAAACGAACTACAGTAGCTGTGACTGAAAAATAGTTAGCGGCGGAGCAATCTTAAACACATTTCGCTGCCTTTAAACAATTCTAGACAATAAGACGGTCTGAAAAGTATTTAAGAATAAGGTCTAGGTTAAGAGCTTTCATGTCAAGCTTACAGAACGAACTAACTAAACGAATTACAGTATCTGTGACTGAAAAATTGTTAGCGGCGGAGCAATCTTCAACACATTTCACAGATTTTGACCACTTCTAGACAATAAGACGGTCTGTAACTTATTTGAACAGATGCTCTAGATCAAGAGCTTTTATGCATAGCTTACAGATTGCACTTACTAAACTTACTACAGTAGCTGTGACTGAAAAATAGTTAGCGGCGGAGCAATCTTCAACACATTTCGCTGACTTTGAATTAATTCTAGACAATAAGACAGTCTGAAACGTATTTATGAAAAAGCTCTAGGTCAAGAGCTTTTATATAAAGTTTACAGAACCAACTAAGCAAACGAACTACAGTAGCTGTGACTGAAAAATAGTTAGCGGCGGAGCAATCTTCAACACATTTCGCTGACTTTGAAACAATTCTAGACAATAAGACGGTCTGAAAAGTACTTAAGAATAAGGTCCTGGTTAAGAACTTTCAGGTCAAGCTTACAGAACGAACTAACTAAACGAATTACAGTATCTGTGACTGAAAAATTGTTAGCGGCGGAGCAATCTTCAACACATTTCACAGATTTTGACCACTTCTAGACAATAAGACGGTCTGAAACTTATTTAAACAGATGCTCTAGATCAAGAGCTTCTATGCATAGCTTACAGATTGTACTTACCAAACTTACTACAGTAGTTGTGACTGAAAAATTGATAGCAAAGGAGCATTTTTCAACACATTTCTCTGACATTGAAACACTTCTAGACAATAAGACGATCTGAAACGTATTCGAGAATAAGCTCTAGGTCAAGAGCTTTTATATAAAGTTTACAGAACGAACTAAGCAAACGAACTACAGTAGCTGTGACTGAAAAATAGTTAGCGGCGGACCAATCTTCAACACATTTCGCTGACTTTGAAACAATTCTAGACAATAAGACGGTCTGAAAAGTATTTAAGAATAAGGTCTAGATTAAGAACTTTCAGATCAAGCTTACTGAACGAACTAACTAAACGAATTACAGTATCTGTGACTGAAAAATTGTTAGCGGCGGAGCAATCTTCAACACATTTCACAGATTTTGACCACTTCTAGACAATAACACGGTCTGTAACTTATTTGAACAGATGCTCTACATCAAGAGCTTTTTATGCATAGCTTACAGATTGTACTTACTAAACTTACTACAGTAGCTGTGACTGAAAAATAGTTAGCGGCGGAGCAATCTTCAACACATTTCGCTGACTTTGAATTAATTCTAGACAATAAGACAGTCTGAAACGTATTTATGAAAAAGCTCTAGGTCAAGAGCTTTTATATAAAGTTTACAGAACTAACTAAGCAAACGAACTACAGTAGCTGTGACTGAAAAATAGTTAGCGGCGGAGCAATCTTCAACACATTTCGCTGACTTTGAAACAATTCTAGACAATAAGACGGTCTGAAAAGTACTTAAGAATAAGGTCCTGGTTAAGAACTTTCAGGTCAAGCTTACAGAACGAACTAACTAAACGAATTACAGTATCTGTGACTGAAAAATTGTTAGCGGCGGAGCAATCTTCAACACATTTCACAGATTTTGACCACTTCTAGACAATAAGACGGTCTGTAACGTATTTGAACAGATGATCTAGATCAAGAGCTTTTATGCATAGCTTACAGATTGCACTTACTAAACTTACTACAGTAGCTGTGACTGAAAAATAGTTAGCGGCGGAGCAATCTTCAACACATTTCGCTGACTTTGAAACAATTCTAGACAATAAGACGGTCTGAAACGTATTTATGTAAAAGCTCTAGGTCAAGTGCTTTTATATAAAGTTTACAAAACGAACTAACCAAACGAACTGCAGTAGCTGCGACTGAAAAATAGTTAGCGGCGGAACAATCTTCAACACATTTCGCTGACTTTGAAACAATTCTAGGCAATAAGACGGTCTGAAACGTATTTATAAAAAAGCTCTAGGTCAAGAGATTTTATATAAAGTTTACAGAACCAACTAAACAAACGAACTACAGTAGCTGTGACTGAAAAATAGTTAGCGGCGGAGCAATCTTAAACACATTTCGCTGCCTTTAAACAATTCTAGACAATAAGACGGTCTGAAAAGTATTTAAGAATAAGGTCTAGGTTAAGAGCTTTCATGTCAAGCTTACAGAACGAACTAACTAAACGAATTACAGTATCTGTGACTGAAAAATTGTTAGCGGCGGAGCAATCTTCAACACATTTCACAGATTTTGACCACTTCTAGACAATAAGACGGTCTGAAACTTATTTGAACAGATGCTCTAGATCAAGAGCTTTTATGCATAGCTTACAGATTGTACTTACCAAACTTACTACAGTAGCTGTGACTGAAAAATTGATAACAAAGGAGCATTTTTCAACACATTTCTCTGACATTGAAACACTTCTAGACAATAAGACGATCTGAAACGTATTCGAGAATAAGCTCTAGGTCAAGAGCTTTTATATAAAGTTTACAGAACGAACTAAGCAAACGAACTACAGTAGCTGTGACTGAAAAACAGTTAGCGGCGGAGCAATCTTCAACACATTTCGCTGACTTTGAAACAATTCTAGACAATAAGACGGTCTGAAAAGTATTTAAGAATAAGGTCTAGAATAAGAACTTTCAGGTCAAGCTTACAGAACGAACTAACTAAACGAATTACAGTATCTGTGACTGAAAAATTGTTAGCGGCGGAGCAATCTTCAACACATTTCACAGATTTTGACCACTTCTAGACAATAAGACGGTCTGTAACTTATTTGAACAGATGCTCTAGATCAAGAGCTTTTATGCATAGCTTACAGATTGTACTTACTAAACTTACTACAGTAGCTGTGACTGAAAAATAGTTAGCGGCGGAGCAATCTTCAACACATTTCGCTGACTTTGAATTAATTCTAGACAATAAGACAGTCTGAAACGTATTTATGAAAAAGCTCTAGGTCAAGAGCTTTTATATAAAGTTTACAGAACCAACTAAGCAAACGAACTACAGTAGCTGTGACTGAAAAATAGTTAGCGGCGGAGCAATCTTCAACACATTTCGCTGACTTTGAAACAATTCTAGACAATAAGACGGTCTGAAAAGTACTTAAGAATAAGGTCCTGGTTAAGAACTTTCAGGTCAAGCTTACAGAACGAACTAACTAAACGAATTACAGTATCTGTGACTGAAAAATTGTTAGCGGCGGAGCAATCTTCAACACATTTCACAGATTTTGACCACTTCTAGACAATAAGACGGTCTGTAACGTATTTGAGCAGATGCTCTAGATCAAGAGCTTTTATGCATAGCTTACAGATTGCACTTACTAAACTTACTACAGTAGCTGTGACTGAAAAATAGTTAGCGGCGGAGCAATCTTCAACACATTTCGCTGACTTTGAAACAATTCTAGACAATAAGACGGTCTGAAACGTATTTATGAAAAAGCTCTAGGTCAAGTGCTTTTATATAAAGTTTACAAAACGAACTAACCAAACGAACTGCAGTAGCTGCGACTGAAAAATGTTAGCGGCGGAGCAATCTTCAACACATTTCGCTGACTTTGAAACAATTCTAGGCAATAAGACGGTCTGAAACGTATTTATAAAAAAGCTCTAGGTCAAGAGATTTTATATAAAGTTTACAGAACCAACTAAACAGACGAACTACAGTAGCTGTGACTGAAAAATAGTTAGCGGCGGAGCAATCTTCAACACATTTAGCTGCCTTTAAACAATTCTAGACAATAAGACGGTCTGAAAAGTATTTAAAAATAAGGTCTAGGTTAAGAGCTTTCATGTCAAGCTTACAGAACGAACTAACTAAACGAATTACAGTATCTGTGACTGAAAAATTGTTAGCGGCGGAGCAATCTTCAACACATTTCACAGATTTTGACCACTTCTAGACAATAAGACGGTCTGAAACTTATTTGAACAGATGCTCTAGATCAAGAGCTTCTATGCATAGCTTACAGATTGTACTTACCAAACTTACTACAGTAGCTGTGACTGAAAAATTGATAACAAAGGAGCATTTTTCAACACATTTCTCTGACATTGAAACACTTCTATACAATAAGACGATCTGAAACGTATTCGAGAATAAGCTCTAGGTCAAGAGCTTTTATATAAAGTTTACAGAACGAACTAAGCAAACGAACTACAGTAGCTGTGACTGAAAAACAGTTAGCGGCGGAGCAATCTTCAACACATTTCGCTGACTTTGAAACAATTCTAGACAATAAGACGGTCTGAAAAGTATTTAAGAATAAGGTCTAGAATAAGAACTTTCAGGTCAAGCTACAGAACGAACTAACTAAACGAATTACAGTATCTGTGACTGAAAAATTGTTAGCGGCGGAGCAATCTTCAAAACATTTCACAGATTTTGACCACTTCTAGACAATAAGACGGTCTGTAACTTATTTGAACAGATGCTCTAGATCAAGAGCTTTTATGCATAGCTTACAGATTGTACTTACTAAACTTACTACAGTAGCTGTGACTGAAAAATTGTTAGCGGCGGAGTAATCTTCAACACATTTCGCTGACTTTGAAACAATTCTAGACAATAAGACTGTCTGAAACGTATTTAAAAATAAGGTCTAGGTTAAGAGCTTTCATGTCAAGCTTACAGAACGAACTAACTAAACGAATTACAGTATCTGTGACTGAAAAATTGTTAGCGGCGGAGCAATCTTCAACACATTTCACAGATTTTGACCACTTCTAGACAATAAGACGGTCTGAAACTTATTTGAACAGATGCTCTAGATCAAGAGCTTCTATGCATAGCTTACAGATTGTACTTACCAAACTTACTACAGTAGCTGTGACTGAAAAATTGATAACAAAGGAGCATTTTTCAACACATTTCTCTGACATTGAAACACTTCTATACAATAAGACGATCTGAAACGTATTCGAGAATAAGCTCTAGGTCAAGAGCTTTTATATAAAGTTTACAGAACGAACTAAGCAAACGAACTACAGTAGCTGTGACTGAAAAACAGTTAGCGGCGGAGCAATCTTCAACACATTTCGCTGACTTTGAAACAATTCTAGACAATAAGACGGTCTGAAAAGTATTTAAGAATAAGGTCTAGAATAAGAACTTTCAGGTCAAGCTACAGAACGAACTAACTAAACGAATTACAGTATCTGTGACTGAAAAATTGTTAGCGGCGGAGCAATCTTCAACACATTTCACAGATTTTGACCACTTCTAGACAATAAGACGGTCTGTAACTTATTTGAACAGATGCTCTAGATCAAGAGCTTTTATGCATAGCTTACAGATTGTACTTACTAAACTTACTACAGTAGCTGTGACTGAAAAATTGTTAGCGGCGGAGTAATCTTCAACACATTTCGCTGACTTTGAAACAATTCTAGACAATAAGACTGTCTGAAACGTATTTATGAAAAAGCTCTAGGTCAAGAGCTTTTATATAAAGTTTACAGAACCAACTAAGCAAACGAACTACAGTAGCTGTGACTGAAAAATTGTTAGCGGCGGAGCAATCTTCAAAACATTTCGCTGACTTTGAAACATTTCTAGACAAAAAGACGGTCTGAAAAGTATTTACGAATAAGGTCCTGGTTAAGAACTTTCAGGTCAAGCTTACAGAACGAACTAACTAAACGAATTACAGTATCTGTGACTGAAAAATTGTTAGCGGCGGAGCAATCTACAACACATTTCACAGATTTTGACCACTTCTAGACAATAAGACAGTCTGTAACGTATTTGAACAGATGCTTTTATGCATAGCTTACAGATTGTACTTACTAAACTTACTACAGTAGCTGTGACTGAAAAATAGTTAGCGGCGGAGCAATCTTCAACACATTTCGCTGACTTTGAAACAATTCTAGACAAAAAGACGGTCTGAAAAGTATTTACGAATAAGGTCCTGGTTAAGAACTTTCAGGTCAAGCTTACAGAACGAACTAACTAAACGAATTACAGTATCTGTGACTGAAAAATTGTTAGCGGCGGAGCAATCTACAACACATTTCACAGATTTTGACCACTTCTAGACAATAAGACAGTCTGTAACGTATTTGAACAGATGCTTTTATGCATAGCTTACAGATTGTACTTACTAAACTTACTACAGTAGCTGTGACTGAAAAATAGTTAGCGGCGGAGCAATCTTCAACACATTTCGCTGACTTTGAAACAATTCTAGACAAAAAGACGGTCTGAAAAGTATTTACGAATAAGGTCCTGGTTAAGAACTTTCAGGTCAAGCTTACAGAACGAACTAACTAAACGAATTACAGTATCTGTGACTGAAAAATTGTTAGCGGCGGAGCAATCTTCAACACATTTCACAGATTTTGACCACTTCTAGACAATAAGACGGTCTGTAACGTATTTAAACAGATGCTCTAGATCAAGAGCTTTTATGCATAGCTTACAGATTGTACTTACTAAACTTACTACAGTAGCTGTGACTGAAAAATAGTTAGCGGCGGAGCAATCTTCAACACATTTCGCTGACTTTGAAACAATTCTAGACAATAAGATGGTCTGGAACGTATTTATGAAAAAGCTCTAGCTCAAGAGCTTTTATATAAAGTTTACAGAACCAACTAAGCAAACGAACTACAGTAGCTGTGACTGAAAAATAGTTAGCGGCGGACCAATCTTCGACACATTTCGCTGACTTTGAAACAATTCTAGACAATAAGACGGTCTGAAAAGTGTTTAAGAATAAGGTCCTGGTTAAGAACTTTCAGGTCAAGCTTACAGAACGAACTAACTAAACGAATTACAGTATCTGTGACTGAAAAATTGTTAGCGGCGGAGCAATCTTCAACACATTTCACAGATTTTGACCACTTCTAGACAATAAGACGGTCTGTAACGTATTTAAACAGATGCTCTAGATCAAGAGCTTTTATGCATAGCTTACAGATTGTACTTACTAAACTTACTACAGTAGCTGTGACTGAAAAATAGTTAGCGGCGGAGCAATCTTCAACACATTTCGCTGACTTTGAAACAATTCTAGACAATAAGATGGTCTGGAACGTATTTATGAAAAAGCTCTAGCTCAAGAGCTTTTATATAAAGTTTACTGAACCAACTAAGCAAACGAACTACAGTAGCTGTGACTGAAAAATAGTTAGCGGCGGAGCAATCTTCAACACATTTCGCTGACTTTGAAACAATTCTAGACAATAAGACGGTCTGAAAAGTATTTAAGAATAAGGTCTAGGTTAAGAGCTTTCATGTCAAGCTTACAGAACAAACTAACTAAACGAACTACAGTATCTGTAAATGAAAAATTGTTAGCGGCGGAGCAATCCTCAACACATTTCACAGATTTTGACCACTTCTAGACAATAAGACGGTCTTAAACTTATTTGAACAGATGCTCTAGATCAAGAGCTTTTATGCATAGCTTACAGATTGTACTTACTACACTTACTACAGTAGCTGTGACTGAAAAATTGTTAGCGGCGGAGCAATCTTCAACACATTTCGCTGACTTTGAAACAATTCTAGACAATAAGATGGTCTGGAACGTATTTATGAAAAAGTTCTAGGTCAAGAGCTTGTATATAAAGTTTACAGAACCAACTAAGCAAACTAACTACAGTAGCTGTGACTGAAAAATAGTTAGCGGCGGACCAATCTTCAACACATTTCGCTGACTTTGAAACAATTCTAGACAATAAGATGGTCTGAAAAGTATTTAAGAATAAGGTCTAGGTTAAGAGCTTTCATGTCAAGCTTACAGAACGAACTAACTAAACGAATTACAGTATCTAAGACTGAAAAATTGTTAGCGGCGGAGCAATCTTCAAAACATTTCACAGATTTTGACCACTTCTAGACAATATGACGGTCTGTAACTCATTTGAACAGATGCTCTAGATCAAGAGCTTTTATGAATAGCTTACAGAGTGTACTTACTAAACTTACTACAGTAGCTGTGACTGAAAAATAGTTAGCGGCGGAGCAATCTTCAACACATTTCGCTGACTTTGAAACAATTCTAGACAATAAGACGGTCTGAAAGTTATTTAAGAATAAGGTCTAGGTTAAGAGCTTTCATGTCAAGCTTACAGAATGAACAAACAAAACGAATTACAGTATCTGTAAATGAAAAATTGTTAGCGGCGGAGCAATCTTCAACACATTTCACAGATTTTGACCACTTCTAGACAATAAGACGGTCTGAAACTTATTTGAGCAGATGCTCTAGATCAAGAGCTTTTATGCATAGCTTACAGATTGTACGTACTAAACTTACTACAGTAGCTGTGACTGAAAAATAGTTAGCGGCGGAGCAATCTTCAACACATTTCGCTGACTTTGAAACAATTCTAGACAATAAGATGGTCTGGAACGTATTTATGAAAAAGCTCTAGCTCAAGCGCTTTTATATAAAGTTTACTGAACCAAATAAGCAAACGAACTACAGTAGCTGTGACTGAAAAATAGTTAGCGGCGGAGCAATCTTCAACACATTTCGCTGACTTTGAAACAATTCTAGACAATAAGACGGTCTGAAAAGTATTTAAGAATAAGGTCTAGGTTAAGAGCTTTCATGTCAAGCTTACAGAACAAACTAACTAAACGAACTACAGTATCTGTAAATGAAAAATTGTTAGCGGCGGAGCAATCCTCAACACATTTCACAGATTTTGACCACTTCTAGACAATAAGACGGTCTGAAACTTATTTGAACAGATGCTCTAGATCAAGAGCTTTTATGCATAGCTTACAGATTGTACTTACTACACTTACTACAGTAGCTGTGACTGAAAAATAGTTAGCGGCGGAGCAATCTTCAACACATTTCGCTGACTTTGAAACAATTCTAGACAATAAGATGGTCTGGAACGTATTTATGAAAAAGCTCTAGGTCAAGAGCTTGTATATAAAGTTTACAGAACCAACTAAGCAAACTAACTACAGTAGCTGTGACTGAAAAATAGTTAGCGGCGGACCAATCTTCAACACATTTCGCTGACTTTGAAACAATTCTAGACAATAAGATGGTCTGAAAAGTATTTAAGAATAAGGTGTAGGTTAAGAGCTTTCATGTCAAGCTTACAGAACGAACTAACTAAACGAATTACAGTATCTGTGACTGAAAAATTGTTAGCGGCGGAGCAATCTTCAAAACATTTCACAGATTTTGACCACTTGTAGACAATGAGACGGTCTGTAACTTATTTGAACAGATGCTCTAGATCAAGAGCTTTTATGAATAGCTTACAGAGTGTACTTACTAAACTTACTACAGTAGCTGTGACTGAAAAATAGTTAGCGGCGGAGCAATCTTCAACACATTTCGCTGACTTTGAAACAATTCTAGACAATAAGACGGTCTGAAAGTTATTTAAGAATAAGGTCTAGGTTAAGAGCTTTCATGTCAAGCTTACAGAACGAACAAACAAAACGAATTACAGTATCTGTAAATGAAAAATTGTTAGCGGCGGAGCAATCTTCAACACATTTCACAGATTTTGACCACTTCTAGACAATAAGACGGTCTGGAACTTATTTGAGCAGATGCTCTAGATCAAGAGCTTTTATGCATAGCTTACAGATTGGACTTACTAAACTTACTACAGTAGCTGTGACTGAAAAATAGTTAGCGGCGGAGCAATCTTCAACACATTTCGCTGACTTTGAAACGTACCGAACCTGTTAATGATGGAGTTTTATGCAGTGCATGTAAAAAGTACTTACATTTTGTATGTGCTGGATTAGCGGAAACCACTGTCAGGCGGATGACTAATGAGAAAAAAGCATCCTGGCGTTGCCCCGTGTGCCGAGCGAACCAGCAAACGCCCCAAACTTAACAGGAGACCACTTTAACGGACCTGCTTGCTGAAGTTAAAATATCCAGAACTTCAATTGAGGATAAAATTGATAACGTTCAGCAGCAAGTTACTGATTTGAGTCATAAGTGGAGCATCTTGGAATCACGCCTAGATGGTATGGAGAACAGAATTTCGAGTACAGAAGATAAATTGGAGACCTTTGCGCCACTGCCGCCGAAAATGAAAGAGTTACAGGACCTCGTCACTTGCCTCAAGAAAGAAAATAATGATCGTGACCAGTTTGGAAGGCAAAATAATGTGGAGATCATCGGCGTTCCGCTTCGGTCGGGAGAGAATTTGAATTCTATACTTAGCAACATATGTATCAAGGTTGGCTTTGTCCTTGACCAGTCGGAAATTGATTGTATACATCGGATTAGAGTGTTTTCTACGGAAGCGAAACAACAAAATCTTCGGCCCCCTTCGATTATCGTCCGCTTCACCCGCGGCGCGCGCAGGGACGAGCTGCTGGCGGCGGCCCACGCGCGCCGTGGCCTCACTACGGCCGACGCTGGCTTAGACGGTCCGTCGTCTAACGTTTACTTGAACGAGCACCTTACGCCCGCAAATAAGTTGTTGTTAAAGCGCGCACGCCAAGTAAAAGCTGAGTTGAACTATGCTTATGTGTGGGTGAAAGAAGGCAAGATATTTTTGCGTAAAAATGACGCCTCGAGGGTTATACGCATTGTCACGGAATCCGATTTGTTAAAACTTAAGTGACTTTTATTCTTACCTAATTTGTGCCACGCTATGTACTACTCTTATGCCCGTCGGAGTATTTTTGAAGTTAAATGTTATATATAATTCTCTCTTTTATTCCAAGCTTATCTCGTATTATCGCGTATGTTATGTATTATTGTTATGCTTCTACTTGTACAAATGCAATTTACTGTTGTTATTAAATGTTCTTAGGTACCTTTTAAATCATAATTTTTCCAATGAATTCTGGACATACTTGAGCCGCGCTATAACCCCATATCTTACTTTACAGTGTTTAGCATTAATAACTTAAACATTTATTATCAGAACGTGAGAGGACTCAGAACTAAATCTCACTCTTTTCTAGATAATGTATTTTTGTCTAATTACGATATTATATGCTTAACCGAAACCTGGCTCACGGAGGATTTTAGCGACGCGGAATTTTTCTATCATAATTATGTCGTTTATCGACGGGATCGACCGGCGACGATGGCGGCGCGCGGTGGCGGTGTGCTGGTGGCGGTGCGGCGCGGCTTGCGCGCACGCCGTACTGACGACTTCTGTAGTACTATACATTCCGAGGAGGTATGGCTGTCTCTGCCGCTCGCTGCAGCGGGTTCGTCGCCTACCGATGCCGTGCCGGAGCGAGCAAGCTCTTTACGCATAGCCTGTGCTTATTTCCCGCACAATCGTAATCATGCTGATTCATTGCAATTGTTTTTTGATAACGTCAATGACCTCATATGCCGTCACCCTAGCGATACTTATCTGCTATTGGATGATTTTAATATTTCTCATGCAATTTGGAGCCGCGATAACTTTTCAACCCTGATACTTAATCATAATAACAATCCCTTAGCCGTTGCACTTTCTGACTTCCTCGCTTTCTCTGGACTACAGCAGTATAACGGGTGTGTCAATGCTCATGATCGTATCTTAGACCTTGTCATTAGTAGTGTTCATTGTGAAGTATCAGTTTGTTCGTCTCCTCTTACACAAGAAGATTTACATCACAAATCCTTAGTAATTTATTTTCCTTTGTCGTTAATGAAATCCTTAAATTCATCAATACATTATAAATATCTTTATCATGCAGCCAATTTTGACAATATTCGGCAGGGTCTCTCCGATGTTGACTGGTCCGTCATCGATGATATGGATATGGAAAGTGCTACAAACCATTATTATTCTATTTTAAATGCTCTAATTGAGGATTTCATTCCGAAGCGTAAGACTTGTTCATCTTCTAGGTATCCACCTTGGTATAACAGACCCTTAATTAAAATTATTAAAAACAAATTGAATGCTCATACCAAGTGGAAAAAATATAATAACCAGAGTGACTATGCCGAATTTAAATTACTAAGAAAAAGAGAAAAGAAACTCAGTAAAGAATGTTAAACTAAATATATTGCCCTCAGTGAAAAGAAAATAACTTCTACTCCCAAGTATTTCTGCAAATGAGGTTCCATCTAACATGCATTTAGACGATGATTCTTCTTCTGATGGTAATGTTATTTGCGATTTGTTTAATAGCTATTTCAGCTCTGTATTTGTCTCGGATGGTAATCAATCTAGACTTTCTTCTCATCAGTCTTCGTCCTCCCTTGTAGATATTTCTAGTATTAATATTACTGATGATGTAGTATACAAGCATATAAAATCTATATTCGTTAATAAAGGTGCTGGTTTTGACAACATTCATCCATTTTTAGTTTCTAGACTTTACGCTGAGCTTACGGTTCCCTTGGCTAAGCTTTTCAGAAAATCTCTTAGTGAAGGCTTTGTACCTAGCATCTGGAAGCGTGCTATCATTACACCTGTGCATAAGGGCGGCGATAAACATGACATAAAGCTTTATCGACCGATTTCAAAACTCTGTATATTCGCTAAGATTTTCGAAAAAATTATTACTAATGAATTGACCGCTGTTGTCGCTCGCCACATATCTGTACACCAGCATGGTTTTTTCCGAGGCAGAAGCGTCGACACTAACTTAATCACTTACACTGACCATATTATTAATGCTTTAGATGACGGTTTTCAGGTTGATGCCGTGTATACCGACTTCTCGAAGTGCTTCGATAAAATAGATCATTCTATTTTACTTCAGAAGTTGTTTGAGATCGGTATACACGGTGACCTATTTAGATGGTTAAAGTCCTACATCAGTAATAGAAGTCAGGCGGTGGCACTGAAGGGCTATAGATCTAAATTTTTACCCATTCCCTCAGGGGTACCCCAGGGCTCGCACCTAGGACCTTTTCTATTTGTCTTGTATGTGAATGATATTAACACTTCATTTCAGTCTTCTTCTCATATTCTTTATGCAGACGACACTAAAATTTATAAAATTATTAAAAGTTATGATGATTGTGTGGCGCTACAATCAGATTTGTCTCGGTTTGAGGACTACTGTCAGCGCAATCGTTTAATTCTCAATGCTGATAAATGCTATACTATCACGTTTTCCCGTAAATTGAATCCTATTACTTATGATTATAAATTAGCTGGTAATAGTGTCTCACGTGTGTCGTCAATTCGAGATTTAGGTATCACTCTGGACAGTAAGCTTTCCTTTAATGAACATATAGATAATATTGTGGCAAGAGCATATAAAAAGTTAGGTATGGTTCTGCGCTTAAGCAAACCTTTCAAAAATATATTAACATTAAAAGTGTTGTACTACTCTTTCGTCCGGAGCATATTGGAGTTCGGCAGTGTTGTTTGGAGTCCACACTATGGTATTCATAAGTCTCGACTTGAAAGGATTCAGAAAATACTCTGTAAGTCCTTGGATTACAGAACCGGTGTCCATAACCAGGATTATCTCGCGTCGGCAGCTAAACATAGTCTTCCTCCATTAGAAAATCGAAGAGTCTATCTGGATGTTTTGTTTTTATTTAAAATTATTAGAAATCATATAGATGCTAACGTTTTATTAGAAAATATTTCGTTCAAAATTTCTCGTTTCCACTCACGTTCTAAGCCTACCTTTTCTATCTCATCTTGGGGATCAAAGTATGCAAAATATTCTTTCTTTAGGCGCACTTGTAGTATGTATAATGTTTCACTTAATCAAATAGATATTTTCGCTCATAGTATGTCCGTTTTCAAGAATAAGGTTCGACAAATTTTGTTTTGATAATAAGAAGTAAGCGATTATGTTATATTGCTTGTAACAGTTCTCTTTTTTTTTATGTTTCGATATTTTATTGGCGTGTAGTTCATAATTAAATATGTAACATTAGTTGTACAAATTTATAAATGTTTACGTAGTAATATAGGAAACTTTAGGCCTAATTTGTGTCTATTTTCGTAATGACTGTTTATGTATATGGCTGTTTGTTTTCTAAATAAATTAAAAAAAAAAAAAAAAAATGTCAAGCTTACAGAACGAACTAACTAAACGAATTACAGTATCTGTAAATGAAAAATTGTTAGCGGCGGTGCAATCTTCAACACATTTCACAGATTTTGACCACTTCTAGACAATAAGACGGTCTGAAACTTATTTGAGCAGATGCTCTAGATCAAGAGCTTTTATGCATAGCTTACAGATTGTACTTACCAAACTTACTACAGTAGCTGTGACTGAAAAATTGATAGCAAAGGAGTTATAATGATATCTGTATAGTTTGTCCAGTACGATGTGCGTAAAGATAGCCACCCCAGTACTTTTCTATAGAAATGTTGTATGATAGATTGTGGGCATGTAGCTTAGTTTGCTAGCAATAAACATATCTTAATCGAATAGTCGTGCTCCGTAGAGACTAGTCCATGCATTGAATTTGTTAGGATGTCAAGGGAACACCATATGTGACACTTTATCTGAATACCTCAAATGGTCGTTATGCATTTTCAAAATTTTTTTTTTCTAGCCAATGTATAGGGGTCCTTACGTCCAAAATGCCCGAACAAACAATAAAACAACTCGTTTCATATTGGCCAGTACGATGTGAGCGAAGACAGTCGCCCCAGTACTTTTCTATAGAAATGTTGTATGATCGATTGTGAGCATATAGCTTAGTTTGCCAGCAATAAACATATCCTTATCGATCAACCGTGCTCCGTAAAGTCCATGCATTGAATTTGTTAGGATCTCAAGGGAACACCATATGTGACACTTTATCTGAATACCTCAAATGGTCGTTATGCATTTTCGAAATTATTTTTTTTTAGCCAAAGTATATGAGTCCTTACGTCCAAAATGCCTGAATAAACAATAAAATACCTCGTCTTATCGGTTTCTGTGGCCAGTTATGCTGATACCCGTATAGTTTGGCCAGTATCATATGCGTGAAGACAGCCGCCCCAGTACTTTTCTATAGACATGTTGTATGATAGATTGTGGGCATGTAGCTAAGTTTGCCCACAATAAACATATCTTAATCGATTTGCCGTGCTTTGTAGAAGATAGTCCATGCATTTCATTTGTTAGGATCTCAAGGGAACACCATATGTGACACTTTATCTGAATACCTCAAATGGTAGTTATGCATTTTCGAAAAATTTTTTTTCTTGCCAAAGTATATGGGTCCTTACGTCCAAAATACCTGTACAAACAATAAAACACCTCGTTTCATCGGTACATGTAGCCAGTTATTATGATATCCGTATAGTTTGGCCAGTATCATATGCGTGAAAACAGCCGCGCCAGTACTTTTCTATAGAAATGTTGTATGATCGATTGTAGGCATATAGCTTAGTTTGCCAGCAAAAAACATATCCTCATCGATTTGCCGTGCTCCGTAGAGGAAAGTCCATGCATTGAATTCGTTATGATCTCAAGGGAACACCATATGTAACACTTTTTCTGAATACCTCAAATGGTCGTTATATATTTTTACAATTATTTTTTTCTAGCCAAAGTATATGGGTCCTTACGTCTAAAATGCCTGAATAAACAATAAAACACCTTGTTTCATAGGTTTATGTAGCCAGTTATCCTGATATCTGTATAGTTTGGCCAGTACGATGTGCGTGAAGACAGCCGCCCCAGTACTTTTCTATAGAAATATTGTATGATCGATTGCAGGCATGTATGCTAGGTTGCCTGCAAACAACATAATATCAATTGATTTAGCATGCTTCATAGAGGATAGTTCATGTATTTAAATCGTTAGGATCTCAAACGTATACCATGTGTGACAGATTATCTAAATACCTAAATTCGTCTGACCGCACCACTTTAATAATAATGGGACAACTTTTCCAGTCGGGTCCTTACGAAATTTCGTTACGTTTTCGCGTGAACTAACGAATATCTACCGATTGCCATCGATAGAAACCTTAAAATCCGTTTTGGGGCGGTAGCGTGACGTTTGCTGCCCCACTTTAAAAATTAACAAAAAATATATACCGAATCGGGTCCTTACCAAATTTCTTTGTGAATTCGCGTGAACTAACGAATATCTACCGATTGCCATCGATAAAAACCGAAAAATCCGTTTTGGGGCGGTAGCGTGAAGTTAGCCGTCCCATTTTGTGTTAAAAAAAAAAGATGTTGGAGTCGGGTCCTTACGATTTAATATACTGAACTAACGTGAACTAACGATGAACTAAATATATAGATACGTAAATTCAGGATACTGAGTTTGGGGCGGCCAACTTTACGGACATTAAGTCCTCTAAAACATGTTCAAAAACGGTAGGCAATGGCTAGCATTACCACCACCGATTTTACTATGATAAGCTTTTTATGTGTGGCAGTAACGTAATTTTAACTTTACATGCTCAACTATTGATGTGTTATGAGTTTTGATAACATAATGTACACCTGCACGCTCCCGCGCGGCCGCCGACACGCGCCCGCGCGACCGCCGGCACAATCAAGTTGGCCATGGCGGTGCAATGGCGGCCATTCTATGGTTTCGGAATACGGCATTTAGGATAAATAATATGAGTGTAGATAAAGCAGTGTATGCAACTGTACGTAATTAGGCCTTAAAACACTCGTGTGAAAACCACACTCATGTTTTAAGGACCCTTATTACGTAACAGTTACATAAACTACTATTATGTTTATGTTATCACATTCGCATAGCATCATAAGAGCATACTAACCTCACTGATCCATTAGAAAAAAACCGGCCAAGTGCGTGTCGGACCACGCATAGGAGGGTTCCGTACCTTCAATGGAATAAGAACCAAACTAATACCAAAAGGTCGTATCTGATGCCTATGGAAGAAGTTTTTTGGAGATAACTCAAAAATGGCTGAACCGATAATGTTCAAAACAATTTTCGTTGAAAGTATATGATAAGGCGCATCTCTTCAATTTTTTTCATATTTTTTGAACTTACGGTTCAAAAGTTACGAGGGGGCTACACAATTTTTCTGACTTTCGAAGCGATTATTTCAGAAAATATTCACTTAATCACAAATTAGTCAAAGAAACCTCAATGATATTTTGAAAGACCTATCGATTGATGATAATGTGTCACATGTTGATATTTCGTTAAATTTTTTTTTTTTTTTAGTTACCTGTATGGAGCGCCCCCTAAAAATATTTTTTTTTTTCAAATTTAACTGCATAACTAAGTAGCTGCATACAAAATACACCTTATATGTAAATTTTATTCCGATACATCGTATAGTTTCCGAGTATAATGCCTGTGACATACGGATGGACAGACAGACAGACATGACGAATCCATAAGGGTTCCGTGTTTTGCCATTTGGCTACGGAACCCTAAAAAGGAGACCCTTCTGACACCCAAAATTACCGTCCGATTGCTCTACTCAGTACATTTTCAAAGATCTATGAAACTATTATGGCTAACCGTGAGTCTAACCGTCTGACATCTTTCTGTAACAAATTTAATATTTTTGATAAACGGTAATTTGGATTCAGAAAACAAAGGTCCACAACACTCACAGTATACAAATTCATTCAAGAAACCTTAAAATTAATAGACAACAAAAAAATGTGTTTGGGTTGCTCCTGGACATGAGCAAAGCATATGATCGAGTCCGGCACGACATTCTATAACTAATAAACTTTATGGAGTAGGAATTCGAGGTGCCGCGTATGAATGGTTTACGTCTTACCTTAAGAACCGCCAACAAATAGTCGAAGTCGAATTCTATAGGTTCTTAGTCCATTAAATAGTAATTAAAATCGAAAATCTATTAAATACAAAAGGATTAAAACCATTTACTTACCAAAATTCCGATTTACTGATGTGCGGCTAATTCCGAAAGATCAAAAACGCGGGAAATAGCACTTGCTCACAAAAATGGCGCGCAACTCACGTGATTCCATCGATGGCGTTCTGAGCTAACGGATTCGGGGGGCCAGTTAAATGAGCGTCAAGAGGACTGTTGCTAGCGCGCATTAAAATGCCGCGTTTAGTAGAAATTTGCAGTTTTCGGAATTTCCTAAATTACACATATGTAAGTTGTTGACTCAAAGACGGACATTTTAATATGACGGCCACTTTTGAGGGCAAAATGAGAAAAAAAAAGTTTTGCAAACTCTATTGTTTTACATCTATATATATATATATATATATATATATATATATAAATGCCTTTGTCCTGACTGACGGACTAACTGACTGACTGACTGACTGGCTGACTGATCCACGCAGAGCCGAAACTACAGATGCTAGAAAGTTGAAAATTTCAGGTCTGATTACATTTATAATGTGTACAAGTAATAAGAAGCGATTTTGAACAATTCAACCCTTAAGGGGGTAAAAAGAGGGTTGAAAGTTTGTATGGATGGGGCTTAAATAGAGTTAGAGACTTGAAACTTCGTTTATTTACTGATAATTAAAAAAACAATAAAAATTATTTTAGCGTTTTTCAAAATTCTACCTCTAACGGGGTTAAAAAAGGGTTGAAAGTTTGTATAGAGATAAGTTTTTTTTGTGACAGACTTGAATTTTCGATTGCAAGCTAAGAAATTAAAAGCAAAAAACCTAATTTCAGCGTTTTTCAAAATTCCACCCCAGAGGAGTTGAAACGCGGTTGAAAAGTTTGTATTAAAGCGAGGCCGTAACAACTGAAGCTAGAAAGTTGTAATTTGCAGGTCGGGTTACATTTCTAACGTGTACAAATAAAAAGAAGCGATTTTGAATAATTCAATCCTTAAGGGGGTAAAAAGGTGGTTAAAGTATTGTAGGAAGTGTACTTATTAAAACACAATAAGTACTTTTAGCGTTTTGTAAAATTCTACCACTGTGGGCGTAAAAAAGGGGTTGAAAGTTTGTAGAGAGATTACAATTTTTTTTGTGACAGACTTGAAATTTCGTTTGCCGGCTAATAGCTTAAAAGCAAAAGAATCATATTTCAGCGTTTTTCAAAATTCAACCCCAGATGAGTTGAAAAGTTGGTATTAAAGCGGGGCCTTAACAACTGAAGCTAGAAAGTTGCAATTTGCAGGTCGGGTTACATTTCTAACGTGTACAAATAATAAGAAGCGATTTTGAATAATTCAACCCCTAAGGAAGTAAAAAGGTGGTTAAAATTTTGTATGTGTAGGAATTTAAATTTTAAGTTAGAGACTTGAAACTTCGTACGTTCGCTGATATTTAAAAAATAATACAAATAATTTCAGCGTTTTATATAATTCCACCCCTGAGGGGGTTAAATAAGGGTGCAAAGTTTGTATGCGGGAAACTTATTTCTTTGAGTTAGAGACTTAAAACTTTGCAGGAATAATACTTCTGCAGGTTAAAAGTATGTATGTATAGGATTTTAAATTTTAAGTTAGAGACTTGAAACTTAAGAAAAGCGTTTTGGATAACTCCACCCCTGGGGGGAAATAGGGGTGCAAAGTTTAACAACTGAAGCTAGAAAGTTCTAGAATGCAGGTCAGGTTACATTTATAATTTATACAAATAATAAGAAGTGATTTTTAAAAATTCATCCCCTAAGGAGGTAAAAAGAGGGTTAAAAGTATGTATGTATAGGATTTTAAATTTTAAGTTAGAGACTTGAAACTTCGTACTTTCGCTGATATTAAAAAAATAATAAAAATAATTTCAGCGTCTTGGATAATTCCACCCCTGAGGGGAAATAGGGGTGCAAAGTTTGTATGCGGGAAACTAGTTTCTTCGAGATAGAGACTTCAAACTTTGTAGGAATATTACTTATTGGACAACAAAAAAAGTGCTTTCAGCGTTTGAGTTAATTTCACCCCTGAGGGGGTTAAAAAGGAGTGTAAAGTTTATATGGGGGCAATTTATTTTTAGAGCTAGAAACTTTTAACTTCCTAGGAAGATTACTTATTCAAATATTATAAAAAAACTTTAAGCGTTTTGGATAATTTCACCCCTGAGGGGGTTAAAAATGGTTGCAAAGTTTGTATAGGGGAAATTTATTTTTTTGAGCTAGAGACTTTCAACGTTGTAGGAAGATTACTTATTAAAATACAATAAAAGTACTTTCAGCGTTTTGGCAAACTCTACTCCTAAAAGGGTTAAATAGGGGTGCTAACTTTGTATGGCGGAAATTTCTTTGTTTAAACTAGAGCTTTTAAACTCTGTGGGAAAATTACTTATTAATACACAATAAAACTATTTTCAGTGTTTGGAAAATTCCACCTCTGAGGGGGTTAAATAGGGGTGCTAAGTTTGCATGAGGGAAATTACTTTTTTGAGCTAGAGACTTTTAAAATCGTGGGAAGATAACTTATTAAAATACAATAAAAGTCCTTTCAGCGTTTTGGAAAATTCTACTATTGAAGGGGTTAAATAGGGGTCCGAAGGTACTATTCTACGCGGACGAAGTCGCGGGGCGGAAAGCTAGTATCAAATAAAAGGGCTCATTATGGCCATCTTAAATATATATTTTTTAATAATTTTAGGGTAAATAGTTTTGAGATTATTTAAGAAAATAGGCGAAAATTTATCATTTTGAGAATTATATTTTTTAATATGCAAGGTACCAATAGAAAGCTTGCAAAAAATTAGGACTGATTTTTGGACGTAAGGACCCCCCCATACATTGGCTAGAAAAAAAATATTTGAAAATGCATAACGACCATTTGAGGTATTCAGATAAAGTGTCACATATGGTGTTCCCTTGACATCCTAACAAATTCAATGCATGGACTAGTCTGTACGGAGCACGACTATTCGATTAAGATATGTTTATTGCTAGCAAACTAAGCTACATGCCCACAATCTATCATACAACATTTCTATAGAAAAGTACTGGGGTGGCTATCTTCACGCACATCGTACTGGCCAAACTATACAGATATCATTATAACTCCTAGGCTATCAATTTTTCAGTCACAGCTACTGTAGTAAGTTTGGTAAGTACAATCTGTAAGCTATGCATAAAAGCTCTTGACCTAGAGCAACTGTTTAAATACGTTTAAGACCGTCTTATTGTCTAGAAGTGGTCAAAATCAGTGAAATGTTTTGAAGATTGCTCCACCGCTAACAATTTTTCAGTCACAGCTACTGTAGTAAGCTATGCATAAAAGCTCTTGATCTAGAACATCTGTTCAAATAAGTTTCAGACCGTCTTATTGTCTAGAAGTGGTCAAAAGCTGTGAAATGTGTTGAAGATTGCTCCGCCGCTAACAATTTTTCAGTCACAGATACTGTAATTCGTTTGGTTTGTTCGTTCTATAAGCTTGATATGAAAGCTCTTCACCTAGACCTTATTCTTAAATACGTTTCAGACCGTCTTATTGTCTAGCATTGTTTCAAAGTCAGCGAAATGTGTTGAAGATTGCTCCGCCGCTAACTATTTTTCAGTCACAGCTACTGCAGTTCGTTTGGTTAGTTCGTTCTGTAAACTTTATATACAAGCTCTTGACCTAGAACTTTTTATTAAATACATTTTAGACCGTCTTATTGTCTAGAAGTGTTTCAATGTCAGAGAAATGTGTTGAAAATGAAAAATGCTCCTTTGCTACCAATTTTTCAGCCATAGCTACTGTAGTAAGTTTGGTAAGTACAATCTATAGGGTATGCACAAAAGCTCTTGATCTAGAGCATCTGTTCAAATAAGTTTTAGACCGTCTTATTGTCTAGAAGTGGTCAAAATCAGTGAAATGTGTTGAAGATTGCTCCGCCGCTAACACTTTTTCAGTCACAGATATTGTAATTCGTTTAGTTAGTTCGTTGTGTAAACTTTATACAAAAGCTCTTGACCTAGAGCTTATTCTCGAATACGTTTCAGAACGTCTTATTGTCTAGAAGTGTTTCAATGTCAGAGAAATGTGTTGAAAAATGCTCCTTTGCTACCAATTTTTCAGCCACAGCTACTGTAGTAAGTTTGATAAGTACAATCTATAAGCTATGCACAAAAGCTCTTGATCTAGAGCATCTGCTCAAATAAGTTTTAGACCGTCTTATTGTCTAGAAGTGGTCAAAATCTGTGAAATGTGTTGAAGATTGCTCCGCCGCTAACAATTTTTCATTCACAGATACTGTAATTTGTTTAGTTAGTTCATCCTGTAATCTTGACATGAAAGCTCTTAACCTAGACCTTATTCTTAAATACTTTTCAGACCGTTTTATTGTCTAGAATTGTTATTCAATCAAATACAAACACTGAAAACATTGAAAAAATAAACAACCCAGCAGGATTTGAACCTCGCATCGATACGCCTTACCGGGGCTCGATCGCTTTACCAATTAAGCTATGGGTTCAGTTACTGAGTTGACGAAATTCTCAATGCCTTCAATCATCTTTTTGCATTTATTTTTACATCGACTTTATAGCAGCCGTAAGCGACATCTAGGTGCTAACTACTAGAATTAGATACCCTTCCCGCCGACCCTTTTACAAGTGTCACAACGGAAATAATAGATGGCGCTGCTATCTACTCATAATTATTTTACATGTTTTCTTAAAGTGGGGCATTCCACTCAATAAATAGTATGTTATTCAATCAAATACAAACACTGAAAACATTGAAAAAATAATCAACCCAGCAGGATTTGAACCTCGCATCGATACGCCTTACCGGGGCTCGATCGCTTTACCAATTAAGCTATGGGTTCAGTTACTGAGTTGACGAAATTCTCAATGCCTTCAATCATCTTTTTGCATTTATTTTTACATCGACTTTATAGCAGCCGTAAGCGACATCTAGGTGCTAACTACTAGAGTTAGATACCCTTCCCGCCGACCCTTTTACAAGTGTCACAACGGAAATAATAGATGGCGCTGCTATCAACTCATAATTATTTTACATGTTTTCTTAAAGTGGGGCATTCCACTCAATAAATAGTATGTTATTCAATCAAATACAAACACTGAAAACATTGAAAAAATAATCAACCCAGCAGGATTTGAACCTCGCATCGATACGCCTTACCGGGGCTCGATCGCTTTACCAATTAAGCTATGGGTTCAGTTACTGAGTTGACGAAATTCTCAATGCCTTCAATCATCTTTTTGCATTTATTTTTACATCGACTTTATAGCAGCCGTAAGCGACATCTAGGTGTCTAGAATTGTTTCAAAGTCAGCGAAATGTGTTGAAGATTGCTCCGCCGCTAACTATTTTTCAGTCACAGCTACTGTAGTTCGTTTGCTTAGTTGGTTCTGTAAACTTTATATAAAAGCTATTGACCTAGAGCTTATTCTTAAATACGTTTCAGACCGTCTTATTGTCTAGAATTGTTTCAAAGTCAGCGAAATGTGTTGAAGATTGCTCCGCCGCTAAATATTTTTCAGTCACAGCTACTGTAGTAAGTTTAGTAAGTACAATCTGCAAGCTATGCATAAAAGCTCTTGATCTAGAGCATCTGTTCAAATACGTTACAGACCGTCTTATTGTCTAGAAGTGGTCAAAATCTGTGAAATGTGTTGAAGATTGCTCCGCCGCTAACAATTTTTCATTCACAGATACTGTAATTCGTTTAGTTAGTTCGTCCTGTAATCTTGACATGAAAGCTCTTAACCTAGACCTTATTCTTAAATACTTTTCAGACCGTCTTATTGTCAAGAATTGTTTCAAAGTCAGCGAAATGTGTTGAAGATTGCTCCGCCGCTAACTATTTTTCAGTCACAGCTACTGTAGTTCGTTTGCTTAGTTGGTTCTGTAAACTTTCTATAAAAGCTATTGACCTAGAGCTTATTCATAAATACGTTTCAGGCCGTCTTATTGTCTAGAATTGTTTCAAAGTCAGCGAAATGTGTTGAAGATTGCTCCGCCGCTAACTATTTTTCAGTCACAGCTACTGTAGTAAGTTTAGTAAGTACAATCTGTAAGCTATGCATAAAAGCTCTTGATCTAGAGCATCTGTTCTAATAAGTGACAGACCGTCTTATTGTCTAGAAGTGGTCAAAATCTGTGAAATGTGTTGAAGATTGCTCCGCCGCTAACAATTTTTCAGTCACAGATACTGTAATTCGTTTAGTTAGTTCGTTCTGTAAGCTTGACATGAAAGCTCTTAACCCAGACCTTATTCTTAAATACTTTTCAGACCGTCTTATTGTCAAGAATTGTTTCAAAGTCAGCGAAATGTGTTGAAGATTGCTCCGCCGCTAAATATTTTTCAGTCACAGCTACTGTAGTTCGTTTGCTTAGTTGGTTCTGTAAGCTTTATATAAAAGCTCTTGACCTAGAGCATCTGTTCAAATAAGTTACAGACCGTCTTATTGTCTAGAAGTGGTCAAAATCTGTGAAATGTGTTGAAGATTGCTACGCCGCTAATAATTTTTCAGTCACAGATACTGTAATTCGTTTAGTTAGTTCGTTCTGTAAGCTTGACATGAAAGCTCTTGACCTAGACCTTATTCTTAAATACTTTTCAGACTGTCTTATTGTCTACAATTGTTTCAAAGTCAGCGAAATGTGTTGAAGATTGCTCCGCCGCTAACAATTTTTCAGTCACAGATACTGTAATTCGTTTAGTTAGTTCGTTCTGTAAGCTTGAACTGAAAGCTCTTAACCTACAGCTTATTCATAAATACGTTTCAGACCGTCTTATTGTCTAGAATTGTTTCAAAGTCAGCGAAATGTGTTGAAGATTGCTCCGCCGCT
Organism: Pammene aurita; assembly: GCA_947086415.1. Taxonomy (NCBI): domain Eukaryota; kingdom Metazoa; phylum Arthropoda; class Insecta; order Lepidoptera; family Tortricidae; genus Pammene; species Pammene aurita. The sequence goes on from OX352291.1 coordinate 37,096,513, forward strand.
AACTATTTTTCAGTCACAGCTACTGCAGTTCGTTTGGTTAGTTCGTTGCGTAAACTTTATATAAAAGCGCTCGACCTAGAGCTTTTTCAAAAATACGTTTCAGACCGTCTTATTGTCTAGAAGTGTTTCAATGTCAGAGAATTGTGTTGAAACATGCTCCTTTGCTATCAATTTTTCATTCACAGCTACTGTAGTAAGTTTGGTAAGTACAATCTGAAAGCTATGTATAAAATGTCTTGATCTAGAGCATCTGTTCAAATAAGTTTCAGACCGTCTTATTGTCTAGAAGTGGTCAAAATCTGTGAAATGTTATGAAGATTGCTCCGCCGCTAACAATTTTTCAGTCTCAGATACTGTAATTCGTTTAGTTAGTTCGTTCTGTAAGCTTGACATAAAAGCTCTTGACCTAGACCTTATTGGTAAATACTTTTTAGACCGTCTTATTGTCTAGAATTGTTTCAAAGTCAGCGAAATGTGTTGAAGATTGCTCCGCCGCTAACTATTTTTCAGTCACAGCTACTGTAGTAAGTTTAGTAAGTACAATCTGTAAGCTATGCATACAAGCTCTTGATCTAGAGCATCTGTTCAAATAAGTTACAGACCGTCTTATTGTCTAGAAGTGGTCAAAATCTGTGTAATGTGTTGAAGATTGCTCCGCCGCTAACAATTTTTCAGTCACAGATACTGTAATTCGTTTAGTTAGTTCGTTCTGTAAGCTTGACATGAAAGCTCTTAACCTAGACCTTATTCTTAAATACTTTTCAGACCGTCTTATTGTCTAAAATTGTTTCAAAGTCAGCGAAATGTGTTGAAGATTGCTCCGCCGCTAACTATTTTTCAGTCACAGCTACTGTAGTTCGTTTGCTTAGTTGGTTCTGTAAGCTTTATATAAAAGCTCTTGACCTAGAGCTTATTCATAAATACGTTTCAGACCGTCTTATTGTCTAGAATTGTTTCAAAGTCAGCGAAATGTGTTGAAGATTGCTCCGCCGCTAACTATTTTTCAGTCACAGCTACTGTAGTAAGTTTAGTAAGTACAATCTGTAAGCTATGCATAAAAGCTCTTGATCTAGAGCATCTGTTCAAATAAGTTACAGACCGTCTTATTGTCTAGAAGTGGTCAAAATCTGTGAAATGTGTTGAAGATTGCTCCGCCGCTAACAATTTTTCAGTCACAGATACTGTAATTCGTTTAGTTAGTTCGTTCTGTAAGCTTGACATGAAAGCTCTTAACCTACAGCTTATTCATAAATACGTTTCAGACCGTCTTGATGTCTAGAATTGTTTCAAAGTCAGCGAAATGTGTTGAAGAGTGCTCCGCCGCTAACTATTTTTCAGTCACAGCTACTGCAGTTCGTTTGGTTAGTTCGTTGCGTAAACTTTATATAAAAGTGCTCGACCTAGAGCTTTTTCAAAAATACGTTTCAGACCGTCTTATTGTCTAGAAGTGTTTCAATGTCAGAGAATTGTGTTGAAACATGCTCCTTTGCTATCAATTTTTCAGTCACAGCTACTGTAGTAAGTTTGGTAAGTACAATCTGAAAGCTATGTATAAAATGTCTTTATCTAGAGCATCTGTTCAAATAAGTTTCAGACCGTCTTATTGTCTAGAAGTGGTCAAAATCTGTGAAATGTGTTGAAGATTCCTCCGCCGCTAACAATTTTTCAGTCACAGATACTGTAATTCGTTTAGTTAGTTCGTTCTGTAAGCTTGACCTGAAAGTTCTTAATCTAGACCTTATTCATAAATACTTTTCAGACCGTCTTATTGTCTAGAATTGTTTCAAAGTCAGCGAAATGTGTCGAAGATTGGTCCGCCGCTAACTATTTTTCAGTCACAGCTACTGTAGTTCGTTTTCTTAGTTCGTTCTGTAAACTTTATATAAAAGGTCTTGACCTAGAGCTTATTCTCGAATACGTTTCAGATCGTCTTATTGTCTAGAAGTGTTTCAATGTCAGAGAAATTTGTTGAAAAATGCTCCTTTGCTATCAATTTTTCAGTCACAGCTACTGTAGTAAGTTTGGTAAGTACTATCTGTAAGCTATGCATAGAAGCTCTTGATCTAGAGCATCTGTTCAAATAAGTATCAGACCGTCTTATTGTCTAGAAGTGGTCAAAATCTGTGAAATGTGTTGAAGATTGCTCCGCCGCTAACAATTTTTCAGTCACAGATACTGTAATTCGTTTAGTTAGTTCGTTCTGTAAGCTTGAAATGAAAGCTCTTGACCTAGACCTTATTCCTAAAAACTTTTCAGACTGTCTTATTGTCTAGAATTGTTTCAAAGTCAGCGAAATGTGTTGAAGAGTGGTCCGCCGCTAACTATTTTTCAGTCACAGCTACTGTAGTTCGTTTGCTTAGTTGGTTCTGTAAACTTTATATAAAAGCTCTTGACCTAGAGCTTTTTCATAAATACGTTTCAGACCGTCTTGATGTCTAGAATTGTTTCAAAGTCAGCGAAATGTGTTGAAGAGTGCTCCGCCGCTAACTATTTTTCAGTCACAGCTACTGCAGTTCGTTTGGTTAGTTCGTTGCGTAAACTTTATATAAAAGCGCTCGACCTAGAGCTTTTTCAAAAATACGTTTCAGACCGTCTTATTGTCTAGAAGTGTTTCAATGTCAGAGAATTGTGTTGAAACATGCTCCTTTGCTATCAATTTTTCAGTCACAGCTACTGTAGTAAGTTTGGTAAGTACAATCTGAAAGCTATGTATAAAATGTCTTGATCTAGAGCATCTGTTCAAATAAGTTACAGACCGTCTTATTGTCTAGAAGTGGTCAAAATCTGTGTAATGTGTTGAAGATTGCTCCGCCGCTAACAATTTATCAGTCACAGATACTGTAATTCGTTTAGTTAGTTCGTTCTGTAAGCTTGACATGAAAGCTCTTAACCTAGACCTTATTCTTAAATACTTTTCAGACCGTCTTATTGTCTAAAATTGTTTCAAAGTCAGCGAAATGTGTTGAAGAGTGGTCCGCCGCTAACTATTTTTCAGTCACAGCTACTGTAGTTCGTTTGCTTAGTTGGTTCTGTAAACTTTATATAAAAGCTCTTGACCTAGAGCTTTTTCATAAATACGTTTCAGACCGCCTTATTGTCTCGAATTGTTTCAAAGTCAGCGAAATGTGTTGAAGATTGCTCCGCCGCTAACTATTTTTCAGTCACAGATACTGTAATTCGTTTAGTTAGTTCATCCTGTAATCTTTACATGAAAGCTTTTAACCTAGACCTTATTCTTAAATACTTTTCAGACCGTCTTATTGTCTAGAATTGTTTCAAAGTCAGCGAAATGTGTTGAAGATTGCTCCGCCGATAACTATTTTTCAGTCACAGCTACTGTAGTTCGTTTGCTTAGTTGGTTCTGTAAACTTTATATAAAAGCTCTTGACCTAAAGCTTATTCATAAATACGTTTCAGACCGTCTTATTGTCTAGAATTGTTTCAAAGTCAGCGAAATGTGTTGAAGATTGCTCCGCCGCTAAATTTTTTCAGTCACAGCTACTGTAGTTAATTTAGTAAGTACAATCTGTAAGCTATGCATAAAAGCTCTTGATCTAGAGCATCTGTTCAAATAAGTTACAGACCGTCTTATTGTCTAGAAGTGGTCAAAATCTGTGAAATGTGTTGAAGATTGCTCCGCCGCTAACAATTTTTCAGTCACAGATACTGTAATTCGTTTAGTTAGTTCGTTCTGTAAGCTTGAAATGAAAGCTCTTGACCTAGACCTTATTCGTAAAAACTTTTCAGACTGTCTTATTGTCTAGAATTGTTTCAAAGTCAGCGAAATGTGTTGAAGATTGCTCCGCCGCTAACTATTTTTCAGTCACAGCTACTGCAGTTCGTTTGGTTAGTTCGTTGTGTAAACTGTATATAAAAATGCTAGACCTAGAGCTTTTTCAAAAATACATTTCAGACCGTCTTATTGTCTAGAAGTGTTTCAATGTCAGAGAATTGTGTTGAAACATGCTCCTTTGCTATCAATTTTTCAGTCACAGCTACTGTAGTAAGTTTGGTAAGTACAATCTGAACGCTATGCATAAAATGTCTTGATCTAGAGCATCTGTTCAAATAAGTTTCAGACCGTCTTATTGTCTAGAAGTGGTCAAAATCTGTGAAATGTGTTGAAGATTGCTCCGCCGCTAACAATATTTCAGTCACAGATACTGTAATTCGTTTAGTTAGTACATTCTATAAGCTTGACATGAAAGCTCTTAACCTAGATCTTATTCTTAAATACTTTTCAGACCGTCTTATTGTATAGAATTGTTTCAAAGTCAGCGAAATATGTTGAAGATTGCCCCGCCGCTAACTATTTTTCAGTCACAGCTACTGTAGTTCGTTTGCTTAGTTGGTTCTGTAAACTTTATATAAAAGCTCTTGACCTAGAGTTTATTTATAAATACGTTTCAGACCGTCTTATTGTCTAGAATTGTTTCAAAGTCAGCGAAATGTGTTGAAGATTGCTCCGCCGCTAACTATTTTTCAGTCACAGCTACTGTAGTAAGTTTAGTAAGTACAATCTGTAAGCTATACATAAAAGCTCTTGATCTAGAGCATCTGTTCAAATAAGTTACAGACCGTTTTATTGTCTAGAAGTGGTCAAAATCTGTGAAATGTGTTGAAGATTGCTCCGCCGCTAACAATTTTTCAGTCACAGATACTGTAATTCGTTTAGTTAGTTCGTTCTGTAAGCTTGACATGAAAGCTATTGACCTAGACCTTATTCTTAAATACTTTTCAGACTGTCTTATTGTCTACAATTGTTTCAAAGTCAGCGAAATGTGTTGAAGATTGCTCCGCCGCTAACTATTTTTCAGTCACAGCTACTGTAGTTCGTTTGCTTAGTTGGTTCTGTAAACTTTATAAAAAAGCTCTTGTCCTAGAGCTTTTTCATAAATACGTTTCAGACCGTCTTATGGTCTAGATTTGTTTCAAAGTCAGCGAAATATGTTGAAGATTGCTCCGCCGCAAACTATTTTTCAGTCACAGCTACTGCAGTTCGTTTGGTTAGTTCGTTGTGTAAACTTTATATAAAAGCGCTCGATCTAGAGCTTTTTCAAAAATACGTTTCAGACCGTCTTATTGTCTAGAAGTGTTTCAATGTCAGAGAATTGTGTTGAAACATGCTCCTTTGCTATCAATTTTTCAGTCACAGCTACTGTAGTAAGTTTGGTAAGTACAATCTGAAAGCTATGTATAAAAAGTCTTGATCTAGAGCATCTGTTCAAATAAGTTACAGACCGTCTTATTGTCTAGAAGTGGTCAAAATCTGTGTAATGTGTTGAAGATTGCTCCGCCGCTAACAATTTGTCAGTCACAGATACTGTAATTCGTTTAGTTAGTTCGTTCTGTAAGCTTGACATGAAAGCTCTTAACCTAGACCTTATTCTTAAATACTTTTCAGACCGTCTTATTGTCTAAAATTGTTTCAAAGTCAGCGAAATGTGTTGAAGAGTGGTCCGCCGCTAACTATTTTTCAGTCACAGCTACTGTAGTTCGTTTGCTTAGTTGGTTCTGTAAACTTTATATAAAAGCTCTTGACCTAGAGCTTTTTCATAAATACGTTTCAGACCGCCTTATTGTCTCGAATTGTTTCAAAGTCAGCGAAATGTGTTGAAGATTGCTCCGCCGCTAACTATTTTTCAGTCACAGATACTGTAATTCGTTTAGTTAGTTCGTTCTGTAAGCTTGACATGAAAGCTATTGACCTAGACCTTATTCTTAAATACTTTTCAGACTGTCTTATTGTCTACAATTGTTTCAAAGTCAGCGAAATGTGTTGAAGAGTGCTCCGCCGCTAACTATTTTTCAGTCACAGCTACTGCAGTTCGTTTGGTTAGTTCGTTGCGTAAACTTTATATAAAAGCGCTCGACCTAGAGCTTTTTCAAAAATACGTTTCAGACCGTCTTATTGTCTAGAAGTGTTTCAATGTCAGAGAATTGTGTTGAAACATGCTCCTTTGCTATCAATTTTTCAGTCACAGCTACTGTAGTAAGTTTGGTAAGTACAATCTGAAAGCTATGTATAAAATGTCTTGATCTAGAGCATCTGTTCAAATAAGTTACAGACCGTCTTATTGTCTAGAAGTGGTCAAAATCTGTGTAATGTGTTGAAGATTGCTCCGCCGCTAACAATTTGTCAGTCACAGATACTGTAATTCGTTTAGTTAGTTCGTTCTGTAAGCTTGACATGAAAGCTCTTAACCTAGACCTTATTCTTAAATACTTTTCAGACCGTCTTATTGTCTAAAATTGTTTCAAAGTCAGCGAAATGTGTTGAAGAGTGGTCCGCCGCTAACTATTTTTCAGTCACAGCTACTGTAGTTCGTTTGCTTAGTTGGTTCTGTAAACTTTATATAAAAGCTCTTGACCTAGAGCTTTTTCATAAATACGTTTCAGACCGCCTTATTGTCTCGAATTGTTTCAAAGTCAGCGAAATGTGTTGAAGATTGCTCCGCCGCTAACTATTTTTCAGTCACAGATACTGTAATTCGTTTAGTTAGTTCATCCTGTAATCTTGACATGAAAGCTTTTAACCTAGACCTTATTCTTAAATACTTTTCAGACCGTCTTATTGTCTAGAATTGTTTCAAAGTCAGCGAAATGTGTTGAAGATTGCTCCGCCGATAACTATTTTTCAGTCACAGCTACTGTAGTTCGTTTGCTTAGTTGGTTCTGTAAACTTTATATAAAAGCTCTTGACCTAAAGCTTATTCATAAATACGTTTCAGACCGTCTTATTGTCTAGAATTGTTTCAAAGTCAGCGAAATGTGTTGAAGATTGCTCCGCCGCTAACTTTTTTTCAGTCACAGCTACTGTAGTTAATTTAGTAAGTACAATCTGTAAGCTATGCATAAAAGCTCTTGATCTAGAGCATCTGTTCAAATAAGTTACAGACCGTCTTATTGTCTAGAAGTGGTCAAAATCTGTGAAATGTGTTGAAGATTGCTCCGCCGCTAACAATTTTTCAGTCACAGATACTGTAATTCGTTTAGTTAGTTCGTTCTGTAAGCTTGAAATGAAAGCTCTTGACCTAGACCTTATTCGTAAAAACTTTTCAGACTGTCTTATTGTCTAGAATTGTTTCAAAGTCAGCGAAATGTGTTGAAGATTGCTCCGCCGCTAACTATTTTTCAGTCACAGCTACTGCAGTTCGTTTGGTTAGTTCGTTGTGTAAACTGTATATAAAAACGCTAGACCTAGAGCTTTTTCAAAAATACGTTTCAGACCGTCTTATTGTCTAGAAGTGTTTCAATGTCAGAGAATTGTGTTGAAACATGCTCCTTTGCTATCAATTTTTCAGTCACAGCTACTGTAGTAAGTTTGGTAAGTACAATCTGAACGCTATGCATAAAATGTCTTGATCTAGAGCATCTGTTCAAATAAGTTTCAGACCGTCTTATTGTCTAGAAGTGGTCAAAATCTGTGAAATGTGTTGAAGATTGCCCCGCCGCTAACTATTTTTCAGTCACAGCTACTGTAGTTCGTTTGCTTAGTTGGTTCTGTAAACTTTATATAAAAGCTCTTGACCTAGAGCTTATTTATAAATACGTTTCAGACCGTCTTATTGTCTAGAATTGTTTCAAAGTCAGCGAAATGTGTTGAAGATTGCTCCGCCGCTAACTATTTTTCAGTCACAGCTACTGTAGTAAGTTTAGTAAGTACAATCTGTAAGCTATACATAAAAGCTCTTGATCTAGAGCATCTGTTCAAATAAGTTACAGACCGTTTTATTGTCTAGAAGTGGTCAAAATCTGTGAAATGTGTTGAAGATTGCTCCGCCGCTAACAATTTTTCAGTCACAGATACTGTAATTCGTTTAGTTAGTTCGTTCTGTAAGCTTGACATGAAAGCTCTTGACCTAGACCTTATTCTTAAATACTTTTCAGACTGTCTTATTGTCTACAATTGTTTCAAAGTCAGCGAAATGTGTTGAAGATTGCTCCGCCGCTAACTATTTTTCAGTCACAGCTACTGTAGTTCGTTTGCTTAGTTGGTTCTGTAAACTTTATAAAAAAGCTCTTGTCCTAGAGCTTTTTCATAAATACGTTTCAGACCGTCTTATGGTCTAGATTTGTTTCAAAGTCAGCGAAATATGTTGAAGATTGCTCCGCCGCAAACTATTTTTCAGTCACAGCTACTGCAGTTCGTTTGGTTAGTTCGTTGTGTAAACTTTATATAAAAGCGCTCGATCTAGAGCTTTTTCAAAAATACGTTTCAGACCGTCTTATTGTCTAGAAGTGTTTCAATGTCAGAGAATTGTGTTGAAACATGCTCCTTTGCTATCAATTTTTCAGTCACAGCTACTGTAGTAAGTTTGGTAAGTACAATCTGAAAGCTATGTATAAAAAGTCTTGATCTAGAGCATCTGTTCAAATAAGTTACAGACCGTCTTATTGTCTAGAAGTGGTCAAAATCTGTGTAATGTGTTGAAGATTGCTCCGCCGCTAACAATTTGTCAGTCACAGATACTGTAATTCGTTTAGTTAGTTCGTTCTGTAAGCTTGACATGAAAGCTCTTAACCTAGACCTTATTCTTAAATACTTTTCAGACCGTCTTATTGTCTAAAATTGTTTCAAAGTCAGCGAAATGTGTTGAAGAGTGGTCCGCCGCTAACTATTTTTCAGTCACAGCTACTGTAGTTCGTTTGCTTAGTTGGTTCTGTAAACTTTATATAAAAGCTCTTGACCTAGAGCTTTTTCATAAATACGTTTCAGACCGCCTTATTGTCTCGAATTGTTTCAAAGTCAGCGAAATGTGTTGAAGATTGCTCCGCCGCTAACTATTTTTCAGTCACAGATACTGTAATTCGTTTAGTTAGTTCGTTCTGTAAGCTTGACATGAAAGCTATTGACCTAGACCTTATTCTTAAATACTTTTCAGACTGTCTTATTGTCTACAATTGTTTCAAAGTCAGCGAAATGTGTTGAAGAGTGCTCCGCCGCTAACTATTTTTCAGTCACAGCTACTGCAGTTCGTTTGGTTAGTTCGTTGCGTAAACTTTATATAAAAGCGCTCGACCTAGAGCTTTTTCAAAAATACGTTTCAGACCGTCTTATTGTCTAGAAGTGTTTCAATGTCAGAGAATTGTGTTGAAACATGCTCCTTTGCTATCAATTTTTCAGTCACAGCTACTGTAGTAAGTTTGGTAAGTACAATCTGAAAGCTATGTATAAAATGTCTTGATCTAGAGCATCTGTTCAAATAAGTTACAGACCGTCTTATTGTCTAGAAGTGGTCAAAATCTGTGTAATGTGTTGAAGATTGCTCCGCCGCTAACAATTTGTCAGTCACAGATACTGTAATTCGTTTAGTTAGTTCGTTCTGTAAGCTTGACATGAAAGCTCTTAACCTAGACCTTATTCTTAAATACTTTTCAGACCGTCTTATTGTCTAAAATTGTTTCAAAGTCAGCGAAATGTGTTGAAGAGTGGTCCGCCGCTAACTATTTTTCAGTCACAGCTACTGTAGTTCGTTTGCTTAGTTGGTTCTGTAAACTTTATATAAAAGCTCTTGACCTAGAGCTTTTTCATAAATACGTTTCAGACCGCCTTATTGTCTCGAATTGTTTCAAAGTCAGCGAAATGTGTTGAAGATTGCTCCGCCGCTAACTATTTTTCAGTCACAGATACTGTAATTCGTTTAGTTAGTTCATCCTGTAATCTTGACATGAAAGCTTTTAACCTAGACCTTATTCTTAAATACTTTTCAGACCGTCTTATTGTCTAGAATTGTTTCAAAGTCAGCGAAATGTGTTGAAGATTGCTCCGCCGATAACTATTTTTCAGTCACAGCTACTGTAGTTCGTTTGCTTAGTTGGTTCTGTAAACTTTATATAAAAGCTCTTGACCTAAAGCTTATTCATAAATACGTTTCAGACCGTCTTATTGTCTAGAATTGTTTCAAAGTCAGCGAAATGTGTTGAAGATTGCTCCGCCGCTAACTTTTTTTCAGTCACAGCTACTGTAGTTAATTTAGTAAGTACAATCTGTAAGCTATGCATAAAAGCTCTTGATCTAGAGCATCTGTTCAAATAAGTTACAGACCGTCTTATTGTCTAGAAGTGGTCAAAATCTGTGAAATGTGTTGAAGATTGCTCCGCCGCTAACAATTTTTCAGTCACAGATACTGTAATTCGTTTAGTTAGTTCGTTCTGTAAGCTTGAAATGAAAGCTCTTGACCTAGACCTTATTCGTAAAAACTTTTCAGACTGTCTTATTGTCTAGAATTGTTTCAAAGTCAGCGAAATGTGTTGAAGATTGCTCCGCCGCTAACTATTTTTCAGTCACAGCTACTGCAGTTCGTTTGGTTAGTTCGTTGTGTAAACTGTATATAAAAACGCTAGACCTAGAGCTTTTTCAAAAATACGTTTCAGACCGTCTTATTGTCTAGAAGTGTTTCAATGTCAGAGAATTGTGTTGAAACATGCTCCTTTGCTATCAATTTTTCAGTCACAGCTACTGTAGTAAGTTTGGTAAGTACAATCTGAACGCTATGCATAAAATGTCTTGATCTAGAGCATCTGTTCAAATAAGTTTCAGACCGTCTTATTGTCTAGAAGTGGTCAAAATCTGTGAAATGTGTTGAAGATTGCCCCGCCGCTAACTATTTTTCAGTCACAGCTACTGTAGTTCGTTTGCTTAGTTGGTTCTGTAAACTTTATATAAAAGCTCTTGACCTAGAGCTTATTTATAAATACGTTTCAGACCGTCTTATTGTCTAGAATTGTTTCAAAGTCAGCGAAATGTGTTGAAGATTGCTCCGCCGCTAACTATTTTTCAGTCACAGCTACTGTAGTAAGTTTAGTAAGTACAATCTGTAAGCTATACATAAAAGCTCTTGATCTAGAGCATCTGTTCAAATAAGTTACAGACCGTTTTATTGTCTAGAAGTGGTCAAAATCTGTGAAATGTGTTGAAGATTGCTCCGCCGCTAACAATTTTTCAGTCACAGATACTGTAATTCGTTTAGTTAGTTCGTTCTGTAAGCTTGACATGAAAGCTCTTGACCTAGACCTTATTCTTAAATACTTTTCAGACTGTCTTATTGTCTACAATTGTTTCAAAGTCAGCGAAATGTGTTGAAGATTGCTCCGCCGCTAACTATTTTTCAGTCACAGCTACTGTAGTTCGTTTGCTTAGTTGGTTCTGTAAACTTTATAAAAAAGCTCTTGTCCTAGAGCTTTTTCATAAATACGTTTCAGACCGTCTTATGGTCTAGATTTGTTTCAAAGTCAGCGAAATATGTTGAAGATTGCTCCGCCGCAAACAATTTTTCAGTCACAGCTACTGCAGTTCGTTTGGTTAGTTCGTTGTGTAAACTTTATATAAAAGCGCTCGATCTAGAGCTTTTTCAAAAATACGTTTCAGACCGTCTTATTGTCTAGAAGTGTTTCAATGTCAGAGAATTGTGTTGAAACATGCTCCTTTGCTATCAATTTTTCAGTCACAGCTACTGTAGTAAGTTTGGTAAGTACAATCTGAAAGCTATGCATAAAATGTCTTGATCTAGAGCATCTGTTCAAATAAGTTTCAGACCGTCTTATTGTCTAGAAGTGGTCAAAATCTGTGAAATGTGTTGAAGATTGCTCCGCCGCTAACAATTATTCAGTCACAGATACTGTAATTCGTTTAGTTAGTTCGTTCTCTAAGCTTGACCTGAAAGTTCTTAACCTAGACCTTATTCTTAAATACTTTTCAGACCGTCTTATTGTCAAAAATTGTTTCAAAGTCATCGAAATGTGTTGAAGGTTTCTCCGCCGCTAACTATTTTTCAGTCACAGCTACTGTAGTAAGTTTAGTAAGTACAATCTGTAAGCTATGCATAAAAGCTCTTGATCTAGAGCATCTGTTCAAATAAGTTACAGACCGTCTTATTGTCTAGAAGTGGTCAAAATCTGTGAAATGTGTTGAAGAATGCTCCGCCGCTAACTATTTTTCAGTCACAGATACCGTAATTCGTTTAGTTAGTTCGTTCTGTAAGCTTGACATGAAAGCTCTTAACCTAGAACTTATTCTTAAATACTTTTCAGACCGTCTTATTGTCTAGAATTGTTTCAAAGTCAGCGAAATGTGTTGAAGATTGCTCCGCCGCTAACTATTTATCAGTCACAGCTACTGTAGTAAGTTTAGTAAGTACAATCTGTAAGCTATGCATAAAAGCACCTGATCTAGAGCATCTTCTCAAATACTTTTCAGACCGTCTTATTGTCTAGAAGTGGTCAAAATCTGTGAAATGTGTTGAAGATTGCTCCGCCGCTAACAATTTTTCATTTACAGATACTGTAATTCGTTTTGTTCGTTCGTTCTGTAAGCTTGACATGAAAGCTCTTAACCTAGACCTTATTCTTAAATACGTTTCAGACCGTCTTATTGTCTAGAATTGTTTCAAAGTCAGCGAAATGTGTTGAAGATTGCTCCGCCGCTAACTATTTTTCAGTCACAGCTACTGTAGTAAGTTTAGTAAGTACAATCTGTAAGCTATGCATAAAAGCTCTTGATCTAGAGCATCTGCTCAAATAAGTTTCAGACCGTCTTATTGTCTAAAAGTGGTCAAAATCTGTGAAATGTGTTGAAGATTGCTCCGCCGCTAACAATTTTTTATTTACAGATACTGTAAGTCGTTTTGTTTGTTCATTCTGTAAGCTTGACATGAAAGCTCTTAACCTAGACCTTATTCTTAAATACGTTTCAGACCGTCTTATTGTCTAGAATTGTTTCAAAGTCAGCGAAATGTGTTGAAGATTGCTCCGCCGCTAACTATTTTTCAGTCACAGCTACTGTAGTAAGTTTAGTAAGTACACTTTGTAAGCTATTCATAAAAGCTCTTGATCTAGAGCATCTGTTCAAATAAGTTACAGACCGTCTTATTGTCTAGAAGTGGTCAAAATCTGTGAAATGTTTTGAAGATTGCTCCGCCGCTAACAATTTTTCAGTCACAGATACTGTAATTCGTTTAGTTAGTTCGTTCTGTAAGCTTGACCTGAAAGTTCTTAATCTTGACCTTATTCTTAAATACTTTTCAGATCGTCTTATTGTCTATAATTGTTTCAAAGTCAGCGAAATGTGTCGAAGATTGGTCCGCCGCTAACTATTTTTCAGTCACAGCTACTGTAGTTCGTTTTCTTAGTTCGTTCTGTATACTTTATATAAAAGCTCTTGACCTAGAGCTTATTCTCGAATACGTTTCAGATCGTCTTATTGTCTAGAAGTGTTTCAATGTCAGAGAAATTTGTTGAAAAATGCTCCTTTGCTATCAATTTTTCAGTCACAGCTACTGTAGTAAGTTTGGTAAGTACAATCTGTAAGCTATGCATAGAAGCTCTTGATCTAGAGCATCTGTTCAAATAAGTTTCAGACCGTCTTATTGTCTAGAAGTGGTCAAAATCTGTGAAATGTGTTGAAGATTGCTCCGCCGCTAACAATTTTTCAGTCACAGATACTGTAATTCGTTTAGTTAGTTCGTTCTGTAAGCTTGACCTGAAAGTTCTTAACCTAGACCTTATTCTTAAATACTTTTCAGACCGTCTTATTGTCTAGAATTGTTTGAAAGTCAGCGAAATGTGTTGAAGATTGCTCCGCCGCTAACAATTTTTCATTTACAGATACTGTAATTCGTTTAGTTAGTTCGTTCTGTAAGCTTGACATGAAAGCTCTTAACCCAGACCTTATTCTTAAATACTTTTCAGACCGTCTTATTGTCAAGAATTGTTTCAAAGTCAGCGAAATGTGTTGAAGATTGCTCCGCCGCTAAATATTTTTCAGTCACAGCTACTGTAGTTCGTTTGCTTAGTTGGTTCTGTAAGCTTTATATAAAAGCTCTTGACCTAGAGCATCTGTTCAAATAAGTTACAGACCGTCTTATTGTCTAGAAGTGGTCAAAATCTGTGAAATGTGTTGAAGATTGCTACGCCGCTAACAATTTTTCAGTCACAGATACTGTAATTCGTTTAGTTAGTTCGTTCTGTAAGCTTGACATGAAAGCTCTTGACCTAGACCTTATTCTTAAATACTTTTCAGACTGTCTTATTGTCTACAATTGTTTCAAAGTCAGCGAAATGTGTTGAAGATTGCTCCGCCGCTAACAATTTTTCAGTCACAGATACTGTAATTCGTTTAGTTAGTTCGTTCTGTAAGCTTGAACTGAAAGCTCTTAACCTACAGCTTATTCATAAATACGTTTCAGACCGTCTTATTGTCTAGAATTGTTTCAAAGTCAGCGAAATGTGTTGAAGATTGCTCCGCCGCTAACTATTTTTCAGTCACAGCTACTGCAGTTCGTTTGGTTAGTTCGTTGCGTAAACTTTATATAAAAGCGCTCGACCTAGAGCTTTTTCAAAAATACGTTTCAGACCGTCTTATTGTCTAGAAGTGTTTCAATGTCAGAGAATTGTGTTGAAACATGCTCCTTTGCTATCAATTTTTCAGTCACAGCTACTGTAGTAAGTTTGGTAAGTACAATCTGAAAGCTATGCATACAAGCTCTTGATCTAGAGCATCTGTTCAAATAAGTTACAGACCGTCTTATTGTCTAGAAGTGGTCAAAATCTGTGTAATGTGTTGAAGATTGCTCCGCCGCTAACAATTTTTCAGTCACAGATACTGTAATTCGTTTAGTTAGTTCGTTCTGTAAGCTTGACATGAAAGCTCTTAACCTAGACCTTATTCTTAAATACTTTTCAGACCGTCTTATTGTCTAAAATTGTTTCAAAGTCAGCGAAATGTGTTGAAGATTGCTCCGCCGCTAACTATTTTTCAGTCACAGCTACTGTAGTTCGTTTGCTTAGTTGGTTCTGTAAGCTTTATATAAAAGCTCTTGACCTAGAGCTTATTCATAAATACGTTTCAGACCGTCTTATTGTCTAGAATTGTTTCAAAGTCAGCGAAATGTGTTGAAGATTGCTCCGCCGCTAACTATTTTTCAGTCACAGATACTGTAGTAAGTTTAGTAAGTACAATCTGTAAGCTATGCATAAAAGCTCTTGATCTAGAGCATCTGTTCAAATAAGTTACAGACCGTCTTATTGTCTAGAAGTGGTCAAAATCTGTGAAATGTGTTGAAGATTGCTCCGCCGCTAACAATTTTTCAGTCACAGATACTGTAATTCGTTTAGTTAGTTCGTTCTGTAAGCTTGACATGAAAGCTCTTAACCTACAGCTTATTCATAAATACGTTTCAGACCGTCTTGATGTCTAGAATTGTTTCAAAGTCAGCGAAATGTGTTGAAGAGTGCTCCGCCGCTAACTATTTTTCAGTCACAGCTACTGCAGTTCGTTTGGTTAGTTCGTTGCGTAAACTTTATATAAAAGCGCTCGACCTAGAGCTTTTTCAAAAATACGTTTCAGACCGTCTTATTGTCTAGAAGTGTTTCAATGTCAGAGAATTGTGTTGAAACATGCTCCTTTGCTATCAATTTTTCAGTCACAGCTACTGTAGTAAGTTTG
This sequence comes from Pammene aurita, assembly GCA_947086415.1. Classification (NCBI taxonomy): domain Eukaryota; kingdom Metazoa; phylum Arthropoda; class Insecta; order Lepidoptera; family Tortricidae; genus Pammene; species Pammene aurita. The sequence continues at coordinate 37,111,958 of OX352291.1, forward strand.
GTAAGTACAATCTGAAAGCTATGTATAAAATGTCTTTATCTAGAGCATCTGTTCAAATAAGTTTCAGACCGTCTTATTGTCTAGAAGTGGTCAAAATCTGTGAAATGTGTTGAAGATTCCTCCGCCGCTAACAATTTTTCAGTCACAGATACTGTAATTCGTTTAGTTAGTTCGTTCTGTAAGCTTAACCTGAAAGTTCTTAATCTAGACCTTATTCTTAAATACTTTTCAGACCGTCTTATTGTCTAGAATTGTTTCAAAGTCAGCGAAATGTGTCGAAGATTGGTCCGCCGCTAACTATTTTTCAGTCACAGCTACTGTAGTTCGTTTTCTTAGTTCGTTCTGTAAACTTTATATAAAAGGTCTTGACCTAGAGCTTATTCTCGAATACGTTTCAGATCGTCTTATTGTCTAGAAGTGTTTCAATGTCAGAGAAATTTGTTGAAAAATGCTCCTTTGCTATCAATTTTTCAGTCACAGCTACTGTAGTAAGTTTGGTAAGTACAATCTGTAAGCTATGCATAGAAGCTCTTGATCTAGAGCATCTGTTCAAATAAGTTTCAGACCGTCTTATTGTCTAGAAGTGGTTAAAATCTGTGAAATGTGTTGAAGATTGCTCCGCCGCTAACAATTTTTCAGTCACAGATACTGTAATTCGTTTAGTTAGTTCGTTCTGTAAGCTTGAAATGAAAGCTCTTGACCTAGACCTTATTCCTAAAAACTTTTCAGACTGTCTTATTGTCTAGAATTGTTTCAAAGTCAGCGAAATGTGTTGAAGAGTGGTCCGCCGCTAACTATTTTTCAGTCACAGCTACTGTAGTTCGTTTGCTTAGTTGGTTCTGTAAACTTTATATAAAAGCTCTTGACCTAGAGCTTTTTCATAAATACGTTTCAGACCGTCTTGATGTCTAGAATTGTTTCAAAGTCAGCGAAATGTGTTGAAGAGTGCTCCGCCGCTAACTATTTTTCAGTCACAGCTACTGCAGTTCGTTTGGTTAGTTCGTTGCGTAAACTTTATATAAAAGCGCTCGACCTAGAGCTTTTTCAAAAATACGTTTCAGACCGTCTTATTGTCTAGAAGTGTTTCAATGTCAGAGAATTGTGTTGAAACATGCTCCTTTGCTATCAATTTTTCAGTCACAGCTACTGTAGTAAGTTTGGTAAGTACAATCTGAAAGCTATGTATAAAATGTCTTGATCTAGAGCATCTGTTCAAATAAGTTACAGACCGTCTTATTGTCTAGAAGTGGTCAAAATCTGTGTAATGTGTTGAAGATTGCTCCGCCGCTAACAATTTGTCAGTCACAGATACTGTAATTCGTTTAGTTAGTTCGTTCTGTAAGCTTGACATGAAAGCTCTTAACCTAGACCTTATTCTTAAATACTTTTCAGACCGTCTTATTGTCTAAAATTGTTTCAAAGTCAGCGAAATGTGTTGAAGAGTGGTCCGCCGCTAACTATTTTTCAGTCACAGCTACTGTAGTTCGTTTGCTTAGTTGGTTCTGTAAACTTTATATAAAAGCTCTTGACCTAGAGCTTTTTTATAAATACGTTTCAGACCGCCTTATTGTCTCGAATTGTTTCAAAGTCAGCGAAATGTGTTGAAGATTGCTCCGCCGCTAACTATTTTTCAGTCACAGATACTGTAATTCGTTTAGTTAGTTCATCCTGTAATCTTGACATGAAAGCTTTTAACCTAGACCTTATTCTTAAATACTTTTCAGACCGTCTTATTGTCTAGAATTGTTTCAAAGTCAGCGAAATGTGTTGAAGATTGCTCCGCCGATAACTATTTTTCAGTCACAGCTACTGTAGTTCGTTTGCTTAGTTGGTTGTGTAAACTTTATATAAAAGCTCTTGACCTAAAGCTTATTCATAAATACGTTTCAGACCGTCTTATTGTCTAGAATTGTTTCAAAGTCAGCGAAATGTGTTGAAGATTGCTCCGCCGCTAACTTTTTTTCAGTCACAGCTACTGTAGTTAATTTAGTAAGTACAATCTGTAAGCTATGCATAAAAGCTCTTGATCTAGAGCATCTGTTCAAATAAGTTACAGACCGTCTTATTGTCTAGAAGTGGTCAAAATCTGTGAAATGTGTTGAAGATTGCTCCGCCGCTAACAATTTTTCAGTCACAGATACTGTAATTCGTTTAGTTAGTTCGTTCTGTAAGCTTGAAATGAAAGCTCTTGACCTAGACCTTATTCGTAAAAACTTTTCAGACTGTCTTATTGTCTAGAATTGTTTCAAAGTCAGCGAAATGTGTTGAAGATTGCTCCGCCGCTAACTATTTTTCAGTCACAGCTACTGCAGTTCGTTTGGTTAGTTCGTTGTGTAAACTGTATATAAAAACGCTAGACCTAGAGCTTTTTCAAAAATACGTTTCAGACCGTCTTATTGTCTAGAAGTGTTTCAATGTCAGAGAATTGTGTTGAAACATGCTCCTTTGCTATCAATTTTTCAGTCACAGCTACTGTAGTAAGTTTGGTAAGTACAATCTGAACGCTATGCATAAAATGTCTTGATCTAGAGCATCTGTTCAAATAAGTTTCAGACCGTCTTATTGTCTAGAAGTGGTCAAAATCTGTGAAATGTGTTGAAGATTGCTCCGCCGCTAACAATATTTCAGTCACAGATACTGTAATTCGTTTAGTTAGTACATTCTATAAGCTTGACATGAAAGCTCTTAACCTAGATCTTATTCTTAAATACTTTTCAGACCGTCTTATTGTATAGAATTGTTTCAAAGTCAGCGAAATGTGTTGAAGATTGCCCCGCCGCTAACTATTTTTCAGTCACAGCTACTGTAGTTCGTTTGCTTAGTTGGTTCTGTAAACTTTATATAAAAGCTCTTGACCTAGAGCTTATTTATAAATACGTTTCAGACCGTCTTATTGTCTAGAATTGTTTCAAAGTCAGCGAAATGTGTTGAAGATTGCTCCGCCGCTAACTATTTTTCAGTCACAGCTACTGTAGTAAGTTTAGTAAGTACAATCTGTAAGCTATACATAAAAGCTCTTGATCTAGAGCATCTGTTCAAATAAGTTACAGACCGTTTTATTGTCTAGAAGTGGTCAAAATCTGTGAAATGTGTTGAAGATTGCTCCGCCGCTAACAATTTTTCAGTCACAGATACTGTAATTCGTTTAGTTAGTTCGTTCTGTAAGCTTGACATGAAAGCTCTTGACCTAGACCTTATTCTTAAATACTTTTCAGACTGTCTTATTGTCTACAATTGTTTCAAAGTCAGCGAAATGTGTTGAAGATTGCTCCGCCGCTAACTATTTTTCAGTCACAGCTACTGTAGTTCGTTTGCTTAGTTGGTTCTGTAAACTTTATAAAAAAGCTCTTGTCCTAGAGCTTTTTCATAAATACGTTTCAGACCGTCTTATGGTCTAGATTTGTTTCAAAGTCAGCGAAATATGTTGAAGATTGCTCCGCCGCAAACAATTTTTCAGTCACAGCTACTGCAGTTCGTTTGGTTAGTTCGTTGTGTAAACTTTATATAAAAGCGCTCGATCTAGAGCTTTTTCAAAAATACGTTTCAGACCGTCTTATTGTCTAGAAGTGTTTCAATGTCAGAGAATTGTGTTGAAACATGCTCCTTTGCTATCAATTTTTCAGTCACAGCTACTGTAGTAAGTTTGGTAAGTACAATCTGAAAGCTATGCATAAAATGTCTTGATCTAGAGCATCTGTTCAAATAAGTTTCAGACCGTCTTATTGTCTAGAAGTGGTCAAAATCTGTGAAATGTGTTGAAGATTGCTCCGCCGCTAACAATTATTCAGTCACAGATACTGTAATTCGTTTAGTTAGTTCGTTCTCTAAGCTTGACCTGAAAGTTCTTAACCTAGACCTTATTCTTAAATACTTTTCAGACCGTCTTATTGTCAAGAATTGTTTCAAAGTCATCGAAATGTGTTGAAGGTTTCTCCGCCGCTAACTATTTTTCAGTCACAGCTACTGTAGTAAGTTTAGTAAGTACAATCTGTAAGCTATGCATAAAAGCTCCTGATCTAGAGCATCTTCTCAAATACTTTTCAGACCGTCTTATTGTCTAGAAGTGGTCAAAATCTGTGAAATGTGTTGAAGATTGCTCCGCCGCTAACAATTTTTCATTTACAGATACTGTAATTCGTTTTGTTCGTTCGTTCTGTAAGCTTGACATGAAAGCTCTTAACCTAGACCTTATTCTTAAATACGTTTCAGACCGTCTTATTGTCTAGAATTGTTTCAAAGTCAGCGAAATGTGTTGAAGATTGCTCCGCCGCTAACTATTTTTCAGTCACAGCTACTGTAGTAAGTTTAGTAAGTACAATCTGTAAGCTATGCATAAAAGCTCTTGATCTAGAGCATCTGCTCAAATAAGTTTCAGACCGTCTTATTGTCTAAAAGTGGTCAAAATCTGTGAAATGTGTTGAAGATTGCTCCGCCGCTAACAATTTTTTATTTACAGATACTGTAATTCGTTTTGTTTGTTCATTCTGTAAGCTTGACATGAAAGCTCTTAACCTAGACCTTATTCTTAAATACGTTTCAGACCGTCTTATTGTCTAGAATTGTTTCAAAGTCAGCGAAATGTGTTGAAGATTGCTCCGCCGCTAACTATTTTTCAGTCACAGCTACTGCAGTTCGTTTGGTTAGTTCGTTGTGTAAACTGTATATAAAAACGCTAGACCTAGAGCTTTTTCAAAAATACGTTTCAGACCGTCTTATTGTCTAGAAGTGTTTCAATGTCAGAGAATTGTGTTGAAACATGCTCCTTTGCTATCAATTTTTCAGTCACAGCTACTGTAGTAAGTTTGGTAAGTACAATCTGAACGCTATGCATAAAATGTCTTGATCTAGAGCATCTGTTCAAATAAGTTTCAGACCGTCTTATTGTCTAGAAGTGGTCAAAATCTGTGAAATGTGTTGAAGATTGCTCCGCCGCTAACAATATTTCAGTCACAGATACTGTAATTCGTTTAGTTAGTACATTCTATAAGCTTGACATGAAAGCTCTTAACCTAGATCTTATTCTTAAATACTTTTCAGACCGTCTTATTGTATAGAATTGTTTCAAAGTCAGCGAAATGTGTTGAAGATTGCCCCGCCGCTAACTATTTTTCAGTCACAGCTACTGTAGTTCGTTTGCTTAGTTGGTTCTGTAAACTTTATATAAAAGCTCTTGACCTAGAGCTTATTTATAAATACGTTTCAGACCGTCTTATTGTCTAGAATTGTTTCAAAGTCAGCGAAATGTGTTGAAGATTGCTCCGCCGCTAACTATTTTTCAGTCACAGCTACTGTAGTAAGTTTAGTAAGTACAATCTGTAAGCTATACATAAAAGCTCTTGATCTAGAGCATCTGTTCAAATAAGTTACAGACCGTTTTATTGTCTAGAAGTGGTCAAAATCTGTGAAATGTGTTGAAGATTGCTCCGCCGCTAACAATTTTTCAGTCACAGATACTGTAATTCGTTTAGTTAGTTCGTTCTGTAAGCTTGACATGAAAGCTCTTGACCTAGACCTTATTCTTAAATACTTTTCAGACTGTCTTATTGTCTACAATTGTTTCAAAGTCAGCGAAATGTGTTGAAGATTGCTCCGCCGCTAACTATTTTTCAGTCACAGCTACTGTAGTTCGTTTGCTTAGTTGGTTCTGTAAACTTTATAAAAAAGCTCTTGTCCTAGAGCTTTTTCATAAATACGTTTCAGACCGTCTTATGGTCTAGATTTGTTTCAAAGTCAGCGAAATATGTTGAAGATTGCTCCGCCGCAAACAATTTTTCAGTCACAGCTACTGCAGTTCGTTTGGTTAGTTCGTTGTGTAAACTTTATATAAAAGCGCTCGATCTAGAGCTTTTTCAAAAATACGTTTCAGACCGTCTTATTGTCTAGAAGTGTTTCAATGTCAGAGAATTGTGTTGAAACATGCTCCTTTGCTATCAATTTTTCAGTCACAGCTACTGTAGTAAGTTTGGTAAGTACAATCTGAAAGCTATGCATAAAATGTCTTGATCTAGAGCATCTGTTCAAATAAGTTTCAGACCGTCTTATTGTCTAGAAGTGGTCAAAATCTGTGAAATGTGTTGAAGATTGCTCCGCCGCTAACAATTATTCAGTCACAGATACTGTAATTCGTTTAGTTAGTTCGTTCTCTAAGCTTGACCTGAAAGTTCTTAACCTAGACCTTATTCTTAAATACTTATCAGACCGTCTTATTGTCAAGAATTGTTTCAAAGTCATCGAAATGTGTTGAAGGTTTCTCCGCCGCTAACTATTTTTCAGTCACAGCTACTGTAGTAAGTTTAGTAAGTACAATCTGTAAGCTATGCATAAAAGCTCTTGATCTAGAGCATCTGTTCAAATAAGTTACAGACCGTCTTATTGTCTAGAAGTGGTCAAAATCTGTGAAATGTGTTGAAGAATGCTCCGCCGCTAACTATTTTTCAGTCACAGATACCGTAATTCGTTTAGTTAGTTCGTTCTGTAAGCTTGACATGAAAGCTCTTAACCTAGAACTTATTCTTAAATACTTTTCAGACCGTCTTATTGTCTAGAATTGTTTCAAAGTCAGCGAAATGTGTTGAAGATTGCTCCGCCGCTAACTATTTTTCAGTCACAGCTACTGTAGTAAGTTTAGTAAGTACAATCTGTAAGCTATGCATAAAAGCTCCTGATCTAGAGCATCTTCTCAAATACTTTTCAGACCGTCTTATTGTCTAGAAGTGGTCAAAATCTGTGAAATGTGTTGAAGATTGCTCCGCCGCTAACAATTTTTCATTTACAGATACTGTAATTCGTTTTGTTCGTTCGTTCTGTAAGCTTGACATGAAAGCTCTTAACCTAGACCTTATTCTTAAATACGTTTCAGACCGTCTTATTGTCTAGAATTGTTTCAAAGTCAGCGAAATGTGTTGAAGATTGCTCCGCCGCTAACTATTTTTCAGTCACAGCTACTGTAGTAAGTTTAGTAAGTACAATCTGTAAGCTATGCATAAAAGCTCTTGATCTAGAGCATCTGCTCAAATAAGTTTCAGACCGTCTTATTGTCTAAAAGTGGTCAAAATCTGTGAAATGTGTTGAAGATTGCTCCGCCGCTAACAATTTTTTATTTACAGATACTGTAATTCGTTTTGTTTGTTCATTCTGTAAGCTTGACATGAAAGCTCTTAACCTAGACCTTATTCTTAAATACGTTTCAGACCGTCTTATTGTCTAGAATTGTTTCAAAGTCAGCGAAATGTGTTGAAGATTGCTCCGCCGCTAACTATTTTTCAGTCACAGCTACTGTAGTAAGTTTAGTAAGTACACTTTGTAAGCTATTCATAAAAGCTCTTGATCTAGAGCATCTGTTCAAATAAGTTACAGACCGTCTTATTGTCTAGAAGTGGTCAAAATCTGTGAAATGTTTTGAAGATTGCTCCGCCGCTAACAATTTTTCAGTCACAGATACTGTAATTCGTTTAGTTAGTTCGTTCTGTAAGCTTGACCTGAAAGTTCTTAATCTTGACCTTATTCTTAAATACTTTTCAGATCGTCTTATTGTCTATAATTGTTTCAAAGTCAGCGAAATGTGTCGAAGATTGGTCCGCCGCTAACTATTTTTCAGTCACAGCTACTGTAGTTCGTTTTCTTAGTTCGTTCTGTATACTTTATATAAAAGCTCTTGACCTAGAGCTTATTCTCGAATACGTTTCAGATCGTCTTATTGTCTAGAAGTGTTTCAATGTCAGAGAAATTTGTTGAAAAATGCTCCTTTGCTATCAATTTTTCAGTCACAGCTACTGTAGTAAGTTTGGTAAGTACAATCTGTAAGCTATGCATAGAAGCTCTTGATCTAGAGCATCTGTTCAAATAAGTTTCAGACCGTCTTATTGTCTAGAAGTGGTCAAAATCTGTGAAATGTGTTGAAGATTGCTCCGCCGCTAACAATTTTTCAGTCACAGATACTGTAATTCGTTTAGTTAGTTCGTTCTGTAAGCTTGACCTGAAAGTTCTTAACCTAGACCTTATTCTTAAATACTTTTCAGACCGTCTTATTGTCTAGAATTGTTTGAAAGTCAGCGAAATGTGTTGAAGATTGCTCCGCCGCTAACAATTTTTCATTTACAGATACTGTAATTCGTTTAGTTAGTTCGTTCTGTAAGCTTGACATGAAAGCTCTTAACCCAGACCTTATTCTTAAATACTTTTCAGACCGTCTTATTGTCAAGAATTGTTTCAAAGTCAGCGAAATGTGTTGAAGATTGCTCCGCCGCTAAATATTTTTCAGTCACAGCTACTGTAGTTCGTTTGCTTAGTTGGTTCTGTAAGCTTTATATAAAAGCTCTTGACCTAGAGCATCTGTTCAAATAAGTTACAGACCGTCTTATTGTCTAGAAGTGGTCAAAATCTGTGAAATGTGTTGAAGATTGCTACGCCGCTAACAATTTTTCAGTCACAGATACTGTAATTCGTTTAGTTAGTTCGTTCTGTAAGCTTGACATGAAAGCTCTTGACCTAGACCTTATTCTTAAATACTTTTCAGACTGTCTTATTGTCTACAATTGTTTCAAAGTCAGCGAAATGTGTTGAAGATTTCTCCGCCGCTAACAATTTTTCAGTCACAGATACTGTAATTCGTTTAGTTAGTTCGTTCTGTAAGCTTGAACTGAAAGCTCTTAACCTACAGCTTATTCATAAATACGTTTCAGACCGTCTTATTGTCTAGAATTGTTTCAAAGTCAGCGAAATGTGTTGAAGATTGCTCCGCCGCTAACTATTTTTCAGTCACAGCTACTGCAGTTCGTTTGGTTAGTTCGTTGCGTAAACTTTATATAAAAGCGCTCGACCTAGAGCTTTTTCAAAAATACGTTTCAGACCGTCTTATTGTCTAGAAGTGTTTCAATGTCAGAGAATTGTGTTGAAACATGCTCCTTTGCTATCAATTTTTCAGTCACAGCTACTGTAGTAAGTTTGGTAAGTACAATCTGAAAGCTATGTATAAAATGTCTTGATCTAGAGCATCTGTTCAAATAAGTTTCAGACCGTCTTATTGTCTAGAAGTGGTCAAAATCTGTGAAATGTTATGAAGATTGCTCCGCCGCTAACAATTTTTCAGTCTCAGATACTGTAATTCGTTTAGTTAGTTCGTTCTGTAAGCTTGACATAAAAGCTCTTGACCTAGACCTTATTGGTAAATACTTTTTAGACCGTCTTATTGTCTAGAATTGTTTCAAAGTCAGCGAAATGTGTTGAAGATTGCTCCGCCGCTAACTATTTTTCAGTCACAGCTACTGTAGTAAGTTTAGTAAGTACAATCTGTAAGCTATGCATACAAGCTCTTGATCTAGAGCATCTGTTCAAATAAGTTACAGACCGTCTTATTGTCTAGAAGTGGTCAAAATCTGTGTAATGTGTTGAAGATTGCTCCGCCGCTAACAATTTTTCAGTCACAGATACTGTAATTCGTTTAGTTAGTTCGTTCTGTAAGCTTGACATGAAAGCTCTTAACCTAGACCTTATTCTTAAATACTTTTCAGACCGTCTTATTGTCTAAAATTGTTTCAAAGTCAGCGAAATGTGTTGAAGATTGCTCCGCCGCTAACTATTTTTCAGTCACAGCTACTGTAGTTCGTTTGCTTAGTTGGTTCTGTAAGCTTTATATAAAAGCTCTTGACCTAGAGCTTATTCATAAATACGTTTCAGACCGTCTTATTGTCTAGAATTGTTTCAAAGTCAGCGAAATGTGTTGAAGATTGCTCCGCCGCTAACTATTTTTCAGTCACAGCTACTGTAGTAAGTTTAGTAAGTACAATCTGTAAGCTATGCATAAAAGCTCTTGATCTAGAGCATCTGTTCAAATAAGTTACAGACCGTCTTATTGTCTAGAAGTGGTCAAAATCTGTGAAATGTGTTGAAGATTGCTCCGCCGCTAACAATTTTTCAGTCACAGATACTGTAATTCGTTTAGTTAGTTCGTTCTGTAAGCTTGACATGAAAGCTCTTAACCTACAGCTTATTCATAAATACGTTTCAGACCGTCTTGATGTCTAGAATTGTTTCAAAGTCAGCGAAATGTGTTGAAGAGTGCTCCGCCGCTAACTATTTTTCAGTCACAGCTACTGCAGTTCGTTTGGTTAGTTCGTTGCGTAAACTTTATATAAAAGCGCTCGACCTAGAGCTTTTTCAAAAATACGTTTCAGACCGTCTTATTGTCTAGAAGTGTTTCAATGTCAGAGAATTGTGTTGAAACATGCTCCTTTGCTATCAATTTTTCAGTCACAGCTACTGTAGTAAGTTTGGTAAGTACAATCTGAAAGCTATGTATAAAATGTCTTTATCTAGAGCATCTGTTCAAATAAGTTTCAGACCGTCTTATTGTCTAGAAGTGGTCAAAATCTGTGAAATGTGTTGAAGATTCCTCCGCCGCTAACAATTTTTCAGTCACAGATACTGTAATTCGTTTAGTTAGTTCGTTCTGTAAGCTTAACCTGAAAGTTCTTAATCTAGACCTTATTCTTAAATACTTTTCAGACCGTCTTATTGTCTAGAATTGTTTCAAAGTCAGCGAAATGTGTCGAAGATTGGTCCGCCGCTAACTATTTTTCAGTCACAGCTACTGTAGTTCGTTTTCTTAGTTCGTTCTGTAAACTTTATATAAAAGGTCTTGACCTAGAGCTTATTCTCGAATACGTTTCAGATCGTCTTATTGTCTAGAAGTGTTTCAATGTCAGAGAAATTTGTTGAAAAATGCTCCTTTGCTATCAATTTTTCAGTCACAGCTACTGTAGTAAGTTTGGTAAGTACAATCTGTAAGCTATGCATAGAAGCTCTTGATCTAGAGCATCTGTTCAAATAAGTTTCAGACCGTCTTATTGTCTAGAAGTGGTTAAAATCTGTGAAATGTGTTGAAGATTGCTCCGCCGCTAACAATTTTTCAGTCACAGATACTGTAATTCGTTTAGTTAGTTCGTTCTGTAAGCTTGAAATGAAAGCTCTTGACCTAGACCTTATTCCTAAAAACTTTTCAGACTGTCTTATTGTCTAGAATTGTTTCAAAGTCAGCGAAATGTGTTGAAGAGTGGTCCGCCGCTAACTATTTTTCAGTCACAGCTACTGTAGTTCGTTTGCTTAGTTGGTTCTGTAAACTTTATATAAAAGCTCTTGACCTAGAGCTTTTTCATAAATACGTTTCAGACCGTCTTGATGTCTAGAATTGTTTCAAAGTCAGCGAAATGTGTTGAAGAGTGCTCCGCCGCTAACTATTTTTCAGTCACAGCTACTGCAGTTCGTTTGGTTAGTTCGTTGCGTAAACTTTATATAAAAGCGCTCGACCTAGAGCTTTTTCAAAAATACGTTTCAGACCGTCTTATTGTCTAGAAGTGTTTCAATGTCAGAGAATTGTGTTGAAACATGCTCCTTTGCTATCAATTTTTCAGTCACAGCTACTGTAGTAAGTTTGGTAAGTACAATCTGAAAGCTATGTATAAAATGTCTTGATCTAGAGCATCTGTTCAAATAAGTTACAGACCGTCTTATTGTCTAGAAGTGGTCAAAATCTGTGTAATGTGTTGAAGATTGCTCCGCCGCTAACAATTTGTCAGTCACAGATACTGTAATTCGTTTAGTTAGTTCGTTCTGTAAGCTTGACATGAAAGCTCTTAACCTAGACCTTATTCTTAAATACTTTTCAGACCGTCTTATTGTCTAAAATTGTTTCAAAGTCAGCGAAATGTGTTGAAGAGTGGTCCGCCGCTAACTATTTTTCAGTCACAGCTACTGTAGTTCGTTTGCTTAGTTGGTTCTGTAAACTTTATATAAAAGCTCTTGACCTAGAGCTTTTTTATAAATACGTTTCAGACCGCCTTATTGTCTCGAATTGTTTCAAAGTCAGCGAAATGTGTTGAAGATTGCTCCGCCGCTAACTATTTTTCAGTCACAGATACTGTAATTCGTTTAGTTAGTTCATCCTGTAATCTTGACATGAAAGCTTTTAACCTAGACCTTATTCTTAAATACTTTTCAGACCGTCTTATTGTCTAGAATTGTTTCAAAGTCAGCGAAATGTGTTGAAGATTGCTCCGCCGATAACTATTTTTCAGTCACAGCTACTGTAGTTCGTTTGCTTAGTTGGTTGTGTAAACTTTATATAAAAGCTCTTGACCTAAAGCTTATTCATAAATACGTTTCAGACCGTCTTATTGTCTAGAATTGTTTCAAAGTCAGCGAAATGTGTTGAAGATTGCTCCGCCGCTAACTTTTTTTCAGTCACAGATACTGTAATTCGTTTAGTTAGTTCGTTCTGTAAGCTTGAAATGAAAGCTCTTGACCTAGACCTTATTCGTAAAAACTTTTCAGACTGTCTTATTGTCTAGAATTGTTTCAAAGTCAGCGAAATGTGTTGAAGATTGCTCCGCCGCTAACTATTTTTCAGTCACAGATACTGTAATTCGTTTAGTTAGTTCGTTCTGTAAGCTTGAAATGAAAGCTCTTGACCTAGACCTTATTCGTAAAAACTTTTCAGACTGTCTTATTGTCTAGAATTGTTTCAAAGTCAGCGAAATGTGTTGAAGATTGCTCCGCCGCTAACTATTTTTCAGTCACAGCTACTGCAGTTCGTTTGGTTAGTTCGTTGTGTAAACTGTATATAAAAACGCTAGACCTAGAGCTTTTTCAAAAATACGTTTCAGACCGTCTTATTGTCTAGAAGTGTTTCAATGTCAGAGAATTGTGTTGAAACATGCTCCTTTGCTATCAATTTTTCAGTCACAGCTACTGTAGTAAGTTTGGTAAGTACAATCTGAACGCTATGCATAAAATGTCTTGATCTAGAGCATCTGTTCAAATAAGTTTCAGACCGTCTTATTGTCTAGAAGTGGTCAAAATCTGTGAAATGTGTTGAAGATTGCTCCGCCGCTAACAATATTTCAGTCACAGATACTGTAATTCGTTTAGTTAGTACATTCTATAAGCTTGACATGAAAGCTCTTAACCTAGATCTTATTCTTAAATACTTTTCAGACCGTCTTATTGTATAGAATTGTTTCAAAGTCAGCGAAATGTGTTGAAGATTGCCCCGCCGCTAACTATTTTTCAGTCACAGCTACTGTAGTTCGTTTGCTTAGTTGGTTCTGTAAACTTTATATAAAAGCTCTTGACCTAGAGCTTATTTATAAATACGTTTCAGACCGTCTTATTGTCTAGAATTGTTTCAAAGTCAGCGAAATGTGTTGAAGATTGCTCCGCCGCTAACTATTTTTCAGTCACAGCTACTGTAGTAAGTTTAGTAAGTACAATCTGTAAGCTATACATAAAAGCTCTTGATCTAGAGCATCTGTTCAAATAAGTTACAGACCGTTTTATTGTCTAGAAGTGGTCAAAATCTGTGAAATGTGTTGAAGATTGCTCCGCCGCTAACAATTTTTCAGTCACAGATACTGTAATTCGTTTAGTTAGTTCGTTCTGTAAGCTTGACATGAAAGCTCTTGACCTAGACCTTATTCTTAAATACTTTTCAGACTGTCTTATTGTCTACAATTGTTTCAAAGTCAGCGAAATGTGTTGAAGATTGCTCCGCCGCTAACTATTTTTCAGTCACAGCTACTGTAGTTCGTTTGCTTAGTTGGTTCTGTAAACTTTATAAAAAAGCTCTTGTCCTAGAGCTTTTTCATAAATACGTTTCAGACCGTCTTATGGTCTAGATTTGTTTCAAAGTCAGCGAAATATGTTGAAGATTGCTCCGCCGCAAACTATTTTTCAGTCACAGCTACTGCAGTTCGTTTGGTTAGTTCGTTGTGTAAACTTTATATAAAAGCGCTCGATCTAGAGCTTTTTCAAAAATACGTTTCAGACCGTCTTATTGTCTAGAAGTGTTTCAATGTCAGAGAATTGTGTTGAAACATGCTCCTTTGCTATCAATTTTTCAGTCACAGCTACTGTAGTAAGTTTGGTAAGTACAATCTGAAAGCTATGCATAAAATGTCTTGATCTAGAGCATCTGTTCAAATAAGTTTCAGACCGTCTTATTGTCTAGAAGTGGTCAAAATCTGTGAAATGTGTTGAAGATTGCTCCGCCGCTAACAATTATTCAGTCACAGATACTGTAATTCGTTTAGTTAGTTCGTTCTCTAAGCTTGACCTGAAAGTTCTTAACCTAGACCTTATTCTTAAATACTTTTCAGACCGTCTTATTGTCAAGAATTGTTTCAAAGTCATCGAAATGTGTTGAAGGTTTCTCCGCCGCTAAGTATTTTTCAGTCACAGCTACTGTAGTAAGTTTAGTAAGTACAATCTGTAAGCTATGCATAAAAGCTCTTGATCTAGAGCATCTGTTCAAATAAGTTACAGACCGTCTTATTGTCTAGAAGTGGTCAAAATCTGTGAAATGTGTTGAAGAATGCTCCGCCGCTAACTATTTTTCAGTCACAGATACCGTAATTCGTTTAGTTAGTTCGTTCTGTAAGCTTGACATGAAAGCTCTTAACCTATAACTTATTCTTAAATACTTTTCAGACCGTCTTATTGTCTAGAATTGTTTCAAAGTCAGCGAAATGTGTTGAAGATTGCTCCGCCGCTAACTATTTTTCAGTCACAGCTACTGTAGTAAGTTTAGTAAGTACAATCTGTAAGCTATGCATAAAAGCTCCTGATCTAGAGCATCTTCTCAAATACTTTTCAGACCGTCTTATTGTCTAGAAGTGGTCAAAATCTGTGAAATGTGTTGAAGATTGCTCCGCCGCTAACAATTTTTCATTTACAGATACTGTAATTCGTTTTGTTCGTTCGTTCTGTAAGCTTGACATGAAAGCTCTTAACCTAGACCTTATTCTTAAATACGTTTCAGACCGTCTTATTGTCTAGAATTGTTTCAAAGTCAGCGAAATGTGTTGAAGATTGCTCCGCCGCTAACTATTTTTCAGTCACAGCTACTGTAGTAAGTTTAGTAAGTACAATCTGTAAGCTATGCATAAAAGCTCTTGATCTAGAGCATCTGCTCAAATAAGTTTCAGACCGTCTTATTGTCTAAAAGTGGTCAAAATCTGTGAAATGTGTTGAAGATTGCTCCGCCGCTAACAATTTTTTATTTACAGATACTGTAATTCGTTTTGTTTGTTCATTCTGTAAGCTTGACATGAAAGCTCTTAACCTAGACCTTATTCTTAAATACGTTTCAGACCGTCTTATTGTCTAGAATTGTTTCAAAGTCAGCGAAATGTGTTGAAGATTGCTCCGCCGCTAACTATTTTTCAGTCACAGCTACTGTAGTAAGTTTAGTAAGTACACTTTGTAAGCTATTCATAAAAGCTCTTGATCTAGAGCATCTGTTCAAATAAGTTACAGACCGTCTTATTGTCTAGAAGTGGTCAAAATCTGTGAAATGTTTTGAAGATTGCTCCGCCGCTAACAATTTTTCAGTCACAGATACTGTAATTCGTTTAGTTAGTTCGTTCTGTAAGCTTGACCTGAAAGTTCTTAATCTTGACCTTATTCTTAAATACTTTTCAGACCGTCTTATTGTCTATAATTGTTTCAAAGTCAGCGAAATGTGTCGAAGATTGGTCCGCCGCTAACTATTTTTCAGTCACAGCTACTGTAGTTCGTTTTCTTAGTTCGTTCTGTATACTTTATATAAAAGCTCTTGACCTAGAGCTTATTCTCGAATACGTTTCAGATCGTCTTATTGTCTAGAAGTGTTTCAATGTCAGAGAAATTTGTTGAAAAATGCTCCTTTGCTATCAATTTTTCAGTCACAGCTACTGTAGTAAGTTTGGTAAGTACAATCTGTAAGCTATGCATAGAAGCTCTTGATCTAGAGCATCTGTTCAAATAAGTTTCAGACCGTCTTATTGTCTAGAAGTGGTCAAAATCTGTGAAATGTGTTGAAGATTGCTCCGCCGCTAACAGTTTTTCAGTCACAGATACTGTAATTCGTTTAGTTAGTTCGTTCTGTAAGCTTGACCTGAAAGTTCTTAACCTAGACCTTATTCTTAAATACTTTTCAGACCGTCTTATTGTCTAGAATTGTTTGAAAGTCAGCGAAATGTGTTGAAGATTGCTCCGCCGCTAACAATTTTTCATTTACAGATACTGTAATTCGTTTAGTTAGTTCGTTCTGTAAGCTTGACATGAAAGCTCTTAACCCAGACCTTATTCTTAAATACTTTTCAGACCGTCTTATTGTCAAGAATTGTTTCAAAGTCAGCGAAATGTGTTGAAGATTGCTCCGCCGCTAAATATTTTTCAGTCACAGCTACTGTAGTTCGTTTGCTTAGTTGGTTCTGTAAGCTTTATATAAAAGCTCTTGACCTAGAGCATCTGTTCAAATAAGTTACAGACCGTCTTATTGTCTAAAAGTGGTCAAAATCTGTGAAATGTGTTGAAGATTGCTACGCCGCTAACAATTTTTCAGTCACAGATACTGTAATTCGTTTAGTTAGTTCGTTCTGTAAGCTTGACATGAAAGCTCTTGACCTAGACCTTATTCTTAAATACTTTTCAGACTGTCTTATTGTCTACAATTGTTTCAAAGTCAGCGAAATGTGTTGAAGATTGCTCCGCCGCTAACAATTTTTCAGTTACAGATACTGTAATTCGTTTAGTTAGTTCGTTCTGTAAGCTTGAACTGAAAGCTCTTAACCTACAGCTTATTCATAAATACGTTTCAGACCGTCTTATTGTCTAGAATTGTTTCAAAGTCAGCGAAATGTGTTGAAGATTGCTCCGCCGCTAACTATTTTTCAGTCACAGCTACTGCAGTTCGTTTGGTTAGTTCGTTGCGTAAACTTTATATAAAAGCGCTCGACCTAGAGCTTTTTCAAAAATACGTTTCAGACCGTCTTATTGTCTAGAAGTGTTTCAATGTCAGAGAATTGTGTTGAAACATGCTCCTTTGCTATCAATTTTTCAGTCACAGCTACTGTAGTAAGTTTGGTAAGTACAATCTGAAAGCTATGTATAAATGTCTTGATCTAGAGCATCTGTTCAAATAAGTTTCAGACCGTCTTATTGTCTAGAAGTGGTCAAAATCTGTGAAATGTTATGAAGATTGCTCCGCCGCTAACAATTTTTCAGTCTCAGATACTGTAATTCGTTTAGGTAGTTCGTTCTGTAAGCTTGACATAAAAGCTCTTGACCTAGA
The DNA here is from genome assembly GCA_947086415.1 of Pammene aurita. NCBI lineage: Eukaryota > Metazoa > Arthropoda > Insecta > Lepidoptera > Tortricidae > Pammene > Pammene aurita. The sequence goes on from OX352291.1 coordinate 37,129,065, forward strand.
CCTTATTGGTAAATACTTTTTAGACCGTCTTATTGTCTAGAATTGTTTCAAAGTCAGCGAAATGTGTTGAAGATTGCTCCGCCGCTAACTATTTTTCAGTCACAGCTACTGTAGTAAGTTTAGTAAGTACAATCTGTAAGCTATGCATACAAGCTCTTGATCTAGAGCATCTGTTCAAATAAGTTACAGACCGTCTTATTGTCTAGAAGTGGTCAAAATCTGTGTAATGTGTTGAAGATTGCTCCGCCGCTAACAATTTTTCAGTCACAGATACTGTAATTCGTTTAGTTAGTTCGTTCTGTAAGCTTGACATGAAAGCTCTTAACCTAGACCTTATTCTTAAATACTTTTCAGACCGTCTTATTGTCTAAAATTGTTTCAAAGTCAGCGAAATGTGTTGAAGATTGCTCCGCCGCTAACTATTTTTCAGTCACAGCTACTGTAGTTCGTTTGCTTAGTTGGTTCTGTAAGCTTTATATAAAAGCTCTTGACCTAGAGCTTATTCATAAATACGTTTCAGACCGTCTTATTGTCTAGAATTGTTTCAAAGTCAGCGAAATGTGTTGAAGATTGCTCCCCCGCTAACTATTTTTCAGTCACAGCTACTGTAGTAAGTTTAGTAAGTACAATCTGTAAGCTATGCATAAAAGCTCTTGATCTAGAGCATCTGTTCAAATAAGTTACAGACCGTCTTATTGTCTAGAAGTGGTCAAAATCTGTGAAATGTGTTGAAGATTGCTCCGCCGCTAACAATTTTTCAGTCACAGATACTGTAATTCGTTTAGTTAGTTCGTTCTGTAAGCTTGACATGAAAGCTCTTAACATACAGCTTATTCATAAATACGTTTCAGACCGTCTTGATGTCTAGAATTGTTTCAAAGTCAGCGAAATATGTTGAAGAGTGCTCCGCCGCTAACTATTTTTCAGTCACAGCTACTGCAGTTCGTTTGGTTAGTTCGTTGCGTAAACTTTATATAAAAGCGCTCGACCTAGAGCTTTTTAAAAATACGTTTCAGACCGTCTTATTGTCTAGAAGTGTTTCAATGTCAGAGAATTGTGTTGAAACATGCTCCTTTGCTATCAATTTTTCAGTCACAGCTACTGTAGTAAGTTTGGTAAGTACAATCTGAAAGCTATGTATAAAATGTCTTTATCTAGAGCATCTGTTCAAATAAGTTTCAGACCGTCTTATTGTCTAGAAGTGGTCAAAATCTGTGAAATGTGTTGAAGATTCCTCCGCCGCTAACAATTTTTCAGTCACAGATACTGTAATTCGTTTAGTTAGTTCGTTCTGTAAGCTTGACCTGAAAGTTCTTAATCTAGACCTTATTCTTAAATACTTTTCAGACCGTCTTATTGTCTAGAATTGTTTCAAAGTCAGCGAAATGTGTCGAAGATTGGTCCGCCGCTAACTATTTTTCAGTCACAGCTACTGTAGTTCGTTTTCTTAGTTCGTTCTGTAAACTTTATATAAAAGGTCTTGACCTAGAGCTTATTCTCGAATACGTTTCAGATCGTCTTATTGTCTAGAAGTGTTTCAATGTCAGAGAAATTTGTTGAAAAATGCTCCTTTGCTATCAATTTTTCAGTCACAGCTACTGTAGTAAGTTTGGTAAGTACAATCTGTAAGCTATGCATAGAAGCTCTTGATCTAGAGCATCTGTTCAAATAAGTTTCAGACCGTCTTATTGTCTAGAAGTGGTCAAAATCTGTGAAATGTGTTGAAGATTGCTCCGCCGCTAACAATTTTTCAGTCACAGATACTGTAATTCGTTTAGTTAGTTCGTTCTGTAAGCTTGAAATGAAAGCTCTTGACCTAGACCTTATTCCTAAAAACTTTTCAGACTGTCTTATTGTCTAGAATTGTTTCAAAGTCAGCGAAATGTGTTGAAGAGTGGTCCGCCGCTAACTATTTTTCAGTCACAGCTACTGTAGTTCGTTTGCTTAGTTGGTTCTGTAAACTTTATATAAAAGCTCTTGACCTAGAGCTTTTTCATAAATACGTTTCAGACCGTCTTGAAGTCTAGAATTGTTTCAAAGTCAGCGAAATGTGTTGAAGAGTGCTCCGCCGCTAACTATTTTTCAGTCACAGCTACTGCAGTTCGTTTGGTTAGTTCGTTGCGTAAACTTTATATAAAAGCGCTCGACCTAGAGCTTTTTCAAAAATACGTTTCAGACCGTCTTATTGTCTAGAAGTGTTTCAATGTCAGAGAATTGTGTTGAAACATGCTCCTTTGCTATCAATTTTTCAGTCACAGCTACTGTAGTAAGTTTGGTAAGTACAATCTGAAAGCTATGTATAAAATGTCTTGATCTAGAGCATCTGTTCAAATAAGTTACAGACCGTCTTATTGTCTAGAAGTGGTCAAAATCTGTGTAATGTGTTGAAGATTGCTCCGCCGCTAACAATTTGTCAGTCACAGATACTGTAATTCGTTTAGTTAGTTCGTTCTGTAAGCTTGACATGAAAGCTCTTAACCTAGACCTTATTCTTAAAAACTTTTCAGACCGTCTTATTGTCTAAAATTGTTTCAAAGTCAGCGAAATGTGTTGAAGAGTGGTCCGCCGCTAACTATTTTTCAGTCACAGCTACTGTAGTTCGTTTGCTTAGTTGGTTCTGTAAACTTTATATAAAAGCTCTTGACCTAGAGCTTTTTTATAAATACGTTTCAGACCGCCTTATTGTCTCGAATTGTTTCAAAGTCAGCGAAATGTGTTGAAGATTGCTCCGCCGCTAACTATTTTTCAGTCACAGATACTGTAATTCGTTTAGTTAGTTCATCCTGTAATCTTGACATGAAAGCTTTTAACCTAGACCTTATTCTTAAATACTTTTCAGACCGTCTTATTGTCTAGAATTGTTTCAAAGTCAGCGAAATGTGTTGAAGATTGCTCCGCCGATAACTATTTTTCAGTCACAGCTACTGTAGTTCGTTTGCTTAGTTGGTTGTGTAAACTTTATATAAAAGCTCTTGACCTAAAGCTTATTCATAAATACGTTTCAGACCGTCTTATTGTCTAGAATTGTTTCAAAGTCAGCGAAATGTGTTGAAGATTGCTCCGCCGCTAACTTTTTTTCAGTCACAGCTACTGTAGTTAATTTAGTAAGTACAATCTGTAAGCTATGCATAAAAGCTCTTGATCTAGAGCATCTGTTCAAATAAGTTACAGACCGTCTTATTGTCTAGAAGTGGTCAAAATCTGTGAAATGTGTTGAAGATTGCTCCGCCGCTAACAATTTTTCAGTCACAGATACTGTAATTCGTTTAGTTAGTTCGTTCTGTAAGCTTGAAATGAAAGCTCTTGACCTAGACTGTCTTATTGTCTAGAATTGTTTCAAAGTCAGCGAAATGTGTTGAAGATTGCTCCGCCGCTAACTATTTTTCAGTCACAGCTACTGCAGTTCGTTTGGTTAGTTCGTTGTGTAAACTGTATATAAAAACGCTAGACCTAGAGCTTTTTCAAAAATACGTTTCAGACCGTCTTATTGTCTAGAAGTGTTTCAATGTCAGAGAATTGTGTTGAAACATGCTCCTTTGCTATCAATTTTTCAGTCACAGCTACTGTAGTAAGTTTGGTAAGTACAATCTGAACGCTATGCATAAAATGTCTTGATCTAGAGCATCTGTTCAAATAAGTTTCAGACCGTCTTATTGTCTAGAAGTGGTCAAAATCTGTGAAATGTGTTGAAGATTGCTCCGCCGCTAACAATATTTCAGTCACAGATACTGTAATTCGTTTAGTTAGTACATTCTATAAGCTTGACATGAAAGCTCTTAACCTAGATCTTATTCTTAAATACTTTTCAGACCGTCTTATTGTATAGAATTGTTTCAAAGTCAGCGAAATGTGTTGAAGATTGCCCCGCCGCTAACTATTTTTCAGTCACAGCTACTGTAGTTCGTTTGCTTAGTTGGTTCTGTAAACTTTATATAAAAGCTCTTGACCTAGAGCTTATTTATAAATACGTTTCAGACCGTCTTATTGTCTAGAATTGTTTCAAAGTCAGCGAAATGTGTTGAAGATTGCTCCGCCGCTAACTATTTTTCAGTCACAGCTACTGTAGTAAGTTTAGTAAGTACAATCTGTAAGCTATACATAAAAGCTCTTGATCTAGAGCATCTGTTCAAATAAGTTACAGACCGTTTTATTGTCTAGAAGTGGTCAAAATCTGTGAAATGTGTTGAAGATTGCTCCGCCGCTAACAATTTTTCAGTCACAGATACTGTAATTCGTTTAGTTAGTTCGTTCTGTAAGCTTGACATGAAAGCTCTTGACCTAGACCTTATTCTTAAATACTTTTCAGACTGTCTTATTGTCTACAATTGTTTCAAAGTCAGCGAAATGTGTTGAAGATTGCTCCACCGCTAACTATTTTTCAGTCACAGCTACTGTAGTTCGTTTGCTTAGTTGGTTCTGTAAACTTTATATAAAAGCTCTTGACCTAGAGTTTATTTATAAATACGTTTCAGACCGTCTTATTGTCTAGAATTGTTTCAAAGTCAGCGAAATGTGTTTAAGATTGCTCCGCCGCTAACTATTTTTCAGTCACAGCTACTGTAGTAAGTTTAGTAAGTACAATCTGTAAGCTATACATAAAAGCTCTTGATCTAGAGCATCTGTTCAAATAAGTTACAGACCGTTTTATTGTCTAGAAGTGGTCAAAATCTGTGAAATGTGTTGAAGATTGCTCCGCCGCTAACAATTTTTCAGTCACAGATACTGTAATTCGTTTAGTTAGTTCGTTCTGTAAGCTTGACATGAAAGCTATTGACCTAGACCTTATTCTTAAATACTTTTCAGACTGTCTTATTGTCTACAATTGTTTCAAAGTCAGCGAAATGTGTTGAAGATTGCTCCGCCGCTAACTATTTTTCAGTCACAGCTACTGTAGTTCGTTTGCTTAGTTGGTTCTGTAAACTTTATAAAAAAGCTCTTGTCCTAGAGCTTTTTCATAAATACGTTTCAGACCGTCTTATGGTCTAGATTTGTTTCAAAGTCAGCGAAATATGTTGAAGATTGCTCCGCCGCAAACTATTTTTCAGTCACAGCTACTGCAGTTCGTTTGGTTAGTTCGTTGTGTAAACTTTATATAAAAGCGCTCGATCTAGAGCTTTTTCAAAAATACGTTTCAGACCGTCTTTTTGTCTAGAAGTGTTTCAATGTCAGAGAATTGTGTTGAAACATGCTCCTTTGCTATCAATTTTTCAGTCACAGCTACTGTAGTAAGTTTGGTAAGTACAATCTGAAAGCTATGCATAAAATGTCTTGATCTAGAGCATCTGTTCAAATAAGTTTCAGACCGTCTTATTGTCTAGAAGTGGTCAAAATCTGTGAAATGTGTTGAAGATTGCTCCGCCGCTAACAATTATTCAGTCACAGATACTGTAATTCGTTTAGTTAGTTCGTTCTGTAAGCTTGACATAAAAGCTCTTGACCTAGACCTTATTGGTAAATACTTTTTAGACCGTCTTATTGTCTAGAATTGTTTCAAAGTCAGCGAAATGTGTTGAAGATTGCTCCGCCGCTAACTATTTTTCAGTCACAGCTACTGTAGTAAGTTTAGTAAGTACAATCTGTAAGCTATGCATACAAGCTCTTGATCTAGAGCATCTGTTCAAATAAGTTACAGACCGTCTTATTGTCTAGAAGTGGTCAAAATCTGTGTAATGTGTTGAAGATTGCTCCGCCGCTAACAATTTTTCAGTCACAGATACTGTAATTCGTTTAGTTAGTTCGTTCTGTAAGCTTGACATGAAAGCTCTTAACCTAGACCTTATTCTTAAATACTTTTCAGACCGTCTTATTGTCTAAAATTGTTTCAAAGTCAGCGAAATGTGTTGAAGATTGCTCCGCCGCTAACTATTTTTCAGTCACAGCTACTGTAGTTCGTTTGCTTAGTTGGTTCTGTAAGCTTTATATAAAAGCTCTTGACCTAGAGCTTATTCATAAATACGTTTCAGACCGTCTTATTGTCTAGAATTGTTTCAAAGTCAGCGAAATGTGTTGAAGATTGCTCCGCCGCTAACTATTTTTCAGTCACAGCTACTGTAGTAAGTTTAGTAAGTACAATCTGTAAGCTATGCATAAAAGCTCTTGATCTAGAGCATCTGTTCAAATAAGTTACAGACCGTCTTATTGTCTAGAAGTGGTCAAAATCTGTGAAATGTGTTGAAGATTGCTCCGCCGCTAACAATTTTTCAGTCACAGATACTGTAATTCGTTTAGTTAGTTCGTTCTGTAAGCTTGACATGAAAGCTCTTAACCTACAGCTTATTCATAAATACGTTTCAGACCGTCTTGATGTCTAGAATTGTTTCAAAGTCAGCGAAATGTGTTGAAGAGTGCTCCGCCGCTAACTATTTTTCAGTCACAGCTACTGCAGTTCGTTTGGTTAGTTCGTTGCGTAAACTTTATATAAAAGCGCTCGACCTAGAGCTTTTTAAAAATACGTTTCAGACCGTCTTATTGTCTAGAAGTGTTTCAATGTCAGAGAATTGTGTTGAAACATGCTCCTTTGCTATCAATTTTTCAGTCACAGCTACTGTAGTAAGTTTGGTAAGTACAATCTGAAAGCTATGTATAAAATGTCTTTATCTAGAGCATCTGTTCAAATAAGTTTCAGACCGTCTTATTGTCTAGAAGTGGTCAAAATCTGTGAAATGTGTTGAAGATTCCTCCGCCGCTAACAATTTTTCAGTCACAGATACTGTAATTCGTTTAGTTAGTTCGTTCTGTAAGCTTGACCTGAAAGTTCTTAATCTAGACCTTATTCTTAAATACTTTTCAGACCGTCTTATTGTCTAGAATTGTTTCAAAGTCAGCGAAATGTGTCGAAGATTGGTCCGCCGCTAACTATTTTTCAGTCACAGCTACTGTAGTTCGTTTTCTTAGTTCGTTCTGTAAACTTTATATAAAAGGTCTTGACCTAGAGCTTATTCTCGAATACGTTTCAGATCGTCTTATTGTCTAGAAGTGTTTCAATGTCAGAGAAATTTGTTGAAAAATGCTCCTTTGCTATCAATTTTTCAGTCACAGCTACTGTAGTAAGTTTGGTAAGTACAATCTGTAAGCTATGCATAGAAGCTCTTGATCTAGAGCATCTGTTCAAATAAGTTTCAGACCGTCTTATTGTCTAGAAGTGGTCAAAATCTGTGAAATGTGTTGAAGATTGCTCCGCCGCTAACAATTTTTCAGTCACAGATACTGTAATTCGTTTAGTTAGTTCGTTCTGTAAGCTTGAAATGAAAGCTCTTGACCTAGATCTTATTCCTAAAAACTTTTCAGACTGTCTTATTGTCTAGAATTGTTTCAAAGTCAGCGAAATGTGTTGAAGAGTGGTCCGCCGCTAACTATTTTTCAGTCACAGCTACTGTAGTTCGTTTGCTTAGTTGGTTCTGTAAACTTTATATAAAAGCTCTTGACCTAGAGCTTTTTCATAAATACGTTTCAGACCGTCTTGATGTCTAGAATTGTTTCAAAGTCAGCGAAATGTGTTGAAGAGTGCTCCGCCGCTAACTATTTTTCAGTCACAGCTACTGCAGTTCGTTTGGTTAGTTCGTTGCGTAAACTTTATATAAAAGCGCTCGACCTAGAGCTTTTTCAAAAATACGTTTCAGACCGTCTTATTGTCTAGAAGTGTTTCAATGTCAGAGAATTGTGTTGAAACATGCTCCTTTGCTATCAATTTTTCAGTCACAGCTACTGTAGTAAGTTTGGTAAGTACAATCTGAAAGCTATGTATAAAATGTCTTGATCTAGAGCATCTGTTCAAATAAGTTACAGACCGTCTTATTGTCTAGAAGTGGTCAAAATCTGTGTAATGTGTTGAAGATTGCTCCGCCGCTAACAATTTGTCAGTCACAGATACTGTAATTCGTTTAGTTAGTTCGTTCTGTAAGCTTGACATGAAAGCTCTTAACCTAGACCTTATTCTTAAATACTTTTCAGACCGTCTTATTGTCTAAAATTGTTTCAAAGTCAGCGAAATGTGTTGAAGAGTGGTCCGCCGCTAACTATTTTTCAGTCACAGCTACTGTAGTTCGTTTGCTTAGTTGGTTCTGTAAACTTTATATAAAAGCTCTTGACCTAGAGCTTTTTTATAAATACGTTTCAGACCGCCTTATTGTCTCGAATTGTTTCAAAGTCAGCGAAATGTGTTGAAGATTGCTCCGCCGCTAACTATTTTTCAGTCACAGATACTGTAATTCGTTTAGTTAGTTCATCCTGTAATCTTGACATGAAAGCTTTTAACCTAGACCTTATTCTTAAATACTTTTCAGACCGTCTTATTGTCTAGAATTGTTTCAAAGTCAGCGAAATGTGTTGAAGATTGCTCCGCCGATAACTATTTTTCAGTCACAGCTACTGTAGTTCGTTTGCTTAGTTGGTTGTGTAAACTTTATATAAAAGCTCTTGACCTAAAGCTTATTCATAAATACGTTTCAGACCGTCTTATTGTCTAGAATTGTTTCAAAGTCAGCGAAATGTGTTGAAGATTGCTCCGCCGCTAACTTTTTTTCAGTCACAGCTACTGTAGTTAATTTAGTAAGTACAATCTGTAAGCTATGCATAAAAGCTCTTGATCTAGAGCATCTGTTCAAATAAGTTACAGACCGTCTTATTGTCTAGAAGTGGTCAAAATCTGTGAAATGTGTTGAAGATTGCTCCGCCGCTAACAATTTTTCAGTCACAGATACTGTAATTCGTTTAGTTAGTTCGTTCTGTAAGCTTGAAATGAAAGCTCTTGACCTAGACCTTATTCGTAAAAACTTTTCAGACTGTCTTATTGTCTAGAATTGTTTCAAAGTCAGCGAAATGTGTTGAAGATTGCTCCGCCGCTAACTATTTTTCAGTCACAGCTACTGCAGTTCGTTTGGTTAGTTCGTTGTGTAAACTGTATATAAAAACGCTAGACCTAGAGCTTTTTCAAAAATACGTTTCAGACCGTCTTATTGTCTAGAAGTGTTTCAATGTCAGAGAATTGTGTTGAAACATGCTCCTTTGCTATCAATTTTTCAGTCACAGCTACTGTAGTAAGTTTGGTAAGTACAATCTGAACGCTATGCATAAAATGTCTTGATCTAGAGCATCTGTTCAAATAAGTTTCAGACCGTCTTATTGTCTAGAAGTGGTCAAAATCTGTGAAATGTGTTGAAGATTGCTCCGCCGCTAACAATATTTCAGTCACAGATACTGTAATTCGTTTAGTTAGTACATTCTATAAGCTTGACATGAAAGCTCTTAACCTAGATCTTATTCTTAAATACTTTTCAGACTGTCTTATTGTCTACAATTGTTTCAAAGTCAGCGAAATGTGTTGAAGATTGCTCCACCGCTAACTATTTTTCAGTCACAGCTACTGTAGTTCGTTTGCTTAGTTGGTTCTGTAAACTTTATAAAAAAGCTCTTGTCCTAGAGCTTTTTCATAAATACGTTTCAGACCGTCTTATGGTCTAGATTTGTTTCAAAGTCAGCGAAATATGTTGAAGATTGCTCCGCCGCAAACTATTTTTCAGTCACAGCTACTGCAGTTCGTTTGGTTAGTTCGTTGTGTAAACTTTATATAAAAGCGCTCGATCTAGAGCTTTTTCAAAAATACGTTTCAGACCGTCTTTTTGTCTAGAAGTGTTTCAATGTCAGAGAATTGTGTTGAAACATGCTCCTTTGCTATCAATTTTTCAGTCACAGCTACTGTAGTAAGTTTGGTAAGTACAATCTGAAAGCTATGCATAAAATGTCTTGATCTAGAGCATCTGTTCAAATAAGTTTCAGACCGTCTTATTGTCTAGAAGTGGTCAAAATCTGTGAAATGTGTTGAAGATTGCTCCGCCGCTAACAATTATTCAGTCACAGATACTGTAATTCGTTTAGTTAGTTCGTTCTCTAAGCTTGACCTGAAAGTTCTTAACCTAGACCTTATTCTTAAATACTTTTCAGACCGTCTTATTGTCAAGAATTGTTTCAAAGTCATCGAAATGTGTTGAAGGTTTCTCCGCCGCTAACTATTTTTCAGTCACAGCTACTGTAGTAAGTTTAGTAAGTACAATCTGTAAGCTATGCATAAAAGCTCTTGATCTAGAGCATCTGTTCAAATAAGTTACAGACCGTCTTATTGTCTAGAAGTGGTCAAAATCTGTGAAATGTGTTGAAGAATGCTCCGCCGCTAACTATTTTTCAGTCACAGATACCGTAATTCGTTTAGTTAGTTCGTTCTGTAAGCTTGACATGAAAGCTCTTAACCTAGAACTTATTCTTAAATACTTTTCAGACCGTCTTATTGTCTAGAATTGTTTCAAAGTCAGCGAAATGTGTTGAAGATTGCTCCGCCGCTAACTATTTTTCAGTCACAGCTACTGTAGTAAGTTTAGTAAGTACAATCTGTAAGCTATGCATAAAAGCTCTTGATCTAGAGCATCTGCTCAAATAAGTTTCAGACCGTCTTATTGTCTAGAAGTGGTCAAAATCTGTGAAATGTGTTGAAGATTGCTCCGCCGCTAACAATTTTTCATTTACAGATACTGTAATTCGTTTTGTTCGTTCGTTCTGTAAGCTTGACATGAAAGCTCTTAACCTAGACCTTATTCTTAAATACGTTTCAGACCGTCTTATTGTCTAGAATTGTTTCAAAGTCAGCGAAATGTGTTGAAGATTGCTCCGCCGCTAACTATTTTTCAGTCACAGCTACTGTAGTAAGTTTAGTAAGTACAATCTGTAAGCTATGCATAAAAGCTCTTGATCTAGAGCATCTGCTCAAATAAGTTTCAGACCGTCTTATTGTCTAAAAGTGGTCAAAATCTGTGAAATGTGTTGAAGATTGCTCCGCCGCTAACAATTTTTTATTTACAGATACTGTAATTCGTTTTGTTTGTTCATTCTGTAAGCTTGACATGAAAGCTCTTAACCTAGACCTTATTCTTAAATACGTTTCAGACCGTCTTATTGTCTAGAATTGTTTCAAAGTCAGCGAAATGTGTTGAAGATTGCTCCGCCGCTAACTATTTTTCAGTCACAGCTACTGTAGTAAGTTTAGTAAGTACACTTTGTAAGCTATTCATAAAAGCTCTTGATCTAAAGCATCTGTTCAAATAAGTTACAGACCGTCTTATTGTCTAGAAGTGGTCAAAATCTGTGAAATGTTTTGAAGATTGCTCCGCCGCTAACAATTTTTCAGTCACAGATACTGTAATTCGTTTAGTTAGTTCGTTCTGTAAGCTTGACCTGAAAGTTCTTAATCTTGACCTTATTCTTAAATACTTTTCAGACCGTCTTATTGTCTATAATTGTTTCAAAGTCAGCGAAATGTGTCGAAGATTGGTCCGCCGCTAACTATTTTTCAGTCACAGCTACTGTAGTTCGTTTTCTTAGTTCGTTCTGTATACTTTATATAAAAGCTCTTGACCTAGAGCTTATTCTCAAATACGTTTCAGATCGTCTTATTGTCTAGAAGTGTTTCAATGTCAGAGAAATTTGTTGAAAAATGCTCTTTGCTATCAATTTTTCAGTCACAGCTACTGTAGTAAGTTTGGTAAGTACAATCTGTAAGCTATGCATAGAAGCTCTTGATCTAGAGCATCTGTTCAAATAAGTTTCAGACCGTCTTATTGTCTAGAAGTGGTCAAAATCTGTGAAATGTGTTGAAGATTGCTCCGCCGCTAACAATTTTTCAGTCACAGATACTGTAATTCGTTTAGTTAGTTCGTTCTGTAAGCTGGACCTGAAAGTTCTTAACCTAGACCTTATTCTTAAATACTTTTCAGACCGTCTTATTGTCTAGAATTGTTTGAAAGTCAGCGAAATGTGTTGAAGATTGCTCCGCCGCTAACAATTTTTCATTTACAGATACTGTAATTCGTTTAGTTAGTTCGTTCTGTAAGCTTGACATGAAAGCTCTTAACCTAGACCTTATTCTTAAATACTTTTCAGACCGTCTTATTGTCTAGAATTGTTTCAAAGTCAGCGAAATGTGTTGAAGATTGTTCCGCCGCTAACTATTTTTCAGTCACAGCTACTGTAGTTCGTTTGCTTAGTTGGTTCTGTAAACTTTATATAAAAGCTCTTGACCTAGAGCTTTTTCATAAATACGTTTCAGACCGTCTTATTGTCTAGAATTGTTTCAAAGTCAGCGAAAAGTGTTGAAGATTGCTCCGCCGCTAACTATTTTTCAGTCACAGCTACTGTAGTAAGTTTAGTAAGTACAATCTGTAAGCCATGCATAAAAGCTCTTGATCTAGAGCATCTGTTCAAATAAGTTTCAGACCGTCTTATTGTCTAGAAGTGGTCAAAATCTGTGAAATGTGTTGAAGAATGCTCCGCCGCTAACTATTTTTCAGTCACAGATACCGTAATTCGTTTAGTTAGTTCGTTCTGTAAGCTTGACATGAAAGCTCTTAACCTAGAACTTATTCTTAAATACTTTTTAGACCGTCTTATTGTCTAGAATTGTTTCAAAGTCAGCGAAATATGTTGAAGATTGCTCTGCCGCTAACTATTTTTCAGTCACAGCTACTGTAGTTCGTTTGATTAGTTCGTTCTGGTTAGTTCGTTCTGTAAGCTTTACATGAAAGCTCTTGACCTAGAGCTTATTCTCGAATACGTTTCAGACCGTCTTATTGTCTAGAAGTGTTTCAATATCAGAGAAATGTGTTGAAAAATGCTCCTTTGCTATCAATTTTTCAGTCACAGCTACTGTAGTAAGTTTGTTAAGTACAATCTGTAAGCTATGCATAAAAGCTCTTGATCTAGAGCATCTGTTCAAATAAGTTACAGACCGTCTTATTGTCTAGCAGTGGTCAAAATCTGTGAAATGTGTTGAAGATTGCTCCGCCGCTAACAATTTTTCAGTCACAGATACTGTAATTTGTTTAGTTAGTTCGTTCTCTAAGCTTGACGTGAAAGCTCTTGACCTAGACCTTATTCTTAAATACTTTTCAGACCGTCTTATTGTCTAGAATTGTTTCAAAGTCAGCGAAATATGTTGAAGATTACTCCGCCGCTAACTATTTTTCAGTCACAGCTACTGTAGTTCGTTTGCTTAGTTCGTTCTCTTAACTTTGTATAAAATCTCTTGACCTAGAGCTTTTTCATAAATACGTTTCAGACCGTCTTATTGTCTAGAAGTGTTTCAAAGTCAGAGAAATGTGTTGAAAGCTACTCCGCCGCTTAATATTTTTGAGTTGCAGCTTCTATGTTTAGTGTGGTTTCTAAGATTCTTATACTCTTAATGAAAGCTCTTGATCAAAAGCTTCTGTTTGTGTATGTTTTGAATCGTCTTATTGTCTAAATGTGTTTCAAAATCAGTGACATATTTTGAATTTTGATACTTTTTCCCTAGATATTTTTTACTTGCAGTAACTAAAGTTAGTTGGTTCAAGAAGCTTTCTTTGAAACGCCTTGATCTAAAGCTTCTATTTACGAGTATGAATGTTTATAACTGTCTTAATGTCTAGCAATGGTTAAAAAGTTCGAGGTGTTGGACGTTGTGCGCCCGGTAACAGTTTTTCAGTTACGGCTGTTACAGTAAATGAGGTAAGTGCGTTCTGAAAGCTTTTCACGAAAGATTTAGGTTTTTATTTCTCCTAAATGGATGTTTGAAACTGTCTTACTGTCTAGAAATGAATATGTTTTTCGTCTTTGTACTACAATAAGTTGGGACCTCACAGTCTTGTTTTGGCATGTAGTCGTTAAAATGTATATAATTTGTTATTGTTACGAGGCATGTTTTCTATTTTGTCCTATAATTAAGCTATTTAAGCCTTTATTCATGAGCAAACACGATCCAAAAAAGTTGACATCTTAATTTGGTAGGGTTATCGCTCGCCGATAACTTTGGCCGCTAACTTCACACCGGTTACATTCTATGTGACTACACTTTTAGCGCAGACTCTAACATATACTTGTATTGTCAATGTATTCGAACAGTCTAACGCCAGTGTAAATAAAGTATTGCTCCTATAACTGAAGAACAAATAAATTTATTTCAATAAATATATTAATTTGTTTATTTTTAAGTAGACACACTACTATATAAATTCCCAGCTCTGGGCACCGGAGGCCTAGGTCACTTTTTCCTTTGTATATGACATGTACATAAGTTCATTGCTCCTATTTTCTTTCTGTAATATTTGAAATATTTTAGGAGCAATATAAATTACAATTGAAATTTAATACATTAGTACCTAACTTGGCCGCAACTCCAGAGCAAATTACTGACTGACTCGAATTGTAGAAAATTTTATCGCACAAAATACCTTGTGTGTGTATGATTATTTGTGAGTTGCCAGCACTATGCTTCAATTTGTAGCTCGCGCCGGGACCGCCTTTGCCGGCAACTTGGTCTCGCTAGAACGCCGGTTCATTGCGACGCCAATTGCCACATAAACAAGCCTCCCCAACTGGAGTTATGCGGTTGCGATAGCAAAACTTCGTTGTTTACGTTCACGCCACACATCATAAAACCAAGATCTAACCCAAGATGTCAAATGAATGCGTTGTTCGAACTATTTAAGGTCATACGAAAATAAGTCTAAAATTCTTATAGCGAGCCTATCTTGAAAATTAAAATTACAAGTTTTTCCTACCAAATACTTATGTTTACCACCTTATATTTTAACAGACATGTAATTTACATTTTAATCGTTGTTTATACAACGCTAAAGTCATGATTTAAAATAAATTTTAATCCTACGTCAACCATTTCATCCAAAATAATTATCTTCACAGCTTAGCCAAACCTTTAATTACCACATTACGTAATCAAGGCGAAAATTAGGCAGGTAGTTTACGTCGTTTGCTTTGACATTAGGTAACCGGTTAATTAATTTTTAATTCCAGTTGCTACAATAAGAGTTTGATAATATTCTCTGATTTGGCGAATGAAATTTGAATAGCGTGCTTGTTGGTAGGCTGGCAAACGACAACTTCGCGACACTCACGCCGCCGCCGATTGGCCAGCATTATGTTTTTATTTTTTTGGTGCACTTATTGTCTCTGTATTTGCATTTATGTCTTTTATTCTATTACTTACTTCAAATTACGTCATAGGCCAAGCAAATAAGATCTATTAAAAGTTTTTTGAGGAATTAATTCCCAGCAGGCTGGAAATCGTTTTAATACCTTCACGTGGTCCTAAATGCATGTGATCAGAGTTTGCCCAATCCCAGGAGGTACAATAAAAGTTGTACAAGCGGAGCCGATCTCCGTTCTGGAGAGTACCTGGCGCAAAGAATATCCCTAGCCATACAACGCGGTAACTCCGCCAGTATACTTTGCTCCGACGACCTTTGCTCCGGGCACTCACCGGAACGAGTTTAGTTTTTAATTTAGTTTATTTTTCGTTGTAATTTTATGTACTAGTTTGTTGTTGTAAATAAATTATTTAACAATAAAAGTTGTAGAGAATATAATTTCACGTTATATCCACATCTCAATTTTCAAAACCAGTGATTTCAAAAGACTAAATTTGGCATGAATTCAAAATCAGTTTTTTATAAATTCTTCTGAGTTGCATATTTTTCATAAAATATGATGTGTGAGGCCTACATTTAATGCATCATTACAACTAAGAATATTTCAGTGCAAATTTCTAAAACGTACCCAATCAGAAAACTATTTATACACCGTGTTTTTTTATTTCCGGTAATTTCAAGGGTACATTCCTGAGCTTAACTTAAGTATATTTCTTAAAGACGCCAGTGCCCTAATTTGCTCCAGTTCTGTGGTAATCGATATTTCATTTTTGTCTTTCTGATTGTGTAAACCTACATTTAATTATTCTTTTAGTCTGAGAACCCGCTATAAAATCATGTAACAGTGTGTTAAGTCACTACAATATGGTTCCTTTGTATCTCGGATTGTTCCATCCACCATCCATCGTAAGCAGCTACCGTAACCTATGGACGCCTGCAACTCCAAAGGAGTCACATGGGCGTTGCCGACCATTTACAAAAAGGAGGATTCACTGTGTTGACGGCTAAAGGAACAAGAGGGTCCCTCATCGTCAACACACTGGGTCCTCTTTGAGCTCTTTGGCAACCTTACTCACCAGAAGGAACAGAAATACTATGAGTAGGGTCTAGTGGTATTTGGCTGTGGTTTTCTGTAAGGTGGAGGTAAACTTCCCCAGTCGGGCTCTGCTCCAGATTTGAGCGAGATGACATTCGCTGAACGTGCCCTACCACACTTAGCCAGATGCCATTCGCAGTGCCCATACCTCTCTTTTTCACTTGTTCATCGAAGTTTATATGGATATCTATTGTGATCATCAAAATAATAAGTAATATGGATTAGGCATCTGCCTAGGGCCGTATTCTATCTTTCATACAACTCAAATGCATTAACTACGCAACACAGCCAGCGCCTAAACGTCTGAATCAGAAATGTTAGAATTTGCTTGAAAATTATTCCGATTAAACTCCAATTACAACTTCAATATTAGTTAATTATTTGTTGTGTGTTGGAGTAATGTTTGAAATAGATTGTTGAGTTTTAATGTACCTACTGGCTATGTATTTAAAACTTATTTTGTATATTAAATAAATAGATGAGGATCGTCAATGCTTCAATTAAATATCAGTAAACGTGCACATTACACATACCTAATCAGTAAAATAAAACAACCGTCAAAATTGTTACAAATAGAAGTTCTTGAACGAAGAAATTGCTTTGGAAATTGAGTAATTTTATAATTTATTGTACAGAAAAACTGCTTATTACCACAACATACGCAAAGTTTCAAGTTCATTAGCTAATATTCGGAGAATTTGGTAGCCGTGTGTAAAATTTTAACGCGCCCTCAGTCCCTCGGTCTAATGAAGCCAATTTTCTACGCGCGCTCCACCTTGCTTTCCTTTTGAATTTTCTCGCGTATTTTCCTTGTCATCCATCTCCTTTCGCATTTCCATCCAGACAGATTACTCTTGATTTCAAATTCCACCTTCATTGATTCCTTCATTGCAAACGGTTACAACAGGATATACATTTTTTGCATACTGTTTGTAGTTTGGGTTTGCAATGCGGATCCGAAATGTATGAAATTATCCGATCTTTCCATCGTGCAAACCCGTCGGTATTATGTCTGTTAAAAACTTGTGCTACGAATTCCTGCGTAAAAAAATGCAATGGTAATATTTAAAATAAGTGGCAAGTTTATAAACAGGCAAGAAAAAAGGAAAAAAACAATTACATTTATGTTTCTTTACAAGTTTTTCGAGTTTCGTAGTCAACTAGGACCCCTCATAGTTTCGCCATGTCCGTCAGTCCGCCTGTCCTTCCTAAGCCTAGCTGATCGTTAACACTGGAAAACTGAAATTTTGTATGAGTATGTCTATTAATCATGCCGACAAAGTAGTAAAACATGAAGTGGGGGTGAACTTTTTATTCACTCCAGCCGTATTTTATGGGGTCTCGTTGGATAGGACTTTCAAAATGAATAGAGGCCTCTAAAATAATTTTTGGATAAAACGAATAGTTTCGTAAATAATAGCTCCGAAAGTTTAAAAATGTGAGTCCCCTCGTCGTCGTCCCCCTTTAACTTTGCAACCGGGGGGTCCAAAAAATATGGATTAATTCATGAAAGTGAGGCATAATAAATATTTTTAATTAAACCTCTAGGTATTGAATAAATCGTACAGTGGTTTTTGAGTCATAAATTAAAAACCCGTAGTAATATATAAGTACCGTAAAAATACCTAAGTACCGTATAGTAAAATGACGTAAGTGCCGCTAAATATCACATAAAAAACAACCTTTTGAGTGGGTTATTGTGACAGGCCGGTTGCCGGTAACTACGGAACCCTATGTTGAGCATGGCTCGATGCTCTTGGCCGGTTTTGATATTTTTCCTCAAAATAAATTTCGAATAATACATATACACATAATAGGTACAAATCAACACCTTAACACTGAAAATGACACATTCCTTTAATTTTTCAATGTTTTAATTTACCATTTGCTTTATAATATCAAGCAATGAAATATAAAAATATAATATTGGCATTGCAAATAAAATTAAGCATTTACCAAAATCATGTTTAATCGCTGGTAGCTGTTGTGAACATACTCGTATTACATATTTGATATCATATCAGCAAACAAGGGCTTCAAGTTAAACACCTCTTTATGAATTTATTGTTGATACGATACGACAAAGGACGTCATGTCTGGAATTTTAACTCGTGACCAAAGGTTGTGAAATTTAAACTTTGAGGGTTGAGGGTCAAAGAGCGAATGTAGATCAGAATGTCAAGAATATATTAATATCTATTACCACATGGGAGATTAAGCCTCAACTGAAAAAAATAACAAACATTGAAAGCCTATGGTGGACGGTGTAAGAGCCCAGTTTCAAAGAAAAATCGCAAATTGATGTACAGTTTTGCCATTTAGCACACGGATACTAGAGGTCAGAACAAAGTTTTTGACCCGCAGTTCTTTAAAGAAAATTCCCTTAGGACTGATCGATCATGTATTTTTTTGTATGGAAAAAAAATGTTTTTGTAGAAACCTATCGCGTGTAGTATCATTTAAAAGGGCTTTTTAAGACGATTCTAAAAATATACGACATCATTACATTTTAGCCATTGTTTTAAATAAAAACAAATATAATTTGCAAAACATACCAAGATTATCCTCACGATACTATTTGGCAGATTTTTTTGTACAATATGTACCAAACAACCACAAATGATACGTTATTAGGATATCTAACCCCAAGAAAACAATTTAGATAATAATATCATATAGTTTTTTCAATTTTTTGCAGTACAGTCCACGAGTCTCTTAAAATATGTACTGAAGTAGAACAGAAGAAAAAGTACTGTGTCACTTTGTAATATTGAATCGTTTTTTTGCGTACACCTTCCACTACTATGAATAAAAAGCTATTTAAATCAAGTATACGGATTCATAACTTTCTACTCCCATTTTCTAAATAGTAAAAAGTCCCAAACAAATGGCTTCACTTGCAAGTAAATCGTGAGGTAGTTTACTTTGGGCTTGTTTCTGTTAAATTGGTTGCTTTTTGTGTAAGATCCACACTATTTGGACTGGAGTCAGCTGCGACGGAAACAGCATTACGAGTGTCTGCGCGATACAGATATACTCTCTACGTCTCTATTCAAAATTAACAAGCCGTACGTTTACGTAGCCGCTACACTCGGGTAGTAGTTTCGCAATAATGGCACGGCATTGTGCCCGCGACTTGACTTATAATCCCGCCATTGTAAGTGTTTCGTATGTCTCTGTGGTACTTAATTAAATTACTCCTTATAGTCCCTCAGTATGCTCATATAATATGCTCAGCCACTTCTACATTAGCTGCAAAGGCTGCATATTATATCACACTTACTTATACATAATGATCGTTATAAACATCCGATTTCAGTAATCCTTTACACCCTGTATAACGAACCTGAGCTTAGACCTCACAAGAATGAGGAATTGATAACATTAAGACTATAGGTATGACAAGACTATGGGTCTGTGTCCTGTGTCTGTATAGCAAACCAAGAAGGATGTCACCTTTAACTGACCGACTGACCAACGATCTATTTAAGAAATTAATAATTAGGTGACTTTGAGCGCCGATTCATCATACTTATGTCAGATTATGGTAAAATGTTATCTAACTTACGTAAGTTCGTTTTTACCTTACTCGCTAATAGATCAGATTCCAACAAAGATTTACAGCTTCTATTTTTATCGCAATGCTGAGGTAGAAAATGTTGTATTACATTCGGCTTTGTTTGTTCGTATTTCCTGCCTTAAGACCCTCGCAACGCTCAAGATTATACTTTTAGAATTTTGTAGCATTCGCTTGCTCAGGTATAAGCACGATAAGTAAATAAAAACTTCCTCCCTAGTATAATAAATAACTATTTCCGATTTGGTCAAGTAGATATTACTACTATTGTTATCATAGCACAGCCCATCAATCCGAGACTCATTGTAGTGATTTTATATACTTAGGTATTTATGTAGTATGTTGTCGTGGGTGCGCCCGGCACCGGGCGTCACGACGGTCGTCGCCACCATAATTCTCAATATTTCATATATACAAAGCATACCATATTTTTAGACCTTCTATACCGCCCGTAGCTTTTCACGCGACGTTTCTGGTTTTTCGATATGCAGTTTCCGCGCCACAACTCTGCTTTTATTGACAATTGAATTGCACCGCTCTATATAGCGCTTAGTCACGAAACAAACAAACGTAGGTATTAAGAGAATCCCGCGTAGCGCAGAATTTTGCGATTTCCCGTCGTTTCACCTTATGCATATACGGCCAGGCACGCGCGGCTTCCAATCTGCCGGTATGAGGCGTAAACCATAGTCGCCCGCTGACGTGTGCCACGTGTTGTAAAAGTTTTATTGCTCTTCTTTTTGCACCCGACCGACCATCCTCTACATGAGAGTGTAAACGCGTGCGTCCATCGTGCGCGCGTCAGTTATCCCAAAATTTAAAATGATACTCGTGATGTTTGATTTTTCTAAAAAAAATATTTTCACTTCTAAATAAGTATTATTCAAACTGATTCCTATTCAAGTACAATTTACATACTTATATAAACAAACATATAATTTTAAAATAGTGAAAATTTCAACTATTTGAAATGAAAACATTTGTTTCCAAATCTTTCCGGCTCGCTCCCGTAGGACATTAAAAATAGAAACAGAGCCAGTAACTTGGTTATGACTTGGAAGAAAACTAGAATAACTATTTTCAGATAAAGACAAGATTTACGTCATAGGTACTGTCGATTGCCTAAAGCAAAACAAGACAAGGAATAACATCTTGAAAATGCAGAGAATAAAAATTTGCTAGTCAAAAGTATTTAAAGATCTACATAGTCAATAAAATGTGTTACGTAAGTGTTATGCTCTAATTAAATGGGTATAATATCACATCATCGTACTCATATACTCCTAGTTTCGTATCTGATTCCAAACAAACGTGCCGAATTCCCAAACACCCAGAGTTAACGCCACGAGAACTATATCGGACGGAGTTAGGGAAACACTGGCAAAGTTTAAGCTTCTTGTTTTGTCGTTGACGCTTTCCGAGGATGACAACATGTACACAAATAAAGCAACGGTGAACTCAATAGTAGGGTGATAACTTGATAAGGTATTGGTGAATGTTTAGGTGACATTTATACAGTAGGTATAGTGTCGCGTGGCGTCGTCGGTGCCGACTCGCCGCGGCACCGGCGTCATACGCCGCGTCACGCCACACCCGCGCTGCGTCGTCGCCACACTCCTCTGTCGCCCACCACTGATTTATAACAGCAATATAACGCCGACTGTCATCCAGATATTTTTATAACTTTCATACGGTCTTCGTATTCTTATCGTTTTCGCTACTTGACAACCTTTATGCTTTGTTACTATTTCTTTTGTTTTCTACAAGAATGTTACAAAAGTTTTGAGGGCTATTTGTTGTATGATTTCGTTTTTTCTTCATTTCTAATTTTATATCTATATGGAGTTATTTATTTATTTGTCAATGCATAATACCACAAACTATCTAAACTGCATACCGTTAGTTAATACGACTGATTAGGACATTTAAATAACCCTAACTATGACAAATACATGTATGACAAATATTTATGTAAAGAATTAAAGATGCATCTAAGATAAATTCTGGATAAACGCCCGTATTTTTGTCATAAACACCCCAACTTTTGCAATGTAATACGCATTGAAACCGTTTCCGGCACTAAAATATCAAATTATATGCGCGTAATGGAAAATCATTTCGCGCGATAACTCGCAAACTTCAAATAACTTAGCTAACCACAATTTGCGTTACATGTTTGTGTGTGCTGTGAACAATGGCTAAAACTAAAATTAGACGCAACTGATAATAAACAGGGTGGAGAAATCGGATCCGGGCTAAATTGGCTTTATCAGCATCTTATTGTGGAGGGCCGGGCTCGCCCGCCGCCTTATCCACAGCTAACCGCTAATTGTGTTCATGTGTATACACAACTCCAATTCCCTCAATTTCGCACGACGAGGCCTCGCATTTCAACACCCCGCCGCCATTCGCAGCCATTTACAAGCGTCGATAGCGATACCAGCGTACGTAATTGCTGCGAGATTGATAGGTATACCGCACAATACGTACTAGCCATGTCCAAGTGAATCTTGTTGCATTTTGCATAAAATCGATACTCATGAATAGGTTCGCAGCGGAGCCGCTCTGCAGCCACAAGAGAATAGCCGCTAGAATTTGTCGAAATCGGTTTTATATTTATAGAATCTCTATATAGCATTCGACTCGGTTAATTTTATCTTTGACTGACAATGTCAAATTACCACGGTATGTACGCGTAAGTTTATCCAGTTAAATACATTTTGGTTGGTGGGGTTCACGAATGGAACAATTAACAAAGCATAATGCAAGTTTTTGTAGATAAGCGAATGAGGATTTAAGTTAGTATGTGATTACAAGTATACAGTCGAACATGAATTTGAATTGAAATTGAATAAATTTGATGATGTTTTAAATTTAACTTTATTTTATTGCAACTACTCGTACAGTTGCATTCAGAATAATATTGAGTTGAATAGCATCTGGAGATGTGATTTCTGTGTACAAATAATAAAATTGTGCAATTGCATTCTATGAATGTAATAGTTCTTTACTTATTTTATTGAAAAACATTATAATTTCAAAATAGTTTAGGTACTGATCAGTTTAAATTAGATGATTCTGAGTGCAGGGTTCTGTTATATACAAACAACATGTTGGCCCCCGGCTGCTAACTAATATATGCCAAATTAACATAGAGTAGGCCAAAATTTATTTCAAATAACATTTTGAAATGTATTTTGGGATTATATGTAGTATAAATTATTTACATTATATGAGCTAAATGCTTTTGAGTCCGTATTTTACCAAATATTTTTTTATAAGGTGCTGTCAGTTTACTCTAGATGATTCTGAGTACATTAGTCTGAGTCTGTAGAAACTATGTAATAACGTTTAACTCAAACAGCTGCAAATCGCAACGCCGTAGCACTAGTCTGTTCTACACTCTATCGCCTACATTATCACTTTGCCGAGTCGAGTTCGCTGCAAATGGACAGGCGGGACGAGGACATGGCATTTACTATTAGGCACTTACTACTTGGGTTTTACATTAGTAATCTTCACCCGTCGAATATCTGTGCGCACATGAGTGTACCGCCCTAAGTTGGATTAAACTATCATTCTTTATCTGGTGTTACGGGTATATAAGAAGCTAACAAATCTAAACATATAAAAGAAGAAACTGACTGACTGATGGACTGACATATCAACGCACAGCCCAAACCGCTGGTTCTAGAGATTCCAAATTTGGCACGTAGGTTCCTTATAAGGTCTAGGGATGCACTAAGAAAGGATTTTTCAAAATTCACCCCCTAAGGGGGTAAAATGGGTGTTCAAATTTTGTATGGCGAATCAAGATTTGTTAGATTATTTTATTCGAAACTTCACAGGAGTATTCCTAACCTTCCTTAGTTTGAGATTTTTTGTAAATTCAACTTCTAAAAGGGGCAAATGCAAAGTCTGAAAATCAACATGGGTATCGTATCCGTAAGGTAAATGTACGCTTCAGCGAACGTACCGTATCGCCGAATATATTCCATTTTAAGCTATAAGTCGATTACTTACAGCAGATACTACGTTGTGATATTTTTTTCTGTGAGCTACATACCTACGAATACGAATAAGCGTCAGAGACGGCCATTTTGGTGCTCAGTTGCGACATGACAACTGATCTTGTCGGTTGAGTGCCACTTTGTATGGGCGCCCTTAACAAAATCGTTAAGAAATCGCGTGCACTTCTTAAGATCATAGAATCGTTTTAAACTACACTCGCGTGCAAAAGTATCGAATCACTTTGCATTTTTTCGTCTGCATCCAATATCTTTGTAAATCGGTTTATTTTTCTAAATTATCTAAATGTAATTATGTTTGTTGGAATATTAGCTTTATAAAAAGCTATGAAACATGAGCATTGGCCCAGGATTTTTCAGATTATGGCCAATCTCCCGGTTTCCCGTGTTGTTACGGCTTCTAACGCCCACGAGTTGCACTACCCTTGACCCCTATAAAACGGGGGTCGTGGGGGATTTCTTATCAGTCACTTACCAGAAGTCGACCTGCACACATCTCCGCATCTTATCCCGTGAAGAATACCCTGAAAAAATGGAAGCCACCGAAGCTCAAGTCGCCGTAGTCGTCCAGCTCCTGCAAGAAGGGCGTAGTCAACGATCAGTAGCTGCCGAAGTGAACCTGAGCCAATCCACAGTTTGTAAACTGTACCAGAGGTTCCAGCAAACAGCAGCACTTACTGCAAGATCTAGAAGCGGCCGCATAAGGTGCAGATCGGAGAGAGACGACCGCTTCATTGTGTCGACGGCTCTTCGAAATTGTCACCAGACTGGAGTTACCATCCAGCAGCGTCTGCGGGAGGTGCGACGAGTGGTTGCCAGCGAGTGGACCGTGAGAAGAAGACTCAAGGCAGCGAACCTGACATCCAGGAGGCCTGCGATAGGGCCCAGGTTGCTGGCAAGGCACCGCACAGCCCGAAAGCAATTTGCAAGGATTCACAAGAATGGACCCTGGACAAATGGACCCCGATTCTGTTCTCGGACGAGTGCAGAATGTGTTTGAATGGCTGCGACCGAAGAGAAAGAGTCTACAGGAGCTGACGGTGGATTAACTGCTGCCAGGTACATAACGTATGTACGTAGGTACATAACATAACGTTGTTTTTTTTTAGAGTGTTGTTATTTAATAAGTTTATGTATTTTAGTATTTTAAGTGATTTTAGTGCAGTTATATTCTCAGAATTTGAGATAAATGTGAATCCGGTGATGTGTGACCTAACTTTTTGACTGGATGGTTTCACCGAACAGCGTACGGAATCAGGGAAAGCGTATGTCTTTGGAATTATTTTTTTACCGATTTATTATATAAACTATAACTTATACGACTTTTTTAGTTCAAAATAAGCCTTTCGACATCTTTAACAATTTTTTATAGTTATTTTACGGCAATATTAGTAAAGACTAAATACGTGAACGGATTTGTAATCCTTCTAATTATTAGTTTCAATTGCAATTTAGGCACTATTTTCAAAATTTGTTCGCGTATTACGTTCCACATATTTTGCATGGTTTATTTACCGAACGCGCGTCCGGTAAATCGTGCCCATAGTCTCTGCTACCGAATTCGTAACTGCCTCGGCCTCGTTTGTATTCGATAATCATTGTCATCTTTATTTCTCTCACAGCTAGGTCGACATTAAAATGTATTATTTTTTCTGCCTTTTTATAAAGTCCAGCGCTTTTAAACATTTAAACATGTTCAAGGGCTTGCTGTTGATAAGTCATTTTGTATAAAGATAAATTTTATAATAATAAAATAAAATATTAAATTGTGTTTTTTTTTAATTTTTAGATAAAATTTAACTTTTAAATTCATATTGTAAAAACTTATATTACGTAAATACCCCAAAAAACGATAATGATGTTTATGTTATATATTTATTTATTTATTTTTTATTTGATATAAAAATAATGGTTTTATTTGGTATTTTGTTTGACTAATGATAAAAAAAAATAAAGGTTACTTTTGTTTTGTATGAAGTAATTCAGTATGTATGGAGACGCAAATTTTGCGCAGTTAGATGACATTATCTAAACAACGAGACAGTTTAAGTTTGAGAATCGTTCAACACCTTATTCCCATACATTTTTCTTCTAGTTATTTGTTACTTTTGGGTACGAAACAATGCGTTTTTACCTATAAATAATAAATAAATAAATATTATAGGACAATCTTACACAAATCGACCTAGGCCAACAGTAAGCTCAATAAGGCTTGTGTTATGGGTACTAGACGACGATATATATAATAGATAAATACTTAAATACATAGAAAACATCCATAACTCAGGAACAAATATCTGTGATAAACACACAAATAAATTCCGTGACCAGGATTCGAACCCGGGACCTCCTGCTTCGTAGGCAGGGTCACTACCGACTGGGCTAGGAGGCCGTTTAAACCTATATAGATGTTAAACTTTTTTTCTTGTAAGGACACAAGTCGAATCGATCAATCGAATTGCGGTTTTGAAAATATATTTGCGGTATCCCCTATAGCACCGGCTGATACGATCGTGCCTTCAACTTTTAAAAAATCTAGTTTGAAAAACAATCAAGTTTGCCGCTTCAGTACGGCATCGATCGATCGTGCGTTCGATTATTATTTATTTTAAACCCGCGTGCGTTAAGTTAGGGGGCCAGTCGTCGGCGCGGTGAGCGTCAAGCAGGTACGTGTGCGAGACGGACGACCAGGTCAGAAGTAGGTATTCACGATTTTTTTTAATTTGTGATTTTTAAATGTGTTCAATTCGTTTTTTATTAAATTAAACGTTCTTCTGTCGTATAATGTAGATAATTAAAAGTTTAACCAGAAATTTTAGTCATTTTTTGTGCCTAAAGTTATACCGCACGATCGTGCGGGTAAGGACGCAAGTCGACAAATTTAAATTGTGTTGACTATGATAAATTGAAAATATAATCAATCAAAAGCGTTTTTTTTAATCATTTCATGTAAAACATGTTCTTACATGTCAATCTAAAATTTTAATAATAAATGTTTATTAACAACTTTGAACTCGGTAATTTACCCTTATATTTCAAAAAAAATAATAACAACTTTACTAGGGGTCGCAACGAAATGAAACGATCGAGCGGTTGGGTTTTCACAAAATTTTTGGGGGAGAATTTATTTTGATTTTTTTTGTCTTTTTATGGGCCTTAAATGCAACTTCAAACCAAAAATCCAAAAAAAAAACTCGTGCTGTAAGGGGTATTCTAAAAATTGCTCAAATCGTTTTTAAACCGCAATATCTTTACAAAAATATTAGAAAATTATTACGGATTTCCACAAATTTAAATTAATTTGGTGTTGTTAATGAACGTGGTTATTGAACAAATTAAATTAAATAATTTTTCACGCATGTTCCCAATTAATCTATGGGTCAAGTAACTAAGATGAAGAAATGTTCAATAATGCATCACTCTAAAAAAATGCAAAAATAACTATGGATTAGATTCCTTGATTAACTATCAGAATTCAGCTTTTTAGGGTTCCGTAGCCAAAATGGCAAAAACGGAAACCTTATAGTTTCGTCATGTCCGTCTGTCCGCCCGTCCGTCCGTCCGTATGTCACAGCCATTTTTCTGGCAACCATAAGACGTATCTTAACAAAATTTACACACAAGGTGTATTTTGTATGCTGCTACTTAGTTATGTAGTTAAATTGCAGAAAAAAATATTTTCAGGGGGGCGCTCCATACATGTAACTAAATTTCAATTTTTTTTATCCAAATATCAACATGTGGCATACTAATCGATAGGTCTTTCAAAATAACATTGTGATGTCTTTAAATATTTTGTGATTAAGTGAATATTTTCTGAAATAATCGAAAGTCAGTAAAATTGTGTCGTCCCCCCTGTAACTTTTGAACCGTAAGTCCAAAAAATATGAAAAAAAACCGGCCAAGAGCGTGTCGGGCCACGCTCAGTGTAGGGTTCCGTAGTTTTCCGTCCGTCACAGTAAGTGTCCCCACTTAAGAGTTAAAATAACATGTAGGATATGATATGAACGTTCCACGTACAGCGACATCTATCGGCAAATTAAGTAAACTATTGCACGCGAGCTTAAAGTATGGAAGATGATTTTTATGGGATAATTCTTTATTTCGTGAACCGATTTTCACCGTTTTTACTTTATTTGAAAGCACGTCATTTCATTGTGATTTTGTAGAAATTACAGGTACAATAAACACCTGCTTATACGGTTAAATTACAAACTTAGTTCAGAAATTATTTTGTAATTTTTTTTCAAAAACTATTCAACCTATCAAGTTAAAACATTTGGTTCAAAAGTAAGAGGGGGGGGGGGACACATTTTTTTTTTACTTCTGGAGCGATTATTTCCGAAAATATTTACATTATCGAAAAATGATCTTAGTAAACCCCTATTCATTTTTAAATACCTATCAAACAATATATCACACGTTAGGGTTGAAATGAAAAAAAAAAATCACTCCCCACTTTACGTATAGGGGAGGTACCCTAATAAAACATTTTTTTCCACTTTTTATTTTACCACTTTGTTGGCGTGATTGATATACATATTAGCACCAAATTTCAGCTTTCTAGTGCTAACGGTCACTGAGATTATCCGCGGACGGACGGACGGACGGGCAGACATGGCGAAACTATAAGGGTTCCTAGTTGACTACGGAACCCTAAAAATGAGAAGATGCGCCTTAGCACATACTTTCTACGAAATTTATTTTGAACATTATCGGTTCAGCCTTTTTTGAGTTATCTTCAAAAAACTTCTTCCATAGGCATCAGATACGACCTTTTGGTATTAGTTTGGTTCTTATTCCATTGACGGTATGGAACCCTCCATTATGCGTGGTCCAACACGCACTTGGCCGATTATTTTTTTTTAATATTTGTGTTACTTACTTAGTTCATCCAATCATCCCCGCTGCGAGCGGCTTGCGAAGTTCTATTCTATGTTGATAGCAAAAACGAAGTGCTGATCAACATGGATGAACCACTATAAATCCATGCGCCTAACGCACGTCAGTAGCATCGGATAAAAAGAACGAGTAACTTTAAAACAAAATTGAACCATCTTTTCCAAATAATTTAAGTTGACATCATGTTATAGTGATATCCACAGTTCCACTTTACTATTAAGTATTAAGTGTCGCTAGCAGAGCAAGCTGTTATAAAATGACGTAAATTAAAATTTTCTGCAGGTGTAACTTTACGTAACTATACTTAACATTAACGTAAATATATATCTTTCTCTTGATCCCAAAATCAAACTTGACCTAATGAAAATGGGCCATATAAACAAAAAAAAAACTAACCCAGTCGTCTTCGCGAAATGAAAACAACAAATGAAAGCCTGCAGCTTTTTGGAGTCAGTTAAAAAATAAAAATTTGTTACTTCACTCTTATTTTAGGGAAAATTAAAAGTAAATCAAAATGCTTTCTATTCAAAAGCCGGAAAAAGCAATTTATATAAAAATATAAACCTATCATTTTAAAATCAAACGTTTTCATAAATTATCGATAAGTCGTCTACGTAAATCTTACGATACCATCGAAATGACAGTAAAAATAACGTCAGTTGGTACACCGGCAAGGAATAAGTGAAGAAAGAAAATCATTATTTTAAAAGAAGTATAAGCATTAAAATAAGATAAAGACTTAAAAATTGCCACGCCGATTCTACGCCGATCAAAATCATCGGCGGCGGCGGCGTGGAAAAATTGTCGGCGGTGGCGGCGCGGCGGCGCGGCGCATGTGCGCCGCGACTAGACATGTGTCTAGTGACCACTTTACCGAACTAGAAGAAAAATGTTTGAGAATCGTTCAACACCTTATTCCCATACATTTTTCTTCTAGTTCGGTAAAGTGGTCACTAGACATATGCGCCGCGCCGCCGCGCCGCCGCCGCCGACAATTTTTCCACGCCGCCGCCGCCGATGATTTTGACCGGCGTAGAATCGGCGTGGCAATTTTTAAGTCTTTATCTTGTTTTAATGCTTATACTTCTTTTAAAATAATGATTTTTCCTTCTTCACTTATTCCTTGCCGGTGTACCAACTGACGTTATTTTTACTATCATTTCGATGGTATCGTAAGATTTACGTAGACGACTTATCGATAATTTATGAAAATCACACAAGTTTGATTTTGGGATTGAGAGAAAGATATATATTTACGTTAATGTTAAGTATAGTTACGTAAAGTTACACCTGCAGTAAATTTTAATTTACGTCCTTTTATAATAGCTTGCTCTGCTAGCGACACTTAATACTTAATAGTAAAGTGGAACTGTGGATATCACTATAACATGATGTCAACTTAAACTATTTGGAAAAGATGGTTCAATTTTGTTTTAAAGTTACTCGTTCTTTTTATCCGATGCTACTGACGTGCGTTAGGCGCATGGATTTATGGTGGTTCATCCATGTTGATCAGCACTTAGTTTTTGCTATCAACATAGAATAGAACTTCGCAACCCGCTCGCAGCGGGGATGATTGGATGAAATAAGTAACACAAATAATTTAAAAAAAAACCGGCCAAGTGCGTGTTGGACCACGCATAATGGAGGGTTCCGTACCTTCAATGGAATAAGAACCAAACTAATACCAAAAGGTCGTATCTGATGCCTATGGAAGAAGTTTTTTGAAGATAACTCAAAAAAGGCTGAACCGGTAATGTTCAAAATAAAATTCGTAGAAAGTATGTGCTAAGGCGCATCTGCTCATTTTTTTTCATATTTTTTGGACTTACGGTTCAAAAGTTACAGGGGGGACGACACAATTTTACTGACTTTCGAAGCGATTATTTCAGAAAATATTCACTTAATCACAAAATATTTAAAGACATCACAATGTTATTTTGAAATACCTATCGATTATTATGCCACATGTTGATATTTGGATAAAAAAAATTGAAATTTAGTTACATGTATGGAGCGCCCCCCTGAAAATATTTTTTTCTGCAATTTAACTACATAACTAAGTAGCAGCATACAAAATACACCTTGTGTGTAAATTTTGTTAAGATACGTCTTATAGTTTCCCAGTAAAATGGCTGTGACATACGGACGGACGGACGGGCGGACAGACGGACATGACGAAACTATAAGGTTTCCGTTTTTGCCATTTTGGCTACGGAACCCTAAAAAGCTGAATTCTGATAGTTAATCAAGGAATCTAATCCATAGTTATTTTTGCATTTTTTTAGAGTGATGCATTATTGAACATTTCTTCATCTTAGTTACTTGACCCATAGGTTAATTGGGAACATACGTGAAAAATTATTTAATTTAATTTGTTCAATAAACACGTTCAACAACAACACCAAATTAATTTAAATTTGTGGAAATCCGTAATAATTTTCTAATATTTTTGTAAAGATATTGCGGTTTAAAAACGATTTGAGCAATTTTTTGAATACCCCTTACAGCACGAGTTTTTTTTTTGGATTTTTGGTTTGAAGTTGCATTTTTCGGTGCATTTAAGGCCCATAAAAAGACAAAAAAATTCAAAATAAATTCTCCCCCAAAAAAATTTTGTGAAAACCCAACCGCTCGATCGTTTCATTTCGTTGCGACCCCTAGTAAAGTTGTTATTATTGTTTTTTTAGTATAAGGGTAAATTACAGAGTTCAAAGTAGTTAATAAACATTTATTATTAAAATTTTAGATTTCTTACATGTTTTACATGAAATGATTAAAAAAAAACGCTTTTGATTGATTATATTTTCAATATCATAGACAACACAATTTAAATTTGTCGACTTGCGTCCTTACCCGCACGATCGTGCGGTATAACTTTAGGCACAAAAAAATGACTAAAATTTCTGGTTAAACTTTTAATTATCTACATTATACGACAGAAGAACGTTTAATTTAATAAAAAACGAATTGAACACATTTAAAACTCACAAATTAAAAAATTTCGTGAATACCTACTTCTGACCTGGTCGTCCGTCTCGCACACGTACCTTCTTGACGCTTACCGCGCCGACGACTGTACCTCTAATGTGAGTTATTATCGAAAATTCTGAATACCTTTCTGCTGTCGTTAACGGATCAACGGGCTTCGGATAGTTTTCCTTCAGTTTCGACAAAAAGAAATTCAAAAGCTCTATGCTGACATACATCCGTCTCATAGGTAGAACGAGACGGATGTAGTCAGTACAGTTTGTTATCGATAGGTTTTATTAAAACGCTACCATAAGACACTAATTTGACATACGTCACCGAAAAATACCGTATCGACTGTAGAAAACTCTTTCACTATCAAATTGTAGGGTGAAATGTCAAAACATGGTGAAAGTGAAAACCATTCGTATTTATTGTGTTATATTTATATATTATTAGTTGACGAAATAATATCGACAAAGCCTTATATTAAGCATATTGCATACTATAAGCCTTATACTGCATAGTATGATAACATTGATAACTGGAACTGGAAAACAAAACGGTAAATTTCAAGCCGATATGAGAAATAGAAATATCCACAGCAACACTTCAATAACAATAATTTTAGAAAAGAAAGCTAGACTCAAGAACTGCTGAATATTTGTGAGATTTATGTATTAACAGTCAATTAAACTGATTTTAAATAGACACAAAAATACCAACTCTAACCTAAAATGAATGGTAAGTAGTTGAAATTTGATATGATAGTTATAACCACTTTAATTTTCAATCATAATAATTACAATGAAACTGTGAAAAATAACAATTAATATTGAAACATCTTTTACAGGTTCTTTTGCATCATTCATTTATGATTGATTGCTACACATGGCTGTAGCCGCTAACTTATCACCGGCAAGGCAAACTATTTATCCCAGGAAGGTGTATTATTTTATATTCAGAAGTAACAACTGCGTTACATGCCGGAGTCTACGAATTATTGCATCCAAGTTCTATAAAATAGTGCTGACTTAAAAAAACATCCAGATTTATACAGGACACTTTGAAATAATAATGTACATAATAATATATAAGAGATTTAGTAATTGCGAAATAGCCTTTTAAAGTAACATTGTCACATACTAGAAACTCATAAGTACTACTAACAATTACTCGTACATGTAACTTATAAATATAAATAAAACCATCATTATGCAAGAAGCGGCAAAGCCGCAATCCTGCGTTGTGTTATGTATGAAAACCGGCGGCTTGCTGGAGTATCTTTAGCTTCCCTTGTGCGGTTGTTACGAGTAGGTCGTGAGGCTGCCCGCGTGCCCCTTGCTTCACGGATCGATTGCCTCGACACCAACAATAGTTAGACGAACGACAACTATATTTAATAGTCTTGTAGTGATTTCGGATGTCGGGCGCCGCTCCGGCTTGTTTGCTGGTAATATAAAGGACTTCGCCAACGTGTCGGCGCTCGGCGTCGACGGAGGTGGGATGTGTAACAGTAGCGCACTGCCTATACCTTAGACAATCAACAACATCCACAAAGGGTATTTATCCTTTAGTGATTATACAATAGACCTAAAAAGTAAGAAATAAACCTATGATCCACTATTATCACTAAAAGTCGAACTGTCATGTTGACAAAATAACCAAATAAATTAAGAATCACCTAACACTTTACATATGGACGTAGTTCTAGGACGTTTTAAACTAGTAGTGTTATTTGTACATTTGAAATTTTATCAATTTGGTTTTTTTAGGTAATCCTATATCCTACGACGAAATAAGTATATGGATGGATGGATGAAGTACTGACAGTTTTCATCCATTTTCCTAGCTTTGAATATAAATAAATAAATATATATTATAGGACAATTTTACACAAATCGACCTAGGCCCACAGTAAGCTCAATAAGGCCTGTGTTATGAGTACTAGACGACGATATATATAATAGATAAATATGGATAAATACTTAAATACATAGAAAACATCCATAACTCAGGAACAAATATCTGTGATAGATACACAAATAAATGCCCTGACCAGGATTCGAACCCGGGACCTCCTGCTTCGTAGGCAGGGTCACTACCGACTGGGCTAGGAGGCCGTTATATGTATGACGAAATACGTAATTTCTCTGTTTAAAAAAGCTGCAATCAGTGAACATTATGAAAAAATTGTAAAAATAAAGATCCTGACGAATTGAGAACCTCCTCCTTCGAAATCTTGAAGTCGGTTGATAACATTTTATGCGTTGAAAGTCACGCGCGTTTAAATAAGGTAAAAAAAGGCTTACTGTCATAGCTTGTATTTCCCGGCTCCGATAGCATGAACTACTAAGCCAGGAACAAATCCCAGGCGATGATAATATTTGAAGTGGTTAAGGACGAAGTATAATGATGACTCGCGTAGGTCAGCTGTCGCTCCGTTGGTGGGTTGTGAAACGTCAGTATTTGATGCTCTTATTATCAGGAAAATCGTCAGCCGGCTGTATTGAGGTAGAAAGACCGTCTGCTGATACCGTAAATACCATATATTCATGTGACTAGTTTACGGTATTTTCAATGCTGTACAGCCGGCTGATGATTTTTATTTTAGTTTATATGCTATTAAACTATCACTTGTTTCAACTGGGACGCGATGGTAATTTTATTTTATATATATTTTATGAGAGAAAATGGCTGCCGTTCCTCAACCCACTCAAGGAACGGCAGCTGATCATCACGAAGCTTGATTATTTACCGCTCTTAACCACTTAAAATTTACCGCTTGGGACACGATGTCCAACGGAAATTATTCCTGGTTTACGGCCTAGCAATCATATGAAACACCCAAAAAAAGTAGGGTAATTTTTCAGACCTAGTACGGTTTCTATGCTTATTATTGTTCACTGCTCATATTGTCTACAGAAGGTTTACCTTTAGATAAAATGTACTTAGGAAGTAAAACCTTTTTGGCTTACCTATACAACCTGTTTCGGTTGGTGTGAAGGATGTGACGAGGCAGTATGGCTTAGTGCTTTAGCATGTCCAATTGGACGAAAAAAAAAAGAATGTGACGTTTGTCACGTCACGTCACTTTGTTAAGTATTGAAATTTACACAAACGAAACATACAATCGAACTTTCGTCAGCGAATTGCGTAAAGGATTATTTAACTTATGGTATGGCAGTAATTTTTAGTTCTATAAGTGACCGCTAGAGGCTCTGTACAAATTCTCCATACAAATAATGTACGAATTCGTGAACGAATCTCGAATTGGGCTTATTTGTCTGACTTGTGGTAGAGGTACTGGCCCCCTAACTTAACGCACGCGGGTTTAAAATAAATAATAATCGAACGCACGATCGATCGATGCCGTACTGAAGCGGCAAACTTGATTGTTTTTCAAACTAGATTTTTTAAAAGTTGAACGCACGATCGTATCAGCCGGTGCTATAAGGGATACCGCAAATATATTTTCAAAACCTCAATTCGATTGATCGATTCGACTTGTGTCCTTACAAGAAAAAAAGTTTAACAACTATATAGGTTTAAACGGCCTCCTAGCCCAGTCGGTAGTGACCCTGCCTACGAAGCAGGAGGTCCCGGGTTCGAATCCTGGTCACGGAATTTATTTGTGTGTTTATCACAGATATTTGTTCCTGAGTTATAGATGTTTTCTATGTATTTAAGTATTTATCTATTATATATATCGTCGTCTAGTACCCATAACACAAGCCTTATTGAGCTTAATGTTGGCCTAGGTCGATTTGTGTAAGATTGTCCTATAATATTTATTTATTTATAGGTAAAAACGCATTGTTTCGTACCCAAAAGTAACAAATCATTCCAAAAACTTATTCCTTCCAAACAGAAAATAGATGTCATATACTTCAGAAAAAGTGACCAAACCCTCCGGTGTCCGAGGCCAGATTTGAACTGGCGTCTTCAGCTTTCGCGGCTGACGTCCTGACCACTAGACCACCCGGTCACGGCGGAACTTGACAAATTTTCTCATGTATATGCAATCTCTGAATTGCAAATCAAAAAATATTGAACAAAATAATTTGATTCGCTTCAAGATTCCTTCCAAACAGTTTTCCGAAACTTTGAGGCCGGTGACGTCATAAATCTCACTTTTTTGTACGGGGCGTTTTATGCGATGCCTAACGTATTTTCGCATTTTTAAGGCTATAATAGATAGTAGGTTTATTTGAGACATTTGAATCTAACGGAAAATAGAATCGAATGACGTCGTCCCAAAAATTCATGTATGTTGCGAATCGGTAAAGCAATCGAGCCCTGGCAAGGCGAATTGATGTTGGTTCAAGCCCAACTTGGATTGATTATATTTCAATTTTTATATTTGATTTAATAATAAACTAGAATCCAATCCATCCATCGAAGAACGATAAAATAAAATGTAGATTTTATTTCGTTACCAAATTCGGGCTACCGCAAGCATCTTTATCTTTTAGAACTTAGAATCAACATTTTCTCTCAAACATTACAAATTGTAAATCATTCTGTTCTGCAATCGTTAACTTCGGGGCTTTTTGTATTATTATTATCGTAGTTGATTTTCAGGCAAGTGTGTGGCCAGTTCTACATAGATAAAACATTAAGTACGGAGCTATAAATGTAGACCATAACTAGTCCATCTTTTGGAAAAAAAATTAAAATTAAGTCTTTGATTTAAAATGTGCAATGTTTACGAGACAATCATACGATTTCAAAGATTTGGGGTGTTTTATTGAGGCAGTTTATCCTTTTAAATAATCAGTAGGCTTCAATTTAGAAGGTAATTAGTCGAATTCCCCAGGCATATTAAAAATAAGTACCACGCCGATTTCACGCCGATCACGCCGCTGCCGCCGGTCAAAAAACGATCGGACGCCGCCGCCGATGATTTTGCCATCGGCGCACACCTCTAGTGGTCACCGGATTCGGTAATATATGCAAATCATGTTTCTTAGTTCGCTTAATGGTACAAATCAAGTTAGGCGGTATAAAAAACTTTAAAAATATTTTTTAAATATGTCTAACTTTACAAATAATTTCTAACTGAAATAAAATGATTACACATGTATCCTTATTGACAATAACCGTATGAAAATGCCAGACCTTATTAAAAAATGAAACGTACATCCAGGTCTTAAGCGTTCGTGGAAACGTACATTTACCTTATATATCGTATTGAGTACTTATAGTACGCGGGCGCAGCCGCGGGAAAAGGCTAGTTAGGTACAAATATTTTAAAAGAAGTTAACTAACACCGAAATAATTAATTTTAAATAGAAATTAAGTAAACTTTTTATGTGAATTTCTTTGTTTAAATTTTCGGAACCAAATAAATTAAAATTATTTCCAAACATAATCATTTCACAGGATGCACAGGTGCAATTCACTGACAACATGTTTAACACTTTTTATCAAGTGATATATTTCATAGATTTCATAAAGATTTCTTCTTAGACTAGGCACGCTTTATGAAGCCCTGTCAACATATGGTTGTCTTTTTTTAACAAATTGCATTCATTACAAAAGCGAGAAGCAAGAAGTGACAGTGCGTGACTTACGACGACGTCAAAGAGAATCAACACGCGGTGTCTATCGCATGTCTATCTAGTCTGAGACAGCATCAAATAGGATGACATTGACATTTATTTAGGCTAATGGCCAGTCAAGTGATACCTTAGACAATTCAACTAACCGAAGCGGCCATATTTGTCATTTTCTATACAAAAAAAGTCTAACGATTTTTGCGGGGGAGGGGAACGTCAAATGTATGGCTATTCGTACATAACGTACAAATAGCCACGGCCCACGTCAGATAAACGTCACTCCATACAATAAATATGACCACTGGTCATATGTTTTCGGCAGAGGGGAACGCCTATCAATGGCCGGTCCGGGTGGTTGAATTCTCTAAGAGTGATATAGTTAAAAAGAGATAAACAAGGAGTTCTTATAACTGATTGTTGTTTATCTCATGAACAGGGTGTTTTTACGTAGCAAAATTGTTTTCCAGTTTTCTCCAAAAAACATCATAAAATCTATAATGTTTCATACTTAAATATACTCCAGGAGCCGAGTACTATCAGCTGTAAAAATATTTGTAGTCAATTTGTTAGCACCTTAAAATATACTAGTAATAGAATAGACGGCTAGCTCTCCGTCAGATATGACACAATAATGAGAGCAACGAAACCCCTCTAGTCAGTTTGCTATACTTCGCTTATTTCTAGATCTGGACATCTGTCAGCTGTAAAGTGGTGGAGGTCAAAAAATGCAAAACACTTCAAGAAAACAAATCCTAGAGTTCTAGGTTTGATGCAGTATTATGAGAAACTAGCTTTCCGCCCGCGACTTCGTCCGCGTATAATACGGTTCCTCATACAGAGTTTCATATCCAACCAATTGTATCTTCTTAACTAACTTTTGTTAATCCCCGAATCATCTTCTTAATCTATTTATACTTATAGCTATTTTGGCGAAAAAACGGGTAACGTAGACATAGTTTCAGTTACAAATAAGTGTACTTCTTTGTGTACTATATAGTGGTGGTTTTATTTGCCAATACGATGACCAAATTATTGGCAGAGCTCACTCTAGAACATGGAAATGG
Organism: Pammene aurita; assembly: GCA_947086415.1. NCBI lineage: Eukaryota > Metazoa > Arthropoda > Insecta > Lepidoptera > Tortricidae > Pammene > Pammene aurita. Next base: position 37,167,229 of record OX352291.1, read on the forward strand.
AACGGAAATAGGAACAATAATTCCTAGTAAACCTCAAACCAAAAAAAATTGTAAGTAAATTCCTATACTAACTTTCAACCCCTTTTTAGCCCCGTTCTAGGTTGAATTTTGGAAAACGCGTAAATTGCGTTTATTATTTCTTAACTATTAGTAAACGTACGAAGTTTTAAATCTCTAACTCTAAATTTAAAACCCCACAAACTACACAAACCCCCACCGATACAAATTTTACAAAATCGCTTCTTTACAATTTTACAAGATTGTAAATGTAACCTCTCCTGCAAATTACAACTTTCTAGCTTCAGTAGTAAAGGCCTCCCTTTAATACAAACATTTCAACCCCGTTTCAACTCCTCTGGGGTGGAAGTTTTTTGTTTGTTTTTGCAAGTCTGTCTCAAATAAAATTGTTATCTCTATACAAACTTTCAACCCCTTTTTAACCCCGTTATAGGTTGAATTTTGCAATACGCTGAAATAAGTTTTTTTGCCTTGAAGTTAGTAGCTTACAAACGAACTTTCTGTCAAGCCTATCACAAAAAAAATCTTTATACAAACTTTCAACCCCTTTTTTACCCTATTAGAGGTTGAATTTTAAAGAACGCTGAAATCGCTTGTATTGCTTTTTAATTATTAGTAAACGTATAAGTTTCAAATCTCTAACTCAAAATTTTAAACCTCATCCATACAAACTTTCAACCCCCTTTTTACCCCCTTAGGGGATTAATTTAGAAAAACCCCTTCTTAGTGGATACTAACGTTATAAAAACTACCTATTGTGAAAAATTCAGCTCTCTAGGTCCAACGGCTCGGGCTGGGCGTTGATTTAAGTGAGTCAGTCAGTCAGTCAGGACTGTTACGTTTATATATATAGATTGTATAAATAATTAGATTATATAATTTACAAAAGTTTCTGTTGGGGGAAAGTAGTGCCAAACGACATAATGCATAATTTATCGCCTACTGTTTTGTTTCCGTAATAATACGCAATGTTTTTTGTTCTAATGTTAAAATATAGGCCCTGTCCTTTTTATAAAGGATTGTTATTAGGAAAGGAAGGAAGTGATTTATATCACTGACAACTTCGGCAGTTTTTACGTATTTAGGTATTACTATTTTCCAGTTTAAAAATTTTGCTGTTCACTCTGACCTCCACCCATTAAAAGCTGCCAGGTGCCCGGATCTAGCAATAAGGATAGTAAGCAATCTAACCAGCGCGGCTAGCACGTCTTATGCGTGACTGGTGCGACAAGAGACAGATCTGCGCGACTTCATGCGTCTCTAGTTGGCAGCACAACTTGCGCCTGAAAGGTGCGACAGACTGGAGAACAAATGCCACTGTCATAAAATGACGGTGACTCGCGACTTTGCTAAAATCTTTAGCAGAACTTTGAGTTCTCTTCGCGTCAGTTGCAGCCGCGGGTGAATGTTATGAAAGGAAGATTTTTGACAGGCGCGAGAAGGTTTTCCCTACTCGCGGCTTTAGTCGCTCTTGCAAGACGTGCTAACCGTGCAAACACCTTTTGTTGCTCTCATTATTGTGTCATATCTGACGTAGTCAGCTCTTAGTCCAGAATAGGATATGCGGAAACACATGTTTTTTTGTAATGTTTTTTTATTTAATTTTTGCCTCTACAGTTTCATTTTGAATAAAATAGAGTTAAATTACGTTTGGAATTGGAATTTGCATTGATTTCCCTGTTCAAATCGTTTTTTTACATTATATGAATTGAATAGGTAAATTATATATGTTTATTCATATTTTTATGAAAAAAGTTCTATACCTTTATATTATTATCAGAACAATAGTGAGTGTAGAAACTATTGACATAGCTCAAGCAGCAGCAAATGCGGTATGCCGTAGCATGAGTATATTCTACACTCAGTCGCCTAAGTATGCCCTATACTATCACAATGCTGAGTCCAAGTGCGCTGCAAATGGACAGGCAGGGTGAGGACATCGTATTTACTATAGTATGCACTACCCCTGCCTGGGTCTCACATAACAGTAATAGCTACCTACTGAATATCTGCATTTACGCATAATGTGCATCGCACGTGAGTATCTTGGATTAATCTACCATTTTATCCCAAGGCCAAATGTTTAATTAATTGATGTATGGTAGTTCTAGATCTATGGTCAAGATCCTAACATTAATTTAGGAATAAATACTTACTGCATGCGAAACCCGGCGCTAAAGTTTGTTCCGGACGTAACGTACCCTTACGAGTACCCTTTAATTTGACTGTTTTTTAAGCTCATATTGGACTTACATTTCTACGTCTTTCAAAATTTTCAATGTATTTTTACAGCGCTTGCTGGTATTCGACTGACCTATTAAAAAGCATATTACCTAGTGCAGGAACGGTAACAAACAACGCTGTCTTAATAAGTAGTTATTGCCGACTGGGGCATAAAAATGTACAATAACTTACGTATAAACATAAATTAAAATTTTCATGGATACCTGTGTAATATTTGGCTGCTGATAAGAGTGATAAGCAATAATGTGTCAACCCATATGACCACCATTTTGAGAAAATGGCGCCTACGAGTTTTTTAATGTTTGAACTTTTTTGTTCTAAAAACTAGAAATAAAATAAACTAACTGTTGTTAAAGCCTGGCCAGAAATATATGATTATTGTCAAGAGGGCGCTATTACTCTCATTTATATGCAACAGCTCAGTATGACCATAGAGCGTATTATTCTCTATGGTATGGTGACATCTTGATTTGTTTACCTGTCAGCTCTGATTTTAATTTGAAAATGTTTCACAGCTAAATATTTTCACTTCCCGAGCGTATTATTTACAGCAGCATATATACTATTTACTATGTTTCGCTCTTCACTATGGATATTTTTGGATTTTTGTCGTTTATTATTTAATATTCAACACTTTATTTTTATTCAAGTAAACTGCCACAATGACAGTCACAGCATATCCTGCATTCACACATGCATAATCATCCTGTCAATAAAATTATTGCCAGTGTAAGAAATTAGGTCCAATGAAATTCCGCAACATGGCGCGGATCATATATTTCTGGTCAGGCTTTAACTAGCTAAAACATGTTTTAAAATTACCTATTTTATGGTAGAATTTTCTAATAAGACATCAGTTAACTGATTGCCGTTAACGGCAATTTTCGCCTTTTTGTTTATTGCTAAGTAATTTAGAATATTAAGGGCCTGTTTCACAATCTCCAGTGTACTTATCTGCCAGTTAAAATGATTGCTATCCTTTTCTCCTGTCATATAAAAGAAAAGGACAGCAAACATTTATCTGACAGATATGCTTTAACTGGAGAATGTGAAACAGGCCATAAAACTCTCTAAATATTCGTCATGGCACTTAACATTGTGTAATTTGAAAATGTGACATTTATATCTAAAATAAAATGTGTCAAAGCATGTAACACTTTTTCGATTAACATTCTGCATTAAACTATATTTTGTAAAAATCAATCAAGAGCCGTAACTGATAAATAACATTTCTTTTTTGTTTTGCAATAATAACTTGAGTATAATATTTTCTAACCATTCGAATCTATAAAAGACTACAATAAAAGAGTTAGATTTTAAACAAAAAGTTATTATTGCAATAGTGTGTTAAGACACTTGAAACTTTCTTGTCATTTATAAAGAGCGCTTCACGTTTTCAAAACAAGTTATTGAACTTAACGTATTATTGTAAAATGCGGATCACGAGATATGGGATTTGCGTTAACTTTATTTCTTGTTTTATTTAAAATATATACCTCAAACCATTTCGGTATTTTTTTGCAAAACGTAAATCAGTAAACAGGCTACAAAATGGCATTCAAAACTATTTTTTTGTGTTTTTGTGGGTTGACACATTATTGTTTATCAGCATCCGGACTTAACGCATTAATACAAAATACGGATCACGTGATATGAGATTTGTGTTAACTTTATTTCTTGTTTTTAAATATCAGTCATTGTTGCAAAACGTTAATCAGTAAACAGGCTACAAAATGGCATTCAAAACTCTTTTGTGTTTTTATCAGTAATCAGACTAATCAGTATCCATTTATCTTTTGAAATTGGGTATCAAAATTAATATATTAAATTAAGTTTTTATAAAGATTGTTGGTATAAGTATAGTGCACAGGTATCTAGCTGAAATATACCTACTTTGTTTTATTTCAGAAATTGGCATTGAACTTTAACATGCAACTTTCAAAGTTAATATGTGGGATGCACTCGGATTTACACATCCAGGCTAGCAGTGGCCAAGTAGTGTTAATTGGCACTTTTTTATAGCTTTTATATTTTGGTACCTATGAAACTACATATATGGACAGATAAACTACCCAACACATATCTGTTGCGACTCCATTTTACTAGATATTTTTAAGTAGTTACAGAGAGTTGAGGGAATCCAGAATATCACTATGGTCAGTATCTGACTAATATTACCAGTTTTACTAGTATATATATCCTACTGACATTGTTTCATTCATTACATGAGTATTTTACATGCATAGAAACACATACAGTACTAACTAAGTAAAAAAGAAACTCGAAGCACACGCCAAATCCATTCATACTGAAATCCAACACGCCGTAAACTTCGCTTGCAAGAAATCAACTTCATAATTAAACTGTCACACCCATATTTAAAACATAACCGCGCAATGGTCTCATGAATTTTTCAATTAGAGCCACAGTCAATTTAAGATAAAAGAGGTAAGTAAGGCACAATACTGTACGGCTACGAGGGTGGGAAGAAAATCTAATTTGCGTGGGTGTCCGGCTGGACTTTTGTCACGGCGTACTGTGGCAATTAGGCAAATACGCGGGCATGGGCAGGACACGCGTGCGCGGGACGGCACGTGTTTCCACTCATGGCCTGATGAACTGGCCGCTTAATCATGTTCAGCACTTCTATTTAACTTACCTACGCCACTGATAGGGTTAATTTGTGTAATTAAATCATACTCGAGTAGAAATGAGATCCGTAATTGCTGGAACTCGGTGCAAATTAAGTCTGAAAATGGCGCTCAACAGTTTATGTACTGTACTTATATAGGGTGGGGCCTGTAACTAAAGCAAAAAATTAAAACGTAGATTCTAGCCTCAAACTAGACAACTTTTGTGTAGCAACTTTTTAAAATCATAAAGTTTTTAGATTGTTATTTTTTCAAACAAAGTAAATAGTATTTTCAATGTACTTAAAACTCCGTCTAATTGACATCGCCTGTCAGTCTAGTCACTCTACAGACATAATCAATTTCATAGTACATTGCGTGTTCGAATGAACTTTAAAATGTAATAAAATTCAAACCGCAAGTTTTTTTTCAAAGTCGTCAAACAAACGTTGTGTAGTTTGAGGAGAAGAATGTACATTTTAATTTTTTGCTTTAGTTACAGGCCCCACCGTGTATATATATAATGTACAGTCAGTAGCAGAAGTTGTGAAACTTTTAAAGTATTTAAAATTACTTTGATACGACCTTATTTTTAAGACATAAAGAGCTTGTCTGAACCATTTTGATCACCTCGCCCGCTTAGCTGCTTCTTCTGCTCATGGTACCCGGACTCGGAAAGTCCTAACTCGGAAGTTACGTAGCTATTTTTTTTAACTTTCATGTACCTCATGGCCCAAAAAATTAAGTGAGGGTATAAAACACTCATGTCATGTGTAAATAGTCACCTTTCTGCTGAATATTATTGTTATAGGTATAGTTCATTATTTATGTTACGACAGGCGCATCAATCGTGCGCGACGATGAAGCAAGTATCCACCCACAATGGCAACGTGAAAAATCCTATTAGCAGAGAAAAAGTGACCCTTAGGGTCTCATTCGACTCGATAAAGTGACGGAAAGAGAAGTGGTTACACTGTTTACTAGGACCCGCCAACGCAGAGGCAAAACCAAGCCTTTTTCGTAGTTGGTTTCCGACTAACACATTAATACCCAAGTAACACAGGAAGCATTATATTATAACATATGAATAGTTAACTTATTTCGAACTTAAGGACCGTATAAACTCTTATATACGTTCACCGAGCAACTTGTCGTATTATATGATGCTTTGAGCTGTATAACGGTTGTATAATGGCATATCTAAATGCTTTTGTAAAGCCTTTAGCTTTAGTGCAGCAAACCACAACGCAACTGTACAGCTTTCAACTGTTTAAAAGCACTTAAGTGCTTTAGGTTTTACAATAGCATTATATAATGCTTTAAGCTGTATAACGGTTGTATAATGGCATACGTAAATGCTTTTTTAAAGCCTTTAGTTTTAGTGCAGCGAACCAAAATGCAACTGTACAGCTGAATGCTGTACAGTTGTGTTTTGGTTTGCTACACTAATGCGTCGGTGTGGTTTAGTGCCTTAGGTTCCACAATAGCATAAATAAATGCTTAATGCTGTTTATGAGCATGAATATTAGCCATTATAATGCCACGTAAATCCGGTATACAGCTTTCAGCTGTTTTTAGTGCTTTAGGTTCTACAATAGCATTATATGATGCTTTACGCTGTATAACGGTTGTATAATGGCATATGTAAATGCTTTTGTTTAGCCATTAGTTTTAGTGCAGCGAACCAAAATGCATTCATGCATGCATTCGAAGCATTCAGCTGTACAGTTGCGTTTTTGTTTACTACACTAATGCTTCGGTGTGGTTTAGTGCCTTAGGTTCTACAATAGCATAAATAAATGCTTAATGCTGTTTAAGAGCATGAATATTAGCCATTATTATGCCACGTAAATTCGCTATACAGCTTTCAGCTATTTTTAATGCCTGTGTACAATAGCTTTTTTAAGTAGGTAATACATTCCTGTCAGACACCAAGCCTTTTTCGTAGTTGGTTTCCGACTAACACATTAATACCCAAGTAACACAGGAAGCATTATAAATTATAACATATGAATAGTTAACTTATTTCGAACTTAAGGACCGTATAAACTCTTATATACGTTCACCGAGCAACTTGTCGTATTATATGATGCTTTGAGCTGTATAACGGTTGTATAATGGCATATCTAAATGCTTTTGTAAAGCCTTTAGCTTTAGTGCAGCAAACCACAACGCAACTGTACAGCTTTCAACTGTTTAAAAGCACTTAAGTGCTTTAGGTTTTACAATAGCATTATATAATGCTTTAAGCTGTATAACGGTTGTATAATGGCATATGTAAATGCTTTTTTAAAGCCTTTAGTTTTAGTGCAGCGAACCAAAATGCAACTGTACAGCTGAATGCTGTACAGTTGTGTTTTGGTTTGCTACACTAATGCGTCGGTGTGGTTTAGTGCCTTAGGTTCCACAATAGCATAAATAAATGCTTAATGCTGTTTATGAGCATGAATATTAGCCATTATAATGCCACGTAAATCCGGTATACAGCTTTCAGCTGTTTTTAGTGCTTTAGGTTCTACAATAGCATTATATGATGCTTTACGCTGTATAACGGTTGTATAATGGCATATGTAAATGCTTTTGTTTAGCCATTAGTTTTAGTGCAGCGAACCAAAATGCATTCATGCATGCATTCGAAGCATTCAGCTGTACAGTTGCGTTTTTGTTTACTACACTAATGCTTCGGTGTGGTTTAGTGCCTTAGGTTCTACAATAGCATAAATAAATGCTTAATGCTGTTTAAGAGCATGAATATTAGCCATTATTATGCCACGTAAATTCGCTATACAGCTTTCAGCTATTTTTAATGCCTGTGTACAATAGCTTTTTTAAGTAGGTAATACATTCCTGTCAGACACCCAATAACCGTATAAGGCAAACTTATAGAATATGTTGATATCTATGTTTATCTAGGAAAGCAGGTGTATTTTAGCAAAGAAAGGAGCGAAGAGGAAATAGAAAAATTCTGGGCACATAAAGAAATTTTGAAGGGAAATTACAACCTACACTTGAAAAAAATTGTTATGGACACTTGCCTCCTACCTTGTCTAACATATGCATGCCAAACATGGGTACACACAAGCCACATACAATCAAGAATAACTACTTGCCAAAGAGGCATGAAGCGAAGCATCTTAAAGATAAGAAGAATCGATAAGATAAACAGCAAAATCATTAGAAAGAAAACAAAAATAACTGATGCACTAACTCATGCGCTGAGAATGAAATGGCAATGGGCAGGCCACGTTTTGCGCGTGGCAGATAACAGATGGACAATAAAAACTACCCAATGGAAAGGCCCATCAAATAAAAGAAAAAGAGGCAAGCCAAGGACACGTTGGGTAGATGATATAAGGAAAATAGCAGGAGAGGATTGGATGTCACTAAGAAAGGACAGGAAACGCTGGAAGAAGATGGGCGAGGCTTACACCCAATAAGGGATCCATATAATAAAATAAATAAATAAATTTTTCAATGTAACACTATAAAAAAATATGGAATAAAAGGCTTAATAATAAAAAAAATAACCCTAATGCTGTATAATAGCAATAATATAAACCATTATAAAGCCAAGTAATTCACTATAAGGGGCTGTTCATAAATTACGTCATTTCAAATGGGGGGTCTGGACATCGGATAATGGTAGCATGACGTAGGGGGGGGGCGGTCATTCCGAAGATCACATCATCTCTCGCATCTTTAAATGTGTAAAAAAAGGAATGAAATTCGTGTTTCTATAAACTTTTAATGCTATTAAATATTATCTACTAAATAGTTTTTTATTTTACAATTAAGCTAAAAACGCATTTTTTTTTAATGACGTCATTTTATTTGGCAGGGGGAGGGTTGGATGATTTTAAGGGGGGGGGGGGGGTAAAATATTATTTAGCTGTTTTAGTGCCTTAGGGTCTACAATAGCAATTTTAAGTAGTATATAATGCTTAATGTTGTTTAATAGCATAATTTAACACAAAATGTTTTAATAGGAAAATAGTAATACCAAACTAGGTAAAAACTGCCGAAGTTGTCTCAGTTATAAAGGACAGGGCCTATATTTTAAGGGTCTCCCTGGCGCCAAGGACCTTAGATCTGATTCCCTTAGTTTTCTAATGATTTATATATCTTATCATATTATCAGTAACGGCTTTAAACAATATAGTATCCTATATTTACATTAATATTCATTGTCTTCGAGATATTTGACATCAAAGTCGAACCGGTTTAGGCTAAAAAAGTGGTTTAATGGTCATAAATTTTGTGGTAATTAGTTAAAAATTAAAATCTCTCTGCAGTTTTTAGAGACATCAAAGAGGAACCCTAATATGTAGATTACGTATATGTAAGATTCTTTACACCATTCGAATATCGATAAAAGTGTTTTTTATACCATATTTTAAAAATATCATAAAAAAATAACGGCTCATTTATTTCAAGATCCGGCTCTACAGAACGGAGATAAAAGATTCAAGAACCGATAGTCGTTTGCCTTATAATTCTATCTGTAGTGAATATGTTGGAATATCGACTCAAAACTGGTCAAATATCGATAAAAAACGTTAGACCAAAAAATATTATGTATTATTACGGAAACAAAAACAGTAGGCGACAAACTATGAACTATATTATACATCCTTTGGCACTACTTTCCCCCAACATAAACTTTTGTATAATTTCTCCTAATATTGTATAGTATTTGTATAGTTTCTCAGAATATTGCATCAAACCCAGATCTCTAGGATTTGTTTTCTTGAAATAGGTTGCATTCTTTGACCTCCACCACTTTAAATTAAAGCTGCCAGATGTCCAGATCTAGAAATAAGCATAGTATACCAAACTGACTAGAGGGGTTTGGTTGCTCTCATTATTGCGTGGCTAGCTCTCCGTCTATATAGACCAACGCCATTTTGTTGCCAATTGTAACCTAAAAATAAAATCATGCGAACCTATTTATACAAGGAAAATGCCTATATAATAATGAAATAACTTAATTTAAGACTGCTCAACCAACACTATTATGTTAATAATGCAAAACTCGTTCTATACGAGGATTACACAATTGTTTTGTTTATTTGACGCATATCTTTTTATAATATTTTATAGCAAAACCACAATAAATCAAAGGCGCGTGAAAATTTTCAATGAAACTTATATAGATATTTACAGTAAACTACATTGCGCAGTAATATTTGAAGGATATAATAACGTAAAAGAGTCAAAAACTTTTATAAATTTTGTTACGATGCAAACAAATATGACGTGTCACTCATTCAGTTTTTTGTACCGTCTTCGTCCATTTTATATTGTGAGACAAAGTAGTTAAATCACAACGTGCATTGTATTATAACATTTGTTCCGTCGGTATTAGAGACGTTTTTCCATTGACGTAAGGTTTATTTTACTACACTCTTATGCTAGTATAATGCTTTTGTATTGCGATTGGCAAGTTAATCGAGAGTACTTATGCTTCTTTACTGCAATTAGCAAGTTTTTTGGCCATTTTAATGCTTCTTTAATGCGGTTAGCAACTTAATAGAGCGCATTAATGCTTCTTTTTTTAATGCGATTGGCACTTTCCATGACAACGATAATGCTAATAGCACAGACTTAATGCGCCTGTAATGCTATTAAATAACCTATATAGGATCTCAAGCTGGGTAATTTGTGCCCATTTAAGAGCTATATCAGCACTATAAACGTTTATAATCATTATCATTATATATAATAAAACTAAGTTGAGAAAATGTGCGTGCCGATAAAACTTAAAAAGGAGTCCCAGCACGATAAAAAGACTTCTATAGTGTGATAGCCCTTTATTCCCCCTCGAACAAGAAAGTTCCCGTTTTAACCTAAAGGGTGTGTCTTTAAAGATATAAGGGCTTTTCCAACCCTTCAACTCGGAAAGTAAGTGTAGTGGCGCCATCTGTTGTCGAGTAGTTGAACTTCATTCATTGTCCAAAGTGGCGCCATCTGTTGTCGAATAGTTGAATTTCATTCATTGTACACAATATGGACTTAAACAAACGATTATTCCCAAACTTTCTCGAATATCCTAGCGCCAACTTTCTCGAATATCCTAGAGCCTAGCTTTCTGAATATATAAGAGCCCGGTGTCACCCGCCAGAGTTAGTTTGATTTGAACAGCAAAACAAGCGATTTCGAAACGAAAAAGAAAGAAATTATCTGTGTGTGAGCCTTTATTTTGAAGTATCAAATGTGAGTATTTTTAATAGTGTATTTAATTAATTCTAATGGTTTTTTCTTTTTTTCTTTTAATTGTAATTTCCTTAACTTTCAAGTAGTCGCGCGGCGTTGAATCGATGCCTTCTATATACTTTGGCCGTAAACAAAATATCGCGCGACCGCTTGAAGATTAAATTTTTTTTTTTCTTTGTTTCAACGTGCTCCACGTTTACGTAACAATATATTTGTCTATAAAATGTTCATTTAATTTATATTTTACAGAATACAATGCCTAGACGTAAAAGAGGTGGAGATCTTGCCAGTTCTGCAGCGAAACGGCGGAAACAAAAAGAAAATCGAAGAAATGAAACGGAAGAAGAGCGCGAAGCACGTTTACAAAATCAACGAACCAGAATGAGCACCCTGAGAAGCGGAAAAAGCGAAGAAAGAAAAGAAAATAAAAGTATTGAAGAATCGAGCATTTTAAAAGATAATCTAACAAAGGAAGCATTCCACTACGAACCGACGAAGAAATATTACGATCATAAATATGTTGTGATCGGAAAAATGAATAACATTTGCCAATTTTGCCACGCGAAAAAATTCAGTAAAGAAACACCAGGTCTCTGTTGCATGAATGGAAAAATTCGATAACCACCACTGGAAGCACCTCCACAGGAATTTCTACATTACATGACCGGGGAAACACCAGAATCAAAACACTTTCTTCAAAATATAAGATCATACAACTCCTGCTTTCAAATGACTTCTTTCGGTGTTACTTCGACTGACACTAATAGAGACAAATTTGAATATGTATTTTCAATTCAAGGGCAAATTTATCACAAAATTGGATCGTTACTACCAATGCCTAACGATGACTATAAATTTCTGCAAGTATATTTCATCGGAAATGAAGAAAACGAATTGATCAACGATGTACAAATTTTATTGGATTGTAACGCGAAATAATCCAAGATGTACAGAGGATCTTACACAAATACAATCAACTGATTTACATATTCAAAACAACACTAGACCGCATGATTTCTGATGACTATAAAATTGTAATTCGAGCCGATAAAAGACCACGTGGAGAACACGAACGTAGATTTAATGCACCTCAGATAGATGAAGTCGCCATCGTAATTGTGGACAATGAAAATACAAGCCGTGACATAATTGTACAACGAAGAAGAAAAGGACTACAACGCATTGCAGAGACACACCGTTCATATGATGTTCTTCAATATCCGTTAATATTTCTGCACGGAGAGGATGGTTATCATTTCAATATAAAACAAATTCATCCTAAAACAGGCATAGAAACAAACAAAAAAGTCACTTCCAAGGAGTTCTATGCTTACCGCTTAATGATCAGAGACAATGAAATATACAATCACATTCTCAACACTCGCCGTTTATTCCAACAATTTCTGGTAGATATGTACGCAAAAATAGAAGCAGAACGGATGCTTTACATAAGACTGAATCAGAAGAAACTACGCACAGAAGAATACATCCACCTTCGAGATGCGATCATAAATGACGGCAATATTGACGATATTGGAACAATGGTAATCTTATCCTCATCATACATAGGAAGTCCAAGACATATGCACGAATATACTCAAGATGCCATGACCTACGTAAGAAAATATGGACGACCTGATCTCTTCATAACATTTACATGCAACTCATCATGGCCAGAAATCAAAGGACAACTAAAATACGGACAAACCTCCATGGATCGACACGACATGATAGCCCGAGTTTTTCGACAAAAACAAATAAGATTTATTGAAGTCATCACAAAATACCACATCTTTGGAACCGTTAGATGCTGGATGTATACAATCGAGTGGCAAAAACGAGGATTACCTCACTCACACAATCTCATATGGCTACACGATAAAATTTATCAATTTGATATCGACAAAATGATCCAAGCTGAATTTCCCAATCCACAAAATGATCCGGAACTATACAACATGGTAGTGAAAAACATGATTCACGGACCATGTGGACCATTAAACTTCAATGCGCATGCATGAGTGATGGAAAATGTACAAAAAATTATCTAAAACCATACTTGGACGATACAAAAACTAAAGATGACGGCTATCCCAAATATAGAAGACTATCACCGAAAAACGGTGGCTTCACAGCAAAAATACGAATACAAGGCAGAGACGAACTGGAAATAGATAATCAATGGGTAGTACCATATGACCCACTACTTTCCAAAATGTTCCATGCACACATAAACGTTGAATATTGCAATTCAGTAAAATCTATTAAATATATATGTAAGTACGTAAACAAAGGTAGTGATATGGCAGTATTTCATATAGTCCAAAATAGCGAACAAAATAATAGAAATGATGAAATCCTCATGTACCAAATGGGAAGATACATCAACAGTAACGAAGCAGCGTGGAGGATTTTTAGTTTTCCCATACACGAACGCGAACCAGCTGTGCAACATCTAGCAGTACATTTGGAGAATGGACAGAGAGTTTACTTCACAAAAGACTCGGCTAGAAAAATTGCAAGCGAACCACCTCAGAACACAACATTAACAGCTTTTTTCCAACTTTGCCAAACGGATCCATTCGCAAAGACGTTACTGTATGTCGACGTCCCTATTTATTATACGTGGGACAAAACAAGGAAAATTTTTCAACGACGAAAACAAGGAATGCCAGAAGAGGGTCATCCAGAAATAATCAAAACTAACGCAATAGGTCGAGTATACACTGTACATCCAAACAATGCCGAATGTTTATATCTCCGAATGTTGTTACATGAAATACGGGGACCAACAAGTTTCACAGATCTCAGGACTATTGACGGCTACATATGCCAGAGTTACAGAGAAGCATGTCAACGTTTAGGATTATTGGAAAACGATAACCACTGGGAATTAACACTACAAGAAGCCACACTCACAGCTTCAGCTGAACAAATTCGAGAGTTATTCGCCATAATTCTAACAACATGTAACCCATCAAACCGAAAACAGCTATGGGACTCTTTCAAAAGGAATATGAGTGATGATATATTGTACCAAATCCGATAAGCTAATCCAGAACTGACTATAGAATTCAATGACGACATCTTCAATGAAACACTCATTCGCTTAGAAGATAAATGTTTAGCAATAAATAACCAGACCTTAGTAGAAATTGGAATGCCAGCACCACAAAGAAATACTTTCAGTGTGCTAAACTACGAAATTACAAAGGAAAAAAGCTACAACGTCAATGAACTACTTGAATACATTGCTCACAACAAACCACTCCTCAATGACAATCAAAAAAAAATTTACAACGTTATAATGAACCGAATAAATAACAACACTGGTGGAATTATTTACTTGGACGCACCAGGAGGCACCGGTAAAACGTTTCTAATAAATCTAATACTGGCGGAAATACGTGCTGAAAAACACATCGCACTGGCACTAGCATCATCCGGCATTGCAGCCACACTTATGGAAGGAGGACGAACTGCCCATTCTGCCTTACAACTACCGTTGAATATAGCCGAACAACAATTCCCTGTATGTAAAATCTCAGGAACATCTGGACGGGGTCAACTTCTAAAACATGCTAAAATTATCTTCTGGGATGAATGCACCATGGCCCATAAAAAATAACTAGAAGCTATGGACAGAACATTACAAGAATTGCGAAAAAACTCTGAAATGATGGGAGGAGCTCTACTCATACTCTCAGGAGATTTTCGACAAACACTTCCAGTTATTCCCAAATCAACACCAGCAGACGAGATCAATTGCATGCTTAAAAAAGTCACATCTCTGGCCGCAAGTACAAATACTGCAATTAACAAAAAACATGAGGGTTGAATTATCAAAAGATGAAACAACAGCACATTTTGCTAAAATACTTTTACAAATAGGCGAAGGTACATATCCTACTGACCAAACGACCGGCCTCATTGAACTCAATAGTGATTTCTGTAACATAGCCACTACTGAAAACGAACTAATCGACAAAATTTATCCAAATATTATTCAGAACTATACCAACGTAGAGTGGTTATTTCAAAGAGCAATTTTGGCCACTAAAAATAATATTGTTGACGATATCAATTTTAATATTCTAAAGAAAATACCTGGTGAAGAGAAAATATATAAATCGATCGACACGATGGTATCCATTGAAGAAAGTGTCACCTTTCCTACTGAATTTCTAAACTCTTTACAAGTACCAGGAATGCCATTACACTGCCTTCGTCTGAAAATTGGATCTCCAATCATACTACTCAGAAATCTCAACTCCCCAAAACTATGTAATGGAACGAGGATGATCGTAAAACAGCTATCGAATAATGTCATTGAAGCTGAACTTATTTCTGGAAAGAACAAAGGACACACAGTATTTATACCTAGAATACCACTGATCTCTTCTGAATTGCCATTTCAATTTAAAAGATTGCAGTTTCCAATTAAATTAGCCTTTAGTTTTACAATTAACAAAGCGCAAGGGCAAACTTTGAAATATTGTGGCATCAACCTCAAAGAATCCTGCTTCTCTCACGGTCAGCTATATGTAGCTTGCTCAAGAGTAGGAAGTTCGAAAAATTTATATATATATACCCCGGACAATAAAATGAAAAATGTTGTTTATAAACAAGTAGTGTAAATAATGAGAAAATGTAAATACATGTAAATATAGAAAATGTTTTCAAAATATATTTTTTACTTTTTACGTCATAGTATGTTTTTTTATTTCATCTACCACGTAATCTCATATCAACTCCCGAGCGAAGCGGGGTATCATAGCTAGTGCTACTATAAAACGAACTCAAAATGCTAAAAGCATACAGATATGCTGTAAGACGGCCGTTATACTGCTTTGATGTGTTACTTGGGTAGGTACAAGCTAGAATTTGAACGCAAGACCTTCCCTCTGAACATGGGATGTATTCTAACTTTAAAAAACGTTTAGACACGATTTAACTTCAATACAACTCCAATGCATTAACTACGCAATACAGTTAGCGCTGTCTCAATCAGAAATATCAGAATTTGCTTCAAAAATATTCCGCTGCAACTCCAATACAACTTCAGTATTGGTTGATTATTTGTTACTAGCTGTGCCCGCGGCTCCGCCCGCGTGGAATTCGGTCTGTGTCAGTAAGAGGCTAATTCACCCCTAATTTCTCTCCCGCTACCCTGGAGGCGGAATTTGAAGTAATGTTGACAGATGGATTTATCCTATCAATCTTTATTGACATGATTTAAACGACATACAATAGTAGGTGTATATCGGACGATGCAGGACCACTTTTGTATTTATACGTTCATGTCCACGGCAAATATCATCCAAATCGATCCTCCCGTTAAATCAGTCTACGCATGAAAGGTAAGAACAGGCGCGGTTGAAATGGGGGGTGTCACAAATGCAGAAATGTTTTTTTTTCTATTTGAGGAATTAGTAATCCTTAAGGGGTGATTTCCGGGATAACAATGCAAAAAAAACCGGCCTAGAGCATGTCGGGCGATGCTCAGTGTAGTTTCGGATTTTGATTACGTTACGTAGATAATGAATTTTCATACGTTTTTACGTTACTGGTTGCAATAATTGTGGTATTTACATACTTCAAGGTAAGCACATTATAATGCACTAATGAACGTCAGAGAAAAATAAAATACGTGAGTGTCGTGGAACACTCTGTGGGAACGAAGTTATGTTATTTAATTTTATTACATTTTTGACTTTTTCGTTAATTTTGTGGTTTTATTTTTTTTTGTATTTTTTTTTAATTTTTGAAATTTTTTGAAATTTTTGATTTTTTGGAAATTTTTGAAATTTTTGAAATTTTTGAAATTTTTGAAATATTTAAATTTTTGAAATTTTTGAAAATGTTGAAAATTTTTGAAAATTTTTAAAATTTTTAAAAAATTGAAAATTTTGAAATTTTTAAAAATTTTTGAAACTTGAAATTTTTGAAATTTATGAAATTTATGAAATTTATGAAATTTATGAAATTTTTGAAATTTAGAAATTTTGTCATTTTTGACATTTTTTACTTTTAGGAACTCTACTTTTTTCACTTTTATCACTTTGTCACTTCTCACTTTCACTACACTTCACTTCACTTCACTTCACTTCACTTTATTCTATTTTATATATTTTTTATTTCATTCCATTTTACATGTTTCTCAATCGTATGGGTGTCGCGTTTTCGTGACGTGACGCTTTTTCGTGACGGTCACGTGACTTTTTTTCACCTAGCCCCCCATCCGCGAACCGTCCAATAAGGAACTTCGTTCCAAAACTACCACCGGTTCTAACTCTATACCTCTGGCCCAAGAAGTATTATGACCGAAAAGATACTCGACGTGACTTATTTTTTTTTCAAAACAGTAATACATTACATATTAGATCTTAAAGATACAAAATAATACGTAGTTCTTCAAGAAGACATCAAAACAGCTTGAGAGACAGATAATGTACCTATTGTTTAATTATAAAGAAAAATTAATCCTAATCTGACTGCTTCACAAAACGTTTGATATGTTTTCCTACCTAAACGGTGTCCTATAAATGTTGTAGTAGTTTTTTGGTTTGGGCCATGCATCTTTGTCCGTCATATATAATACTCGAACCTGCAATAACCCTTTGACATACATGACATTTTCAAATATTTCTTAAGAACGGGTAAATTAGATCTTAAAGATACAAAATAATACGTAGTTCTTCAAGAAGACATCAAAACAGCTTGAGAGACAGATAATGTACCTATTGTTTAATTATAAAGAAAAATTAATCCTAATCTGACTGCTTCACAAAACGTTTGATATGTTTTCCTACCTAAACGGTGTCCTATAAATGTTGTAGTAGTTTTTTGGTTTGGGCCATGCATCTTTGTCCGTCATATATAATACTCGAACCTGCAATAACCCTTTGACATACATGACATTTTCAAATATTTCTTAAGAACGGGTAAATGTAAATTTAAAGCATCGACGGGTAACATGTTATAAATATGAACACCTTGACCCAAAATAAATAAATCGATTCTGCGGTTAATAATTCCCTATACAAATTTCCAACTATCTTTTCACCCCTTTAGGGTTGATTTTCGGAGTGAAAACTATCATTTGTCCTTTCTTGAGACCCATACTATACCACATTTCATCTTTATCAGTTCAGCGGTAAAAAAATCGTCATACCAACTTCCAACCCCCTTTTCGGGGTGAAAGGGTTTATTTTCGGGATGAAAACTATTCTGTCGTTCCTCGGGACTCAAATTATCTGCATACTAATTTCTAGTAAAAAAATCTCCATACAAACTTTCAACCCCCTTTTCACCCCCTCCAGGGTTGATTTTCGGGATGAAAACTATTCTTTGTCCTTTCCCGGGACTCAAACTATCTCTACACAAAATTTCATCAAAATCTGTTCAGCCGTTTTCACGTGATAGATGTATAGATAGATAGTTTTTATTGAAAGTACCTTTCAGGCTTCGCTTCCATTATTTTTTTCAAATTTTTTGGACCTACGGTTCTAAAGTAAGGTGGGGGGGGGAGCTTTTTTCAAGATGAAACTATCCTTTGTCCTTTCTCGAGACCCATACTATCTCTATACCAATTTTCATCTACCTAAATCTGTTTAGCGGTAAAAAAATCCTCATACCAACTTCCAACCCCCTTTTCACCCCCACAAGGGTTTGAAAACTATCCTATGACATTTCTCGAGACTCAAATTATCTCCATACTTATTTCTATCTAAATCGTTTCAGCGGTTAAAAATTCTCCATACAAACTTTCAACCCCATTTTCACCCCCACCAGGGTTGATTTTCGGGATTAAAACTATATATTATCCTTTCCCGGGACTCAAACTATCTCTATACAAAATTTTATCGAAATCCGTTCAGCCGTTTTCACGTGATGCGCGGTCAAATAAACAGACAAACAGATAAACAGATAAACAGACAAACAGATAAACAGACAAAAATTCTAAAAATTGTTGGGACGTGTTCTGTTATCGATTCTAAGTATCCACAGCCAACTTTTTTTCGATTATCTTCCATGTACAGACTTTCGACCCTCTTCAGCTTTATTATATGTATAGATGTGTTGGAGTTGTGTTTAAGATAAATTGTGTTTTATTACTGTTAAATCCTTCTATACCTTTTTATATTTTATATTACAATAAATACTTCGTTAGGTACAAACGGTATACTTTTCTAAACGCCATAATGGACCTAAGTAGAAGCAATATTTTATGTTTTAGGTTTTATTAAGTTTCTGTAAAATATATTTATTTAATCAGATTATGGTAACAAATTTTACATGTACGAGTATAACAAAATAGCCAATTTGTAATTGAATAACCTATTTGTTTTATTTTTTAGGTATATTTAATTAATTAATTAGTATGAACACAACAACGTGTACCTATTAATTTTGTATAGTGAGAGGTTAATTGAATTGTTTTTTTTTAATACTAAATGTTTATTGTTTTCAATGTAATAATAACTTGATCTCCTTTTCTTTCATGTCGATTGTCAATGTCATGCCTGTCATAATTAGTGCGCATGCGTTCTATGCCTAATGCACGGCCAAGACAAGTTTGGTCGGACAGACATTTTTTATTGTGATTTGATTGTGTTTTATTTTACCGATATTTTACTTTTTGCATATAAGTTTATGTAGATATCTATAATCTTTATGTTTCTTTTAATTCTCTTTGTTTGCTTTTAGTTTTTTTTATCTTTTTTTGTGTTACCTTCCGTGAATTGTTTTCACCCGATGGTCTCATCGGAAGATCAGCGCTGACAACCGCCAGCATCATGCTGAGATGAGGCCATTTCGTGGCACTTTCTCGTATTATGTTTTCTTTCTTTCTGTTTCTTTTATATGTATGTGTTTACGAATAAACTATTTCTATACTAATTATAAAAATTAAAAATATAACTTGATCTGAGTATGAGGTTCTTCAAAAAAGGAGTGTATAGGATCATAAAGGGTAGGCAACGTGCATGTGAATCCTCTGGGGTTGCCGGCGTCCATAGACTACGGTAACTGCTTACCATCAGGCGGGCCGTATACTTATTTGCCACCATTGTGGTATTAAAAAAAAGTAAAGTATGCCCTATCATCTTTATTACTTTTAAAAATAAATAAACTTTTGTATACCATTGTCAAGCAGACCGTTGTCAAACGAAGATAACTTTAATTTTGATTACAAATAAATAATGATTATCATGAAGCTCAACAACGTATTAACTTCAAAAATGTTGTTAATGGCAAAAAATATCTATTATGCGTGTCAGGAACTCATTGACTGGCTTTATGTATTTCCACGGGAATACCAAGCTGCGCAAGTTATTGAATAATTTCCATTTACACTTGGAACTCGTAACGTTTATCCCTCTCAGGGGAAGTTACGAAAAAATCCTCTTTGGCAAAGCTTTTAGATTACTGAATGATTGTTCTATTGAACTTTAAAATTTGTAAGGTGCTTAAATAGCTTCATGTTGAACGACAGTCCCGTATCAATCATAATACAAAAAACATTGTAACGTGGTTTTTAACTTATCCCGCAGTAAATGTAAAAAGGAAGTCATGGATAAATAAAGCAACTGCTTTGATATTTAACCGTAAATTTAAAGTAAAGTTCCATTAACCTGAAAATTCCGTACTGCCTCTTAAGAACCTTAAAGCCAGCTTTTAGCGTTCAAAATATCAAAGCAATAACCTAGCACTAATAAATAACCCAAAAATTTAAATAAAATATACCTGGTATACATTACCGCGTATTCCGCTAAGACGGCGGTAAATCCTTCAAGCTAGTATATTACAAAAGAAGTCCATGGCTAGTTTAAAAGCACATTCCTACGATCATCAGTCTTCGCGGTGTATTCGAAACAACATTTTGCGATTGTTTATTCGTTCCTCGGTAAGCTCTTCTTTCATTAGAGTCGGCGACGTCGCTTGCAGGGAGGGCCCGCCGTGCCTAAAGATTGATGGGGCTCGGATGGATTTGTTCTATTCGCGTTCACACTCATCAATCATTCGCGGATATTTTTCCGTGTCTCAGGTTGTTTAGCCTAAATAGATTGTTGCAGGCTTTGCCGCGTCGTGCGTATCGACATGTGTATCACATTAGCTGTGATGTGACGTCACCACCGGCACTGACTCTCTAATACGAGAGTGACATGTGAACCCTACGAATAGAAAGCATTTACTTCGTGGCGTAAGTACCCTTAAAGTATATTGTACTTGTACATCCAATTCTTTAGGATTTCTTACATGCAAGGATAAAATGGAAGTTTACGTTTATTATATGTTCTTAGCAATGGTGTAGCAAACATCTACTTCAGTTCAGATAATAAGTGGTTCAATTATGTAAATTTAAACTAGCTAAATAACTTTATTAAAATTAGTATAGGAGACTTACATAATATTCTAGGTGTCCTAAGCCATTGGACAAAGCCTTAAATTCCATATAGGGTTACTTCTCAGGAATGCTCTAACTGTTCTTATACCATTGAAGGTACGGAACCTTCCATTATGCGTGGTCCGACACGCTTTTGGCCGGTTTTTTAATTAATTGGTAGAATACAATCCGGTTGAAGTTTATTAGTTTCATTTGGTTACAAAAAAATATTAATCATTATCAACGTACATTATTATTATTATTTAAGGATGTCTGGTAGAGATTGCTTAATAGCGATAAGACCGCCTGTTGTTACCATTATTTACTTTGTTAAATCTGTTTCTGTATTTCTTTTTCTTTGTGTAATGCAATAATAGTACATTACTTACCGAGGACTGTAAAATAAAGAAAGCCCGAAATCGCAGGTATTTGTGACCCGAGCCGCAGGCGAGGGTTGTAAATATGCGATAGAGGGCTTTCTTTTTTACTGCCCGTGGTGAATACACAATTTTACGTCTCCACCTAGCCATAATGCGAGTTTTAGCGTACGCGAAGCGTGCGGTAAAACTCACATTATGGCCAGGTGTGACGTAAAGAATATTTTATTGTATTGTAGGTACATTATATGACATACTTACAACGCTTGCTAGTCTAGTATTGTATAAGCCTACTTAACCATTTAGCGGTCACAATACACTTTTGGGTTGGGTAGGTACTGTCTATTTTTGTCGTGTAATTCAATTTTTTTACCACCTCCTATATGACAGTAACAGCAAATGAAGTCCCTAAGGAGAGCGTAGGCGTTCAAGTGTATTTAACGCCTACGCCAGTCCGTATTTTACAGGATCAATTTTAATTTGTTTTAAATGTCACAGCATGTAAATAAACATCATGTATGTAGGTACAGTCAGCATCAAATAGTTAGTAGCAGTGAAGTCGCCAAATATATCGTAACACATCCTTACTGCCATACAAATAAAGATCTGTACCGATATATTTGGCGACTTCACTGCTACTAACTATTTGATGCTGACTGTACCTAGTAAGCAATCAAAATAAATGTAAGTATATGTCGGAATTGTAGGAATCGGATATGGGCATGCGTACAGTTTCTGTGTGAGAATACGTATGGATGTGCATGAACATTAACGTGGAAGGAGAAACGGGAGCCTTAATTGCAAAAACAGAATGAGTTCCCATCAAAAACATTACATGTACAAAAATGCCAGTCTCTAACGTAATGTACGCATGTAATGTATGTATGTACGCGCATGTGGCACCTCTGGAATTGCAGGCGTCCATAGGTTACTGTAGCTGCTTACCATCAGGCGGGCCGTATGCTTGTTTGCCACTATCGTGTTATAAAAAAAGTGAAACCAAGCCGGTGTCCATAGAATACAATACCCACTGGAGTTTACTAACAACATGTCATTGTGATAATTGTCATGAATATTAGATGTTTATAGTAAATAGAATGACTTGTCAATCGCACAGGACAATATTTTATTTTATGTTATTTTGATACATGGAAAACCAACAGCGCTATACAGTATACATCAATTACAATAGAATCACAAAGCCAATTAATTATAGGTTCTCACTTATAGAAATAAAATATATTACAAAAGTTTTTGCCCAACTTAATACACATGCAAGTCCCTAAAGCATAAGAACAGATGATATATATACATGATCAATGTTTACAAAGATAAATGAAAAAAGAAGAAAAGAGAAAAAAGAAAATATATCATGTAATAATATCAAATTATATAATGCAATATGTACCTATGTATTTACACATTCATAGGTTGGCTTATGCTATACGTATATATAGCCGCGCATTCTATTTATTGTAAAAATATAGACATCTAATGTTCAAATGATCACAATGACATTTTGTTAGTAAACTCCAGTAAGGATTAAATTCTATGGACACAGCCTTGGTTTTACATTAGATCCCAGTACTTTTTGCACTAGACTGGCATTTTTGTACATGTAATGTTTTACGTATATATACGTATAGCAACGTATATATAGCCGCGCATTCTATTTATTGTAAAAATATAGACATCTAATGTTCAAATGATCACAATGACATTTTGTTAGTAAACTCCAGTAAGGATTAAATTCTATGGACACAGCCTTGGTTTTACATTAGATCCCAGTACTTTTTGCACTAGACTGGCATTTTTGTACATGTAATGTTTTTGATGGGATTATAATTAATAACGACTATTATTCCATGACTCTAAAAAATTTTTTACTTCTAGTAGGTATCAAGGTGCCCATTGCATTGTAGATGTAAATAAAACGTATCCATCCCTGGAAACTTCTTGTGTTTAGATAGCTCAGCGCAATTTGTAGCCGGTAGAAAACAAACGTTGCAATCCGAAATTGGCTAGCAATACAATCAATCGATTTTGCCGATGGCTAGGCTTGAATAATTCTACTATTAATAAAGTCAATATGCAACTGGTTTACGTAAAAATCGCCTTGATTAATATTGATTCGAAATTTATTTATATATTTAGATCTAGTCATATTTTAAGCATTTTAAGCAATGTTGTAGTTAGTAATAATTGTTGGGGCTACAGTATGAGGTTATTTAAAAAAGGAGTGTACAGGTTCTTAAAGGGTCGGCAACGCACAGGTGAATCCTTTGGAGTTCAAAGCGTCCATAGGCTACGGTAACTGCTGTTTGCCACTGTCGTGGTATTTCAAAAGAACTATTTTTTTTAAACAAGTAAATCGTGTCCGTCGTCTTAATTTAAACATTTACGTCCACTGTCAAGTACCACGAAAAACAGGTATACAGGTAAGTAATCGTTAAGTGTTTATAGGCGATTATTCCGCAAGTAAGAAAGATGCCAAAAAACTTTTTATCTACACTCATACTGTAAGTACTCTAAAATGCGTTCAAAAACCGTAGACAATGACAAGCATTACAACAAACGATTTAACTATGATAAGTTTCTTATCTGCGGCAGTAACGTAATTTTAACTTTGCATGCTCAAATATTGTTAAGCAATGAGTTTCAAATTTGGAACATCGAATTTGATAACATAATGTTATCGCCATGGCCAACTCGATTGGTCCCGCGCGAGCGCCGGCACAATCGAGTTGGCCATGACGGTACAATGGCGGTCATTCTATGGTTTCCGAACACTTAATTTAATATATATAATATAAGTGTAGATAAAGCAGTGTATGCAACTGTACGTAATTAGGCCTTAAAACACTCGTGTGATCTTATTATGAAATTCGCCTGCGGCTCATTTCATAAAACCACACTCATGTTTTAAGGACCCTTATTACGTAACAGTTACATAAACTACTAATATTGATAACTTATTTTAATAAAATTTAAAATATCTGAAATATTAAATTTAAGACGATTGTCGCCGGAGTGTCCTTGAGCGTTTGGGCGCTCCCTACCCGCGCCACCCGCGTACCCTTCTCATTGCGATCGTGCGTAAATCCGCCGCGATGCACCGCAATAATGTTCAAAGAATATGACTTTACTCAGAGGCGCGGGCAGATTTATAATAATCATACCTAATCCTTTTGTGGATGTTTTGTGATTTGAATACTGTGATTAAGTACTACGGTGACATTTTTTAGCAATGCTACTAAATAAGATAAGTAATAACGATCTCGAATAGTAGATTTTTATGTAAAAAAATGAAAACCTAGATTTTGAATTTGAAGTTCAGTGAGCGGCAAAATATTTATGAATTTACGAACTATGGTTAAAAATATTCCGCATATCAGAAAAAAATAAAAAAATACTGACTAGTACAGCAAAAAAAACTGTAAGCACATCAAAGCGGTGTGTTCATGTAAATTTGGATTTTTTTTGCTGTGCAAGTGAGCTTAATAGATGGTTATTTTTTTGTTGCGATTTTAAATATTAACCGTAAAAATTTACTTAATTACGATAAATTAACAAAACTAAGCCTGTTGCGAGTTGCGAATAGTAAAAATGCACATGTAAGGAGCGGTATTTGTGCACGAAATCGTCATACAAATGAGAGCTGTAAGCCCATTAAATTTAGATCTTTAAAATATAACACAGCGCAAACACTTCTTAGGGTTCCATAGTCAAAATGGTAAAAACGGAACCCTTAAAAGTTTTTTGAAACATGTCCGTCTGGCCGTCCGTATGTCACAGCCATTTTTATTATAAAACATATATTACTGAAATTTTATCTAGAGGTGTGTTTCATGTGCCGCCACTTAGTTTTCGGACTAAATTGCTAAAAAAATCTTTTAGGTCAGGCACTCCATACATACATATGCCAAACTAAATGTCAAAAATATTTTTTTTGTAAATATGAACATGTTGTACGATACGGCTAAAAATATCTTATATATATATATATATATATATATATATATATATATATATATATATATATATACATATATATAGAGTATTTTTAAAACTTTTTTATTAAGTCAATATTTTCAGAAATAATTGCTTCGAAAGTCTAAATAGATAGATAGATAGATAGATTTATTTATTTCTTGTAGAAAACCACACAGTATTTTACATCATAAAATAAAATGGATTCACTAAAAGATCGTCACTTACAATACAATAAAAAAATAATCAATCAAAAAAATGTACAGGAAAAAAATGTCAGTGGTAAAATATATAGAATGTCAACAGGAATTTTGTGTATGTATACATGTCTAGAGACCCTAGGTAGTGGTATATAAATATTAAAAAATAAAAGAAAAATGTCAAAACCTAAAACAAAGTCAATCAATTAAAAATAACAATATAAACAAAAATTACGTAAAAATACTCTATAAAAATAATTAACATTTTGCAGTTCTTTTAAATTCTGCAGTGAATTCTTCGACAGAATATAAATTCCTACACAATAAAAGTTCCTTTAGTCGGTGTTCAAATTTATTATCGGAAGTTTCATTTCTGAGAGTTGCGGGTAGACTTTCATAAAATTCCGGGCCTATTACACGCGGGCACTTGTCAAGTAATGCAAGTCGACGCTGGACGCCGCTGGAATATAATAGCCCCCATCTAACTTTTAATCCGTAAGTCTAAAAAATATGAAAAAATACCAAGAAAGCTTATAGTACTTAATTTTCTACGAAAATTATTTCACATATTATCGGTTCATCCGTTTTTGAGTTATCTCCAAGAAACTACTCCCTACATTATACATGGTCCGATACAAACTTTTAAAGATATTTGATAGGTGGTATTAACCCTTAGTAGTAATTTATTTATTCACTTGTTTTGATAATTAATATAAAATTTGTATTTATTTGCATTTCACCGACATAGTAAAGTTTTTTTTAGGGTAGTCAACGCGCATGTGAATCTTCTGGGGTTGCAGGCGTCCATAGGCTTTATAACTGCTTTCAATCAGGCGGGTCGTATGCTTGTTTGCCAGCGTCGTGGTATAAAAAAAAGCTTTTTTTCCTTTATTCTTACATACATTGAACTCTTAAATATCAGCAATTTTTTATTAGATTCTCAATTAGGCTTTGCTCAGTGATAGTTAGTAGACTGAAATTTGGTATGAGTAATTATGTGTTTTAATTACGCCTACAAAGTGGTAAAACAATAAGTATCTGAAATCCATTGTTGGATAGGTCTTTCAAGAAGAATATGCCTTAAACAACTTTTGGATAAAACGAATATTTTCGTAAATAATAGCTTCGAAAGTTAAAATGCTCTTTGATTTTTGAACCGTGGGTCCAAAAAAATTGGGAAAATTCCTGGAAGTGAGGCCATTGAAATACTTATCACGTATTTTCAATAAAAACTATATGGAATAAAATCGGTTGAGCCGTTTTTGAGTTATGCCTATAGTAAAATAACGTAAGTGCCACAAAATATTTCTTTATAGACTACCTTTTGAATGGATGTGTTGTAACAGGCCGGTAACTACGGATCCCTATACTGAGCATAGCCCGATATTCTCTTGGCCGGTTTATCTGCAATCCTTTGCAGTTTACTTCGCAATTTCTAGATTTGAGAAATTAGTATAAAGTATAACATTAAAGATTGTGTTTAATCTTAAAATAAAACGCATATTACATTCGTTTAGAACACGGTATTCTTAAATAAATATGTTTAAATAAATTCGGTTCATTGTATATATAATCATAATTATCAGTCTATTGTATTGCAGTACTAGCAGATTTCTGCAACTCGACGACTAATGCCTATTTTGCGTGATGCATGCGTCTACTAAAACATAATAATTTTAGTTTACTTACATGACCAAATTTGTTTTCAGAGCAATGTGAGATTCATGATTTTTGTTTTTTCTCCATTTTTATTTCATTTGTTTTGTACTTGTATTATAATCCAAATAAAATACACTTTTTATACGAACGTACATAAACATGCATACGAGTACATTATCTTAAAAGATAAAACGTCTATACATTATTGATTCCGGGAAGACACGTTATATCCGCACCGCATGAACCCTCTGCAGTTATTTAGTCTTTAGGCACAGTAAGTCCGATATTATTGCTCACGGGCCAAGCACAAGTATATGTAGTACAAGGGAAGCACGGAGCGACGAGCGACACAGCCTCCTCGTCTCAAAGCTAGCTCACGACTGCCAGCAATGCCGTTTTCGAGCTAATAACGCACGAAATGTGGAATTATGATCAAGTTGTTTAAGAAAATTTAATCAATTTAAATATCCTAGGTTGAGTTTGTAGTGTTCTGTAGTACATATTTTTTAGTTCAACAATATTTTAAATCGAATGAGCCGTTCAGTAGATATAAGCAAAATTAACCGTAAAACGACATTTCGTTACATTTACATAACGGAGAAACTATTCGTTACACGAGTTATTCAAACGTTGACAATGTTGTACATGAAATGGTTAATAATATATATTTTTTTCAAAATTTTTTAATGACCCGTTATTGAGATATATCCCTTAGAAAGTAACAGTTTTCGGCCACAATCAGCGCCTAGCGCCTTAAACGCCCCGCGTATGCAAACATTCGATAAGTGGTTTCTTAATTTCTCTTCAGTCATCATCCTATTAATTAGCGTTTCTTCCAGCTTTTTACTTTGGCTCAATGAAACCCGGGGTCCTATTGGCAACCTAATCTCATGAATTGGCATAGGCAAAAGTTTTTATGAAAGCAACTGCCACTGCATGGAGAATGCCATGCTGCCAAGATGCCAGAAGGGAAACTAGGCCTTATTAGGATTAGATCCGGCTACCTCTCGAAAACCTGGCATTAGGTTGTAATATAATCCTGTTGCAGTTGGAGTAACTGCACAGGAACGACAATAAAACTGTATTTCAGCTGCATTGTGACTGCAATGCTGCTACCGTTTTATTAGCGTCGCGTCGTGCTGTTCCTCAAACTGCAATAGGACTCCATTATTACCGTGCAGCCAGCTTGCAGTCGGCGTGCGGTTGACAGGACTGCAAACATTTTTCATGATGTTGCGTCAACTGAATTAGAACTTTACTGCACTGAAAAAAACATATGTTTGCTTCAATGAAGATCTTATTTAATGTAACACGCATCTTGACTGCATATGGGCCTAATAAGATATTGTTTGTTGAAGCTAAGAAAACTTGGTAAAAGTTACCATAAAGTTAGATATAGTAAATAAATATATTTTTATTCCAAACATTTTATTAGGAACTAAGATAAAATGCATCTTAGTTGGACTTTTCTTTCAGTGTGCCTTGAATTGCCATTTTGCCCTTTAAATCAGCCGCAGTTGATCTCGTAAAAACTAGTGCCTTCGCCAATTTATGAGGTTAGGTTGCCAAGCGGACCCCAGGTTAAATTAAGCCAGGGCAAAAATCTAGAAAAAACGCTAGGAGGCGTTAAAAGTTAATATTATGTGTATTTATAGTTTAATTAAAAATAGTTATTTGTGCAACTAGAGAGGAAAGTTGGTTTTTCTTGCGAGTGTTGATTTTTAGCGTAAGTGAAATATTCGAAGCGAGTGATTCTAAGTTAGAATCTTGAGCGTAGCGAGGGACTCAAAAACACGAGATGTAAAATAACTTTGCTCTCGTGTGACACATACAACTTTTCACCTCAGTAGTGAGAACATATTAAAGGTAAAAAATATGTATTTCGTATTTTAATAGACCCCGAAATATGAAATGGCAGTTCATGGCCTTCACTAAATTAAAAAACTACTTTATCTCACTCCCTGTAGTGACGAAAGGGAGTAACGAAAGTGCGACTTTCGTCACTGTATTCGCAGGGAAGTAGGCTTGTTCAAGCTGCTGAGGTGAAAAAGTTATTGATGTGATTTTACTCATTTAATACACCGATATGTAATAAAGAACGGGATACACAATTAGCCCAAAACAAATGGCCCCACAATAGTGAGAACAACTCACTTTCTCGGTCAGTTTTATTAGACTAGTCAGTGATAAGACTGGCCGGTTACAAATTCTCAAGAGCCATGTTATAGTAGTAGTAGTAGTAGTAGTATTGTACAACAAAGAAAAATAAAACAGGAAAGAATACACAATATGACTATATACAAAGACGGACTTCGAGTCAACGTTTGAGCAGTTGATATACTAGATACATAAAAAACATAAATGTAAATATACCTAAGAAAATACATACATGTACACTATACATAAATAAATACATATTTACATGCATACATACATACATACATACATACATACATGCCTGCATACATATAGTAAGGGTGGCGACCGTATGATCTGCTACGTTACGTGATACAAAGATAAGCTCCATGGCACATGTTTATAAAAGTGATGCTGAGTTCCGAAAATCGTAAAAAAAATAGAATTGGCCGAAAGCACGTAAAAGTGCCACCCCCGGTATAAAAAATTGATGATATTTACCTACGTCCTTTGATACAAAGATGACACTTGTGGCAACAAACAGCAATTTGTATGTAGGTATAGAAAAACCCAGTCTGCCAGTTCCTGCATGGCCGGAAGTGCCCGGCAGACTGGTTTAAAAGTTACGTAAATTTGGGGTCAAACTCGTTTTCTCAAAAATTTCTCAGATGATAGTTTATATGCTCTTACAAATATGAAATATCGTCAGCCGACTGTATCTAGGTGGAAAGGCCGAAAGGCAGCAATTTTTTTTTAAATCGATTAAATATATGCTGCTCCTCAACCCACCAATGGAGAGGCGGCAGACCTTCACGAGGCTTCATGACACATCGCTCTTAACACATATTTTTTTTATTTGTCGAATAATCACCTGTGAGCACTTAACGATTACACCCTATTTATACAGGTATACTCATTCTTTTAAATTATTTCATTATCTGTTTTTTAGATTTCTCTTAGTGGGCCAATTTGTTTAGATCCTAACTATCTTATAGGGATGATGACACATGTTGAATTAAGCAATAAAATTTAGTTGATAGGATGCAGAATTACCAATATATCCAAATAAAGTGAAAATCAAAAAAGCTACTGAAATGCTTCAAAATTACAATATATTTTTTTCAATTTTTTAAAATACGAAATTTAAAAAACCATGATACCATTCAATGTTTGGTGCTGGCGTAGGATGCTCCGTATTCCTTGGACTGCACGTCGTACTAACGTCTCAATCCTGAAGGAGCTTAAGCTGGACACACAACAGCGCCTTTCTGCAACATGTCTTCACAGGATACTACAGTATTTTGGCCACATAGCGCGTCGCAGTACTGATAATTTAGAAAAATTAATTATAACTGGCAAAGTGGATGACAGGCGACCAAGGGGACCCAGTCCTAAACGCTGGTCCGACCAGGTAGCCAACGAACTGCAGATGCCGATGTCACAGGCCCTTCATCAAGCAGAAGACCGCAACAATTGGAGGGGCCTATTGCAGCGTTTCCGTCGAAGCCACGATCCTCAGCAGTGAGGGACCGACTTAAGGAGGAGGAGGATTCGATTTTTAACATTTTACTATTAAATAAATTGTATGGTAACCATATACATAAACGCAACATTTCACTGAAAAATAGCAATTTCATAATTTTTCCATACTTTAAACAGGGCGACTATATGATCGTGACGTCACTTTTGCACGTCATTTTGTTAGGAGCGTTTCGAGAAACAAATCTTAATGCAAATCTCAGACTTTAAGTCTAATTTCTGACTTTTGTGTTGGTTTATGCAATTGGCCATATAAACATTTGATCCTCACAACAAAACGAATCGATTTATACAATACATGAAGAAAAGAAACACCATGCCTATTATCTCATTTTATACAAAATAACTCCATTTTACTTACGCATACTGTACGCATGTCCTGTCATTTTTAGCGTGATGTTGATATAAGTGATATAACATATGCAATATGTTTATACATATTTACATTTGAGTTAGGTAGGTACAGTCGCCATCAAATATATCGGAGAGGCCAAGGTACTCAAAAATATCTGAACACGCACTTGAAAATAGAGGCGTTGTTCAGATATTTGTGACCACCTTGGCCGCTCCGATATATCTGATGGCGTCTGTCCCGATGTAAAATAAAACATTTTCAATTCCTGCCATCATGCTCAATCATTCTAAGAGTTTTTCATTGGCTCGCTTCGGCTGGCGGCACAAGAGCAAGGCAAGTAACCGCTCTAACACCATGAATAAATAAAAACCGGCCAAGAGCGTGTCGGGCCACGCTCAGTGTAGGGTTCCGTAGTTTTCCGTCCGTCACAGTAAGTGTCCCCACTTAAGAGTTAAAATAACACCGCCATGTAGGATATGATATGAGCGTTCCACGTGCAGCGACATCTATCGGCAAATTAAGTAAACTATTGCGCGCGAGCTTAAAGTATGGAAGATGATTTTTATGGGATAATTCTTTATTGCGTGAATTTTCACCTTTTTTACTTTATTTGAAAGCACGTCATTTCATTGTAATTTTGTAGAAATTGCAGGTACAATAAACACCTGCTTATACGGTTAAATTACAAACTTAGTTCAGAAATTATTTTGTATTTTTTTTTCAAAAACTATTCAACCTATCAAGTTCAAAATAATTTTCCTAGAAAGTTTTTATAAAGTTCTACTTTTGAGATTTTTTCATATTTTTAAAACTTATGGTTCAAAAGTTAGAGGGGGGGGGGGACAGATTTTTTTTAACTTCTGGAGCGATTATTTCCGAAAATATTTACATTATCAAAAAATGATTTTAGTAAACCCCTATTCATTTTTAAATACCTATCCAACAATATATCACATGTTAGGGTTGAGATGAAAAAAAAAATCACTCCCCACTTTACGTATAGGGGAGGTACCCCAATAAAACATTTTTTTCCACTTTTTATTATTTTACCACTTTGTCGGCGTGATTGATATACATATTAGTACCAAATTTCAGCTTTCTAGTGCTAACGGTCACTGAGATTATCCGCGGACGGACGGACGGACGGGCAGACCTGGCGAAACTGTAAGGGTTCCTAGTTGACTACGGAACCCTAAAAATGGCTATTTGAAAAGGTCGCCCGAGTCCTAGATACTAATCTACCGAGTCATTGGTGACGATCAATAAACTTCAACTAGACACCTGCTAGACACTATTTGTTGAAGACTAGTTTAATGCAAGTTTTGATGGATTGCTTGTTTTGTGCCGCAAATATATATAGTATACTATCGAGAAGCAATTTGTAAGCGTTTATGTTTTCATTTATTTTAAAATACGCTTGCTATTTACGGGCACGTTTTGAGTTGATTGTTTTCCAATTTATTTGGATCCTCGTCAATTCAATTTAAATCGTACTGATTTTACTTTGGACCAATTAATGAAATTGTGATAATTCCTCTAAAGAAATTTTACTGTCGTTGTTTTTTTTGTATTGCGGCAAGTACCTATCACCTACATTCGAATTACCCACAGTTAAATGCGTTCAACACCCTGTTAAAATCATCGTCTCCTTCAAACTATAATATTATTTTTACTATTGCCTAATGAATTTTGAATAGCCCGTACCAGCAGCAGGTATAAGTGACTTGACAAGTGGGCTATGGATGGCAAATTGATGACTGTGATCGTTTTCAACCGACTTCAAGATTTCAAAGGAGAAGATCATTTTTTTTTGCTATTTTTTCACCACCACCACACCATTTAGTTCCATGGCCAGATGTTTAATTAATTAAATAACACATATGGTAGTTCTAGGTGGTCAAGATCCTAACATTAATTTATAAGTACTTACTGCATGCGAAACCCGGCACTAAAGTTTGTTCCGCACGTAACGTATTAACTTGACGAGTACCCTTTAATTTGACTGTTTTCAACCGGCTTCAAGATTTCGAAAGAGGAGATCTTTGTTTCTGTTATTTTTGTTTATGTATGTTCACCGATTATTCGAAGACGGCTAGACCAATTTAGAAAATTATTTTTTTGTTTGAAATAGTATACTTTACTTCACAGTTGATCCCATTGCCATCAGGTCAGGATCTGATGATGTGTTCCTGGAGAAATCGAGGGAACTCGTCAAATATTACGAGTATAGGCACACCTATAGTGATTTGAGTATTTATTACAGTAGCTCGAGCATTTCCTTTTCGACAGGTGGTGGCTAAGTGAAGTCGGTTCTTTTTTGTTTAAAATTATTTAGATTAGAAATTGTTCTTTGGTCACATAGCGACTATTCTTAAAGTACTACCATTCCTCAGAGCTCGTGTGCGGAGTATCCCAGTCATCACATGAGATGCCCTGTGCCCGAATCGAGGTTCCGTTAATGAGATCACAGAACCTTCTTTTTACCTATTTATACTATAAGTTCTATCTAGATACGTAATCTTCTTCTTCGTCCACCTAGCGTATGTAATGAGTAAGGAAACCGTATCTTGTTCCAGAGTCCCTGTTCCCGAGGTTCGTGGAGCCAGTGACGAACGTGACGGTGACGGTGGGCCGGGACGCGCTGCTCGCGTGTGTCGTGGAAGACTTGCGAGGTTACAAGGTATATCATTTTGAGTTTTGAGGTTCCATATCCTAACATAACCTAACCCTCACCGTCTAGTGTCCTTGTAGACGGAGAGCTAGCCACGTCAGATATGACACAATAATGAGAGCGACGAAACCACTCCCGTTAGTTTTATATTCTATGCTTATTTCTAGATCCGGACATCTGGCAGCTGTAAAGTGGTGGAGGTCAAATAATGCAAACCACTTTAAGAATACAAATCCTAGAGTTCTGGTTGCAGTATTATGAGAAATTATATAATTCATCATAAATAGGTAATCATTGCCAAAACTTTCTGATGAGGGTAAGTAGTTTCATAGTTTGTGGCCTACTGTTTCTGTTTCCGTAATAAAACGTATTTTTTTTGTTGTATTGTTCGGCAGTTTTTACCTATTTTGGTAGTACTATTTTGCATGCCTGTCACTCTGTCCTCCACCCAGTAAAAGCTGCCAGATGCCCGGATTTAGCAATAAGGGTAGTATTTCAACCTTACTAGACGGGTTTCGTTGCTCTCATTATTGTGTCATATCTGACGTGGCCAGCTCTTAGTCCATTACCTAATAAGTATACCGTAATATTTTTATTATTTAGAGAGTATTCCTAACACAGTTCATGTGCGTCTTGCTGAGTCCGTGTCCAACTGTCCAGGTTTCGCTTACATAAGTTTTCGATAGCAGATAGCTCTGTAAAACGTGTATTTGAATACTTAAACCTAGGGTACAGCCTTGGCCAGAAGTGTTGAGCATAGCTCTTTTTTGTTTACAATTTTGATGTTAAGTATTAATTCCCTATCATAACAATGTACGATGACGTAAAATGTTATATTTTATTGATATATCTAGAAAACTTCACTTAATAACACTTTCAAGGTACCTATAAAATATGAAAAGTGGAGGTCCAAAAATGCGAATTTAGGTCGGTGCGAAAAATTGCAAATATTCTATGCAGTTACTACTCACTTCAACAAAACATGCCTGTTCAGTTTGAATTAATTGATAAAATAACTTAAAAAAGATAGAAACGCCGGTCTAAACTTTCCAGTTTTGTATGAAAATCCAAGGGTACTCAACACTTCTGGCCAAGGCTGTATAACTATATGATAATAATAACTTGAATAATAGTGATCTTTTCAAGTTCACGGTGCACCCCCGTCATGCCCGCTCTAACCATCCATTAATAATAATAACACCGTAAGATTTTTTAGGTCTACCTATAGACAAATTTTATTTAAAAAAATTATGAACAATAAATATATCGACAGCAATTGGAATGGACGAGAGCCAATCTGGGCCACACAATATGACCGTTTGCAATTTCTCAGAAGCTGCTGTTTAAATGGGCTTAGTGGAAGCGGTATGGAAACTCCGCGGACTTGCCGGAGTTTCAATTTTGGAGCTCAGAAGAATTAAAACTGCTTTGTGCATTTGCGGCCCCTCACTCTTATTTGATTTAGTGTCAGTACAGTCTCCATCAGATATATCGGAGCAGCCAAGGTGGTCACAAATATCTGAACAACCTCTCTATTATCAAGGCAATAAAGTGCATGTTCAGATATTTTTGAGTACCTTGGCCGCTCCGATATATTTGATAGCTACTGTACCTACAGGTTGCTTAATGTATTTTCTGTGTATAGGTTTACTTATAGGTATGTACATACTTTTGTTAACTGTCTGAGTAAGTAAATAAGTAAATTATGAGATTTATGAGACAAGACGGTTTAGGCGGCTTTCACTTTCACACTTCTGCGGCCTCCGCATGCGGCGTCGGTGCGCGAGCGAGATACCGCTCTGCATGTGTATAGCGCTGTCCCGTTCTGTCATCCGGCTGCGGCGCCAGTGTGATATTCACCTTAACCTCAGTAATCTCAGTATTCAAATTGAACAATTGCTTACTTCCTCTATTGATAAGCGTAGCTAATGCAGCTACTATCAGTAGCGTTCGAAGTAGCGGTGGCAAAATTCACACAGAGGGAAATGGAGTCGCCTAAGTATGTTTATGATTGAACGAATAACGATTAAATGATTAATTTTACATAATACTGCCTATAATTATCTTGCGAGCATTATCTATAAGTACCTAAGTTTGTGAAATGGTAATATGATTTTTTTATCAAAATATTATTCACATTTTTTTTTAATAAAATTACTAGATTAAGAAGTAAAACCTGCCATATATATTCTTTTCTACGCCATTGAACTACAATATACAAAGCCACCAAGATTTTTGAAGTAAATTTTTAGTGGGGGGGGGGCTTTTAACTTTATCTTGATATCTACCAGTTAAGCTACTAGGCCAAGTTTAGTAACGTTTTCATAAAAATCGGGGATGCCGAGTTCATTTATGGTATAACTTTGACACCGCTCCGAAGCAGAAAACATGTAAAATAAAAAAATACTTATTTTGAAACTCCCTATTTCACTAGGAAATCACTTAACTTATAAACAGTTATGAATCTTGAAAAAATAAAGGGTGCTTTAGAGAGTCCTATTATTCATTCATTTTAAAAAATGTATAGTCAAACTAAAACGTTATACATATAAGCGAGTGTACTAATACTAAAAAAACTGTTGCCGGTACTAAAAACTTTAATGGAAAAAATCTAATCAAAATGTTTTTTGCGATCATGGAATGATAAGCAGTGATCGTACATTTTTCAGCAAAATTGGTGCAAAGACGTTTTTTAGGGTTCCGTAGTCAACTAGGAACCCTTATAGTTTCGCCATGTCTGCCCGTCCGTCCGTCCGTCCGCGGATAATCTCAGTGACTGTTAGCATTAGAAAGCTGAAATTTGGTACTAATATGTATATCAATCACGCCGACAAAGTGGTAAAATAAAAAGTGGAAAAAAATGTTTTATTCGAGTACCTCCGCTATACGTAAAGTGGGGAGTGATATTTTTTGTTTCAACCCTAACGTGTGATATTGTATTGTTGGATAGGTATTTAAAAATGAATAGGGGTTTACTGAAAGCATTTTTTGATAATGTAAATATTTTCGGAAATAATCGCTCCAGAAGTTAAAAAAATGTGTGTCCCCCCCCCTCTAACTTTTGAACCATAAGTTTTAAAAATATGAAAAAAATCTCAAAAATAAAACTTTATAAAAACTTTCTAGGAAAATCATTTCTGAACTAAGTTTGTAATTTAACCGTATAACGTGTTTATTGTACCTGTAATTTCTACAAAATTACAATGAAATGACGTGCTTTCAAATTAAGTAAAAACGGTGAAAATCGGTTCACGCAATAAAGAATTATCCCATAAAAATCATCTTCCATACTTTAAGCTCGCGCGCAATAGTTTACTTAATTAGCCGATAGATGTCGCTGTACGTGGAACGCTCATATCATATCCTACATGGCGGTGTTATTTTAACTCTTAAGTGGGGACACTTACTGTGACGGACGGAAAACTACGGAACCCTACACTGAGCGTAGCCCGACACGACACGGTTTTTTATTAATTTGTTATTTAATTACCAACCATCTCTACATTATTACTTAGTTCTAAATGACTTTGATTTTATTTGATTCTTGGTTCAAACATTTAATAGCCTCAAAATAATAATAACCTTAGCACTGCACCAAAAATGCTGGAAAATGTACGATCACTGATGATAAGATTGAATAAGGATAAGAATAGGAATTCGTTTATTGCGGTAAAATAATATAAATAATGGTGGTGCATTCCGATTTAGGCAATTTCGCGCCATAATATCCAAGGAAGTTTCACTTTTATGTCGTGTCGTCGTTAACGTAACTATATCATCCCACTACCAGATAAAACATTTAGGTTAGATTTTTTTCCATTTAAATTTTTTGCACCGTCAACAGTATTTTTTTGTACAACCGTATATATAACGTTTAGTTTGAATTTATTTATTTTTTAATAAACGAATAATAGCTTTTATTTTTTGATATTTGTTTATAAGTTATGGATTTTTTCCTTGTGAAATAGGAAATTTCAAAATAAGTTATTATTTATTTTAGATGTTTGCTTTGGAACGGTGTCAAAAATATAAATGAAATTGGCATAGCTGATTTAAACGAAAATGATACCAAACTTGGCCTAGTAGCTTAACTGATATAGATATCAAGATAAAGTTGAGAACCTCCCTCCCCAAAAAAATTACATCAAAAATCTTGGTGGCACCACTTCTCAAATCCATCCTTGGGCCCTAAGAAATAATCATGCCGAAGAAAATCTCTTATTGACGAAAAGCGTATTTTTTCTGCTACAACGGCCACTACTAGAAAGAAGACAGATCAACCCTAATTTACACTGAAACGCGATAAAATCTCATCAATTCAGTCATTAGTTGCGATTAATTTGGTGTTATTTCCCCATCCGTGATTGTCATATTGTAAAATCCTTATACTGACGACATTTTGTTGTGTTAAAATTGGAAAACCTTTCAACTTTGGTAATATTAAATGTACCTTGAATTTATAATACACTGAGAACGCGATATGCGATCGGTCCCAACGTGCAGCGCTCTGCTTCGCGTTAAAAGCCACACTTATTGCCGGATCGGATGGGACGAATATCCGTAACAGAATTGCAATGGCTCGAACGAGTTTTGCAATATTATTTGTCGCGTGTTTCAAGGTAAATTTATCTATTATATATCGTCATAAGAAAATATCTAAGAGCAGTATCACTACATAGTATAAAACAAAGTCGCATTCCGCTGTTTGTCCCTATGTATGCTTAGATCTTTAAAACTAAGCAACGGATTTTGATGCGGTTAGATAGAGTGATTCAAGAGGACGGTTTTTATGTATAATACATGCATAATATATTAGAAAAACACTGATGATTTTAGAGGTTTCTAATGTGATGTCGTATATTAACTATTTTTTTTGCGCTTACATTACAAACGCTGGCTGAGTCCTAAGAGATAGATAATAATAATTGTACATCTTAAAAAGGTCTACAAAAAAGTCCGTGATGGTATATGTCTATCTCTTAGGGATAACCCACAATAACCATTTTTTATCCCGTGCGAAGCCGGAGCGGGTCGCTAGTTTGTATTATAATAGAAAGTTATTTTTTGTTAAAATACTTAAGGGGTTCATGGCTCCAATGACCTTTGATCCTCGAGTTTTCTAAGGACTGTTATGGCATACTAACAACAACGGCCTTAAATAAAATTAATATCCCAAATTTACTTCAAAATTAACTGTCTTCAAGATATTTGGTATCCAACTTGAACAAGCTAATGCCAATAAACCGGTTTTCTAGCCCACTGTGTTGCTTACATTTTTTCAGTGGACTCTGTTGCTGTCCAGGATCCTACATATACGAAATCTACATACCTAGTTGGTTGCTAAGTTCTGTTACCAGATTTCTGACACATAAAATATAAAGTAAAGTTTAAAATAAAAATTTAAAGTAATTATTTAATAGCCTAATTTCTAATGCATGTAATATGGTATAATAATATACAAATCAGATGGGAAATTTATTGAAAATCCTTGTAAAGCACAAGATTGCCTGAAAACGCAAACACGCGGTAAATTTAAGAAAATGCATCAAATAAATCTTGCACCTTTGTTTAGAAGGTTCCATTGCTTGTTTGTAAGAATCCTGATTATTAGATGTAATTGCGTGACCACCATTAAATTTTCTTGCTATCTTATCGCACAGATATTACCATTTGAAACATTGCCTATTTTTAAGTTTTGCACAAAAGACATAGATTTAGACTGCTATGGAACAAGCAGTCTTGCAACGTATACATAGGCTGCTATTTATATATCCGGAAACCGGGATTACAATCTTCTTAAATAGCATATTTGACCTCCATGGTAAAATTTGAACTTTTTTAAGTACTGGCCGGTATATTTTTTCTTTCTTATTAACGCTCGTGTTTTGTTTTTGACGGGTTTTAAATGTCATCTCGCAGCAAGAATGGAACTCACTCGTGAAAATATTCGTGCTATGATTTATTATGATTTTCGGCGTGGTTTAACGCAACAACAGTGCATAGATCAACTAACTTCAACTTTTGGTGATGAAGCCCCATCTAAAACTACTGTGTATCACTGGTTTAGTGAGTTCAATCGTGGACGTAGTATGCTTACGGACGAAGTTAAGGCAGGTCGCCCGAAATCGGTCGTTGTACAACAAAATATCGAGGCTGTGCGAAAACTTATAATGGACGACATGTTACGTACCGCGAGATAGAGGCGACTCTGGGTATTTCTATGACCAGCATTAATAGCATATTACATCATTATTTGGCTGTAAAAAAAATTTGTTCGCGTTGGATACCCCACAACTTAACAAAAGAGCAAAAAGATGCTCGCATCGAATGGTGCAATAAAATGTTAAAAAAATATAACCGTGGTGACTCAAAAGCCGTTTATAACATCTATACAGGTGACGAATCCTGGATCTATGCATACGATCCCGAAACGAAGCAACAATCAACGGTATGGGTGTTTCAAAATGAGCCGAACCCTACGAAAGTTACTCGTGCAAAAAGTACATTGAAACAAATGGTGGCCTGCTTCTTCGGTATTAATGGCCATGTAGCTACAGTGCCACTAGAAAACCGTAGAACGGTTAATTCAGAGTGGTACACGACCATTTGCTTACCGGAAGTATTTGAACACATTCGTAAAACTAACCAGCGACGAAGAATCATTCTTCATCATGACAATGCCAGCTGTCATACGTCACGCGAAACAACTCTATTTTTGGAGGGTCAAAATGTGGAATTAACGGGTCATCCGCCGTACAGCCCTGACTTGGCACCCAACGATTTTTATTTATTTCCAAATATAAAGAATAAATTACGCGGTCAACGATTTTCGAC
Organism: Pammene aurita; assembly: GCA_947086415.1. NCBI lineage: Eukaryota > Metazoa > Arthropoda > Insecta > Lepidoptera > Tortricidae > Pammene > Pammene aurita. The sequence continues at coordinate 37,208,482 of OX352291.1, forward strand.
CGCTGAAGATGCTGTCGACGCATTCAAACAACACGTTATGGAGGTACCTCAGGCGGAGTGGCAGAAGTGCTTTAAAAATTGGTTCACGCGAATGCAAAAGTGCATAGATCATCAAGGGGAATACTTTGAAAAACAATAAAACCATTTTCAGCCGTGTACGTTTGTTTGTTTTTTTGTTTCCGGATATATAAGTAGCAACTCTCGTAGTATTTTATCGGATAGACCCGCGTGAACTATACATATACGAGTCCTTTAGTGGGTGAGCATGCCTTGTGCCGCAGAGATTTATAAGGAGTCTAGTATAAGTATGTAGTAATTTAATATAGCTATATAGATATAATGTACAAGCCATGCTGTTTATGTATAAGTCTCAGATTATTTTGTTTATATTCACTTAGTAGGTAATAGTTGATAACGTGTTGTATAATTTACTGTAAACCACCAATTGCTTTTTGGTATAATGATGCTACTGGTGGGAACCTTTAATTGGCTCTCTGTTACTTATCAATATAGCTACACTGTTATTATTAGCTGTTGGTTCCCCGAATAAATAAAAAAATAAACACCAAACTGAAGCTAAATAGCTACCGAATTGTACAAGATTGATGCGTTTTAAATTTAAACGTTATTAAAAATAAATAGGATTTTATCTACACTCATACTGTAAGTACTCTAAAATGCGTTCAAAAACCGTAGACAATGACAAGCATTACAACAAACGATTTAACTATGATAAGTTTCTTATCTGCGGCAGTAACGTAATTTTAACTATGCTCAAATATTGTTAAGCAATGAGTTTCAAATTTGGAACATCGAATTTGATAACATAATGTTACCGCCATGGCCAACTCGATTGGTCCCGCGCGAGCGCCGGCACAATCGAGTAGGCCATGACGGTACAATGGCGGTCATTCTATGGTTTCCAAACAATTAATTTAATATATATAATATGAGTGTAGATAAAGCAGTGTATGCAACTGTACGTAATTAGGCCTTAAAACACTCGTGTGATCTTATTATGAAATTCGCCTGCGGCTCATTTCATAAAACCATACTCATGTTTTAAGGACCCTTATTACGTAACAGTTACATAAACTACTATAAAATCAACATGAACAAGGAGTGTAATTTTGACGTATATTTTTCACGCCTTTTTCCGAGTGTTATAAAGAATTCTGAAAAACTGCGACAATAATTATCTATTCAATATATTGTAATATATTGACTACTAAATAAGTTTTTAAATTAAGTACTTACATGAATAATTAAAATGTTGCAGCCTATTCCTATTTATTTAGTGAAAACTCTAGTAACCGACTAGGTAGTATAAGTGTTATTTTAGATCACATTTAGAAAAAAAATATGTTTCATAGTTCATAGTTCTCTCTATAGGGCATATGTAGGAATATCTACACAAAACTTGTCAAAAATGAATGAAAAACGTATAAAGCCCCTTTAAACAAACTTAATGACAAACATCCAGACGTTGCCTAAGTAACTTGTAGGTACTTAAGTTTACATATTGTAGTGGGAAGGATAACGCCATCAGTATAACGAGCTGGTGTTTTATCTCTGGCAATCGTGCCGAGTAGGTACGCTGCACGTCATTGGCGCTCGCGAGGAAGTTTTAACAAGCCAACTTAATATCACTTTGCTCGGAATGCACGATTCGCCAGATATTAATCATGCAGGGCGACTAGTTACTCTAGTTAGTGAAATTAGAGCATGATTTATACGTGGAGCGTTTAAATTCTCTGTAGTTGGGTGTCTAGATTTTATAATTAATTACTGGTTGTAAAATCCTATGTGGAACGTACCTTTGAGATTTACAAAGTTTTGTGTACCTAATCAGTAATTAAATAGTTATTGTTTATTTACTGAATCTTAGAATAGCTTAAAACTATAATCGTGCTATTACAGCAAACAATAACTCTCAATGAAAATTATATCAGGTACAGTCACCTGCAATATTATCTTTCTACAGAAGGCCGCAAAAATATAAAGCACGCTCTCATGAAGCTACAAAAAATATGAGCGTGTCACATATTTTTGTGGCCTTCGTGTAGGAAGATACTATTGCCGGTGATTGTACTTACATTCCTTCCTTCCCTCGTTGACTTAGATGCTAAGTGTTCACAGACTCGCCATTTCATCATCTCGTGATTTTCACAACTCAGACGAAACTTTTACTACAACTATACTACATTATACCTACGTATGCTCATGCATTAAACTCGTCAAGCCGTTTGGGTTTCAGAATGTTAATTAACTCGGAAATAGGTGATAATTTTAGAGCCTTGTTGTCTGTTGAAACCACTTCATACACACGCCACGTTAGCACCTATTCTTAACGAGTAACGATATTAACTATATCGTTTCGCGGTGCTGATTTCGACTTGTAATTTAGTTACCTGATAATATTTTCCACTTTAATCAAGTTTTAATATCCTTTCTTAGGTCGCGTGGGTCCGTGTTGACACGCAGACAATCCTGAGCATCCACCACAACATCATCACGCAGAACCCGCGCATCAGCCTGTCATACAACGACCACCGCTCCTGGTACCTGCACATCAAGAGCGTGCAGGAGGTGGACCGCGGCTGGTACATGTGCCAGGTCAACACTGACCCCATGCGCTCCAGGAAAGGATATTTGCAAGTCGTCGGTGAGTATTCAAGCTTAGACCGTCGTAAATATAAGATTATGGGTATGCACGGCCGGATTAGCCCTTAGGCAGAGTAGCCAACTGTCTATTAAGCGCCCCGCATCGGCCCTCCACGCGTGCACAGAAAAAAATTGTTTCATAGATTGAAAATTTAATTGGAAAATTTGTATACATCGGCTAGGGGCCGTGTACGAAAACACGATTCGTCGACGTCAAAGATTATGTTTATAGTTTTACACTTTTGCAACAACAAAGGATTACTTACTCCTTACGTAAAGGATTACCGTACGGTGATCACTGATCACTGATCACTATATTATAGATAGTGTATATTAAGTAGTTTTAGGAAGCACTAATAACTTCATATGTTGATATGAAGTTATTACCACCACAGGACCATTTTCCTGGGGTGCCACATATTTTAATGTCATCTTTAGGTAAATGTCTATCGGAGCTGCACATCAAAAAAAAATATACTTATAAAACCGAGAAAACATATGGTTGCCAGAATACGATTTACATTAATTAGTATTAATTAAATTGAAACACCAACGTAAAACGGACAATACGAGCATTACTTAAGTACTTATACCAAGTGATGGCATATAGGTACACCATAGTTAGACGGCTTTCTTTTATATCATTAAAACTGGATCATGATTGCTCAGTAAGGATTAGGTACGTGACTAAAGTAAAGACTTGAATACGACAGAACCACGGACTGAAAGGACGCCGAGTGAACGTGTGGCGACCGCTGGGGATGCCTTTGAGGAAATACTCCCTCATTAACTATTTACGAGATTCTACTATTTGCCGGTTAGCACTTCAAAGTTACTGAAACTGCTCAATCAAAATGACTGTAGATGAAAATAACAAGACAGAAAATACGCTTCAAGTTAACATAACACTTGCCTGTGTATTTATAACGTAGACGCGTAATCCCATAAGCCTATTACTGCGATAACAAGATGCAATAATCCGAAACAGGGGCCGTTTTTTACGTTCACGTTTTCATAGTGTAGTAACTTGTATGTACGAATAGATAATTGGGGGACCTGCGGTACAATTGAAAAATAAATCCATTAAGAAGACAAGGAATAATGTACTAAAAGTATTTGTAACGGGTTACTCACGTAATTTAAGTCGATTCAATATGTTAGTCTCACGAGAGTTATATACATGAACCTAGATGTTGCGTGAAATTAGATTTAGTTTTTTACAGTGTGCTATATTCTAATTTAGTTAAAATACATAAACAACACACCATAAACACAATCTATCTCAAACAATTCCAACACACAACAAATAATCAGCCAATATTGAAATTGTATTGGAGTTGCATCGCAATAATTTCCAATCAAAGTCTGATATTTCTGATTTAGACGTTCAGGCGCTAGCTGTGTTGCGTAGTCTATACGTGTTTTAAAGTTAGAAGGCCCAGTGGCATAATATTACGGTAAAGTGGTAGTTTTTATTATTTTAATGTTGATTTATAAACGTTCATTAAGTGGACCTAATATAAACAGAATCTAGAGTTACAAAGTCATAAAGTTCAAAAAAGAAACTGCAAGAGTCTTATAAGTTTGTCAATTCCGCTTAGTTATTGGAATAACTTGTATTACGACTATTTCCTTTCCTTGCGCCATAGTCTTGCGGTAGTCCAAGTGCCATAAGTTTAATAAGCCAAATATTTAGTAAAAAAAATACCATCGTTAAAGTTTAAGAATTTCGTAATGTTAGGTAACATTACTACCATTTTACTATTTAGAGGAGAATATTCGTTTTTCTATCTAATATATACTTCCTGGACATGTTTTTTCTACTGAATGCGTTTTGATTTAAACTCATACTTTACTTTAAACGGGAGTTAGTTACGGCACGCTCGAAACGACAGGCAAAATAAAAATTAGGTAAGTATTTAGTATGGAATTAAGTCCCACTTAATTTCAATTATGAATACGTTCTACCCATAAACTTCACTATCTATGGTGGTAATTTTTTAAGATGTCGAAATCATACTACCTTCAATTCGGACAAAACATACTCTTAAAAAAACATACTATTCCTACATCTAGATATTATAAGGTACAGTCGACGTCAAAGATATGTTTACACATTTGCACCTTATTCCTTTGTAATAAGTCTTACCAAATGATTTTATTTTCTTAGTTCCCCCGGTTATCATCGACAACATGACATCGACGGACATGGTGGTGCGCGAGGGCACCAACGTCACCATGGTGTGCCGAGCCACGGGCTACCCCGAGCCCTACGTCATGTGGCGCCGTGAGGATGGCCAGGAGTTCAACTGCAACGGCGAATCAGGTCAGTGGAGGAAGTAAAATTTTAAAATCTGCTAAAAGATAGGACCCTCACGCTTGATCTGATCGACCTTAAAAGTGGGTCTTTATCTTTATTTATTGTTTAACAAATTTTTTTGAGCTTAAGGCCTGAAATAAACATTAATTTAGTTTAATCTTATTTTTTATGTGACATTTTACTTATGCAGTAAATACTGTTGATGTTGTGACACCATATCTAACTATTCTAGCAAAACAACTAACAACAATTAATTACTTTACTCTCTTACTACCATTTAAACATTATTATTTTTGACATATATTACGCCATCCGCCGCCACGATGCATATACGTTTAAATTTTTAACTGCTCCCGGCCACCGAAACACAACTTTTTAAAGGCCATATGGACGGAATGACAAACGATGTAGGTATGTAGTTTCAAAATTAATATGATACCGTACATACCGTTAAAGTATGAATCCTTGTATAAAAGTAACCGCGCGGTAAATAAGTCGCAGCACCTTAAAATGCTCTTTCGTCCTTTATTCAAGTTCCTTTTCGATAATGCACACCACACACCATTTTCAAATTCGGCTCGGGACACTTATTTTTCCAACAAATAACCGGTCAAATTCACGAGTGTTCGATCGTTATGATGGCGTTGGCTCTCTCGCGGAGAAACAAAACAGATGAAATAAAAGGAAATCTCTGGAGCGAGAAAGTACGAGCCGGAGTTCACGTGAATGGACCCACGGACGGCACTCGACGAGAGCAATTCGAAAACCCTCTCACCTCACCCTCGATTGCATAATCGAAGCGCGAATATTATCAGTCTGTCTCTGTCCTTAAATATATTTCTAGAAGGGGATAAAGCGAAGCTATTTCGTTGAAGTGAATATCTGGACAATGGTTCGGGAAAGACCTTCCGGCGGAATGACGACGACTTGAAGCGATTGTTTCGCACAATAAGACCAAATTGTACAATCATCGCATAGCAGAAATATTTGCACAATTGAATCAACAATCGAGATAGATAGCACTAGAATATGTGGCTTATTGTTATCTTTAGGTATTTACCTATTTACTTACCTACTCGATTGTTTACGCCGCTGTTATTGTTTGTATTTATTGTTAATGCTCGCCCGCCATTTACCAACAATAATTGCTGGTTCAAATTGTAAATAAATTGATGTCGGTATTTTTTTTCTTCATTTTATGAATAGTCTGCAGCACAAGCTGTTGAACTATTATGAAACATAATAAAATTACTATAGCAGTTTTTCACATAGTTACCTATCCAATAACAACCTTTAATTGACAAGTAGAAACGAGTTGACTGTTATGAAAATATAAACTGGAAAGATTTATTATGTAACAAAAATGCTGGTGATCCGTTTAAGTATAGTTATAAGTACCAACTTAAGTACTGAGATAATGCCTACGAGTATTTATGTTTGTAATATTTTAGTAATTGTGAGACTGAAACTTCCACAGTCAAACTTTATTGAAAATTTTGTGGAGCATAAATATGTAACTAATATTTATAACTACTGTTCCTAATAATTAATTAAATAAATAAATTAAAATAATACGGGCATAACTGGTAACGTATTGCGACTAAGAAATAGTAGGAGTATTTTTTTTTCGCCGCGCATAAAAAAAATGTACAAAAAAATGTTTTTCTGTTTTTTATAATTAGAATACGATACCAAATATGCCCTTAAACGAATCACCAGATTTTTTGTTACACTTTGTATACTTATTTCGGAATGGACGCCTAAACCGAAAATAGGCTTCCAAAAACCAGTATTATTTTTTAAATCCTTTCCATCCACAGCCTACGCGAAGGGGTAAAAGAAACAAAGCATCCCCAATGAACGTAAAGTAGTAACCTACGTGATATCCTAATATCATGCAAGCATACATGCATGCTTGGTTGTAAGCAAATAGTTATAGCACAAATCCTATAATCTACGTTCACAAAATCTAATGCAAAAGTTATTTTCTTTCTATATATAGTTAAGATTAGTGTACTAAGTGCTGCTATAGAAGTTTTATAATTTGAGTTTTGCTAACCATTTGTGTGACTATCAGAACAACAGAATATACACACACGTACCTGTACCTATTCATCCGTTTTAGCTCATACTAATAATTATATAATTATAAATTTAAGTAACACCAAGGAAAGAAATAAATAAATGCACTTTGAGGCGACAAAACCCTAGTTGTGCAAAGAAAACCTGCGATTGAACAAATTCATAATTATACACAATTGATGCCAACGACATGTACCTACTACCTACTGAATATACATTTACAAGAAAATCAATAATCGACAAAAGTTGATACGAACTTTTCAATTATAAAATAAGACTGTATTTCCTTTCCATTATGGATCACTTAAAATCGTACGAGTGACGAGTGCAATTAAGACGTGCAGAAGTGTTTAATATAATTGATAACCAGGGCCACGATTCGACATGCCAAACTGTGAAACGTGGATGTCATACTTGTATCGCTAGTGGATAGAGTGAAATCCATCTGTCCACACCTAACTGTCAAGCTGTCAGTAGGTCTCGCTAGAGCGTTTTTTCTATGGCTATGGCCACCATTTTAGATATCACTCTTGAGTGATTCCACCCCAAATTTCAACTGTCACAAAAATGTGATATCATAGTTGTCTCGCAAGCGACTGTCAGTTATGCGATGTGCGACTGTCAGTTATGCGATGTCGAATCGAGCCCAGTTCTATTTATTAATGAGAGTTTTCGCGATCGAGTTTTTCACTAGATGGCAGCACCGTGGCGACAGGTCTAGCTGTCACAATCCACCAATCATGTTAAACCATATATTTTTTGATTGGTGGATTTTGACAGCTGTCAAAAAGACATGTCGTCACGGTGCTGCCATCTAGTTAAAATCTCAATCGCGGAAACTCTCATTACCTTAACTGTACAGTGAACGTGGTGGACGGAGAGAACCTGACGATATCGAAGGTGTCGCGACTCCACATGGGCGCGTACCTGTGCATCGCCAGCAACGGCGTGCCGCCCTCCATCAGCAAGCGTGTCATGCTCATGGTGCAATGTAAGTCATACCCATTATGTTAGGTCATTGAACTCATAATATACATGGAATTATAGTCACCATTCACTCGGCTCCCTTCGGCAAAAGGGATCGTATTAGGACCCCCTTTTCTGTGTCACTTTTACATGCTGACCGTAGATATACAGCCTCGGCCAGAAGTGTTGACCACCTTTGCGATTTTCATACAAAACTCGAAAGTTTAGACCGGCGTTTCTATCTTTTTTGAAGTTATTTTATCAATTAATTCAAACTGAACAGGCATGTTTTGTTGAAGTGAGTAGTAAGTGCATAGAATATTTGCAATTTTTCGCACCGACCTAAATTCGCATTTTTGCGACCTCCACTTTTCATATTTTATAGGTACCTTGAAAGTGTTATTAAGTGAAGTTTTCTAAATATATCAATAAAATATAACATTTTACGTCACACCTGGCCATAATGTGAGTTTTACCGCTCGCTACGCTTACGGTAAAACTCGCATTATGGCCAGGTGGGGACGTAAAATTGTGTACTCACCACGGGCAGTAAAAAAGAAAGCCCTCTATCGCATATTTACAACCCTCGCCTGCGGCTCGGGTCCCAAATACCTGCGATTTCGGGCTTTCTTTTTTTTACAGCCCTAGGTAAGTAATGTACTATTACGTCATCGTACATTGTTATGATAGGGAATTAATACTTAACATCAAAATTGTGAATAAAAAAGAGCTATGCTCTACACTTCTGGCCAAGGCTGTATGTATTATTACACTTCAATGTGTTAGTTATATGTTTCCGTACTTACTCCCTATATTAATAAACAAACTATCTATTTTTGCCATTGACAAACTATCTTATTGACACACGGATCATGTAAACAGACTGTAAAACAAATTGTTCTTCCCAATCTGTATGCGCGGGATCCGTTTTTAGAAATATTTACCCTCATCAATAAAGGATAATAAAACTGGTCACCTTGACCCCTAATCGATATTTCAAACTGTGACACGTGGATATTTATGCGAAATTACTTGTTTGATACTTGTACTTGAGTCTTTTTATTATTTTTATGTTGGCTTATAAACGTTTATTAACTAGACCTAAGATAAACAGAATCTAGAGTTACTAAGTCATAAAGTTCAATAAAGAAACGGCAAGAGTCTTATAAGTTTGTCAATTCCGCTTAGTTATTGTAAAAGCTGGGCAACCCCTAATCGACGTGTCAAACTATGACACGTGGATATCCATGCGAGATTACTTGTTTGACATATGTAGGTGGGTACTTGTACTTGAGTCATTCAAAGTAGCCTGGTCACCGAACGAAGACGACTAACTGCCTGATAGGGGAAATACTCGTAATCCGTGTAATAATATATTTTTTTCAATTTATTTCTACTATTTCGTGAGCGTCATTAAAACACATACTCATACGTAATTTCAGTTTTCTAGTACTAACCATCTAAGCAGGGTTCCTACCCTTATTGTTTCGCCATATCCGTCTGTCCGTCCGCGGCTTTGTTCGAGTGATGTTTAGTACTAGAAAACTGGAGTACTGGAAAAAAAAGTATGTGTTTTAATCACGCCGACAAAGTAGTAAAACAAAATCTGAAAAAATATTTTTTTTAGGGTACCTCCGGTACATATGAAGTCGGGGGTGTTTTTTTTAACTCCAACCCTAACATGTGGGGTATCGTTGGATAGAAATATAATACGGGTGTTTTAAAGCAGTTCTTTGATACCTTCAATTCCCTCGATATCTCATTAAACATTTGATTGATCCCAGCCAAAAAGTGTATACCACCTTTTAGGTAGAACATTTTAAGTGAATTAATTAAGTACACAAACATTTTTTCGTATGGGCCACCGTTTATGAGTTATTTACGAAAAACAAAAGAAGGGACCTTCGCACCCCTCCATTTCAGTTGTCGAATTAGGCCCCTGGTATGAAAATTTCTAAACGTTGTGACCCGTTTTAATTGTCCTTCAGTGTATATTAAGGTAAATATTTCTAATTTAATTTCTAATACGGCCGCTACTTATGCAAACAGATTGCGAAAACAAATTGGTTTTACACTCTGTTATTTGACTTTTACTAATATTGACATTAAATAGAGAAAACGTAAAAGAGAATTGGATTTTTATGTTCGTTGCAATTTATCTATTTGTAAAGAAAATTTGCAACCTTCATACACCTACACTGGCCATATAAAAATGATAATGATAACACGCTTATTCATTTATATTTGAGAGGAAGATAACGTCATACGCTAAGAACTCACTAAGCAAGGTTATAGTAAGTCAGAGAGTCTTCTTGGGTTTTCTGCTTATAGTAATTTTTCGATGCATCTTTAAATGCATTTATCTATAAATAATGATATTTATTTAGGCAAAATAACCAAGCATAACTTAAATCCACAACGCAGGCTTCGTCAAAAAGGATACAAAACGACATCCGCAACAAACTTCGTCCAATCTACACCAGTAATAATCTGCCGCAGGCTTCGTCAAAATATATAAATTGTACTTAATATTTGTTAAAATTGCAAGTATTTGGTATAAATAGATTAAGTATGCACAAATGCCCAATATTATAATGTTAATATGCTTTACGATTTTTTCATTTTGGTTTAATTTCGTTATTAATTCGTTTTGAGTTGGAACTATCGCCCTATGGGTCGTTCTCTTAGCGACAATGTATTTTCCCTTCATCCCGATATAGGCCAGGTTTGAAAATTTATAAAAAAAGAAGTGTATATAATATATTTTACCTAATTTATTAAATCGTATGGCCAAATACATTATTTTTATATGTACATTAGTGTCGCTCTGAAAACACAAATAACAAGGAATTAGAGAGCGATGTCCAGATTCTTTGCCCATTGGGCTGCGTTTTTACTAGGCGCAAGCAGGTCTGCATAATTGCCATTAAACTTTCTCTTAGGGCAGTCATAAATAATGTGGTTTATAGTCTGCTTTGGTGCTCCGCAGTCACACGAGGGGGAATCTCGCCATCCGCATTTAAACATATAATTTAACTAATGAATACAAAACTTCCTGTCAATTCATCTTGCTAGTATATATTTCAAATAAACATTTATCCACAAAACACCTTGACAGAGTTGTAAAACTTAACGCTGTCCGAGGACAGTATATAGTACTTATAGCGAGCTATAAAAGGACCACACTGCCACAGTGTTTCTCAGAAACCACTTGTGAGAAAACTCCTTACTGACGTGAAAACAAACATTTGATAGTCCTGTAAAACCAAACTATCGTTGATTTTATTTAAATTTATTTAAGGTTGACTGGTAGAGAATGCCTTATGGCATTAAGTCCGCCTTTTGTACGATAAGGTTTCTTTTGTGCAATAAAGTTTAAATAAATAAATAAATTACCATTATCATTTTAATCGTGTTTGAAAAACCTAAAATTTCACTCAAATTGTCACTGAAAAAGGAGAACGGCCAACCTACTAAAGTAGGTACTAAGATAACATACTATTATACTTTAAAATTAATCATTATCGTGATCAGTTAACATAACACTAATAGATTGATTTTAATTTTTAGTTCTTTAGTTCTACATCTGCGGTACTTACCATTTATTTGTACATTATCAGTTTGTTTTGATTGTATTTATATAAGCTTTTTCCTTGTTATGTTATTTCACATGTTACTATGTTCAACACAATATCTATTGTTTAGAACGAATAAAAAAAGATATTAATTCAAATTCATGTAACTATTTGTGTCGCGTGAGTTAAAATAGCTTGTTTACCAATAAACAATATATTATTAGGTCAGTATAAGGTAAATGTACGTTTCCACGAACGCTTAAGACCTGGATGTACGTTTTATTTTCTAATAAGGTCTGGCATTTTCATACGGTTATTGACAATACTATACAGGTAACTTAAATACATTTGTAATCATTTTATTTCACTTAGAAATTATTTGTAAGGTTAGACATATTTAAAAAATATTTTTAAAGGTTTTTAGACCGCTTAACTTGATTTGTACCATTAAGCGAACTAAGAAACATGATTTGCATATATTACCGAATCCGGTGACCACTTTACCGAACTAGAAGAAAAATGTATGGGAATAAGGTGTTGAGCGATTCTCAAACTTAAACTGTCTCACTGTTTAGATAATGTCATCTAACTGCGCTAAATTTGCGTCTCCATACATTATTGAATTACTTCATACAAAACAAAAGTAACCTTTAGTTTTTTTTTATAATTAGACAAAATACCATTATTTTTATATATTACATAAACATCATTATCGTTTTTTGTGGTATTTACGTAATAGAAGTTTTTAAGAAGAAGAAGTTAATATATAAAAAAAAACAGAATTTAATATTTTATTTTATTTTTATAAAATTTATCTTTATACAAAATGACCTATCAACAGCAGGCCTTTGAACATGTTTAAATGTTTAGAAGCGCTGGACTTTATAAAAAGGCAGAAAAAATAATACATTTTAATATCGACCTAGCTGTGAGAGAAATAAGGATGAAATTTTAATGACTATCGAATACAAACGAGGCCGAGGCAGATATGAATTCGGTAGCAGAGACTATGGGCACGATTTACCGAACGCGCGTTCGGTAAATAAACCATGCAAAATATGTGGAACCTAATACGCGAACAAATTTTGAAAATAGTACCTAAATTGCAACAATTCTGACATAACCACAAATTTAACATTGAAACGAATAATTGGAAGGATTACTAATCCGTTCATGTATTTAGGTCTTTACTAATATTGCCGTAAAATAACAATAAAAAATATTAAAGATAGCTTTGTCGAAAGGCTTATTTTGAACTCAAAAAATCGTAAAACTATACGATTTCAAACGCGAATTACTATAGTCTTTGCTGTCTACAGATGTTCGGTAAATGCTCATAAAATTACAAATACTTTTCGTTATTTGAAAAGAAAAGAAGTTTATATCAATAGTTTATAATAAATCAGTAAAAAAAAAATTTTAAAGACATACGCTTTCCCTTATTCCGTACGCTGTTCGGTGATACCATCCAGTCAAAAAGTTGGGTCACACATCACCGGATTCACATTTATCTCAAATTCTGAGAATATAACTGCACTAAATTCACTTAAAGTACTAAAATACATAAACTTATTAAATAACAACACTCTAAATCTACAATTTGGAACCCACATATAGTTTTAAACGATTCTATGATCTTAAGAAGTGCACGCGATTTCTTAACGATTTTGTTAAGGGCGCCCATACAAAGTGGCACTCGACCGACTAGATCAGTTGTCATGTCGCAACTGAGCACCAAAATGGCCGTCTCTGACGCCTATTCGTAGGGGTAGGTATGTAGCTCACAGAAAAAAATATCACAACGTAGTATCTGCTGTAAGTAATCCACTTATAGCATAAAATGGAATATATTCGGCGATACGGCACGTTCGCTGAAGCGTACATTTACCTTACCTCGATATAATTGTAATTTGTATACACACCAATTTTCACATCCTACTAAGTAATAAATGTAGCGTGCGGACGTAATTCACGTGTGGACTACATTTTCGTTCAACACAAAAGCTCACAATAGCTCATATTATATACTTATATATATATATATATATATATATATGAACCAAACACTAAAAATCATTGCATTCAAACGCTGAAAAAGCAAAAAAGCACTAGTGCAAGAAATGTAACTTTCCTGTGGCAATACCCTCGACTAAAAACACTTTACAATGTATATGCTCAGAAAGTTTTATTTTATATGTATGGATGGATCAATGCATAGTAAGTGCTGCTTTTCCGCACACGGGCGGAAAAGTAGCTTTCTAATTTTCCAAATATCGAGTCCAACTAGAGTTATTGTATTGATTCCTTATGAAATCTTAGATGAAATAAACGGGTTCTGAAATAATTTGTTTTTGCATTAAATCCCTCAATCTTTTAAACAAACTTTACATATTGTTTACATTGTTTACAAACTTTACATACTGTTATTCGGACTATTACCACACAATGCGTATGCCAGCGGTCCAATCCAAACTAAAAGAAAAAATAACATCGCGGTATTTGTTTTTTTTTACATCAGTTCAATTAAAAATAAAGTAAAGTATCCTGGTATTCCTAGTTTTGTATTATTTTATTTGGGATCTGATATAAATACAATATTATTTGTAATTAGAAAATAATATTTTATCTTACATAAGTTTCATAGTCCAATTCGGACCATTCGATCCGCACATTTATTTTTTTAAAGTATTAGCTATCCGTGTCTCTATATTGTTAATGCGTTACGTTGCTTGGCTTTGTGTAAATATTGTAAATATCTTGTGAGACGCTCCATTATACAATCTTAGTACAGTTTTGCAGTCAACAAGAGATAAATTCGAGTGATGAGATGTACGATATTGAACGTACCTACTTAACGCACCCTGACATTTTACAAAAAACATAAAAAGCATCAGACGTCCGCCTCTTTCTTACAAGTAGGTAATAGTAGTTTATGTAACTGTTACGTAATAAGTAATAACTAATAAGAGTCCTTAAAATACGAGTGTGGTTTTCAGAGATCACACGAGTATTTTAAGGCCTAATTACGTACAGTTGCATACACTCCAGCCCTCCTCTGCGACCACCGGCACGCTCCCCCCGACCGCCGGCATAATCGATTTGGCCATGGCGGTGCAATGGCGGTCATTCTAATGGTTTCCGAACACATCATTTAGGATTTATAATAAGTGTGTATATAAAGCAGTGTATGCAACTATATGTAATTACTAATTAGGCCTTAAAACACTCGTGTGATCTTATTATGAAACCACACTCGTATTTTAAGGACCCTTTTCACGTAACAGTTACATACGAGTAAACTACTATTATTTCCTGGCATAATGCATTGTAAAATGTTGAAACTCGTGTCGTGTAATTATTAAGCACGACCGAAGGGAACATCACCCACCACTCATTCGGAAATTACGTGTTTTCTAAACTTGTGGTATAAATTAACTGTTATCTACTTTTCAAAGTAAGCTTGCGGTTATATGTAATTTATCAATCTCATCTGCAGTTGATCCGGTCATATTGTTGCCAATTATCATCGCAATCCGCAAATTGTTACACTCGATAATTTAACTGTATTTGGCTTACTATCGCATATACTGTCAAAATTTGTTAGTTGGGACAGCATAATACTCAAAACTACTAAATAACGATGTCTATTTATAAGGTTTATATAATAGAAATTCATTATTTACGGGAAAAGTTACTAAACAATAAATAATTATCAGCTTAACGTAATCAGGCACACGCATACATTATTTGCATTGTGGAATAATTAAGTTTTTAAACCACGACGGTGGCAAACAAGCATATAGCCTGCCTGATGGTAAGCAGTTACCGTTGCCTATAGACGCCTGCAACTCCAGTGGATTCACATGCGCGTTGCCTACCCTTGCTCATTAAACAATAAACATCATTAGCAGCTGATTGAATTAGGTATCAATTGTATTTCTTGTTTTCCATTGCATTGTTAGATGATATAAAAATACTCCATCTTTCCATTAATAACTCTTTACTTTCGAAAAATTTACCGAAATCAGGCAAGGGGATGTAACTCTTTAAAAAAAATATGTTTGACAATATAGTACTCGGTACTTTTGTAAAAGTAAGAAAGAGAATTTGTCATGCGTTAATAACATAAAGCTCTATAAATGGAGTACGCTTCGCCTCATCTTTCCAAACAAAAAAGTCTGCCAAATTCTGAGGGGGGCGAGGTAGCACGCATGTGATGCTTTCAAGTCAAAGGTACAACATTGTCGGTTGTTAATACAGTTTATTTCTAAATGAATTTTTATCGCAGCAACGCTTTATTGACAACCGACAAAGTTGTACCTTTGACTTGAAAACACCAAACATATTTGACATATTCTTTTTATACTTCCTAACACTAATAGTCGACTGTACAACTGTTAACATATGGTTCATTATTGGATGCAGTCTTTGCAAATGTCAAACAAAAAAGCCAAGGATCATTTTTGATTGTATTTTCAAACAAAATATAGAAGACAGCAATCCTTAAGCACGTTAAATATGGAGAAGTGTCAAACGTCAAATAGTTACTGCCCGTCAGAAAGAAAACGATTGTCTTTGAATCGATTCTGTAAACGAAGCTTGATTTTCGATTTAGGTTAAATCTTTTATTACGAAAGTAATGATAAATAAAGTAAAACTTTACTTACATCTGAAATGGTATTTCATCTTTTTGTAAACTAGACGAAATATAACATTTTTTACATCCAAAAACAGCGCATTTCACGGAGCTTGTTATCCATCGACAGCGATGACGAAAGTGCGTGACATCGATTATTGAAATTGTTTTTATATAGATGTACTAGATTTTCCTGCCAATACTTTTGACAGAGGGGAAATGATACCTAAGGCCTCTCCTGGTTTAAAACTCTCTGGTTAATAAGGACCACATCACACGTGACGTCGCAGTGAAAGCTTTGTATAGTACTAATAATTTCCCAGTGTTTCAGACGTGTTACTACCATAATAATAATTCGATATTACTCCTATAAATAACGTTGTGTGAAATGCTGTTTAAGTTTTCTTGAATTATCAATGTGGCATATAACATTTGAAATATCGAAATAAACATCATGCCTAATTAAATAACTTTTACTCTTCACTCTACAAGCGTGCATGGTAATACAAATGAGTTTTATAATTTAATATTGGAGATTCATTTGCCGTTTAGCTGAACAGCGGCCTCGCAGTCACGGAGTGAATCAAATAAATATCAATTAGCCGTTTAATGTAAAGACTCCCGCGCGTCACTCAGAGCGAATGGAAGTCGTAAAACAGCAGCCAAGCAAATTGTACCAATATCACTTCCTCATCAGGAAGAAAGAAAATGCCCGCACATTTTGCCCGCCCCATTAACTTGGCCTCAAATTCTTCCGTTGGTAAGTACGTGAGCATTTTCACGTCGTTTTCTTTTGGCGGGAGTCAGCGTTCAGAAATATTATTTTTCTCAGGGCGGGCGTCGTTAACGAGTATTTACGAGGACACGGCGTCTCTACCTGACGGCGCCTTCGCCGGATCGGCCGTAATTGCGCCCAATTAGAGCATTATGCTGACGTGAATACGGTACGGACGCGATAATGGCGATACTATCTCTCGCGCGCCCGCGCCGGGCTCGCCTCCGCGTTCACCCCCGAAACCAATGACTCGCTGTCTTCCCCTTAATTCACATTCCGCATCTCGAGCATTCTCGGGTTCTCACCTCGCGACTCTCTTCATTTCCACGGGTATACTTAAAACACTTCACTCGATTTTTATGCGATTATCCAACGCAGCGGACTTCTGAATTAAAATTATACCGAACATGTGGATCATACAATATACGTACGTATTTAACCCATTTCCATTGCTCGTGAGAGTATTATGACAAGCAATGGAAATAGGTTACTTTCTATACGCCGTGGTTTCTTAAGGTTCCGCTAATTTCAAAGGTCCATTCCTGAGCTTGAATAAATTTAATATCTCAAACGTACCGGTATTGTAACTAGCTTTATTTCTGAGAAAATTTTATGTACCAGGTACTGCAGGTCAGATAGCAGCTTTCGAAAGTAACTTGTATCTACGCCAGATCTTGGTATTAGGCCGCAGGTGACAAAATGCGTTTGTATCTCGAACTATTTATGTTTGAAATTACATTGACATGTCAAAATTTTCATTTGTTTAGTTGAGTTAAGTAATTATAAATTAGAATGCTTACATTAGTAATTGTTAACATTTTTTTTACAAAGTAAATGAAAAATTGCAGACTTATTTCCTTAATCGTTATAATCTTAAAACTAAAGGATTTGAAAAATAAACACGGTGTAGAAGTCAGCGATCCTATTTATTCCGATTTCTTGTAAACTTTATTATTGTTGCGTCTACAATAACAAATTATATATTTTTATGTACTATCACAACTACTATTGCCTACAATTATCACACAACACCAGTTAAAATTAGACATGAAACAAAACTGATAAACTACGTATGCCATTTTCTACTTTGGATATTTTTTCTAAGGATATTGTATAAATGTAATAAAATATAAACAACGACACCACACATATCACTTTCGCAACCTAATACCAGCGTCATTGTATGCCAACATCAATTAAAAGACACAACGGAATTGTCAGAGTAAATGAATAATAAAGTAACATGTGCGCAGTCCCACCGATGCTATCGATCCCGAACCAGCTGGAGGCCGCCTACTTGGGGCAAGACGTGGTGCTGGAGTGCCACACGGAAGCGTATCCCTCCTCCATCAACTACTGGACCACTGATCGCGGGGACATGATCATATCAGGTATAATCTTATCTACAAATTGTATAAAAATGTCATAGTCATGCTTAGCTTTCTAACCCGCTTGTTTATAAACGTGTTTTAAGCCTGATTTAACTAAATAATCGTTTGTCCTTATCTGATTTTATTATTATTATTTTATTTTAATTAAACAATACGTACATTGTATGTCTCTCAAGCTGTTTTGATATGCCTTCTTATAGAACTACGCATTATTGTATATCTTTAAGATATAATATTACTGTATTACTGTTTTGAAAAAATAAGTCCCGCCGAGTTTCTTGCCGGTCATAAATAATTCTTCGCGGGTCAGAGGTGTAGGGTTAGAACCGGAGGTAGTTTTTTTTTTTCTCTCTGACGTTCATAAGTGCATTGTAATGTGCCTAAATTGAAGAATAAATATCTTTTATCTTTTTATCTTTTGACACTTTTCCAGTTGTGTTTGTTAGAAACAGACAAAACATAACTTAACTAAATGAGTTTCGTAACACGTTTTTGAATAAGTGGGTTAGTCTAGGAAAGGTACCTGAAATGTACATATGTAACAAAAATGCTGGTGATGCTTTATGGGCATAATTGGTATCGTATTCTAATAATGAAAAAGTAAGTAAAAAAGTTACTCGTGAAAAAAAAGTGGTTTTGTAAGGAGGGTTGGCCAGCCGGGATGAATAGTAGATTGTACAACAAGTGCATAAAACGTACGATTTTACGCGAGGCGTTTATCCATCCGAGCGAGCTTGCGAGCGAGGATTGATATAAAGTCGAGTGTAAAATGGGTTTTATGGACGAGGGTTACATTCTAATTTTCACTTCAATTGCGAGGAAATTATTTATCGGTAATCGTAAAACAATTTCAAGTTGTAACAAAAATATTACAATGAAAACAAATATGGTTCCCACCGATTACATTTCTTAATGTTTTTTTTTAATTTTCAACATGTGAATTTAGACATAGATACTTGTTTTCTGCCAAGTCATAAAAACATTTCGGGGCATTTCTTAACTATTATCAACTCCTATTTTATTTGATTTCATTTATTTAATTATAGAAAACACGCAATTTAAATAATTATAGCAAGAATATAATAAAAGAACCAGTTTCAGTATTCTACGAAATTTTACTGTTAAATTGTGCAATATATTTTGACTCTGTTTGGCTGTTGAGCCACATTCTTAGTCTTAGAAGAAAATTTTACTTTATGCCCTAGAGCTTAAAATGCGATTTTATGTCGTCCACGCACGACTTAAAGTCGAACTTTACGAGCATGAGAAGTGAAAAAGAATTTTCGCGCCCAAAAAATCTCCTACTTTTTCGTAGTCTACTCTAGCAACTGTCGCAATACGATACCAATTATGCCCTTAAACTTATCACCAGTATTTTTGTTACAGCCTTACAGCCTGTATGTACAGTCACGTCTGAAAATATGGATACATTTAGTGTGACAAAAATATGTAGCCACGACTCTATTACCATGGCGTAAATTCGTGGATACATGTTTTTATCACATTAAATGTATCCATATTTTCAGACGTGACCGTACAGTCACCAACAGATACATCGGAGCGGCCAAGGTGGTCACTATTGTGTATGCATGCATAGGTATGTAAGTACATACGGTGGCTGCGCCCACCGTGCGATAGCTAGTTCAATAAACCAGTTCGCTACCGGCTACGCTTTGTGTTACTGGTGTACCCTTACTCCCGCATATCTATCAGTCACAAATATCTGAACAACGCCTCTATTGTAAAGATGATAAGTGCATGTTCAGATCATTTTGACTACCTTGGCCGCTCCGATATATTTGATGGCGACTGTACGTATAATAAAAGGCTGTATAATATAATAAGAAATGGAAGAACTTAAACCACTAACGATTTCCTGTTGACATGGTAGGTTGGGTCGTCTGTCTATATTTAGGAATTATTTATAAGAATATTTTTCCTTTTTCAACCGACTTCAAGATTTCGAAGGAGGAGGTTATCAATTTGTCGGGATCTTTGTTTTTGCTATTTTTTTTATGTATGTTCACCAATTATTCGAAGACGGCTGGACCGATGTGGAATTTTTTTTTTTGTTTGAAAGAATATACTTAACAGTTGGTCCCATTGTAACCAGGTCAGGATCTGATGATGGGATCCTGGAGAAATCAAGGGAACTCTTCAACTATTATAGGCACACCTATAGTGATTTGAGTATTTTTTACAGCAGATCGAGCCTTTGGAAAGGTGGAGTCTAAGTGAAGTCGGTCCTTTTTTGCTTAAAATTATTAACGTTAACTATTATAACATGAGTACCAAGGAACTCTCACAAGTCCTGTAGGTGAATTGAAATATTACCTTACAAAATAAAAGGTCATTCCCCTTCACTTAGATAACACTTGTGCGATGTACATAGGTACTAAGCTCTTTAGATATAATCTAATAATACAATCATAAGTACATATAAGGTTTTAAGCACGTAGTTTTTTTTTACTTTATATTATTTACATATCATTACGAGGAAGGAAAAAAATGCACGTTTCTAGCCGTAGTACCTTCCTGTAACGGGGCGCTCATAAAATTATATTCCTACCAACAAGCCAGCTTTCAGAAAGTCAAGCATTATTTTTTGTCGCAAAGAAAAAGAAAGACAAACTAGCTTCGGCTTGCTAAGAATAATATCCCGCACCGCCACTGATTGTACCTTTTAACTCTTTTCGTTCTGGTGGTCATCTGCAATAACCACCTAATTATCGACCGATTATTTAGAAACAGAGCCATCCTTGGGAAAAATGGCATACTAAGTGGGCAACAAGAAGGCCTTAGTTTGACAACAATGTGATTCGCAGGTTGCTAGACGGTTGTTTACGGAACTAAATTTCTATTCGATAACCGCCGTTTCTGTAAATGTGTAAGTGTCATTTTGCTGGTATGTAAAATATCATAAATAATAATAGTTCTTTTGCTGTGTTTTGTGATGCGTATTATGAAATATACTTATTTATTTATTTTAAGTGAAAAATATTTACATTTTGATTTGTAACTTTTGGTAGAAGTGGACTTATTCAAAGTGGTTAATAGCGATAACCACTGTGACACAATTGTGTTTTGTTACTCGATATTATTTTTTTGTAAAAAGTAGTTCTTCATTAATAGGAAGTGGTAAATATTTTATTTTAAAAGGTACTTTTATGTTAAAGCTGACTTAGCAGCGATGACCACCATGATACAAATGTTCCAAGGTTTAGGTAAAAATATGGTTCAAAACGGTCATTTATCGCGACATGCTAGCCCCTGCTTATGTTCATACCAACAACGGGATGGCAAACCGCAGTTCTAGGAAAAGCAACACTAACTCGCCGTCTTATATATCTATAAAAAAGCACAAACCCTTTGTACCGACTTCTATAAGGCATGCAGTAGCCAACCATCTACCAATTAGAGGTACATCGAGACGTTGCAGCGTACGCAGCACTAAAGCCAAACCTGTCCGCACTGTGTGGAGTTGCAAAATTTGCAAAGTACCACTTTGCTATCGGAAAGAGAGGAATGCGTGCTTTAGCTCACATCACGGCCTTATGTATTAATTGATTTTCTTTTGTATGTAATACAATATTTCGCGTAAACAAAACTGTGTACTTGTTTCACGGTGGTTACCCCCACTGGCCACCCTATAAAACACCCCCTTCAGGCTGAAAATGAAAACAAGCTATGGTTTTCCATATAATTAGCCCAAAGTAATAAACAAATGTAAAAAATAAGTTTTTATTACAAAAAACAAAAATCTGTGACACAAAGAGTTAAATATAATAATCTTACCCTGGAGATGGGCGTATGCGCCATAAAAAGTGTAATATCCTTTTATACTTATTATTGTCTATAGCTTAAATATCATGGATAGGTACACTGATTTATGAATTGCTACCAAAATATAAGTGGCACGTGGCAACAGTGTTAATTGTGTCACAACCTCAGAACCCTTGTCTCCATAATCTGATTAAACTAGACAACTGCCAAATGAGAAATAAATTAAAACATGATTAAAATTAGAAAGGTAAAATGGAATGGTTAATAAAAAATGCCTACATGTTTTTAATATCTTTTTGATCAAATTTGTTTACCTTTTCATCGGTAAGAGTATATTTATGTACTCATTCGCATAGAAAAAGAATATTACAATTATTTTGCTAACTGCACATTTAATTTATAATGTAATTATATTTGATTGGTAGAACTTTATTAACTAAAGTATACTTCTCTACATTAATATTAGACTATGTTAGACTATTAAAAAAATTGAAATTCAATTCAATTCGTTTATTGATGAAAATAAAAATATTTATATACGTCAACATTATAAACTTACTTGCTAGAATATTACATTGTTAATATTAGTCATGTATTTAAAATACATTATTCACATTCTTATATAAATATGTATAATACATTATATTAGTAATACTATTTATTTAATATTACGGTAAGTGATATTACTAATATATTTGAGCAAGCAATCCAGTAGGTCCAGAAGGCTTAAAGAAATCCTCTATTTCATAAAGCGTATCAGAAACTAATTTCGTCTTGAGTTTACTTACGAACGATTGGTAACTAGATGTTTTTTTATATCATCAGGTATAGCGTTGTGTATTTTCGGGCCGATCGTATGCAAAAGTTTTTTTGATTTATCTAGTCGCGTGAACGGTGATTTTAACAAATGACGCTGCCTAGTGTTGCGGTCATGGACGTCTCCAAATGTCGAGAAGTTATTGGTGTTCCCTCTAACCTGTTTTGCAATCTCAAGGATGTACAAACCCGGTAGGGTCAGTATCTTGCTCTAAGTCGTCTAGCTACCTACATTTCCTTATTTAATTTAATTATGTACCGAAAAAAATACTAAGCTACTTATTTCCTTTGTTCTTTCTACAAAAATTACTCCGGTTACAATGTACGAGTATTCGCATTGGTATTCTCTTTCCAACTAACTATGTAAAGATAGGTTAATTCTTCTTAACGATGCTGTTAATAGGATCTACACCACATAAAGCATGTCATGGATAAAATAAGTTAAATCATAAATTATATTTACAATACAACTAAAAACAAATTAATATAAACATATTAATATATAATGTATATAGAAATAAATTATAATACAACTCATCTTACCGTATCGTACAGTACCTAAGTCTGCCTAGCACTTCCAACTTTCTCTCTCAATAGAGAACATGCGTGAAAAATATATAATTGAATTTGTTGCATAAACACGTTCAACAACCCCAAATGAATATAAATAAGTTCAAATCCGTAATAATTTTCAACAGTTTTTTTAAAGATATTGCGGTTTAAAAACGTAAAATTAGAGGCAATTTTTTTTTATACCTCAAATGTATTTTCGAAACTTCAGTTCGATTACTTATGTTCTAACAAGAAAATAAAAGTAGGACAACTATATAGCTAAACGCATTTTTTCGTGCGTAAAATTACAAAAATCTTCAAAAAACTTGTTCCTTCCAAACAGTTTTCTGCAACTTTGTGGTCGGTGACGTCACAAACCTCACACTTTTGTATGGGGCGTTTTGACACGCGGCGCAGACGCCTAACGTATTTTCACATTTTTGACGTTTCAGGGCTATCATAGATAGTAGGTTTATTAGAGACATTTGAATCTACAGGGAAATAGAATCGAATAACGTCTTCCAAAAAAATCATGCATATTCCTAATTGCTCAAAGGTTAACTGGAAGAAATCTCTTAAAGGGATAAGTTCGCCTTTGTACGTATATGTTGTGTTATATGTTTTTCGTTGTGTTTTCTTGTACAATAAAGTGTTTTACTACTACTACTAAACTAGTATTTACAGTTATGGAAAGCCTAATAAATACTCATAATATGAGTGCCATGATGTTGTGCACCCCTTTATTTTAGATACATCGGTCTCAATGACAATTAATTATGTTTTGTCTTTGTCAATAGGAACTAAATACATCACGAATTTAGTCGACGAAGGATACAGCAGGAAAATGAAGCTAACTATACGCAAAGTTTCATCCAGGGACTTCTCATCATACCGCTGTGTAGCCAAAAACTCGCTCGGCGAAACTGATGGACTAATCCGCCTGGATGGTTCGTATGGAGTACATTTTACTAAAATAACATTTTATCTCGCAAGTCATTTTATCGGAATAGGCCATAAAGCTCTATAAATGGAGTACGCTTCGCCTCATCTTTCCAAACAAAAAAGTCTGCCAAAATCTGAGGGGGGCGAGGTAGCACGCATGTGAAGTTTTCAAGTCAAAGGTACATCATTGTCGGTTGTTAATACAGTTTATTTCTAAATGAATTTTTATGGCAGCAACGCTTTATTGACAACCGACAAAGATGTACCTTTGTCTTGAAAACACCAAACATATTTGACATATTCTTTTTATACTTCATAACACTAAATGGAGCAATAGATAGTCGACTGTACATATGTTAACATATGGTTCATTATTGGATGCAGTCTTTGGAAATGTCAAACAAAAAAGCCAAGGATCATTTTTGATTGTATTTTCAAACAAAATATAGAAGACAGCAATCCTTAAGCGCGTTAAATATGGAGAAGTGTCAAACGTCAAATAGTTACTGCCCGTCAGAAAGAAAACGATTGTCTTTGAATCGATTCTGTAAACGAAGCTTGATTTTCGATTTAGGTTAAATCTTTTACTACGAAAGTAATGATAAATAAAGTAAAACTGTACTTACATCTGAAATGGTATTTCATCTTTTTGTAAACTAGACGAAATATAACATTTTTTTACATCCAAAAACAGCGCATAAGGGCATTTTCACGGAGCTTGTTATCCATTGACAGCGATGACGAAAATGGCGTGACATCGATTATTGAAATAGTTTTTATAGATGTACTAGATTTTCCGCCAATACTTTTGACAGAGGGGAAATGATACTCAGGGCCTCTCCTGGTTTAGAACTCTCTGGAATAGGCAAATGTGCTTCTAAGACTGGGTTTTAGCGTTAAGCTGTTTTCATAAACTCCTACTTATCTCTCAATTGTTTTCAGAAATTACTTCCCCACCCACGACGAGCACAGCTGTTAACTACGTCCCTACTTCTTCGGATAAGAAAAAAGGTAAAATGGACTACAATTTTTTATGAATTATAACCGAATGACGAAGGGGCGAGGGTATTGTTTTTTACTAGTTTATGTATGTGTCGTAGCCACATCTGGGAATTGGTCATATTAATGGATTCATGTAATGAAATGTTTAGCCATTTCATGAACGTATTTAATGGAAATTTTAAAGATCTAGCCACGACATATGTATATATGTATGTATCGATAAGTACCTCTCCTGCAGACTGATGGTTTAACTCAGTGTCAGTTACGTTCTTGCTCCATAAAATTTACAGTAACATCTTAAAACATCTCATCTACACAAAACTGTCTTTCGATACGGAGTTGAACTGCAAAAAGCGGAGCCATTAGGTGGCTTCCTACAAGGAGTGATTGTTGCCCAAACTAAACTCGACCTCTGCTAAGCTAAGATGGCTTCAGATCACGCACGTTTATGTGACCTAGTTTTAAGTAAACTTAAACTTATCAGGATAACCTTACATAATAATGCTATTATCTAAGGTTATGCTATTTATTGAAATGGATTGTATGCCTGCCAATTCTACCTATAACAAAATGAAGAACCCTCAATCAAATTGGTTTCAAGGTATTAAGGTACCAAAATAATTAATGCCGTAACGGCACCTCGAAAGTTTTTAATCAAACCCTTCCAGGGTTGATCAGATCCGTTACTGTGGTTTAATTTTTCATGAGTTCGGGATCCTTCCTCTTTCCGTCTGAAACTATTAGGTAACAACATAATATTCGTAAATTCGAAACACATTATTCAAATTCAAATTTAAAACGTTTATTTCAGACCAGATGTCCATAGAATTACATTTAATAAAAATGAAAATAAAATATTATTGTTTCGTAAACCGCTATTATGAAGATGCCTACTGAAGTCCAAAATTCAAACCATCCCTACACGCCTTTTATACATTCATTCATCGTGATCCTGCACCCGGTCGGATGGAAAAGGTGGATTTTGTATTTATTGGTTTTGCCGCCGCGGCCCAATGCTTCCGTACAATTGGGTCGTTAGTAATATTATTGTGGGAAAAGCGATTTTGTTTGCGCTTTGACTTCCAATGTACCGTTTATTGTTATAGATTTGGGCTTTCCTTTATACTCTTTATAGCATCATATGTTATGTGCGACTTGAAAGCCCACTTTCATGGCCCTTCATAAATATGACGCAATAATTTTCCGGATCGTTTTTCACGACTTGGCGACATTTTTAATAATAAAATAATAAGCCATACTTTATTTCTACCTTCCGCGCATTTGATAGTTTTTTACATATAGTGCCTCTCCATATTTCAAAGGAAGTGACATTTATAAAGCATGAACTATACTTTTATTTAAGTATATGTATTTTTAGGTAAAAATAAAAGTCGCTGGCGAGATGGTTCTGCTGAAAACAGGGTGATAGGAGATTACGAGGTTGAAGAATGGAAAGATTCAGGAGGTAACGAACAAGCAAATTTTACATTTATTTTGTACATCTCATTTCTAAGTGGCAAAAGGGTAATCAGAGAGTAATTAAAATACATTAAGACTCAAATACAGCGCCTCTAGCACGTACTGAGCGTAAAAGTTATCTCAAGAACTACCAAACGTAGACGGAATTAGGTAAATATTAGCATGTGACGCCGCCGGCGCCTGTAAATAGGTACGTACCTAATGCAAATGATATTTACAATTGGAGCGCCTCAAATGATAGTGGTGGATGCTTAGATAATGGCTAGGAATATGAGGTCTGCTTGGTATTGACTAAACAGCGAATTGGGAACAATGATCTAAGAGTTGGTGCCCAAAAAGGTTAGTAATTTATAGAACAGTAAAACCTCACTAGTGTGCTATTTGATCCTATATTTAGGTGCTTGGTAGTTCATTGGTGGGTGTTAAAGTGGTAGCAGGAGATCTGAAAAATTGTTGTGAAACCTATTTAAATTAATAGACCTCAGAGCTTGCTTTTACGCCTATATCAATTCTTGTGTATTTTGTATGTTTCTTTTACTTTTAGTAGTTAAAAAAAACTAGTTAGTGTAAATAATATATTTTCCTTATATTAATTTCCTTAGATTCCCAGATATAATTAATGAAATGAAATAAAATGTTTTATTTTATTTCAGACAACATGTCCATATCAGTACAATTTATAAGAACAAAAGAAAAAATTACAAATTCAAATTAAATTAACATTAAAAACGAGTCAGTTATTTATTATTAAAATATTTACATATAAAAAAGCAGTGAAATTCAAATGGCAACCAATCATCAAAAAAAATACAACATAAATAATTACTAAATACAAAAATAAATAAATTGGATATTGAAATTAAAATTAAAAATAAATCTGTCTTATTTAAAATACTTGATTGCAGTTTTAATTTGCGTGACCCAAGGGTAAACAATTGGACACCCAAACCTGCCTGCAATCAATTCCAGGATGCTGTTTTGGCTTTTTCTCACACGTGCTACTGCTAGCACTAAAAATACTTCATAAAACTTACTTAAATATAGGTTAAAAATACTTGTTTGATATTAAATGTGTAACTCTTTTAGGCATTGAGTTTCGGGAAATTTAAATCGAAATTAATAGTTGTTTATTTGATGTAAAGACAGTTTTCGGTCGCAATGAAGTTGACCCAATAGAAAGTCGAAGGATAAGTTCGTCACTTATTCAGGTGTTTCGAATTAAACTCATACTTATTCAGTTTATTTACTTTTACCCATAACTAAATGTTACCCGAAAAGGCCGCCCGCCGATAAACTAGACTTCGACCATCAAAAAAAACGTAATGACGAAAGGCTTGATACCTGAAATGGCCCTAGAGGGCTAAATGTGCCGACCCCAAGTAAATGGGATAATTTGTCACTATATTTTTTGTTATCATTTTTTAAGGCAAGGATAATGATGACCTATAACTAAATATGTTAAAACTAAGAATTTAGTTATTATAATATGTAAACACAGCTAGTTTACGGTTGAAATTGGATGCGATGCACGTGCAAACTCATAGGAAGTTGTTTAGTTGAAAGTAATTTCCTAGTACCTGCGTATCCTTTTGTCATTTCATGTTTATGTGCATGTGCAAGTTTTATGTGCTTGTTGTTAGGAGGTAACGGTATTATTATGAGTGTAGCTAGCAATTATTTTTACACGTTATTATAACTGATAGAATTAAGCAATATTCTTAGAATGTCTGAATGCAGTTTTAGTTGTTTATGCTATATTTTGGAACACTCAAATGATATGTGCAAAAAACTCATAATTTGTATAGCTTGATCATTTGAATATAAAGTACTCATATGTGTTAACTGGTTTACTACTTATGTGGCCGAAAATTGTATGGCAAATTATCACTTCCCAAACTATTTTTTCCATAGGTTCATTTGGCAAAATCATCAGATGGTATAATATCGTTTCGCATATTTTTATTAGGCATATGCCAAATGAAAATTAGCCCAAATAAAACTATGCAAAACAAGTAATTTGGTAAATGTTGGTATGCTTTGTTGTTTGGGACATGAAATTAGACGAAAGGATTTTCGCCTAAATGCTTCGCGCAGCATAGACCATGATGCTTTTATGGCGACGTATATGTTTAATATGTCCCAGGTACCGATTACGAGTCCACACAATCTTCGAAGTCGTCACGGCGTCGATGCGGGATCGTTGCCGTCGTAGCAGCGCTGCTAGTGTCCAGCTGACACGCACTCTCTGTCGTGACACCGTGCCAATACCAGACGTGCTAAACGAGATACGATATCTGGAATAAGTCTTTGTATTGTATACTATTTAGTTGTAATGTCATTCGCGAACTCGTATTTTAGTTAACTGTGTAGTTATAAAAGTAAATTTGCTCCGTATATTTTTAGTTGATACAAAGCAAAATGGCACTAGGGATATCGTGATATTTGCTAATCAAAACATGCCTTTGTGTGCATTTTTTCCCAAACCTGATTACATTATCCTCGTAACGCCCAAGAAAAAAAACGCAAGTTCAGCTAAACGCCCAATGTGCAATGTATAAGCCAATATGTTTAAATATAAAAATGACATTTCATAAGCTTTTAAGTACAGCGTACTGTACACTGGGCGTTTACCTCATTTTTATTTTTTCGAAAGTCTGGGCGTTAATGCTGAGTGTTACTTTGTACACTCTATCGCACATTGGGCGGCACGAGGTTAAAGAAAATATGTAAAGGTACGATTTTTACGCTTAATAGAGTGCAGACTAAAACCCTGCCATACCTAGAAATCAGACATCGACAGTTTTATTAGTAGACTAGCTTTTGCCCGCGGCTTCGCTCGCGTTAAATTCGGGGTAACACGGTTCCCCTTTGCCCCCCAGAATGCTCCATACAAGCTTCCACCCCCTATTTTAGGGAAGTGGGGGGTTAGAAAGAGACAAAAAGTAGCTTATGTCACTCTCCATCCCTTCAACTATCCCCACTTAAAAAATCACGTCAATTCGTCGCCCCGTTTTGCCGTGAAAGACGGACAAACAAACAAACACATACACTTTCCCATTTATAATATTAGTATGGATATTAGTTTTCAACTGTAAGTAAAGTATATATTTATGGTACACATGGTATGTACTTTACCAAATCAAATCTCATTCAAATTAAGAGTCTGGTAACGATTTGAAAATGAAAATCGCTAATAATGAAATAACGCACAATTTCATTTGATAAGATAGTTTGAAGTCTTGTTATTGCAAAAAAATACTTTTGGTCCATATATATTGTTATTTAATACCCGGAAACTTAATTCTTACAGATCTTGTTAAGGACAAGGACGTTGATTCGTGCAAATTTGTCACTTGATTTTTTGTTATATATTTTTTAACCCTCTAATATGTTTTACGTCACCACCTGGCCATAATGTGAGTTTTACTAACTCGCATTATGGCCAGGTGGGGACGTAAAATTGTGTACTCACCACGGGCAGTAAAAAAGAAAGCCCTCTATCGCATATTTACAACCCTCGCCTGCGGCTCGGGTCCCAAATACCTGCGATTTCGGGCTTTCTTTTTTTTACAGCCCTAGGTAAGTAATGTACTATTATATTATCTGAGCACAGCATAAAGTCAAGTTTATTTCTACGATTTTATTTTTATGAAATATTTTAATACGTTCCCAAAAATTAAACCTAAATATTGGCGATTTTTCTTAAAATAGCTCTAGCCCTATACTCTTGCTTAAAAATATGTACGAAAAGGAAAAAATGTTCCACTTATTCCTAATACGAGTAATTTTCCAACGTACGTATTTATTTTACGAACTAGTTTAACATAATTTTAATTAACGAAAGTTAGTTTTTTCACCTCTCCAAGCAAAAATCGCGAAACAGCTGTTAGATTACGATCAATGATTTTTAAATGGAACACAAAATCGAAATATTATTTCACTATACTGAAACGATCTTCCGAAATATGTATTAAAACCTTAGAAGTTAGTATGTGCAAAATAGTATCGAAAAGTTAAGAGAAATCGAAAAAAATCGTTACCGTACTCTCAAAACACTACTAACTACCTTAACAATATCTACCGTAATTAAGCTACTTTAGCATTTTTTTGAAATTTTAATTCCATTACTTTACACTACAGATGTGCAATTTGCGGAAACTTTCCATATAATTGGAAATATTCTCGGAAATTTCTAGAAACTTTCGTAAGAAATATAAGAAATTGGAAATTTAAGAAATTGAAAGTTTCAAATCCCATACAAATATGAGAGAATATTCCGAAATTTTCATATGTGGAAATTTTCGCAATTTTGGAAACTTTCCGATGGCACATCAGTACTTTACACCAAACTATAAATATGAAAATTCCTTAATGGGCTAAGAGCTGGCCACGTCTGATATGATACAATAATGAGAGCAACGAAACCTGTCTATTTTGATTGATATACAATCCTTATTGTCTCCGGGCATCTGGTAGCTTATAATGGGTCAGAGTCAGAGACAAACAAAATTTTTGAATTGGAAAAAAGTAATATCTGAATAGATAAAAACTGCCGAAGAACGCCTATATTTTAACAAAAAAACTTTGCGTATATTGCTGCGAAAACAAAAACAGTGGACGACAAACTATAAATTACATTGTACGTCGTTTGGCACAAATTTCCCCAACAGAAACTTCTGGCAATTGTATAATCCAATTATTTACAAAATTTCTCATAAAATTGCATCAAACTCAGAATTTTCGGAATTGTATTATTGAAGTGGTTTGCATTTTTTGACCTCCACCAATGAACAGCTGCGAGATCGCCGAAACTAGAAATAAGCATAGTATAGCAAACTAACTACAACGGTTTCGTCGTTCTCTTTATTGAATTGTCATATCTGTCGTGGCCAGCTCTCCATCTATTAATATAAAATAATTGAAATCCTTATTCCTTGAACATCTCTTTTGAAAGCTTTACTGCCAAGTGAGTACTCAGCTATACATCGAATCCTAGAAAACCGTTCGTTTGCAATATTATACTTTGAAAATATCCTTACGAATATAAATACATAGTACCCATATTTACGGATATTTTTGTGAAAATGTAAAGAATAATCTCATAAGTGTAAATATATTTTTATTGTTATCGTATTTCTCGATAAAAGAAGACTGATAAAGCTATATGATAAATGTGCCATATCTAATGATTAATTAGAGTCACTAATGGTAGTACGTTAGACTGTAGATTTACGGATAATTAATGTTACATTTAGATGTTAGTTTTATACTTGTACATCCGCTGATCTGAATCTGAAACCGTTCTTTACATTGGGTAAGATGTGAGTATATTAAACATTATTTAAATATATATTTTAATAAACCTAAATACATAGGTACAACATTATTAAATAAAAGTAGGAATCAGTCATTTTAATTAATAAAATTCTATTGGGTAGGTAACTACTGCAGCTTCTGGTAGGTAACTACTTTTAATTCATACTAACTAGAATTTTATTTTAAGTACTTAAACTAAAGATTTCAAAAGTATTTGTTTATTTATTAAAACGGCGGCTACATGTTTATATGATTCATGTATATGTAAAAATTCCGAATATTATATTCTCAAGTCGTCCACTATAAAAGCAAATGGATAATGACGATAACCGATCGATTTGATTCGATACGAGCTTAGAGAATTCAACCCGGATGGAGTAGCCATGTCTGTCATTTTCTATACAAAAAAAGTCTGCCGATTTTTGCGGGGAGGGGAACGTCAAATGTATGGCTATTCGTACGTAACGTACAAATAGCTAAGTCAGATAAACGTCAGTCCATACATTTGTATGACCACTGGTCATATGTTTTCGGCAGAGGGGAACGCCTGTCAATGGCGACTCCGGTTGGTTAATTTCTCTAAGGATACGAGGGTCATGCCAAAAGAAGTTAGATACTCCATGGTCATTTGATGGATACTGGCCAGTTATACACCATTGTAAAGGCAGGTTATTTGCTTATAAATTCAAAAATGGAACACTTGGAAAATCTTACGGTTATTTTTGTAATTTTTTTTTCCTGGTTAATTTTGGGGGGAATTTTCCACAACAATGGAGCTCACTCGACGTGATTTTCGTGTTATGATCTATTATGACTTTAAAAAAGGTTTAAAACCTCAAGAGTGTTTTGAACTTTTAGTCTCGACTTTTGGCGAGTCTGCGTGTTCACGTGCAACTGTTTTTAATTGGTTTGCTGAATTTAAAAGAGGACGGGAGAGCTTTGAAGATGAGGCGAAGACCGGACGGCCACCAACCGCAGTCACTCAAGAAAATGTACAGGCTGTGGAAAAAAATATTCGTGCGAACCGACGAATTACATATGTAGAGCTCGAGCGTGAACTGGGCATCGGATCAGCAGCATTGCAAACTATAATTCATAATCAACTGTCCCTTCATAAGCGTTGTTCAAGATGGGTGCCGCACAAACTCACCGATTTACAGAAAGACCGTCGCGTGGATTGGTGCAAATTTATGATAGATAAATTCGACGCTGGCGAGAAAAAAAACGTATATGATATAGTTACAGGTGACGAAACATGGCTATATAACTACGATCCCGAAACAAAGCGACAGTCCACAGTATGGTGTTTTGAAGATGAGCCGACGCCAACAAAATGTCGCCGAACCCGAAGTACACAAAAACAAATGGTTGCCTCATTTTTCTGCAAGACGGGACATATTGCTACGATAGTGCTAGAAGATCAAAGGACAGTTAATTCAGAATGGTATGTGACAGTTTGTGCCCCAAGAGTACTGTCAGCTTGGTGTGACAAGCGGCCGAAGTCGGGAACCCAGCACCTGCTGTGGCACCACGACAACGCTGCCCCGCACACTTCTGCTAGAACACTTGACTATTTCAGCTCAAAAAACTCGACTATTCTGTCCCACCCGCCATATTCCCCTGATCTAGCCCCCTGTGATTTTTACCTTTTTCCAAAGATTAAAGAAAAATTAAAAGGAAAGCGATTTGAGAACAAAGAAGATGCCCTGGCTGCGTATAATTATGAAATTTCTGAGGTGTCTAAAGAAGAGTGGTCATCGGTATTTTCTAAGTGGTTTAGACGGATGGAAAAGTGTAAACGTGTCCACGGTGAATACTTCGAAAAAATAGATAGCTGTAATAAAGAATAAAGTCTGTAACTTTTGAGTATCTAATTTCTTTCGGCATGACCCTCGTAATCGTTTAAAAAATCGTAATGATGCACCGGTTTTGTGCTGGTATTAGTACTGACGACTTGTTTCTCAGGCCAGCTTGATAGCCTTGGCTGTAAATATATTATCATGAGGAAGACTGCTGCTGTGGAAACTTACAGAAAACTAAAGCTGCTACGTAAACTTATTATTATCATCTTCACGCATATCGTTGATTGTTATTATTACTATACTATACAGAATTCCATATTTTTTGAAGCTCAACATAAAAGTGTAGATTTATTGTTAATATTGTAAATATGTCATATAAGCTGTACAATGTATAAAAATAAGTATGTTACTACTTTATAACCGATTGTATTGACGAGCCTGTTAATCAGAATTCAATCCCATTAATAATCCTCGATTACTCTAAGCAAAGTAATAGGTACCTACTTTGTAAATATCATATACATCTGCAATAAAGACAATATGGCGTGCTTTGTAAATTAAATACTTAATATAAAATATCTCTAATTTAAAACAATAAGGCTTTTGTATGCTAATTCTGTCACAATTAATGTTAAGTTTACTCAATGTTAGTATCTCGATAAAATAGTAAGCATCAGTCCGTATTACCCGACGGCAACCTCGCCCTCGGGTCATGTTGAACATTAGTAGGATTGTATCGTTACAGTAGTACTGTTCTTGTAAAGTATTATTAACATAAAGTAAAGCTTTTTTACATATGTTTTCTTATTTCCAAACCCTCTCCAACGTCTTTTAGTTACACAATAAGGCAGTCTATAACAAACTTAGGCACCTATTAAACTAAACAAACTTACAAAAAACTTAAATGTGTCGCATCCAAGTAAAAGTTCTATTTTATTTATTTAATCTTTATTGCACAATACAAGAAAGTACAAATGGCGGACTTAATGCCTTAAGGCATTCTCTGCCAGTCAACCATTGGGCTAAATAGAAACTAATGATTGGTGCAAGATTATAAGAGCAGAGATGACTCAATAAAAACAAATCACATTAACATACCTAATAGTTAATACCTAAAGGAGATAGGGATACGTGGAGAAATAATAGGGAGGCCTTTGCCCAGCAGTGGGACAATATTGGCTCATAATGATGATGAATAGTTAATACACGTACATAAAGCAATACTATAAACATACATATATAATTACATAATATAATAATTAAATAATATTGTACCCATGTATAATCATCATGCAGATCATTAACCTTGAAGTGCATCAGAGAGGTGTTTACCTATGTAATTTGCGCTGGAAGGAAAATTTGCTCTGTTGTTGTCGTATAGGGAGAGGAAGATCGTTCCAGAGGCGAATGGCCTGACGGGTGAAAGAGTTTGCCATAAAACCAGTGTGGTGAAGAGGAATTGAGAGTCTAAGACTCCGAGAGGTACGAAGCACGCAACCAGGACGCGATGTTACAAATTGGAATTTTGATTTTAGATAATCCAGTGATCAGAGAAGCAGGATCAAATAAGATTGTGTAAGATTGTATTCTATTTTGTCAGTATTGAGTTATTGATACTAGCATATAGTTCAAAACATGTTACTTCATATGAAAAAAAAGATCGGAGCCCCAAGGTTATAATTTATTTTTATAATTTTTTGAAGTTTCAATATAGAAATGTACAGTTTTGAAATATTAGAGTGTTAAGTTTGGAAGCCAAAAAGACCTAGTTCTAGTGTGAAGTTTTGGAGATAGCGGTTTTAAAATGTGCTGCATACAATATTTTATGGAACATACAACGTAGAGTAGCGAGAGGTAAAACAAAAATAAAGCATTTTAATTACTTGAAATTTATGACTATATATAAACGGAAACTTTTTTTTATTTTATGAGATGTAGAAAACAATATAATTAGTAAAAATCACAAATAAAAACAAAATTTTTATGATTTAACAAGCACCATACATTAATTTGTGCATAAGAAAAGAATAAAGCATTAGTGCAAAATCAATACAAAGTAATGAGTTTTTGTATGCTAAAATGTAATTTGAATTTTAGTACCTTATTTTTGTATGAAAAGTGAATTAGGGTACCTCATTGTCGGTGTTCGTAACTTTAGAGAATAAAAAATTTCACGTGCATCTTTTGACTTAAATCCGAACTATATTCGAAAATTTCTAATACTGTCTTATTATTTAACACAAACATAACAAATTTGATAAAAGATTTCATCAGAACTTCATCGTCATTTACTAATGAATTATTTTTGATTAAAGTCAACTAAATTTATTTTATTTTAATAAAATGCTGCATCAAGTCACAATATTCACATGACAATATTAAAAAGTCATTATAAACTACTTTACGTGGCAACGAGGGGCACGTTAGTTTTGACGCCAAGTCATTTTGGTTATTAGACATGTAAGTATCTGATAAACGCCAGGGACGGATTGCAATATCAGTGACTTTTCTTAATTATTTTTACATGACATACTTGGACTTTTCGCTTTTTAACTCTAATGTCAAAAAAACAATTCTACAATAGAGTCCTGAGAGGTTCAAGCGTAAACTCCAAAATTTTAATGCTACTTCTTACATGAGTACCAAGAGACCACTATCATTTAATCACCACCACTCATCATACACTATACACCACTCATCATATAATTAGCCCTTTTCCGAATAAAGCGAGATTTAAATAATGAAACACGAGTAATAAAATCACATAGTGTATGTGATTTGTTATCTAGCTCAAGGTGTAGCTACAACGTACACGACACATACCTGACGATATTTGTTATTCCAAATTATACATACCTACTTAAGGTACATATTTTTACTACGGAGAAACAAATTATACCTTGGGTACTTGATTGTCGCTTATAAGGGTGACCGACAATGAGGCGCCCTAGTCATTAAACTTGGAAGGTGATTTTATTCAAGATTTCGTTAGAATTTGTGTCTGTTGTACGATTCACTGTATTATTTTAAGTATCTAGGCTACTTTGTAACTGAATAAAATTTCATGAATTTCTATTTGTTTCATAAAACTTGTAATATCTCGGAAACCATAGATAAATAAATAGATTTATTTCTTTCTTTTACATAACCACACAGTATTATACATCATAAAATAAAATGCATTCACTAGAAGATCACGTCACTTACAATACAATAAAATAAAATAAATCAAGCACAAAAAGTACAGAAAAAAATACATAGAAAATGTCAACAGATATTTTGTGCATGTGTACATATCTAGAGATCCTAGTAGTATTTAGTAGTATTTATTAAAAAATAAAAATAAAAATGTCAAAACCTCAAACAAAGTCAATAAATTAAAGATAACAATATTTTAAAAAATACGTAAAAAGACAACACAAAGTAAAAATATTTAATATTTTACAGTTCGTTTAAATTCTGCAGTGAATTCTTCAACAGAATATAAGTTCCTAGACATAAAGGTTCCATAACCGACAATGAGGTACCCTTGCCTTGAAAACGACACAAATATAAAACTAAAATAAGTTTACTTAGATGTTTTTTTTTTCTTTTTTCAAACAAATTCCCGGATAATAATAAATTTTATTCTTAAGTTGCAACCACATAGAATACATATTATTAATAGTAGATATACAAACTCATAAATTACTCAAGCGAGATGACAGCTACAAAGCGCTATCATTCCAAAAATTATGACACGTTCGCTAGAGCTTATTTTGAATAGAATGTGCCCGGAAGCAGTGTGCAGGCGGCCGACATTTTAATGCACTTACCGGCAAGTCGCACAACTGTCGGGACTGAATATGCCTCCAATTTTAAAATTCGGAAGAATACTGTTGTTCTATTCGAAACACGCCGGCGATGACGCCGTCTGACGGGGGCGGAGCTGTCGCGTCTCCTATTCCTGGCTCATCCGGTATCTAAATGATAATAAAAACAGCGTTACTCTGAGAAGTGCTCGTAAAAACAATTTGTTTTTTACTAGTGGTTTGCAGAAATGTTATTACTATCGATACTTCAGAGTCAAATATTTTTTTATCTACACCAATATCATAAATCCTCTATTCCGCATTCGGAAACCGTATGTAATTACCACCATTATTGCAACCAGTAACGTAACATCAGTGTATTATCTGTGACAGTGTGGTAAAACGTATGAAAATTCATTACCTACGGTAACGTTATGGTTATGAATCTACCCTCCTCTCCGACCGCCGGCACAATCGAGTTGATCATGGCGGTCATTCTAATGGTTTCCGAATACTTCATTTAGGATTCATAATATGAGTGTAGATAAAGCAGTGTATGCAACTGTACGTAATTAGGCCTTATTACGTAACAGTTACATAAACTTCTATTATAGCTTTTTCCAGAGTTCATTTTTTTTGTAAATTGTGCAGGATAAATCTTGCAAACAAGCCAAAACCCAGTTCCCGATGTCCGATTAATGTAAAGTTTTGCGTACCTACGTAACTTGGATGGCAATTGGCAATACTATGTTATGTACTAACGGGTTGGTCTGATGATGTAGACCGAAAATGGTCATAAGAATTTGGTAATTAAAACCCGGCAACCACGTTGAGTTTGGATTTGTTACATTCGTTTCGACTAGTAGACAGACGTATAGTAAAGTGTACAAGGTTTACTCAAGTTTAAGTCGGGAGCGATTCGACATGTTTCTGAATCATTAGGACTCCTCCTTCATGGTGAGTGATTTTACGGTCGCGGCACGCTTCGCACTGCCCCTCACTAAATTAAAAGCCCTTTACTGAATACTCACAGAAAACACAATCCGCATCTCTTACTAAATTAAACCGCCATCTCGATCAATAAAAAAGTAGATCACAGAATAAGACACAGTACAGAAGATTCTTCTTCCTCAATTTGATATTCAACTACAGAAATGAAAACATTAGGCTGTCATGCTACACTCGCGTGCAAATAATTCGGGTCAGTACGAAAAACTATAATATCTCCTAAAATAATAAAGCTAGGAGCCTGAATTAAATTGTATATTATAGATAAATGCATAGTTAATAAAACAACGTCAAGAGTTAGAGATGATATTCACTTGTTTATTTAATTAACATAGTAAACACGATATCAATCTAGACACACGGCAGTGTGTCCGCCAAGTTCGAGCAAAAAAAAGCGACACACCGGCCGTGGGTTATATTACACGAACCATTTCGGGCCAATTTCGACCACCCTATAACTCAAAACATATTTTATCTACGCATATGAAATTTGGAGTGTCTGTTGACATCCCCTTAATTGTCTAGAATACAAAATTTCATTATTCTACCTATAGCAGTTCTTGAGATATTGACGTCAGAAAATCGCTATTTTTACTATACACTCACTCACTGACTCACTCACTGATTCACTGACTCATCAAAAACCTAGACCACTTCCAATGGTCGTACTGACTTGAAATTTGGCATGGAGATAGGTCTTAAGGTCAAAGTAAAGGGAAAAATCTGAAAACGGCCAAGTGTGAGTCAGTTTTAAAAATAGCGAAGGTGTAACTTTGTTCTACTATGAAGTCATAATGAACTAAATGGGTATATCTTCCAATGGTCGTACCGAACTGAAATTTGGCTCGAAGGTTTGTCTTTAGGTCGAAATAAAGTAAAAATCTGAAAACGGCCAAGTGTGAGTCAGTTTCGAAAACAACGAATGTGTAATTTTGTTCTACTATAAGTAGGTATGGAGTGGAAATGAGATAAGACTTATTTAAATTTAGATACATACCAATTTAAGACAATACATGTTTGTCTTAAAGACAAGAACAATAAAATTGTTCACCACTCTGTGTGTGTCTGTTGCGGGAACCGAACCCACGATTTACGAAGTGCAAAGCAGGTCACTAGGTACCAGTGTTGGCCGATAATTTCAATTAGAATTGAAAATTGATCAATAAGATTGAAGATTAATTCCGTAACTAATCAATTACACTAACATCCATTTTTACTAACGTTAGTTCGCATTGATTTTGTGACGTCATCAATTACACTAACCGTCAATTAGAATTAACCTATTAGTTA
Organism: Pammene aurita; assembly: GCA_947086415.1. Lineage (NCBI taxonomy): Eukaryota > Metazoa > Arthropoda > Insecta > Lepidoptera > Tortricidae > Pammene > Pammene aurita. The sequence goes on from OX352291.1 coordinate 37,248,672, forward strand.
CACTAACGTCTCGAAAATTTAATAAGAATTACAGTTAATTAGATTAACGTTAGTGTAACTAAATTAATCCTTGTCTTACACTAATAATTAATTTTAAAACTGCATCTCGGGTTCGGAAGTCGGGACCAATATCACAAGATGGAGCTCATGCTGGACCCTAGGGCTACCTACTGGATCTCTGGTTTGGCGCATCATAGACTCATGCTGTTTGGGCTCATTCGACTTGTACTGATGAGCAGATGGTACCGGTATCAAAATCTGGAGCTCATGCTGGACCCTGGGGATCCCTACTGGATCTCGGGTTTGGCGCATCATAGACTCTTGCTGTTTGGGCTCATTCGACTTGTACAGATGAGCAGATGGTACCGGTATCAAAATCTGGAGCTCATGCTGGACCCTGGGGATCCCTACTGGATCTCGGGTTTGGCGCATCATAGACTCATGCTGTTTGGGCTCATTCGACTTGTACTGATGAGCAGATGGTACCGGTATCAAAATCTGGAGCTTCTTTTTACTTTTACTTTCTTTGTGTGAAAGTCAAAGTCAAAGTCAAAGTCAAAGTGAAAGTGAAAGCCAAAGTGAAAGTGAAAGTGAAAGTCAAAGTTAAAGTGAAAGTGAAAGTCAAAGTGAAAGTTAAAGTCAAAGTGAAAGTGAAAGTCAAAGTGAAAGTCAAAGTCAAGGAAAAAGTCAAAGTGAAAGTCAAAGTGAAAGTCAAAGTGAAAGTGAAAGTGAAAATCAAAGTGAAAGTGAAAGTGAAAGTGAAAGTCAAAGTGGAAGTGAAAGTCAAATTGAAAGTGAAAGTCAAAGTGAAAGTCAAAGTAAAAGTCAAAGTGAAAGTGAAAGTAATAGTGAAAGTTAAAGAAAGTGAAAGTAAAAGTGAAAGTGAAAGTCAAGGTCAAGGTAAAAGTAAAAGTAAAAGTAAAAGTAATCAAAACCTCGTAGCTTAACCTAAATTCGCGTTTAGTTAGGTAAATTATTAATGTCAATTACCAATTCAATCTACACTAAAAATTAAATTAATGTTTAAATTTTTGAGACAGACTAAAAATTAAATATCTTCAATTATTAGTTATTCGCAAAGGATTAACACGTTAGTTACAATTAATTTCAATTCTAATTGAAATCAATTTGCACTAAACTATTAGTGTTCAATTTTAACTAACGTGTTTCAATATTCAATTTTTAATTTTCAATCACACTAACGTTCGGCCAACACTGCTAGGTACACTAGGTGCGCTAAATCAGTCAAACAAAAATGAAAAGACTATTTTTTCTCGCATAGTCTAAATAATTTCTAATTTTACAACTAATAAAATCGCAGATTCAAGAACATGGAAATCATATATACTCTAAGATGGAATTATATATACTACTGCCCATCTCACCCTCCGATACGCCACGGGATGAAATGGGATGGTGTACTTCTAGGGCTACATAATAGGCCACCAATTATAATACCTACTGGCAGGTAGGTATTACCAAGTTATTAATTATCTATGTAGGTAGCGTACTTACAGAGAATAAAGTACGTTATTGATGTATGTAATTATATGTAAGTAGGTACATTTTATAGGTGTAGGGAGCCAGTTTATTTGTAAAAATCACCTATAAATAAATAGTAAAATAGAATTAGACGCTTAGTATAAAGAGTATAGTATAAAGTACATACCTAAGTGGAATGAGACATTTCCTAAAGCAAAAGTAATAAAAAAATAATAAAGAACCTACACCTAACAAAAATAAATGAAATCCCATCAAAAACATAAATGTGAAAGGCTGCCAAGTTCGATACTATGGGAATGCTTCGCCTATAAAAGAAGTGAGATCTGAATAAGTACCAAGTTCCATAAAAATACCTCAAATCATAAATAGTTATAGGAATGCACACTTGATTTCCAGAAGTTTTTAAGGTACATTTTGAATAAGTATCACGTTACATAGAAATACCTAAAATTATAATAGTCAGAGAAACGCACACCGGTTTTTTTAGCAGTTTCCTTATAACATTTATTATTTTCAGTACTTTTTAATGATGTAACTTGGCAAGTTTTAATAGAAAATTATATACTTGACACATTGCAGTCCAAAGGTGTCGATTCATTGCATTGAAAAGGTGTGTGGTATGTGAAAACTTGCCAGGTAACATCATTAAAAAGTACTGAAAATAATAAATGTTATCAGGAAACTGCTAAAAAAACCGGTGTGCGTTTCTCTGACTATTATAATTTTAGGTATTTCTATGTAACGTGATACTTATTCAAAATGTACCTTAAAAACTGCTGGAAATCAAGTGTGCATTCCTATAACTATTTATGATTTGAGGTATTTTTATGGAACTTGGTACTTATTCAGATCTCACTTCTTTTATAGGCGAAGCATTCCCATAGTATCGAACTTGGCAGCCTTTCACATTTATGTTTTTGATGGGATTAATTATAGGTAAAAAGCAACCGTGGTACCTCACACACAAAACTAAAAACAAAAAACCGGCCAAGAGCGTGTCGGGCCACGCTCAGTGTAGGGTTCCGTAGTTTTCTGTCCGTCACAGTAAGTGTCCCCACTTAAGAGTTAATAACACCGCCATGTAGGATATGATATGAGAGTTCCACGTACAGCGACATCTATCGGCAAATTAAGTAAACTATTGCGCGCGAGCTTAAAGTATGGAAGATGATTTTTATGGAATAATTCTTTATTGCGTGAACCGATTTTCACCGTTTTTACTTTATTTGAAAGCACGTCATTTCATTGTAATTTTTTAGAAATTACAGGTACAATAAACACCTGCTTATACGGTTAAATTACAAACTTAGTTCAGAAATTATTTTGTAATTTTTTTTTCAAAAACTATTTATCCTATCAAGTTCAAAATAATTTTCCTAGAAAGTTTTTATAAAGTTCTACTTTTGAGATTTTTTTCATATTTTTAAAACTTATGGTTCAAAAGTTAGAGGGGGGGGGACGCATATTTTTTTACTTCTGGAGCGATTATTTCCGAAAATATTTACATTATCGAAAAATGATTTTAGTAAACCCCTGTTCATTTTTAAATACCTATCCAACAATATATCACACGTTAGGGTTGAAATGAAAAAAAAAATCACTCCCCACTTTACGTATAGGGGAGGTACCCTAATAAAATAAAAAATTCCACTTTTTATTTTACCACTTTGTCGGCGTGATTGATATACATATTAGTACCAAATTTCAACTTTCTAGTGCTAACGGTCACTGAGATTATCCGCGGACGGACGGACGGACGGACGGACGGGCAGACATGGCGAAACTATAAGGGTTCCTAGTTGACTACGGAACCCTAAAAAAGTAAAACATATCAATACTTCGTATTGCCTCCTCGGGCTCTTCTTACAGCTTCTAAACGATTGGGCATACTGTTTATTAAGTTTCTTATGCGTTCTTGCGGGATATTAGCCCATTCTTCCACTAACGCCTGTTTCAGGTCTCTAAGTGTAGCTGGGGCGGGGTTTCGATTTCTTACACGCCTTCCGAGCTCGTCCCATACGTGCTCAATCGGATTTAGGTCCGGGCTTCTCGAGGGCCAGTTCATAGTGTTGATGCCAACCTCCTCAAAATAATCTTCCACAATCTGTGCAGTGTGTGGCCTGGCGTTGTCATGCATGAACATTGAGTTTTCACCCATATTCATTAAATATGGGCCTACATGCTCATTAAGAATCTCTTCCACATACCTTGCACTAGTTAACGTTCCATTTTCTATCAAAACTAATTTCTATCAAAGCGTGCGACTCTCTGAAGAGATTCCAGCCCAAACCATAACAGACCCACCGCCGAAAGCAACTTTTTCTTCAAAACCGGCTGGAATAAAACGTTCACCTGGCCGTCTGTAAACTCTTCGCCGCCCGTCATGTGCAAAGAGCATAAATCTGGATTCGTCAGAAAACATAATTCTTGCCCATTCTTCGGCACCCCATCGCCTGTATTCGCGTGCGTAAAGTTTCCTTGCAGTTCGATGCCCTCTGTCAAGTTTTGGGCCATTTGCCGGTCTATGTGGGGTCAAATTAGCTTCACGAAGCCGCCGCCTTACAGTCCACTCGCTGATGTCATCTCTTCGGGTCTCCCGAAGTTGGTTTTTGACTTCAACTGCAGTAAGATGCCGATTTCGGAGCATTGTTGTTAGAATAAATCGATTTTCTCTAGCCGTAGTACATCTCGGCCTGCCGGTTCCTGGTCTTCGAAGGTTCCTGCCAGTTTGTAGGAAACGTTGGAGGACCCTCTGCACCGTAGATGCCTGTTCTTCTTGCTGTATATCTCTGACTTCTGCCTTCTTGTAACAAAGTGACAATACGTGTACATTCATCTTGTGTTAGCGACATGATAGTAATTCAATAATGACCATCAAAGTCAACAAAAACTGCCTTTTATCATTTTGCTTTGACAGATTGAAAACAAAAGTGAGAAAACAATCAAAAGTGAAATAAGCTCAATTTGAATTTGGTACCAAATTCGACTTATTTTTAAATAAAACTTATTCCACAATTCTTGTAGAACATTGAAGGTTCAATTTAATTCGATATTAAATTCTCTTTAATACACAGTTAGTTTCCTGCACATACCGCTATTAATTTGCACAATATAAGGGTTTTTGTCACTGACCCGTATTATTTGCTCGCGAGTGTATATTAAAAAATATGTACATATATGACTTGAAAACGTCACATATTCTCGAAAGCACCCATAAGGTGATAGCTATGTGCCAACCCTTCCCTCATTAGCCCTCGCGGTGCGGTAAGCGCATCGGGAAATACAATGGAGAGAGACATAGTGAAAACCCCCTGGTAGAATCTTAAAATAACCAAAATAAATATCATTCAAGGTCATGAAACTCTACTAATAATTAAGTACATTGTGTCACAATGGCAGCAAAATGACGTATTTACGGCGAGGGCGTTCTTTTTGACTCCTGAACGAAGTGATGAATTCCAAAAAAAAATGGCGTGTGTAGTGAGGAATTCTAGCGTTTACACCCGAGATGAAAGTATTTTTTTAAGAAAAGTGGATTTTCTCATTATACATATTTTTTTATATACTATATTAGAAAAGCTTTTATTACATTACATAAAAATCAAATTTCAGCTACAATTAAAATCTTAAAATCAAAAATTTGACTTATCAAATAGGTAGTTTACAATAAGATAAAAACTAATTTAAAACTGATAAAAAAGTCCCCTAGATCTATAGAGTTAACGATAAACAATTATTTACTAGCCACGGGTAATAACTAATAACTTACAAAGACTTCAGGATTAAGTCTGGTACGAGTATAACCGCCTTATAATATTAATAGTACATTACTTACCAAGGGCTGTAAAAGAAAGAAAGGCCGAAATCGCAGGTATTTGTAACCCGAGCCGCAGGCGAGGGTTGTAAATATGCGATAGAGGGCTTTCTTTTTTACTGCCCGTGGTGAGTACACAATTTTACGTCTCCACCTGGGCATAATGCGAGTTTTACCGTACGCGTAGCGTGCGATAAAACTCACATTATGGCTAGGTGTGACGTAAAACATTTTGTTTATTAGGTATACGAACGAACGTACAACGTACGACCTAAGTATTAAATAAACTTGTGTTATTAAATATACTTGTGTATTAAATAAATAAAATAATGAAAAGAAATAAGCTACTCGTCACTGTTGTTTAATTTTTATGGCGTTTATAACGAACCGGGGAGCCTTTGTTTGTGCAGCAACAAATAACGGGAGTTCCAAGCGAGATAATGCTGATTCATGAAAGATAATAAACATTATGTAATTTGATTCCCGCAATACAAAATTTATAAACATAGAATGTTATTAGAATGATAATTTGCTACATAACAGTAACGATATAGCAGATAGCTATTGTTACGAGCGCCCTATGACTATGAGGCTATATCGATTTTATGCAAAATGCAACTAAGTTCCTCGTCGAGGCAGTCTGCGCTATATTAGCCATAAACCGCGCTCATTTTGCCGTGGAACTCGTTCCATTACAAAATAAATCATTGATTTATAAATTACTAACACCTGCCGTAACTTTTCTGGCCTACTTTGAACGTGTTTATGATCTTTGATGTGCCTTCTTACAAGTTACTTTTCATGTTGCTTAATACCATTGTTTGTTTTTACAGACTGGATCATATTATTTTAGAAGCCACGTAGCTAATAGATTATATTTTTGAGTACAGAGGCTTAGAATGAACCTATGAGCTTAAATTTTAGATGCTAAGGTACCCCGCCGTCACGCACAATCAGACAACGAACATTTCGCTTTTATAGCCGATATCGCCTCCCATAAAGAAAAGTATAAAAATAATAAGGCGTTCGCGAGGAAAAATAAAATATAATAACACAGGCGGCGTCTCGTCGAACCATCCTGTAAGTAGAATGGATTTGGGGAATATTTAACCTTAGATAGGTACCTATTGTACGAAGCTGGGCGATGTTCGGAAAGGGTCGGTGGTCAATTTGTACGATTTGAATTTCATACAGCGGGTCTCCAATCATAAAGTACGATATCGACGACAGTTACAATTTTGTTTACAAGGATTTATCTGCGGCTGAGTCATAGCGCGGCGAAGCGACGTTCGTTTTATTCCCGGAGGGGTGATCCTCCTACCAGCATGTGATTACGATATCTGTCAGCTTTACGAATACACAAATACCTAACTTGCACATCATTTAAAGTGGCAGTCGACGCAGACTTTCATTTGCATTATGAAATGTGGTGTGGTCTGGCAGATATATAATATTTCAGCATTCGATTAGTCAGTTCTAATCTAACCAGCAGAATCAGACGATGTTGGCAAATTCGACTTTTTTTATGGTCAAAGGAAGTTTAGAAAGCTTACTAATTTCAATGAAATTAATTTAAAATGCTCAGAAACAATAGCTTAATAGAAATGAAGAAACGTAACGTTTAGGCAACATAGTTCTGGAAATAAAACCAGTTACCGATCTGTGACTAATATTTCTACCTTATTGTTTAAAAACAATAGGTACTATCTGTGCTTAGTTTTTAGAACTATTAAAAGAACCAAAGGGACAATATCGCGAAGAATATTAGAATGAAATATAGTTATCGAGTTGCTGTTTTCTGTTTATTGTTTTTACCTGTTCTACATTTCCCGGACTTTTATCAGAAAAACAATTTTCGTGCCCATCACATTAATGACGAAAGCAACAGCAACATTTTAAAAATAGTACTCGTCCACCATTAAAATAATAACTTCCTGTTTGTACCATTTCTTTGCGTATAAAGATGGAATTTCTTATCAACGATTATGTTTCTGCAACTGAATTTGGGTTATATTAATATAGTACCGTCTCAGTAGGTGTACTTATACAGTTTATGTACATTATGTAGGTATTGATATTGGTAATAAATGTAATTATACCACAATATTACAAATGTTCTTTTTATACCACGAAGGTGGCAAACAAGCAAACGGGCCACCTGTAACTCCAGAGCATGTCGAGCCTTTAATAACCTCATACTGCAGCCCCTTATAGGAAAACCTCGGCAGGGCGTTCATATCACAGCCGGAGCGTTGGCGGGAGGAAATTCCTCTTAAACTGCACAGTGCGCGACCCTTTAGGCTCTGAGGTGGACGCCCTACCGATGGCGAGCGGTGAGGTGGTAGAGCGCCCGTGGGCATCATATCAAGCATTTCTTAAACCCATTGTACAAGCGATAGAAAACACATAAGGAGGCAAAGTCAATTCTTAGGTGAGTACAAGTTTTTTTTTAAATCTATGTATGCAGTTTTTCTTGTCCCTAAAATCGATGACACGGTTCCCAAGAACAGATCTTGACTTGGCCATACTGACCGATCTAAATGTAGATCATCTTGTATATGATGATAAAATGATATACACTATTATATATTGTATAAATGATATACACTAAACCACTAAAACTGAAATAAACACACAACACTGACAAATATATGTACATACATATATTCATATAACTACACGTCAAATTATATGATCTCTGTCTCGTTATACAATCTCGTCTCTGATAGAACTAATAAATCAACGATTAGCGCTCGTTTGAAACCCAATATTTGTTTGCAATTCTTACAAACGGAAAGAGATGTTTACAGTCCCCCAGGTCAACGATATCGTCTAATAACAAGGTAGTTGAGAGTAGAGCCGGAGATTCCTGGAACGCCTCGCCAGTCCCGGGGCGGCTTACTACTGAACTTGGCGTGAGCTCGCTGGTTTTATTTTTCATTTACCATCTCTGGGCGGCTTAGGGCGCCGTTCAAAACGGGGATTGGAGATACGAAACTTGCATCTACTGTGGTTTCAATCGAAAACCGACCAATATTGCATTTTACAACGGATCTATTTAGTTATATAGATAAGTGAAAAAACCTATACTAGTGCTCAACCGTAATAATTGTAATAAATCTAAAGAACATGTTTTGAAACTTCTTTTTTATTTGCACATTGGTCTAATTAAATGACGCTAGAATAAGAATAAGTATTATCTCCCTATGCCAACTAAGTAATAAATAACAAAAATAAATAATGGCCAGACTACATGAGAAACCAATGTCCTTATTAAAATATTTTTTCTCTGGTTCTCTATCTAACTAGTTCATGTATTTATAATTAGTGGGTAGCGCAGGATATAAAGTAGTCGGCGCGTTTGAGACATAGTGCTGGTGAAGGATGCTTCCCATTCCCTGAACAGCATGCCGTACTATACCAACATCTCTCTACTGGAGGAGCTTACACTAGACAGTCTAGGCACACCACACACTGTTTCCACAGGATACTACAGTATTTTGGCCACATAGCACGTCGAAGCGAAGTAGGTACTTACGTCGAAGTAAGTGCTTACATACAACATGTCGATCTTAAAAAGCATCATAATCATTCCAATAAGTTTAAAATTACTAGAGACCTCCTCTTTGAAAGTCGGTGTCCAGTATAGAGATATTGTACCAAATAGTGTAAGGGAAGCGTACGTCCATTTTGTCAAACCCTCCGGTATAGTACCTACCAAAAGATACTTCGTAAAATGAAAGTCGATTAAAGAAGACTTCGCAATTTTTGAAATGAGGGTATTAAATTCTAATTACTCGCAAATGACAAAAGCTGCAGGAACGAAAGCCTGGGCGGTGGTCATTAATAGTTATTAGTAGCAACGTTAAAAACTTACGACTAGCATGAAAAATTATGCACTTTCGCGATTTCGAAGTGCACTTTTTCTAAACTAAGCCCAAATAAATAGGTGAAACGCGACGATGTTTGCTACGTTTAATTGCTACCCAAAAACTTGAGACAATATAGGTGGTATTGTTAAATTCAAATTAATTTAGAATACAAACTGCTTTAAGTTCACTCGGTTATTTAAAAAAATGCTATTTATATTATTCATCATCATCAATATCAACGTACAGTACCTACCTACACATAAAATATCCGTATCGTATATAATCATAAATGGCTTAGTTAAAATTAAGTAGCCGTATTCTAATTTATTGCAAAATAATACACATTAGGTATATAAGACATTTTAATAAAACAATATCCGACCTCTGCGATATTACAAACCTTATTTTTCCGTATCGTCTCTTATACAAAACGGTGTTTTAATAAAAAGCGGATAACAGCTCCCCGCCAGAATATTGTCGCAGATATTTCAATATTGGTGGGATTAGCAGCCTATTTAAACATCGTGTTCAATGCGCGCTCCTGGAGCATATTGGATACAATTTCTTTCAAAGCAGCCCTAGAAAATATTTGTGGAGCCTTTTTAATTTCACGCCACCCTTTTCATAAGGTTTTAAAAGCGCAATAAAAAACGCGGCCATACAATCGGTTACTCAAATAGAGGACAATAAATACGATCGCAAAAGTCTATTCAAAACATTATTTCGCAAAATACATCATTATTTATTTGAAGTACACTTAAAAGACGTATTAAAATAGAAGGAACTTCTTTAGATGATGTCCCTACTTCCTGGATTTGAATATTGAAGTAAAAGGAAATCTGTAGTATTTATTTTGTGGGAAGCAATCCCATAAGCCTTTTACTCCTGCCCCTCTCGGGCCTCTTTTAGCGACAAAAGCTCAATTCAAATTCAGTATGATTTATGCATTAGTGCGTTACCCTTTCATTTATTCCTTTATACCTATACTTGACCCGGCGAGCTACCAATACGTGTAATAAAATCTCAATACCTATGTCATGAAATTCAGCATTGACTTGAATTTTCCTAAACGATTTGCGTAACCTGGATTCTAGTTTGACTCGAGAGAGTGACAGAAGGCGACGTGGCTACCTGTTTATACAGTGTACAGTCACCGTCAATAGTATCTTCCTACACGAAGGCCGCAAGAATATGTGACACGCTCTTATTTGTAGGGCCATAAGAGTGTGTCACATATTTTTGCGGCTTTCGTGTAGGAAGATACTATTGCCGGTGACTGTACAATAAACCATTCCATGGCAACATCACGGCCATATTTTGAAAACTTTCACTTTAGTGATCCATGTTCGTTGTCCCATTTTCTTTCCCTCTTACACACGAACTGTTAGTAGCTTATCTTATGTATTTTGTTCGTATTTACTCGTAAAGTAGCTAGGGAAATGGCCATTAGACTGACTAATAGCAGTTTAGAGTAATTTTCTAACAACACTGGAATAAAGTTTCTTAAATATATTGCTAAGAGTAGGTCACAATTACGATCTGTTTCCAAATACAACTGGGGACAGTTTTCGCCCATGTAGTCATTGCCAGTACTTCTTGAGAGACCCCTCAAGAAGTACTGGCAATACCCTAATAACGCTTGAATCTACTTTTATTTGCCATATCATTGGTTTTTCTAATAACTAGTGTAACAAATTCCTTTAACATAATAATTTTGTCCTCGTGGGAGTTTGCCTTAATTACCAATCGCCATGTTTATTTTCAAAATACAATCACGGAAGACTTATTTGACAGATCCTAGATAGGTGCGACGACGAGCGAAGCGGGGAGAAGTGTGTTAGGTGAACTACAACCAAACAGCGCGCGAAGCCGAGCGAGCGAAGCTAGCATGCCGCGGTGGTCGCCAACGATCGGTGAGCGCCAGAACCGACTTATTTTATTGTGTAATAAATATTAGGTACGTAATACAATTTTCGGCAAATATTCAGAAAATTGTAATAGATTAATTAGGATGGAACTGTATGGTTTATTAGGGTAGGTAAACATGATTAGGTCATATGGGTTTAGGACACATTATAATTAGGACAAATTATTTTTATGGAACTTAATATTACGACAAATAATAATTATAACGAGTGATATTTGGAAACAAAACATATCTCGATTTTTTATTGGCAAATACCAATCAAACATCGAACAAATAACGGATTTGGCATTCTCAACGACGATAGGTCTTAGGACTAATGGTAACGATCATTATGACAAAAAGTATTAGGGAATGCAAAAATAGGACACAAAACATTCTGGCGACACAGATCCCATCTTGAGCTATAATGAATTTAAGGTTTCATAAACGACAACTATGCATAAATTGTACGTCTACTAGAAACCGCGCTACGGCCATTTATCAAGACCGTCCCGCTTCATAACCCGTCTATCGCATTGTTATCATGTCGCACGACATTCATTGTTGCTGTTCTATCTTGAACCACTCCGATTTAATAATCAATGACAAGAACTACAAGAGCCTTATTTGATTACTGCGATTCAAAATTAATTACAACAATCGTTACTTTATGTCGCATTAAAGCGTGATTAATTCGTAATCTTTCGCATATTTATGTCATTGGTGCCCCAACGAGGGCCACAACTGAAAAACAAGTAGGGAGGTTACGCAACACTCCACTGCACCATTAATCAGTGGAGGGTCCATATCATAAAGTGACATTTTCATTGTTATGTATCCCTAAACTTTGTACTTACTCATTTTATACACACTCTGTTAATTAGTAAGCCCGGCATTACAAATTAATAATTAATAAAGTCTGTATAGGCTAGGTAAATTAAGATAGCCGAGTACATTATCACGCTACATTAGCGCGTGCAAATTAGCGCTACGAATATTTTAATGTAACCTACTAAATTAATTTCTAACCGCAAAAGTATCTACATTGTTTTTTTAATAAATGAAAATGCCATAGGACAGTTACTCAAAACGATAGTGATGACTATCAGTTTTGGCTCTATGATTTACAAATGGGGCGTCCGACATTAAGTAGGCATCAGTTTGCGTTGAATACATGAATGCGGGCGACGTCGGAAGCCTTCAATACCTTATTTATGCCTCGCAAGTGTCGACGGCGAGAATGTGCCGCGTGATTGATGTTACATCGAAACAAGGATACATCAAATATTTTTGTGTGCCCAGAATCGTGTAGTCGGTCTCGCTCTCCGCCATAACCGCAAATGTAGCGTCTAACTCTCTTCATCTCGAATTCATATGGCCTTTTGAACCGCTACTAGAATAGATTTAGGTACATTCAATTTAGCTTGTTCCCCTATCTGCAGACATGGTGAGTTGTAATTTTGTATTAAAGTAACGATGAAATGTGTGTACCTATTTACGTGAAAAATAAATGTTAACGCTAACTACTTCATTTTGCAGCCCAAGGCAGAGGAAACGAAATGCACTATTCTATTTTCTGAATGTAACTGCATTGCTCACTTCGAACAATGAAATGCTTTTAAAACAGCAACAACGTGATTCGAATTCAAGTATGTTAACAAAAATTGTAACTATGTAATATATTTGTCAACGTTCAAACATTGAGTTTCTTACACATTGTCTTTTTTGTTTTAATATTCTACTCGTGACATAATTATGGCTAACTTTTGTATCACTGCAGGACTGTCAAAATAATCAGCGATGATACGAACAGCGCGATAAGCACGTTCCGTGTTTGTGAGCTCTGAAATAACCAGGAACTTTGTCAGCTGGACCTATTACCTTTGAATAGGTAGCCCAGTAAGCAACTAATTTGGTCGTGTATACGTCACGACATGATGCCGCCAGTTTCCCATTGCGATACGAGTACTCACTATCACATACCGCCAGGACGGTTTGAAAAATATCTTGTAACGTTATTCAGCCGTATTCGCGACGGAAATTTTACAGATATAGAATCACAATTTGTATCCATACTTTCTTCTCCCCCAGCTCCACGATACAGTTTTGTAACATTCCATTCCATTCAATTTACCTAGGTATTGTTTATGTCTGAAATATAATTAATTTACAGTTAAATCCAGATAAAGTAAAACCCCATCCAAAAAAATTACATGTATAAAACGCAAATCCCGCAACGCAGTTCTTATACCGCAAAAAGCATTGAGATCTAATGTAAAATCAAGCCAGTATCCATAGAACTCAATTCCCACTAGAATTAACTAACAACATGTCATTGTGATCCTTTCAATACTTATAGTTTCGCCATGTCCATCCGTCCGTCCACGGCCTAGCACAGTGATCGTTAGTACTAGAAAACTGGGATTTGGTGTGAGTATGTTAACTATTAATAACTATTTATTGTAAATTTAAATAGATGTCATATACAAAGGAAAAAGTGATCTAGGCCTCCGGCAAAATAATAAGATTGCATATACTGTACGGGAAAATTCGACCGAAAAGTGGTTTAAGGCGTCTGCCGCGAATGCAGAAGACGCTAGTTCGATCCCAGTCCTAGGCACTGGAGGCCTAGGTCACTTTTTCCTTTGTATGTGACATCTATATAAATTTATAATTTATATATAGTAATGTTTCTACTTAAAATAAACAAATCAAAATATTTATTAAAATAGTTTGATTTGTTCTTCAACTATTTATTGTGCCGATAAAGTGGTAAAACAAAAACTTAACAAATGTTTTTTTAGGGTACCTCCCGTACACATGAAGTGGGGGTGAATTTTTTTTCGCACTAACCTGATTGTATGAGGTGTCGTTGAATAGGTCCCTGAAAATGAATATCTGTAAAACATATTATAATATTATTTATTTTAATCTATTGTTGTTGTATTTTGAAATTAGAATACGGCACCAGTGCAGAGATACTTGAGCCAAACTAGTGCATTACATAAATCATAATGTAATACAATTAGATTAATTTTAAATGTCGTGTCTACATTTTTCACATTTATTTTTTCATATTTAGCTTAGAACACTTCTTTATTATGCAGAACTCGATCATTGAGTAACGATTAAGAATTAAAAATTGATTTGGATTTTTTCTTTAAAATTCCACTGAAGATTACAAAATACCTGTCTGTTAAAACAAATCAAACGGTACTAGAGGTGAACTATTAATAGAAGTTTATGTAACTGTTACGTCATAAGGCTCCTTAAAATATGAGTGTGGTTTTATGAAACGAGCCGCAGGTGAGTTTCATAATAAGATCACACGAGTGTTTTAAGGCCTAATTACGTACAGTTGCATACACTGCTTTATCTACACTCATATTATTTATACTAATTGCCGTGTTCGGAAACCATAGAATGGCCACCATTGCACCGCCATGGCCAACTCGATTGTGCCGGCGGTCGGGAGGGAGAGTGCCGGCGGTCGGGGGGGAGCGTGTCGGCGGCCGCGCGGGCGCGTGCAGGTGTACATTATGTTATCAAAACTCATAACACATCAATGTTTGAGCATGTAAAGTTAAAATTACGTTACTGTCACAGATAAAAAGCTTGTTCACGCAAATCAGCGACATCTAGTTCAAATGCATTCAAGTCTAATAGAATGAATGGTAAGTGAACGCGCCCGATCTTATTTCGTTCGCTCCGCCTGTCATCTCGCTCTGTTCATCTGGCAGCGGTCTCGGACCGACGCGCTGTCATTAAAAGCCTAGCGGCTAGTTTTCTCGGCCGAGGTCGCCGCCGGCCAGCGGGGTTTAATCCGCGTCGCGAGCGGTGACTCTAATTCGCTGTGCGCGAACCTTTGTTAAGTGTAAAAGCTGTTGTAATTTAGGTTAAGTCGAGAGAAATATACGTGTAAAGAGTGCCCGGTGTTTCTCTCCGAACAACCCATCCGCCATTACCACAGCAGGCGTGGCGGCGTATCCGTCAACGAAAAGGACGGTGGTGGCCCCAAGGAACCTCTCTGCAGCATCGTGCCGGAGCGACTCGACTGCTACCAGAGAAGTATGAGATGTACATACCCGCCTACCGCGGAGACTAGGCTAGTTCTGCGTACATTTTTGGTGTGACCCATGAGGGGAACAATCGGACGACAATAACAAAACCCGTGATTTGGGAAAATATAAAATAAAATCCCGTGATTGGGGCAAGATTGTAGCAATCCAGGGCCAAGAATCGCGCCACGGCAATCAAGGATTCGTCGAGTGGAATTTGCAGCCGTTGGCATTCATTGTGTAAATTCAGTGCGCGATTACGTAATAACATTCCGAGCAACGTGAAACGTGTCATTGTGGGGACATTTGGAGGTCGCCATAGTGAGGTACTACATCCGGTTGACGTTTACCGGTTTTGTGCTGAGTGAACGAACTGAATGGTAGGAACGTGAGTAACGTCGATCCGGACCATCGTCGGACGTCGTGGCGACCACCTTAGAGACTTTAGTTGTCTGTGGGCGATAGTGAGAGTGACTTGCTAAACGTCAAGTTGTGTCGTTTTAGGATTAACAGCCATAATTCGATACCTTGGTTAATAATAATTAGTACCAGTAATTGGTGAATAACGTATTCATTGAAAATAAGCGTGACACTGTGAAGTATTTGTGTTTTACCAGGTAAATTAATATCTTAGTGACAACAATGTCTCTCAAAGCTGCGAAGGTCCAATTCCGGTCATAGTACCAGATGCTAACTGATTACGCGGGATCAGCAGCTACGCGAACCGGCTCGAGTGCGGCCACAGTCGCAAGGCGACGCTTTGAAGCCGTGTATTTGACATTCGTAGCGAACTATGAGACCTTGTTGGCAAATGATACTGAGTTGACAGAGACAGAGCTATTAAAGTATCAAGAGAGCTTTAGCGAGATAAACCGGCTCCTCTTTCAAATAGAAGAGGCTTCGATGGAGGAGGAGGGAGCCATAGCAACACGTCGCGTTCAACCAGGTAAGGTCAAACTCCCTGTGGTACAGCTACCCGTGTTTTCCGGACACCTGCAGGAGTGGCTGTCCTTCAATGATTTATTCCAATCATTGGTGGTATCTCGTGATATCTCGGACGCCGAGAAACATTATTACCTGAGATCGTCATTGCAGGGCGAGGCCCTGAGCGTCGTTTCCTATCTGCCCATGGACGGGCTAAGTTACTCGGTGGCCTGGCAGTTGCAGACCAGGTACCAAAATTACCGTTTATTGCTGGATACGTTCATCGCAAGGATCATGAGCCTGCCTTCACTGTCATCTGTGAGCGCATCCCTCAGATCGGAGTTTTATGACCCGCTGCGTGAGTCAATCCAAGTGTTGGAAAAACTCAAGCAGCCCACCAAGGAGTGGTCTTATTTACTACTGTTTATCACATTACAGAAATTACCCGTTAAGCTGAGAACGCGGTTCGAGGAGCGGTACGGCGGCAACCCGAAGGAACTGCCAACAATGGACCAGCTGATGCAGCTTGTAGACGAGCAGTGCCGGGTGCAGCAGGCGGTGGCGACTGCCGAGGATGCGGAGCGAGCGCCTCCCAAGCCTGCGCGGGGTCGCGGTCGTTTGGCAGACCAACCCCAGAGGCGCACTCCGCCCCCGCGAGCTCAAGCGGTCCAAGTCGCGGACCAAGGGCCCCTCCAGGTTGTTCCGCCCTCTAGGTCATTCCCTTACTGCTCGAGTCCTGAGCACAACATACACGGCTGCGTGAGGTTCCTCAGTCTGGCAGCCTCAGCCAGGAGGACCTGGGCCCGGAAGTCTGGAGCCTGCTTCCAGTGCCTGCGCAACCACTACTCGCGTGACTGTGTGTACCGCGATTGGTGTGCTCGGTGCGAGTCGTCGCCAACAGTATATAGGAAGTAACATTGTTGGGATTGGAATCCAACAGGTCAAGGTACCCGGTACCATTGCTAAAATAGTATTTAAGCCAGTAGGAAAATTAGTCCCTATAATTAGCGTTGTTGCAACCGTCATGTATACAGTTACAGGAAATATTCCGGCCTGTAACCATTACCTAAAGGACCACTTAGACGTGTCTAAACTCAGTCTGGCCGATCCAGATTTTGACAAATCTCAAGATGTAGACATCATTTTCGGCCTGGATGTGCTCAATTATATGTTCACTGGTTCAAAGATGCTCACAAACATTACAGGAGTGGAGGCATACGGTACCTGGTTTGGAGATGTCCTCATGGGAGCCACCTGGACACACCCTGCTGATACCTCGGCGCAGCAGTCGAGAGGGACGTCCGTGGAAGACTACGGCGTGCACGCCAGCAAGCTTGAAGAGGTGCTGGAGAAGTTCTGGAAGGTGGAGCAGCCTCCAGAAGACCCACCGGATCACCCGGAACATTTGGAATGTGAAAGGTTGTATACTTCCTCTACTAAACGTATGCCTGACGGGAAATATATGGTGCGCCTGCCCTTCTTGTCAGACAGACCCAAGTTCGGCGAGACCAGAGCCATTGCTGTACGCAGGCTTCATTCGTTAGAGGCGAAGCTAGCCAAGAATCCAGTCTTTGCTGAGAAATATAAGGATTTCATGCGAGAATATGAGTCGCTAGGACACATGTCTAAATCCAGTTACCAGTTTGACTCTGAGCACTGCGTTATCATTCATCATGGGATTTTGAAAAAGGATTCAAATAAGCTTCGGGTGGCCTTTAACGGAGCATCGAAGAGTAGCAATGGAATAGCTCTTAATCAATGCCTGCACTCAGGCAAGCCTCTTCAGAATGATTTAACAAGGATATTGTTGAATTTCAGACGGCACCAGTTCGTGTTCACGGCCGACATTCGCATGATGTTCCGGCAGACGTGGATACACCCCAGTGATAGGCGCTATCAGCTGATCCTGTGGCGTGAGGACCCGTCGCAGGACATACAGGTATACGAGTTGAATACTAATACCTACGGACTACGTTCAAGCCCTTTTGTCGCAATACAGACGCTGTTGCAGTTAGCCGCGGATTGGCAAGCACAGCATCCAGGGTCTCCAGCTGCGGACGTCATACGACGTCAGAGCTACGTCGACGACCTTCTGGTTGGAGCAAACTCAATTACAGAGGCTCGGCAGCTTCAATCGGAGCTCATAGAACTCATGAGCAGTGCCGGCTACGAGCTCAGGAAATGGTCGTCTAACTGTCACGAGTTGCTCCGGGACCTACCACAGGAATATTGTGAGATGCCTCGTCAATTCGACGCTGAAGACAGGAGCCTCATAAAGGTATTGGGAATACAGTGGAACCCGGTGCACGACACCATGTCGTATCAGGTCAATGTACCGTTGGGGCAGGCGGTAACGAAGCGAAGCGTTTTAAGTACTATAACTAGGCTTTATGATCCGTGCGGGTACTGCGCACTGATTGTCTACAGATTCAAGCTGTTCATGCAGTCATTGTTTACCGATGGAATGAGGTGGGATGAACCGCTCCTGGATACTCAGGAGGTTCAGTGGAACGAGTTGGTTCAGGATTTAAACCATTTGTCTCAATTACAGATCCCTCGTTGCGTCGCGTTACCAGGATCTGCCTCCTACTCACTCCATGGGTTTGGAGATGCCTCGGAGCAGGGCTATGGAGCGTGCGTGTACCTTCGGATAGAGGACACGTCTGGAAACGTCATGGTACGGTTAGTCCTAGCTAAGACCCGAGTGGCGTCGAAGAAAGTCAAACAAACCATTCCGAAGAATGAGTTGAACTCAGTTCATATGGTTTGTAAATAAATCATGTCGCAGCGGCCTATGAAGACGAAATCGAGATTGATAGCATAAATGCGTGGTCTGATAGCAAAATCACGTTGTGTTGGCTTAACACAAAACCACATCTGCTCCAGACATTTGAATGTAACAGAGTACAGGATATTCAACAGTTGAAGCGACCAATGACATGGCGCTATGTCCGAGGTGAGTCCAACCCGGCCGACGTCGCGTCCCGAGGTGCTACAGCGAAGGGGCTCATCAAATGCAAGTTGTGGTGGTCGCCGGAATGGCTACTCAAGGAGGAGTCACAGTGGCCAACGATGCCGGTCACCATGTCACCGGAGCTGCCAGGGTTCAAGCAGCTGGTTCATATCGCCAAGGAAGAGCAGACATGGGAAGAGTTATTACTGTCGAGAGTCAGCTCGTATAGCAAACTCATAAACGTGACGTCGTACGTTTTGAGATTTTGCAGGAATATTCGTTTGCCGAAGCAGCAACGAAATCTGAAACCAAACCTTACTATCGAAGAAAATCGTGCAGCAACGGATCACTGGGTCAAGAAGGTTCAGTTGGATGCATACCAAGATGAAATCATCTTACTGAAAAAAGGGAAGCTGGTATGCAAATCACTTCAGAAGTTGAGCGTCTTCGTGGACGACAATCATTTTATTCGAGTCGGAGGCAGACTACGTAATTCAAGCTTACGTTATGACGCAAAGCACCCAATGCTTATACCTAAGGACCACCGATGGTCACAATTATTGATGGAGCACTATAACCGAATCTATTGTCATGCTTCAACAAGTGCCCTGATTAATATACTTAGACAACGATACTGGATTCCGTCAGCACGGCGTCAGGTGTCCCGTGTCATCAGGGGTTGTATGTCATGTTTCAGATTCAACGCGACAGATCAGGCGCCTTTCATGGCTGATCTGCCTGCGGACCGCGTCACGGCGACGCGTCCATTTTCCGGCGTAGCGACGGATTTCGCTGGCCCCTATTTGGTTAAAAGTAGCCAGCTCAGGAATGCCAAATCTGTTAATGCTTACCTGTGTGTTTTAGTATGTCTAGGTACCAAGGCGGTACACCTCGAGGTTGTCTCGTCACTGAGCACCGAGGCATTCATCGCTGCGCTCACACGGTTTGTGAGTCGACGTGGGCTGCCCGCCCTCGTCCGAAGTGACCAAGCTACCAATTTCAAATCTGCTAGCTCATACCTCCGAGAGGTTAACCAGTTCTTGCTTGACAACGAAACCATTCTAGAGGATGAGTTTCGGCGCCAAGGCGTCCTCTGGGAGTTCAATCCACCCGGCGCCCCTCACATGTCTGGCCTAGTGGAAGCAGCGGTCAAGAGTAGCAAGAACCTGCTTAAACGAGAGATTGGTGACCGTATCCTGACCTTTGAAGGTCTGCAGACGATATTCTGCAGGGCGGAAGCTATCCTCAACTCTAGAGCGCTGGTTCCAATGTCAGAGGATCCTTGTGACCTGGAAGTTCTCAGCCCAGGTCATTTTTTGATAGGTCAACCTTTGGTGTACCTGAACCTTCCTAGAAGGACACGAATATGTCACGGCTGTCGCATTTTCAATTTATTCAGGCTGTAACTCCTAAAATTTTGGGCTAGGTATCACTTAGAATATTTAAATAATTTGCAAGCCCGTAACAAATGGAACAGACATGTACCTAATGTAGCATTAAACGATTTAGTTTTAATAAAGGATAAAATTCCCCGCCTCTACAATGGCGTCGAGGTAGGGTCATCCAAGTTTTCAAAGGCTCCGACGGAGTCGTCAGGTCTGTAAAGCTGAAAACACAGATAGGCGAACTTGTCCGCCCCGTTGTCAAATTATGTAAATTACCTATGGAGCTTTAATTATTTGAGTAGCTCTTGTACCAATGTACCAATTGTAAAGCTGGTTTAAATTGTAGCAATTAGTACTAATTATCGTGAACTATGTAACACTGTTTTCTCGGGAAACCATGTAACTAACTTAGTAAGTAGCTTACCTTTATTGTTTTTACACTTTCATGATTCATATTTTGATATTATCACAGGGCGGACACGCCATACTACAAAGCTGTTTTGAGCGCCTATGTGTGCACGGCACGTCTGTACACGCTTCAATGTGTGCGTATATTCTCAGGGCTGTCATTCAATTATTTTTCTAGTTTCCGCTGTCGATGTCGTAACGTCTCACTCACTCTACAGCGAGTTGAGATAGTTGTGTCCTTGTCTGTTTCGAATGCGAATGCGTAGGTGGACTAAAGGCGTAAAATGACAACGGTTATGTACAGTCACGAACCTGGATTGTTGAGGCACTTGCCATTGTCCGTAATTCGTAAAAAACTATCAAATATGATAAATTTAAGTAGTCCATATTAATCCAGGTTGTCCATAGCCATTCAACGTGGTAACGCGGCTAACGTGATGGGAACTTTTGCACCGGGGACAACTCGTGGGGGACTTTTTGAGTAGATTAGTCATAATGTAAGAGTTTTATTTATTGTTTTTTCTGTGTGTTGCTGTTGACAATTTATATTTAAATAAATTATTTTGTAATTTAAGTAAGGTTATATTAAAAATAAATAAGTATCTATTTCACATTACATCTCCGTCTCTATCGTTCTTGCCTATTCGAAAGAGAGTGATGCAAATAGACGATCGACGAAAGAAGAGGTTAGCGGTTATAGGCATGGCTACTCCAATAATTGGACGTTTTGACGAGAGCTAACGAACCCCACTGCGGGCCCACCGCGAACATGGAAATTTAGTTACCTCCCTCTCTGTCGCACTTGTTCATAATACGAGCGAACGATATGCAGACAACGAAATTTTGATTTTCAAATTTCGCGGTAAAACCCTGTTGTCTTCGTTCTATAACCTGACAAGGTCGTCAAGGTCGCGGCTCGCGGCCGAGACGCGCGCGTGAGCTGGCAACAGTGCAGCAGTGGCAACGCCGCACATTTTGTTTCATAATATAATATTTTTGGTAAATAAAAATAACTAGATATAGATAAAAATAACTGCCAAAATCCTTTATCCATTTCATCAATGACACGTCTTTTCTATTTTGAACAACAAAAATATACGTCATATCATGTATTATATCGTCATGGATTCATGTACTACTTACGATAAAGCATAATAGTTATTTCGACCGAAAAAATACTTCTTTCCTTATTGTAATGTAATTACTTTCTAAACACCCATTCACATGTCAATACACCTTGTACGGCGACATTTTGCGTTGTTTCTTCGACGCGTTGCCGACCAGCTGACGGCCTACCTACGGCCTACCAAACGGCCGCCGCGGAGTGAGGTAATTCGAATCAGGGCGGGGCGCAGCGTGGCCATTCTGTATGAAATACTATTATCTCTTCTGTGATATTATGTTGGAATGTTATTGAGTGCATGTGCTCTGGATGGTCATAGATTACTTACGCTGTAGACAACTCATGTAACATTTATTACTGTTAATAATTGTTTGTTTTCATATCTTTCGTTTATGCTAGATCGTAGCGATGTAAACTTCAGGTCTTCAGCTCACCTTTTCCCTGGGCCGGGAAGGAATGTTCACGCAAATCAGCGACATCTAGTTCAAATGCATTCAAGTCTAATAGAATGAATGGTGAGTGAACGCGCCCGAGCTTATTTCGTTCGCTCCGCCTGTCATCTCGCTCTGTTCATCTGGCAGCGGTCTCGGACGGACGCTCTGTCATTAAAAGCCTAGCGGCTAGTTTTCTCGGCCGAGGTCGCCGCCGGCCATTGGGGTTTGATCCGCGTCGCGAGCGGTGACTCTAATTCGCTGTGCGCGAACCTTTGTTAAGTGTAAAAGCTGTTGTAATTTAGGTTAAGTCGAGAGAAATATACGTGTAAAGAGTGCCCGGTGTTTCTCTCCGAAAAACCCATCCGCCATTACCACAGCAGGCGTGGCGGCGTATCCGTCAACGAAAAGGACGGTGGTGGCCCCAAGGAACTTCTCTGCAGCATCGTGCCGGAGCGACTCGACTGCTACCAGAGAAGTATGAGATGTACATACCCGCCTACCGCGGCGACTAGGCTAGTTCTGCGTACAAAGCTTATCATAGTAAAATCGGTTGTGGTTATGCTAGCCATTGCCTACCGTTTTTGAACACGTTTTAGAGGACTTACAATGCGAGTGTAGATAAAATTACTTAACGTTCGCTGTTGATTAGACAACTATGATTGTTCATTAAAAATTCCAATACGAATTCCAACCTCAGTATTTAGTTACCTCGGTTGACACTAGTCGCGTTTTTTAGGGTTCCGTAGCCAAAATGGCAAAAACGGAACCCTTATGGTTTCGTCATGTCCGTCTGTCCGTCCGTCCGTCTGTCCGTATGTCACAGCCATTTTACTCGGAAACTATAAGACGTATCTTAATAAAATTTACACATAAGGTATAATTTGTATGCGGCTACTTAGTTATGCAGTTAAATTGCAGAAAAAAATATGTTTGGAGGGGGCGCTCCATACATGTAACTAAATTTTAAAAAAGTTGTATCAACATGTGGTATATCAAACGATAGGTATTTAAAAATTACACTGAGGTTTCTTTAAACATTTTGTGATTAAGTGAATATTTTCTGAAATAATCGCTTCGAAAGTCAGAAAAATTGTGTCCCTGTAACTTTTGAACCGTAAGTCCAAAAAATATGAAAAAAATTAAGAAAATGCGCCTTATTACATACTTTCTACGAAAATTGTATTGAACATTATCGGTTCAGCCATTTTTGAGTTATCTTCAAAAACTTCTTCCATAGGCATCAGATACGACCTTTTGGTATTAGTTTGGTTCTTATTCCATTGAAGGTACGGAACCCTCCATTATGCGTGGTCCGACACGCACTTGGCCGGTTTTTTCATAAATAAATCAAAATATATAACTTCTTTGTATGATTCAGAAACCGAAACTCTGGCGATAATTTATTCCGTCGGTTAATGGTTACGATTCGTCCCGGTTTTTTTAGCGTTGTCAAAATTCGCTGGTCACGGCGCCTTCCATCCCACAAACCCTTTCGAGTGTCGGGGTTAATTGGATCTTTTGAAAAATTTCCGCCGAAATAATTTTTCATCTATCACTTTGCCGCGTAATTTGCGTCTGTTTGCCTCGCCATCGCCGGCGTGCCTTTGATGTTTGCTCCGATCTTTAAACGCGAGGCGAATTACGTAGCTAAAATTAATTCATTTAAGTATATGATAACATGAACATTTTATTAAAAGTGTTGATTTTAATGGTTATAATTTATTTTATTTATAATCTCCATTCATCATATAGAGTGTGTAAATCAAAGAGTAATGTGTAAATCCAATACGGGAAATTTTATTAGTCATTGATAATACTGGCTGGTTACACAAGAGCCATATTTTCGCTAAATATTGTTTAAGACTAGGTATATTCTAACTCAATGGTTTAACGTCTTCCTAGAGTTCCTAGCCTAGTCGGTAGTGACCCTGCCTATGAAGCAGGAGGTTCCGGTTCGAATCCTGGTCAGGGGGCGATTTTTGAGATTCGAGTGCTCGAATATGACACTTAAAACTCTGAATAGAACCAAGTAATTATTTTTTTTAAATAACAGCAATAGTAATTCAAATTCATGGTTTTTTATACTATTCATTTCATGCGTTAATAATGGCGTCAAACTTTTGTATGCGATTATATTCGAGGTTAAATTCTTTGAATTCGAGCGCTCGATTGGCAAAAATCGGCCCCCAGGGCATTTATTTGTGTGTTTATCAAGGATATTTGTTCCTGAGTTATGGAACTTATGGATGTTTTCTATGTATTTAAGTATTTATATGTTTTTATCTATTAAATGGACCCGGAGTATGTCCTAAAACTACGGCCAAGACCACCGGGGGATGGGCAGCAGCATCCTCGGAGTGCGGTGGAGATACTGCGATCGCCAACCCGCATGCCAAGCGTGGCGATTACGGCATTCACCCCCCATGATAAGAACCAAAAAACCACGGCCCCAAGTGTCCGGCGACCCCCGGTGCCCTGGTTATGGTAGCGGCCAGGGTACTAGCGGGGTCAGGGGTGCTAAGAATCTCCGGCAAAGATCCGGCTACCACCACCGACGACTTCTGGCCCTGGCAACATATAACACGCGTACACTGCGGACCGACGAAAAGATAGTGGAACTGGAGGAAGGATTGAGCAAGTTGCGTTGGGATGTCATAGGGTTATCTGAAGTCCGAAGAGAGGGGGAGGAAACGATAATCCTAAAGTCCGGCAACTTGCTTTATTTCCGGGAGGGCGACCAACAGTCCCGGGGAGGTGTCGGGTTCATCGTCCATAAGTCCCTCGTGAACAACGTGGTGAAGATCGAGAGTGTGTCGACTAGGGTGGCGTACCTTATACTCAGAGTATCCAAGAGGTACTCGTTGAAGGTCATACAGGTGTATGCGCCGACTTCGGCACACTCCGATGACGAGGTGGAGGCTATGTATGAGGATATATCGAAGATAGAGGAACAACGGTGAAGTAGGTTTTGGAGCTATGCATGCATAGCTCCAAAACCTACTTCACCGTTGTTATGGGGGACTTCAACGCGAAACTGGGCAAGAGACATGGTGAAGAGCTGAGAGTGGGGCAATTTGGATTTGGAAGTCGGAACCACCGGGGCCAACTACTGGCTGGCTTCTTGGAGAAGGAGGGACTCTACATGATGAACTCCTTCTTCAAGAAACGTGAGCACAGGAAGTGGACCTGGATGAGTCCCGACGGTGCAACTAAAAACGAGATTGACTTCATCATATCGACGAAAAGCATATATTCAATGATGTCTCTGTGATCAATACGGTTAAAACCGGAAGTGATCACCGTCTGGTGAGAGGCACATTGAATATATGTGTTAAGCTAGAGCGCTCTCGACTGATGAAGTCTACGCTCCGTCCAGCAGCACTTCAAATCCAAAACCCAGAGAGCTTCCAGCTGGAACTCCAAAACCGTTTCGATTGTCTAGGCGGCGATGTGGACGAATTTAACGACGGGTTTGTGGAAGCTGTCCATAGTACTGGGTCTAAGTTTTTTAAGGCCCAGCGGAGCAACAGAACGAAAAGGCTCTCTGACTCCACTCAGAAACTCATCGAGGAAAGGAGATAAATGGTTCTGCAATCCTCAGCAGATGCGTCATTATACCGGCAGCTCAATAAACGGATCTCTAAGTCCCTTACCCGTGATTTGCGCCAATTCAATACAAATCGTATTGAAGAGGCCACCGAGCAGAATAAGGGCTCTAAAGTTTTCTCAAGAGATTTTCCCTATTGGGCAGAGCCAGCTCGCCAAATTAAAAACTGAGGATGGTAGAATTGTTTCATCCAGACCCGAGCTTCTGGGGGAGATAGGATGAAGTTGATCTGGCGGAAGACCCTAGAGCTAGACTGACACGACATTATACCGAAGACATCCCGGACATCAGCCTGTACGAGATTAGAATGGCTCTTAATTAGCTCAAAAACAATAAGGCACCTGGTGAAGACGGAATTACAGCCGCACTTCTGAAGGCGGGTGGTAAACCGGTCCTTATGGCCCTTCAGAAGTTGTTCGACTCCGTTTTACTAGAAGGGAGAACGCCTAAGGCATGGAACAGAGGTGTGGTGGTATTGTTCTTCAAAAAGGGTGATAACGCGTTACTGAAGAACTACCGACCCATTTCACTTCTGAGCCATGTCTATAAGCTGTTTTCAAGAGTCATTACGAACCGTCTCGCACGCAGGCTAGATGACTTCCAACCTCCCGAACAAGCCGGTTTCCAAAGAGGCTTTAGTACCGTAGACCACATCCATACGCTCCGTCAGGTTATACAGAAGACAGAGGAGTATAACCTGCCCCTCTGCTTAGCGTTCGTGGACTACGAGAAAGCCTTCGACTCGATCGAAACTTGGGCTGTACTACAATCTCTCCAGAGGTGCCAAGTGGACTATCGCTATATCGAAGTGCTGAAATGTTTGTACGAGAACGCCACTATGTCAGTCCGACTCCAGGACCAGAACTCGAAGCCTATTCCGTTGCAGCGGGGAGTCAGGCAAGGAGATGTTATTTCTCCTAAACTGTTTACCGCTGCACTGGGGGATGTTTTCAAGACTCTGGACTGGAGAAGGCTAGGCATCAACATAAACGGCGAGTACATCACTCACTTTCGGTTTGCTGACGACATAGTAGTCTTGGCTGAGACCATGGAGGATTTGAGTACGATGCTCGATGACCTCAGTAAAGCCTCCGAGCGAGTTGGTCTAAAGATGAACATGGATAAGACGAAGATCATGTCAAATACCCATGTAGCACCAACTCCCGTTTCAATCGGAGACTTTACACTCGAAGTTGTGGACGATTATATATACTTAGGACATACTGTCCAGTTAGGTAGATCCAACTTCGAGAAAGAGGTCAATCGACGAATCCGACTCGGTTGGGCAGCGTTCGGGAAGCTACGGCACATCTTTTTGTCCAATATTCCGCAGTGTCTCAAGACGAAAGTCTTTGACCAGTGTGTGTTGCCAGTGATGACATATGGTACTGAAACGTGGTCGCTTACAATGGGCCTCATAAGAAAGCTCAAAGTCACCCAAAGGGCAATGGAGAGGGCTATGGTTGGAGTCTCTCTGCGTGATCGCATCAGAAATGAGGCCATCCGCAGCAGAACCAAAGTAACCGATATAGCCCTCCGAATCGCTAAACTAATTAGGCAGTGGGCGGGGCACATTGCTCGTAGAACCGATGGCCGTTGGGGCGGAAAGGTTCTCGAGTGGCGACCACGAACCGGAAGGCGCAGCGTGGGTAGACCCCCCGCAAGGTGGACTGATGACCTGGTGAAGGTCGCGGGAGTCCGCTGGATGCGGGTGGCGCAGGACCGGTCATTGTGGCACTCATTGGGGGAGGTCTATGTCCAGCAGTGGACGTCTTTCGGCTGATATGATGATGATGATGATGATCTATTAAATATATCGTCGCCTAGTACCCACAACATAAGCCTTATTGAGCATACTGTGGGACTTGGTTGATTTGCGTAAGATTGTCCCATAATATTTATTTTATTTGATGGTGGTTAGTGTTTAATATGTAAATCGAGGAATTAAAATAAAGATAGTAATATCTGAAAGCCATCATTTATTAAATTGTCTTCTACCAATGACATGACATATATCATAAACCAAAACCATAAAGTAACACGTAACATTCCTCTCCTTAATAATAAATAAAATTAAGTTTCAATCAACCTTGATGGGAGTTTCACAGTTCGACCAGATCTGGTCTTGTACAAGTCATTATTTTGAACTGGTTCAGGTGTATCATTATTGCTTTGAATAAGATTACTTGTATCAATGACATCCTGATCACCACTTTCATCTAGATCATAAAATGACCAGAGCTCGGAATAGGTAGTGCCTATTTACCTAAACTTCGCAGGAGGACCTAAGTATGGTTACAACCACCAAAAAATATTATTTATTTTTATTGAACGCGGGATTTCCCGGGATTAATAAGAGTACATAATCACCACTAATTCACACTTGGGGTCAATTTATTAGTAAAATTCAATAGTTTAATGCCGAAAAATGCGTGTCGTGGCATATGACGCATATGACTCATATGCCACGACACGCAGTTTTCGGCATTAAACTAATAATTTGTCTTATTAACAATATTTCTAACAATATCTGTCATATTTTTCTTAAACATTATACTCTGACCTATCTCGAATTTAGTTAGTGGTTTAGCTGTTTTATTATAATGATACTCTACCTTATGCTGTAATTGTTTATCTAACAGAGTATTTCTGGTATAGATCTTAGGTTTTAAGTAATTTGCAGATACAGGACAACGATCATTAAGGTTTCTATTAAAAAGAAGGTTGGCTGGAGAAGGGCTGTTTTCTTTCGGACTGTTTCTGAAATTTAGCAAGGCTATATAAGCATCTGTGTTATCTTCTTTACATTTTTTGAGTAGTGATTTAACAATTTTAACACAAGATTCCGCTAGTCCATTTGATTTAGGGTAGTCAGGAGACGAGGTAATGTATTTAAATCCATAGGTATCTGCAAATTCTTTAAACTCTTTACAAGAGTATGGTGGTCCATTATCACTTACAATTTCTAAAGGACAACCATGTCTAGCTATCATAGACTTAGGTAATATGATTTTCACACCACCTGCTCGACAATGCCAAATTATATATCATGCAAACCTCACCGAAAGCAAATCATTATAGCCCTTGGCTTTAGCCGGGTTATAATGTTGTACTAAATCTCATTATAACCCGCTGGTTAATAATGTGAATTCACTTCCCATAGCTCTTATTGTTATGTGCTTAAAGTCTAATTTCATACAGTCCGCACGGTGCACAGCCCCGCGACGCCAGCCGGGGCCCGCGCCGCCGCGTCGAGCTGATTTGAAAATCGAATTTATTCGGAAAATCGTGCTGGCCACCTCAATTTTAAATACCTAAAACAAATGCCGCGAGTGTCATAAGACGCTGCAGTATACGGAGTAAAACTGCAGGTTCTATAAAAATAGAAGATAAAATTAGAATAAAATGGACTAATGTATCAAGAATCAATTTTTAGGGTTCCGTAGCCAAATGGCAAAAAACGGAACCCTTATGGATTCGTCATGTCTGTCTGTATGTCTGTCCGTCCGTATGTCACAGCCATTTTACTCGGAAACTATACGACGTATCTGAATAAAATTTACACATAAGGTGTATTTTGTATGCCGCTACTCAGTTACGTAGTTAAATTTGAAAAAAACAATTTTTAAGGGGGGGGCCCCTTAAAAAATTGTTTTTTTCAAATTTCTCCATACATGTAACAAAATTTTTATTTTTTATATTTTTGACTAAATATCAACATGTCACACATAAATCGATAGGTCTTTAAAAATAACACTGAGTTTTTTTGACCATTTTGTGATTAAGTGAATATTTTCTGAAATAATCGCTTCGAAAGTCAGAAAAATTGTTCCCCCCCCTGTAACTTTTGAACCGTAAGTCCAAAAAATATGAAAAAAATTGAGGAGACGCGCCTTATCATATACTTTCTAGGAAAATTTTTTGAACATTATTGGTTTAGCCATTTTTGAGTTATCTCCAAAAAACTTTTTCCATAGGCATCAGATACGACCTTTTGGTATTAGTTTGGTTCTTATTCCATTGAAGGTACGGAATCCTGCTATGTGTGGTCCGACACGCACTTGGCCGGTTTTTACTTTTGATTTAATTTAATAAAAATCCGTTTCTAGTAGCCTTAGCTATTTTATTGTCTCGCAAGAGGTGAGAAAAGTAGAGTATACTCCTCGGGGATAAAGCTGTTTTTGTCACGGGCGCGCTTGAACCCCTCACTGCACTCAGGACTCAGTCTTAATTCCCTCGCTTCGCTCGGGAATTAAATCATAACCCCCTCGCTGCGCTCGGGAGTAAAATCTGGAGTACTTCGTTACGTTCAGGATTCAATATAGCGCCCGTGACATAAAACAGTGCTTTATCCCCTTGGTGTACAATCTACTATTATTATGGCCTTAGAGGACAAGTCACTTAAACGAACAACTTCAAAAAATTTACTATAATAGTCAACAACAACCAGATAATACTGTTTGTTACATTCTAGAAGATCAGTGCCTAACTTTAGCCAAGGAAGTTTAGGTATGTCATGAAACTGTATTGGTTCTTTAATGTTATTTTTCCTAAATAAGGCACATGTCTGACAATTGTTACAGAGCTCTTTTATTTGACTTGTCATTCCGGGCCAAAATATAACATTCTTAGCTCTTCTAAGGCATGTTTTTACACCCAAGTGTCCCTCATGAATGATTTCTAACATCATCTTTTGTAATGCAATCGGTATCACAATATAGTAGTTTATGTAACTGTTACGTTTTAAGGCCTAATTACCTACAGTTGCATACATTGCTTTATCTACACTCATATTATATATTCTAAATGAAGTGTTCGGAAACCATAGAATGACCGCCATTGCACCGCCATGGCCAACTTGATTGTGCCGGCGGCGGTCGCGCGGGCGCGTGCCGTTGGTCAGGAAGGAGGCCTGGATTTACATTATGTTATCAAATTCGATGTTCGGAATTTTAAACTCATAACGTATCAATATATGAGCATGTAAAGTTAAAATTACGTTACTGCCACAGATAAAAAGCTTATCATAGTAAAATCGGTTGTGGTAATGCTAGCCATTGCCTAGAATATATATATGTTATACTATTCTTCTAACCAGACGGGTTTTGTTGCTCTCATTATTGTGTTATATCTGACGTGGCTAGCTCTTAGTCCAATAGCAGCTCAGTGACCCTTATAAAAAACTTATTAATGCCTACAGCATTACATGAAAATAATTATGCTGTTAAACAACATTAAGCATTATATACTACTTAAAATTGCTATTGTAGACCCCAAGGCATTAAAAGTAGCTGAAAGCTGTATAGCGAATTTACGTGGCATTATAATGGCTAATATTTATGCTCTTAAACAGCATTAAGCATTTATTTATGCTATTGTAGAACCTAAGGCACTAAACCACACCGAAGCATTAGTGTAGCAAACCAAAACGCAACTGTACAGCTCAATGCTGTACAGTTGCATTTTGGTTCGCTGCACTAAAACTAATGGCTAAACAAAGGCATTTACATATGCCATTATACAACCGTTATACAGCGTAAAGCATCATATAATGCTATTGTAGGACCTAAAGCACTAAAAACAGCTGAAAGCTGTATACCGGATTTACGTGGCATTATAATGGCTAATATTCATGCTCATAAACAGCATTAAGCATTTATTTATGCTATTGTAGAACCTAAGGCACTAAACCACACGGAAGCATTAGTGTAGCAAACCAAAACGCAACTGTACAGCATTCAGCTGTACAGTTGCATTTTGGTTTGCTGCACTAAAACTAAAGGCTTTAAAAAAACATTTACATATGCCATTATACAACCGTTATACAGCTTAAAGCATTATATAATGCTATTGTAGAACTTAAAGCACTTAAGTGATTTTAAACAGCTGAAAGCTGTACAGTTGCGTTGTGGTTTGCTGCACTAAAGCTAAAGGCTTTACAAAAGCATTTAGATATGCCATTATACAATCGTTATACAGGTCAAAGCATCATATAATGCGACAAGTTGCTCGGTGAACGTATATAAGAGTTTATACGGTCCTTAAGTTCGAAATAAGTTAACTATTCATATGTTATAATGCTTCCTGTGTTACTTGGGAAGCCTACATATCACTGCGACCATCACTGATCTATTGTGATCGCCACCTACTACAACTCTCGGTCTAACCCTGCAACATCAAACAGTTCCAGGATCCTTTTGATCTCGAGAGACTTTAACTCCTCCGGGCGTAGTATGTACCTACTTAGAATTAAGTTACGAGTGCGCATTAGGGAAGGGCAATCTGCGAGGTTGTGCAAGGGCGTCTCCTCTGTCTCCATTCAGAGTCTGCACCGCCCAGTGTCACGTTTCTGCATAGTGTGCATGTGCTTGTTTAGGCCGCAGTGCCCAGTAAGCACCCTTACCAAAGTGCGCATGTGCTTGTTTAGGCCGCAGTGCCCAGTAAGCACCCTTACCAAAGTGCGCAATTGGTTCCTGGACAGCGCCAAGGCGTTCTTAGACGCCTTTTTGCTGAAGGCCTTGATAAGCGCTTTGGAATGGTATGAACCAGGTATGAACCTGGTGTTTCTCTCCAGAGTTGAATGGTTTTATATTGACAGTAGGTCTTCAGGGTGAGCCTCGTTAGGCTCTTGGGGATGCCACAAAAAGGCTCAGGACTGCAGTGAGTCCCCTTAGCCCCCGCTCGTGCAAGTTCGTCGGCTTTTTCATTTCCTACGATACCCGCATGCCCCGGGACCCAACGCAAAACGACCTTGTTCCAAGATGATGTGATGTTGGCTCCAAGGTTGTTTAGTAATTGCCTGCAGTTCTCAACCAGCCTAGACGTCGTGACATCTGAGGTTAGGGCCAAGAGTGCCGCCTGGCTATCCGAATGGATATAAATAGTGTGGTTGACGTAGTTACGTTGCAGGTTGGTTGACGCACATTCTAAGATGGCGTACACCTTTGCCTGGAATATAGAGCAGTATCTTCCTAGATTTAGACTGATGGCCTTTCTAGGTGCCTCGCCATATATTCCGCAGCCTACGTCAGATCCGGATTTGGAGCCATCAGTGTACCACCTGAGGCTTCCTTCTTTCCACTTGATTTGACTGTTTGACCAGTCCTCCCTTCTGGGGAGTTCCACTGAATAGATTTTCTGTGGACAAAATTTGGGGGGCATAGTGTCCGATGGCATCCCCAGAACAGGTATATCGTGCACTGATTCATTGAATAGTCTCAGGGCATTTGATAGCCAAACTCCTCTCCTTGCAGCCGCTATTCTGACTATACTGGATTTCGCCTCCAACTCCAGGTGAAGGTGAAGGGGCGGTAGATTTAGTATGGCCTCTAGGGCTGCCGTAGGGGAGGATGACATAGCTCCAGTAGCGATGACACAGGCAGTTCTTTGCAGGCTGCCGAGCTTCGCCACTGTTACCTTTTGTGTCGTCTTCTTGTACCACACTACCGAGGCATAGGACACTATCGGCCTCACTATAGATGTGTACAGCCAAAGGGCAATTTTGGGTTTAAGACCCCATCGGTTGCCCGCTAGACGACAGCATATACCCAAGGCTGATCTAGCCTTTTGTAGGGTTCCGTTCACATGTTGGTTCCAGGTCAGTTTCTGGTCCAGTGTTACCCCCAGGTACTTGACCTCTGTTGAGAACGGAATTGTTTTTCCATTCATGACAAGCGGTTGAAGTTTGTCCAATTTCCGCTTGTAAGTGAATGGAACAATAATTGTCTTATCTGCATTGATAGACAGTTCATTCTCTCCGCACCACGAATTTATGGTGTTAAGAGCCCTCTGCATAAGGTACGATATAGTACTTTGGCAGTTTCCCCTCACCGTCACAACAAGGTCGTCTGCGTACCCCTGAGTGTCGATTTGGAGCTCCGCCATCTTATGCAGAAGTCCGTCCACCGCAAGAGTCCAGAGCAAGGGAGATAAGACCCCCCCCTGCAGGCATCCTCTCATTGTGGTCACCTCAAGTGTGGTGTTTAGCAAATCTAGCCTAACCACTCTGTTTGAGAGCATGCTTTGCACCCAGCGGATGGTAGTGGCATCCACCTGTTTGGCCTTGAGCCCTTCCACCAATGTCCGAATGGGTGTGTTTTCAAAAGCGCCCTCAATATCAAGGAAGGCCGACAAAGCTATTTCCTTATCTTCCAAGGCCCTTTCCACTCTATCGACCAGCTCTAGCAGGGCAGTCTCTGTAGATCTGCCCCTACGGTAAGCATGTTGGCTGTCATGGATGGGTTTGCTTAGCAGAAAGCTCTCTCTAATATGCTTATCAATTACCTTTTCCAAGGTTTTAAGGAGGAACGAGGAGAGGCTGATCGGTCTGAAGCACTTTGCGAGAGCATAATCCTTCCTCCCCGTCTTTGGTATGAATAGTACCTTGACCTTGTTCCACTGGTCTGGTAAGTGTCCCCAGGCATAACTTGCTCTGAAGATTCTTACCAAATGCGGGATTAGGACTTCAGCACCTCGCTGCAATAGCACTGGGCTTACACCGTCCAGTCCGCACGTCTTGTATGGTTTAAAAGAGTTTATAGCCCACCTCACTATCCCTGGCCTTATGACCAGGGCAGCCTGCCTCCGGTCCTCCGGGCGAGGCCTAAGCGAGGCTCTCTCTGTCTGGGGTCCGTGTGACTCAGCTGCCCCTGGAAAGTGAGTTTCAGCTAAAAGCTCTAAAGTCTCCATTTCACTAGTAGTGAAGGAGCCATCTTGCCTCTTAATAAGACCTACTTGATTAGTTCTGGCTTTTGAGAGTATCCTATGAAGTCTCGCTCCTTGAGGCGTATTCTCTATTTCCTCACAGAACCGCCTCCATGATGCTCTCTTAGCCTTCCTAATCTCTTTGCTGTATTCATTTAGGGCTTTTCTGTAGACCTCCCACTCCTTTGTCATCTTAGCCCTATTGAATAATCTGCGCGTCTTGTCCCTGAGTCTCTTTAACTTGGAGTTCCACCATGGGACGAGACGTTTAGTTGACTTTACCTTGGGAGCACAGTTTTCTTCAAAGGCACTTACAATGCCATTTGAGACCACCTCTACCGCAAGATCTAAACCCTCTCGCGTTTTTATCACCTTCGCTGCAGAGTCCAGGTTCCGTTCTAGACTGCTCCTATAGCCTTCCCAGTCGGTCCGCCGGGGATCTCTGAAGGTGAGTGATTGAACGCTGAGAACTGTTATACTCGTATATGTCCGTTTTGGCAGAAACTTCATTAAGTATGTTTATTGTCGTGAGCAGTGGCACACTAGCTAGCAAGCGGGCGCACGAGCAGGCGCGGCACCACGAGCTCCAAGGAGTCCAGCACTTGCGGGTTATGCAATTTACGCATTAACACTCTAAACACATACGTAGCTAACGCAAAATTACTTACGCCTCACCTCTAATTTGTTATAGCCAACCATAAAAAGAACGAAAAGAGTCTGTTACATTAACGGGTAAAATGGATATACTCCGTACTCTTTCAAATACAGATACCTCGTAAACTTGTTTAGAATTATTTTAACCATCGCTGTGTATTTAGCTTCGTGAAGGGTCCAAATAATTGCACCATTTTCTACCCTGCTTCTATTAACAAACGCGTTATAGAGTGCCTTGACTGTTGCAGTGTTAGAAAAGTTCTTAGTCTGGCGCAATATGAAGCCCAAGTTTCTAAAAGCTTTCTTACATGTGTCCACACCATATTTTCTAAAGCACAGATCAGCCCAGGTCTCTACATGCAAGCCCAGGTCTCACACCGACGACACAGAATCTACATGCACTCCCAGGTCCCGCACTGACGACACGCGTGAAATCGATTGTCCTCCTACGCTGTACTTGGGCTGATCTATTTTGTATGGTTAACACTTTCGTCGTAATTCTAAGCAAAAGTTATGTAAATATTATTATGTTTCTTATGTCCTATGCTAACTGTCATTGGTAGAAGACAATTGAATAAATGATGGCTTTCAGATATTACTATCTTTATTTTAATTTCTCGATTTACATATTAAACATGGTGTCAGAAGTGGGATAGTTCGGCAGCTCTGCACATGGTTATTGATAGTTGAACTCTCAATACACACCAGCAGGCGCATGCCTTTTACAAGATAGACAACCGGTCGCATATGCGTCTAAGGCAATAAGTGAATGTCAGAAAGGCTATGCTCAGGTTGAACGCGAAATGTTTGCTATTGTGTTTGGCTGTATAAAGTTCCACAAGTATATCGTAGGAAAACATGCCCTGGTTGAGACAGATCATTCCGCGTTAGAAATTTTATTTAAAAAACCCCTGGCCTTGGTGCCTGTACGACTACAACGAATGATGCTCAAAATACAAGGTTATGATATTACTGTTAAGTATGTGCCTGGTAAACAAATGTACCTATCAGATTTTCTCAGTCGTTCTTTTTTACGTAATAAAAACGACGAAACAAACCAATTTGACGAAGAATTTAATAAGGAAATAATTTGCCATGTTGAGGTTGCGCTTGACTATTTCGAGTGAAAAACGACAACTCATTGCCCTGAAAACTAGTGAAGATGTCACGCTTTCTTGTTTAAAAGATTATATTTATAATGGCTGGCCAAATTCCAATGACCAACTGAATGATTTGGTAAATAGTTAGGCTAAGAAAATTAGATTTTTTTGAAGAATTAATTCCCAGCAGGCTGGAAATCGTTTTAGTACCTTCACGTGGTCCTAAATGCATGTGATCTGTGTTTGCCCAATCCCAGGAGGTGTGCATAACTTTTTAGCGAAATTTTTGCTCTTTGTCAGTTTTTTGCTTCTAGCTCGAAAACGGTATGTCCGACGGAAAATGTCATGTGTATCAATATTAAAGATGGTTAAATTTTGCGTCGAATAAGCATCTTAACTTATAATTCAGGTTAGCGGTACAGCCAAAAAAAATAAATAAATCGGGAAAATGTCTCATTTAATTGAAAAACTAATATTTTGACTTCCATACCACATATCTTTGAAACAGATGACTCCTGTTAAAAAACCTATAGAAACTAT
Organism: Pammene aurita; assembly: GCA_947086415.1. Classification (NCBI taxonomy): domain Eukaryota; kingdom Metazoa; phylum Arthropoda; class Insecta; order Lepidoptera; family Tortricidae; genus Pammene; species Pammene aurita. The sequence goes on from OX352291.1 coordinate 37,285,656, forward strand.
AGAATAAAAGTTAAAGACAATACAATTTCACGATATATAGACATCTCAATTTTCAAACTCAGTCACTTTGACAGGCTAAATTTGGCATGTATTAAAAATCGTTTTTTTTCTAAATCCTTCTAAGTTTCATATTTTCCATAGTTATGATGTGTGAAGCCTACATTTAATGCATTGTTACAACTAAGAACATTTAAGTGCAAATTTCTAAAACGTACCCAATCAGAAAACTATTTATACACCGTGTTTTTTTTTTATTTCCGGTAATTTCAAGGGTATATTTCTGAGCTTAACTTAAGTTTATTTCTCAAAGACGCCAGTGTCATAATTCGCTCCAGTTCTGAGGTAATCGATATTTCATTTATGTCTGTCTAATTGTGTAAACCTACATTAAAATATTTTTTTACTCTGAGCACCCGCTACTTAATGTAATGATGCACCTGTGTGTTAAGTCAATACAATATGCTTCCTTTGTATCTCAGGCTGTTAATGTTTGAAATCGAATTTCATTGACATGTCGGGTTGGCTTAAAGTAATTAGAAATTTCACATTGAAAAATTTAAAAATAAAGTCAAGGTTAATGGACTTTTTTACGAGAAACTAGAACATATTAGACATTACAAACAATCACTACTATATAGAAAAAGGCCCTCCAGCTTCGATCTTTTGTAACGTGCTTTTGACTATACGCATCATACCTTGGACAACATTTCTTAATTGTCCATATTATCCTTAATTCTAATGGTTTCGGAGAAATTGCGTCCTGCCCGTAACCTTATACTAACCTGCTACAAATATCCCACGAAGCTTCGATTGGTCGAGCTTTAGGGACTTTTGCTGGGTTGGCATCTTTTGATACATAATGTATGGGATTGCTTTTTAAACAATTTTGACTATTTTTGGCATACTTAGGGCGGGTTGCACCACGCATACTTAACGAACTCATCATGGTTACAGTAGACGTCAAGTCCGTTTTTCCGTTGCACCATGCACTTTAGCAGTCAGAAAGTTACGTTTACCTTAACCAGCCGTCGAGCACTGGTTAACTCAAATCTACGTTTAAATATGGCGGACAATTTGCAAAAATGTCTCGTATTTCATAGATTAATGCTTGATTAGACAAAAATACAGCGATATTTGATGAAAAATAATAAAATATTGTTCGCAGTAATAAATATATGCACGTTTCTGAACGCAAAAGGGTCATACGATTGACGTTTTGTATTATTCACACTTCAACTCGTGTATCTAATAATAAATATATAATTCTGTGTAAAAAGTGCGCTTTTAAGTTAAAACCGAGTGCCAAGTGACTTCAGGTTGAAATAGACCAGACTTCTGTTATAACAGACATACCAGAACTATGGCCAGAACCTACAGTAATTGTCATGAAAGCCGACAGCCGTAGAGCGAGCGAAACCTGCAGAACAATCATGATAATCATTTTAAAAACCACTCTGTTTTTGTCAATGAAGACCAAACCTTTGGAAATAACGAATGACTGACTACAAGACTTGAATACTGCAAGTTCTTTAAGGTAGAAAGCAAAAGGGAGCGTAAACCTCTGACGCGGTGGAGTGAACAGGTCAAGAAGAAACACGTGTTTTATGTTATGACACGGTAGAAAGCCTCGATGGGAGCAAGTCATACGATTCAAAAGGTGCCAGATAACCAGATTATAATTTCATGCCATAGCAGCAGTGCTATTATATATATCACCAAACATTTATCGCCAATACCACCGAAATCGAGCCTCGACAATGTTCTACTCAACTAAACAATGTTCAGAACTACAAGTAAATAAAGCGTGATATGGAATATACAATCAAGTAAATTAGAGTGTCAAGTGTTGTGGAACAAAAATAGTTCAACAATGGTTTGGTATCCACAAATTCAAATGTCTATGAAAATTTATTATACTGATTCATTTAAATCTTGTTTTTTTATTTGATTTTATATAGGCCTTAAATCAAGCACAGTAGGTCTCTGTTTAACGACAACTCGCAATAACATGAAAAAAATTCCGGTTCCTTGAGTGCCGCTATATAGTTTACACTGTATTTCAGTTTCATTTGTGAAATAAATTCACAGCACAGATTTTACAGATCTGAAGAGACAATAACCCCATATAAATAAATAATTATCTACTGAAAATTTGGTAATAGCATGGTTTAGCTAATTTGACTTCATGTGTGTTGCTCTTCTGAGGCAAATTATTGTTTTACTTGGAATTTTCTGGCATTAATTATAGCCCTTTAAGCCAAATCCCATAGAACAAAACTAGTGATAGGTACAAAGCTATGCTGGCACCATCTGACAAACCTTTGATAGATGCCTTCCTCCATTCCCCATTAGTATTTTTTATATCGGACATTATTATGAACATGCTTTTTTTCATTCAAATTGTACACAAAATACATGCATTTGCATTTTGTATCTGTTTCATGATGGGCTAAAAAGGAAGCAAAGACCTGGCCTTGGGCTTTGGCTAAAAATATTAGATCCTATGAGAGTTTATGTACTGTACTCTAACATAAGTAGGTACCTAAAAACTCATTAGTAATAAATAATATAGGTCTCTTTTTATCAATGTCATATATCTCTACTAATCAGGATAGGTACCTATTTACAAATAAAACATAATAGTACAGTCAGTACATACATGGCTGTTTGTATGACTTGTAACATGTATTTTACAAAGATACAAGTGATAATAAAACATTTTTGAAATTTACTCTTATGACTTTGGGACAATCTCACCTAGCCAAACTAAGCAACTACAGCAATTTATACTATCTATTTATATTGATAAGTAATCTTTCATAAAACATTACTTGACCATAGTCACTTTGACCTGTATCATATTGTTGAGAACCATCTGTGGTTCAGTATATGAAGTTTTTTCTCCGGTCAACAAGCTGGGTCACCTTGGCCACGGGTTGGGTTTATACTATCTTAGATTGATCTGGCCTAAAATACTTCAATAGTTTCAAGTTTAGTAAGTATGAGACTGCATAACAATGCAGTCTGCAGTTGACATTAATAATCAATATGAACATTGCCTGTTGTTACAGGCAATGTTCATATTGATTATTAATGTCAACTGCTAGAAAAATTAACTTATATAGATGTCATATACAAAGAAAAAAGTGACCTAGGCCTCCCGTGCTGAAGATGCTGGTTCGATCCCAGCCCTGGGCACCGGAGGCGTAGGTCACTTTTTCCTTATATGACATCTATATAAGTTTATAATTTATATAGTAGTGTGTCTACTTAAAAATAAACAAATCAAAATATTTATTAAAATAATTTGATTTGTTCTTCAGTTGCTAGAAAAATGGTGAAAATAATCATTGCATGTCATTGTCTTACCCCTATCTACAAAGGAAACCTATGCCAGAGTTTGAATAATATATAAACAAAGTAGGGTAACTAAATATATTATGTATTTTATTGACAAAATTGAAATAAGTATTGATCATGTTAAAAAAATATTCTTTATTTTTACTTTGAGATTCTACAAATTTCTTGAAACCACTGCACTTTCACTTTAAAAGTTCCTTGAGTTGAGCACTGAGTTGCATAAGCCTTGATTTCATCTTGTCTTCAAAACCAAAGGTAAATTCAAACCTGAAATAAAAAACATTGTGTATTATGAATGTAACATAATTATGTGCTATAGGTACTTCACAAAGATGCTTTAGAACACTCTTTCAATAAGTAGGTACATATATAATAAGTTCAATATTTTGGTCGTTGGTTACAATGCTAGCCATAATTAACCAGGTTGGAGGGATTCAGCGCCCTATATTTACGAATTTTCGAAAGGAGAGTTCTCAAAACTAGTGGTGCCTTTGTTTTGCGACTGGGCACCTTCTCGCCATTTGGTGCTTCCATCAACCGCTTTACTTGCTTAGGGTTCTGTAAGTAATAATAAAGTAGAAGGATAATTTACTCACTATAATATAAAATATAATACACCAGCCGACTACTCTGGCTTTCTCTTTAAACACCACTCGCAACACAAGTTGCATTATCCTTTGAAAAAGTTTGCTCGTACCCAGGTAGCAAACTGACGTCAGCGACGCACAAGCGACGTCATTTTTAGGTCATATTAAGGTCTGTCATTTATTCGCTGAAAACGTACGTTATAGTGACGTCAATTTAAGGTCAGGTTAAAAAGTGGACGTCGTACTAACGTCAATTAAGGGTCATCATCTGGACGTACCATATTCACCGCAAAGTGGACGTCTTAATAACGTCAATTTTAGGTCAGCATCTGGACGTACCGTATTCGTCGTAAAGTTGACGTCTTAATAACGTTAATTTTGGGTCAGCATCTGGACGTACCGTATTCGTCGCAAAGTGGACGTCTTAATAACGTCCATTTTAGGTCAGCATCTGGACGTACCGTATTCGTCGCAAAGTGGACGTCTTAATAACGTCCATTTTAGGTCAGCATCTGGACGTACCGTATTTATCGCAAAGTGGACGTCTTAATAACGTCAATTTTAGGTCAGCACCTGGACGTACCGTATTCGTCACAACGTGGGCATCTTAATAACGTCAATTGAGGGTCAGCATCTGGACGTACCATATTTACCGCAAAATGAACGTCTCAATAACGTCAGTTTAAGGTCATCACCTGTACTATGTACGATGTACAGTAAGACGTACAGTATCCGTCGGCAACGAGAAGTTTTGCTAATGTCAATTTTTGGGATCACTATTAACGGTTAGATGTTTGTGACACGTAAACTATTTCAACAGGAAGTTTTATGTGGCAGTTAATTTATATGCTAGTAAGTTATCCTATACTTTACTCAGGCTTTGTAAATCTTCTTTCTTCGTAAATCTGTCCATTATCATAGCGAATACTAAGAGAAAATACTAATTAATACATTATAACAAGACTTTATGTAGCCAGTAAGCCAGTACTTATGCATAGGAATTTGAAATTTGAAGTTTCATATTAGTCGTTAGAGTCTGTCCGGAAAGAGAAGTGTCATAGAATGTATGAGCTCCCATATAAACCACGATACATCTATTTCCGGACAAACTCTATAAGTATCCGACCTACTACCGACTTAAAAATAAAGCTTAAATATATATAACGCGTTTCGTTTCTTGATATCAATAAAATTTGTCAATCTTGTAATGTAAAACATTCATGAAGTAAAAAAAACATTTACGTCTTTTTAGTTAACTTCAAAGTTAATACTTATATAAAGTCATTTATTACAGATTTTTTAATGTTATTAAACATGAAAACAAACTGAGCAATGTGATTTTTAAAAACATAAGAAATTGGAACGGAACGAAATTCTGTCATTTTGATTGAAGTGACGCTTTGAGTGACGTTGTTTTCCCTCCTTTTTTCTTTGCCTTGCTGCCCGTACTACTGCCAATAAAAACTTTCAACAAGAACAAAAATGTACTCAGTGATACAGTTTAGTGTAGAAGACGGCGTAAACAATCAGTGGTTTACGCCAAAGTGTTGTGAAGTCTTTTGGCCACCCGTTAAGGGAACTAAAGCGTTTGAACAGGTTTTGGCTGATGTCAAGACACCAGATGAAAAATGGAAATTATACAGTGTTCAAAGAGTTTCTTGAGATACTGGTACGTATATTTTAATAGTTTTTTTACAAACCACTTTGGCTATGAAAACTAACGAAACAGTTTCGTTTCCTGGTTTCTGGATGCAATATTTTCTGATTTATTCTTCTTCAGCGAGTAAGTACCTATGCGCACACTGTTGGGCATACACGTCTCCAGTTTGATTTCCTGATTTACCGAGAGCTTACTGATGTTGGTGAAAGTTTTCTGTTACTGTGTGACTACTACCTAATATGGGTAATTTTTAAAACTGCTTGGACAAATGTGATAACCTACTAATCAAAGTGGTTGACTGTACAACTTCAGGTTGTTCCAACTAATGAAACTCCATCCTATATTTTTACTAATAACGTGATAACCTTGTTTTAATATTATGCTGTGTTCATTTATTATGTTTGCATGTTGTGTGTATTTTTTTATTTCATTTGCATGTACCTAAAGATGGCATAGAGAAAGCAAAAAAAACTGGTTGATGAGGATACATCAGAACCAGGTCTTAAACGGAAAAGGGCCAAAAGATATGTTTCTAGCAGCGACGAAGATAATGACAATCCCACCACCATTGAAAAAAAGACCTTTGAGAAAATACAAAAATTTCAAGCCGCTGGCAGTGTAGGCTTAGGAGATTATAGAGGTGAGTTTTATAGTCAACAGCTGTTATGAAGTAAATCCTGACACATTGCACAACTACTTGTTGCACATGTCAGAATAATAAAGCATAGCATTTCATTCCTAAGATTTATAAGATATCTGTAGTTATTTTTAGTTCATTAACATATTTGCCGCATTCTCATATTCAAAGAACTTTCAGCCAGAGCCCTGTTTGAATATTTTAATGTACTTATTTTTATACCATGGTTCCCTTGGAAATATGATATTATATACAAAGAATATTAAAAGTTCACCTTATATAGGTTAAACCTAAACAATATAGGTTATTTTGTAGAATGCATATTTTACTAGTCATTTTATACAAATATATGATGAATACTGCAATGAAATACTTTGAATTACAATAGGAGACTCAGCATATTACTAAAAAAGCTCCAATAAAAAAATTAAGTTGACTGTATATTTAAAAAAAAAACTTCTATGAAAAAAACATTATGTTAATTATTCTCATCACTCTCCCAAAAGGCTACTACTAGACTACCTAAGTAGTGAGGTGGAAATCATTTACAAATATTAAAAAAAGTTCTATTGTAAAACATGTAGGTGTTATATTGTTGGCCGGTACTCAATGTAACCTTGGTGACAGTGGAATAATATGGTACCATCAAGCTGATCTGATGATGGAGCTGGGATGTAGATACCAGAACATACCTAATGATGAAAAGTGCTTGCTTGGTCGAGTTTCGGCTCATTTGTTTTGTTGTTTAGAATACTTTCTGACAGTACAAGAATAGGTAACGTCTAGTACAGTCGGCTAAATATCTTGTGTTAAAAATGTAATTTTTTAGAAAAACATATATTGATCAATAAAGCTAGCTGTACAGTCAACGGCAATAGTATCTTCCTATACAAAGGCCACAAAAATATGTGACTTTGTAGGGTCATAAGAGTGTGTCACATATTTTTGCAGCCTTCGTGTAGGGAGATACTATTGCCGGTGACTGTACCTAACTGCTAACTCTGTTATACATATAGAAGTTTGTCTTGTAGCCAAACTTATCTTTTTCTTAGAACCCTGTTTGGGTATGGATTGTATGGAGAGACAGATGGAATTTTTTTCCTTGTGTGGTTCCAGGCAACTTACATAAGAAAGAAGGAAGAAACAGCTTGAAGCAGGTGGTGCAAGTTATAGTTGTTTAGTAGTAATAAAAATACATAAAATAACAATATCTACACATTTAAAACATTGTATGAAGAAAGTTACTTCAAATCTTCACTTTTTTTACATTTGGTCTGATCAACAAATAATTTGCTATTTTACAATTATACATTCTCTTGTTTGTTACAGGTTTCATACGTGAAAACTTAGAGGCAGGGATATTTCCAGCAAAGTGTCTCGGTTGATGAAATTTTGTTTTACACAGTAGTAACAGTAAAACTTCTATGGAAAGAGATCCAACAAAAAGCCTTTTTGCCAACTGCGCCTGCGAGTATGTATCGTAGGTATTCAGCTTGTGACAAGTGCATAGAGGCAGGTGAATGAATATCGCGGGCGCGTGATCTATTAAAATGCGTCAGCGCCTACAAGGACCAATGAATCATTTCGTTCGCAGCTTGATGAAGACTATCATGTTGGAGAGTTACCACTTTTACGGTTCCCTATAGATTTCAGAGAACTTGGTATAGATTTGGCTCAGGAAATACTACAGATTTTTATAAATCATTCAAAATCGGTTTATGGATTACATTTTTTGGTATGCCCCCTAGCCTGTCCGTGGCTTTGACCTACATGAATACGGCTGACCGCATGCTCTCTTGCTCATTTTGGTCCCCTTCTCTCTTACTAATGCTATTAAGATAGAGAGGAGTAGGACCAATGTGAGCGAGCGAACACGCGGTCAGCCGCCTTCATTAAGGAAGTGTTGCCTACCTACTTCTTCGAAGTTTTAATGTATCTACTTAAAATTGACATGCTTACGGTTGTTTTTTTTTAGTTTAGTAGTCCGATAGTGGGCATTAGAGATATAAATGTTATTTTAAGTCATGGCCTCATACATATTAAAACAAAAATTACCTAATTATACTTGTTTTTTTAGTAATAGAAATAAGGTAAACAATCTTGTACCTAGACTAACTAGACAAGTCAAACCTTAGGCTTAATATATTATAGTAAGTTTTAAGAAGAAATTATATTTTGAGTTGTTATATTTTATTATGTTGTTATAAACAAATTTTAGGACTGACAATTGAACTTGGCACCCATTTAGATCTCACTTCTTTTGTCGTTGAAGTCAACAACCTAGGCATATATAACTTGGCTCTCATTTCACATTTATGTTTTTGGTGGGATTATTGTTATGGGGCTATTGGTTCCCACTGTCCTTTAATGCCTCTTTAAATATAAATTATACTACTTACATAGCGTTTTTTAGTTTCATCCATAAGTCCTAGAGTTTGTTCAGGGTACGTAGACAAGATGCCTGCTATGCTAAGCGCTAAACTCTTTTCTACTCTTACGCGTAAGAATTTGGCGTCTTGTCTAGGGCGCCTGGCCAATAAGTTAGAACCGTCTTAGAACTTAAATCTAGCACGTCGTTAGTTCACTCAACAGCCAGGTCGGTTCTATTTTTGAACAGACTACCCACCCATCCTAGCTACGAGGAGCATATTGCCGTGCTTACGATATCAGCAGTGTGTTTTGAGAGATGTTATTTAAATTTATATAATACCCGCCTTAATAAAATTGAAAATCGCTAACTTCTACTGCTGATATCGTGAACACAGCAGCATAATGCAGCCCCCCTAGGTCCTGACCTGTGCCTATGTCCTAGTAACGCCACAATCAATCCTGTGTGTGACGTTATTAGAACATACTGGGTGCCCTAATATGTACGGCCCAGAAACGTCCGTATGAATTCAGCATATGACGTCTCTCCAACGTCAGTGGCTGCCCTAATATGTACGGCCCAGTAACGTCCCTATGGATTCAGTATATGACGTCACTCCAACGTCAGTGGCTGCCCTAATATTTACGGCCCAGTAACGTCCCTATGAATTCAGTATATGACGTCTCTCTAACGTCAGTGGCTAACCTAATATGTACGGCCCAGTAACGTCCCTATGCATTCAGTATATGACGTCTCTGTAACGTCTGTAAACAGACGTCTTGAGGCTGTGACAAATTGACGTCATCTGCTGGGACCCCCCGACGTCGAGACATGACGTCTCTTACGTCGAGCAGTACCGTAAACGGACGACATAATGACGTATAAATGCTACCTGGGTAGGGCGCTATGGATAGCCCACTTTTTGACTGAGTAATAAACATGTTCAGGAATGGCTAAAATTGTTGAATATTCTTGATTTTCAAGCTGCAGGGTGCAAAGTTTAGTTCGCGCTCTTTTCTTTCCTTTAGATTTTTTCTTCGTGTGACGAATTGACAATTTTGACAAGTTTAGTTTGGCACTTATGGTTGGGTTGCCATATGAAAATAATATTCTACCATGAAAATGTTGTTAGAAATGCGTTTATACAGTGGCATCCCTCGTAACTCTTACATTCTGTTATTTTGCACTTGGTGCAACCCATTCATGTTAGCAATCGTTAAGTACCTCCGATTAGCGTAACATTTGGCTTACTTTAACAGGCGGTTTGGTGCAACCCACCCTTAGAGTTTGCTTAATCTAGTGTGACGTCTCTAAACGTCGAACAATCAGAGATTATTTGGCAATTTTCAAAAGAATGGTAAGTAGTGATGCGTAGGAAGCCAATTTACCAATCAAATACAATTTTGGATAAGTACATATTAAACAAAAAGTCAATTTGTATGATGTCCAAGGTATGAGTGGAACAGCCAGAAGCAAGTTGCGAAAGATTGAAGATGGAGGGAGTTTTCCTATATTTTAATGTTTGTTTGTAATGTTGAATATGTTCTAGTTTATGGAAATAAAACTTATTAACCTGTAGCTATTGACTTTATTTTTCGATTCTCCAATATGAAAATTCTCATTACTTTAAGCCAACCCGTTAGTTCAAATTCAAATTGTTTGGTTTAGGGACCGATTGATTAATCAATCAGTAACTGCTGAACCTACTTAGATTAAACTTTGTATAGAGATTGAGATAGTTTGAGTCCGTAAAAAGTACATAAAATGTAGTTTTCATCCCAAAATACCAACTCTTATAAGGGGCTGAAAAGTGGGTGGGTGTAAAAAGGGCGCAAAAGTCATTTGTATGGGGAATCAATATCCACTTTTTTTTTATCGTATGGCCATATATCACTGGATATATAAGTAGATACTAACTATTAGATAGGCATTTGTTTCCCTGCCCTGGGGTAGTAGTAGTGGGAAAACAGATGATGAAGAAAATCCAGTGATTGCTGCGAGGTCCAGATGGGACAGTGCAGCTGCCAAGTTCGTTACTCTTTTAGCACCACCCAGGGATCACGTGTAGGGCCACTAGCCATATTATGGGGGGTGGATTAGGTACGTCCTCATGAACAACTTTTTCTATGGGTCTAACCCCGAAATCCTAAAAAAAAATTAGGTTTACCTACTTATTAATTTTACTACCAAAAAACTTAGAAAACAAATTTCTGGTAATTTCTCGATTAGCCAGACGTTCCCGATTAGCTGGATTCTTGTTTCGTCGGAATTTTTCAATTACAAAAAAGCAAACAAATCAATGGAAATATCGTGGCTTCTGTCATCTATCTTGATTGTCCAAATCTCTCTTTAATTTGATAGATGATTAAATCCCATGATGATATGCCATGTTTTGATCGATTTTCTGTAACTGGAAAATTCCGACTGAACACGAATCCGGCGAAACAAGAATCCAGTAATTTTTTTTTGGGCAAATTGGGAATTAATAGTCATACGGTACTACTAAATTAAGTATTTCTATATCTTCAAAATAATAGTAAAAATTAAAGACTCTAACATTTATGTAAAGGTACTTTGTACCTTTTAGAGTACATACTCATTCTCTATACTCTAACATCATATCTTCACACGAATTCAAAGCTGGGGGGAAAGGGGTCATTTACTAAGTTTCAGCTGACTGTACTACCTAGACATATATTCTTTTCACCGATTGCCGCAAGAAGGTTTTGTTTTATAAGTAAAAAACAGCGGACACATTACAATTGTGCTATTTCCGGTGAAGTAGTGCTGACTCCAATAAAGCTTACTCTAGACGCCTTCTTTTACGGTTGTTTTGTTTGCATTTCTAAAGTAATAAAACGATAACGAATAAACGGGCTACTTCCAGTTGTAAACATAAAAGAGACAAAAGCAATTTGCGACGGCAGCTTTAAAACTCAGCAGAGAACTATCGCAATGACAAATATTACTTACCTTTATTACGTATAATGTATTGGTTATCTTGCTAGCTTATGGAGTGAAAGTGCAAATAAAATGATTAATTTTATAAGTTATTTCTACATTCTTAACTGATTTTATATACGGGAATAACCTATTACTCTCACAAGAAGTACCTTCCTAAGATCGAACTACCTATTTGTAAAAATCGCCAAAATAGTGGATTTAGGTAGCTGATACAAACTTACTTTATAAAAATTACATTTAAAAAGGGCTCTTGAAATCAGTTTGTGTTAATATGAAAATACATAGCCAAAACATTAATGTACGCAAACCACCTCTATAAATTATTAAATTGGCAGTACTTCATTAACGGCACCCATACGCTAGCTAGCCTGGTTGGATATAAATTGGAAGCGAAGCTCTTTATTAGAGAATAATTATTCAATATGGGTGTTAGATTACAATTTCTACGTTACGTTAATATGCACTGACGTGCAAGCTGTAGGCTTTAACGGCTGGTTTCACTAATATCTAGATAAATAGGTAATGCTACACGATTAATGTGTACAAACTGCATAAATAATGAGTTATGCACGGCGCTGTCCGTGTTTATACCGATGTTTGGCCATCAGTGGCGCGTGCCAGTATGATTTGAATGATACAGTTTGCAAATTAGAATATGCAATGCTTCCTACGTTATAATATTGGGAATATATGTTTAGGTACTCAAATATTAAAATACCCCTCAATGCTAAGTACCCCTTAATGGTGTAGTAACCTCCGCAAACTCTTCTCTAGTGGCTCCAAGAAGCTGTAGTCACAGCGGCCACACCCTTTGCAACCACGTAAGTGGGCTAAACCTAGAGAAGGGGACTATATCCACGAACACCTGTGGAGTAGTTTAACGGACGATTCCCATTAATCAAAAGTCTGCGTCGACACCTACGTAAACCATTCCTATATCGATGTAGCAAGGTAATGCTGAAAACCTTAAGGGCGCTCGTCAGAATCCACTTAGTGGCTTGCGGCCTTTCAGCTGCACCCCGCCCTCTGCCGATCGTACCGGTTTACCGGTCCATTGGGCCACAGAGGTAAGGACGAATGAAGTGGACCCGCACCCGCGCAACTGCTAGTCCACTATAAATAAGTTCACGCGCAGATGACCTCAGCAATGCTATCTGGATCAGAGCTAATGAAGTCCTGCGGCGGTGGGGTTTAGGTAATGATGTACCGAGGCTTTAGTTGACACCCTGCACGTAGGCGGCCAGGAGAGAGTGGTCGATTTGGCCTGCTACTCCTATAAATTAGTAAAGTTGTAATTGGTGCAAAGATATATATAACTAGAATATTCTAATTGCGTAACCATTTAATAGTTTAACCGTGTAATAGTATTCTATAATCGTCCTTCAATCTTCGGCCACTGTTTTGCAGCTTGGGCATGCATAAACACTTCAAAGTGCTTTTTCTTTGTGCCTTAAAAACTATTTTAGTTATCGCCATAAAAATGCCTTAAAAATATAATCACTCCAAATAGCTTCCTAGTACACCGTCGATTGTTCTTAGACTGTAGGTTGTATATGTTTTAAAATTTATTATATCGATACGATGAAGTAATATAGTTAATGTACATATTTATTTATTAACCAACAAATAAAGCCTAACTCATTAAAAATATTTATAACGGGTTACTCACGTAATTTAAGTCGATTTTTGCTCGACATGTTTCGGTCAATTTACGATGACCGTTTTTACGAGCGGCCTTCCGCGACGGCACACTGTGGACCGAAAATCGGCTCCCATTGACATAGAAATCAAAGTTGTTATTTTTAACTTTTTTTGACGGAAATAGGTTAAGTTTAGCTTTGGCATGCCAATTTAAGAATTTCAGACGATTTTTCATAAAAAAGGCCGTTATGATTTTTTTACGAAAACAATATATGGACCTGAAGCAAAAAATTGAGATTTCTCAAAATCCGCAAAATAAACAGTAATATCCTCGCAGGTGGTTATACTGTGATTTTTTTTTATTATCTGTTATTGTTTCTATGGAAAAGACACCAAACCCAAAGTTAATATTTGTAGATTTTTACGAGTATGTCGTTATTCATTTAGTTGAATCATTTGAACATCACAAAATCAATAATAATGCTGCGCAAACCCCATTATCATCAAAAAAACTTACAAATAGTAACTATGGTTTTTGGTGTCTTTTCCATAGAAACAATCATCGATTTAAAAAAAACCGCACCCGTGACAGAAATATGTGGCATACCAAAAATCACAAATAATTCACAGTATAACAGTCTGCGAGGATATTACGGTTCATTTCGCGGTTCTCGAGACCCTTAATATATCTTGACCCTTTGCTCCTGCTCTATACATTATATTCTAAAAAAAAATATAAGTCGTTATTCTTTGTGCAGAATTATATAAAACTCACAAAATAATATACTAATAATGAGTAAAACCCATTTTCATAAAATGTACACCGCACCCCTGCAGAAATATGTAGTATGCCAAAAAATCACAAATAATTCACAGTATAACAACCTGCGAGGATATTACTGTTAATTTTGCGGTTTTTGAGAAATCTTGAGTTTTTGCTCCTGCTCCATACATTATTTTCTAAAAAAAAAAAATAACTCGATATTCTTTACGCAGAATTATCTAAAACTCACAAAATAATATATTTAAAATGAGCGAAACCAGTTTCCATTAAAAAACCTACAAATATCAACTTTTGTTTTCATCTCTTTTCCATACAAACCACAATCGATTAAAAAAAACCGCACCTCTAGCAGATATATGTAGTAAGCCAAAATATCACAAAAAATCACAGTATAACCAATTTCATTGTTTTCATTTAATTTATGAAGTTTGTTAGAGAGATTTCATCCTTATAATTGACCCTAACGATCGATGCAATAAAAGTACAGGGTGCAACTTTTAAGATTTTAGTCGGTTCGATTACCGGGTGCGACAAGCGAATTTTTAAAAATCTTTGAATGCAGTTTTCTTTCTTTTAAAAAATAAAGGAATGTTTTCTTTGAGTAAAATTTTCTATCTACAGTATTAAGAGTACTTCCCCTTCAGGTGGCATTACAAAATTCCACCCTGTATATCTGATGAGTGATGAATCAAAACGGGTATTGGGAATTTTATCTGTTAATAAAATAAATTATCCTTTTATAAAAGAAGAATTATCATTTGTAAATCAGCAAAATTGACTGAAGACGGAATATGAACGTTGGAAATATTCACGAAACGCACTCACTCACCTCACGGAATATTTTGATATCAGCTTGAAAAATCAGCCGCCCAAATTCTCATATTTGTCGTAACACTTATCGCTTCCTAAAAAGAGGGCGCGTAAAAAGAACACGCGTACAGGGTGTAAGGATTTCCTTAGGAAAGTTTGCCGTATCACCGGCACTTTACAAATAATGTTTACACGTCGTGACGCAAAGCCAATCCGGGACTCACCTCAGCCTTCGTATAATCCATTTGGGCGAACAACCGGAGTCATGCCGGTGATTGATGTACAACTGATCCATGAGGCGACTTTATGAATACCAGTTTAAGGCCGAGCTTGTGTGATATTCATAGGGTTCTTAATGTGAGTAAAATGTTCGTGTAGTAGGTATCTATTAGACGTGAAGGTTCATTATGATAACCTTCGTGCCAGCAGTAGAACGGAAATGAATTATATTTTATCTACAACGAGATCTACAATTTGTTTTAAGTATGAGTGACTATCCAGGCCATTAGTGTAGAATTTACGCGTTCTACATATAAATATATATCTAAATTTATTAGTTCATTCGTGATAAAGATAACTGACTAAAAGGCGTGCGTCGAGACCTGCGAATGCTAATGGCCGAGTTCCTGCAGGAGAATATGCTTCGAACAGAGGGTCAAACGCTGAAGGTACTGGCGCGAGGTAGCGTGTGAGCGCAACGTCCCAGCGAAAACTGCTTTTGCAGCAGCAGGCCAAAATCTAATAAGGCCAAAGGCAGCAAGAATTGTTTCAGCAGGAGCATGAAAGGGTCCCCACAAAACTCAATGGTCAAGTTTTTTTGTGAACCCGAACGCCGAAGCCGTGACGCGGTGAGCGGCAATATCGCGAAAGCCATAGGGCGAGTACCGGGTAGGACCCAGGCCCGGTGGATTGCAGCAAGAATTGCTTCAGCAGAAGCAGCATATCAGGGACCGGACATACTTCGATGGCGAAGTGTCTTAGCGAACTCGAGGGCTGCGGACACGTGGGTGAGAGGGAAATGTATGTGAAAGTCAAAGGCTGAGTACTGCGTAAGGTTCAAGCTCGGAATATCGCAGCGAGAACTTTTTCAACATCATCATGACAGGGACCGGACATAACTTAAAGGCGAAGTGTCTCAGCGAACCCGAGGGCCGTCGCTCGATTGTGAGCGGCAACGTCTGGGAAAGCCAAAGGCCGAGTACCGTGTCCCAGGTCAGCAGCAGTACCATGACAGGGACCGGACATATCTCAATGGTGAAGTGTCTTAAGGCCCGAGGATGAGTGGCAATATCTGCGAAAGCCATATGCCGAGTACCGAAAATTTCTCCAGCAGCAGCTACATGATATAATCCGGACAAAACTCAATGGCGAAGAATCTTAGCTAATCTGAGGGCCGGAGGCCCAAAGGTTAGCGGCAATGTCTGCGAAAGCCATAGGCCGAGTACCGCTTAGGCCCAGGCCCGGAGTCTCAGCGAGAATTGCATCAGTAGCAGCAGCATGACAGGGACCAGACATATCTCAATGGTGAAGTGTCATAAGGCCCGAGGGTGAGCGGCAATTTCTGCGAAAGCCATAGACCGAGTACCGAGTAGGCCAAGCCCGGAGCGTCGTAGCGAGAATTTATTCAGCAGCAGCAGGCAGCAGCATGACAGAGTCCCGACAAAACTCAATGGCGAAGAGTCTTAGGAAATCTATATCCATTAACTTTTCATCGTCCAATTATAGACGGAACAGTTTTTTGTTGCGTGCGAGTAGAGCATTGAACAGCCTGGCTAACGAATTAGACATTGATGTATTTAACTGTAAGATACCTGTTATTATTTTGATTGAGAATGCTTAAAAATATTTGTTCACAAACGTTGGGTGCTTTGTCCTGCTTAGCAAAGTATTTTATTTTTATTTTTATTGTAATTCAGCTTGTCACTTGTGTTTGAAATTTTCCACTCCTGGTTTCTACCTAATATTGATTGTTTTCTTATGTTGTATGTTGCTGTGTTCGAGCGTTGTCACTTTTTATTTAAGTAAAACTTGAATGTAATAATCTGTAGCTATAAAAGTGTGATCCTGTAATTGGCTTTCCATCTCTTATTAATTAGTGCTATTTTGTTTTGATAGCTGTTGGATCTCCGTTACGTAAATAAATAAATAAATAAATCTGAGGGCCGGAGGCCTGATGGTGAGCGGCAATATCTGCGAAAACCATAGACCGAGTACCGCGTAGGCCCAGGCCCGGAGCGTCGCAGCGAGAATTTCTTCAGCAGCAGCGTGACAGCTAGCTGCTAGTAATTGCTAGATTCATGACTACCCTTTTTAGGGTTCCGTAGCCAGAATTGCAAAAACGGAACCCTTATAGTTTTGGTCATGTCCGTCTGTCCGTCCGTCCGTATGTCACAGCCATTTTACTCGGAAACTATAAGACGTATCTTAATACAATTTAGACATAAGGTGTACTTTGTATGCCGCTATCTAGTTATGTAGTGAAATTGCAGAAAAAAATATTTTCAGGAGGGGGGGCGCTCCATACATGTAACTAAATTAAAAAAAAAATATTTTTATCCAGTTTATCCCAAGTTTATAATTATCACATCCTCGCATATTTGTTTTTCTTTCGCAATAGACAACGGTCAACGAAACCTCCACGCGAAGAGCGCAGCCCGAATATACAAAATGCACCTTTGCAAGTTACGGGCGACATGACAGCTGTTTGTCAAGCGATACAATATTTACTCACAAGATATTTCACAATCAAACAGGCAATATTTCTATAAATCGGTGCAGTGCTAGTGAAAAGCGTAATCAAATATATCGCCTACTCGATCAACAGCAACAACCAAAAGGAAATCACCTATCAAGAGGTTCTGCCGCTAGGAATCCTGCAGCTAGACAGGTGGAACCTCGAAGCCACCCTGGACCCCCTGAGGATTGCGCCAATTTGTGCAGTAATATTTATATAGTGATATTTTTATTTAATTTTACTTGGTAGCCTTAAGCTTATTTTTATTTATATTCGATTTACTTTTATTATAATATTGTATTCATTAAATGTGAATGCAGCTCGCGACGCAACCCGGCAATAGCACGTCAAACAACGATTGCCAGTTATGCAACAAATCCTTTAAAAGTAAAAAAGGACTCAATATACACATTGCCAAAGCCCACAGACATTGCGTTAGTCAAAATGCTACACCTATTAATAGCAACTAAAAAGACCCACCCTCTTCCGCAGTATCTCAACATACCACTCCATTCCACATCCACCTTAGTCATCTGAAAAGTAATGTTTCAGTTGTTAAAAGAATACCCCGCGGGGCAAGAATATCCGTCGCCACTCATCTTGCCCATCTAATAGACAAATGCACGGAATATAATACTACCGCAGACTGGCACCAACTCCTACTTTTCCCTTACCATACCCTCCACGCAGGAGAAGACGACCCAAGCATATCGTTAACACAAAAAATAAAAAACAACTGTATTAATAATCCTTCGCCACCCGTACATAATACTCATAGTAAGACGAACTTAATTTTCAATCGTCAGAAACACATTGAGAGCAAGATCAGTGACGGTGACCTTAAGGGGGCCGCCCACCTTCTATTTTCGAGCGACGTGTTATCGCCGGAGACCCCCGACACTCTTTTGGCCTTACAATCTAAACATCCCCCAGGTCCCTCTATTCCTCACTTTTTGGACCCACCAACGGCAAACCAGGCCTGCCTACAAATAAAAAATAGAGACGTCATTGAAGGTATTTCATCATTCAAAATCGGTTCCGCTGCAGGCCTGGATGGACTCTCACCCCAACATTTGAAGGACCTCACATCCCACATTGCGGGCGATGCCGGTGAGCGCCTTATCGAGTCAATTACGAAATTAGTCAACTTTATGTATACTGGCAACGTCAACCCTGAAATAGGTCCCATATTATATGGGGCTAATCTCATCGCCCTAACCAAAAAGGACGGAGGGGCGAGACCCATAGCCGTTGGTTCTACACTCAGACGTCTCGCCTCTAAGATTGCAGTTAGGTATATAGCTTCCAAATTAAAACCCCTTTTCGAACTTATCCAGCTCGGTTTCGGCATTAAAGGAGGTTGTGAGGCAGCCGTCTATGCCTTACGCACTTACCTCCCAAATTCACCGTGTGATGTACTGGTAAAAATTGACGTCCGGAACGCTTTCAATTCAGTCAATAGGGACACCTTGCTGACAGATTTCTTAAATTTTAGAAGCAACATACCAGAAATTTACAACTACCTTTTACATTGCTATGCTGACCCTACTAAACTAGTTTACCGCGAAAACGTTCTATCTTCTGAAGTAGGCTGTCAACAAGGTGATCCTCTCGGGCCGGCAATATTTAGTTTGGCCATTAACCCAATAATTCAAAATTTAAAATCAAAATTTAATGTGTGGTATTTAGACGATGGGACCCTGGGAGGCGACCTGGAGTCCGTGCTGTCAGATCTCTCGACCATCCAATCTAAATTCCATTCCATTGGTCTAGACCTTAACTACGCGAAATGTGAACTTTACATCCATAACACGTCTTTGAATTTTAGTGATGTAAAACAAAAATTTGATTCTCTGACTCCTAACATAAAAATTGTAAACAAAACCTCACTCTGCCTCCTAGGGTCCCCCATCTTTGAAGAATCCTTCTCGAATTACATATCAGATACTATTTCTAAATTCCAAAATTACGAAAGTCGTCTACTTGAAATTAGTCCCCATTTTGCTTTAACTGTTATAAAATCTTGCCTTTTTGTACCAAAATTAACATATGTACTTCGCTGCTGCCCGTTAGCAAAATTTCCAAATTTATTAATACCTATGGATGACTTGATTAAATCTAGTTTAGAATCTATTTTGAATTTACAGCTAAGCAAAGAGTCCTGGACCCAAGCATCCCTTCCCATCCGCTATGGTGGGATAGGGATACGCAAAATTTCAAGTGTTTCTGCACCGGCGTTTTTGTCTTCCGTTCATAGCTCGGCAAGTCTCGTAGGAAAAATCTTAAGTTTGAAGGGCAGGCCCTTCAAACTATGAGATTGCCGGCTTGACGGAGGCCAAAAACGCTTGGTCCATTGCCTGCCCGGGTAAGGATTTTTCCGATAATTTGACCTCCCAACGGACCTGGGACGACATTTTATGCAAAATTACTTATGACACTCTCCTTAGCCACAGCACAGGTTCCGAACGTGCCAGACTCCTGGCTGTGGGGACCAAAGAAGCCGGTGCCTGGCTGCACGCCTTTCCGTCCGTGCATACTGGCACTTTTTTGGAACCCCACACTCTGCGCGTTGCGGCCTGTCTGCGGCTCGGCGTCCGGGTTTGCGCACCACATAAGTGCCCCTGCGGCACAGATGTAGACGTCCTCGGGCACCACGGTTTGTCTTGTCAGAGGAGCGCGGGGCGCTTCTCCAGGCACGCCGCCCTCAATGACATCCTACGTCGGTCTCTTGCCAGCGTTAATGTTCCCGCTCTTCTGGAGCCCGCTGGCATTCTCAGGGATGACGGCAAGAGGCCGGATGGGATGTCGTTGGTTCCGTGGAAGATGGGTCGGGTGCTAGTATGGGACGCCACATGTGTAGACACGCTGGCCCCCTCCCATCTCCACGGAACTTCCACCAGGGCCGGCGCGGCTGCAGAGGCGGCCGAAAGACTTAAAAAAGTTAAATATGGGGAATTCCTTTCGGCGTCGAGACCCTCGGCCCGTGGGGTCCTAGTGCCCAAGCCCTCTTAAAAGAGATTTCTAAGAGGCTAGTGGATTCCACCGGTGACCGTAGAGCTGGCAGCTTCCTGGCCCAACGTATTGGTATTGCCATACAGAGAGGGAATACTGCCAGCATCTACGGTACCATGCCGCGGGGGGATTGGTTAGTTTAGTATATTTTAGTAGGTTTTTTTATTTAAGATTAGTTTTTATTTATATTTAAGTTTACTGTATTAATGCACCAATTTATTATGTTTTGTAAATAAATATAAAAAAGAATATTTACCAAATATCAACATGTTGCACATCAATCGATAGGTCTTTAAAAATAATATTGAACATTTTGTGATTAAGTAAATAGTTTCAGAAATAATCGCTTCGAAAGTCAGAAAAATAACACCCCCTGCAACTTTTGAACCGTAAGTCATAAAAATATGAAAAAAATTGAGAAGATGCGCGTTATCATGTACTTTACTACGAAAATTATTTTGAACATTATCGGTTTAGCCATTTTTGAGTTATTTCCAAAAAACTTCTTACATAGGCATCAGATACAACCTTTTGGCATTAGTCTCGTTCTTATTCCATTGAAGCTACGGAATCCTCCGTTATGCGTGGTCCGACACGTACTTGACCGTTTTTTATTGCAATCAGCTGTTAAAGCGAGATAAAACATATTGATCTCACAAACGGTAAAATTTTTGCTGTCGGGTAAATCGAAATGGATAAATCTTAACTACCTGTTTTATTTGTTATGACACTTATGACGTATATTGTAAGTAGGTTTCAGTACCTTCTGTAGCTTCAGTAACTTTAAAGTACCTCCAGGTATTAATGGATCACAATATATGTCCGGATACTTACAATTTCCAAAACGAAGTAACACGTTTTAAAAATATTTAACCCGCAATACTTAAATTGGGAAAGCATTTAAAAATCCATGGTTTAAACCTCGGCGGAACGCAACAGACCGAATTGCTTAATTTAATCTAAAGACGTCCTTAAATAATGTTTGTATACAGTATACAGGTTACCTATACAGCGCCATCTGTGACCACTTTTGAGAACTATTTTTTTATGAAAATTATGTTTTTAATAAACAGATTAAAAACTACCCTATATGTTGCTCCGGGGTATAAACTGTTACTATACAAAATTTCCTAAAATTCTGTGCAGTAGTTTTTACGTAGTGCGCGGACAAATTCACAGACAGACAGACAAGAATTCTAAAAATCACTGAAATGTATTCAGTCAACGTTTCTAAGACCCCCGAATAAGTTCTTCTAGAATATCTTCAATGTACATTTTTTTTCTCCTTACGCGTTTATTATATGTATAGATTAACGTATAAGATTGCAACACTATTAGCAAAATAATTATATAAGTATTAGATTTCTAGTAGGTACTACTTTAATCTAGCTTTTTTTTATAAGTATATAAAATGGCTCTCTCCCTTTGTACACAGCAATGGGAATATGGCCAATGACGACGTTTTACACTTTTTTTTAAATATAGGCAACGTTTTTCGGTAGAGGCCTTGCTGATTGTATAGGTAAGGTGATAGCCTCCCTACAAACAAACACGTGTGTCTGAGACCCCGGATAACCGTTTGTTAAATAGAAGGATGGTTACGCGCGTTTTGAGACCAATTGTCAGATCACAGCACAATAAGCTACACACTGAACTACGTAAATGAACAATAAACAAAAAACTATTCTGAAGACGTCGTTGCCACCTTTAGTTTAAACGATTATCTTAATCTAGCTTAAAACCCTGGACCTTATATAAATGAAAGTAGTTATGTCGAAAGTATTCCAAAATACCTACTAACCTACTATTATATATTGCAAAGTAAGTAAAAAATTGCACACATTTACTTGTTTCATGAATTTTAACAATAGAAAGAATCGAATGTAGGTTTTTAAGTTAATACTTAAAAACCTACATTGATATAATTATCAAAGTAACCTAAATACAGCGTGCAACAAAAATACTCGTGATCCCTTTAAGAGCATCGTAATGTGACTAAGAAAAAGTAGGAGAAAAATTTTGTAGACGCGAAAAAAAATTTTTTGTATAGGACACATGGTCCCAGCTGGCCAACCCTTCATACAAAACCAATTTTGTTCTCGCTCGAAAAAAAATATTTTTTAGTTTTTCATAATAAGAATACGATATCAATTATGCCCTTAAAAGGATCACCAGCATTTATGTTACACCTTGTATATAATTATAATTTTAAACAAAAAAGAACCGACTTCACTTAGCACCCAGTTTTCCAAAAGCAAATGCTCGTGCTGCTGTAAAAAATACTCAAATCACTATAGGTGTGCCTATAATAGTTGAAGAGTTCCCTCGATTTCTCCAGGATCCCATCATCAGATCCTGACCTGGTTACAATGGGACTAACTGTGATCATACTATATACTGTATACTGTATACTCTATCAAACAAAAAAAGAATTTTTCAAATCGGTCCAGCCGTCTTCGAATAATCGGTGAACATAAATCCGACGAATTGATAACCTCCTCCTTCGAAATCTTGAAGTCGGTTGAAATAAGTCTCGCTACCTGGAAGCTCGCAACCAATACACAGCCTTAACCGATGAATGTCAAGTGTGTAGTTTTAGTCGGGCTTTCGTTCCTATCCACGCTCAATATTTTCTTAGACCTGAGCCCATTGCAAGAGTTGTCTCAGTGAAGGATCTTGGCGTTTTATTCGACACACGGCTAACATTTCATGACCACATCAAAGAACTTGCCACTAGTAGCTTCCGTAGATAAGGTTTCGTTACTCGTAACGTCAGAGATTTCCATGACCCTTGTACCATAAAAGTACTGTACAATGTTTTGATTAGAAGCAAGCTGGAGGCATCAGCGTTAGTCTGGAACCCTTACGAGTCAACTTATATCCTACTGTTGGAAAAGGTCCAAAAGACGTTCTTAAGAATGTATTATAAAAAGATGTACATAGGCTGCTATTTATATATCCGGAAACCGGGATTACAATCTTCTTAAATAGCATATTTGACCTCCATGGTAAAATTTGAACTTTTTTAAGTACTGGCCGGTATATTTTTTCTTTCTTATTAACGCTCGTGTTTTGTTTTTGACGGGTTTTAAATGTCATCTCGCAGCAAGAATGGAACTCACTCGTGAAAATATTCGTGCTATGATTTATTATGATTTTCGGCGTGGTTTAACGCAACAACAGTGCATAGATCAAGTAACTTCAACTTTTGGTGATGAAGCCCCATCTAAAACTACTGTGTATCACTGGTTTAGTGAGTTCAATCGTGGACGTAGTATGCTTACGGACGAAGTTAAGGCAGGTCGCCCGAAATCGGTCGTTGTACAACAAAATATCGAGGCTGTGCGAAAACTTATAATGGACGACCGACATGTTACGTACCGCGAGATAGAGGCGACTCTGGGTATTTCTATGACCAGCATTAATAGCATATTACATAATTATTTGGCTGTAAAAAAAATTTGTTCGCGTTGGATACCCCACAACTTAACAAAAGAGCAAAAAGATGCTCGCGTCGAATGGTGCAATAAAATGTTAAAAAAATATAACCGTGGTGACTCAAAAGCCGTTTATAACATCTATACAGGTGACGAATCCTGGATCTATGCATACGATCCCGAAACGAAGCAACAATCAACGGTATGGGTGTTTCAAAATGAGCCGAACCCTACGAAAGTTACTCGTGCAAAAAGTACATTGAAACAAATGGTGGCCTGCTTCTTCGGTATTAATGGCCATGTAGCTACAGTGCCACTAGAAAACCGTAGAACGGTTAATTCAGAGTGGTACACGACCATTTGCTTACCAGAAGTATTTGAACAAATTCGTAAAACTAACCAGCGACGAAGAATCATTCTTCATCATGACAATGCCAGCTGTCATACGTCACGCGAAACAACTCTATTTTTGGAGGGTCAAAATGTGGAATTAACGGGTCATCCGCCGTACAGCCCTGACTTGGCACCCAACGATTTTTATTTATTTCCAAATATAAAGAATAAATTACGCGGTCAACGATTTTCGACCGCTGAAGATGCTGTCGACGCATTCAAACAACACGTTAAGGAGGTACCTCAGGCGGAGTGGCAGAAGTGCTTTAAAAATTGGTTCACGCGAATGCAAAAGTGCATAGATCATCAAGGGGAATACTTTGAAAAACAATAAAACCATTTTCAGCCGTGTACGTTTGTTTGTTTTTTTGTTTCCGGATATATAAGTAGCAACCCTCGTACGGATACTATCCGTTCCTGTATCCAACTAAATTTATTTTAGGAACCCTGGGATTCAATTCCTTAGAAGTGAGGCGCAGCTTGAGCCTACTACTTTTTGCGTGTCGGGTTCTTCGAGGGGACTCTGATTGTCATGAACTGGTAGGGAGTTTTGTAAGACTTTTTGTGCCTGATATAAAGAAAAATATTACCCTCAGGCCGCGTGTGCACCCCCTGTTGGCAGAGCCAATGGCACGTACGGTTGCACATAAGAACTCTCCGATAGTTCGTGCCCTGGACCTACTGAATGCGCTCCTGGTATCAACACCAGAGTGTGACCTGGTGGTGGCGTGGCGATGGACGAATGTGTGTCATGAGTGTTTGAGATTTTGTGAGCTGATGGATAATAGGCAGTCAAGTGTGTTAGTATGATAATTTTGATTAACTAATAGTAGATATCTATGTAGTTTCGCAGTGTATTAGTGATAAGACTGTAATGCAGTGTAAACTTAAATAAACAATAAATAATGAAGGTATAACCTTGAAAGTTGTACATAAATATGTGCACGATGTCGCGGAAGGCGCTAATCAGATATAATCAATGAAACGTACCATTCACTAAGGATGGTTAGCGTCTATAAAAATTTAAACAGCTGCCGTTTTAGCATCTTATCCTAAATCCCGACTGAAGCAGAAGTAGGTGACACATTCATTTTTATGCCCGATATAAAGTAGAGCCAGGGCAATAAAACGAACCATTTATCGGATCAACTAAAATGTTTTGCGACGTTCAAATTAACGAAGCATTAAGAATGCCTTGAATGTCAATAGCAGGGAGCCGTTGGGTATTTACACTTGGTTAGCGGCGATGCGAAATAGATTTCAACTTTATTGCGTCATTTGCTCATTTCCATTTGAAGCAGTATGCAAAACTGATGAATTGGGAGTTACAAATAAGAAAATACCATGCATGAGTTAGATAACTCATATTAGACTGTGAAACTCGGGCATATCGAAAGACGCGCGATTATATATTTGAATATGAAATTTTTACATAATAACAAAACTATGTCTTAGCCAATCTGTCATATTTGAGCAATGAGTTATAAAATTTATATTTATAGCTCCGCAGTGTGCTTAAATATCCAATACCGTACCTATTATTTATTTTGATACCTCTCCCTTGAAGGCTTACTGATTTTATGCTCCACTTTATGGCACGCCCAGCACAAACCGTAAAAATAGTCTTCCGACTGATTGCCATCGCTAGTTCAAACAGTTAGGCGAAATAGCCATAAAATCTTATAAGTTACGGGAGTCTGCTACATTTATTCCTGTAACACTTAAAATGTACAGTCACCATCAGATATATCGGAGCGGCCGTTGGTCACAAATATCTAAACAACGCCTCTATTGCCAAGGCGATAAAGTGCGTGTTCAGACATTTTTGAGTACCTTGGCCGCTCCGATATATTTGATGGCGAGTTTACAAAGCCAAGTTCATTAATTTGCAATTTACTGTAATTATTCCCGCAATCGGACACGTCGTAAATGATTAAATTAAGGTCTTTGTAAATCTCGCCATTAACATTGTAATTAAACGGGTAAGTTTTAAGTTACTGGGTCAACAGGTAAAACATATTGTTATAGAATATTTATTAATTTATGTGGCACCTATCGTTTTTGGTATATTAAATCACTGCTCTGTAGAGCATCACGAAGCAAATCTTATAAATTATAGTTTTTATATGCAATTTCCGGTCGAAAAGCTGTCTGATAACGATCTCTAGTTTACCGAGCGTGCACTTTAAGAATTTTATAAGAATAAGAATACCTATATATTCTCATCTATAATAGGGTAATTGTATAAGAATTTGATAACCGCGTGATAGAGAAATAAATGAGGTTGAGTGACTCTCCATACAAAACTTAAGTACTAAGATAATATTATTGTACAGAATAAAATTAAGTGTGATAAGTACGAGTAATTTAAGTATAACATATTAAGCGAATTTAAAATTTATTTATCATAATAATTTCAATTGGTATCTAAGTACGGCTTATTGTCATATCATGATAAAAAGAAATTATTAAATTACAGAACAAATTGAAATATAAATGTCAATGTGTGGTATCTTATTCATAAGTGTAGCGGTCTGGGCCGCGATTCGAAAAATAAACACACACACTGGACAGACACTGCTCCAACCCAACTCAACCCAATTCAACTCAACGCTATAAAGACATTGACATTTGCTATTCGAACAGATTTTCATTCAACATTGGTCTCACATTGGTCACACATTGGTCTCACATTGGTACAACATTGGTACAATGTGTGACCAATGTGTGACCTACAAATAGCTTAGGTGTCAACCTACATGAGGTCAGTTCAATAATAAAAGTTTGACATTGTTAGGTTAAAATACTACGGTTTTTTTTGCAGTGAAGCTTATAATTTCAAGAACTTGCTTGCTATAAAAAAGTAGTACTTATCCGATTCCATTTTAAAACTACTCAACTATAGATAGAGGTTGTATTTCCATTTGTAGGTAAAAGTTGAACCTTCGTGGGATGACATCAAATTATAGCTATGTGAAACTTAATTAATATGAAACTTAACCTTATGATGTGGGAGGAAGTTGTTTGGATGAGTTAGAATTAGATGACGTACTAATCATATATTATTTTAATTACAATTCGTATCATACATTCATCAATTTATTGTTGTTATGTAAATATGAACGGTGTAGTGATGATCTTCTGCATGGATAAACGCCCATCACGCGCAAAGAAGCGTCGAAGCGTGTCACCAATAAATTCACAAAAACATATACCCGCTTCGAGCCGGTCTTTATTTAATTTGAACCGTTTGAAGTCCGTATCAATTAAAGGCAATCGGAAGTCGGATTAATATGGTTTCCTTTGGGGATATGGTCAGCATGTTATGTGAATGGCTCGCCAGGCTGTGGTTAACGTGGCTAGTAGAGATGACGCCAACAATTCTGACTAAAACGCATCAATAAAAGTTTTATTGTATTTATTTTCATATGAGCTAATTCATGATGTAATAAAAACATTTGCGCACAACGAATATAGTCACAGAAAATAAAGATAAAAAATAGTTAAGTAAATAAACAAGCTATTTTGTTAAAACAATTTGAAATCAGTGTAGTTTATGATGGGGGACTAGGTATTTATAATAACGACCTATTTATAATTTCATTTCATCGTTGATTTAAAAAAGTTTTTAAAAAGAGGACACAGTGATTTCATCATGACCAAGACGTTTGTAAGTAAGTTTTTTTTATGTTCGTGGACAAGTCAAATAACATTTTAAAAAGAGAAAAACTTTAAGCACGAAAGCGCATTTTGTAAAATATAAAAAAGAGGTACTTAAATTAATAACAGATAATACGGTACAGTCGGTACGGCAAGATAGTACGGCAAGCTGAAGTGGCAATGGGCAGGCCACATTGCACGCAGAGAAGATGGCCGATGGGGCCGAAAAGTGCTCGAGTGGAGACCACGGACTAGCACGCGCAGCGTAGGACGTCCACCGACAAGACAAGATGGACAGACGATCTTGTTAAGGTCGCCGGAAAACGCTGGATGCGGGTCGCTTCCGACCGGTACGTGTGGAGGTCCAAGGGGGAGGCCTATGTTCAGCAGTGGACGTCTTATGGCTGAGATGATAATGATGATGAATACGGTACATACAGCAACACCCTTAATCGGCCATCGGTAGACCTTATGCCATTGCAATAGGGATTACAAATGGCCGGTTAACATTGTTGGCGATGGTACCTACTAACTGGTGCACACATTAATGATTATCAAGAAAAAAACAATCCGTTTTGAAAAATTAGAAAGCATAAAAATATACTGACAACTTACTCGTATTGTGGCTGGTTTGATTAAGCTTGGAAATTCGGATCATAAATGTTTTAGTATAGTTACACCGTGTCACCATGTTGTGCATGGTGTGATTATTTAAGTAAATTATTACGAAAAGGCACCTTTATTTAAAACATCCATATATGAAGCAAAATTAACTTAAAAATAATATCATATTACGACAAATACATCGCTGTACGAGTGCGTTTTTAAAAGTATTAATATTAATTGGATGAGGTAATTAAATTTAAGTGCTTAGCAGTATCCCAACATTATCCCCTGTTCATACGTACATTTTTCGGATTTCTTTTGTCTGGCCAAATGGGTTAGAAAGAAGCTTTGAAGATTTAAAAGCCGTTTGTTCACCAGACAAAGAGAATACGAAGATTTAGTGGCGGAGAAAAAGATGGAAGCTGTATACTTCTCGAGAACAACTAAAGCATAAAAAGATTAGTAAGATAATCAGTTTAGGGAGGCCACCCTAATGGGCAGTAATTAACTGGAATAACTCCAGTGTCGGCTTTCGTTGTCATTGCCGTTTCTTGTAAGTTAAACAAACAGGTTTGAAGGTTGCGAGCTAATTGGGAGGGGCGTGTTTGATTAGAGGGTATTGTTACTGGACGCTGTGTGACGGACCTAATACAGTGTTTATTTAAGGCACTAGGCGCTGATTGTGGCCGAAAACTGTTACAATAACGAGTCATTAAAAAATTTTGAAAAAAATATATGTTAATTACCATTTCATGTACAACATTTGCAACGTTTGAATAACTCGTGTAACGTATAGTTTCTCCGTTATTTAAATGTAACGAAATGTTGTTTGACGGTTAATTTTGCTTATGCTAATTCGATTTAAAATATTGTTGAACTAAAAAATGTGTACTACAGAACATTATAAACAACGTAGGATTTCTAAATTGATTAAATTTTCTTAAACAACTTGATCATAATTCCACATTTCGTGCGTTGGTAGCTCGAAAACGGCTTTGCTGGCAGTCGTGAGCTAGCTTTGAAACGAGGAGGCTGTGTCGCTCGTCGCTCCGTGCTTCCTTTGTACTACATATATTTGTGATTGGCCCGTGAGCAATAATATCGGACTTACCGTGCCTAAAGACTAAATAACTGCAGAGGGTTCATGCGATGCGGACATAACGTGTCTTCCCGGAATCAATAATGTATAGACGTTTTATCTTTTAAGATAATGTTCTCGGATGCATGTTCATGTACGTTCGTATAAAAAGTGTATTTTATTTAGATTATAATACAAGTAAAAAACAAATAAAATAAAAATGGAGGAAAAAACAAAAATCATGAATCTCATAATGCTCTGAAAACAAATTTGGTCATGTAAGTAAACTACAATTATTATGTTTTAGTAGACTAATGCATCACGTAAAATAGGCGTTAGTCGTCGAGTTGCGGAAATCTGCTAGTACTGCAATACAATAGACTAATAATCAATTTAATAAAAACTCCAAAGGACCGAATATATTTAAACATATTTATTTAAGAATACCGTGTTTTTCTTTAAAGATTAAACACAATATTTAATGTTATACTTTATACTAATTTATCAAATCAAGAAATTGCGAAGTAAACTGCAAAGGATTGCGTATAAACTGGCCAAGAGAATGTCGGGCTATGCTCAGTGTAGGGATCCGTAGTTGCCGGCCTGTTGCAATACATCCATTCAAAAGGTAGTTTATAAAGAGATATTTTGTGGCACTTACGGTTTTTAGGGTTCCGTACCTCAAAAGGAAAAAACGGAACCCTTATAGGATCACTTTGTTGTCCGTCTGTCTGTCTGTCTGTCTGTCTGTCTGTCTGTCAAGACCATTTTTCTCAGGAACGCGTGGAGGTATCAAGCTGAAATTTATACCAAATACTCAGGTCTATTGTTTCTTGGAGCTGTTAAAAAATCAAACTCAAAAGCCAACGCAATCAAAAGATACAGTCGTTTATGCTGCAAATTTTAGTTTTTCGGCACTCGCAAAACCTACGGGGTACTTCCCATGAACTCAGAAACTTGAAATTTGGCACGAAGCAACGTCATATAGCATAGACAATGGAAAAATTACAAAAAGTAGACATTTTTAATAAAATGATACAAAAAAACATTTTTTTAAATTTTAAACTTACTACCTTTTTTCTCGTAAACGCGTGGAGATATTAAATTGAAATTCATGTCAAATACTCAGGGCTATAGGACCTTTCAGATGTAGCAAAACCAAACTTTTATGTCAACGCAATCAAAAGAAATAGCAATTTAAGTCGCATATTTTGAAACTGAGTACTCGCAAGAAACTCAAAACCTAAAGGGTACTTCCCGTAAACTCAGAAACTTAAAACTTGGCACGAAGAAACTTCATATAGCACAAACAAAGGAAAAATTACGAAAAGTAGACATTTTTAGTAAAATCATAAAAAAATATTTTTTTTTAATTTTAAACTTACTACCTTTTTCCTCGTAACGTGTAGAGGTATTAAATTGAAATTAGTAATAAACATACCACAACTTTTGCTTGTTATAGGTTTGTACGGAACCCTCGGTGCGCGAGTCCGACTCGCACTTGGACCGTTTTTTTACTATAGGCGTAACTCAAAAACGGCTCAACCGATTTTATTCCATATAGTTTTTATTGAAAATACGTGATAAGTATTTCAATGGCCTCACTTCCAGGAATTTTGCCAAATTGTTTGGACCCACGGTTCAAAAATCAAAGAGAATGTTTAACTTTCGGAGCTATTATTTACGAAAGTATTCGTTTTATCCAAAAGTTGTTTAAGGCTTATTCTTCTTGAAAGACCTATCCAACAATGTGTTTCAGATACTTATTGTTTTACCACTTTGTAGACGTAATTAAAACACATACTCATGCCAAATTTCAGTGTACTAACTATCACTGAGCAAAGCCTGGTTGAGATTCTAATAAAAAATTGCTGATATTTAAGAGTTCACTCGTAAGAATAAAGGAAAAAAAGCTTTTTTTTTATACCACGACGCTGGCAAACAATCATACGACCCACCTGATGGAAAGCAGTCATAAAGCCTATGGACGCCTACCCTAAAAACTTTACTATGTCGGTGAAATAAATACAAATTTTATATTAATTATCAACACAAAGTAAATAAATAAATTACTACTAAGGGTTAATACTATCAAATATCTTTAAAGTACCGGCCAAGTTTGTATCGGACCACGGATATTGTAGGGTTCCGTAGAAAGTAGTTTCTTGGAGATCACTCAAAAACGGATGAACCGATAATATGTGAAATAATTTTCGTAGAAATTAAGTACTAAGCCTTCTTGGTTTTTTTCATATTTTTTAGGCTTACGGATTAAAAGTTAGATGGCTATTATTATATTTAGACTTTCGAAGCAATTATTTCTAAAAATATTGACTTAATAAAAAAGTTTTAACAATCCTCTATATATAAGTATATATGTATAAGATATTTTTAAAACCGTATCATACAAAAAATATATTTTTGACATTTAGTTTGGCATATGTATGTATGGAGTGCCTCCCCTTAAAGTTTTTTAGCAATTTAGCCAGAAAACTAAGTACCGGCACATGAAACACACCTATAGATAAAATTTCAGTAATATATGTCTTAAAAATTGCTTTGACATACGGACGGACAGACGGACATGTTTCAAAAAACTTTTAAGTGTTCCGTTTTTGCCATTTTGGCTATGGAACCCTAAAAAGTGTTTGCGTTGTGTTATATTTTAAAGATCTAAATTTAATGGGCTTACAGCTCTCATGACAATTGTATGACGATTTCGTGCACAAATGCCGCTTCTTACATGTGCATTTTTACTATTCGCAACTCGCAACAGGCTTAGTTTTGTTAATTTATCGTAATTAAGTGAATTTTTACGGTTAATATTTAAAATCGCAACAAAAAAATAACCATCTATTAAGCTCACTTGCACAAAAAAATCCAAATTCACATGAAAACACCGATTTGATGTGCATTCAGTTTTTTTTGCTGTACTAGTCAGTATTTTGTTTATTTTTTTCTGATATGCGGAATATTTTGAACCATATTTCGTAAATTCATAAATATTTTGCCGCTCACTGTACTTCAAATTCAAAATCTAGGTTTTTATTTTTTTACATAAAAATCTACTAATCGTGATCGTTATTACTTATCTTTTTAATAGGTAAGTAGCATTCCTAAAGTCGTACTTAATCACAGTATTCAAATCACAAAACATCAGCAAAAGGATTATAATTATTATAAAGCTGCCCGCGCGCCTCTGAGTAAAGTCATATTCTTTGAACATTGTTGCGGTGCATCGCGGCGGATTTACGCACGATCGCAATGAGAGGGGTACGCGGGTGGCGCGGGTAGAGAGCGCCCAAACGCTCAAGGACACTCCGGCGACATTGATCTACGGTTAATTAATAAAAAAAAACGTTCGTTATTTTTTAAATTAATTATAATAAAACAGAACAAGAACGGCTTTTCGTGAACAAACGATTTCCTTCGGCATGATTATTCCTTAGGACGCAAGGATGGATTTGAGAAGTGGAGCAAACAAGATTTTTGATAGAATTTTTCAGGGGGGGGGGGGGGCTCTCAACTTTATCTTGAGATCTACATCAGTTAAGCTACTAGGCCAAGTTTGGTATCGTTTTCGTATAAATGGGGGATGCCGAATTCATTTATGATATCATTTTGATACCATCGAAGCATCGATAATAAAAATAAAAAAATAGTTTGAAATGCCCTCTATAACAAGTAGGCCAAGCAAATAAGAGCTATAAAAAGTGTTTTGAAGAATTAATTCCCAGCAGGCTGGAAATCGCTTTAATACCTGTATGTGGTCCTAATTGAATGTGATCCGAGTTTGCTCAATCCCACGAGGTGTGCATAACTTTTTAGCGAATTTTTTGTTCTTTGTCAGTTTTTTGCTTGTAGCTCGAAAACGATACGTCCGACGGAAAATGTCATTCATTTCAATATTAAAGAGGGTTAAATTCTGCGTCGATTGAGAATTATCTTTTAGTTCGGTTCAGCGGTACAGCCGAAATCAAAAGTTATAAACCGGGAAAATGTCTCATTTAATTGAAAATAATATTTTGACTTCCATACCACATATCTTTGAAACAGATGACTCCTGTTGAAAAACCTATAGAATAAAAGTTGTAGAGAATATAATTTCGCGTTATATCGACATCTCAATTTTCAAATATAGTGATTTTGAAAGACTAAATTTGCCATGAATTTAAAATCAGTTTTTTATAAACTCTTCTGAGTTGCATATTTTCCATAAAATATGATGTGTAACACCTACATTTAATGCATCGTTACAACTAAGAATATTTCAGTGCAAATTTTTAAAACGTACCCAATCAGAAAACTATTTATACACCGTGTTTTTTTTATTATTTCTTAATTCCAAGGGTACATTCCTGAGAATCCTGAGCTTAACTTAAGTATATTTCTTAAAGACGCCAGTGCCCTAATTTGCTCCAGTTCTGTGGTAATCGATATTTCTTTTTGTCTTTCCGATTGTGTAAAAATCAATAACTGCTGAACCTATTTAGATGAAACTTAGTATAGGGATAGTAATCCACTCCCCTTTTTACCTCTTAGGGATGACTTCTAAGATAAAAACTATAATATTTCCTTTTCCAGAACTTAAACTATCTCCATACCAAATTTTATCCATGGACTTCAATCAGTTCAGTGGATATTGATTCCCCATACAAAGAACTTTTGCCCCCTTTTCACACCCTTCAGGGATAGTGAAGGGTGTGAAAAGGGGGCAAAGGTTCTTTGTATGGGGAATCAATATCCACTGAACTGATTTACTGGGATAAAAACTCCCCAGAACTCAAACTACTTTCATAGGTACCAAATTTCATCTAAATCGGTTTAACTATATTAATAACTCTTCATACTAACTTCTTACCCACTTTTCAGCCCGTTAAGAGTTGGTATTTTGGGATGAAAACTACTTTTTATGTACTTTTTACGGACTCAAACTATCTCAATTTCTATACAAAGTTTCATCTAAGTAGGTTCAGCAGTTACTGATTGATTCCTCAATCGGTCCCTAAACCAAACAATTGAAAACTAGACATGTCAATGTAATTCCATTTCAAACATTAACAGCCTGAGATACACAGGAAGCGTATTGTATTGACTTAACACACAGGTGCATCATTTTGTAGCGGGTGCTCAGAGTAAAAAAAATAATTTAATGTAGGTTTACACAATTAGAAAGACATAAATGAAATATCGATTACCTCAGAACTGGAGCGAATTAAGACACTGGCGTCTTTGAGAAATAAACTTAAGTTAAGCTCAGAAATATACCCTTGAAATTACCGGAAATAAAAAAAAACACGGTGTATAAATAGTTTTCTGATTAGGTACGTTTTAGAAATTTACACTTAAATGTTCTTAGTTGTAACAATACATCATATTTATGGAAAATATGCAACTTAGAAGGATTTAGAAGAAAAAAAACGATTTTGAATTCATGCCAAATTTAGCCTTTTAAAGTGACTGAATTTGAAAATTGAAATGTCTATTTATCGTGAAATTGTATTTTCTTCAACTTTTATTCATTTTCCCGATTTATAATTTTTGATTTTACTGTACCGCTGAATTGAATTATAAGTTAGGATGCTCATTCGACGCAGAATTTAACCATCTTTAATATTGATAAAAAAGTCATTTTCCTTCGGACGTACCGTTTTCGAGCTAGAAGCAAAAAACTGACAAAGAGCAAAAATTTCGCTAAAAAGTTATGCACACCTGCTGGGATTGGGCAAACTCAGATCCCATGCATTTAGGACCAGGTGAAGGTAATAAAACGATTTCAAGCCTGCTGGGAATTAATTCTTCAAGAAAATCTAATTTTCTTAGCCTAAAGGAATAAACCCATAACTTATAATATAAACACCTTAGAGAGCCCTATTATTCGTTCATATACAAAAAAAGTCAAAATAAAACGTTATATTGGATGTACTAAGAAAACTGTTCATGGTAGTTGGCGGTTTCATTTTTATTTTTATGTCTAATTGTGTGTTATTTAATTTTTATGTATGGATTTTAGTTATCTGAAATAAACAAATTTTGTTTTTTGACGTGATAACGTCTTTAAAATCGTTTTAGTCGGGTGACATGTTCAGAAACTTGTGTCACACCAAAACCTCACGAGCGCGATCGCAGGTATAACGAGAGAGAGACGGACCGATCTCCCGTCTCATCTCGAGCGCTGCCAGTCATTCCGTGAAACTTGTCACGCGGAATCCTCACGAGCGGTTAGACGTTATCACGTAAACATCTCGATCGTAAACCTACTTTACAAACAACCAATTTTTTTTTATGAACTTCCTACAGCCTACATAGAGTACCGAAGACCGCAATTTTTTTATAACGATGTATATGATGTTGCATCGTTAAAACTTTATCTGCCTTGCCTGAAGGTTAAATTGGCATTACGTCCGTATTTAGTATCCTCATAAGTGAAACTTATGCATTCAATATGAATTCGCTGCATGACGGTATTTAGAATTAACGAAAGTCGTGTCGGTGACACCATTTATAACTCAAGAACGGCTGGACCGATTTTAACCCTTAATTTGGCAATGAACATAAGGTATGACCATCTTTTTGTATTTTTTTCTTGCTTAGAATCTTTTTGACTATTGAGGATCACGGAGGCTAGAACCCACGACCATGGATATTTTGTGCCAAATTAAGGGTTAAAATTGTTTAATTTTTTGGTTTGATTTCCGCCCTGAATAGCAGAATAACTATGAAAATATTGGAGAAAAAAAATGTAGTTGGCGGAACGAAGTTCGCCGGGTCAGCTAGTATTTCACAATTTTAATGCGCTTGTGCTCCGCGGTCGTTTGCGTTGCGATTTCTTTAATAATCTCCAATGTTGTCATAGCAGTTAGAGCCCTAGCCGCAGCGCTACAAGCGTGGCTACGGGCGCACGTAGCGGCTACGAATAATAGCATCAATTAAAGTGTCATTACCAAGACCATTCTGTTCAAATGGTTGAAGTGAAGTCACTTCCAGGAGTGCGATTTTTGAATCTCACCAGGTGACTAATTCTCACCGATGTGAGTGATTTACTTACGGAAATCATTCACATCGGTGAGAATTAGTCACTCGGTGAGATTCAAAAATCGCACTCCAGGTGCCGTATTCTAATTATAAAATACATTATAAAATCAACCTAAAAGTGACGTAAGTGTAACCTTTATTTTTTATAGTGTTAGTATGTCTCACGAAAGTTTAAATTTAATAAAAACACAACGTATCGCCAACATAACTTCAACACACAACGAATAATCAACCAATATTGAAGTTGAATTGAAGTTGCAACGGAATAATTTTCAAGCAAATTCTGATATTTTTGATTAACACGTTTAGACGTTAGCTGTATTGCGTAGGTAATGCATTGGATTTGGATCGCATCTAAACGTGATTTTAAGTTAGAATACGGCCCAAGCTCATACTTCGGAAAGTGCGTAATAGTATTATATGTCTTTATTCATCTTTTTACTTAGGCTAGGTCCTTTTATAATATTTTTCAAAAGTAAAATATGAAAATACATCTAAAAAACACAATAACAGTATATTATTTTTATAAACGCCATCCATCGCGTTATAAATATTAACAATTGAAAACTAACAAACGATGAAATGTTATTCAAATCGAGTAAGTAATTAATCAAAATAATACGTTAAACTATTCGTAAAACAAGCGCGCATTTAGTAATAATATGTCGTAAACAAAGCATTTTCACGTACACATGTAGGTATAAACCTACACTGTTAAAATTCAATATGATGAAATATTTAAACCACGTACGTTTGTAAACGTTAAACGCTTCAACATGTTTAACGTCTGTGTTCGTCGATGTTCATATCTACGTTAATTTAATAATAATTGGTAGATTCCATTTTCAGGACAATTAATACGGTCAAATCAATTAGTGATCAAATTTAATGAAATTAAATTGTAACATAGCACTTCCGTAACACATATCAGTAATATTTCAGCTCGTTATGATGACCAGCACATTTTACTTACCCAACTTACTTATTATCAATCAACAAACATGGGTCACAATAAAATTGTACATTTTGCAATATTTTTCAAAATGATCTCATTTGCTATATTGCAGTCTATGATCTACCATTAAGTATTATCGAATATAATTATTATGTGCTTGTGGACCGTAAGCCAGGCGCACATTCCGTCAGTCATCGAGTCCCGTTCGATAACTCGTATAGTAATTAAGGGCGACGTGTGATGGAGCCTCGTGATCGTTAGGTGCCGCTCCTTCGGTGGGATGAGGAACGGTAGCCACCCAAACACGTAAAAAAAAATTCTGTCATCGCGTCCCGCTTGAAACTTTGTCAGACGATAGCTTATAAGCTATTTACATATAATAAATATGTACATAATATCCGTACAACCTCTGCCAATACAGCACTGAAGAAGAAGAGTGTGTATTACTTAGCTAGTAAAATATACAGGATGATTCATGAGACGTGAGCAGGAACAACCCTACACACTTAGTTAACGATAATGAATCGACCGCCATCATGTTTAAGTGAAACAATAACGACTTTCAATTTTTTTTTTACTTTTTTGTTTCGTAGAAATTTTATTCTCTGTAATCATGGTCACCCCACATAAACAAATCAATAAAGATAAAACCTCTTTGACAATCATGACAGCACTTTGATTATGAAAAATTAAAAAAAAAAATGAAGTGAGATACGATGTTTCAAAAGTAACCAGACATCAATTTGACACATATCACAGAAAAACAAGAGACTATCGGTACTCGACGGAGTATTCTACGAGGGTGGTTTGATAAGTCAGTGACTTTTTGCAGAAAAAAAAATCTTTTTGACCTTTTATAATTTTATTTCTCTACATAATCTCCTTTCAACTCCATACACTTCATCCAACGATGTTCCAGCTTTTTCAACCCCTCCAAAAAATATTTTTTATCAAACCCTGAAAAATATGCTTCAGTTTCAGCTATGACTTCCTCATTTGATGAAAATCTTCTCCCACCGAGCCATTTCTTCATGTTTGGGAATAAAAAAAAATCACATGGGGCCAAATCTGGAGAATAAGGTGGGTGGGGCAGTATTTCATAACGCAATTCTACTAATTTGGCTGTTGCGACTGCCGACGAGTGTGCAGGGGCATTGTCGTGGTGAAAAAGGATTTTCTTCTTTGCCAGATGTGGCCGTTTTTTCACTACTTCTGCGTTGAATTTTTCCAACAATGTAGCATAATAAGGGCCATTTATTGTTTTACCTTTCTCCAAATAATCTATATAAATAACCCCTTGGCTGTCCCAAAAAACAGTGGCCATTACCTTTCCTGCCGAATTAACGGTTTTCGCTTTCTTTGGGGCCCGTTCGTTAGCAGAAGTCCACTGTTTTGACTGATTTTTCGTCTCTGGCGTATAATGGTGGATCCACGTTTCATCTACCGTCACAAAACGACGTAAAAATTCATTGGGATTACGCTTGAATTTGGCTAAGCATTGCTCGGAAGTTGTTTCACGAAGTCGTTTTTGATCGGCTGTCAGCAAACGCGGCACCCATCTTGCGGAAAGCTTTTTCATATTCAAAATATTATGCAAGATATGAAAAACTCGTTCAGATGAAATGTGTACAGTCTCAGCTATCTCACGAATCTTAACTCGACGGTCATCCAAAACAATATCGTGAACTTTATTCACGACATCATCAGTGGTGACTTCAATTGGCCTACCAGAGCGTCCTGCGTCATTGGTAGTGGTACGCCCAGAACGAAATTCTGTAAACCACTTATGTACCATTCCATGAGAAGGAGCAGATTCCCCATAATATTTTTTTAAACAGTTTTCAGTCTCTTTAATAGTTTTTCCACGTAAAAAGTAATGTTTAATTAACACACGAAATTCGCTTTTCTCCATTTTCCAACAATTTTCCGACCGTATTTGACATATGCCTCAATAACTTTTTTATTTTCCCACCTTTTTTAAAAAAAAAAAAACTGCCAGCTACCAAGGAGTTCAGAATCGTAATTAAAAAGTTTATATGTTAAAATGATTTTTGTTTTACTTAAAGTCACCGAGTTATCAAACCGCCCTCGTAATTGTAGAGTGACCATGCGTGTCGTAAATAATTTCAAACGTTTTATTTTTATATAAAAAAAAATTTTTTGCGCTTATCACACTAATACTGATATCAAACAATAGCTTATTTTTAACTGAATCCGTAGTGTTAAGCCTGCTCACGTCTCATGAATCACCCTGTATAACAAATTGCCGAATTAAGTTCTTGAATATGCCAGAATTAAAAAATAAGTTAATTACATTATTAATCAATAAATGCTATTATTCCCTTGCAGATTATTTTAAAGATAGTTTAGAATGAAATATGACAATTAACCAATTAAATAACTATTTTATTTATTATTCTGATTATACAACGTGTTACACCCAAGACTAAAAACCTGAAAAATGTTTGTTCAGAATCGAGAGTGGAATCAATTGCAGTATATCTTAACATGGTTATACTTTTTCTTTAATTTTTCAATTTTTTACGTGTCGAGTATATTTAAGACAGGAGAAAAACAAATATTTATAAAGTTAACCACGTGATATGCGTGTAATCCGGAGCTCGGGGGCGGAGCCCCTTGCACAAAGAAGGAACACACTAAACGATATCTATTCATACCAAAAATGGTTAAGTTAAATGTTTAAGACGGGAGGAAAAAGAGCATTTATAAAGTTAAAGACGTGATAAGGGTTAAACGTACTAAGTAAAAGCACACTGAACGATTATTGTTCATTCCAAAAATGATAAGGTTGAATATTTAAGACGGGAGAAAAAAGAGTATTTATAAAGTTAATGAAGTAATAAGGGTTAAAGGGGGGGCTCGGGAGGTGAAGGCCCCCACACTAATTAAAAAACCGGCCAATTGCGTGTCAGACCACGCATAATGGAGGGTTCCATGCCTTCAATGGAATAAGAACCAAACCAATACCAAAAGGTCGTATCTGATGCAATGCATGGAAGAAGGTTTTTGGAGATAACTCGAAAATGGCTGAACCGATAATAATAATAATAATATAATTTTTATTTCGGACTAATATCCATAAGGTGTTAGTTACAGACTTATATACTAGTGTTAGTAGGTACAACATAATCATCATCATCATATCAGCCGAAAGACGTCCACTGCTGGACATAGGCCTCCCCCAAAGAGTGCCACAATGAC
The DNA here is from genome assembly GCA_947086415.1 of Pammene aurita. Classification (NCBI taxonomy): domain Eukaryota; kingdom Metazoa; phylum Arthropoda; class Insecta; order Lepidoptera; family Tortricidae; genus Pammene; species Pammene aurita. Next base: position 37,326,599 of record OX352291.1, read on the forward strand.
CGGTCCTGCGCCACCCGCATCCAGCGGACTCCCGCGACCTTCACCAGGTCATCAGTCCACCTTGCGCGGGGTCTACCCACGCTGCGCCTTCCGGTTCGTGGTCGCTACTCGAGAACCTTTCCGCCCCAACGGCCATCGGATGGCCTCATTTCTGATGCGATCACGCAGAGAGACTCCAACCATAGCCCTCTCCATTGCCCTTTGGGTGACTTTGAGCTTTCTTATGAGGCCGATTGTAAGAGACCACGTTCCAGTACCATATGTCATCACTGGCAACACACACTGGTCAAAGATTTTCGTCTTGAGACACTGCGGAATATTGGACAAAAAGATGTGCCGTAGCTTCCCGAACGCACATAATACTTAACTAAAATACAACAAAACATTCATTTTCATTTTTATTTACCACAGTGTGGAGTTTTGTCCAGTGCAATAGCAGGGGGGAGTACCACTGGTCAACCAACGCTACCAAGATGCTGTTAGCACTGCCTCGCCATCTGGTTAGTAATGAGGCGCACCTCTTGCGCATGATTGCCGTAAACCCGTCGACTTGCGCCTCCGCAAACATTCCCGAGGCGCTACAGTGACGAGGCAGCCCCATCAGCATCCTGAAAGCGTTGTTGTATTGCACTCGTAGGTCACTATACGCCCTCCGCGTATAGCTACCCCACAGGCTGCACGTGTAGAAGGACTGACAGTATGCTTTGAAGAGCGTGACCTTAACTGAGTGCGTATAGCGAGAAAACCTGCGGGTAAGCATATTGCAACGAACGGCCAGCGACCTACTCTCCCTCTCTATATCACAGTTATCGCTAAGATCTTCCATAACCCAGTAGCCTAAGTATTTCAACTTGCTGACTCTATGCAGAGGTGCGCCACAAAGCGATACATCAGGCAAGTCAGGATACCTCCTATATTTGGGCCTGAAAACCATTAGCTCGCTTTTTTTAACATTATATTTTGTCCTTGGACCCGGGGTATGTCCTTAAACTACGTCCGGACTTGGGTATGTCCTTAAACTATGCCAAAAAGAGAGGTATGGGCACTGCGAATGGCATCTCGCTTAGTGTGGTAGGGCACGTTCAGTGAATGTCATCTCGCTCAAATCTGGAGCAGAGCCCGACTGGGGAAGTACCTCCACCTTACAGAAAACCACAGCCAAATAGCACTAGACCCTACTCATAGTGTTGTGTTCCTGCTGGTGAGTAAGGTTGCCAAAGAGCTCAAAGAGGACCCAGTGTGTTGACGATGAGGGACCCTATTGTTCCTTTAGCCGTCAACACAGTGAATCCTCCTTTTTGTAAAGGGTCGGCAACGCGCATGTGACTCCTGTGGAGTTACAGGCGTCCATAGGTTACGGTAGCTGCTTACCATCAGGCAGGCCGTATGCTTGTTTGCCACCGTCGTAGTATAAAAAAACCATGCGTTTCCGCATAGCCTTGGCATATGGTGACCAGCCTTTGCAGCGCCCTGATTGAGGGGCTCAGCAGCACCATATCGTCTGCGTAGCTTAAATTATTTATGCACACTCCTTCTACATGATATCCGATTCCAGTGCTGCTAAGCTCCCCAATCAGCCGATTCATGTAAAGATTGAAAAGTCTGTGGAGAGGTCAGGCCACCTTGCCTCACCCCACACTCCAACCTAAACTCCTCAGAGACCACACTCCCCCACCTGACCTGGTTTTGCTGGTGGCTATATCAATACTGTAACAATGTTATACATTCAGGTGGCAGTGTCGTCTCTTTTTGTAACTTGTCCCACAACAGATTATACGATACCAGATCGAATGCTTTGGACAGATCTAAAAAAGCAGCAAACGCACCGTTTTCACACACCACACACCTTTTCAATGCAATGAATCGACACCTTTGGACTGCAATGTGTCAAGTATATAATTTTCTATTAAAACTTGCCAAGTTACATCATTAAAAAGTACTGAAAATAATAAATGTTATCAGGATACTGCTAAAAAAACCGGTGTGCGTTACTCTGACTATTATAATTTTAGGTATTTCTATGTAACGTGATACTTATTCAAAATGTACCTTAAAAACTGCTGGAAATCAAGTGTGCATTCCTATAACTATTTATGATTTGAGGTATTTTTATGGAACTTGGTACGTATTCAGATCTCACTTCTTTTATAGGCGAAGCATTCCCATAGTATCGAACTTGGCAGCCTTTCACATTTATGTTTTTGATGGGATTTCATTTATTTTTGTTAGGTGTAGGTTCTTTATTATTTTTTTATCACTTTTGCTTTAGGAAATGTCTCATTCCACTTAGGTATGTACTTTATACTATACCCTTTATACTAAGCGTCTAATTCTATTTTACTATTTATTTATAGGTGATTTTTACGAATAAACTGGCTCCCTACACCTATAAAATGTACCTACTTACATATAATTACATACATCAATAACGTACTTTATTCTGTTTGTAAGTACGAGTACGCTACCTACATAGATAATTAATAACTTGGTAATACCTACCTACCAGTAGGTATTATAATTGGTGACCTATTATGTAGCCCTAGAAGTGCACCATCCCATCTCATCCCGTGGCGTATCGGAGGGTGAGATGGGCAGTAGTATATATAATTCCATCTTAGAGTATATATGATTTCCATGTTCTTGAATCTGCGATTTGATTAGTTGTAAAATTAGAAATTATTTAGACTATGCGAGAAAAAATAGTCTTTTCATTTTTGTTTGACTGATTTAGCGCACCTAGTGTACCTAGTGACCTGCTTTGTACTTCGTAAATCGTGGGTTCGTTTCCCGAAACAGACACACACAGAGTGGTGAACAATTTTATTGTTCTTGTCTTTAAGACAAACATGTATTGTCTTAAATTTGTATGCATCTAAATTTAAATAAGTCTTATCTCATTTCCACTCCATACCTACTTATAGTAGAACAAAATTACACATTCGTTGTTTTCGAAACTGACTCACACTTGGCCGTTTTCAGATTTTTACTTTATTTCGACCTAAAGACAAACCTTCGAGCCAAATTTCAGGTCGGTACGACCATTGGAAGATAGACCCACTTAGTTCATTATGACTTCATAGTAGAACAAAGTTACACCTTCGCTATTTTTAAAACTGACTCACACTTGGCCGTTTTCAGATTTTTCCCTTTACTTTGACCTTAAGACCTATCTCCATGCCAAATTTCAAGTCAGTACGACCATTGGAAGTGATCTAGGTTTTTGATGAGTCAGTGAGTCAGTGAGTCAGTGAGTGTATAGTAAAAATAGCGATTTTCTGACGTCAATATCTCAAGAACTGCTATAGGTAGAATAATGAAATTTTGTATTCTAGACAATTAAGGGGATGTCAACAGACACTCGAAATTTCATATGCGTAGATAAAATATGTTTTGAGTTATAGGGTGGTCGAAATTGGCCCGAAATGGTTCGTGTAATATAACCCACGGCCGGTGTGTCGCTTTTTTTTGCTCGAACTTGGCGGACACACTGCCGTGTGTCTAGATATACTCGATACCGTTAATTTAGCTGCATTTGATACTAAACAGTGGTCTAGCCACCGGCGGCAGCCATGTGCTTCGCTCACAAACGTAAAGGTGTCCGAAGGTAAATAATCCATATCAACACATGTCCACGATCGTCCCGCACAGAAGTTTAGAAGTTCACATGAAAACGACTCACCCGGGTGCGTATTAAAGTCACCTAACATGTACACGCACTCGATATCCTGACTGTCGATAATTGCATTTAATTCACTCAGGCATTCCGTAAACTCAATCCCATCAAAAACATAAATGTGAAAGGCTGCCAAGTTCGATACTATGGGAATGCTTCGCCTATAAAAGAAGTGAGATCTGAATAAGTACCAAGTTCCATAAAAATACCTCAAATCATAAATAGTTATAGGAATGCACACTTGATTTCCAGCAGTTTTTAAGGTACATTTTGAATAAGTATCACGTTACATAGAAATACCTAAAATTATAATAGTCAGAGAAACGCACACCGGTTTTTTTAGCAGTTTCCTAATAACATTTATTATTTTCAGTACTTTTTAATGAATAATGATGTTACTTGGCAAGTTTTCACACACCACACACCTTTTCAATGCAATGAATCGACACCTTTGGACTGCAATGTGTCAAGTATATAATTTTCTATTAAAACTTGCCAAGTTACATCATTAAAAAGTACTGAAAATAATAAATGTTATCAGGAAACTGCTAAAAAAACCGGTGTGCGTTTCTCTGACTATTATAATTTTAGGTATTTCTATGTAACGTGATACTTATTCAAAATGTACCTTAAAAACTGCTGGAAATCAAGTGTGCATTCCTATAACTATTTATGATTTGAGGTATTTTTATGGAACTTGGTACTTATTCAGATCTCACTTCTTTTATAGGCGAAGCATTCCCATAGTATCGAACTTGGCAGCCTTTCACATTTATGTTTTTGATGGGATTTCATTTATTTTTGTTAGGTGTAGGTTCTTTATTATTTTTTTATCACTTTTGCTTTAGGAAATGTCTCGCGTATGACGCGCGGCCGCCGAACGCTTTGGTTCGTCGACTCCCCGCCTCGCGCGCGTACGCATCCCCCCGGCGGCATGAGCGGGCGAACGGATGGCATAAGCTGGCGGACGGCGCGAGCGCGGCGGACGAGTGTAGGCAGCGACGGAGGGTGCGCGAGGCGGGGAACGGAATTTTTATCTAGTATCACTATACATACATATATCGGGATTTCGGGATCGATCGGGCAGCGCGAGTACCTATAATCTATGATAAATCCTATTTTACTATTTATTTATAGGTGATTTTTACAAATAAACTGGCTCCCTACACCTATAAAATGTACCTACTTACCTATACATATAATTACATACATCAATAACGTACTTTATTCTGTTTGTAAGTACGCTACTTACTTAGATAATTAATAACTTGGTAATACCTACCTACCAGTAGGTATTATAATTGGTGGCCTATTATGTAGCCCTAGAAGTGCACCATCCCATCTCATCCCGTGGCGTATCGGAGGGTGAGATGGGCAGTAGTATATATAATTCCATCTTAGAGTATATATGATTTCCATGTTCTTGAATCTGCGATTTTATTAGTTGTAAAATTAGAAATTATTTAGACTATGCGAGAAAAAATAGTCTTTTCATTTTTGTTTGACTGATTTAGCGCACCTAGTGTACCTAGTGACCTGCTTTGCACTTCGTAAATCGTGGGTTCGGTTCCCGCAACAGACACACACAGAGTGGTGAACAATTTTATTGTTATTGTCTTTAAGACAAACATGTATTGTCTTAAATCGGTATGTATCTAAATTTAAATAAGTCTTATCTCATTTCCACTCCATACCTGCTTATAGTAGAACAAAATTACACATTCGTTGTTTTCGAAACTGACTCACACTTGGCCGTTTTCAGATTTTTACTTTATTTCGACCTAAAGACAAACCTTCGAGCCAAATTTCAGGTCGGTACGACCATTGGAAGATAGACCCATTTAGTTCATTATGACTTCATAGTAGAACAAAGTTACACCTTCGCTATTTTTAAAACTGACTCACACTTGGCCGTTTTCAGATTTTTCCCTTTACTTTGACCTTAAGACCTATCTCCATGCCAAATTTCAAGTCAGTACGACCATTGGAAGTGGTCTAGGTTTTTGATGAGTCAGTGAGTCAGTGAGTCAGTGAGTGTATAGTAAAAATAGCGATTTTCTGACGTCAATATCTCAAGAACTGCTATAGGTAGAATAATGAAATTTTGTATTCTAGACAATTAAGGGGATGTCAACAGACACTCGAAATTTCATATGCGTAGATAAAATATGTTTTGAGTTATAGGGTGGTCGAAATTGGCCCGAAATGGTTCGTGTAATATAACCCACGGCCGGTGTGTCGCTTTTTTTTGCACGAACTTGACGGACACACTGCCGTGTGTCTAGATAAGATGGTCACTTGAATCGGTAGGCATGTATACAGAAAAAATAAGTAATGAGCGATTATGTAACACTACTCTAATTGCCGTTAAACGCACACTATTGCACTGTACTACAGATACCGTTGGGAATAATTCCTTCCTCCATAGTAGGACGACTCCACCATACGGCCTCCCTCGTAAAAGGCCCGCGGATGTATCCACTGCTGATTTACCGGTAAACGCGAACTTATCATCAATGATTCCCAAAAAAGGCACCTCGGTTTCAAGAAGCCAGGTATCTTGAAGTGCAATAACATCTGCGGACTTGCACAACTTTCTTATACAGTCGACAGATCTCTTAACATTTTTACAATTAAACATTAGCGCAATCATTGGAGCATTTGCCTTACAAAAGGTGGAGTAAAAAATGTTTTAATGGTTATTGGTAGGCTATAGGGTGGTTATTAAAATACTAGATTTGAGACCTTGAGGGGGGGAGAGTTGGCCGCCATCTTGGTTTAAACGTGCCATAAGTCCGTTTTTGAACCTTGGCGCTTAAACGGTTATCAGTATGCCTAAAATGTCTATAGAACGTATGACGAAGATAAAATTATCTACAATATTTCCATACACAATACATCTGTAAGTCTTACAGATATAAAGATACAGGGGGTGAAAGTGTATATTTTCTTATATCATAAGAATTTTATTTATTAGCTTCAAAGTTCTGTGCGTCGAGATAAGGAAATGAAGTCTCTACCACAGTTTTGTCATCTTCTAATGATTCTTTTTAAAGATATTCAAAAGTTGAATTCACCCCTAGAGCGCTTATAGAGGGGGTGAAAGTAGTAAGTCTCACACAAAATCAATGTTCTATTTATTACTCATCATAAAATACTACTAGGCGTTGTCAGGTATAGCTTTCGATCAATTCGGGTATAATTAATTTAGATTTGACAAAAATATACATGCTTTCATACAAAAAAAAATTTTTTTTAAAGAAAGTGCTTGAAAATATTTTTATTTTTTAAACTTCATATAACTGTCAAGTTATTATCAAAATATCGTATAGGCTTTAGCATTTTTTACATAATGCTTGAACAGTTGACTTTATGACAAAAATGTCTACGAGAATTATAGACTCAATTTTTTTTTGGATTTGTATTTATTCTGTACGTCTTATAGATACAAAGTTACAGGAAGGAAAATATTACTCATACTCATTGTCTTTATACCTTCTCGTAGACATTTTTGTCATAAAGCCAACTGTTCAAGCATTATGTAAAAAATGCTAAAGCGTATACGATATTTTAATAATAACTTGACAGTTATACGAAGTTTAAAAAAATAAATATATTTTCAAGCACTTTCTTTAAAAAAAATTTTTTTTGTATGAAAGCATGTATGTTTTTTGTCAAATCTAAATTAATTATACCCGAATTGATCGAAAGCTGTACCTGACAACGCCTAGTAGTATTTTATGATGAGTAACTGGACGTGCTCGTGAGCCGGTCGGAGGGAGACTGCGCCGAGGCTTGCGCCACCGCCGCCGCGAATGCACTACACTAAACCGGTATTACGTCACGGCTAATGCTGATAACCCTATACCATGTCCTGGGGATGCGCTCGCTTACCTAGAAAAATACCATCTGAGCTATTGGAAATGCAATTTAAACCATTCACCCTTGATGAATTTATGCAGACATTAAAGCTAATAAAATGTAAACCATCCAAAGATGCCAACGATATGACAACTTACGTACTTGGTTACCTTCCTCCTACCGTAGTATCCTTGCTATTAATGTTACTCAATGATTGCGTTCGCGCTGGTGTGTACCCTGATGCCCTTAAAATAATTAAAATACAGCCAATTTATAAGGGAAAGGGAGAGATGAATAATTTCAAGAACTTTCGACCTGTCGCACTAATACCTATTGTATCTAAGATTTTCGAGAAGTTACTGAGCAAGCGAATCATGAATCATCTTGTAGACAATAACATCCTTAACAAGCACCAGTACGCATACCAAGCGGGGCTGTCGACGAGTAGCGCGGCGCGAGACGTGAAGGCGCGGGTGCTGGCCCACCTCGGCGGCGGGCGGCAGGTCGCAGCTGTCTTCTGTGACCTGTCGCGCGCCTTCGAGATGGTCGACCACCAGCTACTTCTTAAAAAAATGTGGTGTTACGGAATAGGAGGTAACCCTATGGTGATTGCGTCATTCCTGAGCAGAAGAGCGCAGAGCACTCACGTCCTAAATTTCAAGTCCAGTTTGGAATCAACAGGCGACTGCGCTGTGCCCCAGGGGTCAACGATTGGGAATTACCTGTTTTTATTGCTTGTCAATGACATTACGGCTGCAAGCTCTGATGCTGAATATGTAATCTATGCCGACGACACATGCATCATAGTAAATGCTAACAATCTTACAGACCTTGGACTGAAACTATTTAACGTGATGACCCAAATATCGAGGTGGTTCCGTGCCAACGGAATGCTTTTGAACGTGGACAAAACCAACGTAGTCCATTTTCAGCTTCGAAAATTCAATATTAAACTGGAAATAACACTAGATAACACCCTAATACCTCAACTCGATCAGACAAAATACCTAGGTTTCGTATTTGACTCAGGTTTAACCTGGTCCGCTCATATTGACTTAACGTGTGACAGATTATCCTCTGCAGCTTACGTCCTATCGAGATTGGCTCCATCTCTCTCAACCGACAATGTAAAAAAAGCGTACTATGGGTATTTTCACTCGATATTAATCTATGGTGTAGATCTTTGGGGGACTGCGGCCGATCGCGAGCGAGTATATAAACTCCAAAAGCGAGCAATACGGATAATCGCGAGGAAACCTTATGACCATCCGGCCAAAACCCTATTTATAGACCTAAAGATCCTCACATTACCGAGTGTCTACATATTAGAAGCGTGTAAGTATGTTAGAAAAAATTTCAGCTCGTACAAGAGCCGAGGGCAACAGTCTGGCAGGAACACGCGCGGTGGACATCTCCTGCTCGAGCCAGCCCATACTACAGCTAAAGCTAAGAAATCAGTTGGAGTGTTGGGCGTTAAAATATTTAATACTTTGCCGGTCAACATTAGGGATGCCTCTAGTGATGCGTTTACGAGTAACATTAAGAAAATATTGCTAGAGATGGCTTGTTATCGCAATGACGAATTCTTTGACAAAATGTCATTGACGCACACATAATAATTTTATTTCGTATTATTGACATTTTACCTATGTTTTGTAAAGAAAATTTGAAATTATTGACATTGTTAGTGTATATTGTTTAATTTTTATTTCCGACATTTTAATTTTCTATTGAAAATACTTTTGTATAAATATGTACCTAATAACGTATATTAAATTGACGTGTACTATACTTATACCAATAAAATTATGAATATGAATATGAATGAATATATATAATAGAACATTGATTTTGTGTGTGAGACTTACTACTTTCACCCCCTCTGTAAGCGCTCTAGGGGTGAATTCAACTTTTGAATACCTTTTAAAAGAATCATTAGAAGATGACAAAACTGTGGTAGAGACTTCATTTCCTTATCTAGAAGCACAAAACTTTGAAGCTAATAAATAAAATTCTTATGATATAAGAAAATATACACTTTTTCACCCCCTGGATCTTTATATCTGTAAGACTTACAGATGTATTGTGTATGGAAATATTGTATACAATTTTATCTTCTTCATACGTTCCATAGACATTTTAGGCATACTGATAACCGTTTAAGCGCCAAGGTTCAAAAACGGACTTATGGCACGCCCTCAAGGTCTTAAATCTAGTATTTTAATAACCATCCTATAGCCTACCAATAACCATTAAAACATTTTCTACTCCACCTTTGGTAAGGCAATGTATGGAGATGATTCCCCAATGATTGCATTACATAGCTAATTTGACCTTTTTTCCATTTTTTTTACTATGATTTTTCAGTCTGTTTTTTTCATAAAGTTGACAAAACGGCGATAAGATACCCCTGCCGGCCAAAAATCATTTTTAGCATTTTTCTACCATAGTGCTCGGTACAAAAATCTTAAAAGAATTGTATGGCTTTTGTTCTTTCATATTCATTTTCTTAATCATCACTTTTAATTTCGTCTTATTTTCAATATAAACTTCAATGTCACACACCGACACCTCCTTCGCCACATTATAAATGTAAATAGGGACACAGGATTCCGCAGCTTTAAAATTAGTCATGGGACCCGTAACCGCCACACCTTTTTGCCCAACAAAACGCTCGTTTACAATGTTTTTCGGTCCCATTTTCTTTTTAGGCTTCCCAGTTGGTGTTTTCCATTCGCCTCATTCCTTAGCAACGTCCGCAAACGAGACTTTATTTTGATGTTGACTCTGCGCGTCCGTGTGTATCGGCGCACTCTCGGTGAACCGTAGCGATTGCGTCATCACCTTATCAGTATCGCCTCCGCTCGAATTGTTATTGTCCTCCAGCTGCATTTTATTTGTATTTTCGTTAGCAACCGGAATGATCTTTGCTAAATCGCATATTGGTCTGTACTCATTTGACTTGGACATAATATTTTCCGCTTGCTGAAAATGGGATTGTGAGCTTGTTGATGATGATGGAGTTGCTTCTGCCATTGGAGCACAGCAAACCTCTTGAGAAGCATCATCAGCGTCTAAATGCTGTAAACCCATCGGGCCACTATCGTAGTTAAACAAGTTTATCAAACAAGCTCCCCGCCTTGCATTGATATTGGATCTAGAAGTACCCTCATAGTTATTAATTAATGAGGCATTTTTTAACATTTCCAAATCTAATTTTACTTGATCTAGCTGTTGAGCCGTAGCATATCTATCTTTAACGTGCTGTATTTCCTGCTTTAATTGATTCAAATCCGGCATAATCCTTGTAACATCAATATGATCGAAGGAAATAGCAGGTAGCTTCCCAAGATCTTTAGCCACAAAAACAGGAATTTCTTCCTGATCAGCCACTCTCAGTACTGATATTATGTCATCTATTGCCCTCAGCGTCTTTCCTTCTCCTTTCCTGGCTATATTTTTCACTCTAGGTAAGGATTCAAACAACAACTTCTTGACACTCAATATGTCCTCGTCAGAGAAAGCGGTAACACAAATCCTACTTAGACTTTCATCGTTCATCACATGAAGTTTATTATCAATAAATGCAAGTACTTCACTAATCACAATATTGCACGAGGCACATTTAACTATTTTTGAAGACATTGTCCTCTACTCGCTCGGTACGCACGTCAGGGCAGACCGGCTGCGCGTGCGTCACGTAATGTTCAAAACAATTTTCGTAGAAAGTGTGTGATATGCGCATCTTCTAAATTTTTTTACATTTTTTGGACATACTGTTCAAAAGTCAGGACACAGTTTTTCTGACTTTCGAAGCGATTATTTCTGAAAATATTCAAAGAAACCTCATTGTTATTTTTAAATACCTATCGATTGATGTGCAACGTATTCATATATTGTTAATTTTTTTTTAAATTTAGTTACATAAATGGAGCGCCCCCCTAATTTTTTTTTGTCTGCAATTTAACTACATAACTAAACAGCGGCATGCAAAATACACCTTATTTCTATTTTTTTTGAAATACGTCTTATAGTTTCCCAGTAAAATGGCTGTGACATACGGATAGACGGGCGGACGGACGGACAGACGGACATGACGAAATTATAAGGGTTCCATTTTGGCTGCGGAACCCTAAAAATCACACTGAACTATTTTTTTTCATACCTAAAATGGTAAGGTTGAATGTTTAAGACCAGAGAAAAATGAGTATTTATAAAGTTAACGACGTAATAAGGGTTAAAGCGGGGCTCGGGGGGCAGAGCCACGGGGTCACAAAGCAAAAGCACACTGAACGATTATTATTCATACCAAAAATTATAAGGTTGAATATTTCGGACGGGAGGTAAAAGAGTATTTATAAAGTTAACGACGTAATAAGGGTTAAAGCGGGGCTCGGGGGGCCACGGGGGCACAAAGCAAAAGCACACTGAACGATTATTATTCATACCAAAAATTATAAGCAGGGCCCGTAATTTTCATGCCGTTGACGCAAAAATGACATCACGCTGCATAGAGTATGATACCGATTAAATTCGTCATAATTAATCATTTAACAACCTCTGCAGATAACCGATATCGATACTTGAAATAATCAGTACCATGTCTAATTGACTTATATAGCTGTCAGCTTAAAATAATACATATTGTTGTGTTTTTATTATTGTTAATATATTTGTTAGGTATTGTTGGATAAATGTAAATAGGCACAATGTCATCTTTACACCAGTTTTGCTACAGATATCCGTTTTTAATCGTTTATGAATATTTTATGAATATTGCATTACGTATGAACGCGAAGATGACTTAGATTTTCTTTGCATGGGAAGAGTTAGAGAGGAATTCTGTTTTCTACGTAACAATTGTCATGTGTTGTTAACAATACCATTTAATAAAATGTATGTATAAAAGCAAACTGATTGTTTTATTTACGTTTCACGTATGAAGTAGGTATTATTTATTCCGCGTGTAAATATAGTACTTTCGAAGTCATTTGTACATGATTAAAATGATTGACGACTAATGATTAATAATTTACAATAAAACTATTTGGGATCATCCTATATGGAGCGTGACGTCAAATGGATGTCATCGGCATGAAAATTACGGGCCCTGATTATAAGGTTGAATATTTAAGACGGGAGATAAAAGAGTATTTATAAAGTTAACGATGTAATAAGGGTTAAAGGGGGGGGGGGCTCGGGAGGTGGAGCCCCCTCCACTAAGAAAAAATACGGTAATTTCTTTTCATTCAAACTCGGCCAGCCGGCAATAGCTATTTTTGTGTGGTTGTTACTCAGCCAGGCAGAGTGTAATTTACGATTTTACTGTTTTACAGTAATAGCCATATATCTATATTCGTAGTCAATAGAAAAATAAAATAAATAAAATAAATATGGCTACATTTCTATTTTCTAGGCAAAAACAGGATTTGATACATGGCAAAATATTTTTCAAGAACCTCGTTTTGTCTGAAATATAAGTAATTAACGTCTATTTTACTAAAATGAATTGAAATAACAAGTTTATTATTTATAAATCTTAAGAATGAAACCATGGTTGTTCTTTAAAAGTGCGTGAATGCGAAACGATGAAGATCAATGGGTTTGCTTACATTATTTGAATTTTCTATCGACCCCGAATTTACTATACTTAAGCTATGCTCGCGAGGTCTACAGCTCACAGAGCCACTAGTCTATCGTCTGACAAAGTATCAAGCGGGACGCGATGACTGTTTTTTTTTTACGTGTTTGGGTGGCTGCCGTTCCTCAACCCACCGATGGAGCGGCAACTGACGCTCACGAGGCTCCATCACACGTCGCCCTTAATCATTATATACGAGTTATCGAACGGGACGCGATAGGTTGTGTCATTAATGTATTTTTTATGTATTTTAAAATTAGAATACGGCACCATGAAGTAACTTCACTTCAACCATTTGAACAGAATGGTCATGGTAATGACACATTAATTGATGCTACAATTCGTAGCCGCTACGTTCGCCCGTAGCCACGCTCGTAGCGCTACGGCTAGGGCTCTACTATAACTGCTATGACAACATTTACTACAGTCATTTTACGGGTGGCTAGTATGGGAAATTGGAAATAATTAATAATAGCTAATATTTTTAGTGTAACAGATATATCATGATACTAGTATTATTTACGCACTGAAATCCTACAAAATATAGTTATTCGCTAACCACCACAAATATGTACACACATATTACAAGCGTTTTTCTTGTAGGATTTTAATGAATATATCGTTTCTAAGTCATTTAAAATGTGTAAGAACAAACTACCAATTATTACTATTTGTTTCTAACGAATTAGGATATATATCGCCCGCGCCGTACATTTTGTAATTTATGTGGTTTTACATGGACACGGTTTCTTGATTTTCGCTTTAAACAGAAAGAAGACTTAAATATCGTCATATTTACAAATAAAAATAATTGATATTATTGTAAATAAAAATATACAAAAAATATATATATTTTTTTTTACCTATTTAACTACTTCCGGGTGAAAAGTTGGTAGGATTTTTGCATATATTATCTATAAATATTCCACAAGAATGAATAATAAAAAAATCAGGCTATTATAAATTAATGTTTGACGCAACCGTATCTTTACTGTACTTTAATTGAAGATTAAAGAAATCGCAACGCAAACGACCGCGGAGTACAAGCGCATTAAAATTGTGAAATACTAGCTGACCCGGCGAACTTCGTACCGCCAACTACATTTTTTTTTCTCCAATATTTTCATAGTTATTCTTCTATTCAGGGCGGAGATCAAACCAAAAAATCAAAAATCATAAAAATCGGTTCCAGCCGTTCTTGAGTTATAAATGGTTTAACCGACACAACTTTGTTTTATATATAAAAATTAAGGTAATTTTAATTTCAGAGTGCTCCGTACTACACCTTATTCGCGAAGGTGCTCAATAATAACGCATCAAAATGATATCAAAACTTGTTTTCATTAATTCTAAATTCAGACTTGCAACGAATTCATATTGAAAGCATATATTTTACTTATGTAGGTACTAAATATTTATTCCAGAAATAAGATATCGTAAAAAAGGCGGACGTAATGCCTTAAAGTATATTCTATATAAGTATATAACCTTCAGGCAAGGCAGATAAATTGTTAACGAAGCAACATCACATCATATTGTTATAAAAAATTGCGGTCCATGCGGAAGTCCATGGTCCCAGTAAGGGGTTTTATCTGTGTGATAATCGCAATATTAGTAACAGAGTTAGGTTAATTAGTACTTAGTTGGTAATTTACAAAAGTTAGGTTAGGAAGAGATACGAAACTCGATCTGCAGCTGTTTTTATGAAATTCCTTAAAAATGTATGAATGTGAAATGAGGATAACCGTGAAAAAATACCTCTAACTATATAGACGGAGAACTAGCCACGTCGGATATGTAAGCTTCACAATAGTTTCATTCTGTACGTAGCTTTGTATATTGTCATGTTGTATGCACCCAGCCTATTAACTTCATGGTTATATCACTTATATGTTTATGGTCATTGTAACTTTTTTCGGAAGGACTGACAGATGTCATTTTTGGAGGGAAGGCTCTCTGATTTTTGCAATTGTAAAACAAAGACATGAAAAGCATTGCTCTTGCGATTATTGCAATAAAGATCTGAACATCTGGCAGCTGTAAAGTGGTGGAGGTCAAAGAATGCAAACCACTTCAAGATAACAAATCCTAGGGTTCTGGGTTTGATGCAATTATTTTACTGTATTAAATCCATATGCTGTTAGTAATTACACGTCTTAATAAGTATCTGTTAGTACATAACATCAACATAAAATAAGACTAAGACTAAAATTGGTTGTCTTAATAAATTACAAATATAATAATTACCCAAATTTCATTATAATTAGAATAAATTAACAAAATTGAATAAATTATGAGAAATTATATAAATAATTAGATTATATCATTGCCAAACGTTTCTGTTGGCGGAAAGTATTTGGCAATACTTTCCGACGACGTATAAAATTCATAGTTTGTAGTCTACTGTTATTGTTTCCGTAATAAAACGCATTTTTTGTCCTAATGCTAAAATATACGCCCTCTCCTTTAGAAGTGAGACAACTTCGGCCGTTTTGACCTATTTTGGTATTTCTTTTCTCTAATTTAAAAATGTTGCTAGTCTGTCACTCTGACCTCCAGCCATTAAAAGCTGCTAGATGCCCGGATCTACCAATAACGATAGTATAGCAATCTAACCAGATGGATTTTGTTACTCTCATTATTGTGTCATAATATGATATATTATCTGACGTAGCCAGCTCTTAGACCAATACGTTTCAAATTAAAACCTTTTCAGGACTCCCTAGTCGCCTAGAACATTAGAGTTTCTCCATGTCCGTCTGTCTGTCCGCAGTTTAGTTCAATAATCGTTAGCATGAGTGTATGAATCAATCACGTCGACAAACTGCTAAAATTTTTGGTATCTCTCGTAGACTTTGAGCCGTTTATGAGTTATCGCAAAAAGTACGGATCCCTACATTGAACATGAGCAATAAGCATGGCCCGGTTTGACTATTTAATGTACATAATAGGTACGTGATAATGATAACACGTATTTCGAAAAATGCCATGACTTATTTTAAAGTGGCAATTAAAAATATTTAGGTTGCACACATATGTAGTTAACGTAGAAATCCAGTTTTTGTTTTAGCTTTAAGTGTAAGCTCTTCGAAAATACTTTACACCAAATGCAATACTTAAAAAAAATTCTACATAAAGTCATACTAAACTAGATGAGTCTTTAGTATCAGAAATACTAAGCAGCATAGTCTCGTTACTAAACATCTTAGAATCTTTCTAGCTTAGTGGGTTTCGGGTGGTTTAAACGCATGCATAAAATTAGACTGCACCATCTTAATATTGAAGTGAACACACCGGTGCGAAATCGCAATAAAGAACAATCTCAAATAATAATATTGTTATTTCTAATACAGACATTGGAGCACAAACAGGACAGCATTATACCTATAAATTAATTAGATTTCAATTTCATTTCAGTACATATCAAAAAGATTCTAAATTGTGAACAATTTTTAGTCCATTTCAATCGATCGGAAAACATTTTTTCTGTTATTTGAAAGGGATTTTTTTTTTCAAACCGTATTAAAACGTAAACTCCGTAATGAAATGAAAGAAAATGTGATAGACTGCCAAGTAAAGATCATGATCACTACTCACCAGCATCAGACATGAAGCAAAAAAACTCGAAATCGACACGAATAAAATTTTATTGTCAGAAATATCAGAATGTAGTGATCGGCAAAATAGCCGGCTGCTGATTCGTTGGCAGCCAATCAGCGCTCAGCTCAGAATGCACATCGTCATCGGAATGGGCGCAGCAGTGAGCTGGGACATTATCGCGCGACTCGCTTCACAGATTTCACAATCTGGACATTGATAAATAAGTCAGCATAGAGTGCTCACTCCATACAACTTATTAGTAGCCCGAAAGCTTGATATTATGAATGCTAGACGACTAAGGGGATTGGGGGAAGCGCACGCGGGTAAGGGGCGTGAATGGCAAGTTTTACAACGGGCGGCCTACCCCGGCTCTCGCCCTCCCCCCGCTCATCCCTCAGTCCCGTAGTTGTCTAGCCTTCATAATGTCAAGCCTTCGGGCCACATTTCGAGCTAATAACCAGCTATATGAAGTGAGCACTCTATAATCACTTATTTATCCATAATCTGGAGTAGATCCAGATCTTTATTTACTGGCACAGATTATGTACAGTAACAAAGCAAAACGGACTTTTGTTTTCGTTACCATAAATCAAAATAATCGTAGAGTACGTTATAAAAGCAAAAGCGATGAGTTCAGCATTGAAATTTCTTACACTTAAATATAATTTAATGCAAGTGTGAACAGCATGTCATTGTTTCTCGGGTGCATCACACGACGGTAATGGCAATAACACGATTAATTAAATCAAAACACCCCCATAATGCGCGATCAAACTTTCCACACGCTTACCATTAATAGTCACTAGCGTAAGTAAAAAACTTAGCATTAAATACAATGACTTACATTACTTAGACCCGCATTCGTAAAGTTAAAAGAAAAAACACACTAACAGGACAGGAAAAAATACTTATCAAGTCGATATAAATACAAGCAGCGGATAAATAAACATGCCCGTGTAAAAGTATGCAAAGTGTTGTTTCTTTTTGCTGACCCTCAGCGATGTTGTGCATGTGAACAGGACAGGCGGCGGCTCACGACATTGCATTGGTGTAAATTCGAACACCGACGGACGCTATCTACGATCCAAACCGCCGCTCGCTTTAGCGCATTTTTTTTACTAAGATTTGCTAGTCGTTGGATCAAGCGTTAACGTAGGTGCTCGACTTTGGGAGAATAGGTGTGTAGACAATTTTTTATTTACCTTTTATTTTATAGATATACATACAATATATCTAAGAAAATACTTAAAAAAATATTACACACGTATATTAATTAAAATCCCTTAACATAAATTTTATTTTAAAATTTTCCGCTAAAACGCTAACTTCTGTCGGTCGCTATGAAGTCACGGTCCTCTAAACAACGACAACATTATGTATACGGACGAAGTTGAATGCATATCTTCTTAGCAAATGACAAAAACGCGCTGTGACAATAAATATGTTATCCTTGTTAATATGCGTTATTTAAAAATTATTATAAATGTGATAAGCATGAAAGTGTGATTATCGATAGTTGTATATTATTAAACATTACCGGGAAAAAATTTATATTTATTTATTAACGTTTAGTGGCGACACCCCTATTTAGTTTTATACAAAAAAAAACTGGTTGAGTCTCGATGGAGTTATAAATATGTAACGGGATAAAATTGAGCGAATTACTTTTTTACCAAGCAAAAACGTCTGCTAGCGATATTTGGAAAAATCACCACGACGAGCAAGATTTGAATTTGCGACCTTTCGTTACGAAAAAACTGGTAATTTTTTCCATTTTCTCTCAATCAGAAATTGAACGAATCATTGATAATGATAATTAAATATATTTCATATTTTGAACAGCATAAGTTTCAAATTATGAGTAAAGCCCAATTGATTTAGTTCACAAATTATGCACACAACGTCTCACACGCACTACAAAACTTTTCCAAGCAACTTCCGCCAGCTCATTAAACTATTAAAATATTAATACACCAGCAATACCAGTATCCTACATGCTTACACGAGCAAGTTGAATGGGCTGGGTGTAGTTTTAACAATGCAGTGAATCGCAGTGTAAGTGCGCGCAAACTTGCTGACGGTGATTAATAACAGCGCGGCGGTCCATTAACCGGTGCGGAACAGTAGGCGCTGCTGGTTTCACTGAATCTGTTTATCCACCTTCAGGTTGTCAAGTTGACTTTGATAGACGTAGGAACTAAAAAAGAGTAAGAACTTTTTTAACTTTGGATATTTAATTAAAGTTTGTATTTGGTACCTAGGCATATACCTAAGTATACATATATAGGTACAGGATGTAATCGTTAAGTGTAGCGATTATTCCGTAAATAGATATGAGATAACCTTAAACTGATATCGAAAGTACCTATGCAATGAGTAAAATCACACCAATAACTTTTTTTTAATAAAACCAGAAATATCCCAAAAGGCTTTAGTATAAAAAAAACTTTCTTAAACATAAATGATAGATTTACTAAATCATAAAAGATAGTTTTATAATTTTATTACAGTTTTTTTGTGTAAATTATGAATCATAAACAGTTTTATCTCTTGCGGTAGGGAATGTATGAGCGTTTAAACTCAATTTTTTCATATTCACAGAACGTAAGGTATTAAGAAAGATTCTGGGATCCATTTTAGAAGACGATGGTAGCTGGAGGATCCGAAAAAATGCCGAACTCCAAGAACTGGTGGCCGAACCTAATATAATTGGCGAGGCAAAAGCACATCGTCTCCGCCGGCATGGCCACCTCGAGAGGATGGGAGAAGATCGCACTGTAAAAAGAGCATATTTGGGTCGACCGACTGGACGCCGTCCTGTCCGTCGTCCTAAGTATCGCTGGGCAGACAGAGTAGGAGCGGATCTGCAGGAGCTCAGCGCAGGACCGTGCAAAATGGCGTGCTCTTGTGTCGGAGGCTAGTACTCATTTTGGGTCGTTGCGCCAAATAAGTATGTAAGTAGGTAAGTATTGTGAGTAAGTATTTTTCATATTACTACTTTTATTTAAAAAAGTTATTAATGTGATTTTACTCATTGGGTAACGTACTTTTGATATCAGTTTCAAGTTTTCTAATATCAGTTATATTTACGGAATAATCGCCTCGCTAGACTTAACGATTACATTCTGTATATATGGCTCAACCACTCATAACAACTACTGTTTACGGCTGTTACAACAGCCATTGCAAAACTCATTCATTTGTTTATTTATTGTCGTGCAAGTCGTATAAGTCTCAATGAAAATGGTTTATAATGTTCATACGGCTCTTATGCGTGGTGGGGCAGTATATATAATGTTGGATGTATACAGGGTGGAAAGATAAGTCGGGCCCTGGAGGGAAACTACTTTAAAACCTTGAGATAGCTCAATTCGCTCAACAGAAACATTCTTTTATTTTTCCTGAAAACTAAAACTGCATTCACAGTTTTTTTCTTAATTTTCACTTTTTTCCATACTAATTGTATGAAAAATATTATTATTATTATTTATGGGTTCTCTTGTGCCCTAAACTTGGTTGGTATTTAGAAGTTTTTATCCTCGTTGGAAACAGGATCGATTGGCATCAATTGTCATAACAATTATTTATGGCAAAAATTACAAAATAAATACTTTTTTTGAAAACTGTACTCTTTTCCAAAAATTTGTAAATGCAGTTATGTCCCTTTAAAGAAATTAAAGAATGTTTCCTTTCAGTGAATTGAGCTATCTCAACGTTTTAAGGTAGTTTTCCTCCAGGGCCCGACTTATCTTTCCACCCTGTATATAACTTATGATGGAAGCTCTTCTCACGTGGTAGAAGTGTGGAAGAGTCCGCTCAAAACTTACCTAATAAATAAGTCTTAGTAAGAGTGTTTTTTATAGCCTATTTTGTGTCCCACATGAATACGTCAAACTTCGTTATGTCGATAAATAATTTAGTAAATTAATAGAATTATCTTGGTCCACCCTAGTCCAAAATTGAGGTCACGTTATTAGGTTAGTATGTGAATTACAAATAGGTAATTTAACAAAATCTTGAATAACGTACACACAGGTTGAGTAATTTTTACGGTGAAAAGTGTAATAGTTATTTACGGCGACGTCACAAAATAGCAAAGCGAAATCATCAGTAATATTTACTGGGGCTGAATTGTTAAACTCATAACTATACCCGGCCACGCAACCGGATACTTAGAAATTAGAATCAGCTCTTAAGTTTTCCTTTTCAACAAACAGATGAAATTACCAATTACAGCCGTATAAAAACCGCACTCATTTAAATTTTGTACTGAATTTATTTCTTCATTTACTTACGATAGACAGATATTATTTTCACTTCTTCTCGTGGATAAATGTAGGCTGACTAGTAAAAACTATCTTTCATTACTATGGTCTTAGCAAGAGTAAGAAAAATTACAATCTAGCATAAATTTGTTTACCTACCTATTTATGTTGTACAAAAAAAACAACTTCGCAATTATTACTTAAAAAATAACCGAATAATTAGAGAAGCTGAATGAATTCTAAGCATTTGTCATGGTATTGTCAAAGTAGTAGGTACCTACTTAAGAGTTCAATTATAATCATTTCATCTATACGCATATTTAACAACCATATCTTGCTTTAAGCTAGTATACTGTTTTAATTGCGTGATGTTGCTACACACCGTGTAAGTTGCCTTGTTAAGCCATTGTGCTGATCCGACTTCATCGGGAGTATAGAAACACACTGCGCGCACTACGGCGAACCGTTGATTTTGTCCAAATTGTTATGTTGCATTTTGGAAACATTACAATACAATACTGTTAACAACGCCTTTTAATCCAGTAACCTTGTCGACTGAAAGTGCGGGGTACTGCGTCAAATCCGGTAGTCTTGATTTTTTGTAGACTTGTTTATGATGTTGGCCCAATGAATAATCCAAATTTGTGACCTCGAGCGCTGAACGCAACTTTGCAAAAATCGAAAAATCGTTTTATTTTTTTGAGTTAGGCGATTACGACCCTAAAGGACTGGTTTTTGATAGTACCTTTTCAAATATTTTTAAATTAAGACTAAATTTGTTACAATATAAGACTGGAACTGTCTCTGTAGACGTAATAGTTTCCGAGATAAAGCTTTTCAAAATAGAACCGTTTTTCCCAGAACCGTATACCCTTTACCTTTCCCCTTCTCTTCTGGGAAAATCGGTTCTATTTCGAAAAGCTTTATCTCGGAAACTATTGAGTCTACAGAGACAATTATATTATACTAGTCTTGTATTGTATCAAATTTAGTTTACTTTAAAAATCTGTTGAAAAAGTACTGTCAAAAACTAGTCTTTTAGGGTTATAATTGCCAAAATCTGAAACAAATCAGTTTTTTGTTTTTTGACAAAGTTGCGTTTGGCGCTCGAGTTCACAAACTTAGATTATTTATTGGGCCAACATCACAAACAAGTCTGCAAAAAATCTGATCTACCGGATTTGACGCACACGATGATTGTATAGAGTTACTAAATTATTTTAAAAAATGGACTGAGAGCTGACCAACTCAGATATGACACGATAATGAGAGCAACAAAACCCATCTGTTTAAATTGCTATACTATCCTTCTTAGTACATCCGGGCATCTGGCAGCTTTGAATGGGTGGAGGTCGGAGTGACAGATTAGCAAAATTTTTGAATTGGAAAATAGTAACACCAAAATATGTAAAAACTGTTGAAGTTGTCTCAGTTATAAAGGACAGGGCATATATTTTAACATTAGAATAAAAACATTGCGTATTACTACGGAAACAAAAACAGTAGGCGACAAAATACGAATACGAATTACATTATACGTCGTTTGGCACTACTTTCCCCCAACAGAAACTTTTGGCAACTATATAATCTAATTTCTCTTAATTTGCAACAAACCCAGAACTCTAGGATTTGTTTTCTTAAAGTGATTTGCACTCTTGACCTCCACCACCTTACAGATGCCAGATGTCCAGATCTAGAAATAATCATACATAATATAGCAAACTGACTAGAGGTTGCTCTCATTATTGTGTCATATCTGACGTGGCTAGCTCTCCGTCTATAAGAGTTTCATTAATTAATATATTTTGGAAGGAATGCATAGTATCCACAAAAAACTTTTAACTTGATTATGTTACGGTCTATTAGATTCGGGAATGTTCACAAATAGTAGTTTATGTAACTGTTACGTAATAAGGGTCCTTAAAATACGAGTGTGGTTTAATGAAACGAGCCGCAGGCAAGTTTCATAATAAGATCAAGATGTTTTAAGGCCTAATTACGTACAGGTGCATACACTGCTTTATCTACACTCATATTATATATATTAAATTAAGTTCTCGGAAACCATAGAATGACCGCCATTGCACCGCCATGGCCAACTCGATTGTGCCGGCGGTCGGGGAGGCGCGTGTCGGCGGCCGCGCGGACGCGTGCCGTTGGTCAGGAAGGAGCACAGGATTTACATTATGTTATCAAAACTCATAGCACATCAATATTTGAGCATGTAAAGTTAAAATTATGTTACTGCCACAGATAAAAAGCTTATCATAGTAAAATCGGTTGTGGTAATGCTAGCCATTGCCTACCGTTTTTGAACACGTTTTAGAGGACATACAGTGTGAGTGTAGATAAAATTCTATTATAGTGTTCTCATTTTATAAATCATCATTTAAAATTATAGATTAATCTCATCCTTCTCGTATATTAATATTTGTTAGCAAAAGTGAACCGACGTTAAATTTGGGATTAAAACGTTGCTCTTCCCGTTTCTTCCTGAACCGCGTGGTCGACCAAAGGGCTCCCTGGGGATCGCTTAGATATAACTCCTTATTATCGGTTAAAATGCGAACAGGAAATATGTATATCTTACTTAGTTGTATACCTACCTACAAGATGAGTTATAGACACTGCACTTTTGTTTAACAGAACAGAACCATTGGAATTAAAATAGTATTTATATACATGCAAGATAGTAAACGTACTCACTAGTTAACTATACCAATCGTCTACATCTCGATTAAAACTGCATTAATACTTGGAAGTGAACACATATTCGTATAATTAAACTCATCGGCCGCACTATAAGCCTCAAAGTCGAGAGTCCCTATTTGCATAAGTTACACGTTTCATTTTCGTAATTACCATTTCGATCATTACCATTAATCTCCTCACGAAATCCCAAAGAGAATGTCAATCGTTTGACTCTAATCACGGGATTTGCTTTAAATGCTCGCGTTCGTTGAGAACTCTTAGCGAATTCCTTTGAGAAAAAGTTGTTAAAAAAACGGGACAGAAACAAAAGGAAATAGTCGGGGCGGTCCCGAGAGTGTCGTTGTTAGCCCTGGGACGGTACTTAAATCAAATGTTCACCATTCAAGGAAATTATAAGAACAGGGCACGGATTCGCCCTACCCTCTAAGAGAATCTCGGGATAAAAGGGCTTACGAAAAACAGGGCTGAGAATAGTTTCATCGCCCTCCAGTCTCTAGAACAATCACTCACGCACGCCATTCTTACTCCGCAGTCGCGAGCGATATTAATATAACAGCAATATCAGGAGAAATGGCACCGTATTCCTGCTGCTGCATATTTCAATAAATTCTTGTAGCTATCAGACGCGCGCATCTGACGTTTACAATTCGAAATATCGGAGTAACTTATAATAAATTAATTAATTGGCGACTGGCAACGTTTTTAATATTCAGGACGAGGAACGGTTTAAGCACTCCTTCTCTTTTTTCTTTTTCGTTATCTTCCAGAATATTTCTTTACCTCGGAACAAACTTAAGGGGCCTAATCCGCTTTTGAACTCGAGCTTTTACTTGCCTTATGACAGCGAGCTTTAAGCTTCGAAAGACGTTGTGGAGAAAGTTTTTAATCTTTTCACATATAGTCCATTCAATTCAACAAAGACTTGTGCATATCGATCTGAACCTCTGCGAATCTCACACTCGCAATTTGCGTAGCAAAGTGTACGCTTAAGAAAACACGAAGATGAACGTGAAAGGAAAAAAATAATAAGTAAAGCTTATGCGTTTTCAACATGTGTCCATATGTCGAGATCCTCTGAAGCCGTCCCCTCTTGCCGGATATGAATAAAATTTTCTTAGATAAATTGAGAGTTCGCGAAAACGTGTCGATTTCTTTATTTATTCAATACTTTTCTCCTTTGAACGCCTTTTCTGAGATTCGTCCGCGCTTATCTTATATTTATGAATTCTTTTGGGTTTTTCATAAAAACCATTTTCTTTTTCTAGCGACATCAATGTCGTTTAAGCAGTTAACACGTGATGAATTTATTGTTGGTCTTATTTAAATCGTATGAGCTTATGAACTGCAGCAGGTGACTTGAAAGATAAAATGAGAAACGAAAATTCAATTTTGTTTCTGAAAATCCCATCTGATATTTGGTTGATCTTATAGAAAATCCTCACTAGCGGCAAGTAAATATTAGAAACGTTTGCACCTACTTATTATACGATGATTGATGAAGGTAGGACAGGCAAGTAGCTACGTAATTGGACAGTACTTGTTTTAATATTCTAAGCATAATAACAATTTAAACCGTTGAAAAAGATATATCCTGACTGTAAGTTTTATTTCGTTTTCATCCTATTTTCGAACTCAATTAAATAGCATATCACTCATGCACATAAAGAGTCGTTTGACACCTCATTCATCAAAATCAATATACCTACAGTGCATAATACAGGACACAAATGACTTAATAAGTTAATAAAATTAAGCGGATAGAAAGTTTTGTAGTTATTATTCCAGTAATGGTCACTTAAGCGTAGATCGAATTCATTAGGTACCTATTTACCTGCCTTACCATAAACGAGCTCATGATCGTAATCACCAATTTGCCCAGATCATCACGTATCGAGATACGATTCAATTATAGCTTTCATATTTGTTCAGTTAGTAAGTCCGTTTACTGCGAAAACAGGTCAATCATGATCACCAACTTGATTATTTATCTGTAGCTTAATGTTGTCACGAGTCTCTTAAACATTTCCACTGCGTGCATTATTTATCTACTTTGAAAAATATGTAAACACAAGAGAGAAGCTTAAAGCTTATTGTTATTCTTATTTAAGTAGAGAAAACAAATGCCTTTACTTAAATAAGAATCACAATAAGCTTTATACATTAAAAACTATCTAGGTATGGCTGAGAGATACGAATGACAGATGACGCGAGAAAATATTTAAAAATCGAACCATCCGTTTCGAACCTCTTCTTTTCTGGGATTTTTATTGTGCATCATTGACAAGAACATTAACAATGATAAAAATAAAATATTTCTTGCAAATAACTACTATCAAAATATTGTTAAATACTCAATGTAACATTTACAAATACGTAGGCATGTCTTTACTATTAAATACAAATATATTTAAGTATTTTTAATGGCGGCGTAGGCACTTTGATTGTTGTGACGTGTATCGTGCCTGATAAAGACCATGCACATCGTTCTTTCAACTTTTTTCTAATCTCAAAAAAAAACAACTATAAATTCAAATGCGTGGGAGGAAGGCTCGCAAACGTTAAAGGGTCAAATCGCTTACATTCAAGTCAAGGGTTACAAACCCCTAAAAAACCAATGAATTACTGTATCGTAAACCAGCCTCTCGAATACGAATTAGAGTAATCAAAAGGGTTGACTTCAATCGAATTTCTTTGCTGGAAATGTCCGATGTTATTAGTCAGAGCGATATCCAGGGACTCGGTGAAAAATGCTCTCCGAGGCTCAACGACCGCCAATATCTCCCGGAAACAGTTTAAAAACGTTTCGGTTACGTCGACTTTTCTAACCTTCGTTTTTTAAAGCTTAAAGGGATCTTCGTGCTCCATAAATGGTTCAGAAGAAAACGCACCGATAAATACTTACAGAGTGACGACATATTATTATGCTAAACGCAATAAGTAAATTTACATAACTACATAACTACACAATTCATTTGTGGATTCATTCAATTGTGATTTAGTTTCACAATAAAGTGAGCATGAAAAGTCTGAATTAATAATTTATAAACCCTGGACAAAATTATAACAATGCCATCTGTCGAGTTAGAAACTAAAAAAGAACTATTGCTACACTGGTGTATCACCTGACCTTTTCCGATAATGGCAGCTAAATCGAGTAGGCTCTTTTGGAGGTAAATGGGAACAGGGGAACAGTCATTGGTGTGTACGTACAGACAAACTAACACTTACCCTCACCCTCGGAAAAAGGGGGGGTAAAACACATTGAAATAATTAATAAATAATGACTTTTTGGATTTCTCCAGATAAAAATAATAATCACTCACCTACTGAAGGGTGAATACTTGTATAAAATTACCATCAAACTGCAAAATCAAGAGTTTGTAAGAGCAGATTGTAGAGTTCCACTTGAGGACGGCAATCGCGTCTCCGCCGCTAGGTGCATGCTACTGAGGGAAAACCCAACGTCATAAAATACGAAAACAAACATCGCAAGCGGATCACAGTATTTCGCTACTAAGTTATTACAAGAACACTCTTTACAAAATGTAATGTACCCCAGTAACTTTGGGTTTAAAGCAGTTTCTATAAGGTTCAAATTAGGTTGGACTATTAAAATACATACAATTATGGATTTGCTAAGTTACTTAAAATAGTAGTTTTCGATACAAGTGCGAGAAGTATGTCATCTTGCACGAGTACCGAGGCTACAAGTCAAGGCTCGGGACGAGTGAAAATGACACTTCCGCACGTGTGTCGAACAACGTTTTTTAACACAATTGCGAAAAAACTACAATGAAATAAAATTACATTTACGAGTATATTCTGTCAGTGTACGAAAGACAGCTTCATTCAATCGCGCGTTGTTTAAGTAATACTATTGGCTGTCGCATAATACTCCTTTATGCCCAATCGCGCGTAGTTCAGGTGTGTCATTTATAAGCGGGTCTCGCATAATACTAATTTATTTAAAATTCTGATCTGCAAATCGTGCGTTAACTCAAACTTTACGCGCGATTTGCAGATCAGATTACTTTTTAGCACTAGTGCATAAAATCAAATTTTACGCACGATTTGCAGCTACATAAACTAAACTTTTAGATAAGATAAGATAAGATAATTTATTTGCGGTAAGCATTACAGCACAAGGTCTTAATTATTGGTACTTACAGTGATTTTCATGCTTAACCTAATATGGTATGCAAATGGGTAACTTAAAACTAATATTGTATCATTTTTCTATACATATTCGTAAAAGCACTTAATATATGTATATGTTATAAAATAATAAAATAAAAAATAAATATTTGGGGACAATATTACACAAATCAACCTTGTCCCAAACTAAGCAAAGCTTGTACTATGGGTACTAGGCGACGATATACATACTTATATAGATAAATATATACTTAGATACATAGGAAACACCCATAACTCAGGAACAAATATTCGTCATAAACACACAAATAAATGCCCTTACCAGGATTTGAACCCGGGACCTCCTGCTTCATAGGCAGGGTCACTACCGACTGGGCTAGGAGGCCGTTCTGGCTTTCCGTTATGGCTTTAATTTACTAGGTACCTACATCCTTGAAATATATAAAAATCTTGCAAATAGGAATATCATAATCATATTTAATTTAATACAGGTATTTCAAGAAAATCTTTCAGACTGTAATAGTTTTTATTACTAAGTCATTCATGTAACTTTTTTTTAAACAGCATAATATCCATGGTACGAAATTCAATAGGTATTTTATTATATATCATCACACTCATAACTAAACAACTTTTTTGATGTTTTGCTACTCGAGAATAGTCATCAGTTAGTAATCTGTCTGGGTCTCGACAAGAACGAGGATGGTTGTCACATGCTTTTTTAAACATGGATTTATGCTTATGAACAAATATACACATTTCATAAATATAGAGCGCTGGAAGTGGCAATAAACTAAGCTTTTTAAACAGTTGCGAGCAAGATTCGTCAGGTCGCATTCCATGTATCGCTCTCAGACACTTTTTTTGTGCAACAAACCCTCGATTTACGTCAGTGCCGCGGCCCCACAGTATTATCCCATAGCGTAGCATGGATTTCACATAGGCATGGTAACAGGAAATTGCAGTTTTAATACTTGTGATTTTACTTATCTGTTTGAGGGCATATACATATTTGTTGAGTCTGTTAGTTACACTAAGCATATGTGATTTCCAGTCGAGTTTCTCGTCTATCATCACTCCCAGAAACTTGGTTTGCGGTACATTTTTTATGTTTGGGATATTAAGTTTGTAGTTATTGAATTGCAGATATTTTGACTTATCCAGGTTAATTTTTAAATTATTATTGTGAAGCCAGTTTTTTACTGCATCAATTGTGTTAATAATGTCTAGCTCGTGGTCTTTTACAGAATTACTTTCTTTGTTTGAAGTTACTCTTATAGATATATATATCATCGGCATACAGAATGCAACGATGTCTTGTTATTTCGGTTATGTCGTTTATATACAATAGAAATAAAATCGGATCCAGAACACTTCCTTGAGGAACTCCGTATTTATTGTCCTTAAAATCAGATGAGTAGTTAATTCACTATTTTCGTTCATTTTTGTAATTTTTACACATTGTTTTCTATTTTTTAAATAGGAGGCTACCCACTGAAGTACTGGTCCTCTGATACCAAGGACCTCAAGCTTGGATAATAGTACGCTATGAGAAACGAAGTTGAAAGCCTTAGACAAATCAAAAAATAGTCCAGTTGTGATATAATTGTTGTTTATATTAGTGAGTATTTATTACCTTAAGCAGAGAAAAAGTGGCCAAAGTAGTAGACTTATTTTTTTGGAAACCAAACTGTTCTTCTTTAATTATATTATACATCGTGCTGTAATCTGTGTAACGTATTTAGGTCTTAAAGTAGATGAGCACTTTTCTTGGAATCAGCATGTAGATTTTATTTATAGCAAGCTCAAAGTATTATTAGGAAGATTTTATTATCTGAGATTTAAAGTTCCTTTGCATATACTTAAATATATATATATAGTTGAATCAATAATAGGTTATGCGCTTGACTGTTACGGATTAACAATTAATACTAATTTAAACAAATTAGAATGTATGCAAATTAGATTTCTCAAACTTCTAGTTAGTAATAAAACGAAAGAAAAGAATAAAAATGACTATAGAAAGTTATTCAAAATTTGTAACATTCTTCCGGTTAGCCTTAATAAATATTTAATGTTATATAAGAACCATGGCAGTCAAGAGCACACCCTGCTACTTCGTAACGATATTTGTGTTGTTACCAGGTCGGTGTCTGCGGGCAAGTTTGTCGTACCCAGAGTCGCGAATTACTATGGTGATAGGTGTCTTCACAAACGTTTACCCTATATACTTAACAGCCTGCCCGCTGACATCAGGCAGGAAGTCAATAAAGTTAAGTTCGGAAAAAAGCTGCGTACTTACCTTGTAAATTGCATAAGTTAATTTTTCATAAGCTTAATGTATAGATGTTACCTTTAGATAAATAAGAGTAGAGACTGCACGATCCCACAGTCAAACCGTGAAAACTGTTTTGTGGGACCCTTTATTTGTGTAAGCTGTATCTTTTTCAAGTTAATAAATAAGTAATAATCTATTAGCCTTTTTAACATGCATTTTTCGAAAAATTTTGAGAGAATGGGTACCAAGGTTATCGGCCGATAGTTACTAACATCCTCTTTTTTTCCCTTTTTAAATAGAGGCTTGACAATAGATATTTTTAAGGCTTCGGGAAAAATACCCGATAAAGAAGAAAGATTGATTAAATGCGTCAATACCGGTACAGTTTCACTTAAACTTTCCTTTGTAATGTGTGTATTAATTCCATCATATCCCTCCGATTTTGTTTTGTTAAGTGACGTAACTTCATTTTTTAATTCGTTTTCTGATATAGGTTTCAAAAACATCGAGTTAACCCTTTGAATACGATTTTTATTGATTGAAGGATGGGTGTTCGATAATGTATGTGAAGAGTCTATGTAATAATTATTGAAAATAGAAGCAATTGCTACGGGATCATGAACTTGGGTGTTATTGTATGATATGTGTTCAATCGTTCCCTGAGGCTTTACGTTTGATATTTGATTTTTAATAACCAACCATGAAGCCTTACATTTATTTGAGCTATTATTTATAAATTTTGTGTTAGCCCGTTTCTTTGCCAAATAAATACTTTGTTTTTATATTTTTGAATATTGAGAGTACATAGTCTTATAGGTTTCATTTTTACTCTTATAGTACATGAATCTTATATTACGTTTAGTTTTACAGCTTATTTTTAAACCTTTGCTAATCCAGTTTTGTTTATATTTAAAAGTATTGTTTATTTTTATTCTTACAATTGGAAAGCACAGGTTATAGAAAAGACATAACAGTTGATGAAACTCATTAAAAGCTAGATTTACATCACTTTGCTCATAAATCTCTGACCAAGATAAACTACGCAAGCAATCTTTGAATTTATTTATGTTTTCAGCGCAGTAGTCTCTTTTGTGCAATTGTATAAAAAAATATTTTCCTTTATAATATGTTTTTTTACTAAGCAAGCAAGCATACAGCTAAAGAGACAATAATTACCCCCCTTTCCCCCGGCGCGCGTTGCCCCGTCGTCAAAACACTGCATACCTATAGAGCTCTCTGGCGACCTATTCACCTCATCACCTCACCTGATCATTTAAAACCTTGAACCAATCATAACCTCGAAGCGAAAGTCTTTTAAAGTATTTGGTTGAGACTCTTAGCCATGAGACAGATCGCAGAAACAACTATCGGTACAGTAATCATTGTACATATCTCATTTCATTGAGGTCAGCAACCTTCGTGGCCTAAACACGTTACTCGGCTGAAAAGCTATTCATTATAATACGATTGTATAAAATATTATTATTCAAACCAGTGTGTAGAAAAGGCAAACAGAAAAGGCGTTTATCCCTAACACCACGAAAATACGTGTTTCAACCATTACATCACATCACATGTCTATCATCCACTCTTCTATTTCCATTGCTGACATACCTACCAGTATGCGATATCGAGAGCTAGTTTCACAACAAAAGGATTGCTAGTACACCGTCGCCGAAAAAGTCGATTACTTTTTGCGGAACGTTCGCCTCTCAAATTGGCTCCAGATCCATTTCTGTTGACAACTTTATCGAGCGGTTTTCGATAAATTGCGGCGAGGGAAAACTAAATAAATCCGAGAGGACTTTAGATAAGGTAATGGCTTCAGTAATGTCTGGCGGCTGCCGTCGCCATAATGCAATCCGAGAGCCAGGCCCGCGCCGCGCAAACGGTGAGCACGTTACACTTATTTTCTCTTCATTTCTTAAAATAGGAGCTGTTAAGCAATGTAAAGTTTGCAATCACACCTCAAGTCGTTTTTACAATAATTATTTTACATCTTTTTTAAAGTGGGGCATTCCACTCATACAATAGTATGTTATTCAATCAAATACAAACACTGAAAACATTGAAAAAATAATCAACCCAGCAGGATTTGAACCTCGCATCGATACGCCTTACCGGGGCTCGATCGCTTTACCAATTAAGCTATGGGTTCAGTTACTGAGTTGACGAAATTCTCAATGCCTTCAATCATCTTTTTGCATTTATTTTTACATCGACTTTATAGCAGCCGTAAGCGACATCTAGGTGCTAACTACTAGTTAGATACCCTTCCCGTCGACCCTATTGCAAGTGTCACAACGGAAATAATAGATGGCGCTGCTATCAACTCATAATTATTTTACATGTTTTTTTTAAAGTGGGGCATTCCACTCATACAATAGTATGTTATTCAATCAAATACAAACACTGAAAACATTGAAAAAATAATGAACCCAGCTGGATTTGAACCTCGCATCGATACGCCTTACCGGGGCTCGATCGCATTACCAATTAAGCTATGGGTCCGGTTACTGAGTTGACGAAATTCTCAATGCCTTCAATCATCTTTTTGCATTTATTTTTACATCGACTTTATAGCAGCCGTAAGCGACATCTAGGTGCTAACTACTAGAGTTAGATACCCTTCCCGCTGACCCTATTGCAAGTGTCACAACGGAAATAATAGATGGCGCTGCTATCAATTCATAATTATTTTAAATGTTTTTTAAAGTGGGGCATTCCACTCATACAATAGTATGTTATTCAATCAAATACAAACACTGAAAACATTGAAAAAATAATCAACCCAGCAGGATTTGAACCTCGCATCGATACGCCTTACCGGGGCTCGATCGCTTTACCAATTAAGCTATGGGTTCAGTTACTGAGTTGACGAAATTCTCAATGCCTTCAATGTTTTTTACAACTTACTTGGGTTTTTTTTTCTATTTCTGAGCGAGTTATTTTTACTTGTAACATTCGTTTTCAGAAAATATCAACCAATGTTTGCAGCGGCAATCAATACAAATAAAACTAAACAGCACGTAAGTGTCGGTAACATCAATATATCGGCCAATTTGGAACTTATAGTTCTTTAAGAGACTTATAAATAAGGGTGTCAAAAGAAACTTTTATCGTTATAAGAGTGATTTAACAGATATTATACAGCTGAAGCTGTATAAAGTAATTATAAGGGAATCCACCTAAAATTATGGTGTTTTATCAGAATATTAAAACTCTTTTGTAAAACTTCGAGCATTGTGTGACACTTGAAGCTAATTTTATCTTTAAAGCTGTATAGTGGCTGTATTTAGCATGCCGTCACGACTTATTGCAGCTTTAGGTGTTATTATAGTATCACATGGTACTTGTTGCTGTATAAAGGTATATGTCAACTCAGATAGGAAACTAATGTTTATAACTTTTATAAGTATAGTACATTTATAACTTCTGTCTATGAGCAGATTATAAAACTAAAATAATAAATAAATGACAGCTATAGTACAGTTTATTCAGTATTACTGATATATTCGCTCGTATTGTAAAACTGAAAGAATAAATAACAAAAGAGTTATAAGTTATGTTATGAATAACCGAAATACAGCCAAACGAATAAGAATACTCTTTTATAAATCTGGTTAGAATCCAATATATGTATAAGTGAATCCATTAATTACATAGTGTAGCTACTAAGATTATAATGCTCTTGAAATACTGTTAAGATTTTATGAAATTATTGTCATTTTGAGTGCATAAAAATATATTTGAAAATACAAATAAAAGAAATACTTGACAATATTTGGCAATTGCTAAAGCCATATTATATACACATATGAAATCTATTTTAATATTTGAACCTCAAAAACAATTTTATTATTTATGTATTTAATATTTTCCTTAGGTATTTCTTGATTATTTTGCTAGTGAGTGAACATTTTGCCAGAAAAGAGACAGGTTCACAATAAATCATTCTAATGGTTCCCGAACACATCATTGAGAAATTATAATATGTGTGTAGATAAAGCAATGTATGTAACTATACATAATTAGGCATTATGTAGCAGTCACATGAACTACTATCATGAAAGCCAATCGACAGGAATTTGATAAATGTATTAGGCCCCCGTGACGTGCCGTATGCC
The DNA here is from genome assembly GCA_947086415.1 of Pammene aurita. Taxonomy (NCBI): domain Eukaryota; kingdom Metazoa; phylum Arthropoda; class Insecta; order Lepidoptera; family Tortricidae; genus Pammene; species Pammene aurita. The sequence continues at coordinate 37,360,911 of OX352291.1, forward strand.
GTTACATTAAGAGTAAGCCGTAGGCAACCCTACCTCATCGATTAGCAGAATTCGGCTTATGTACGGCAATGCAAGGGGAAAAGTTGTGTATTTTAGTACTTATTGGTCTGAAGTAAACTTTTGTACAGTCAGCAAAAATATCGTATTAAAATTTACCACATCAAGTATCAAATTGAACGTTATGCCATTCAAAAGTAATACCCAACGGTAATGGTAAAAAATGGTAGCCGACATTAAACCTGGTGCTTTTGTTATTTAGCCAATTTTTTTGTTTTTAGGTGAAAATCGACTAATGCAAGTACCTACGACGTGCAAATAAGTTACACACGTGCAGTTATAGTGCTTATCAATAAGTGCCATAAAATAAGAGCCGTGTTGTATTGCCCAAAACTGGCAACTTTATGATTCTATCTTATTAAAAAATATTTAAATAATTAACCTAGTAGAAGATACTCGTAAAGCTTGTGCCAATCTGAAGAACGCATCAACTTTTAAAGAAAAAAAATCTTAAAATGTCAGGTCTGCGTGTTGCTACCTCAAAATTTTCGGCACATCTCGATGAGCACTATCGAATGGGCCACGTGCCCACTTGCTAGTCAATGAAGTAGTTTATGTCAAAAAATAAGTTCATATTTTGCTGACTGTACAAAATGCTCCAACTTTGGTCCAGGCTACCGGGTACTAAAATACACAACATTTTGCCGTGCATCGCCCTACAAAAGCCAAATTCTGCTATTTGATGGCTGACTCGCCAGGCTGGCGGTGGAGGGGGTGGTAGGGATACCAGGAACTGTAGTCAAATTATGCTTGATACTATATGGAAACGGCGCTTCTCTCATTATGTTTGTAGGCTTTGAATACAAGTACAGGATTTAATACAATTTTTTTTTCTATACCTACCCACGACGTAAAAAAAAATTAATCAAGAAGCCATCCTCTAGAAAAAAATCTATTATTATACATATTGCGCGAAAAACCCGCGAGTCGAACATTAATAACATAAAAATAAATAATAGTAGTTTATGTAACTGTTACGTAATAAGGGTCCTTAAAATACGAGGGTGGTTTTATGAAACGAGCCGCAGGCGAGTTTCATAATAAGATCACACGAGTGTTTTAAGGCCTAATTACGTACAGTTGCATATACTGCTTTATCTACACTCATATTATATATATTAAATTCAGTGCTCGGAAACCATATATGACCGCCATTGCACCGCCATGGCACGATTGTGCCGACGGTCGGGGAGGCGCGTGTCGGCGGCCGCGCGGGCGCGTGCCGTTGGTCAGGAAGGACCACAGGATTTACATTATGTTATCAAAACTCATAGCACATCAATATTTGAGCATGTAAAGTTAAAATTACGTTACTGCCACAGATAATAGTAGTTTATGTAACTGTTACGTAATAAACGGTCCTTAAAACATGAGTTTGGTTTTATGAAACGAGCCGCAGGCGAGTTTCATAATAAGATCACACGAGTGTTTTAAGGCCTAATTACGTACAGTTGCATACACTGCTTTATCTACACTCATATTATTTATCCTAAATGCCGTATTCCGAAACCATAGAATGGCCGCCATTGCACCGCCATGGCCAACTCGATTGTGCCGGCGGTCGGGGAGGCGCGTGTCGGCGGCCGCGCGGGAGCGTGCAGGTGTACATTATGTTATCAAAACTCGTAACACATCAATAGTTGAGCATGTAAAGTTAAAATTACGTTACTGCCACAGATAAAAAGCTTATCATAGTAAAATCGGTCGTGGTAATGCTAGCCATTGCCTACCGTTTTCGAACACGTTTTAGAGAACTTACAGTATGAGTGTAGATAAAAAGCTTATCATAGTAAAATCGGTTGTGGTAATGCTAGCCATTGCCTACCGTTTTTGAACACGTTTTAGAGGACTTACAGTGTGAGTGTAGATAAAATATGTTTGTATTGATAATTTTATAAAATTATTATTATCTTTCTTTATGATTGCCACCAGTTAGCTGACGCTGTGTGCAAAAGTCGGTATTATTACTGCATTTTAAGTAGTATTGTTGAACTTTTACGTTAATCTAATATAGCAGCATAAACTTACAGAATATATGAATAGATACTTACTAATATTTGATTTACGAAACATAGCAGTATGCGTTTTTAACTTCATCATATTGTGTATTTTAAATACTTCATTTGTATGAAATAAATCGAAACACCTATTATACAGGCCGTCCCACGACTTTGCCACATGGAGGGGAATTACTTAAAAAACTGTATATAGAAAATTTTAGTCTTCTTTCATTATCCTATCTTCAGTATTTAAAGTACTTGTACAGTATTTAAAGGATGCCTGTATATCACCCAAAATAGAACATTTTAAACAGTTTTTTTGACGTTTATCTAGAAATCGTCTTTTGGCAGTTTCGGGATTACGCGGCAGATCACGTTTTAAGGATATATAACAGGCTAGCTAGACGAGTTTTGTTGTTCTCGTTATTCTGTCATATCCGACGTGGCCAGTACTTAGTCTATTAAAAGTATAACAATTACTATTATTTTCTAATTATACAATACAATACAAATACTCTTTATTGAACACCTCAAAAAGAAAACCAGTACAGAAAATGCATAAAGTCAGAATAGAGGTAAACAACAGGCGGTCTTATCGCTAAAAAGCGAAGCTAATTATACATAGGTAGTTACTTTTATAGCACATGAAATAAAACAATAATGGTATTTCGTTATAATAATAGATGCAAATCCAATTAGATTAGTTAATTTAGTTATCCACTTCAAAGTCCAAAAAACCCATTAATTCTTAATCATCTCGAATATTCTTACATCAAATACATACCTGCAGTGCGAGTAAGAGCAAATCCCTAGAGAATTGTTTCAGATCAGATGTATTTTATAGTAGAAGTAAAGTATTTACAGAGGTACAGAATCCAATCTAATCTAATGGAGTTATGTAAATGTCTCTATCCTGACCCTACATGACTGTGTCGACCTCACATTCCCCGGCTCGCCCCGACGTCTCTGTCTCTTAAGTTTTTTCATTAAGTCACATTGCTTACAGCAATGAATAAAACATATTTCAGATTACTTTTGATGCTTTTAAAGAGTGTTCTTCGTCAAGTCTTGGAGTGTTTAGAGTAGTGTTAAGCTAGGACAATCTAAATTGAAACCTCGGTGGGACAGATGCCCCGGTCTGGGCCCACTGTCCCTGGTTTTGGCCATTTTCAACTTTATTAAACTATAGACGAATTTACAAGTCTATGGTTTATAAAGCCTGACCAGAAATATATGATCATGCGCCATGTTGCGGAATTTCATTGGAACTAATTTCTTGCACTGGTAATCATTTTAATGACAGAATGATATGCATGTGTAAGGGTATTTATCGTATTCAATTTAATAAAATTTATTTTATTTTATTAAAATTAATTTATTATAAAAATATAGACAGCTAATATTCTCAGGATCACAATGACATAGTGTTAGTAAACTCCGGCACACCGGCTTGGTTTTATATTAGATCTCAATACTTTTTGCAGTAGGAGAACTGCGTTGCGAGTTGTACATGTACTCGTAATGTTTTTGATGGGATCTCATTCCTTTTTGTAAGTACCTAACCTATACTACGAATATCTACTAAAATTATGTAGTGAAAAAAAGCTAACATTTTAGCAACAGAATAAATAACTTTGTTATCGCATATATATGGGATTACAATGTTAACTATGCGGTTTGTTAAACTACACTAGATATCTAAGGCACTTCTAGCAGTCCCACAAGCTGCTAATTTTGAATACTTCTAGTGTTTAGGCTATAAAGCCAATGAAAATTTAAACATACCACAATATCAGTATTAGAACAAGAGCCCACGACACTGAACTAGTTCGATAAGTCTCCTAGATGAGATATGTATAATAAATAAGTGACGTCTTTAATACGGGAAAACGAAATGCTGATGCTGCAATGCAAAAAAAGTGGCGACGTATTTTAATTTTTTTCTAGTATTTGATTTGTTTTGGCATACATCTACAAACTTGTGATGCTGCTGCCACAGACAAGGCCACGCACGGGGGCTTGCAGCACCGCATTATCGTGTAGCCCTACCCTTCCCCTGTTTCGAGGAACAAAGGAAATCTAGGAGACTTATCATACTAGAAACCGGTTTTTTTTTTATTAAAATACGCCGCCACTTTTTTTGTATTGCAGCGTCGGCATTTCGTATTCCCCCATTAAAGAAGTGACTAATTATATATATCTCATCTAGGAGACTTATCGAACTAGGTTCAGGGTCGTGGGCTCTTATACTATATGGTTGTCTAGTTTAACAAACCGCACAGTTAACATTGTAATCCCATATATATGCGAAAACAAAGTTATTTTTTCTGTTGCTAAAATTTTAGCTTTTTTTCACTACATAATTAGATATTCGTAGTATAGGTTAGGTACTTACAAAAAGGAATGAGATCCCATCAAAAACATTACATGTACAACTCGCAACACAGTTCTCCTACTGCGAAAAGTATTAAGATCTAATATAAAACCAAGCCGGTGTGCCGGAGTTTACTAACACCATGTGATTGTGATCCTGTGAATATTAGCTGTCTATATTTTTATAATAAATTTAATTTAATAAAATAAAAAAAATAGCAATAACAAAGATCCCGACGAATTGATAACCTCCTCCTTCGAAATCTTGAAGTCGGTTGATAAAATAAATTTTATTAAATTGAATACGATAAAAACAGTATGATGTCGTTTACGAAATTGTTCCTCTATGTAAGTAACTACCGTTTTTAACATGTTTGCTAAACTAATAAATTTTTACTACTATTACGTAAGTAAATAAACATATAACGTTATACACGGTGTAACATGAGGAAACCGAAGAATTTTAACAGCGTACTCCTGATCATAATTGGAGACTAAAATGTCGTAAAAACTACTACCAATAAAACCAATTAAATAAAAAAAAACATTTTTTTATTGTGACTCAGTGCAACGCTTTTTAGTTAGACATTCTTATTGACAGATATCAAAGTGCCAAGGAATACTTTACGTAAACGTTTTTTTACGAAAAAAACCGGCCAAGTGCGTGTCGGGCCACGCTCAGGGTAGGGTTCCGCAGTTTTCCGTCCGTCACTAAGTCCGTAAGTGTCCCCACTTAAGAGTTTTTGTAAGCACGTCATTTCATTGTAATTTTGTAAAAATTACAGGTACAATAAACACCTGCTTATACGGTTAAAACAAACTTAGTTCAAAAATTATTTTGTAATTTTTTTTCAGAAACTATTCAACCTATCAAGTTCAAAATAATTTTCCTAGAAAGTTTTTATAAAGTTCTACTTTTGAGATTTTTTTCATATTTTTAAAACTTATGGTTCAAAAGTTAGAGGGGGGGGGGACACATTTTTTTTAACTTCTGGAGCGATTATTTCCGAAAATATTTACATTATCAAAAAATGATTTTAGTAAACACCTATTCATTTTTAAATACTAATCCAACAATATATCACACGTTAGGGTTGAAATGAAAAAAAAAACACATCCCACTTTACGTATAGGGGAGGTACCCTAATAAAACATTTTTTTCCACTTTTTATTTTACCACTTTGTCGGCGTGATTGATCTACATATTATTACCAAATTTCAGCTTTCTAGTGCTAACGGTCACTGAGATTATCCGCGGACGGACGGATGGACGGACAGACATGGCGAAACTATAAGGGTTCCTAGTTGACTACGGAACCCTAAAAACGTACTAATTTATTTTAATCAACAGTTTTACCAATAACATTTATGTTTTAATATTCAAAAGCATTATAAAAATCGAAAAAAGCAAATAAAATATTATTTTTTTTGGCGAAATTGAGCTAAATTCATAAAACATTTATTACTCCTTATGACCTCAGGAATTCGTGGTTAAAATCTCTCGCAATGCTCACGAGCACCGTGTATACCTACTTACATTTTACGGTACGGTACATTAATAGACATAACAATAACAGGTAAATAATATTACAATTTAGAGAATGTATTCATAAATCTACTAAAAAAGACATTTTTAAGCTTAAACAAATCTAAAATAAATACCTAGAGAAACAAAAATGAGGTTTGAAAAGATTAAAAGCCATAAAAAAGCCACCTCGTGTCGTCCCCGGTAATTAATTGCTAAAAGTACAAACATTTTAAACCAAACATTGTAACGTGTTCACTGTACATAGTTATATTGTTGTTTTAAGTACATTCGCCATAAAATATATCAGAGCGGCCACGGTACTCAAAAATATCTGCACATGCACTTTATCGCCTTGACAATAGAGGCGTTGTTCAGATATTTGTGACCCCCTTGGCCGCTCCGATATATCTGATCGCGACTGTACAAGTACGACAACTTTATAAAAATATAAGATAAAGTGAGTTACACCATATGCCCCTAAAATGCTTAAAAGACGCTTAACAAATATAAACAAAACTTTAAATAGTTTAAGCGCATCTAGAGATGCATCTCGAAGTCAAAAGACAAACTCATTGTCTCCCCAACGGTCGTCGGCAATGCGACTTCTCAATGGAGCTCGGCGAAGATAAACTTTGCGATTCTACTCATACTTATATAAAGTTCCGGCACACTTCAACCGGGGAGAATCACCTGAAAACATTGCCCTCGGAAACAACGCGATGTCAAAAAACTTCCTAACAAACACTCGCTAGAAAAACTTTCGGGATAACATACCAATAGCAAGTTTTACTTGCTCATAAGTGATTCAGTAGATTTTTTGTATTTTCTAATGCATGTTGTACGAAAAAAATTGTGCGAATTTTTTTAACTACTGATAATTCTGTTAATTATATGAATTGGATTGTTTGGTGCCTTTTTAGGGTTCCGTAGTCAACTAGGAACCCTTATAGTTTCGCCATGTCTGTCCGTCCGTCCGTCCATCCGCGGATAATCTGTGACCGTTAGCACTAGAAAGCTGAAATTTGGTACTAATATGTATATCAATCACGCCGACAAAGTGGTAAAATAAAAAGTGGAAAAAATGTTTTATTAGGCTACCTCCCCCATACGTAAATTGGGGGGTGATTTTTTTTTCATTTCAACCCTAACGTGTGATATATTGTTGGATAGGTATTTAAAAATGAATAGGGGTTTAGTAAAGTCATTTTTTGATAATGTAAATATTTTCGGAAATAATCGCTCTAGAAGTTACAAAAAATGTGTCCCACCCCCCCACTAACTTTTGAACCATAAGTTTTAAAATATGAAAAAAATCACAAAAATAGAACTTTATAAAAACTTTCTAGGAAAATTATTTTGAACTTGATAGGTTGAATAGTTTTTGACTAAGTTTGTAATTTAACCGTATAAGCAGGTGTTTATTGTACCTGTAATTTCTACAAAATCACAATGAAATGACGTGCTTTCAAAAACATTTAAGTGGAGACACTTACTGTGACGGACGGAAAACTACGGAACCCTACACTGAGCGTGGCCCGACACGCTCTTGGCCGGTTTTTTTTTTCACCACTCCACCTCGGAAACGCGCTTTTTATGCCTTGAAAGCGGTGAGGAAAAGCGCATTTTATCTATGTGTGGGGAAGGTAATTTGGTACAAATTGTGGCTTGTTTTTTCACGTTATCTGGCAGGATAGTCTTTAAAGAGATGATTTTAAATTATATAATTTTAAAAGCATTCATTTAGCTTTGATTTTTAATATTTTATAGCTTGTAGTTTTCCTGTGGTGGTGTGGTAAATTTTTTTATCTACACCAATATCATAAATCCTATATTCCGCGTTCGGAAACCGCATGTAATTTACCATCATTACTGCAACCAGTAACGTAATATCAGTGACAGTGCTTAGAAAAAATGGAAAAGTAGAAAAATCCACTGCCTCAGGCGAGACTCGAACTCGCGACTCTGGGATACAAGCCCATCGCTCTGACCAACTGAGCTACTGAGACACACCTGATGGCTGCGAATTTCTCCACTATATCCCATATGTGTATTAGGGGGACGCCTAGCGACATCTGCCGAAGAAGTCTTACACTTCTCAACCGGCCATCGGTGTCCCAAGTTGTATTGAGAATTCACCGATAACAATGCGCTACCCCATACTACAATTAATTTTGTATTAAGCAGAACGTCTGCTAACGATACCACAATGCAATTTTCTCTACTTTTCAATTAATATGCCCTCCTCTCAGCCTGCCGCTACGCGCCCGCGCGACCGCCGGCACAATCGAGTTGGCCATGGCGGTGCAATGTTGGTCATTCTAATGGTTTCCGAACGCTTCATTTAGGATTTATAATATGAGTGTCGATAAAGCAGTGTATGCAACTGTACGTAATTAAGCCTTATTACGTAACAGTTACATAAACTACTACTAGTATTTTGTGTGTTCCATGACGGATATTTGTTCCTGAGTTATGGGTATTTATGTACTCACAATACAAGCCTTATTGAGCTTACCGTCGGAATAGGTTGATTTGTGTAAGATTGTGAAATAACACAATAATTATATATCATTATGATATGATGTCGTATATATAATACTTTGTATTCGTAGGTTCATTACTAGCAATTTTTTATATATTTTGAAATAACTTTCGTTACTTCTACTGTGACTACATTTAGCGCTTTATAATGTCTGTAAGAACTATAATGGGAGAAATTTAACTGAGTTCTTATAGTACAGTCAGCAGCAGAAGTAGCTTATCGAGTGAGGTGATGAAAATATCCTTCACACACTCTCATCGGCTTTTACTGTTAAATAAAGTCGTGTCAAGATCGTTCTGAACACCTCGCCCACACCGACTTCTGCTGCTCACTGTACTTACTACACATCTGCTTAAATAGATTCTACCCTAAAGATCTTGTTTACACAAGACCGTACAAAAAAATCGTTACGAAATCGGGAACAAGTAATTCTGAAACTTGGCAAGTGTATTTTGGCAGCGTAACCGAAAACATTCAGTTTTGCATTAAAGTTTTAAATAAGAAAACTGCAAAATTCTTCGTAGGAATAGGAATAAACAATAAGCAACTCTAAGATGAATATCCCGGTCGTTTAACCGAGCTAATTCAACAGTGATGCAGGCAAGTTGCTAGGATAAAGGTATGGAGTCTGCGGAAAGCCGGATTAAACTTGTTTTTAAGTTTATCGTGGCTTTAATATTGTTCGCAAGGACTTAAACACAACGTATAAAGCTAACTTGTAGGAACTAACTTACATATAGAATGATTATTACAGTACATACAATAATGAATTAGGTAGTTTAGTAGTCACAGCCACAGCCAAAATGGCTTCTGTGAATTGCTGCAACAGACTGAGGAATTACGCAATTTTATTTCTATTGAACAATTCATAGGAAAGAAGCTCAACGTCTTGAGCAGTTTAAAAGCCTGAAGCCTTTAAAGTAAGCGAAGCCTAGATGTTTTATTAACATTCTTTTCATGAACATTGTCGACTGAGCTATTAATATTTTCAGTACAGGAAATTAAAAGTAGGTACTTTATTCATCAAATCGACTGCAATATTAACAGTCAATCATAATCCTTCGTAAAATGCGAATAGCACTGCATAAGTAAATTGCTTCACGACTAAACGGCAACGTAAATGAAAATGTTTTTAATTTATTTTCCACGGTAAAGTGGCTTAGTATCCGTCAACAGGATTTCCTAAATTGCATCCCACTTACATTTCCGCGCGTCAAGTCTAATAGGGAGTGTACAAAAACATGGTCCGTAATTTGCTAAGACGAATAACGTTTGATTTAATCCGGCACGTAGGACCGGCCGGGTCCGTCGATTTACTTTTATTGCTATTTCGTTTTATTTCGCAGGCTCGATGCTGTCTGATGTGGGCCTGTTTTCGGGATCGTTAACGGCAAATGTGCTAATGTTTTTTACACGGCCGTGGTCTAACAATAAGCGCGCTTGATGCTCTCGAACGCGGACAACCTTATTCGCGCTAATGCGAGTCAATTAACATTTATGTTACTTTTTTAAACATAATATATTTCACCTTTGTTATGTGCGTGTAATTTTTTTAAGTGGTAGAAGATTTGTTTTGATTAACTAAACAAATTTTTGACATTTACGAGTTCATTCAGAACAAGAAAAATTAATTTAAATAAAAGAGTCTAATAGAAGTCAAACTATTTGAAAGGCCGAGCAACATCTAACAACTCTTCAAAGTATACGAGTGATGAAACTTTCAAAGACCTCGTTAGAACTTTTTAGTGATTAAATTAAATATTTTGAAACGTACCTGCATACACGCATACTTTTTAAGTTACAATTGCTTTATGCTACGTCTTCAATATCGTTTCGTTACAAGACTCGCCGTGAAATCGACAAAGCAACTGTTTCATTTTGGAGGTGAAAGCAATTTCGTTCCTTTGTCAGATAGTATTGCCTCTAAGTAGGCGGAGTGCCTATATGTAAAGTGCTTATGGGTAACTTCCACACGTCGCGTGGTGAACGCAGAATTCAAATCAACGACAACCATGTAGGTATATATTTTTCAAGGTACTTATAATATCGTTTTCCTTGGTAAAATAACTTAAAGGATACTGTATCCGATAAGATACGGAAAACCGGATATGTGTTAAGAATACAGAAGCAAAGTTTTATATTAAAATTTGATCGATATTTACCAAAAGTTGGCGTAAACCCGGCGGAATCTAAGCAAATATGGGGTAGGCTTCTTAATATTATCTGTGCACGTTATCAGTATTATCTTCTCTTTGTTTGTATTCACAACTTAACAAAAAAATGCTAGTCCTTATCAGTATTTTATATTTAGTACAAGCTTTTGCCCGCGAATTCGTCTGCGTGGAATTAACATTCACCATGAAGAATTAATAAAACGCCTTAGTAAAATGTAATAGCAAATATTAATTTAACGCATATGCTATTTTAAATCAACAGTGAGTAACAATTCTATACAAACGTCCAGCCCTCTTTTCACCCCCTTAAGGGATTATTTCTAGGATAAAAAGTAACCTTTGTCCTTCCCCGGGACTTAAACTATCTTCATAGCAAATTTCATCTAGATCAGCTCAGCGGTTTAAGCGTGAAGAGGTAACAGATATACATACAGACAGACAGACACTGTACTTTCGCATTTATAATATTACTAGGGATGCTGCTGAGACTTCATTAGTTGAATGAATTGCAGGTAAGTTAAATCCAATACTTCCGCATTGAAAATAACTTCAGATAAAAAATAAATAAGTAGATAAGTGTGTATGTTTAAATGCCTACTCAAATATGCACTTTGGAGGACTTGTTACTAAATTTAGAAATCCCGGGAATTTGATTAGGGACATGAAATTGAAGCCGTCTCCATGCCGTTTACGCCACCAAAGTTTAGGTAAATATCGATACCATTATCCGATCCCTGGTTATATTACAAGTGCCTTTTTTAGTTGGGTCTTTCTCTAGATTCAAGTGTTACACCATAAAACCATAGATACTAAATGTATGAAAAGTTTGATACTGTTGAGTCTGACCGAAGACTTCAAGCTTTAGAATGATCCCCATTTAATAGACTATTTATAGGTACTATTATTTATCGGTATAAAAGTTATAAAAATCTTAGAAACTTTACCCAAATAGGATACTAAGTAGAGGGCTTAGCAATTGAGCTTTACCATTTTCGTACCTAAATTGTTAAGAAATTTTTGTTAATATAAAAACGTATATAAGTATCAAAAGTTGGCACCACATTCGAAACGTTCCGAGGGTAACAGAAACTGGGTGAGTCGTTTCGATTGAATCACTTTCGCAAATAGGCCTCATCACCGGCGGCCTACACGCTAAAGTGTACTGTGTTACGAGTTTATGCGATAGGAATTTATATTAATTTCCTGTGCCAGTCTGCCGGGAAACCAGTTGGATGCAGTCGCTGTGGCTAGCGCAAACACTGCGGTCGCCCGTCTGTTCTGATCTGTTCCAAACACTGCAATGGACATGCCCATATAAACTTGCTCGCTAATTTTACCACAACCACGAAATTTCACTCTGGTAACTGACACTTGGACTTTGAAGGTGCAGATAGATATAAACGACACAAGTATTATGATTTCACTGTCATGGCAAAACCAATTACGACATTAACAAGCTTCGTCGAACAAAAGGGAACAATCAACTGACCGATCTAGGGCTAATAACCAGCGCAAACAAATTATTGAGCCCGGGTTGTATTAGGACTAGTTATATCCGTCATAGCTAACACGAGTAAATAAACAGAATATTAATTGAGGTTCAAATATAAACGTTAGCAATGAGAGAAGTATTAAAAATGGAACAATTTATATAACGACCGTTGCTTATCCCAAATCTAGGTTCTTAGATTAAGGATAAATAAGGTTTAGTTGGCTCACATGAGTTCTCGAATAGTTCTGCCTAATACGCGGAGTCTGATTTCTTATATCATGGGATACCGCTGCGTTATCCGAGTAGCAAACTCCGTTTAATACGAGGGCATAAACTAGCAAACAAGTTTTATCTCCGTAAAGTTGGCGTCGCACCTTCATCCTTCACGTGCTGATCTCCTCGCAACAATAAAGTAACGCTAAATCCTGCCACACCGGGATTACACTTTACAAGTATCGAACATGTTTAAATTGTTAAAACGTTGTTTTGTTATGGTCGGTTTTAACCAGGTATACGGCGAAAAATAGCAATTTATATGTAAGTTCTACACATTTACCTACATATATTAACGTTACTCGGCATGTCGTACAGTCACAGGCAATAGTATCTTCCTACACCAAGGCCGCAAAAAGATGTGACACGCTCTCATGGCCCTACAAATAAGAGGGTGTCAAATATTTTTGCGGCCTTCGTGTAGAAAGAAACTTTTGCCGGTGACTGTACCACTCGTCAGGTATAAATTTTGCATACTTAATTGAAAAGTCAAGTGGTAAGTATTTCTGCTACCGTAACAACCTGTTTTGTAAAAGTTTTTGTCGATATTTTCCAATGTCGAGTTAGAAGATTTCTACTTTTGTAAGGTTCCGTAGTCAACTAGGACTTTCGTTATAGTTTCGCCATGTCCGTCTGTCCGTCCGCGCCTTTGCTCAGTGATGGTTAGTACTCGAAAACTGAATGTGTTTTAATCACGCCTACAACGTGCTTAAACAGAATCTGAAAAAATATTACTTACTAGCTGTGCCCGCGGCTCCGCCCGCGTGTAATTCGGTCTGTGTCAGGTAGCGGCTAATTCACCCCTAATTTCTCTCCCGCTACCCTGGAGGCGCAATTTGAAGTAAAGTTGACAGATGGATACGCTAGAGGACAGTAGTCCTAATAAAATATTTTACAATTACCACTAAATGAAACTACACTCAAAAATGAATAGGTACTTACTTTTTTATCCTATTAATTTTTATTGGCATGATTGAAATGACATAGATTATTATTAGTAGGTGTATATCGGACGATACAGGACCACTTTTGTATTTATACGTTCATGTCCACGGCAAATATCATCCAAATAGATCCTCCCGTCAAATCAGTCTAAGCATGAAAGGTAAGAATAGGCGCGGTTGAAATTAGAGGGGGGGGGGGGTCACAAATGCAGATATGTTTTTTTTCTATTTGAGGAATTAGTAATCCTTAAGGGGCGATTTCCGGGATAACAATGCAAAAAAACCGGCCAAGAGCATGTGCTCAATGTAGAGTTCCGTAGATGCCGCCCTGTTACAAAACATCTGTTCAAAAGGTCGTTTATTAAGGGATATTTGGCGGCGCTTACGTCATTTTATTATCCAGCACATCCTTTCACTATGCGATTTAGACTGATAATTCAAAAACGGCTGAACCGATTTTATTCAATATAGTTTTTATTGAAAGTTCTTATCAGGCCTCACCAAATTTCAGCTTTCTAGTGCGAACGGTAACTGTGCTAGACCGCGGACAGACGGACAGCCATGGCGAAACTATAAGGGTTCCTAGTTGACAACGGAACCCTACAAAGAGATAAATAGTAGTTTATGTAAGATATTGGTGTAGATCAAGGTATTTATTAAGGTAAGCACAACACAATGCACTAATGAACGTCAGAGAAAAATAAAATACGTGAGAGTCGTGGAACACTCGGTTGGAACGATGTTATGTTATTTAATTTTATTTCATTTTTGCCTTTTTCGTAAATTTTGTGGTTTTAATTTTTTTTGTATTTTTTTGATTTTTTTTGAAATATTAGAATTTTTTTAAATTCTTGATTTTTTTTTAATATTTTGAAATTTTTGAAATTTTTAATTTTTTTGAATTTTTGAAATTTTTGTATTTTTTTTAATTTTATCACTTTGTCACTTCTCAGTTTCACTTTTCACTACACTTCACTTTATTCTATTTTATATATTTTTTATTTCATTCCATTTTCGTGACGGTCACGTGACTTTTTTTCGCCTAGCCCCCCATCCGCGAACCGTCCGATAAGGAACTTCGTTCCAAAACTACCACCGGTTCTAACCCTACACCTCTGGCCCAAGAAGTATTATGACCGAAAAGAAACTCGACGGTACTTATTTTTTTCAAAACAGTAAGTAATACATTATTAGATATTAAAGATACAAAATAATGCGTAGTTCTTCAAGAAAAGAAGACATATCATAATAGCTTGAGAGACTGGTAATGTACCTATTGTTTAAGTATAAAAAAAAATAAGAAATATTATAAGAGAAAACTTCCTAATCTGGCTGCTTCACAAAACGTTTGATATGTTTTCCTACCTAAACGGTGTCCTATAAATGTTAGATGATTTTGTAGTAGTTTTTTGGTCTGGGCCATGCATCTTTGTCCGTCATATATAGTCCTCGAACCTGCAATAACCTTTTGACATTCATGACATTTTCAAGGATTTCTTAAGAGCGGGTAAAGGTAAATTTAAAGCATCGACGGGTAACATGTTATAAATATGAACACCGTGACCAAAAAATTACAAATTATTTCAATACCAAATTTCATTTTCACGTGATAGATGTATAGATAGATAGTTTTTATTGAAAGTACCTTTCAGGCTTCACTTCCATTTTTTTTTTTGGTTTTTTTTTGTTCTAAAGTAAGATGGGGGGGGGCTTTTTTGAAGATGAAACTATCCTTTGTCCTTTCTCGAGACCCATCTCTATACCAATTTTCATATAAATCAGTTCAGCGGTAAAAAAATTCTCATACCAACTTCCAACCCCCTTTTCACCCCCACAAGGGTTTGAAAATTATCCTATGACGTTTCTCGAGACTCAAATTATCTCCATACTCATTTCTATCTAAATCGTTTTAGGGGTTAAAAATTCTCCATACAAACTTTCAACCCCATTTTCACCCCCACCAGGGTTGATTTTCGGGATTAAAACTATATATTATCCTTTCCCGGGACTCAAACTATCTCTATACAAAATTTCATCGAAATCCGTTCAGCCGTTTTCACGTGATGCGCGGTCAAATAAACAGATAAACAGACAAACAGATAAACAGACAAACAGATAAACAGATAAACAGACAAAAATTCTAAAAATTGTTGGAACGTGTTCTGTTATCGATTCTAAGTATCCCCAGCCAACTTTTTTTCGATTATCTTCCATGTACAGACTTTCGACCCTCTTCAGCTTTATTATATGTATAGAAGATAGATTAGGGTACCTCCCGTACACACGAAGTGAAGGGTGAATTTGTTTTTCGCTCGAACCCTATCGTATGAGATATCGTCGAGTAGGTCTTTCGAAAATAATAAGGGTCTTTTAAAACAATTTTTGGATAAAACTAATATTTTCGTAAATAATAGTTCCGAACATTTTAAAAAGTGCGTCCCCCTTTAACTTTTAAACCTTGGATCCAAAAAATTTGGATATGGCCTGATAAGTACTTTCAATGAAACTATATTGAATAAAACCGGTTGAGCCGTTTCTGAGTTATAAGTTATAACTTATACCTCAAAACACATAGTAAAATTACGTAAGTACCGCAAAATATCCCCCAATGAACGACCTTTAGAATAGATGGATTGTAACATTTGCAACACGCCGGCAACTACGGAACGCTATTTAAGCATAGCCTGACATAGGCCTGTTTTTTTGTTGTGGAATAGCATTAAAATTAATTTCTTTTCGTTATAATTATGTAGTAGAGTAGCTAAAGACGAAATACAGATTGATTCAAATCTAGACACACGGCAGTGTGTCCGCCAAGTTCGAGCAAAAAAAGCGACACACCGGCCGTGGGTTATATTACACGAACCATTTCGGGCCAATTTCGACCACCCTATAACTCAAAACATATTTTATCTACGCATATGAAATTTCGAGTGTCTGTTGACATCCCCTTAATTGTCTAGAATACAAAATTTCATTATTCTACCTATAGCAGTTCTTGAGATATTGACGTCAGAAAATCGCTATTTTTACTATACACTCACTCACTGACTCACTCACTCATCAAAAACCTAGACCACTTCCAATGGTCGTACTGACTTGAAATTTGGCATGGAGATAGGTCTTAAGGTCAAAGTAAAGGGAAAAATCTGAAAACGGCCAAGTGTGAGTCAGTTTTAAAAATAGCGAAGGTGTAACTTTGTTCTACTATGAAGTCATAATGAACTAAATGGGTATATCTTCCAATGGTCGTACCGAACTGAAATTTGGCTCGAAGGTTTGTCTTTAGGTCGAAATAAAGTAAAAATCTGAAAACGGCCAAGTGTGAGTCAGTTTCGAAAACAACGAAGAGTCCGGTATCCTCGGGGAAGCCAGTCCCGCCAAGCTGGCTTGGAAGTTGGCGGACGTTCAGTGAAGCCTTGATAGGCTAAACTGGTGGGCTCGAGAAAACAACGAATGTGTAATTTTGTTCTACTATAAGTAGGTATGGAGTGGAAATGAGATAAGACTTATTTAAATTTAGATACATACCAATTTAAGACAATACATGTTTGTTTTAAAGACAAGAACAATATCACCACTCTGTGTGTGTCTGTTGCGGGAACCGAACCCACGATTTACGAAGTGCAAAGCAGGTCACTAGGTACCAGTGTTGGCCGATAATTTCAATTAGAATTGAAAATTGTTCAATAAGATAGAAGATTAATTCCGTAACTAATCAATTACACTAACATAAATTTTTACTAACGTTAGTTCGCATTGATTTTGTGACGTCGTCAATTACACTAACCGTCAATTAGAATTAACCTATTAGTTACACCAACGTCTCGAAAATTTAATAAGAATTACAGTTAATTAGATTAACGTTAGTGTAACTAAATTAATCCTTGTCTTACACTAATAATTAATTTTAAAACTGCATCTCGGGTTCGGAAGTCGGGACCAATATCACAAGATGGAGCTCATGCTGGACCCTCGGGCTACCTACTGGATCTCTGGTTTGGCGCATCATAGACTCATGCTGTTTGGGCTCATTCGACTTGTACTGATGAGCAGATGGTACCGGTATCAAAATCTGGAGCTCATGCTGGACCCTGGGGATCCCTACTGGATCTCGGGTTTGGCGCATCATAGACTCATGCTGTTTGGGCTCATTCGACTTGTACTGATGAGCAGATGGTACCGGTATCTAAATCTAGAGCTCATGCTGGACCCTGGGGATCCCTACTGGATCTCGGGTTTGACGCATCATAGACTCTTGCTGTTTGGGCTCATTCGACTTGTAGAGATGAGCAGATGGTACCGGTATCAAAATCTGGAGCTCATGCTGGACCCTGGGGATCCCTACTGGATCTCGGGTTTGGCGCATCATAGACTCATGCTGTTTGGGCTCATTCGACTTGTACTGATGAGCAGATGGTACCGGTATCAAAATCTGGAGCTTCTTTTTACTTTTACTTTCTTTGTGTGAAAGTCAAAGTCAAAGTCAAATTCAAAGTCAAAGTCAAAGTGAAAGTGAAAGTCAAAGTCAAAGTCAAAGTCAAAGTCAAAGTCAAAGTGAAAGTGAAAGTCAAAGTGAAAGTTAAAGTGAAAGTGAAAGTAAAAGTGAAAGTCAAAGTGAAAGTCAAAGTGAAAGTCAAAGTGAAAGTCAAAGTGAAAGTCAAAGTGAAAGTGAAAGTCAAAGTGAAAGTGAAAGTCAAAGTCAAAGTGAAAGTCAAAGTGAAAGTCAAAGGTAAAAGTCAAAGTGAAAGTCAAAGTGAAAGTCAAAGTGAAAGTCAAAGTGAAAGTCAAAGTGAAAGTCAAAGTGAAAGTCAAAGTGAAAGTCAAAGTGAAAGTCAAAGTGAAAGTCAGAGTGAAAGTCAGAGTGAAAGTCACAGTGAAAGTCAAAGTCAAAGTGAAAGTCAAAGTGAAAGTCAAAGTGAAAGTCAAAGTGAATGTCAAAGTGAAAGTGAAAGTCAAAGTGGAAGTGAAAGTCAAATTGAAAGTGAAAGTCAAAGTGAAAGTCAAAGTAAAAGTCACAGTAAAAGTGAAAGTAAAAGTGAAAGTTAAAGAAAGTGAAAGTGAAAGTCAAGGTCAAGGTCAAGGTAAAAGTAAAAGTAAAAGTAATCAAAACCTCGTAGCTTAACCTAAATTCGCGTTTAGTTAGGTAAATTATTAATGTCAATTACCAATTCAATCTACACTAAAAATTAAATTAATGTTTAAATTTTTGAGAAAGACTAAAAATTAAATATCTTCAATTATTAGTTATTCGCAAAGGATTAACACGTTAGTTACAATTAATTACAATTCTAATTGAAATCAATTTGCACTAAACTATTAGTGTTCAATTTTAACTAACGTGTTCCAATCTTCAATTTTTAATTTTCAATCACACTAACGTTCGGCCAACACTGCTAGGTACACTAGGTGCGCTAAATCAGTCAAACAAAAATGAAAAGACTATTTTTTCTCGCATAGTCTAAATAATTTCTAATTTTACAACTAATAAAATCGCTGATTCAAGAACATGGAAATCATATATACTCTAAGATTGAATTATATATACTACTGCCCATCTCACCCTCCGATACGCCACGGGATGAGATGGGATGGTGCACTTCTAGGGCTACATAATAGGCCACCAATTATAATACCTACTGGTAGGTAGGTATTACCAAGTTATTAATTATCTATGTAGGTAGCGTACTTACAAACAGTATAAAGTACGTTATTGATGTATGTAATTATATGTAAGTAGGTACATTTTATAGGTGTAGGCAGCCAGTTTATTTGTAAAAATCACCTATAAATAAATAGTAAAATAGGATTTATCATAGATTATAGGTACTCGCGATGCCCGATCGATCCCGAAATCCCGATATATGTATGTATAGTGATACTAGATAAAAATTCCGTTCCCCGCCTCGCGCACCCTCCGTCGCTGCCTACACTCGTCCGTGATGAAAAAATAATAAAGAACCTACACCTAACAAAAATAAATGAAATCCCATCAAAAACATAAATGTGAAAGGCTGCCAAGTTCGATACTATGGGAATGCTTCGCCTATAAAAGAAGTGAGATCTGAATAAGTACCAAGTTCCATAAAAATACCTCAAATCATAAATAGTTATAGGAATGCACACTTGATTTCCAGCAGTTTTTAAGGTACATTTTGAATAAGTATCACGTTACATAGAAATACCTAAAATTATAATAGTCAGAGAAACGCACACCGGTTTTTTTAGCAGTTTCCTGATAACATTTATTATTTTCAGTACTTTTTAATGATGTAACTTGGCAAGTTTTAATAGAAAATTATATACTTGATACATTGCAGTCCAAAGGTGTCGATTCATTGCATTGAAAAGGTGTGTGGTGTGTGAAAACTTGCCAAGTAACATCATCTAGACACACGGCAGTGTGTCCGCCAAGTTCGAGCAAAAAAAAGCGACACACCGGCCGTGGGTTATATTACACGAACCATTTCGGGCCAATTTCGACCACCCTATAACTCAAAACATATTTTATCTACGCATATGAAATTTCGAGTGTCTGTTGACATCCCCTTAATTGTCTAGAATACAAAATTTCATTATTCTACCTATAGCAGTTCTTGAGATATTGACGTCAGAAAATCGCTATTTTACTATACACTCACTCACTGACTCACTCACTCATCAAAAACCTAGACCACTTCCAATGGTCGTACTGACTTGAAATTTGGCATGGAGATAGGTCTTAAGGTCAAAGTAAAGGGAAAAATCTGAAAACGGCCAAGTGTGAGTCAGTTTTAAAAATAGCGAAGGTGTAACTTTGTTCTACTATGAAGTCATAATGAACTAAATGGGTCTATCTTCCAATGGTCGTACCGACCTGAAATTTGGCTCAAAAGTTTGTCTTTAGGTCGAAATAAAGTAAAAATCTGAAAACGGCCAAGTGTAAGTCAGTTTCGAAAACAACGAATGTGTAATTTTGTTCTACTATAAGTAGGTATGGAGTGGAAATGAGATAAGACTTATTTAAATTTAGATACATACCAATTTAAGACAATACATGTTTGTCTAAAAGACAAGAACAATAAAATTGTTCACCACTCTGTGTGTGTCTATTGCGGGAACCGAACCCACGATTTACGAAGTGCAAAGCAGGTCACTAGGTACACTAGGTGCGCTAAATCAGTCAAACAAAAATGAAAAGACAATTTTTTCTCGCATAGTCTAAATAATTTCTAATTTTACAACTAATAAAACCGCAGATTCAAGAACATGGAAATCATATATACTCTAAGATGGAATTATATATACTACTGCCCATCTCACCCTCCGATACGCCACGGGATGAGATGGGATGGTGCACTTCTAGGGCTACATAATAGGCCACCAATTATAATACCTACTGGTAGGTAGGTATTACCAAGTTATTAATTATCTATGTAGGTAGCGTACTTACAAACAGAATAAAGTACGTTATTGATGTATGTAATTATATGTAAGTAGGTACATTTTATAGGTGTAGGGAGCCAGTCTATTTGTAAAAATCACCTATAAATAAATAGTAAAATTGAATTAGACGCTTAGTATAAAGGGTTATAGTATAAAGTACATACCTAAGTGGAATGAGACATTTCCTAAAGCAAAAGTGATAAAAAAATAATAAAGAACCTACACCTAACAAAAATAAATGAAATCCCATCAAAAACATAAATGTGAAAGGCTGCCAAGTTCGATACTATGGGAATGCTTCGCCTATAAAAGAAGTGAGATCTGAATAAGTACCAAGTTCCATAAAAATACCTCAAATCATAAATAGTTATAGGAATGCACACTTGATTTCCAGCAGTTTTTAAGGTACATTTTGAATAAGTATCACGTTACATAGAAATACCTAAAATTATAATAGTCAGAGAAACGCACACCGGTTTTTTTAGCAGTTTCCTGATAACATTTATTATTTTCAGTACTTTTTAATGATGTAACTTGGCAAGTTTTAATAGAAAATTATATACTTGACACATTGCAGTCCAAAGGTGTCGATTCATTGCATTGAAAAGGTGTGTGGTGTGTGAAAACTTGCCAAGTAACATCATTAAAAAGTACTGAAAATAATAAATGTTATCAGGAAACTGCTAAAAAAACCGGTGTGCGTTTCTCTGACTATTATAATTTTAGGTATTTCTATGTAACGTGATACTTATTCAAAATGTACCTTAAAAACTGCTGGAAATCAAGTGTGCATTCCTATAACTATTTATGATTTGAGGTATTTTTATGGAACTTGGTACTTATTCAGATCTCACTTCTTTTATAGGCGAAGCATTCCCATAGTATCGAACTTGGCAGCCTTTCACATTTATGTTTTTGATGGGATCATTTTTTCTGTGTCGATATCGTATGAAGGTAAGGGTAGCTGGAAAGTAATCTGAACCCAATGGATTGTTAACAGAGTTTGGGGGTATAATACGAAGACTCTTCTAAGTTTTCAACCTTAAGGACCCTGTGAAAACTGGGTGGGGGGGGGGGGGGGGTTGGGGCAAACCTCAAAATTGACAGATTTTCGTCAGTTTCCTGCTTATATCTCATCAAATAAGCACATTTTGTGGATACGTTGTATGACAAAGTTACTGCTGGGGGGACACAGAACCCTAAAAAAATGTAGTTGGCGGTACTAAGTTCGCGGCAGCTAGTAGTTATTATAAAAGAATAAAATCAGCACAGTCACCTCAACGTCGAGGAAAAAACCTTTCTAGAAGCTGTTTTTGTGTCGGTATCATACTAGAGTTATTTGAAAGTGCACCTGTATGTGAAATACAAATGTTAGAGTTAAATGAACAAACAAATGTGACGGTTTCCCTTCAAATTTATAGCTAACAGGCACACCGGCTAAGTGGCACACATATAAGTAATCCTATAATTACCTCAGTTGAGAGGCTTCGTTTTCATTGGTCGTAAAGCTCGATGGCTCCACAACACTGGACCGTCCTATTGCTCTATAAACCGTTGGCTAATAGGGATTACTACACATTCAGGCTAGATTTACTTAAACTTACTACGTACTTAAATCGATAAATATTTTCAATAATTGCGAATACAACATAACGCAATAAAAAATGCTGATATACTTATTAATCATCATAAATTTTATAAAGGTTTTATAAAATTTATGATGATTAATAAGTATATCAGCATTTTTTAGTCCACCACACTAAGCTACTAGCCTATTTCGAGTCAACTGAGCGCCTTATGCTAGAATTCCTAAAGAAAAAGCAATGCATTTTGACGTGTCACAATTTCTACAATTCATTGACTTGATTATGTAGCTCATTTATCTGTACCACTTTACGAAATATGTTTCGTTGCATTTGTCATCAATGCAAAAGCAATCCATATTTGACGCGCTGTTACTACTACACTGACATGATTATGTATCGAATCTGTCTGCACCACTTTACGAAATATTGTTATTTCTAATCAAACAGAAAGCAATCCATGTTTGACGCGCCGTTACTGCTACAGCTATTAATTGATTTGATTATGTAACGAATCTATCTCCACCACTTACAAAAATATTGTTCTTATTTATCTATAGGATTTGACATCAAAGAAAAATCAATGATGCGTGTTTGATGCCACCGAAATGTTATTTGTTTCTAAAGCTTGAATATGCCAAAAATTGGGCACACAAAACAAATACAAGGTCAACCGTAGCGGAATATACTCGGATATTTAATATAGTTGCATATTTACTTTTAACATTAATAATACTTGAATTTCGGTTCAGTTTCCGAATTTAACAAACCATACAACTTACAACCATACAAACTCTTGGTAACCAGGACACATGACACTTTGCACGACATTATTGCCGTACATTTTAGTGGCACAAGTCCCTGTTATTCGATTATACCTTTAACAAGGTTAGCTCATAATCTTAAAAAACTAATTATTAACTCATTAGTTCATTATACGCAAAGGTTTTTTCTATTTGGTATTAGTTTAAGTTTGTTTTTGTGCAGTTTTCTTTCACTGAACTGAACGCACTCAAATATTAGTCAAAATGATTGTACTTACATATTTTTTGCCCGACGTTTTAAACAAAAATAAATTTTGTTTAGCACCTCTCTCAGCAGGTACAGCCTTGCAAGCTCCTAATCTAAGTTGACTTCACTTTTACTGTATGAGTTTTTGCAAAATAACCCGAGAAAGGTTCGGATTTTACATAAGAAAGCTGTATGCCACAAGTATCGCTTTTTGTCTTTAATATCGGTTTTTTTTTGTTTTTTGGCTGTCATTTTACTAAATAACCTCTCTTCAACATTTGAATACCAAATAAGCAAGTTTTTTATAACCAACACGAATTTTCTAAGGCTTTTTGATAAAATTGATTTCGTTTTCATGAAAACAAATTTAACATTTCAGGTTATACTATTTATTGGTTATGTTATGTTGTAGCGATTATAATTATAGTACACGAAGAAATCAGAATCGTAAGCAAAAATGTGTGCATTATGGCGTGTTCAAGTTCAAGCCTTATAGGATTTGTTATACAATTTGTTAATATTAATGCTCTAAAATTACAGTTTAGCTTGACAAATGCTGATTAAATTTCGTCAAAAGGTTAATATCAATAGAATACATACAAGTTAAAAGACAATTAATCAAAATTAGTGTCGTACCGTACGCACTGTCCCTAGATAATAAATTAATTAGGTCAAAACACGGCGAGGCCGCAGCGACGGGTGTCTTGGTACCCTGTAACGCAATATTACCATCTAATGAAACTTCCTGTGAGAGGAGGATATCTACCTGGGCCTCTATTCAAAAGCGTTAATTGACATACCTGTGATATTGCTTGAAATGTTCATTAACCCATCATAGGACCTTTGTGGACTTTCACGACATTTACAACTAATGTGATCCCGTACAAAAGAACGTCGGGTCGACATTGAAAAGATCAAGAGATATTTTATTAACAAGCTATATATCTACAATATTCATCATTTATTATTTTTCACGATTCATTAGCCTTAATTAAATTACTTGACATTTTAATTCCTCACTTGATATTGTTAGGATAGGTAGGTTGCAAGAAACCGTCTGTTAACGTCATCGTCATAGTTAAAATTAGTTTGTATGAAAAGTTTCTACGAGAGCCAATTTTCTATGGGATGACAGCTGCGCCGCCATATTTAACTTTAATCAGTCCGTTGATTGTGCGTGGTGCAATATTACTCTCTTATTCCGCCCTTATTCTCTTAATTATGTTGTTAATTTTTAGTATGCCAATTTTACTTTTTTTATATTTCTCAAATATACGTGGAAATGTTGTCGTTAAAATAGTTGGTGAAAATAGGCTCGGGAGCATCACGTTTCGGGTGCCTTAGTGACGCTTGATATGAAAAGGATTTTCATACTACTTTGTAGGCCTAGCCTGCCGCGGGCGGGCGCTCCCGGTACATTATACCGGGGGACCCCGAGTGTGATAAATTTTTATCCCCTTATTCATAAACGGCCACTAAAGTTAAGAGATCGCTGATAATCGTTTGTCCCTTTCCCTCATATAGGTTGGACGGAAAGGGACAAACGATTATCAGAGGCCTCTTAACTTTAGTAGACGTTTATGAATAAAGGGGTCTTTAAGAATTGGATTTTAGGTCTTATCCGAAATGAATTCCTTCTAGTTAGTTTATTTCCTTATTACTGGACGTCAGAGTAGGTAACAGGCCAGCAAAAGTTTTCAGTTCGAAAAAAGGAATACCAAAGTGCGTAACAACTTATTTTTAAAGGTCAGTACCTATACCTCAACATTAGAACAAAACACATTGCATGTCATTGCGGAAACAAACAGTAAACAAAATACTATACGAATGACATTATAATTTATAAGTCACTTACCACTTTCCCGCAGCAGAAACGCCCGGCAATGATATTGTATTGTAATTAAGTAATTACATAATTACCCATACTACTGCATTAAACCCAGAACTTTCGGAATCCTATTTATCCAATGGTTTGCATTCCTTGACGTCAGCCGATGAACATCTGCAAGGATAGTGTAGCAAGCCAACGGGTGTGCATAGTTTCGGTGCTCTCATTATTGTATCAGTACGGGACGAGCTCTCCATCTATTGTTATCAATAATAGACATTACATTACCATTGATGTAATGTGACGTTTTTGTTAAAATTGTATTTGCATGCATTTAATTATGTTTCATAGCAAATAAATGATTTTGATTTATCCAAGTGAGTTCCAATTTAATTGTGTGTGTTTCAAACCAAAATATACGGAAGTACAGTTGGATCCGGGTTCCGATCCGGATAATGACCTTACTAGCTGGATCCGGATTGCCAACTCTACCCTTCGCTAATCAACACATTTTAGACGGAGAGCTGCCACGTCAGATATGACACAATAATGAGAGCAACGAAACCCCTCTAGTTAGTTTGCTATACTGTGCTTATTTCTAGATCCGGACATCTGGCAGCTGTGAAGTGGTGGAGGTCAAAGAATGCGAATAACTTGAAGAAAACAAATCCTAGAGTTCTGGGTTACATGCAATATTATGGAAAATTATGTAATTCTTCTTCTTCTTTCCGTACCTCTTCCCATTATTTGGGGTCGGCCCTCCTCGTTCTCATGCGCCAGATCGGTCGATCCTGGGTTGTCTCTTCGTTCAGCTGGGCCTGTTTCAAATCCTTTGATATAGTGGACCTCCACGTAGCAAGCGGTCGTCCTCTTCCTCTCTTGCTGTCTGGTAGTGCGAGAGCTTTCTTGACGACATGATCTTCATCTCGTCTCATGACGTGTCCGTACCATCTCATGCGGGATTCTTTGATCTTGTCAGTGATGGGGGCGACCTTGTAGCTTCCTCTGATGTGTTCGTTGTGTACTTTATCGAGTCTCGTTACGCCGGCCGCCCACCTCAGCATCTTCACAGGTATGGAGTTTTTGTTCATGAGGTTTATGGATCGCCCAACATTCGGCACCGTACACCATAGCTGGTCTTACAGCTGTCTTGTATACCTTTCCTTTGGTCTTTATCGGCATACGGTGGTCACACAGCACACCCGTAAGCGCTCTCCATCTCTGCCAAGCTATATTTACCCTGTGTGTCACGTCCATATCCACATTTGCGTCTGCGGACATGACCGAGCCTAGGTATTTGAAGTGGCTCACTATTGGTACTGGGTGGCCATCTATTCGCATTGTGGGTGCTGTCTTCTTAGTGGGGCTATAGTGACATGGCAAGTACTCGGTTTTGCTTCGACTAATCTTTAGACCGTTGGATTCCAGGGCATGCCTCCATAACTCCAAGTTACTCTGCAGTTGTTCCGCGCATTTGTCAATGAGGACAACGTCGTCTGCGTACAGCAAGCACCATGGTAAGGGAGTCTGGATTTCTTTTGTGAGGTAGTCCATAACAATGTTAAAAATTAACGGACTAAGGGCAGAGCCTTGATGCACACCAACTTTGGATGGAAAATTATGTAAAAAATTAGATTATTTAAAAAAAATGATTATATCATTGCCAGAGTTTCTGTTCGGGGAAAGTAGTGCCAAATGATGTATAATGAAATTTATAGTTAGTTGCCTACTGCTTTTGTTTCCGTGATAATACAGAATGTTTTTCTTTCTAAGGTTGAAATATAGGCCCTGTCCTCTATAAATGACATAACTTCGGCAGTTTTTACCTTTTCGGTATTACTTTTTTCCAACTGAAAAACTTCGTTGGTCTTTCACTCTGGCCTCCACCCATTAAAAGCTTCCAGATCTACCAATAAGGATGGTATAGGAACCCAACTAGACGGGTTTCATTGCTCTCATTATTGTGTCATATCTGACGTGGCCAGCTCTCCTAGCTCTTAGTCCATTTTGATGTAATGTACGCGTGAATACGAGTACATTACCGGTGCAGCGTAGCGCCGGTGTGCACTTTTAGCTCCACTCGGATTTGAAACAAGTATACAATGCAGCTATCATGTCGTTTTCATCTGTATTTAGTATTTATCTAAATATATAAAAGAAGAAACTGACTGACTGACTGACTGATTGACTGACTGACTGATTGACTGACTGACTGATTGACTGACTGACTGACTGACTGACATATCAACGCACAGCCCAAACCGCTGGTTCTAGAGATTCCAAATTTGGCACGTAGGTTCCTTATAAGGTCTAGGGGTGCGCTAAGAAAGGATTTTTCAAAATTCACCCCCTAAGGGGGTAAAATGGGGGTCCAAAGTTTGTATGGCGAATCAAGATTTGTTAGATTTTTTATTCGAAACTTCACTGGAGTATTCCTAATGATAAATGAGTAAACACGTGTTTCAGGTTTTTTGAAAATTCAACCCCTAAAAGGGGCAAATGTGGTCACAAAGTCTGAAAATCAACATGGGTATCGTATCCTTTTTGAGTACTTATAGTACGCGGGCGAAGCCGCGGGAAAAGGCTAGTACTAAATAAAGTTAAACCACACTGCTCTAATAAAGTTGCTCTTATGCTAACCTAAATGCTGAATATTCAACTGAGAACAATTAAACAATGAAATAAAACAATTAAAAACGGATTTTATCGCGTGTATTGAGTTTAAATTACATCCCGACGTTTCAAACACTTTACAGCGTTCGTGGTCAACGGGTCGACTGAGGAAAAATGTACAATTACCTCCGTTCAAAAACTATCTCAATATGCAAACCTACCCACATATTAAATATTAAACAAATTTAGTGTTTGCACATGCCGGAGGGGCCTTTATAAAAACAAATTATTTTTTATTACAAAACAAATTATTAAACAAATTATTTTATTATTATTAATTATTATTTTCATTTTCATTTTTAATTTTTTAAATTAGTATTAAATTATTATTAGTGTCCACACTGTCCACCATTATGGTCTCACAGTCCTATGTCTAGCTTGCTCCTTAACCAAATGAATAACTGGATCCCAAGCTGGTGGTACCGAAAAACCATCCTCTCTGTTGAAATTTGGATATTTTTTAATCTCGATTGCCTCTCGCAACATCCGGGGAATGTATCTTCACTCCTTGACGAGGACTTGTGGTTTGTCAAATTTAACTGAGTGGATAGACCCAACCACTCAGTTAAATTTGACAAACCACAAGTCCTCGTCAAGGAGAGAAGATACATTCCCCGGATGTTGCGAGAGGCAATCGAGATTAAAAAATATCCAAATTTCAACAGAGAGGATGGTTTTTCGGTACCACCAGCTTGGGATCCAGTTATTCATTTGGTTAAGGAGCAAGCTAGACATAGGACTGTGAGACCATAATGGTGGACAGTGTGGACACTAATAATAATTTAATACTAATTTAAAAAATTAAAAATGAAAATGAAAATAATAATTAATAATAATAAAATAATTTGTTTAATAATTTGTTTTGTAATAAAAAATAATTTGTTTTTATAAAGGCCCCTCCGGCATGTGCAAACACTAAATTTGTTTAATATTTAATATGTGGGTAGGTTTGCATATTGAGATAGTTTTTGAACGGAGGTAATTGTACATTTTTCCTCAGTCGACCCGTTGACCACGAACGCTGTAAAGTGTTTGAAACGTCGGGATGTAATTTAAACTCAATACACGCGATAAAATCCGTTTTTAATTGTTTTATTTCATGAATAACTATCGCGGCAACCGAAGACAATATTAATTAAACAATGCATAAGTTCTTTAAATAACATACATATTTGTAGAAAAATGTTGCAGAATTAATAGACACGTACACCATTGTCACACATTTCAATGAGGTTCATATATACTTGGATATTTGTACGGTCACATCTGAAAATATGGATACATTTAATGTGACAAAAACATGTATCCAAGACTTTATGCCTTGGCAGTCTCTACTGTCGTGGCAACATATTTTTGTCACATCATATTTTCAGACGTAGTAGACTGTACACAGGCTTGACCGAGTGGGGTCCTACTTATTAATATTTTTGGCTATATTCAATCTCTACCTGGTACCTAATGTAGTAAAATTTGTCTTATTGTTTTCAAAAACTGATAAAAAAACTGGTTTATTAAATACTATTCATATAGGATTTAATAAGTATACTTACATGTCCTGTCCCAAATGTAAGCTTAATCCTTAAGTGTAAACAATACTTAAGGTCCATATCTACTTATAAATCTATGTCCACATCAAAATATTCATGTGCTAGGAGAACCATGATCGACACAATAAATCAGTTTCAGTTTCCCTATGCTCTGTTCCACGAGTGTGGACTGCACGATAAGCTAGACCCAAACTGACGAGACGAATTGCTACAGCCCTATCTACCAAACAAGCCAGCGTAAGTTGAACCACGTCACAACCCTCTTTGCTGAATATATTTACGGTCAAGAAAGTAGAGAATGTGGGTTCTTATTACATTGGTCGCCCATGGCAATAACAATATGTACGTGTAGGTTAAAGTTCATTTCCACGTGTTTACTGTGATGCTCAAAACTTTGACGCATTATGCGATTGCAGCGGCAAATGTAGGTACTTATACTTCTTATATGATAAGAATCATAGAAATATGAAGAAATCAATTGATAAACATGTATTTATTTTTATAGGCATATGTTTGGTTAATGAAAAAATATGGTTTAAGAATTTATTTCTCTAAAAGAACATTATTTTATTATTCACTTATCTAGAGAAATTTAAAACATAATATTAGTTATACAGAGATTGACAGTGTACGAATATTAACTTAAATTTAAACACAATGCAATTCTTATTTCTACGTATAAGTGGGTATATAGTGCACACGGCCAATACGTCAGCACAAACAGAGTTTTTTTCGTTGTTTTGTCTGTTTTTCTTGTAATTATACCATACTAGCTTTTGCCCGCGGCTTCGCCCGCGTACTAAGGGTACTAAAAAAGGAGGTTCACAGTTTGACCCGTATGTTTGTACTAGCCTTTTCCCGCGGCTTCGCCCGCGTACTATAAGTACTCAAAAAGGATACGATACCCATGTTGATTTTCAGACTTTGTGACCACATTTGCCCCTTTTAGGGGTTGGATTTTCAAAAAACCTGAAACACGTGTTTACTCATTTATCGTTAGGAATACTCCTGTGAAGTTTCGAATAAAATAGTCTAACAAATCTTGATTCGCCATACAAACTTTGGACCCCCATTTTACCCCCTTAGGGGGTGAATTTTGAAAAATCCTTTCTTAGTGCACCCTTAGACCTTATAAGGAACCTACGTGCCAAATTTGGAATCTCTAGAACCAGCGGTTTGGGCTGTGCGTTGATATGTCAGTCAGTCAGTCAGTCAGTCAGTTTCTTCTCTTATATATTTAGATGTACGTATATAGGTATGTATGTTTGTCCGCTATCACCTCGCGTTTGGCTGAACCGATTTTGATGCGGTTTTCGGAAAAATAATTGTTACATTCTGGAGGTTTCGGTATACTACATTTTGGCGAAGGCGCTTGCCTTATTTTTTAAAGAAATGGTCATCCAGATAGGTTGGAGTCCACCACCAAATCTTTCAATCAATTTGCGTCTCATATCTCAACTTGACTTTAATGTTTAATTATATTTTTATTTTTTTACCAACTTTAAAAGGACTCTCAATTTGGTTTTATGTATTTTTTATTATTATTATTTTTACTTAAGAGTAACTGTCAGATTGGTTCTATATGTTTCATATCCAGTTCTGATGAGTGATAAGGAATCGATCTTCATTTCATCTAAAATCACGTTAGGTTACATCTTATATAAATATTAAATGATTGTTATCCTATTACGATAGTTAATTAATAACAATATAAATATAGGTTACTTACTTAAAAGTCGTAATAGTGGAACGTTGTGTATTACGTGATTTCTAGCTAGGTACCAATGCAAATTGTGTTGTTTTGATTGAAAAAAGATTATTGAACTTATTTATATATTTACTAACAATTCTAAAAAACGTAATGCCTGAAGTGGGAATAACAATACGAGTTAACGGGTAGAGTATTAGTAGGAGCCCTATGTCCGAAACTATTTTTTTCTTTTTTTCATTGAATGTTTGAGAAAAGCACTATACATACCTCGGCGTGAACACGGATTCCCAGCCTCTACTGCTATAATTTACTTACTATTGTTACGATTTATATAACAATATATACATTTCGTCGATATTTCGTTATTTTACTGCTACATTCAAATCTACATATAAGGATAGAATGCAAAGTACCGGTTTCTGTTGTATCGTGGAGCAGGACTGGATTCTGATAAACTAACTCAATTGTTTTCCACCAACAAGCCCGGAGTTAGGAGATGGCAAGCTAGACGGAGAGCTAGTCACGTCAGATATGACACAATAATGAGAGCAACGAAACCCCTCTAGTCAGTTTGCTATACTATGCTTATTTCTAGATCCGGACATCTTATCATCTGGTTAAGTGGTGGAGGTCAAAGAATGCAAACCACTTCAAGAAAATCCTAGAGTTCAGGGTTGGATGCAATATTATGAGAAATTATGTAAATAATTAGATTATATCATTGCCAAAAGTTTTTGTTGGGGTAAAGTGGTGCCAAACGTCGT
The DNA here is from genome assembly GCA_947086415.1 of Pammene aurita. Lineage (NCBI taxonomy): Eukaryota > Metazoa > Arthropoda > Insecta > Lepidoptera > Tortricidae > Pammene > Pammene aurita. Next base: position 37,392,836 of record OX352291.1, read on the forward strand.
ATATCGTAATTCATAGTTTGTCGCCTACTGTTTTGTTTTCGTAATAATACGCAATGTATTTTGTTCTAATGTTAAAATATTAGCTATGTTCTTTATAACTGAAAAAAATTCGGTAGTATTTACCTATATTGGTATTACTATTTTCCAATTCCAACATTTTGCTAGTCTGTCACTCTGACCTACACCAATGGGCTTTTAATGAAATGTTGCCAGATGTCCGGATCTAGCAATAAGGATAGTATAGCAATCTAACCCGACGGGTTTCGTTGCTCTCGTTTTTGTGTCATATCTGACGTGGCCAGCTCTTAGTCCATACAGCCCCATGCGACCCAGTTTGTAGGCCCTAGGCTACGGGCTTATACTAATTTGTCACCCGATCGCAATTACATTATCTCACGTACGTCACTCCGACCCCTCACTTTGTAAGGTGACGTGACGTTCCTCGAGGCCTATATTTGTTCCACTACCACGGGCACGATACGCAAAGGTGTAATAATTAATTCTACTGCTCTGGCACCGTTTCTCAAGATGGACTGGAACGTATGCAAGATGAGATCGTGGTTTAGCAAGCCTCATTTATACTGGACTAGCAATGTCGTATATGCTTTTAAAACTGTACAGTCACCGGAAATAGTATCTTCCTACACGAAGGCCGCAAAAATATGTGACACGCTCTTATTTGTAGGGCCATAAGAGTGTGTCGTACCTATTTTAAAGTTCTTAAATGGCGAAGTTATATTTGTAGTTGCTGGCTGTTACCAGTGCAAAGCAAAGTTTGTACCTATAGCTGCTATTTGTACATATTATTATTTATGTATAATTAAGCTATTGTATTTTATGATATTTGTTACTAGCTGTGCCCGCGGCTCCGCCCGCGTGGAATTCGGTCTCTGTCAGTAAGCGGTTAATTGACCCTTAATTTCAATCCCTCCCCTGGAGGCGGTACTTGAAGTAAAGTTGACAGATGGATACGCTAGAGGGCAGTAGTCCAGATAAAATATTTTTTTCAATTACCACTAAATAAAACTACACTCCAAAGACAATATTTTTTTCGCCCTTATAAAAAAAAGTACGTGATTTAAGCGACATATAGTTAGTAGAGTGGTAGGTGTATATCGGACGATACAATAACACTTTTGTAGTTATACGTCATTGACTATACTTATTCATATTATGTCCATGGCAAATATCATCCAAATCGGTCCTTCAGTCAAATCAGTCTAAGCATGAAAAGGTAAGAAATATACACATAGAAATCCATACTTCCTAACCTCACATACTTTCGATTTTAGGTCTAATATTAGTTAGAAGTAAGATTAGAGGAAAAGAGAATAGATATTAAAAACGTGAGGCCGAGTATTTACATTTTATTTACAGCTATGTTTCTGTATGCACAACTAAATATGTACATATAATTAATAATTGCACATAAACAAATACACAGGTACATACAAATTATTGACATTTTACAATATTTCTTTGTACACGACATTGTGAGTCTTCCCGGTGGGCATCAGCACGAACAGCTCCGTGCAGCTGGTGACGCGCGAGCAAGCCACGTAAAGCTGTCCGTGCGAGAAGCAGCTCGTGCGCAGGTCCACGCCGGCGGCACGCAGCGTCTGCCCCTGCGATTTGTTGATTGTCATGGCGAAGCAGACCCCAAGCAGCACAAACGCTGTATTACATAGGCCGTTGGAACTTAATTACAGCCTTGAGCTCTTAAAAGTCTGTATAAAAGCTGTTCTTGTAGGTGAAAGCTGAATAAAAGTAATCTAGGCAGCTTCGAAATGCGTTAAGCTGTTTAACGGTCATAGATTCAGCTAAAAGCTGGATATTGGGTTCCAGTGAGTAAGTTATACAGCAGTTTTGCAGCTTGTAGCGTCAATGCTGTATAAAACAACTTCGTAATACTTTAAACTGTTAAAGAGTAAAACACTTAGCTATTAGCTGGAAAAGGATTGCATGTGAAGTGGTTATACAGCTTATATACAGCTTATAGCGTCGTAGGCTGTATAAAGGTAGCATTAAATACTTTAAGCTGTGTAATTGTGTTTTGTGGTCTATATGCTGCATATAAGTGTTACTTGTGGCCATTATAACACTAACTGTGTAGCATATTACTTTTAGTGTCCAATGCAGCTTTTGGCTGTTAAATGATAATGAATTACGAACTTATACAGCTTAAAGCTGAAACTGCTGTATTACAACACTGTAATACAGCGTATATACTAGCATGTGCTGTATAATAGAACAATTAGACATCTATTTACAGCGGAAAGGAGGTTAAGTGCAGTACTGACTTCCTAACGCTGTATAAAAAATACGCCATTACGCATTTACTACATAAATTACAATATTATTTATAAATGTATGTTTTTTTCGGAACTACCGTTAAAATCATTGCCTTACTGATTTATTGCATTTGAACAGTAAAACTAACAACTTAAATGAAACTTGAGACCTAAAATCGAAGAAATTCAATATCACAATGTTTGTTTACACCTTATTTTTAACTTTAAAATTACTCAAATCTGGTTATTTTCTTGGCGCATTAAAAATTTAACACTAAACTTATTCACATTCACAATAAACTTACCGCCGCAAGTCAAACTACACTCCATTATATGTAAACACGGACTTACCTTTTACTTATAGTCTCTTTATTATTAGGACATTACAATTCTCCTTAAACACTTTGTGTACACTTTTATTGATTAATATTTACTGATCATATACAATTTCACAAAACTCGCACGGGTGTAACTCTTTTATGCAGCATGTTACCAGCTCCAAACTGTAAAATAGCTGTATAAACCATGTATAGAACGACAAAAGCTGCTAATGCAGCTATTAAGCAGCTTTTAATTTGCTTTTAGCTGGCTTATGCAGTTTTACATAGCTCTTATCCAGCTAAAAGCTTCCAAAGCAGCTTTTTACCAGCTTTTCATCAGCTTTCAACTGGCTTATACACCCTTATACAGCTATTGTCCAGCTTAAAGCGGCCAATACAGCTTTTAACCAGCTTTTAATTATTTCTTATACAGCTTTTACCCAGCTATTGTACATCATTTATACAGCCTTAAGCTGTATAATTTTGGGGCCCAATTTGCCTGTATATGCTCTGTATATGCGCTTATACAGCTCATATACAGCTTAGTATACAGCTCAAAGGGTCAAGTGGTGCTATTTAGCAGCGCTTTACCAGCTAGTTTGTGTTGCTTGGGACGCTTACGGGGAACTGTAGGCGCTTGAAGCGGAACGGGAAGTTGCTCGGGATGAGGGGGATGCGCGGGATCAACACGGATTCTCCGGCGCCGCACCCCGTCAGAATCTGCGCCTCGATGAGGTTTCGCTGCAGCCGTACTACTTTTAGCCGGGTTCCGTTGCATAACTTCGGAGGTGACAAATTCCGAAGAAGCATGATCGGAATTCCAACTTTCAGGGTTAATGTGTGTGCTGGAAGTCCTGAAGCGCTCAAAGAGTTTAGGAACTCTACGGGGTAAGTTGTGACGTTGCCTTCATCCAAGACAGTGTTAACAGAATTATATACTGCCTGTTCGCCTTCGATTTCCACCAATATCCGCGCATTAACTGCCGCTGCCTGTTCATTTTTTGGCGTGAGTATGGCTCTCTCACAAACCCAAGAGTTCTCACGTCGCGTCACCTGGCTCAGGTCTCCGTATACACTCCGAATGAGGTCTTCAACGGACGGAACGATCCTGCATAACGTCTCTGGTAATCGAACCAGGCCGTTGGTTTCCTCCAAAAGTCCTTCTCCAACCTGAAGCAGTACCCGAGCGAATTCTTGGACATGTGAGCCTCCTCCTTGTTGGACTCGCATATTTTCAGTCAGGCGCAGCTTCTGCACGCTCGGCCACAACACCGAGCTCTTCAGGCAGGCATTTACCTCGTCGGCTCGAGTACCACGGGTCACGACCGGCAAGGTCTGGCGGAAGTCACCGCAAAACAACATTGTAACGCCACCCATTGCGCGCGCCGTCCTTCTGACGTCTTGGAGCATCCGATCTACGGCTTCTACGGCCTTTTTATGCGCCATAGTACACTCGTCCCAGACGATCAAACTGCATTCCTGTAGGACTCTGGCTTTATCGCAGTTTCTTGATACCCCGCAGACAGGAGTTTCCGTGCTGTCCAAATCTACTGGGATCTTGAACGTTGTATGAGCTGTTTTTCCACCAGGCAGCAACGTAGCAGCGATTCCCGAAGACGCCACAGCCAGCGCGATCTTTCCTTGTTTTCTTGTTTCTGCCAGTAGGATGCCAGTAAGGAACGTCTTTCCGGTGCCTCCTGGCGCGTCCAAGAAAAATATTTCGCCCGATTGCTGTTCAACACTTCTGACGACTCTGTCGAATATGTGCCGTTGCTCTGTATTCAGCCTAGGGATGTTGGCATTGACGACAGCTGCCATTTCTTCTCGGTCGTAATGGGTTGCGTCCTCGTATTCTTTATTTATATGGTGCTGGTTCGGTCGTGTCGGTTGGGGCAAACCATAACCATCCAGAGAATTGCCACCGATCGTAGTGACCACGTCCTGAAGTAAAGTGAGGCAACCATTTAACACCCTTTCGTCAGCCTGGTCAACTTCTTGCTCGTTACTCCTCATACGATGCAGAATATCTTCGGCAAAATTATTTTGATATTTCTGCCATAGTTGCAAAGGATTGGACATCCCACAGAATACCAACATGATCGCAAATAAGTGGCGTAGTCGACTGGGGCTATCACTCACGACGGCCTCTGCCAGAGTTTGATCCCAATTTTGGTCGTCGTCTAAAAGATGCAGGGCGCTACAGGCGGCATGAAATGTAGGGTGTTCCACGCCATCGACCGTTCTGAGGGCCGCGAAGGAGGTTGGTCCACGAACTGTGTGCAGCAGTAACCTCAAATAGTAACATTCTCTGTTACTTGGGTGTATCGTGTACACTCTACCTAGGGCGTGGTCCCTAAAGATTCCCAGTGCCTCTTCCACCGGTTGGCCACGGCGGCGTCTATTAAAGACTCCGGCTTGTTTGTTGTACGTGAAATACGATGGCACTTCGTCATACAACAAAATCTTTGCAAAGTCATCATCTTGGCAAAGCCTGAAGAACGCTAAAAGCGTAGTCTGTCGAGGTTGGTCAAGACGTTCCCTAACATTATCCGCATCGAAATAAATTCTCTGCCCGTTTTCTAGATGAACATCTAGATGGACAACGGTAGGAAATCTTTCGTGTATCGGAAACGCTAGGGTCCGCCAAACCGCTTCAGATGTGCAAATATAGCGACCGGACTGGTAGGCCGATACCTCGTCTCGATCTCTGTTTTGCATCGCAAGAGTCGCGCGACTGTCCCCCTTGTTGATATATTTGCACACGTATTTTATAGCCGCGATGCTCGCACATGACTCGATGTTCAGATGGGTTTCAAAAGCTCGAGAAAGTACTGGTGAGTACGGGACTATCCATCTATTGTCTACTTGTACAGCCTGACCGCGAGTTCGCACCTCAGCCGTGAACCCGCCAGCTTCAGCAGATCGGCGCCGATACGATGGGTAGCCGTTTTCACCAGTAACGGTTTCCGCCACTAAACTCTTAGGGAACCGTTTTGTACAGCGGCCGTTCTTCATGCACGGCGAGTTCGGGTTTACGGTGCCGCAAGGTCCGTGAATCATATGGGTCTTGATTATGTTGTAAAGGCGAGGATCAACTTCAGGATCTGGCAGCTCGGCGCTGATCGCCAAATCAATGTCGTTTGGCCTTATTTTTTCCTCTAGCCACAGTAGGGTGTGCGAGTGTGGTAAACCGCGTTTCTGCCACTCGATGGAGAACATGTAGCAGCGGACACTACCAAACACTTTACCTTTCGTAAGTAGGTCCATTAGGCGCTTCTTCTTGAGGTGAAAGACTCGCGACACGATGTCGTACCTGTCGGTTGGTAGCTGACCGGCGAGGAGCTCGTTCGTGATCTCAGGCCACTTCGGATTGCAGGTAAACGTTATGAACAGGTCGGCGCCACCGTATTTCCGTGCATAACATAATGCATCCTGCGTGCGCTCGGCCATGTATCGATCGCTGCCAACGAACGATGAGGGAAGTATGACCATGCGGCCCAGATTTTCTGCATCCGTGTCTCGCTGTAAGGCATCACGCAAATCCACATAGTTTTCTGCTCGTAGTTGTCTCTGATGCGTGCGGATGTACACCAACCTTTCCGTTTCTATCTTGGCGTAGAGATCGACTATAAATTGGCTAAATAACCCTTTGAAACGGTGCAAGTAGGGCCATTCATCCTGCCGCAGCTGCAATCGGTAACTATAAAACTGCAAAGCTGATGTTTTTTTGGTAAAGTTAGGAGCTCCAGTTTCAGGATCGACGTGATGAATGGCAAAATTGTACCCGTCTTCTCCTCGGCAGAACATCAGCGGGTACTGAAGAGAGTCGTACGCGCGGTGAGTCTCGCTGATTCTCTGCAGGCGGTCGTCACGCGTGCGCAGCACGACGTCCCTGCGGTCACACTCCTGGTCCACCAAGACGACGGCGACTTCGTTTGTGGTCGGGGCGTTGTAGCGGCCCGCGTGGCCCGCGGCGGGGCGACGGTCGGCGCTGATGACGAACTTGTAGTTCTCGCGGTCGTCACGCACAGATTCTAATGCGGCTTTGAAACTATTGACGTAGCAATTAACGTTGTGCAACATATTTTGTAGTCCAGTGATTATTTCCGGATTTAAGTTTGGAATATGTTGTCCACGAATACTGGCCTGCTCTAAGTAATCCGCCACGAAGTATATTTGCAGGAATTTTGGGACATCTTCTGTGGGTAGCAATGCGCCAATGCGGTGGTATACCTGTCCCTGAACTTTAAAAGTGGGCATGTACCCGGGTTCTGGGGTTTGTTTCGCACCGAATGACGTCATTTGGAATGCGCTGTTATAGGCTCGAATAGAATCTAAAAAATGTTTGGACAACGGGTGTTCCCCGGTTAATAATGATTTTAATGGCTCCGGTGGTTCCAAAATCGGATCTAATCTAATTTTGCCGGCAGAACAACACATTCCATTGGCCTCGCCATTCCATTTTAAAGCGTTGCAATATTGGCACATTTCTGTCATCCGACCGATGTTTGTGTCATCTGCGTATTTAATAAGTGGATTGTACGTCAACCCAGAACCTTCCTTCGGATCCCAAGGAACTTCTTCAGGCTCGTATACTGCAGAATCGACGGACATCCTCGACAGCCGGTAAACAGCGTGGCGCACGCGGTCTGCCTCGAGCTGTGCGTGCCGCTGCTCGGCAGATTGCGACGACCGTAAATCGCCGATACGTTCACGCTCTTGTGAACTGTGAACCATTGCGTCTAAACGTGCTTCGTTGTATCTTTCCAGAACTGACTGTACCCGAATTGCCCGTTCTGAGTCGGTTTCAGATTCGCGAGAAAGGCTGTGGCGTTCACGGTCTGTAGCTAACCGCCACTCGCGTTCTTCGTCAAGTTCCTGGAATTAAATAAAGTAATTTACCTATTAATTTATTGACAGGTAAACATTGCACATGACAATGTATAAAATCATAAGTGATTGTAACTTAGATTCGTAATGATGGTTGTATTGTATTTTATAGTTTACATTTGGAAGAATACAAAAAAATTATGTACTAAGTACATACCTGGGACCGCGCTGCAGACGTGCGTGTTCGCTGTGACGCCAAGCGTTCATTGCGTTGCGTGAAAGTCTCAGAACTAAGAGATAGAGCGTGGCGCTCCCGGTCGGCGGCCAGCCGGAGATCACGCTCCTCCTCGTTTTCCTGAAACAAAGTAAAATAAATGAAGAACAAATCAAATTATTTTAATAAATATTTTGATTCGTTTATTTTTAAGTAGACACACTACTATATAATTATAAACTTATAATTATATAGTAGTGCGTCTTCTGCATTCGCGGAAGACGTCTTAACCACTTGGCCACCCGGGTCACGCAGCACCGGTCGAATTTTCCCGTGTACATTTTCGTTAACCTAAGGCGCATTTTAGCCAATCGTCTAAAGTAGAACAATATGAGTTATATAATTATAAACTTATATAGATGTCATATACAAAGGAAAACGTGACCTAGGCCTCCGGTGCCCAGGGCTGGGATCTAACCAGCGTCTTCTGCATTCGCGGCAGACGCCTTAACCACTTGGCCACCTGGGTCACAGCAGCACCGGTCCAATTTTCCCGTGTGTATGCAATTTTTGTTAATGCTAAGGCACATTGCACAATTCGCAGGCGCAATGTATTCCTTATTTTTGAAAATAAAATGTAATACATACCTGAGACCGCGCCGCAGACGTGCGCGTTCGCTGTGACGCCAAGCGTTCATTGCGTTGCATGAAAGTCTCAGAACTAAGAGATAGAGCGTGGCGCTCCCGGTCGGCGGCCAGCCGGAGATCACGCTCCTCCTCGTTTTCCTAAAATAAAATGCACTAATTGTAGGTAATAATTGTAAGTAAATAACTCTAGACTTAACACACATAGTACTTATTTTACGTCACCACCTGGCCATAATGTGAGTTTTACCGCTCGCTACGCTTACGGTAAAACTCGCATTATGGCCAGGTGGGGACGTAAAATTGTGTACTCACCACGGGCAGTAAAAAAGAAAGCCCTCTATCGCATATTTACAACCCTCGCCTGCGGCTCGGGTCCCAAATACCTGCGATTTCGGGCTTTCTTTTTTTTACAGCCCTAGGTAAGTAATGTACTATTACAGAAAGCTTTTTATAAACATAAAGAAAGCCGATCATTTTGATTTTGTATTGAATTGTCAAAAGTACTTACCGTCCAGCGCGCGACTGTCGTGCGAATCCGCTGAGCGGTCAACCGTTCTTCGCACTGCGTGAACGTCTCCGACGCACGGGATAAAGAATGTCGCTCACGGTCGCGGCTACGTCTAGAATCACGATCGTCGCTAGTTTCAAGCGATCTCAAAGATTGCGTACGATGTCTTTGGGATCGCAACCGAGACTCGCGCTGGCTTGCCGTTTCAGTCGAAAGCGAAGCAGCCTGCCTGGCTAGAACACTACTGAGTCTCTCAGTGCGGTCTTCCTCAGACTCCTGAGACCGTGCCCCTTGTAGCCTCAATGCGTTGCGAGACTTACGCGAAATATTAGATTTTTTTCGGGAAGGCATGGTAACGCGTATAAAATTCGAGTCCCAAATCGTTTGACATTTACCCCGCAAATGACAGAGAAAAATGATTTTTTTTTTCAAAGTACCCACCTTCGTTGCAAATATTAAGTGCTTAAAGGAGGCGATACGTATGAATATAGGTGCGATATAATTACGATTTGGGATCATTTATGACGGAGTAAATTAATAATTTTATATTATTTCGTAGTATATTAAATAATTATGCAATTATACGCGTGTTGATGTGTCTTGATTTTAATACTACGTAACTATGTAAACTCATTTTTAGTTTACTTGCTTACTTAATGTTTACTCAGTTCCCCAAAAGATGGCACTGTGCAATGTGTGGCAATTAATTTATTGTCGGTTAATTTGGCAAAATTCTTCCTGAGTGGCTTATTCATGTCCCAACATATTAATCTCAGCGCCATTTGCAATTAAAGAAGTACCCACCTAGGGCGACATGTACTGCAACCCGATGAGGTACAACACATTACAGCCCAAAGAATCTGGAAATTTCTAGATGCAACGGGAATCAGTAATGAGCTATAAAGGGCTGCCACAATAGATCAAATCTGGTCGACGCGGCACATTGATAGCCCAATTAAGAATAATAATAAAATGATAATAACTAAAGTTTTCACCTCCTTTCTAAGTAGCCCCATAAGATTCAGGAGCAAATTTAACTCAATCGAATGTAGTGGCTAACCCCTCCTTTAACCTGCCCGGGGATTAGTAATCCTTAAAGGGTGACCTCAGGGATAACAACGCAAACTATTAAAATACCAAATTTCATCTAAATAGGAACAGCGGTTATTGGTTATTCATTCCTCATGTAAACTTCCACCCCTTTTGCATCCCCTTAAGCGATGATTTCTGAGATAAAAATATTTTATATCCTGTTCCAGAGCTCAAATTATCTCCATACCAAATTTTATTTAAATCGATTCTGCGATAAAGTGATTTCCTTTTTACCCCTTCAGAGTTGATTTTCAGGATGATGAAAATTATTCTATGTCGTTTATCGGAACTCAAATTATCTCTATATACTAATTTCTATCTTAATCGTTTCAGCGGTTAAAATATCAGCGGTTAATAAAGATTCTCCACACACACTTTCAACCCCCTTTTCACCCCCTCCAGGGTTGATTTTCGGGACAAAAACTATCCTAGAAACTTTCCCGGGACTCAAAATATCTCTATACTTACTCACTCTAATTTTATCAAAATCCGTTCAGCCGTTTTCACATGATGAGCGGTCAAATAAACAGACAAACAGATAAACAGACAAAAAATCTAAAAATTGTTGGAACGTGTTCTGTTATCGATTCTCAGTATCCCCAGCCAACTTTTTTTCGAATATCTTCCATGTACTTTCGACCCTCTTCAGCTTTATTATAGAAAATATAGAAATAAAGAATATAGATAAATATAGAAGGCATAGATATAGATAGATAGTTTTTATTGAAAGTAGTTCCTTTCAGGCTTCACTTCCATTTTTTTTTCATTTGTTTGGTCCTACGGTTCTAAAGTAAGATGGGAGGGGGGGCTTTTTTGAAGATGAAACAATTCTTTGTCCTTTCTCGAGACCCATACTATCTCTATACCAAATTTCATCTTTATCAGTTCAGCGGTAAAAAAATCCTCATACCAACTTTCAACCCCCTTTTCACCCCCACAAGGGTTTATTATCGGGATGAAAACTGTTCTGTCGTTTCTCGGGACTCAAATTATCTCCATACTAATTTCTATTAACAATTCTCCATACAAACTTTCAACCCCTTTTTCACCCCCTCCTGGGTTGATTTTCGGGATGAAAACTATTTATTATCCTTTCCCGGGACTCAAACTATCTCTATACAAAATTTCATCAAAATCCGTTCAGCCGTTTTCACGTGATGCGCGGTCAAATAAACAGACAAACAGATAAACAGACAAACAGACAAAAATTCTAAAAATTGTTGGAACGTGTTCTGTTATCGATTCTAAGTATCCCCAGCCAACTTTTTTTCGAATATATTCCATGTACAGACTTTCGACCCTCTTCAGCTTTATTATATGTATAGATTGTTTACTGGATTTTCATTGTTTCTTTTGCCTTGCACCTACTCATACGATTATTTTCGACTAGATTTCCGCTACCCCAAGGTTGTCTGGAAGAGATCGCTCTCTGGCGATAAGACCGCCTGTTGACTGCCTCTACTTTTAATCTGTGTACTGTACTGTTATATTTTATTGAGGTGTGCAATAATGAATATTTAATAATTAATATGCAATAATGAATATAATAAATGGTTTGTATTGTATTATTCGTAAATTTCTGAAAGTAATATTCGTATTCGTATTCGTAAATTTACTATTCGTTGTATCACTAAAAATAAACATTTAGGTAACTTTGTTTTATAATGTTGCAATTTGGCAAACAATTATGCTCAAAAGGGCAATTTTTAACATTTGTCCTACACATACGCGATGTCTACGCGTAGTCATTGACGTAATGAAAACAGTAATGTGATAACTAGAAATCCCACAAGGGCTCAACACCCGGTCAAGTTATTGCAGAGGACGTCATCTGCCCCCTGAGGCTAACCGGCGTGCAGTACTCGACACGCAGATGAACGTTGCACATTAATTAACAGGCATATCAACACGCTACATTCGAAACTCAGAAACAGCTATCAATTTACTTCAATGTTCGCGTGTAGTTTTGGAGCATGATCGAGTATTTTTAAAAGCATTTATTGTATACTAGCTTTTTCCCGCGGCTTCGCCCGCGTACTAAAAAAGGAGGTTCTCAGTTAGACTCGTATGTTTGTATGTAGGAATGTATGTTTGTCCGCGATCATCTTGCGTTTCGCTGAACTGATTTAGAAGCGGTTTTCGGAAAAGTATTCGTTACTTTCTGGAGGTTTCGGTATACCACGTTTTGAAGACGGCGGTTCCCTCATTTTTAATTTTAAAGAAATTATTGCAGTAATTGTTTAACTGTTACGCCATCAACGACTTACTACTGAGAGATTATGATTAATACAGATTTCCACTCTTGAATAGAAGCTTTTCCCCGCGACTTCATTTGCGTGGAATTAGTAATCCACCCTCCTTTTTACCCGCTTAAGGAATGACTTCTGGGATAACAACTATTATATATCCTTCCCCAGAACGAAAAATATCATCTAAATAGGTTCAACGGTTATTAATTTCCCATACAAACTTTCAACCCCCGTTTCACCCCCTAGAGGGTTGATTTTCGAGATAAAAACTATCCTATATTGTTTACCGCGACTCAATCTATATAATATGTACCAAGTTTCATTTCAATCGTCTGTTCAGCGGTTAATAATTCGCCATACAAACTACCAACATGTTTTCTACCCCTCTAACATTGATTTTCGGCTTAAAAAATATTCTATATTGTTTCCTGGGACTCAAACTATATCCACAACAAAATTATCTAAATCAGTTCGCGGTAAAAAAATCTCCATACAAACCTCCAACCCCCATTTCACCCCCTTAAAGATTGATTTTCGAGATCAAAACTATCCCATGTCGTTTCCCGGTACACAAACTATCTCTATACCAAGTTTCATCTAAATTGGTTCAACGTTTAAAAATTCCCCATACAAACTATCAACCCCCATTTCACCCCCTTAAGTGTTGATTTCGTAATCAGCGACCCGATAAACCATAGAAACAATACCCATGTTGATATTTAAATTTTGTCACCACATTTTCCCCTTATGGGTTGAATTCTCAAAAAAGAAACACTTGTTTTCTCATTTATCGTTAGGAATACTCCTGTAAAGTTTCGAATAAAATAGTTGAACTAATCTCGTTTCCCATACAAACTTTGAACCCCATTTCCCCCCTTAGGAGGTAAATTTTAAAAAAATATTTCTAAGTGCATCCCTATGCCTTATAAGGAGCCTACGTACACACATTTGGAATCTCTAGAACCAGCGGTTTGGGCTGTGCGTTGATATGTCAGTCAGTTTCTTCTTTTATATATTTAGAAGAAGATTGCAATTTGGCACAAATACTTTCAAGAATTTTCATGTCCACTATATTAAATTTCAAAATCGATGCTATTTTCTTAATTAACGTCCCAAAAAATCACAAAAACGACACCCATATGGATATTTAGACATTTCAACCCCATTGTACCCTAACAGGGGAGATGGTATTTCACGTCCGCCACGTCGGATTTTAAAATCGTTGTTGTTTTCGTAATCAACGACCCGATAAACCATAGAAACAATATCCATGTTGATTTTCAGACTTTTTGACCACATTTCCCCCTTTTAGGGGTTGAATTCTCAAAAAACCTGCCCTAGGGTTCTGCAGGTCTAGGGGTGCACTAAGAAAGGATTTTTCAAAATTCATCCCCTAAGGGGGTGAAATGGGGGTCCAAAGTTTGTATGGGGAAACAAGATTAGTTAGTCTATTTTATTCGAAACTTCACAGAAGTATTCCTATCAATAAATGAGTAAATACGTGTTTATTTATGAGAACAAAGACACAAAATGTTATTCGCTTTAAAAATAGAATTCTTTGTATTAATCCCAAATGTGCTCAATGCTGCGTAATAATTGTTCCTCTTTTATATCCACGTTCAATTACTCTTCTTTCATATCCTCGTTAACGGGAATATAGATCGTTATAAAATACAGTTTTCATACACTTTTACGCAGTAAAATGGAACGCGATTTTTATAAAAGTACAAAGGAATACTTAATTCATTTTTTCAAAACGTTTTTATCCACTTTACTCATTCTAAATAAAATGTCCAAAAAGGATACTATAACAGATCCAAATTGCAGATCCGCAGTCGTCGAAATGAACATTGAAGCACTGCATGTGTCTGCGTTACAGTGCATTTGATTTATTCGCAATCCAATACAAAACAATGATGTTTTATGGGCCCATCACTGCGTTCACACTCTGCCGCTGTGATCCGGCGATGCATACGCGTTGTGCATTAAATGTACCAACCATTTATCACTCAAATCTCCTGTTTCGTACAGACAATGCGAATCCCATAACTTATGATCACGAGAACTACGACTTTTAAATTTCATTCAAACTGTAAAATTGAATACCTTACTAAGTTGGAAAGTCGAGAAAAGATCTTACACGGAGTCGAACAGATACAAAGTTTGACTGCTCGCATATGTTCGCGACAGATATATATGGCACGTTGGTTGCATTTACGGCGTCCCGAAGACATTACTAAAGCCATTCCCTTATCTAATGTTCTCCTTGGATTTATTTAACTTTTCCACGCCTCGGAATCTTGAAAATCATTCGATAAAGATGTCAACATAAAAAAGGTCACCGTCTCTGAAATACATTCAGTGTTCTTTATTTATTATCAGATGACAAAGTTGCAACGAGTGTCCGGCATATTAACTTCTCAAATATTAGTAAACAAATAATTATATTGCTTATTTATTATACATATAAAAATTTAAAAAATTGTGAAAGAAGTGGTATCTTTAAAAAAAATACTTATAGCAAGATTTCAGTGATAGACCAACGCGACGACAGACATTGTCTTCTAATGTATAGGTAGTTTTAAAGTTCTATTACCGAAATTGTGTATTGCATTTGTTTGATTCCCTTAAACGCCTAAGCTAAATAACAAAAAAATTGAACCGCCGAAAAGAAAAAAAAAAGCCAATAAAAAACCGTTAAAACGAAACGAATCGACCAACAAAAAAAAACAATCTTGAGCACCTTAGTGAAGAGTTGAACGCAACACATTATGTGGTTAAAGGTGCTCAAGTTTGTTTGAGGCTGGCACCGACTCCAAAAATAACTGATTGTAAATATATAAATACGCAGATTTGTGTGATTGATTTCAGAAGTATGTATATAGTTCATACTTTCTAGATGTAATTAAATTGATATAAGCCTAGCGATTGTTTTAGGTATATAGAAAGTGTATAGAAATAGATTATAATTGTAATTGTAGGGTAGGTATGCACTTGCGTTATTGAAGACCAAATTATTATTTTTTTCTTTTCAGTGCGCTATTGTTTTTTTTTGTTGGTCGATTCGTTTCGTTTTAACGGTTTTTTATTGGCTTTTTTTTTTCTTTTCGGCGGTTCAATTTTTTTGTTAAAAAGTTTTTATTTCATAATTTTCTGTGGCTATAATTTATAAAAATTATTACATGCTTAATTTTTTATTACTTTTAAAATAGCTACCTACCTTGCTTTAGCTATTAACTGTTATATTAATAAGCTTCTTTAACTATTATTTTGTTCTGTAATATAAATACTTAAAAAAGAACAGGCTTTATATACCAACATGGGTAGGCCTACAAAAAATTCTGCTCGAATGAGAAAAAGATATTTAGAAGAATCTAATAATGAGAAAAAAAAAGGATGGAAGCAAATAGAAAGAAGAGACTGGCAGGTCTAAAACTCATTGTCAAAACTCGTGAGGTTTTTTTTGTAAAAACTCTGCTTTAAAATCTGCGAGTGAACAATAAATTACCCCTATTTGCCCACCCTTAGGGTAAGATTTTTATCCAAAAAATCGGACTACTCTGTAAAAAGTTATGCGTGGCCATACGTTACAATCGGTGAGTGAAAAATCAATCATCCCCTTTTTTCCTACCCTTAAGGTTAGAATTTCCTTTTTCAAATTTATATGGGACCTATTTCGGGATATACCCTTTCCAATAAAAAAATTATTATCAAAATCGAACTACTCTGTAAAAAGTTATGCGTGGTCATACGTTACAATCGGTGAGTGAAAAATCAATCATCCCCTATTTTCCTACCCTAAAGGTTGGAATTTTCGTTTCAAATTTATATGGGACCAATTTCGGGGTATACCCTTTCCAATAAAAAAATAATTATCAAAATCGAACCACTCTGTAAAAAGTTATGCGTGATCATACATAAAAAAAAAAAAAAAAATATACGCGTCGACTTGAGAACCTCCTCCGTTTTTTTCGTCGGTTAAAAATGTCACAAATGGTTTATCAATCACAATACATATACCTCCGCTTTACTGGATTATGAAATCGCTCTGTACAATGTTCGCGGTGAGGCGAGACGTAAAGGCGAGAGACCAAAGTCGCAGTAGATAATGACTCCATCAATAAAGCTAGCGAGCTGAGCTTACTCGTAGTCGCTGGCGGTATGCCTACGTAATCAGATTATGTTAAACTCTCACCACATCAGACATAACGTCAACTACTTAAGGATCAATAGATTACACTTAGATCTACCCCCTTCAAATTGATCCCTCTTCATGAAAGGAAATTAAAACAATTATTACAACAATCACTATTTACTTAATCGAAAAGGGGTGAGGAAAAAAACTTATCGAATTAAATATCTAATCTGAGGAGTCCAGTCCATTGACTTTGAAAATAAGTGGACGTTCAAGCAATTCAAGAAAGAATAAAAATTTGTTAGGCTATAAATTAACCGACCCTCGAGGTGAGGCTCGCAATCTGCATTAGCCGAGACCTGCACTTCTTTCCAACGATTAAATGAAATTTCACGGGCGGTTGCTCACCGAACCGGCTGGACAAAGGACTGGGATATTTAAATTGAATGCCTTTAATCCGACAGCTTTCCTTACTTCCAAAGCACCCACTTACGGCTTTTAAACGATAACTTAAACCACGTAAATCAGTATTGTCAAAGTCAATAGGCACTCAAACATTTACTATAAGAAGATTTGACATCCAAACAAAAATTACGTATTCGGTATTGTACTTCAATGTTTGATGCGACATTGAGTGGTCACTTAATCACTTCATAAATAATACGCACGAATTCATTGTGGAAAGCGAATATTTATTATTCAGTCTACAAAAAATGAAGAGACTGTGTCACACTGATGGACTTACATTTTTAAAGAGAAATCGAAGTATCGTGGAGCACTCAGCCCGGAGAGGTTCTTTTTGCCTTTTAAGATTTTTTTATTCCTTTGTTTGCAGCTTCTATTCTATAAAGGTAAGAATTAAAAAGTATACTGAATATCGATCCTAATCAGCGATAATGTTAGGACAAGCCCAGACAAGCCACCATTAAAGGAACAATCTTTAGTTATGTACCTAATATATCTCAAAATCTCAACTTTAGAGCCCTAACAATAGTCATGTTTAGATAATTTTGAGGAACTTGTTCTCTCCATATATTTGATGCTGCATAAAATAGGGTTTTCGTTAAATCCCGAAGATTTATACTGATGTACCAAAATAAGGTAAGTAAAATAATACTTACACCAAGTAAGTCGGTATTGGATGTTTAAAATCTATGAAAATCAGCTAGCAAACGAACGGATTACGTATTGAATAGTTGAAAATTTTGCCATAATCGTAAATGATTGAAGGTTCTTCAATACAATTTTAAGATACCCTCTTAAATACTGGAAAAAGTTTCGTTTCGGTTCGCGAATCGAGATCGGGAGCGCTGGGAGGTATCCCTTTTGCACTAATCGAGCAATTTCTCCCATGTTATTAAGGGTAAATGGGAATGTTCGCAGGCCGTTGCGTTCTCAGAACGAGTTTCTTATAGACGGTATTGAATTTTTAAACAAATTTTTCGACCCGCTCCGGCCTCGCTACCCACTTTATGTTATAGGATTAGAACGTTATTGCTTCAATAAACCGTCATCTTCCCCTTCTTATATTTTTAAGTTATTTAGAAACTTCATTAACCTAAGACAATAAACAATAAATTAAGACTTTTCAATTCATTATATATAAGCATGTAAGGTTTAACTGTTAGTGCTAATTGTTTGACTAAATAAATTTAAATTGAAATATGCAGACCACGCTAACTCTGCGAGTGACCATGAGCGGAGGACACATTTTGCTGCTGAAAAGTCCACGCAAAATTAGCGTGATCGGACTCTAGTTTGTTATAAATAAATAATCATTTATTTCGGGCAAAGCCCATAAAAGTGTTAGTATATACAAAAAACTTACAGAGCTATTGTTAATGAAGTCAAAAGTCAGAAACACAAACACGAAAGTACACAGAAAACAGCACAGAGACATAACCAGTGAGCAAAAAAAAACAAACAATAATAATAAAAATTAAATTATCAATTGAATCAAGTAAAGTTAAGTCTAATCTAAATGAAAAACATATTCTGAGAGCTTACAAGTAGGTACTGAACAGTAAAAAAAAAATTAAATGGCGCAGTCGTGTAGGATAGATGAGCAAGACTTTTAGCCCCTCTATAAGTACAACGAATTTTATTATATTTTAATCCTTGGTTTCTTAGTTTTAATTGCTTTAGTATTCAAATACATACACATTTTATTATTATACTTTTTCGTGGCTATGAACATGACGCTCATTTATCTAAAAATAAAACGTACTTGCGATAATCCTGCAAAACTAAAAACCTAACGTAATACCGCGTTTCGTGCTAGTGTTGAAGCAATCAATTGCAATCAATCAATGCCTATTAGGGTTTAGGAAAATATATTTAAGACTAATAAAACAGCCTTTTTAAGTGGCCAAAATCTGAAAAACATATTACTACAGGTAAGTGGTTGAGTATTTATAAGTAGCTATTTTAAGATTCTTAAGTAAAAATAATGTGTTGTTATTTAAATTTATTTATTTCGGTTTTTATGACTCGCGTGTGTCCGTTTTCTACTGTCAAATTAATTTAATTTTACTTTGATTATTTTAAACATTATTCGCCAACTGAAACTCATTGTTTTTTTCAAATAACGGAATAGACGTATTTAATTCACGAATACATGAAGCACTCGTATGTATATAAAGTTATAATTATACACCGACGCAAACCCAATACACTTTTTATATTACACACGGTACGTCGGATTATCTAGTCTCCGACATTTTCATTTCACTGACTCATTCATCCATGTGCTTGTTTCACTGACTCATTCATCCATGTGCTTGTTTCGCAGGCCGTTGCGTTCTCAGAACGAGTTTCTTATAGACGGTATTGAATTTTTAAACAAATTTTTCGACCCGCTCCGGCCTCGCTACCCACTTTATGTTATAGGATTAGAACGTTATTGCTTCAACAAACCGTCATCTTCCCCTTCTTATATTTTTAAGTTATTTAGAAACTTCATTAACCTAAGACAATAAACAATAAATTAAGACTTTTCAATTCATTATATATAAGCATGTAAGGTTTAACTGTTCGTGCTAATTGTTTGACTAAATAAATTGAAATTGAAATATGCAGACCACGCTAACTCTGCAAGTGACCATGAGCGGAGGACACATTTTGCTGCTCAAAAGTCCACGCAAAATTAGCGTGCTTGGACTCTAGTTTGTTATAAATAAATAATCATTTATTTCGGGCAAAGCCCATAAAAGTGTTAGTATATACAAAAAACTTACAGAACTATTGTTAATTAAGTCAAAAGTCACAAACACAAACACGAAAGTATACAGAAAACAGCACAGAGACATAACCGGTGAGCAAAAAAAACAAACAATAATAATAAAAATTACATTATGAATTGAATCAAGTAAAGTTATGTCTAATCTAAATGAAAAACATATTCTGATAGCTTACAAGTAGGTACTGAACTGTAAAAAAAGATTAAATGGCGCAGTCGTGTAGGATAGATGAGCAAGACTTTTAGCACCTCTATAAGTACAACGAATTTTATTATATTTTAATCCTTGGTTTCTTAGTTTTAATTGCTTTAGTATTTAAATACATACACATTTTATTATTATACTTTTTCGTGGCTATGAACATGACGCTCATTTATCTAAAAATAAAATGTACTTGCGATAATCCTGCAAAACTAATAATCTAACGCAGTACCGCGTTTCGTGCTAGTGTTGGAGCAATCAATTGCAATCAATCAATGCCTATTAGGGTTTAGGAAAATATATTTAAGACTAATAAAACAGCCTTTTTAAGTGGCCAAAATCTGAAAAACATATTACTACAGGTAAGTGGTTGAGTATTTATAAGTAGTTATTTTAAGATTCTTAAGTAAAAATAATGTTTTGTTATTTAAATTTATTTATTTCGGTTTTTATGACTCGCGTGTGTCCGTTTTCCACTTTAAAAATTAATTTAATTTTACTTTGATTATTTTAAACAACATTCGCCAACTGAAACTCATTGTTCTTTTCAAATAACGGAATAGACGTATTTAATTCACGAATACATGAAGCACTCGTATGTATATAAAAGTTATAATTATACACCGACGCAAACCCAATACACTTTTTATATTACACACGGTACGTCGGATTATCTAGTCTCCGACATTTTCATTTCACTGACTCATTCATCCATGTGCTTGTTTCCCCACGATAGGATTATAAAATACGGATGGACATTTATTTTTATCGCATAGCAGCTTTAATAACGGGTAAATGTAGGATGAAATCTGCAATATCCTCAAAACACGAAATCCTATTAGACAACCAGGTGAGCAATTTAAAACTTAATCGTGTCGCACAAATACTACAAAACACGAAGAATATTTCCCTGGGGTAGCGTTAATGTTCCGGTGCTGGCGTAGACCATTCATCTTGACAATTTTATCGACCGAATCTCTGGAAATTAAGGCAGGAAAAAAAGTCAATAAATCCAAGAAGCAAACTGGAACAGATAACGAATGTCTCGGGGTGCGACCCGCGACGCGCCGGCTCGAAATCGGGCAGCCCCGTTAATGTGACACTAAGTCCTGCAACAGGGGCAAACAAACAAAACACCTGGGTAAACTTCCGATATTTATTCCCTTTTCTTTCAACTCCACTACTTTGATTATCTCTGTGGATAATCTTATTTGGTGATATATTTAAGTAAGTGCCTATTTATTTATGTGCTTTTTCATGTGTTTTTGTTTAAAGTTAGTACTAACTATCCTACCGGTTTCAATTTGTTTAATTTTTTAATATATACGACTATTAGCCGCATTTTAGGTTGTCTTAATGACACCTATTGGTGATTGTTCCTGTAATAAATGTTTTTTCTTAACAAGTTTATTTTGAAGTTGCCACTTAATTATAACATATATTTAAATTCTAATTCAAATATTTTATTTCAGACTTGTAAGTGCATAAATATATTGTTAGTTATATTTGCTTATTTAAGAACTATGTTAGGATAACAATAAAATGAAATACTTAAATCTACACTATTAACTACTTGGTACCTTCTTGACGTAAGTCATAGTAGTACTAACCTGCCATATACAAGATATCTCTATACTCCGCTTAGCGCGTTATTTCTTTGAAACATAAGCTGCCAAAAAGAAAGGGTGCGGGAGGCGAACACGCAATGCTAGACAGGGAACGCGCGATTGTCCCGTGGGGTGTAAGAGAGAGTCAGACATTCATGGTTGCCATGGAGACGTACTAAGTTTACCGTCACTTCCAATAATTAGTGTCTTACTATAGAGTGAAATTACTTTGAGCGTGGCAGCGGGGGTCGCCCGGCTATGCGGGATCTTGGGTTAATTAGTCTATGTAACCTGCCTACAGCCTATATACTGTAGGGGATATTTTTAACCAGTTTGTAGAGCAGCTGTTAGACCCTGTACCGCTACGCGAAAATGGTCTTAGAATACCTTTCCTAGCTTTTTAATTTATTATCGTCTTCTGTTGCCGCGATGACATTTACTAGGAGGAGTATACACCCATGTATTATATACCAAATTATGATATACAGGAGAATCCATTAAGCTAACATCAAGGATGATTAAGACATGGATTGACAATGCCTATACAAAATCGCGTTCCTCGAACCTTCAGGTTATACGTCTGTTTTCGGTACTAAGTGCCACAGCGCCATCTGTCGAGTCTGGAGTCGAGTTATTCTGTCAGCGTTAAGCGCCGAACAAAATATTAGAAACTAGAATTTAGTGTTAGTGGTGACCGATAGATGACGCTAGTGCTTTAACCTGAAATAAGGGAACGTGACGAGTGGCGGAAGAGAGAGGAGGCCTTTGCCCAGCAGTGGGACATACCATAGGCTATTAAAAAAAAAAAAGTGAACGCGATTTTGTATGGATATTGTCAATCCATGTCTATATCATCCTTGTCTAACATTAAACCTGACTATATGTCCCATCAGATCATTTAATTATTTAGTTTCATTTATTTATTTATTTCTACAATAAGCACTTACTGCCACGTCCACGCTGATAGTGCTTTGATTTCATCACACAACTTGTACAAAAACACCTCAATTTTACGTGTTTGCGTATCCCGTCACCTTAAGAAAACCGCCATGCGTTTCGATACGCACGACCGCATAACGCCCCGTGAAGCGCGCGCCGTGTGACCTGCGCCTTACCGCTACCTCAGTCTAAAACTTTAAATTTAAAACACCAGATGGCCGTGATGTTACTTGCAAACTAAGCTTTCTGAGCAGTTTTATTTAAAGTAGCTTATTTGGAATACATATTCATTTTTTAAAAGAAGCAGTTTGAAATAAGTTGCATCGAAAGCACTAAAGCGCTCCATAGTCGATATATTTTTTACAAAAGCATTTCCGTAGGCTATTGCAGCGATCAATCCGGCGTCTAAATGGATCCATTTGTTGCAGCGGCCCTCCATGGAATTGGTTACTGACAGCGATCCCTTGCCAGAGAACTTCGAGTGGGTAAAAATCACAATATTTTTAACACACCATTTTTATTTTTATGACTTACTTTGATTTATTACTTGTCTACCTGTCCTAAATTAACGGCACTAGCTGTGGAATATTGTTTTCATTTCTACCAAAAAATATCTACATATTGGGTATTTATATTAAACGGACAATACGTACCAACACAGTCAAAGCTGAAATTCTAAAAGCTATTAAAATAATTTCAATTTGAAACGCATGTTTTTCAAAGTTTGTAGAGGTAAGTAAATATTTTTTTCTTATTATATTTTATAGAGCCTCTCGAGGGGGTGAATTTTTTTTTACGTTTTTCATGTATGCAGAGGAACGTGAGGATGCAGGAGTCGCGAACGGGTGCCAGTTTAGCTATAATCGGACTACCGCGCTAGTTCATTATAGCTATAAACGGACTATGGGCCTACACACAATTAGACGTTACGACGACGTGCCGTGGCACGTTGCGGCGTCGTGTAACGTTGCGACGTCGTGACGTGTAAATCTACGGAGTGTAACGTTAAAAATCACGTCACGGCGTCGTGCCGTTAAAACTAACGTTGTAATCCTGCGCCGGCGCCATTTGATGTTCAACAGGTAAAGGAAAATAACGCATGAAATTGATGTCGATCAATTAATATCCCTAGTGGAGGAACGTCCCGTGTTATGGGACAAGACAATAGACGAATATAAGGATATAAGGATTTTCTGTGTTTCTGCCTCTTCTTTAGGCGACTTCTTAATAGCAGCAGGATGAAGACAAGTCTGGTGCGGTCCATGGCTCTTGATCAACTGCGGCATATTTTTCAAATTTCGACGGCAACGTATCGACGGCCTGGGATACGACTTCGTGACGTCGCACGTTGCGGCAACGTGCGACGGCACGACGCCGTGACGTGATTTTTTACGTTACACACCGTAGATTTGCACGTCACGACGTCGCAACGTTACACGATGCCGCAACGTGCCACGGCACGTCGTCGTAACGTCTAATTGTGTGTAGGCCCTATCGCGCTGGTTCACTCCAATCTACTTTTGAGCATCAAAAGCTTTTTTAAGTACAAATATTTGATAGTTCTCTACATGTTACCTAAAATTATTATCATACATATATCATCATTTTATCGTAGCGTTCAATTATTTCACTAACAATTTCTAACTGTAAGAAGTACCTTTTCTCAACATTAATGTTAAAAGTATGCTGATAAATATTTCGCCATGGTCCAAAGAAGGGTTAAGCGCCGCCATGTCTACACGTTGTACAGTTCTTATAAAAGCGGTCACGTAACATCTCAGGTCGAGAGTTCCGCTAACGCAAACGATAGCCTTCACGGAACAAGAGGTCGGAGAACGCGGCCTACGCTACGTAAGACGATTGCTGTCGGGTTTCCCCGACACAACTATGTCTTGGACAACATCAACAAGGGGTTATTTGTAGCGAACAATATTTGATTTACTCAATTATGGGTCATTACCAAATTACGTCACACATTCCAGGGAGTTCCGTAAAGGATAACACTCGGATATGAAGCGTGGGACGTTCCATGGCATCCCGATTAATTTGCAATATACTCGTAGGTACCTACTTAATTTGGTAATGGATTTAAGTTAAAGTTAAGTTGAATTAAAAAATTATATGAATGGTGTGGAATTGTATAAAAGTTTTTGTAAGTTACTTTAATGTAACATTTTTTTTTAATTGCACATAAATATGGTAATCTGGGGTTTTATTTCGTAATATTTTAATCATAGGTAGCAGCAATAATTGCACAATGAAGGCCGGAAAAATATGTGACAAGTTCGTATTATTTACAGGTGACCGTACAACAAATGGATGCATCCATGTGTCTATGTATTTTTAAGAAAATTGCGCTGAGTGATTCATGAAATTCGGATTATAATTTTAGTGGAGTAACCTATAAAAATGAGATAACTTACAAGTCCAATTTTATTTTGTGACCTGTTAGAATACGTTAAGTACCAATTAATGAAAAAAAAAATCTAACAAATGTTAGCATTGCGCTAGGTATGGTATATATTCACAGACAACTTGACTTCTTGAAAGCGTAAAATCAATAGTCACCTGAATAGCTACTACTGTAAATTATAATTTATAATCTTTATGATATTATTAACATTTAACTAAATGTATTTAAACCGCATATTAAAGTGTGGCAACTGTGAGCTTAAATTTGTTTCTTGATTTGTCGCAAACTAATAATATAAAATATAATATAATAGTTCCATATAAGTGTGTTGGCATTAGCTATTAGCTTGTATGTGGAATATTTATGAATAAAGAATAAAGAATAAAGGATAATACATGTATTTGTTTGCTATTCAAATAAAAGATTATGCACGTTTTATTTTTCTCCACTAGGCTATAGCTTTTTATTATTACGACGTCATGCGTTTAGAATTCAAGGTCACTTATATTTTAACAAATTGCTTTTGATTATGATTATACTCACATAATCTATTGACCAAACTATTATAAAATTACAGATGATGTTGAAATAGTTGAATGCAATTCAAAACTGTTCGCGTACTGTTAATATTTATGATATTTACGAAGTAGGTATAAGGTTTATAAAATATGTATTTATGATCATTTACTTATTGTTTGTCCATGGCCCGCTATAGTAGAGTATTCGAATTTTTAAAATGTGAAACGGTCTTTTAATATAGTTCTATCAACGTGAAACAAAACTAGCGGTAGCGAAAATACCAGAGTCCGTACAACCTCGTCGTACAACATGTTTGAATCAAATACCACAAAGTTTCTTAAGTTCAGCTAATATTCATGTTAATAACCGTACCTGTTACAAAGTTGGGGCAATTTTCGTAATGCAACATAGCTTATTCGCGTAGCAAGGGCTCCGGCGCATTTCTGTCTGGTAGTTGGTCAACTAATCCAAGTTTTCCTGTACGGGCTAATGAGCTGAGTTTGATTCGTATTCCCCGCGAGCGCGTTGCAAAAATGACTTCTAACAGCAGTCTTATACCGTCAGATTACATTGAAATTGACAATATGTTGGTAGTTATGAGCAGATGGTACCGGTATCAAAATCTGGAGCTCATGCTGGACCCTGGGGATCCCTACTGGATCTCGGGTTTGGCGCATCATAGACTCATGCTGTTTGGGCTCATTCGACTTGTACTGATGAGCAGATGGTACCGGTATCAAAATCTGGAGCTCATGCTGGACCCTGGGGATCCCTACTGGATCTCGGGTTTGGCGCATCATAGACTCATGCTGTTTGGGCTCATTCGACTTGTACTGATGAGCAGATGGTACCGGTATCAAAATCTGGAGCTCATGCTGGACCCTGGGGATCCCTACTGGATCTCGGGTTTGGCGCATCATAGACTCATGCTGTTTGGGCTCATTCGACTTGTACTGATGAGCAGATGGTACCGGTATCAAAATCTGGAGCTTCTTTTTACTTTTACTTTCTTTGTGTGAAAGTCAAAGTCAAAGTCAAAGTCAAATTCAAAGTCAAAGTCAAAGTGAAAGTGAAAGTGAAAGTCAAAGTGAAAGTGAAGGTGAAAGTCAAAGTCAAAGTGAAAGTCAAAGTGAAAGTCAAAGTCAAAGTCAAAGTCAAAGTGAAAGTCAAAGGTAAAAGTCAAAGTCAAAGTTAAAGTCAAAGTGAAAGTCAAAGTGAAAGTCAAAGTCAAAGTCAAAGTCAAAGTGAAAGTGAAAGTCAAAGTGAATGTCAAAGTCAAAGTCAAAGTCAAAGTCAAAGTGAAAGTGAAAGTCAAATTGAAAATGAAAGTCAAAGTGAAAGTAAAAGTGAAAGTGAAAGTAAAAGTGAAAGTTAAAGAAATTGAAAGTAAAAGTGAAAGTCAAGGTCAAGGTCAAGGGAAAAATCTGAAAACGGCCAAGTGTGAGTCAGTTTTAAAAATAGCGAAGGTGTAACTTTGTTCTACTATGAAGTCATAATGAACTAAATGGGTATATCTTCCAATGGTCGTACCGAACTGAAATTTGGCTCGAAGGTTTGTCTTTAGGTCGAAATAAAGTAAAAATCTGAAAACGGCCAAGTGTGAGTCAGTTTCGAAAACAACGAATGTGTAATTTTGTTCTACTATAAGTAGGTATGGAGTGGAAATGAGATAAGACTTATTTAAATTTAGATACATACCAATTTAAGACAATACATGTTTGTCTTAAAGACAAGAACAATAAAATTGTTCACCACTCTGTGTGTGTCTGTTGCGGGAACCGAACCCACGATTTACGAAGTGCAAAGCAGGTCACTAGGTACCAGTGTTGGCCGATAATTTCAATTAGAATTGAAAATTGATCAATAAGATTGAAGATTAATTCCGTAACTAATCAATTACACTAACATCAATTTTTACTAACGTTAGTTCGCATTGATTTTGTGACGTCGTTAATTAAGTGTAATTACGGTTAGTGAACCGTCAATTAGAATTAACCTATTAGTTACACTAACGTCTCGAAAATTTAATAAGAATTACAGTTAATTAGATTAACGTTAGTGTAACTAAATTAATCCTGTCTTACACTAATAACTAATTTTAAAACTGCATCGGGTTCGGAAGTCGGGACCAATATCACAAGATGGAGCTCATGCTGGACCCTAGGGCTACCTACTGGATCTCTGGTTTGGCGCATCATAGACTCATGCTGTTTGGGCTCATTCGACTTGTACTGATGAGCAGATGGTACCGGTATCAAAATCTGGAGCTCATGCTGGACCCTGGGGATCCCTACTGGATCTCGGGTTTGGCGCATCATAGACTCATGCTGTTTGGGCTCATTCGACTTGTACTGATGAGCAGATGGTACCGGTATCAAAATCTGGAGCTCATGCTGGACCCTGGGGATCCCTACTGGATCTCGGGTTTGGCGCATCATAGACTCTTGCTGTTTGGGCTCATTCGACTTGTACAGATGAGCAGATGGTACCGGTATCAAAATCTGGAGCTCATGCTGGACCCTGGGGATCCCTACTGGATCTCGGGTTTGGCGCATCATAGACTCATGCTGTTTGGGCTCATTCGACTTGTACTGATGAGCAGATGGTACCGGTATCAAAATCTGGAGCTTCTTTTTACTTTTACTTTCTTTGTGTGAAAGTCAAAGTCAAAGTCAAAGTCAAATTCAAAGTCAAAGTCAAAGTGAAAGTGAAAGTGAAAGTGAAAGTCAAAGTGAAACTGAAGGTGAAAGTCAAAGTCAAAGTGAAAGTCAAAGTCAAAGTGAAAGTCAAAGTGAAAGTCAAAGGTAAAAGTCAAAGTCAAAGTTAAAGTCAAAGTGAAAGTGAAAGTCAAAGTCAAAGTGAAAGTGAAAGTCAAAGTGAATGTCAAAGTGAAAGTCAAAGTCAAAGTCAAAGTGGAAGTGAAAGTCAAATTGAAAGTGAAAGTCAAAGTGAAAGTCAAAGTAAAAGTGAAAGTTAAAGGAAGTGAAAGTAAAAGTGAAAGTCAAGGTCAAGGTCAAGGTAAAAGTAATCAAAACCTCTTAGCTTAACCTAAATTCGCGTTTAGTTAGGTAAATTATTAATGTCAATTACCAATTCAATCTACACTAAAAATTAAATTAATGTTTAAATTTTTGAGAAAGACTAAAAATTAAATATCTTCAATTATTAGTTATTCGCAAAGGATTAACACGTTAGTTACAATTAATTTCAATTCTAATTGAAATCAATTTGCACTAAACTATTAGTGTTCAATTTTAACTAACGTGTTTCAATCTTCAATTTTTAATTTTCAATCACACTAACGTTCGGCCAACACTGCTAGGTACACTAGGTGCGCTAAATCAGTCAAACAAAAATGAAAAGACTATTTTTTCTCGCATAGTCTAAATAATTTCTATTTTTACAACTAATAAAATCGCAGATTCAAGAACATGGAAATCATATATACTCTAAGATGGAATTATATATACTACTGCCCATCTCACCCTCCGATACGCCACGGGATGAGATGGGATGGTGCACTTCTAGGGCTACATAATAGGCCACCAATTATAATACCTACTGGTAGGTAGGTATTACCAAGTTATTAATTATCTATGTAGGTAGCGTACTTACAAACAGTATAAAGTACGTTATTGATGTATGTAATTATATGTAAGTAGGTACATTTTATAGGTGTAGGGAGCCAGTTTATTTGTAAAAATCACCTATAAATAAATAGTAAAATAGGATTTATCATAGATTATAGGTACTCGCGATGCCCGATCGATCCCGAAATCCCGATATATGTATGTATAGTGATACTAGATAAAAATTCCGTTCCCCGCCTCGCGCACCCTCCGTCGCTGCCTACACTCGTCCGCCGCGCTCGCGCCGTCCGTGATAAAAAAATAATAAAGAACCTACACCTAACAAAAATAAATGAAATCCCATCAAAAACATAAATGTGAAAGGCTGCCAAGTTCGATACTATGGGAATGCTTCGCCTATAAAAGAAGTGAGATCTGAATAAGTACCAAGTTCCATAAAAATACCTCAAATCATAAATAGTTATAGGAATGCACACTTGATTTCCAGCAGTTTTTAAGGTACATTTTGAATAAGTATCACGTTACATAGAAATACCTAAAATTATAATAGTCAGAGAAACGCACACCGGTTTTTTTAGCAGTTTCCTGATAACATTTATTATTTTTAGTACTTTTTAATGATGTAACTTGGCAAGTTTTAATAGAAAATTATATACTTGACACATTGCAGTCCAAAGGTGTCGATTCATTGCATTGAAAAGGTGTGTGGTGTGTGAAAACTTGCCAAGTAACATCATTAAAAAGTACTGAAAATAATAAATGTTATCAGGAAACTGCTAAAAAAACCGGTGTGCGTTTCTCTGACTATTATAATTTTAGGTATTTCTATGTAACGTGATACTTATTCAAAATGTACCTTAAAAACTGCTGGAAATCAAGTGTGCATTCCTATAACTATTTATGATTTGAGGTATTTTTATGGAACTTGGTACTTATTCAGATCTCACTTCTTTTATAGGCGAAGCATTCCCATAGTATCGAACTTGGCAGCCTTTCACATTTATGTTTTTGATGGGATTATCTACACCAATATCATAAATCCTCTACAATAATGCAAAGTTTTTTTTATACACAAAGTAGTTTATCCGAAGTTGTATTTTTTTTTAAACACTTATTTATTTCCGGTTGTACGCTTTACCCAAAGAATTGGAATTGTAAATATGATCAAATTAATCGTAACACTAGTTTCAGGGTTTTAGCACTAGTCGCTACCGAAGAGTTCCCCTACACGCGTTCTAGCTCCATCATCATCAGATTAGTTACATGATACCAAGTTTTTATACTGCCATCTGTATCTGTATTCGATATAACTACTTGTAAAGGTATGTAAAATTGGTAACAATTACCTTAATATGAAATAAAAATATGCACTAAAAATAACTACAGATACTTCACTAAATGTATCTATTAAACACACGAACGCTCTAACTACTTCTTCTACTTACTGACTCGTACAAACATACGCTCATCTAATTAAATTACAATTTTTTTACATACCCTTTCAGTAAATCTAACACTTAAAAAACACAGGCAACATTCGACTGCGCGTAGGCAAACAAAGCTTCTGGCCCCGTAATGGAAATTACATACCCCGAGGTCGGAAATCAAATTGACAGAAGAGGTTAAACAAACGAAGCGGTCAGGGAGCCGAGACCGTAGTCCGTCGAATATTAATCGCTTGGTAAATGCGCTTTATTTGTTTCTTCCCTTCGTCCTCGGGCAAGGACCTGTCGGATGGATCACCTCGCTCGTACTTTGATCAAAGCGATTAACGTTTGGATGAAACGGAAACATTGATGGGAAAATATATCGAAGAGTTAACATTCGAATATTTCTTTGTTTCTTGTTTCTAATTAGCAAAGGTTCGTTAGTAAGTTTCAATCCCTATCCGATTCAGATGAAATACTTAACTTTGTACCTAAGTTTAGTCATAAATGTAACAAAAATTTTGGATCATCAACCTGCTCTGTTAATATTTCTTCTTATATCCTAGATACTTAATAAAACTCCATGAGTTTAGGCTCGTTAATAGAATCGTCTCGTAACGTGAGATTAGAAGCCGGTGCAAAAATAAGTATAACATTACGGTGCAAAAAATCATAGAACTTTATTTTTCATAACTAAACGACGAGGTCGTAACTTCAATATATTTAACTTCCTAAAGGTGCTTTTCCAACAGCAAGGCGATGTGAGCCAAAGCGTGAGGTATACGATCGGTGATAAACACAATGGCTAAATATTATATCGTACCTACACATCAGAAAAAATCTAGTTCAGTTCAGCTTACATTATTCGTGGAACTACAGCAATAAAATCCTATTCATGTTTGTTTTTCCGGCTTTAAGTTTCATATCCGTAATAGAATGCATATTTTTACTTTTTTTATTTACGTTTGATTCAAAAAATATTAATCGTTGTTATTGTTAAATATAGTGTGATACTTACCTAACCTTTCCAATTATTATTTTTTACATTTAGTTATTGTATAATGTAAATATTTATTTTGGTAATGGCAATTAATTTGATAAATTACTATCAATAAATCAAATGATAAAGTCATGCGCGACATGCTTAAGCCTTTCCCAGGTTAAGGGATATACATATATATGTCTCCCACATAGTAGGTATATCGTTTACCATAATCCGGTTTCAACTCCAAATCTCCTAGAAAACATTATAGCAACCCTGAAAATATGATTTCATAATCTTCATTCCACAGCACGCAACTATAGCTAAAAATATATCTTTGGCAGCCGTTTGAATTCACTTGACCACTTATTTCATTGATTAGTGACAAAATACGCCCACTTTACTTAATTTCAGCGAAATAAAAGCAGATAAGTCAGACATTTATTTTTATTTTTTGTAGATTTTGAGTGTAGTAAGGTAATGTAATCCTATACTATGATAAAAATTCAAGCATTTTTTTGTAATATGACCAGAATTAGGATGTGGGATGACACTATCTTATTGCTTTGTTAGAGTTTGAGTATGTGGGAACTATTGTGCCCATAGCCCGGTTAACAAACACATTCCTCGCAACGCATCGTCGCTTATCTCTGGTGGAAAAAGAGCCTAAGTGTCTTGTCGTGTCAGATAAGTAAAAAATTCATATAACCAGCGAATTCAAATAAATACTTAAATATGAGAGTTGAAACCGGACTATGGTATACAAAATACTATGTGGGAGTCATATCACCCTTTGCCTGATCAAGAATATATTACACTAAATTGAATATATATTACACCAGTTCATTACTCAGACAGACAATGGGAATACCGTATCCCACATTTTTATTCTGGTTTACAGGAACATATCCGACTTTTGTAAATACATTTTGTATAAGACGTTCAATACAGTTGCAAATCTATATTAAGAACTTATTAAGACACGCTTGTTCTTCGCGGCCTGGTAAAGGGTTAAGTTCAGAAACAATGCAAAGGGCAGCCTTCATAGGATATCGGATCCAGAGACTGGAAAATGAACTGTGCTGGACAACTAGATTTGGGCTATTTCAGATATTAAACGATGATATGATTTTGAATACAGAGGCACGAAAACATAAAATCGAGTAAGTATCTAAATTTAATATTTTGACAGAAACTTCCTTAATAATTAGGTAGGTACTTTGTGTGGATACCGATTGTATATTAGCGTGGGTTTGCAAACACAGCTTTACAGAGAAAAGTAACGTATAGCTTTTATTATGAAATATTTAATAACAAAAACCGTCAGGGTGACTATTAATAGAAACGGTGACAAATAATATTAGGGCACATACTTAGGTAGTGTTTCAAATTAAATACCTCCCTACTCCAAAATGATTGATGATGATAACTAGGTAAGTATGTACTTACAAATCAATTTTAGTTTTATTTTTAGTTTAGTCTCATTACAATTAATATAACTATATGTTTAAGGTGCTAACAAAATAGGTACAAATATTTTAAGAGAAGTTAACTTACACCGATACAATTTACTTGAAATAGAAATTAAGAGAATTTTTTAGTGATTTTTTTTTGTTTTAAATTAATCCGTTTTAATTGTAATACAATAATGAGATATTATCGCGGCAACAAAAGACAGTATTATATCTATATACCAGTACGGAAAAATAAAAAAAATTGAATAGGCATGATGAATTTTTCTCATGTATGGTATCAATCGATTCGTTTTGTTGTGAGGATGAACTATCTATATGGGGCCAATAGGCATGATGTTTTTTTTTCATGTATGGTATCAAACGATTCGTTTTGTTTGGAGGATTAAATGTCTATATTGGGCCAATTGCGTTAAAGCAACACAAAAGTCAGAAATGAGATTCAAAATCTAACACTCGCTTTTGTTTCTCAAAATGCACCTAACAAAAACGTCACGATTGCATAGTCGCCTTGTTTAACTTTTGCACCTTATTACAAAGGAGTGAGGTGAAAATTGTAAACATATCTTTGACGTCGACTGTACAAACTTTATTTAAGTTAGTATTAGGTATTTTTTAATACAATTAACTCAGCTGGACTAAGTACAAGATTTTTAACAAGAACGTTTTGTGATCTTACCAGATCGATAGGTGTGAGGTGTACTCACAATACACTACACGCGCCCTTCTTGACTTTCCTCTTCCACCGAAAGCCAAGACGAACTGCCGCTCTCCATCAACAATTTGCAGAACGGTAACAACTGCCAACAGAATAGGTAATATTTGGAATTAAGATGTCCAAACCAAATTGTTGGAAGAGCAAATTAGTAACATTAAAAAAAAAACCGGCCAAGAGCGTGTCGGGCCACGCTCAATGTAGGGTTCCGTAGTTTTCTGTCCGTCACAGTAAGTGTCCCCACTTAAGAGTTTTTGAAAGCACGTCATTTCATTGTGATTTTGTAGCAATAACAGGTACAATAAACACCTGCTTATACGGTTAAAACAAACTTAGTTCAGAAATTATTTTGTAATTTTTTTTCAAAAACTATTCAACCTATCAAGTTCATAATAATTTTCCTAGAAAGTTTTTATAAAGTTCTACTTTTGAGATTTTTTCCATATTTTTAAAACTTATGGTTCAAAAGTTAGAGGGACACATTTTTTTTACTTCTGGGACGACTATTTCCGAAAATATTTACATTATCAAAAAATGGTTTTAGTAAACCCCTATTCATTTTAAATACTTATCCAACAGTATATCACACGTTAGGGTTGAAATGAAAAAAAAATCACTCCCCACTTTACGTATAGGGGAGGCATTCTAATAAAACATTTTTTCCACTTTTTATTTTACCACTTTGTCGGCGTCATTGATATACATACTAGTACCAAATTTCAGCTTTCTAGTGCTAACGGTCACTGACATTATCCGCGGACTTACGGACGGACGGGCAGACATGACGAAACTATAAGGGTTCCTAGTTGACTACGGAACCCTAAAAAATTACACCTAGAATAGGTACCTATATAAACAAAAGAATCTGAACATGTTCAGGGAAAAGTCTGTTCGTTCGCTCACTTAGAGAACACGAAACTTTTTTTGTTTCTGACTATGAAACCCTTTCTAACTCCCACATGCAGTTTTGACTACTACCTATACATGAAGCTAAAACAAAGATTTGCTTAGGGCTCAAAAACACTGCATTTCAACTACAACTTGCTGGTTGTGACATCCGTCTATTTCAAACCTTAAGTAAGACATATCCTTGCCTTTTCATGGAGAGATTTTACTGCTTTATTAATTCTTTTAATTTCTAGTTTAAGATGAGCATCTTCCTTATATCGTTGATTTACTCCCCACATGTCTCCGTTCAACACTATGGGCAACACGTAAGGGTACCCTGAAAAAGAATATCTATTATATTTTATATACTACCCGTTTCACGCGACTAAATTCGCGTGAAATTTTATTGAAAAATTCATACTATACTTACCTAAGTAATTTTTTACGCACTATATTCACCTAAGTAATTATTTACGCATTTCAAAGCTTAAGTTTTGAAGCGGCCATCCTAATAAGATTCCCATGTAAACGGTGATTTCGTAATCAAAGCAATTTTACCTCAAATACACCCACGCACAGTACGATTATTTATTATTTAAGCAACAATAAATATAATAAAGGTAACGTCTAGTTCATAACTTTCATAAGTACCTAATGTCACTTATTTAGGAATGCCAACAAGATTTATTTTGCCTTTTATGTCTTAGCTTAGTCATACAGGAGTAAATCCATTACTTCCGATACCCATGTAATAAGTAAGTACCTACCTACATTACATACGAGTATTTAACTTACTTACTGTAAGCATAGAGAAACAAGTAGGTAAACATAGAGTGCTCACTGCATACAACTGGTTATCAGCCCGAAAGCTTGACATATAATTTTATTTAAATTGAACCTATTAGCGAAAAGCTTTAAATAAACGATTTTTATTTTATTTATTTATTATTATGAAGGCTAGTCGACTAAGGGACAGCGGACACTGGACAAGGGGCTTTCGAATACCTACCAAGTTACTAGACCGCAAGATTTTTGTGAAGGAAATTGCCCCCCCGCCCCTGAATGAAATCCTGGTTCCGCGCCTGCCTCGGTCCCTTAGTCGTCTAGCCTTCAACTTCTCGTACGTAAATCATGATTATTCCTCATATTACAACGGTACGCTACTCGTTCCTAGATGGCGCTGCAGCGCAAATGTCATTTCCTCCTACAATTTTTCTATTTTTGGGTTGCTCTCGTTCAGATGGCGCTTCAGACTTGGAACAAAAAGTTCTTAAACTATGGCTGTCTATATTATTTATAGTCTCTGATATTAGTATAGGTAGGTACCTATTTGATTATATTATGTATTTCATTAAAAAAATCAGAAATTCATTGTCTAGCAAAAAGGGACAACGAAGCACCAAGTTATGTATATGTAGATGATATATAGTCTCGTTTTCGTAACAACATAATTTTCTAACAAGTAAACGCTTCTGCTACTGACACAATGTTCCGAAATATCGCGTCAATATATAAATACCGACTGACTTATATTTATCTAAGTATAAAATAAAACAATTAAAAACGGATTTTATCGCGTGTATTGAGCTTAAATTACATCCCGACGTTTCGAACACTTTACAGCGTTCGTGGTCAACGGGTCGAATGAGGATAAATGTAAGTTGGAGCATCAATTTGACTCACTATTGGACGTAGCGGGGCACCCGCCTTGTGTATCTTCGGTAACCCATACAACTTAGGAGGCACCGGGCAATCAGGAACCAAACCTGCAACATCTAGATTAAGGGATTCGCAGCATTCACCAATTAGGTCTTTAGTACATTTTAAGACTCTCGCAGTAGGATCTTTTTTGACATGTTTATATGTTGTGCTGTCTGCCAACAGATTCTCAATTTTCTGGTTGTAATCGGTGGTGTCAAGTACAACCATCTTGCCTTTTGTCCGAGGAGTCACTGACAGGATTGGCAACATCTTGAAACGTGCTTCAATAAAAACTTACTTTAAGCCAATGAAGAAGATGTCACAGTTCCTGAGGTCAGTGAAGTCGGCTACTCCTCTACAGAGTGCAGGGGTCTACAGGCTGGAATGTGAATGTGGTCTATCATATGTAGGCCAGACTAAGCGGAGCATTTCTACTCGGGTAAAGGAACATAGAGCCGATGTGAAGCACCGTCGACCAAGGTCAGCAGTCTGTGAGCATGTCATGGATAGGCCCAACCACTCAGTTAAATTTGACAAACCGCAAGTCCTCGTCAAGGAGAAACGATACATTCCCCGGATGTTGCGAGAGGCAATCGAGATTAAAAAAATATCCAAATTTCAACAGAGAGGATGGTTTTTCGGTACCACCAGCTTGCGATCCAGTTATTCATTTGGTTAAGGAGCAAGCTAGACATAGGACTGTGAGACCATAATGGTGGACAGTGTGGACACTAATAATAATTTAATACTAATTTTAAAAATTTTAAAAATAAAAACAAAAATAATAATTAATAATAATAAAATAAATTGTTTAATAATTTGTTTTGTAATAATAAATAATTTGTTTTTATAAAGGCCCCTCTGGCATGTGCAAACACTAAATTTGTTTAATATTTAATATGTGGGTAGGTTTGCATATTGTGATAGTTTTTGAACGGAGGTAATTGTACATTTTTCCTCAGTCGACCCGTTGACCACGAACGCTGTAAAGTGTTCGAAACGTCGGGATGTAATTTAGGCTCAATACACGCGATAAAATCCGTTTTTAATTGTTTTATTTCATGAATAACTATCGCGGCAACCGAAGACAATATTATCTAAGTATAGTTACTAATGGCACCTTTTATAGTTTCCAATGATCCATCGCTGACAACTCCCATATTAGTGTAAAGTTTCTCATTGGTGAGACGCGTCGACCAAATCTCTTGCAAAGTTTTCGCAACCGACGCCGCCTTGTACATATTTCCGCATGGATTTTTTCGGGATATCGCACCCGTCTGCATAACAACAATAATTTTAATTGAAGACTTTCGGTAGCGTATTATGATAATTTTAGCTCTGTGTATTGTACAGATTGTACTAGCCTCTTCCGTCCATGAGTTCAGCCATTGTGGTTAAAACTTTAAACCTCTTTTTCATCCCCAAATTTCTTCTCCTCTACATATGTGTCATTATTTTTACAAAGGTACCATTTGGCGTTGGCGCTTATGTCGCACGTCGCACAGATTCAGCATTGTATTAGAGCAATAAAAGCGTAAGCGCCGATCTCCAAATGGTATCTTTACCAAACCTTATACACCGTGGGCTCTTATAACTAGAAAGATTTTAATAGTGTATTCCTGATCATACGAGTATTAAGATACTAAAATGTCCTATAAACTTTTCTGGAATACGCCTAGTTTCAGAGTTAATAGCAAATTTTAAAAAATACACTTTTTATTATAACTCAGCAGTCTCAGCACAAAACGTCTTTCTGATGGCGCTGTCGCTACTATTGGGCATAGTTTACACGTCCTTATTAGACGGAGAGCTAGCCACGTCAGATGTGACACAATAATGAGAGCGACGAAACCTCTTTCGTTAGCTTGTTATAGTATGCTCATTTCTAGATCAGGACATCTGGCAGCTGTAACGTGGTGGTAATCAAAGAATGCAAACCACTTTAAGAATACAAATCCTTTCTGGTTTTGATGCAGTATTATGAGAAATTATATAAATAATTAGATTATATCATTTCCAAAACTTTCTGATGGGGAAAAGTAGTCCAAAATGACAAATAATGTAATTCATAGTTTGTCGCCTATTGTTTCTGTATCCGAAATAATACGCAATGTTTTTTGTTCTAAGTTAAAATATAGGCCCCGTCCTCTATAAATAAGGCAACTTCGACAGTTTTAACCTATTTTGGTATTACTTTTTTGCAACCCAAAAATTTTGCTAGTCTGTCTACTCCACTGACTCTGACGGACTCTGACGTCCACCCATTAAAAGCTGCCAGATGCCCGGATCTAGCAATAAAGATGGTATTGCAATCTTACTAGACAGGTTTCATTGCTCTCATTATTGTGTCATATCTGACGTGGCCAGCTCTTAGTCCATATTGACAGATATCAAAGTGACATGGAAAACTTTGCAGAAACTTAAGTTTTTCCAAAAAAAAATGGACCAATTGGTTTGAGGGGTTAATTTTATTAATAACATTTACTTTTCTTGTGCAATAAACATTCAAAAAAAAAGAAAGAAAAAAAGAAAAAAAATTTTTTTTTTCGCGAAATTTACCCAAAGTCATTAACATTTTTTCCTTCTTTTGGTTTCAGAAATTCGTGGTTAAGATCTGTCGGGTTATTCGTGCCCACGGTGTATATGGTTATAATATCACACAAATCGAGTGATATTATAACCACTCAATGACTAAGACAATGTTTTGGCAGGTTGTTGCGTACTCGCGGAAACTTCTGACGTGCTTTCACGAGCAGAACCAATGGCTAAGGGCCGAACTGATATTAGAAGGGTTGATTAATCGACACTATCTTTAGTGATTGACGCAACAGTATGAGAACCTCTTGAAATAAACTGAAACTTACCGTCTTTGGGCTATATGGAACAATAGGGATCATAAGTTTTAAGGTATGTTTATGTTTTGTTTTAGAATTTAGCTAGCAACCTAAATCGTAAGCGATTTTGGAAGCAACGAACCTTGCAATTAGTTTGCTATAAGGAAGTACTTAAGGCCAAGCCATACCGGCTGCGTGTGCGTAGACGTGTACTTTCCACTGCATTGTGAAATAAGGATTCTTATAAGACATGTCACACCGCATACGAACGCACACGTCACTCACGTCACGCAAGCGGTGTGACAATGTATTATGACAATTCTAATTTTACAACGCAGTGGAACGTACACAGTTTACGTGCACGTCTACGCACACGCAACCAGTGTGCCTGGGCCTTTTTACTGGATCCGAGCGTTTGGTAGCTATTCATCGGCGTACGTCAGAGTAACATGCCAGCAAAGCTTTTCAATCCGGAAAAGTAAGTAATGCCAAAGTTAAAAAAAACCTATATTTAACACATTCAGGGCCGAGAACCCGTCTGTCGTGTTCGCTGTTCGTAGGTACTACGCGCTACATACGACGAATATGTGGCTACGGGCTACGAGCGTAGCACGTGGCACTAGGTGGCACTGAATGTGTTAATATTAATTTACCTTAGCTATCAGATCCTTCTTAAGCCAAGAAGAATTAAACTGCGTGTGATCCAAGTTTGTGGAGACCAGGACATCCTTGCCAACGGTTTCCCGATCGCACGGCGACTCTTCGCTCACTTTATCCCCATCTCCAACAATTAATGGTTTCTCGAACTCCACGTGAAATATTTCATCATTCGCGGCCCAAACGAGGGCGTTATTAAGAACTTTCCGTTGGACCTTGATTTAATAAAAAATAAATTACATTAAAACGTCCCATTTTAATCAAAACGTTTCCAGAGATATTAAATTATTTTCCTAATCCCACCTTTAGATGTTCACCCAAAACAGATTTGGCAATTCCTGCTATAGGTGTAGGGCAAAAAAATATATCGGAGGGCAAATTTTTCGATATAGACATAATAATATGTAAAGACACAAGTCCGTCAGTGACAATTATTGGCTTGCGAGCTTTCTTTTCAGGAATTATCTGTTTTCCCTTATGTATCTCATGTTCCTGAGCCGTTTCGTCTGCATGGTCTTCTTGCAATGGGCCTTGAAGGTTGTAGGCTATGTTGGCAATCAAATCTAACATGTCCGTTTGCTTATTCCATTCTTGTGCATTATACGTCTTGATAAAATCCAACATATTTGGATTGTCGAAATTTGTTAATAAACAAAACACGTCTCCATCTGAAATGCTAACTGTCACATTTAGTATTCGTACGTAAAGGTAGGTATCGTTATTCAATAAAGACGACTTCGAATTTTATTTCTATGGAGGTAAACCGTCTTATTGACATCCGACAAAGGAAATATGTACTCATCTAACTAAACGAGTCACCTGAAAATACCCTGAATATGTCATACATCTGTGCACACAACACAACGAAGTGCGCAAAGATATATGTCACTATTTGTGGTCTTTGTTTGTAGGACCATAATAGCGTGTCTCACATCTCTAACATTCGATGTGGAACATAAGTTGGGACCAGACGGCAGATAGCCGCAGATTCTGCCACGTGACCTTTGTTGGAGCGAGTTGTTGAAGCGAGCAGCTACATGGCTGACAACCAACCAACCACTTCTGCCAATGGTTGGCAGAGCACACCTAGCCACCATGGGCGTTTAGATGTTTTCTGCCAAGTTCTCGTGGCAGAGGGCTGTGGTTGTATGCCGCCTGGCCCCAACCCAACTATATTACTACACAAAAACTTCAGAATCGCGTCTTATATCTATACCTACTCACATAACTTTACAATATTGATGTTTGCCTTTCTTTATAACAACCATATTTGTAACATGTAGCTTTATAAAACGCGACCCTGGAGTTCCAGTCGTCCATAAGCTACGGTGAGTCGGTGACCGCTTGGCATCAGGTGGTCTAGGTACATAGCTACAGTCAGCATCAAAAGTAGCTACGCAAACGAAGACGTCAAAAGTCCTTTTTAAAAGGGAATAAGAGCTTTTGACGTCTTCGATTGCGTAGTTACTTTTTATGCTGACTGTACCTACCTCTTTAAGCTACTTACACTTTAACTCTTTTACTAAATTGTCGACTACAGACCTCTTTTATAGTCTCATTCTTAGGTACAACCTATATTTTAGAAATTAGGTTAGTAATTGCAAAAAATAATAAAAAATAAATAATTAAATTAATAATTATTAGGTTAGTAATTGGTTTGTAATTTTTCGGGTCAGCATAATGCTGAGGCGGGTCCATTTCGTGGTAAACTATGTATATTATGTTCTACATTTCTTTTGTTTTTATTATTTTTTTTTTATACTTTTGTATGCAACTATGGTTTATCACGAATAAAACGATTGATTCTGATTCTGATTATTTCTAATTGTGCTCGTTTTCGTCCACATGTGTCAGTTTTTCCTTCCATACTTATTCATATATTTTAATTCAAGTTTTCCCCAAATTAAAAGCTTAACTTTATACAATCTACTAAAGAATAAAATATAAACAGGAAATCTCTTGACCTCAAAAAGATTTTCCCATATTTTTGTGGCAGTTTGATCAGGTGGACGGTAAGCCGGACCTGGACGGGAAACTAGTATAACCACTTATAACCTCTATCCATTATAGCAC
Source organism: Pammene aurita (assembly GCA_947086415.1). Lineage (NCBI taxonomy): Eukaryota > Metazoa > Arthropoda > Insecta > Lepidoptera > Tortricidae > Pammene > Pammene aurita. The sequence continues at coordinate 37,434,380 of OX352291.1, forward strand.
TTGTATCACCAATCATCAACTAAACAACAAAGAACGTAATTAATGCATGTAATGCACTTCAATATTAATAAAGTAGATGCCCGAACCTTGGAAAACTCGTTGAAATATTGATAGAGTTAGTACATGCAAAAGCACATTTCTCCAACTCGAATTTTAAGCCTCTCGCCTTAGATTGGTCATGAGAATCATGAGAGAATACCATAAGCACAACGTCGATGAGCTGGTTTCTTCCAAAGATTTCACCAGATAGAATTTTAACCGCAAGAAATTTTGCAGCCGGAGATTTTGAATTAATTATAAGAACTCGTAATGGCTCTAACGGGGAGTCGCATTGGAAATACATAATGTATTTAAAAACACTTTGAAACACGTCTGAAACAAAGTAATTTGACAATCACGTGACAAATAAAAAATATTGCCCAAAGAGTAACACCTACTAATATTGCCAAAGAGAATATAACACTACGTTAAGACTATATTGCAATAAAAACTTTATGCAAATCGCAACCTCGTTTTCGAATGTTTCGATTCGTAATCGAAAGATCGAAACCACCGAGAGATGATAAGACGGTTATTTTTTGTTTAAAATTAAGGTGCGTAGCTTGGAAGAATAATAAGTAAGCGTAGGGGTAAAATTGAACGGGTTTTAGACGAGATGAATATAGTGTTTTCTTGAAAGCTCCATTGTAACGGCATGGGGACCGGGTACATGAAAATATGTTTCTAATAAAGATAACATTTTTTTTTACATTAAATTAAAAATAACGCTTTTTAGGGTTCCGTACCCAAAGGGTAAAAACGGGACCCTATTACTAAAACTCCGCTGTCCGTCTGTCACCAGGCTGTATCTCATGAACCGTGATACTTAGATAGTTGAAATTCTTTTTCCAACCAAATTACCTCAGACTCATTTTGGGACAAATTAATACCTAGCTAAAGCTATTTCAAAAAAAAAAGGTACAAATTATAGTCTGGCCAGCCAACGAACGCAGTAGCAATGTACAGCGAACAAAAGTATGACAACTCTAAGAATCAGTGAAAAAAGCAGCAATGGTCATCAAATTCTATGTTTTTAATTTTAGTTGGTATTTCCGCCCCTTTCATTAGGTGACATTTACGGTGTGTAAAAAGAAGACGGATATATTTCGTCTGATCTGTCATCAACTGCAACAGATAATCTGATTGAGCCAATTTACATATGCCTTAAAAACGAATTTAAATTCAATGTAGAACGTTGAAGGAGTTATATCTCACTCGCGCTGAAGATGAGAGAGTGAAATGCACTAGAAACAAATTCAATGTAAAAGAAATGTGAATTGAAATGTTCGTCACGAAATACGGTGTCTCGTCACAAAGGGTTGCCACATGTACGCTTTTTGAATTTGCCACGCTTTTCTACTGACAGAAATGGTTTGCCAGACTATAAGAAATCAATTTATATTTCTATGAAAACTATTTTTAAGCCCACTTAGACATTAATCTAGTGTTTAAGTACTTTAACGGTTGAATTGGGCAGATTGAGTTAGATTGCCCAGATTGAGCTGTCATTTTAGTATCTGGAGAAAAAAATAATAATATAAAAGCTACATTTATGATAAAATTATGGAGAATTTTCTTTACATGAGGTATCCCTAATCTTAGCTGTCAAAATATATCTGTCCCTGTCGGGTATACGTTGAGCCTCTGTCTAGAGCCGTCTATGTCTGAGACTGACATGCCACTGACACAGATTGACACGTAGCAGTCGGACTATTTCTACGTTTCGCTAATAAAACGTTTTACGTAGGTCTTTGTTTTAATAAAATGACATTTTTGTAATTCAATAATTTACACAAAATTATACCAAAGCGGCATGCGCAAAATTTGCTAAATACATGTTGTATATGATAAGTAAAATAAAATACAATTAAGTACCGAGTGACTCTTCCTTTGCAGTTGCCTTCCAAAGTAGAATTAACATTTCGAGAATCGGAACGAAACGTTTTATAATGCAAACGTGAAAATAAACATTCAATTTTGTGTTATGAATTGCATTTACATTTTCGTAATCGAAATGTTTTTATCAATCCATGTGTAATTATGGCCTCCTCTAAAGATCAAAAACCAGAATTATCAACGGTGTCTGTAAAGGAGCCACCATTCGAGAGATCTCCATCTGTAACATCTTCAAAAGAGGACAAATGGCCGGACTTACTCTTGTCCAAACCCGAAAGGTCTTACTTTTCCAGTTCAAAATGTAAGTATTTCGCTTATTTTAACTTAGTTACTTACCTAAGACGTGTCCGCGACTGATAAGAAGAAGAAATATTTTGTACAATGACGTTTTATCACTTATAAGTGAACAGTATGTTTGTTGTTTTTGTTAAAATAATTTCATTATTTGTGTAACATACTGTAATTTTTATTTCGTAATTCTTATAGTTAACACAACAGACAAAGACATTATCTTATTGCTTTAAGCTAACTTGTTCTTGCAGGGTTTGATATAGGTAGCCGGCTACAATATTTTTAAAATATCTGTGTAATTGTGTATTATTATAACACAATTGCAGTCCTAATATTATTACTAGATTATTAACATACGTGAAAAGGAAAAAAGGATTTCCTTTGTCGATATGGAGTTATTAGTACTTCCTAAATCTACACGATATACTATGCTATCTATTAGTGAAAGAATACAGTACTATTTAAACCCGTCCACATATGTCTATGAAGCTCCGGGTAAATGACACTATCAGAACTACATGAAGTGTAAGACTTTTACTAATTATTGGGCAGATTACTCGGATTATTGATTTACGTTTAATGAATACAAATTATATTTTAAATCATGCAGCCAGCGGCACATTTACCCTAGGGCCTCGGGGGGGCAGAATGCCCTGGCATGGATACCTGGAATGGGCTGCCTCACCCAATCACAGCCACCTCACATGTTGGATTCAGGGAGCAGGGGTCAGTCAGGGACCGTTTATGACCCAGGGTGCCAAATTGTAAAATAGTATGCATCAAATATCTTAAGAGCAACTTTAATTATCTGATACCAAACCAAACATGCTTCGAAAATGTACATATAAACACATTACCTGAAACTTGATTATAATGTTATTTTAGTCAAATACAGGGATTACGGTGACAAATATTTACTAGATAAAAAGAAAGTATTTTGTACATAAGTACCTTATACATCTACTGAAACAGTATTTGTTAATACTTAATTTAATATACATTTGCATGTTTTACCTGCAGTACAGAATTATTAAGTATTTTATACAGTCCAGTACAATGTTTAGACCACAAAGCTTGCTGAGTTTTTTTTTTATACCACGATGGTGGCAAACAAGCATACGGCCCGCCTGATGGTAAGCAGCTACCGTAACCTATGGACGCCTGCAACTCCAAAGGAGTCACATGCGCGTTGCCGACCCTTTACAAAAAGGAGGATTCACTGTGTTGACGACTAAAGGAACAAGAAGGTCCCTCATCGTCAACACACTGGGTCCTCTTTGAGCTCTTTGGCAACCTTACTCACCAGCAGGAACACAACACTATGAGTAGGGTCTAGTGCTATTTGGCTGTGGTTTTCTGTAAGGTGGAGGTACTTCCCCAGTCTGGCTCTGCTCCAGATTTGAGCGATGACATTCACTGAACATGCCCTACCAAACAATACCACACTTAGCGAGTACCGTGTTTAGGCCACTAAGCTTTTCAATCTCTTACCTTAATTAGGCCACTCGGCAAGCTTCATGGCCTAAACACGGTACTCAACAGAAAAGCTCTTCATTAAGTCACGATTGTATACAATACTTTTTCTACAAGTGCTCAAAACAGGCAAGCCTGTAAGAAAGCCTGTAAGAACTAAGTTCGGCGAATGCCTTACAACTTAGTAATCTAGTAACTTCGATGTCCCGACCATTTTATTATGTGGTATGAAAATCCATGTCAGCATAGTCGACAATGCTAAAATTTGCGACCATAAAAGCTCCATCGAAAAGTATGCGCTAGTAGTTTGGTCTACAAAGTCTCAATTCAAGCATTATATTAAATAAATAAACACGTATAGATAACTCTCGTTTTTTAAGGCGAATATTGCTCGTACTGCATGAATCCGGGTCCATTGACCATGACATCCGAGCCCGAATTAGCGCAGCTTGGTCTATATGGCGAGGGGTCACAGGAGTCATATGCGATCGCAGAATTCCGCTAAGACTGAAGGGGCTAGTGTACAAGTGCATCATCCGACCGGTCTTAATATACGGAAGCGAGACGTGGCCGGTTCTTGGAAGGCATATTCAGGAGCTTCGCGTTACAGAAATGAAGATCCTGCGGTGGATGTGCGGCGTTACACGACTCGACACTGATCGCATTTGTAACGAGTGCATACGCGGCAGCATCGCAGTTCGTGACGTAGCGGAGAAGCTCCAAGAATCGCCTTCGTTGGTTCGGTCACATCTCTCGCAGGCCAGCAGACTACATAGGTAACGTATGCCTTGATCTAGCACTGGACGGTCCTCGACACGGTCGCGGAAGACCAAAGAAGCGCTGGCTGGATGTCGTGGAGGCCGTCATGAGCGAAAACGGGCTCGTAAAAGATGCCTAGGGCCGCGCAAAGTGGAGGAAAGCGAGCAGGAAAGCGGACCCTGGCAATAGCCGGGATAACGCTAGGTAGAAGAAGATTGCTCGACATGTTTCGCTCCATAACGAGGAGCTTATTCATGAGCCATTCGCGTTTGCTAACCGACGAAGGCGGTGACGGCCGGGGAGGCGAGAAACTACCCTCGTTTTCAGCATCATTGTCAAATGTAGGGTAACACACCACACTCACTACGTCATTTTCTAATAGATAGCCGGGGGCCACTGACAATCGCGATTAAAAGTCTGCATTTACCGACTAATTTCGATGGCCTCCCGTACTTTCCGTTGGATCGCATATTTTTCTCTCGCCAGTACGGTAACCTTATCGGAACGTATGTATATAGTTTGTCTAATCTGAGTACAATATATGCTCCGTCACTGCGGATACTGCTGGTCAAGCAAGTTGACGAGAAGAAAAGAAATATTTTAAAATCAACGCACACTGTCAATATATTATATGTATATATTATTTTAACGGCCTCCTAGCCTAGTGGGTAGTGACCCTGCCTATGAAGCAGGAGGGCCCGGGTTCGAATCCTGGTCAGGGCATTTATTTGTGTGTTTATCACGGATATTTGTTCCTGAGTTATGGATGTTTTCTATGTATTTAAGTATTTATATGTATATATCTATTACATATATCGTCGTCTAGAACCCACAACACAAGCCTTATTGAGCTTACTGTGGGACTAGGTTGATTTGTGTAAGATTGTCCCATAATATTTATTTATTTTATTTATTTATGTATATATAGGGTGACAAACAGAGCCCTATTACTAAACATCGGTATCAACGTTCAAATTTCGTGGCACTTGGTAAGGGTCGCAAAAAAAGAAATACATAGGTATCATTGTTTTATTTATTAGTAATAAATAACATTTAATTTATTTTTATTCTTAATCGTACTTTGGTAAACTGTACATATATTTAAAGAGGTTTATATTCTTAATACGTCATAGAACCTCAATACTCATTTCATTATCCATTTGTAAAAAAAAATCTAAATGCCAAATAGGCAACAAATGTCAATTTAATTGTCATGCAAAATAATATGTGGTAAAATCTTCAACGATAATAGTTCTTAAAAACACTTACAACTACAATTTAGCATTGATAAATCTTTACCCAACTCCCTATCAGACTTGAGAAAATGGATTTGACGCAGTATACTGATTTTATATTCACTAACGAAGGTGCTTGCTGTACTATTTGCGAAATGAATATAAAAAAGAAAAGGTACAATATAGAGAAACATTTGAAATCAAAATCTCATCAAGATAAATTATCTGATTCACGCTGCCATTTACAGGATATAATACGAGATAATGCTGATTTCGAAATTAAAGACGATATCGTATATTGCAAATTGTGTAATTCGAAATTATTTCCCTCTAAATCTAGTATCGACCGCCATTTAAAAACAGATTTACACAACAAAATTCATAAAAATAATGCACAAGAAAAATTTAATAAAGATTTAACAGAGTTTATGATTTTTTCGAATATACCGTGGTCAAAATTAGACAATCCTAAATTTAGAAATTTTGTAGAAAACCTTTTAAATCATAAATATGGAAACGATATTACTGTGCCGAGTGAAACAAAAATACGAGTAAAATGCTTACCTGAATTGTATGAAAAGAAAAAAAATGAATTGAAAGAGAAATTACAAAATAAAATGATTTACCTCAGTGTTGATGAAACATCAGATTCCGTGGGAAAAAAAGTGGCAAATATTTTGATCGGAGCTCTAGATGGAACTAGTACCCAGCCACATTTATTTGCTTCTAAGGTATTGGAGGCGACTAACCATTCGACAATAACCAAACTCGTTGAGGAAACCCTTGAAGATCTTTGGGGCGATGAATACAAAAAAAACATGGATAAATTATTATTTTTTATAACGGATGCCGGTTCCTACATGGTAAAAGCAGCTAAAAACCTTGTTCAGAAATATAAAAATATGACTCATGTAACATGCATAGCACATGGATGTAATCGAGTCGCAGAGATAATTAGAAGTCTTTACCCGACCATAAACAGTTTGATTGACTGTATCAAAAAAATATTTCGTAACGCTCCTTCAAGGACAAATTTATTTCATCAAATGTGTGTAAATATTCCTCTACCACCCCGACCCGTGATAACAAGATGGGGAACATGGTTAAATGCTGCCTCATATTATCACATGCATTATGATAAAATCAAATCTGTCATCGATGCCTTAAATCCGCGTGAAGCGAGTGCAATTTCTAAAGCAAAAAAAATTTTCCGTAACCGGAATTTAAAAACTGAGTTACTATTCGTCGATACACACTTTAGTATAATTGCTAAGTCAATAAAATTATTGGAGGATCCAAAACTGAGTCTAGCAGAATCATTAAACATTGTTCATGGTTTGCAAAAAAATATATCAACGTTAAGGTTACATCAAAATGCCAGAAAAGTTTATTTTAAATTAAAAAGTGTATTAAAGAAAAATCCTGGTTATAAGACTGTACAAATAATTAACCAACTATCTAAAAACAACGAGGCTGAAATACCAGAAAGTGTAAATAAAAACTGTGTGCAAAATTTTCAATGCTTGACATACCTTCCTATTACCTCAGTCAGCGTGGAAAGATCTTTTAGTCATTTAAAATGGATATATTCTTACAGACGTCAAAGATTGACAGCAAAATCTATGGAACAAATTTTAGTGATCTATTCTAACTCGTAAAATATTGTATGCCACACCTGGACATAAAGTGGCTTTTTCCGCACGCTACACGTACGGATAGAGCCGCTTTCTGGCCAAATGTGCACATATTTTTCCAACACGGGAGGTAATAAAGAAAGCCCTCGATCGCATAATTACGTCCCTCGCTTGCAGCTTGGGCCGCAACAATTGCGATTGCGCGGCCTTTCTTTGTTTTACCACCCTAATTAGGAAATGTACTATTTAGGGGCTTTTTTATTTACATATACAAAATAAAGGTTAAAAATACTAAGTGATTTGTTTGTATTTATTTTTCTGCCAACCGTACATTGCCACGAAATTTGAACGTTGATACCGATGTTTACCTATTACTTAGCCTCCACTACCATCTGCCAGTGGGCTGAATCTCAAGAACCATTCCACAAAGTGTGTTTCACTGTGGCAAGTATAACAACAAGTAAAGAAAGTTAAATCAAGGAAACTCCATTCTAAATAAAACATGTCACTTTCGGTTTTTGACGATCTGTTGGTCAGCAGGCTCCCATCTCATGATGTGACCCATAACAGCTGACAGTTGGATTTTACTTCTATAGCTGCTGTATTTAAATTTGTGTACATCACCAATAATTATAAAAAGGGAAATACAAAAACCAATTTTCATTGCTTTGAAGGAGGCATGAATAGGTTCATTTGAGACGCAAGTTGTACGTGAGTACAACTTTATTTTACCTACAGTCTAAACTAAATTATTTATAGTGATATGATGAAAAACTGTTGGTACCTACCTACATATAAAAAATATGATAGCGAAACTAGCTGAAAAATTAATAGGAACAATGTTTTACTAAACCATATAATAATTATAATGAATGTTTTTAACTAAGTACATCTATTCAATTACAACTGAACTGTTTTGTGCAAACGTTAATTATTAGACCACACGACTGGTAGGTAGGTCACGTAGAACGTATTTCTCAACACCCTTCACAGATGGCAGCACCAGTTACAAGTATTGATTTTTTCCTCCCATGTGGGAGGTAGTTGTGCTCTGGAAAATCAATATTGTTTGTTCCCAATTTGGTGGAAAGGTTATTCTGTAACGTGAATTACGTGAAAAGTAAGACGCAAATTGGGATTTAGCATGTAACGTGGTTCCAGAATAACAGTATTACAGTAACTTGCGGCATTGACACCTTTACTAGGGTCACACAGTGAAATGTATTCCACGGAGTGATTCAAGATTCACCTTCGCGTGTTCGTTGTTTCGCTTGAAAGTTTATTTGCCGCTTTATTATGCGTTCGTTGACCGCGGTCCACGGGCAACCCCTGCCTGAGCTGGGCGTTCCATCCAACGTCAACCAGGGCGACGGGAACGGAGACGACATGGCCGGCGCGCAGGACACCATCTACCTCTGCAACTTCCGCGTCTCCGTCGACGGGGAGTGGCTCTGTTTAAAAGAGTTACAAGACATGGAAATGCAAGATTCCTACATAAAGCCCGCCGAGCCGGGAGTTATTACATCGCCCGACGATCCTATGCATTCCTTGATGGGTAACAAACGTGACGCATTTAGTTTACGTCAGGTTACGTTTGTTATTCAATTATTACATGGTATGTTTTCATTATAGCACGTGACCCGGTAGTCATTGAGCGCAGTAACCTGGTGAATATCTCCAAGTTGATTGTGAAGGAGCTAATCGAACAGTCGCTCCGATATGGACGCATGCTGGACAGCGACCATCTGCCTCTCCACCACTTTTTCATCGTACTCGAACATGTTATGCGTCATGGACTTAAACCGAAAAAGGTATTTAAAACGAAAGATTTTGATACAAAACTAAAAAAAGGTTTGATTAGTGATTTGATACCAGTTTATTCTCAGCAAATGGATCGTGTCTTATTTAAACAGCATTTGCAGGGGCTTCTTGGTCCAAAGAAGGAGCTGTGGGATATTCTTCAAATGGTCGAAAAATACTCGCCAGAAGCAGCCGATATTACAGCCAGTGTCCGAGATCTTCCAACCGTCAAGTAAGTTCAGGCGCGGATCCAGGATTTCGTTCAGGGGGGGGCACTTTCGAGGATTTCATTCAGGGGGGGGGGGGGGGCACTTTCCAGGATTTCGTCCACTTTACTTCACAAAAAATCTCGCGGTTCGCACCTATGGGCCCCGTAGTATACGAGATTTGCGTTTCAGGGGGGGGGAATTGCCCCTGTTGCCCCCCCCCCCCCTGTATCCGCGCCTGAGTAAGTTATACGTCTCATATCACAATTATCACACAGTTACAATAAGGTTTTAAGGGCGAAGAATAATAAAAACATTGCATAATGTTATTTGCGTCTGTATACAAATATTCAAACAACGCAATTCCAAAATATTTACTGTCTTTGAAATTACTTTATGTCATGATTGCGTTTATCTCTTAATATAATAGATAATATAAAACATTCGTATTTGACGGCCTCACTTCATCAAAGTGCTTTGTCTCATTCCAAGATATTTCGATGACGGATAGGTGTGCTCGTTAACCTTTTGAACGCCACGCATCCGACAGAAAAAACGTGCCACCAGCGCCAGAGCGAAATTTGCACGAGCGCACTCAGATAAGATACCGTAGTGAAACAACATATCGACGAAATATTTCTATCCGCCTAATAGTGGATTTAGTTAGGCAAAATCACTTTAGATATTTAGAAATCATAATAGTAAAGAATATTCATTTCGTATTTTTCTTATAGACCTAAAATCACCTACAAAAATATGAAAATTAATATACAATTTTATTTTATTTTGTCAATATAGCCACAGCACTACTTAAGTGATAACGTCACGCGCTGACGTGTTATGACGGCTTTGGCGCTGGTGGCACCGTAATTTTTTATGAATGTTAGAGTTAGGGGGTGAGATATTCATTCATTTCTGTATCGATATTTCCGTGGTGTAACTGTATGAAGGAAAATACGTTAGGTATTTTAAGTGTTTAGTTGAGTAAAAAAATGTTTAACTATACCATCAAATAAATAAATTTTATAATAAAAATTAATGAACATCGGACAGAACGGGTGTGTAGGTAAAAAAAACACCTCGCGCACATTTCATTCTTTTGTACCTAAAGAAACTTGGTAATTATATCCCTAATAATTACGTAATTATTTGTTCACTTAAACTCGGTCTCTGACCGATAACATTCATATTGGTTGACATTTTATCTAAAATACCATTTCATTATTTTTACTTATTTGGTATGAATGAAATGGACCGAAAGCCCACGTGTCGTGGTATTTATCATTGTTTAAGGATTAACAAGAATGCGGCGAAGAAATAAGATTAAAAGAAACGACATACACATTGTTAGGTTTTAAATACGGCCCTTATAACACGCATTGTATTTATTCCATTGCGACTTAAATAAAACTCTTCCCGTTTTAATAATGCATATATTAAAGTAAAAATTTAAAATATATACCTTTTTAGGGTTCCGTAGTCAACTAGGAACCCTTATAGTTTCGCCATGTCTGCCCGTCCGTCCGTCCGTCCGTCCGCGGATAATCTCAGTGACCGTTAGCACTAGAAAGCTGAAATTTGGTACTAATATGTATATCAATCACGCCGACAAAGTGGTAAAATAAAAAGTGAAAATTTTTTTTTTATTAGGGTACCTCCCCTATACGTAAAGTGGGGAGTGATTTTTTTTTTCATTTCAACCCTAACGTGTGATATATTATTGGATAGGTATTTAAAAATGAATTGGGGTTTCCTAAAATCATTTTTCGATAATGTAAATATTTTCGGAAATAATCGCTCCAGAAGTAAAAAAATATGCGTCCCCCCCCCTCTAACTTTTGAACCATAAGTTTTAAAAATATGAAAAAAATCTCAAAAGTAGAACTTTATAAAAACTTTCTTGGAAAATTATTTTGAACTTGATAAGATGAATAGTTTTTGAAAAAAAAATACAAAATGATTTCTGAACTAAGTTTGTAATTTAACCGTATAAGCAGGTGTTTATTGTACCTGTAATTTCTACAAAATTACAATGAAATGACGCACAGTGTTGCCGCTCCATAGTAGGTAAGGGACATATTTATTTTTAAGGGTTTTTGTTGACCTATTATGTTTATATGGTACAGAATGAAGGATTATAGATAAAAAAAACAAATTAGTATATATTTGACACTATATTTTGCAAATTTTAAGAAAAAATAATATGATAATGGAAAATAATCATTAATCAGACTCTTCGCAGCTGGGTAGGCTCACATCATCCAAATCGTCTTGCTTACGTACTCTTCTGATGAGATTAATTATATTTACAAAAGTCCTCGATCGTTTCTCTGGTGCAACACGTTCCATTTCGAAAGCAATAAGTCTTGCAAATTCTTTGATTCGGGGATCTGTGGGTTCCACTTGGTCAAAGGTTACCTCAGGTATTCCAGACGTATTAATATTCAATAAATCTTTATCCCATTTACTTCGGCTGTAAATCATAGCATCAACAATTTGATCAGAGGTTACCTGAGTTCCCTTGTCTGCATATGTTTTAATAGGAATTTTATCTTCTTCATTTGAAGATTTATTTTTTTTTGCACGAGGAGGTAAACAACTTAGTATACTTGGCGACGAAGGTCTTGAATTATCACTTTGGCTGGACATGTTGAAATAAATTTTATTTCTACAAATTAACAATAACAGATTATCAAAATATAGACAGAAGCGTTATTACAATATAAATATGCACCTACCCACTTTTATAAATATTACATGACCATAGATATTATAGATATTAAAAAAAAAAAACATTTTTTTTTACTCAAAATTTGCCAGAAAAAAAAGAAAAATAGTCGTGAAATATTAATCGGTCAGATCACTTTCATTGCTGTCTGAATCAATAGCAGTAGAAGTTGCTTTTTGATAATTATAAGGTTTAAGCATTTTAGTAACTTCGATGGGTAAAGATTTAGTTTGTTTAACAGGAAGTTTTCGGCAGCTTGAAATATATGGATCTGAAGTCACAAGTAGTCTATTAAAAACATCTCTTATCGTTGACTCTCGGGAACACTTTCTGGAATGAAACTCACGATAACTTTTAAGATCCTTGTTTCGAGCTTCCTGTGCTTCTTCTGATAGGAGGCCAATTGGTAACAAAGCATGTGAAATCACAGTTGCAGAATGCATTAATATTTTGTGTACGGTTGTAGGCATGTAGTACCAAGGGTACAATTTTATAAACACTACAGCTGTTTTTAAACAGTATATATTGAATTTCGTGGTGTCAATGTCAAGACCGCTTGAAAGTGTTATTAAAATTATGTGAAAGCGGTAAATTAAAGATTTATTAATGCCTGTAATAGTAGATGATATATCAATATTTTCAAAAAACCGCCTAGCTGTATTTCCATCGTTGGAACTTCCGTATCCGGGTTTTGGACGATCTACAATTAAACCCAACTGTTCTTTAAATCCTTGTTGAATATTTTTCTTTGTTTCTTTAACCTTAGCTTTATCATCGGCTTTTGTGACCCGCCACTTAGCGACCTTTAATTTGTAGCCAATATGCAATAAACATTCGAACATCCTCAACCATGCATGAAGTATAGATATGCCAAAACGAAGGCTTTCAACATCAACTGAAGCCTGGCGAGCAGCTGCAATGGAATTAAACTTCGTTGATGTGAGTTTGCAAATATAGCATCTTTGAGCGGAGGATGTATTAGTTACGGCATTGCACACTTTGCCATCTGTCATAGTGAAATACAAAGCATGAGAAACGGGATAATTTATATTTCCACATTCAATAATAGTAGGCCTTAAGTTACTTATTTCCAGTTCTACACGCGACATCTCTTGTCTTGTTAAATCTGCTGTTTCGTGCTCATATTGAAGATGTAACGGTCGACAAAATCGCGTAGAAGAAGGCCGACTATTTTGCCACAGCACTACACCTTTTTCTTTTTCTGTATCACCAACCAATCTTAAAGGAACCATACAAGTAACAATCATGCTTCCGTCTTTGGATGAAGTATTCTGAAATTTTTGTTTGTACTCTGTAAAACCAGATGTACCATCTATACCCCATTTAATATGTAACTTTAAATTAGTTACATTATTAATAGACATCAACACTTCAGAAATCGATTGAGCAAGTCTTATGCAAGTGTGATCAAGAATATCCTGTAAAGCGATGCAGACATGCTTATCCGAAGCAGAAATGGCATTTTCATTGGGATAGCAAAGCTTTTTGGCCGCTAAAACCTTCTTATACGATGGGAATCTACTTTTATCTGCGTCTCTGATGACATTATATTGGTGTACCGATAATTGTGCATCTAATAAAACACACAAAGCTTGATCAGCCGTTAAGATACCATTATCAGAATCAAATGAAGATAAACATGATTTTAGTTCAACAGATGAAGCAGCTGATACTTTGCTGATAACCTTTGCTTTATCATTCTGTCCCTCTTTGCGATAGCTCATGGAAGCTGCAAATGACAATTCATTTCCAGTGGCATTTTGTACCAAATGTTCCACTTTTCGGCGTTTCGACCTTGGACCCACGTCGTCGAAAGACGAAGATGGGCGACCTGGCCCTGCAACAGGCTTATGAGATGGGAAAGTCTCTTTTCCTCCAATCCAATCTGCATGATTTTTGTAAAATAAATCTTTTCTTCGATGAACCGCAAAGTATTTTGTTTTAAATTTACTAAAAAAAGTCGAAACCTTTTCTCTTACTTTGTTTTGGTATTCTGGCGGGTAATTTAGCTTCTGCTTTACAAATTCTAATAAATTTGTACATTTACTGTCCAAACTTTTCGATGGGTCTCGAAATATAGCGGCTACAAGCTCATTACGGCTTACTTCCACAATATGCCCTGCGGTAAAAATATATTATTACAGTTAAAGTTAGGAAAAATTAGCAACTTTGCGTTTTATATTCCAGTAATAGAAGGTCAATACTTCACTGTCATTAACATTTTATCGCGGCACGAAGTGGCATATTATACTTAAAAGTCGATAGAAGACAAATTTCCACCTGCATTTAAGCAGTGCATTTAAATATTCTGTGTTTTATAAAATTTTAGTAATATTTCAATTAAATAATACGTTTTTACAAGACAATACCTTGGTCTACAGAATCCATATTACAAATTTGATAACAAGTATAGTTTGTATCAGAAAATCATAATTTGAAACACCCAACTCGAAATCACTTGAACGTCTTATAAATAAACTGTAAAACTTAGACAAGTGTCTTAGTAATGTTTCTGTGAGAATGTACCCTCGTTTTGGCATGATATGACACATTATTAAAACAATGTCAATAAATAATGTTTGTATTTGATCTACCTACATTTTTTGTTTTTCGTTTTTATCCTACCGTGGCAACACTGTGTGACGTGCTTTCAAATAAAGTAAAAACGGTGAAAATCGGTTCACGCAATAAAGAATTACCCCATAAAAATCATCTTCCATACTTTATGCTCGCGCGCAATAGTTTACTCAATTTGCCGATAGATGTCGCTGTACATGGAACTCTCATATCATATCCAACATGGCGGTGTTATTAACTCTTAAGTGGGGACACTTACTGTGACGGACGGAAAACTACGGAACCCTACAGTGAGCGTGGCCCGACACGCTCTTGGCCGGTTTTTTTAACATTACGATATGTAGTTCCTAAAACTAATCTTCTACACGAATAGTTTAATAATTAGTTTTATTATATCAAAAAGCTTAAAATGCGAAAAACATTCATAATTACAGTGTTTGGTTAATGTTCATACAATAATCAACATCGACCACTATGCTTTCAAACGAACAACACTATTTCGAAGTGACGTCACGCCGCTTGCCGTGATTACCCGTCAACGGCGAGGAGGGCAGTGCCTTTTTATTCTTTTAAATAGCTTTGAGGTATTTTCTAATTTTTTCTTGAGTTACGGGGTATTTTGAATGAAATTTTAACTAAAAAGATAGGTGAATAGTAGAGCTATAATAAATATACAAAAATATTTTTATAAAGGTTGTTTATTAAGGAGTATTTTGATCTCTCATTTTGGACGTTTTAACACGTCATGGCACTGAGGGCACGACTTTTCGTTGACGTGTTTGAACGGCTTTGGCGGTCAAAGGGTTAAGCATGTATGTAAATACTCGTAATATACAATGTTATATTTATTTTGAGGACTGCAATGGGCCGCGCGCGGGCCTGGCTAAGGCTCGCGCTGATGCAGAAGCGCCTCGCGGACTACATGCGACTGCTGCTTGAACATCGCGAAGACACGCTCGAGGAATATTTCGAGCCACACGCTCTAATGCTCAACGATGAGGCCGTGATAATCACCGGCCTGCTTGTAGGCCTCAACGTCGTCGACTGCAATCTGTGTGTCAAGGTAGGTTGAGAAAAAACCTAGACTACTAAAGTTAGGTATACAGTTGACTTGCAACTGGTCAGGTAAGTACCGTTACTAGTAAACCGATAGGATATGGTCGAATACCTAGAGAGCCACGCTCTCGTGTTAAAAAACGAAACCTTAATCATCACTAACTAGCCTTCTTCATCGAAGTACTATCTAAAGCACTTATACTCACTGCTGCTTGAATAAGTGTTAAATGGAAATTTAATAAAATTAAATATCTTTATTTTCAGGCAACTAAGCCCCATAAATAAATAAAAAAACTAGCATACATAATATAAAATTAAACTAAAAAAAAACTATCTTCTTTTTAAGGTAGCTGAATTGAAATGACAGGTGACCCAAGCTGTTTGAAATCGATTATAATTAAATAACTGTACGTTGTTTTAGGAGGAAGATCTAGACAGCCAGCAAGGCGTGATCGATTTCTCGCTGTACCTCCGAGGCAGCAACTCCTCCGCCGACCTGACCGCCACCACAAATAACGCCAACACGGAGCCGAAGCAGCGGCACATCAACACCATGCTGGATCAGAAAAACTACATCGAAGAGCTCAACCGACATCTCAAGTGAGTTTTCTTCAGATTTTATTCTACTTTGGATCTGGTTGCACCCAAATTGCCTGGAATCGTTCGCAATAAACATTTTAATGATATCGCACCGAATTTAGCGGTTATGTGGGCTCAATTCGACTCGCATATATCGGCGCGTTGGAATCCACAAAAACACCGTTACACGGGCGTTGAATTTTGTTTATGAATAAATATCCAGCAATTAAGTAAGCGGATTAAATACACATAACTACTGCATAATGATAAACAATTGGCCAGAGGTTGACTATTTTATTATTATTAATAGATTATTTCGTAAATGATCCAGTACTTAGGAGAAAGAAATTACTTAATTTCAAAAGTTTCTAATATTCTGGTTTAGTAGGTTCTTACCGTAAAATCAAACTTTATTACTTGGTCTTATGAACCATTTGTGGAAACCGCAGCGTATTAACCTTTGTGACAAGAAATTATTGGTTGGTGTAACTTCATCATAAAACAAAAAAAAATATCTTTAGACAGGACAATGCATACATAATGCTTCAGGTTATAGTTGCATAGCTAACATACAAATTATAAAATACTTTTCACACCACCTGCTCGACAATGCCAAATTATATATCATGCAAACCTCACCGAAAGCAAATCATTATAGCCCTTGGCTTTAGCCGGGTTATAATGTTGTACTAAATCTCATTATAACCCGCTGGTTAATAATGTGATTTCACTTCCCATAGTTCTTATTGTTATGTACTTAAAGTCTAATTTGGTAAAGTCCGCACGGTGCACAGCCCCGCGACGCCAGCCGGGGCCCGCGCCGCCGCGTCGAACTGATTTGAAAATCGAATTTATTCGGAAAATCATGCTGGCCACCTTTTTTAAATACCTAAAACAAATGCCGCGAGTGTCATAAGACGCTGCAGTATACGGAGTAAAACTGCAGGTTCTATAAAAATTGAAGATAAAATTTGAATAAAATGGACTAATGTATCAAGAATAAATTTTTAGGGTTCCGTAGCCAAATGGCAAAAAACGGAACCCTTATGGATTCGTCATGTCTGTCTGTATGTCTGTCCATCCGTATGGCACAGCCATTTTACTCGGAAACTATACGACGTATCTGAATAAAATTTACACATAAGGTGTATTTTGTATGCCGCTACTCAGTTATGTAGATTTGAAAAAAAAAAATTAGGGGGGGGGGGGGGGGGGCGCTCCATACATGTAACTATTTTTTTTGACTAAATATCAACATGTGACACATCAATGATAGGTCTTTAAAAATAACATTGAGGTTTCTTTGACCATTTTGTGATTAAGTGAATATTTTCTGAAATAATCCCTTCGAAAGTCAGAAAAATTGTGCCCCCCCCCCCTGTAACTTTTGAACCGTAACTCCAAAAATATGAAAAAAATTGAGGAGATGCGTCTTATCATATACTTTCTACGCAAATTGTTTTGAACATTGTCGGTTTAGCTATTTTTGAGTTATCTCCAAAAAACCATAGGCACCAGATACGACCTTTTGGTATTAGTTTGGTTCCATTGAAGGTACGGAACCCTCCTATGTGTGGTCCGACACGCACTTGGCCGGTTTTTACTTTTGATTTACTTTAATAAAAATCCGTTTCTAGTAGCCTTAGCTTTTCTATTGTCTCGCAAGAGGTGAGAAAAGTAGAGTATACTCCTCGGGGATAAAGCTGTTTTTGTCACGGGCGCGCTTGAACCCCTCACTGCACTCAGGACTCAGTCTTAATTCCCTCGCTTCGCTCGGGAATTAACTCATAAACCCCTCGCTACGCTCGGGATTAAAATCTGGAGTCCTTCGTTACGTTCAGGATTCAATATTGCGCCCGTGACATAAAACAGTGCTTTATCCCCTTGGTGTACAATCTACTATTAATACGTTTTTAGCGCAACGGTAGCGAATCTTCAAGCGAAAGTTGAAAGTCTGACTACAACAAACGCCTTAATGAAGGAAGACTTGGCGATTGCCAAAAACACGATGATCACATTGGTTGAAGAGAATAATCAACTAAAACATGCATTGGGTAAGTCCGTTAATAAATGTCACTATTCTAAGTGCTGTAGTGTCTCATGCTGATAATTATGCAAATTAAAACTGTCCTTCAAATACTGCAAGCGTACGCACTTTGTAGCTGTACTAATACATACCTAGTAAAACATTTGCGCGCGTATATGTACATGAAGAAATTTCATTCGTGTTATTATGATAAAATCCGCTGACAGAATCACGACACATGTCCGGTCAATGTTTATACTTAAGCTACTTTCTACGTTGTCATAATGGTCATAATATCATTTTTTTATGTCCTGTTAATTGTCATTGTGCCAAGGCACATAGGTAGTTGTCTAAGTTCATGTATTGACCGTAAGTATCTATATGTACAAGTATCCCTAATCCAAATGAGTTGCCAAATGTAGCTCTGTATTAGGGTTCCGTAGTCAACTAGGAACCCTTATAGTTTCGCCATGTCTGCCCGTCCGTCCGTCCGTCCGTCCGCGGATAATCTCAGTGACCGTTAGCACTAGAAAGCTGAAATTTGGTACTAATATGTATATCAATCACGCCGACAAAGTGGTAAAATAAAAAGTGGATTTTTTTTATTTATTAGGGTACCTCCCCTATACGTAAAGTGGGGAGTGATTTTTTTTTTCATTTCAACCCTAACGTGTGATATATTGTTGGATAGGTATTTAAAAATGAATAGGGGTTTGCTAAAATCATTTTTCGATAATGTAAATATTTTCGGAAATAATCGCTCCAGAAGTAAAAAAATATGCGTCCCCCCCCTCTAACTTTTGAACCATAAGTTTTAAAAATATGAAAAAAATCTCAAAAGTAGAACTTTATAAAAACTTTCTAGGAAAATTATTTTGAACTTGATAGGATGAATAGTTTTTGAAAAAAAATTACAAAATAATTTCTGAACTAAGTTTGTAATTTAACCGTATAAGCAGGTGTTTATTGTACCTGTAATTTCTACAAAATTACAATGAAATGACGTGCTTTCAAATAAAGTAAAAACGGTGAAAATCGGTTCACGCAATAAAGAATTATTCCATAAAAATCATCTTCCATACTTTAAGCTCGCGCGCAATAGTTTACTTAATTTGCCGATAGATGTCGCTGTACGTGGAACTCTCATATCATATCCTACATGGCGGTGTTATTAACTCTTAAGTGGGGACGCTTACTGTGACGGACGGAAAACTTCGGAACCCTACACTGAGCGTGGCCCGACACGCTCTTGGCCGGTTTTTTGTATATGGCATTACTTTTCGTCACCTCGTGATATAAATGTTCGCCACCATGCATGGTACAAGAAAGCGAGGTATAGCACTCCCTACGTTAAATACACCACGTTGATTATCAAACTTTAAGTTTTGGGATAAGTTTAGCTTAATTATTGGATGTGGCTTAGTTTGAGAATCAAAGTGGTGTCTGTGACGTAGTGAGTGCTATACCCGTTTTCTTATACCATGTTCACCACTATAGAACATTTCACTTATGACAAAGTTCAAATTTAGAACGCGGAAACGGGGTCTTCCAGGTATCAGCTTCTCAACTATATTCGTAGCCACAGGGCACAATAATTCCGAGACTGGCTGTCTCACTGACGTTTCTTTTAGCGATAGCTTAATTATTCTTCGAATTTGCTTGATTATCGTGCGCGGAGTCGTCAAACGTAATGAGCCGCGCATATCGAAATCGCGATGCGAAAACAAACGGATACAGGACAGCAGATAAGACACCTTGCAGTCTAACACTTCTCATGACTCACGCTGTTTAGTCGGCATTAGTATGCTGAAGTTGTCGCACGTGTTTTGATGCCCGTCAATTCTGCACTCAGCCCGTTATGCTCTATCGCTTACGTTAAATGGGCAATACTACGGCAAAAAATCAAACGCGCCCGACCTTTTGGACGAGGTCTTGTGAGTTAATAATAGATTAGTGTAACTTTGTGCCCGGTTTTAGATTTTTTCTGATTTATTGGACGTGTGTTTATTTATGTGTCGCGCTTTAACACGTGTTCTTTTTGTTTAGGTCAAGACATTACTAAAGATAGTAGGATGAAAGTGACAGAGCTGCAGTCGGATGAAGAGGTAAGGATTGCGAAATATTTTGTCATGATTATTAATGCTTAAAATTCAACTTAAACTTTTGTAAACAACTAAGTTGATGATGTCATGACAATGTCACTTAGCGTCGTCTTTCGTAACCATTATTGTGGTTTATTGTAAACAATTATTACTCATATTTGTAAAACATTAACTTTTGTGTAAACATTGAGAAATTCAACAAAATTAATGGATAGTCTTGTTATAGATGGATATCTAAGTATATAATTACAAGAATAGGGTAAACCAATAGAAAATAAAATATGAGTAAATAATGAATCATGTTATTTGTTTTCAGGAAAAACGCAGTGTGAAGAGCGTTACTTCTGATAAGACTAAGAATGAAAAAGATAGTGAATTAGGTCGAGTACTCGAGGAAGAAAGGAAGAAAAATGTAGAGCTGCAAAGGGAACTGGATTTACAAGTAAACAATTTCTCGAATAAAACGAACAAAATAAACAGTCTAGGTAATTTAAAAACGCCGATTACTTAATACTGCTATTTTACTTTGCAGATTTCATTAAAAGCTGAGATGGAGGTAGCCATGAAATTATTGGAAAAAGACATACATGACAAACAAGACACAATAATATCTCTACGACGACAACTTGATGACATCAAATTAATTAATTTGGAAATGTATAAAAAATTACAGGTAAGCCACCATAATTCACTTAACATTTTAGATTCGGATGCATGTGCTTATATAAGGTAATGAAATAATTTAGAGAAGAAACTAACACGCCATGACTTATCAAAATCCATTATTAGTAAATACTTCATGGTCATTAACAAATAGTCTATAGAGGCCATTCACGGAAGAAATCACAATAACATTAACATTGACCTCTAAACTGGCGACTATAGCTTTCTCCTCATTATGTTTCGAATCTCGAGTTACACGGAGTTCGCACAGTACTTAACAATGGCAGATAAGAACCGCTCCCGAAGGCCGCTCATTGAGCGTGGGTGCGAAGATGCATGTCTGCCGCCCATGCGCTCTCCTTAGCTTATTGACTAATAAGTTACTTCATTACATTAAACGTTTGATATCATCTTCATTTTCTCAATTAAGAAGATTATCTTTTTGTTAATGTTTGACTTTGGAACTACTTACATGCCTTCTTTTTTTTATATTATTTTATACTATGTATATATTTAACATATGTGTTAGAGTTAACATTTTATATATGTAGAATTACTATCGTTTATCGTATATACTATGTATTCATCCTATACTAATAAAATGATGTATTTATCTATGCCGCGCTTGTCGTACGGAAGGAGTGCGAGATGGAATTGACGCAGAAGGGCGAAATCGTGGCCAGGCTGCAAGACAAGGCCGAGCAAATCGGCAAAATACTCAGCAACATTGAGAAATATAACCACTTCCTAGGACCAGACCACGACCTGGTCAAAGCGCTCAGATCCCCCACTACTAACGAAACCAATCTGGGCGACAAGTTAGATAAATTCAAAACTGATCATTTAGGTCAAAAGAGCTCCAAGTCTAAGGACGAAGGTCCACCCAATAAAAAACTAAACCTTCAGGAAATACCACCGTTCAGACGAACCACTAGCAAAGATAAACCTGTTGCCCAAATAAGAGAATAGCTTAACATATTTTAAACTAACTATTAATCTCTTAAAATCTTAATGTTCAAACTATGGTTCTGGCTATGCTAAGCTCGACGTACATTGTTACTGTTTCATTGAGGTGGTATTTCCCAATTATATCGTAGCAGCAATGTACTAACAATAATTCTTATAAGGATATATTTACTAACAGTTATAGTACGTTCAAAGTTTATAGAACGTATACTCGCACCTCAAAACAATCATGATATGTCATGCTTAGACTGTACATTTCCGCTTTCTACTAACAATTTCGGACGCACTATGAACTTGTGTCATTATAATTCAGCTAAATTTTATTGGCCTTGTTTTAGGAATGTGAAAGTTCCTTGAAACATAAAACAGAGCTAATAGCCAAATTGGAAGCAAAGACTGAATCAATGGGCAGCACGATACATCAGCTTGATGAGAAGTAGGTTCCGAACTTTTTACTAAGACAACATCAGGCTACGGAAGGCCGCGGTCGGCAGCGGACTGGACACGCGCACAATACCACAAGGTCACAGATAAGTGATAACAAATACGAAGTGACCTGCATACATTGTCATAGAAATACTTTTATCGTTTCTCGTCCGCGGTCAGACTCCGGTCTTCCGTCGATAAGAGTACCTAGACTTACGCTATCCATTGTACTATTCATGTATGTAATGCTTGACATATCAATATTGGAATCGCACCTAGGTGTGCCGCAATGCACAGCTTGCGTGAGGTCGAATAGCGTTGTAGGTAGCTGTTTCTACCCGCTAGGTATTGGCAAACCCCCACAATTTGTGAACTATGTTTTGATAGTATATTTTTGGACTATGTAACTGGGTTGGACTATAAGGTTTTTACACGGAGGCCATGCTACTGTTGCTTTAGCTTCTCGTTGCTGTGATTATACATTCTGGTTGTTATATTTAATTGAGACATGTTACGTTATTTGTATTAGTTTTGTTTATTTGAAATAATTATATGATCTGTTGAGCAGAATCTATTAATTCGTTGAATGATATTTGACTACTGTATTGAGCTATGGAACGTATTATTATTATCATTTTTTACAAAATTTACAAAAATGTTTGATTTATTTTAGATGTACAACAAAATATTAGTGGCATTATTAAACATATTGTAGAAGACTACAATTATTTTGTATAATTAACTATATAGTTATATTTACAGTATTATTGTAATTGTAACTTACTAAATCGACGAGCTATCCATTGTAGAGGTGGTTTGATCTCAATAGGTGGAATTATTAAAACTCAATTATACTTAGCACTTATTACTTATATAATGTGATCAAATTGCTTGACATTCTTAAGCAAATATGTTGGGATCCAGTGATAGAATTTGAGATTCCTATTCATAGTTTTGTAATTCCGAAACTAGCTATGTAAAATTATATTTATAATAAAGCATATTCAGTCGCATACTGTATTTTATTGGACACCTCAGTACTTGCTTGTTTTTTTTTATGTTAATTGTGTAGGTTTGCCACTACCTTCTTTGTGTTTGCATGCGTTTGTGGTGATATTTATCGGGTTACGAAATACACACTAACTCTCTAACAAAATTTTATTATCGTTTTTAGCAAAATGTTTGTTTTTGTTGCATTCTTTTGTATATTTACAGTGTACATAAATGGGTTTATTACATCGACATAACATTCATTATGATAATTGAATCATACATTATACAGTATTTTTTGTATTGCGCGTGTATATTCATACTACTATAATTCTAATCAAAACGGTTTTCGAACTACATTTGAATTTGAAGAAAATGTTTGTTACGAGGGTTGCTACTTATATATCCGGAAACAAAAAAACAAACAAACGTACACGGCTGAAAATGGTTTTATTGTTTTTCAAAGTATTCCCCTTGATGATCTATGCACTTTTGCATTCGCGTGAACCAATTTTTAAAGCACTTCTGCCACTCCACCTGAGGTACCTCCATAACGTGTTGTTTGAATGCGTCGACAGCATCTTCAGCGGTCGAAAATCGTTGACCGCGTAATTTATTCTTTATATTTGGAAATAAATAAAAATCGTTGGGTGCCAAGTCAGGGCTGTACGGCGGATGACCCGTTAATTCCACATTTTGACCCTCCAAAAATAGAGTTGTTTCGCGTGACGTATGACAGCTGGCATTGTCATGATGAAGAATGATTCTTCGTCGCTGGTTAGTTTTACGAATTTGTTCAAATACTTCCGGTAAGCAAATGGTCGTGTACCACTCTGAATTAACCGTTCTACGGTTTTCTAGTGGCACTGTAGCTACATGGCCATTAATACCGAAGAAGCAGGCCACCATTTGTTTCAATGTACTTTTTGCACGAGTAACTTTCGTAGGGTTCGGCTCATTTTGAAACACCCATACCGTTGATTGTTGCTTCGTTTCGGGATCGTATGCATAGATCCAGGATTCGTCACCTGTATAGATGTTATAAACGGCTTTTGAGTCACCACGGTTATATTTTTTTAACATTTTATTGCACCTTTCGACGCGAGCATCTTTTTGCTCTTTTGTTAAGTTGTGGGGTATCCAACGCGAACAAATTTTTTTTACAGCCAAATAATTATGTAATATGCTATTAATGCTGGTCATAGAAATACCCAGAGTCGCCTCTATCTCGCAGTATGTAACATGTCGGTCGTCCATTATAAGTTTTCGCACAGCCTCGATATTTTGTTGTACAACGACCGATTTCGGGCGACCTGCCTTAACTTCGTCCGTAGGCATACTACGTCCACGATTGAACTCACTAAACCAGTGATACACAGTAGTTTTAGATGGGGCTTCATCACCAAAAGTTGAAGTTAGTTGATCTATGCACTGTTGTTGCGTTAAACCACGCCGAAAATCATAATAAATCATAGCAGGTATATTTTCACGAGTGAGTTCCATTCTTGCTGCGAGATGACATTTAAAACCCGTCAAAAACAAAACACGAGCGTTAATAAGAAAGAAAAAATATACCGGCCAGTACTTAAAAAAGTTCAAATTTTACCATGGAGGTCAAATATGCTATTTAAGAAGATTGTAATCCCGGTTTCCGGATATATAAATAGCAGCCTATGTAATAATAACACCCACTCATTGTGAATTATTGTTTTGATTGTGATCTATCAGAAACCTCAGTATACATGCATAGTTAAATGGTGGTGCAGGCTAACTATAAATATTTTACGAGTAATAATAATGAATAAGCATGAACTGACATAACATTACTGATCGTTTGGAATAAAAATAATTTACAAAAATTATAAATTGCATTGAAATTTTTTGTTTAAGTATGTATATTGTCTTTATTTAAATATATTTAATGAATGTTTATGCTCAAACTAATTCAGTCATATTTTTGTGTGAATGTAGTTCATTGGGTGCGCCAACATTGAATTGTATTAAACCAATATTTAAAAAATCTGGTACTAAACGTAGTTAAAAACGTATGAAATGTACACGCTGTATTACCAGAAAATCGTAAGATCGTAACCATGAGAAATGTCTCACTGGCAAGTGTGTCCACAGAGAACCGAATTAACTATATTAGTAGGTACGTCAGATTTACAGACTTGCCCTTCGTCTTCCAATCTCTTTGTTTTCGCCATACTGCTCACACTTTTGCAATCATACAATACAATATTCTATATTGCACCACACAAAGAAAAAGAAGTACAGAAACAGATTTAACAAAGTAAAAAATGGTAACAACAGGCGGTCTTATCGCTATTAAGCGATCTCTACCAGACAACCTTCATCATACTTGTATGTATAAGCATACTAGCACTAGAAATGGTTAGGTAAGCTACCAAACAGATTCATACATACCCTCACGAAACAGAATTTGGCTGGCCATCCATGTCCAAAGCAAGTCACTGTCGTACATTAAATGAATTCGTTGAAATGGAACAAGCTCATGCGTAAGTGACGATATACTTCTAATTTTCTTGTGCTGCAAATCTGAAATAGCTATAGCTCGATTGCTATTAGATTAGCTTGGCTAGCTTTTAATAAACCAAGCAAACTCTCACAGTACTCAATCACAAAACGTGCAAGCGCTCAAAAGTTTATCGCTCGCTTGTTCTATCCATTGTATGATTAGCGACTGCTAGCAAACATTTCACCTGGTATATTAGATTACACACCAAAAGGGAAAAGGTTTTGACCACCACCACTAGGTACTACACATATTTTGACATTAACACTCAATAGTAAACCTTATTCGAGTGCATGAAGGTTCATTTTGAACTATAACTGTTTGTGGGGCCAAATTTATGGGGCCTAAATATAATAAGATACGACACACAGGTTGAAGGAAGACAAGGCTGCTAGGAAGAGTTTGGAAGAGAGCGCGCGGTCGCTGGGCCAGAAGGCAGCGGCCGCGGAGACGAGGGCGGTCGCCGCCGAGGGGGATTTAAGGATAGAACGGGAGTGGAGGACTTCTTTACAGGTAAACATTTGAAGTTTTAAATTCAAGATCGCTCGGGTTGTACCTAAAACAGGTCTTCACACTATTAGGTTAAAACTTGGAATGTGATGAAACCGAGAGCTCAAGCAGTATTGAATGATGTTGTGTCAGCGTCAGTTGCTGTAGCTAATTGTTTATTGAATTATAAATTAATTATTTACAAGTTCGGACAATTACGCTATCCAAATTAATAGACGTTACCTAATTATCCAGTGAAAGTGTTTGCCTAATATAAAACCAGAAAACTAAATAATAAAATGAGAAAATTTTTGACATTGCCATATTTGACATTTTATATGTAAAAATTTTGGAATGAAGTGTTTACATATCGTTATTTGAGCTATTTTTATTAAATCAGTGTTCGTTATTTCCAATATTTGCAAAAATAAAATGGGTACGATGGACATTACACCTAACATCCCAGTAAGTCAAGATGAAAACACAGACATAGTATCATGCTTAATCTGCTCGAAACCCTATAAAAGGAAAGGTCTGCAACGTCACATACGTGCCGCTCACGGCAGTGAACACTCTACTTCGCAACCACCACCACAACGCTCAGTTCAAGCATCCCCCCTAGAAGAAGCTTTTGGGTCACCATTCCTCAACAATACAGGTTCGATGGCCGGCATTTGGCAATCACGTTGGAATAAAGTATGTACCCTACAAGGCAAAATTTATGATCTCCCCTCCTCCAATACCACAAGCAGGAAATTCATTCACACGCTTGCCGATGAAGTCGATATGCTAACAAAATCCCAATATCCGTCCGAACGATTACTAATATTCACCGCCGTCCTGTTACAAAGAGATAAAAATGTTAAACAAGCGAAAGATATAAGTCGACTTATCGATCGCCGCTTAAAGTTGTGGTCAGATGATCATATAGACATCTTGATAACCGAGGCAATAAAATCAAACATCTCTCTTTGTAATTTTAAAAACCGAAAGAAACACAATGACAACATAACGCAAACTTTCACACGCCTAATCTTAAGAGGAAAAATACGTGAAGCTCTAAACTGGCTGCTGACGAAAGATTCTAGCAAAATTCTCAACACGAATGACGAAATCGATGACACCGGGAAAACCGTAGGTGATGAAAGAAAAACACCCACCTCCTAAAACGCCAAATCCTGACCTTTTTACCCTGCCCGAAGATCTCCCCAATATACCCCCACTACTAGAAGTTGACATAACAAGCAACCATGTTGAGCAGGTGGCTAGAAAACTACATGGCGGCGGCGGCCCTACAGGTACAACCTCTGAAAATTGGAAAGATTTCCTCTTAAGATTCGGGGAAGCGAGCTTACATTTAAGGAAGTCCATCGCCGAACTAACTATGAAACTTAACAACGAATATGTTCCATGGAATCAGATACAAGCACTGATGTCAAGCCGCCTTGTAGCCCTAGACAAATGTCCAGGTGTAAGACCGATTCGCATAGGTGAATGCCTGCGGAGAATCATATCCAAATGCATGATATTAGCCACCGGCTCCGAAGTAACTGAAGCATGCGGCCAATCACAACTCTGCAGTGGCCTTAGTAGCGGCATTGAAGGCGGAATACATGCCATGAACGATATTTTTCAAAATAAATGTCTTCCTAGCTCAAATTGGGGAATGCTTCTCGTTGACGCAGACAACGCATTCAACTCCGTTAATAGACAATTAGCACTTTGGCAAGCCAGAATATATTGGCCACATTGCGCTCGCTTTCTATATATAACACTTATAACGGCCACGCAGAACTTGTCATCCGTGACTCCGACATGAGGTTATGCAGCAAAGAAGGTGTTACTCAGGGAGACCCGCTAGCAATGCCACTCTATGCCCTTGCAACTATACCAATAATAAACAAAATGAAAGAAGAAAAGAACACAATACAATCCTGGTATGCAGATGATTCCTCAGCCCAAGGCGATTTGAAAAGTATCCGTAATTGGTGGGACAAAATCAACTTAATAGGTCCGTCCTTTGGATACTACCCACAAGCCAAAAAAACTTTGCTCATAGTATCAGAGGATGACAAAAATATTGCCGACCGGATCTTCAAGGACACCAACGTAACCATTGTAACTGGTTCTCGTTATCTAGGAAGCTACATAGGTGAAGGAAAAGAAGACTTCATTAAAAATAAAATAACCAAATTTATTTCCACTATTGAAAAAATATCGCAAATCTGCAAAGACTCACCCCAAGCTGCCTATACCACCCTCACCAAAGCTGTACAATTTCAATGGGCCTTTCTTCTACGTGTGCTAAAAAATTCAAATGAATACTTTGAACCACTAACGCAAGCAATACGCACGATCTTCTTACCAACACTGTTCGGTGGTGACGTATCTTCAATAGAAGCCGACCTTTTTTCTTTACCCGTGAATAAAGGTGGCCTTGCAATCTCTAACCCTTTCAATTCTACCAACTTAAACTACGACATCTCTAGGAAAGGTTGTACTGCATTGACTATCGCTTTAACAGAGAAAAAAGACATCGACTTATCTCAACACACTACATACTTAAAAGATGCACGGAAAGAAGGTCGCAAAGAAAAAGAAGTCCTTGATGACAATTTTTTGGAATCAACCCTGGCAAAATTTACTCCCAACAAGAGAAGGGCAATTGAAAGATCCATCGCAGCGAAAATGAAAACAAAGTCATCTAACTGGCTGTCCGTGATTCCTACAAGAAAATATCACTTTGACCTATCTCCTTTAGAGTTCAGAGATGCGCTAGCAATACGCTACCACCGCATACCGATCTCCATGCCACAATCTTGCGACGGCTGTGGAAATGACAACTTCGACATTGATCACGCACTCTGTTGTAAAACAGGTGGCCTAATAACGAGACGCCACAACGAAATCAGAGACCTTTTCTGCGAACTTTGTCAACAGGCGTGGGGCAATGTAACAAAAGAACCACTAATTTCTGAAACCGAAGGCGGACTGCGAGCAGACTTATTCTGCCGCGGCGTGTGGGACGCTCAGAGGGAGGCGTTGTTTGATATCCGTGTCGTTGACACCGACGCTCCTTCTTACGTCTCGCGACCCGTAGCATATGTTTTAAAGTCAGCCGAAGATGAAAAGAAGAGAAAATACGCAATAGCCTGTGAAATACAACACGCTACCTTCACACCAATAGTAACCTCAGTAGATGGCGTCTTCGCTCCCCAAATGTCATCCTTCATAAAACACATGGGAGAGGCCATTGCCGACCGTTGGAACAGATCCCTGAGTACTGTCCTAGGATGGCTTAGAGCCCGAATAAGCGTCGCCATTATACGCGCCACAAGCATGTGTATTCGTGGCACACGCCACAAATTTAAACCAAGATGGCTCGGTTTTGACGACGGTGCCGCCCTGCCCCACATAGACTGATATTTCTTATGTGTATTTATGTCTTTATTTGTACTCGCTTTTATATTTATTTGTTTGTTCGTTTGTTTGTCTGGTAAATAAATTTATGAAGTATAAAAAGCAGTATTGAATGATGACCAACAATTTTCATACAAAACTTAGAACTTGTTTGTTCTGCTAACGATTCTGCTGCCTAACGCCCTGTGCGATGCTCTTTAGTTTTTAAGTTTATGGTAAAGCTGAAATGATAGACAATAATCATCTAAAACGGAACCAGCCGTTAAATTATCGATCTCACAAAATGTATAAAATATAGTAACGCAAGTAGCTGAGTTGGACGAGACCTACTATTTTTATGATTGGCTAATTTGTTTACTTATGCATAATAAAATCACATCAAACGACATTCAACTGCAGATTTATCGCATGACATTTTGATCTGAAAAGCTTAACCTACCCTACCCTACCTTTGACCGCCAAAGACGTCAAATCACGCGCACGGAAAGTCGTGCCCTCGGCGCCAGCACGTGATATCACGTCTAAATTAATGACGTCTACATACTAAATGTATTAACTTTTATTTGTTATTATAGGAATCAATGGTACGTGACCGAGACAAAATATCAATGTTGACACAAGAAGTAGAATCTCTCAAATCGATTGGACAGGTAAGATTTAAAATTTCAATTTACTTGTTAAGTTCATATTGAGGATCTCTTTTAGATTTCCATTGAGGCAGACATAAGAGGAGACGAGACGTTGGGAATCAACCAACTGGCTATACCTTTCTACCGAGGCAGATGATTCTATGGGTTAATTCCGACGCGTCTCCCCTAGTTTTAATACCGCGAACTTGTTCCCAGCACTACCAAAGTCTTATTCACTTGAAACATCATCACCGGCATTTCCCGACATTTTTGTTATGATTATGATTTTTGATGTAAACCTTCCAGAAATATCTGTCCCTACAAGAAGAACAACACGTACTCAAGACCCAATACAGCGAAGCCCAGAAAACTCTAGAAGAAGTCGGAGCGACGTTGAGCGAGAACAAGCTACAGCTAGCCGAGTTGTTAGAGAAGGAGGCACTGACTGCGTCCACTGATGACACGCCCAACTGGACCAGCGATAAGGACGCGACGGTGTGTACGGCGTGCGCCAAGGAGTTTACAATAGCGAGGCGGAAAGTAAGCATTTTTTTGTAGCCGATGTATAGTCTGGCAAACCATTTCTGTCAGTAGAAACGCGCGGCAAATTCAAAATACGTACATGTGGCAACCCTTTGTGATGAGATACCGTATTTCATGACGAACATTTCAATTCACATTGAATTTGTTTCTAGTGCATTTCACTCGTCTCATCTGAAGCGTGAGTGAGATAGAACTCCTGCAACGTTCCCAATTAAATTTAAATTCATTTTTAAGGCATATGTCAATTGCCTCAACCAGATTATCTGTTGCAGTTGATGACATATCAGACGAAATATATCCGTCTCCTTTTTACACACCGTAAATGTCACCTAATGAAAGGGGCGGAAATACCACCTACAATTAAAAACATAAAATTTGATGATCATTGCTGCTTTTTTCACTGATTCTTAGTGTTGTCATACTTTTGTTCGCTGTACATTGCTACTGCGTGCGTTGGCTGGCCAGACTATACTCCCTATTATTGAGGCGGGCTCGACCCGACCATACACACTTGACCGATGCTACCGATTCCGTGCTTTTTACAGTACTATTTTGACCAGGGCTTTTCATTCAGTCACATTCTTAACATTTTACTGCATACGAAGCAATTTATGACCGTTATAATATAACTTTCAACTCTTTTAATAGAGTGGGTGAGTTCATCATTTCAACAATTATTTTTTTAAGTACCTGGTATGCAATAAAGATCTCTTATCTGTATGTTATTGATGCTTTAAAGGGTTAAAATAAGTACCTGCGCCAATTCATGGAGTATGGTTGCCAAATAGACCCTAGCCCAGGTACCATTGAGTCGTGGCAAAAATTCTAAGTACATAAAATAGTAGTTTATGTAACTGTTACGTAATAAGGGTCCTTAAAACATGAGTGTGGTTTTATGAAATGAGCCGCAGGCGAATTTCATAATAAGATCACGCGAGTGTTTTAAGGCCTAATTACGTACAGTTGCATATACTGCTTTATCTACACTCATATTATTTATTCTAAATGCCTCATTTGGAAACCATAGAATGGCCGCCATCGCACCGCCAACATGGCCAACTCTCGTGTGCCGGCGGTCGCGCGGGCGCGTGTCGGGCTGTCGGCGGATCCGCGGGAGGGTGCAGGTGTACATTATGTTATCAAAACTCATAGCACATCAATAATTGAGCATGAAAAGTTAAAATTACGTTACTGCTACGGATAAAAAGCTTATCATAGTAAAATCGGTCGTGGTAATGCTAGCCATTGCCTACCGTTTTCGAACACGTTTTAGAGAACTTACAATATGAGTGTAGATAAAGTTTATTACATGATGATAAAAGAATGTCTACACAAACAGATCATGATATTAAGGTGTCAAGTTTTAATTAAACTACAAATCCATATTAACTTTTTTTTGTTAATTCCAGCACCACTGCAGACGATGCGGTCACATATTCTGCGGCGCGTGCAGCGACAAGGCCGTAGCCTTAGTCGGCAACACCAAGCCCGTCCGGGTGTGCGACGCCTGCTACGCCGAAGTCAGGTTAACGTAGTCGTTGCTTCATGTAGACTATTCAATATGACAGGCCCTGTAGCCAAGATGACAATCGTTTGCAGAAAACGAAACGAAACGCTACACGCTCTCGCTCACTCTTCATTACTGCGATAGAGAGACGTATAGCGTTTCGATTCGTTGTCTGCAAACGATTGTCATCTTGGCTAAGCCACCAGTATTCCCATCCGTACCCGCATCGATCGCGTGCGGTTCGGTACAGTGAAGTCAAATGCGAATGATTCTCAAGAAAACCTATGTCAGAAGACAGGTGGGTATACACTATTTTACAGATTATCTCAACTACGAAATGGAGTGTATAAGACAACTTGTGGTCACCACACGTCAGCGCTCCCGTACTAATTTAGTGTGGGAGGACGATTACAAATTTCATTACAAAAAACAAAATTGCGTAGAATGCAACTCGGTAGTGCTGTTCGCATTTTAGAAGTACATTTGTACCCATGTGTGGTGACCTCGCGCTCTTTGAAAATGCCTCAAAGTTCGGTGTCTGTTTAGTCTGTGTTCATATTTTTACTGACCAAATAACCGCTGGACTAATATTCTATACTTTGTAAAGTACAACGGGCCAGTCGCGACTGCGGGTATTTTAACTAAATCGATTTCTTCAATTAATTTCGACCATCAAACGATTCTCAATATGTCAGTTATCAATCTTATCACATAAAAATAACAGATAAGGTAGAAATTCTTTATATGATCTAAAACTACATAAGCAAAGTAATTTTTCTACTAGCATGTTTGGGACATTTTTATAGTGGCGCCGTCACCCCTGCGCTAATTAAACTATGTAGTTTCGTTAGAAACACCATTTTTAAACAGTCGTATTGATTTACTCGTCATAGAGTGAGAGTCGACTTGGATTTTTCGATTTTACAGTATGAAAGTGTGTTTAGCAACTCTTGTAAAGTGTATGAAAGGATGGGTATCAAGTGTACAGTACAATTGTATTACATAGACACATGTTCGGCCGGTTCTTTGGTCTGTGAAAAAAACAAGTCCTCAGTCAAGTGTTCATTGAAAATATTACAACGATCAAAGGAAATGTAGCTAGATTTAATTATATTTTATCTAGTACCAAAGTCAAATATGTACTGATAATATTACTAAGTAAAGAATGGTAGGTAATAATAATAAGAGATCCTATTTTCTGTTAATTCTGGTAAATAATTCAATGTTTAAATCCATAAATAATACTAATAGGCTATATTACGATATATTATTTACGGGCTCTTTAAAAAATACCGTAATTATTGTATACCTTTTTTGGAAAAGAAAAGCTTACCCTGTTATAATGTACCACGATATAGCCTAAAGACGCCTTGTCCAAATTTGTCTCTTCCGCCGATTGGCTGTAATTTGTACTATTACATGCGCCATTATTAACAAACATAGTGTATTGGCTAGGCCAAGTGCATTTATTGTATGTATTTTATTTATTTATTTTATTATATTTCAATACAAAATATATTTATTTTAGTCAATGAATTTTAATGTAAATGTATAATGAACTAGAACAAATTTAACTGTAGCTTAGTATAAATTGAATATTCTGATTTTCTAAAGTTATATTATTAATGTGGTGCTTATATAAAGCCATGATTGTCAAACATTATTGTTGTTTAATATTGTAAATATTTATATTATTATATTAATGAATGAATCATGAAATTATGTTATTTAATTTAGTTATATCCATAGGGCAAAATAGACCGATACAGTCGAATTAATTCCAGTTAAGACTTTACATAATATGGTCTATTTCATTTGATTCAACGTAACATGATAATCTCGAAAATATATTGTTAACAAGGTTGTGTTGTAAGGTGAATGATAATTAAACCATTAGCCGGGTTCAGATCAAATTGCATATACCGCTAAACACTTATCGTTCTAATTAGATACGTCCAGCATATGTTCAAATATGTGTTCCATCGCCATCGGGTTGTCTTCGGGAACCTAAAACAAGTAAACTTGCTTTTAGTGTAATTCTTGGTAGTCATTAAACTACTTAATTTACGAAAATAGACCTTAAAATCATAGTCATAAGAGTCATGATCAGATTAAAATGCGTACAAAAAATATCGGTACCGGTCTTGCCTGTGTCTTACGAGGTCAAAGATATGTTTACACTTTTGTACCATTTTGGCCGGTATTACAAAGGAGTAAGGTTCGAAGTTAACATATGTTTGTAGTCGACTATACCTATTGCGTGAACTGCAGGGCTCATGAGTCCACGTTTATTGGCGTGAAGTTTAAACGTCAAGATAATAATTCCGAAGTAGGTGACAATTCCTTCGTAACATAAGACACGATCCCTATACAGAATGGATTTTGTTTTTGGGTCTGTGAGGGCAGCTACCACATCCCGTGTTGCTACGCGAAAATGGTCTTAGAAAACCTTCCCTCAATTTTTAGGGTTCCGTACCTCGAAAGGAAAAAACGGAACCCTTATAGGATCACTTTGTTGTCCGTCTGTCTGTCTGTCTGTCTGTCTGTCTGTCTGTCTGTCTGTCTGTCTGTCTGTCTGTCTGTCAAGACCATTTTTCTCAGGAACGCGTGGAGGTATCAAGCTGAAATTTATATCAAATACTCAAGTCTATTGTCCCTTGGAGCTGTGAAAAAATCAAACTTAAAAAACAACGCAATCAAAAGATACAGTCGTTTATGCTGCAAATTTTAGAGTTTTTCGGCACTCGCAAAACCTACGGGGTACTTCCCGTGAACTCAGAAACTTGAAATTTGGCACGAAGCAACGTCATATAGCATAGACAATGGAATAATTACAAAAAGCAGACATTTTTAGTAAAATCATACAAAAAAATATTTTTTTTAATTTTAAACTTACTACCTTTTTCCTCGTAAACGCGTGGAGGTATTAAATTAAAATTCATGTCAAATACTCAGGGCAATAGGACCTTTCATATGTAGCAAAACCAAACTTTTATGTCAACGCAATCAAAAGAAATAGCAATTTAAGTCGCATATTTTGAAACTGAGTACTCGCAAGAAAGTCAAAACCTAAAGGGTACTTTCCGTAAACTCAGAAACTTGAAACTTGGCACGAAGAAACTTCATATAGCACAGATAAAGGAAAAATTACCAAAAGTAGACATTTTGAGTAAAGTCATACAAAAAATATTTTTTTCAATATTATACTTACTACCTTTTTCCTCGTAAACGCGTGGAGGTATTAAATTGAAATTCATGTCAAATACTCAAAAAATATTTTTTTCAATATTATACTTACTACCTTTTTCCTCGTAAACGCGTGGAGGTATTAAATTGAAATTCATGTCAAATACTCAGGGCTATAGGACCTTTCAGATGTAGCAAAACCAAACTTTTATGTCAACGCAATCAAAAGAAATAGCAATTTAAGTCGCATATTTTGAAACTGAGTACTCGCAAGAAACTCAAAACCTAAAGGGTACTTCCCGAAAACTCAGAAACTTGAAACTTGGCACGAAGAAACTTCATATAGCACAGACAAAGGAAAAATTACGAAAAGTAGACATTTTTAGTAAAATCATACAAAAAATATTTTTTTAAATTTTTAACTTACTACCTTTTTCCTCGTAAACGCGTAGAGGTTTTTGCTTGTTATAGGTGTTTACGGAACCCTCGGTGCGCGAGTTGGACTCGCACTTGGCCGGTTTTTTTAATTAATAAAGAGTGGCGAATCGATCCCATTCCAATCCAGGATCAAAAGCTTGTATGGGACCAAAAAAAATTCCGGCTAGAAAAGCCACTAATCGAGGAAAACGTTTCCCATACAATTTGTATGAAAATGAAAACTTAGTTCGCACGTGCAATTTTTTATGCTAATCAATTCCATTCCTATCCAGTATTAATAGTTTCCAGGGGTCCACATACGGTAATGTACTAAATAGCCACAAATTAAAGAAAACTTTTTCTATACATTTACTATGGAAAAAAGTGAAATTAATATTTTTTAAATATATGTGATACGGATAGGAATGGAATCGAGTGACATTAAAAAATAACATGTGAAACACAAAGTTTTCATTTTCATACAAATTGTAGGTATGGGAAAAGTTTTCCTCGGCTTGTAGCTTTTCTAGCCGGATTTTTTTTCGGTCCCATACAAGCTTTTTATTCTGGATAGGAATGGGATCGATTGGCATCAAGAAAAGTTTGTCAATAATGACCTGTT
Source organism: Pammene aurita (assembly GCA_947086415.1). NCBI lineage: Eukaryota > Metazoa > Arthropoda > Insecta > Lepidoptera > Tortricidae > Pammene > Pammene aurita. Next base: position 37,471,196 of record OX352291.1, read on the forward strand.
TCTCGTAACCTGCATGTTTTTTCCAAAATCTGTAAACGCTAATCTTCATTAATTTGAAATCGAGAGAAGGTCTTCTAAGACCATTTTTGCGTAACAGCACGGGATCTGGCAGCTGGCCTCATTGACACAAAAAGTCCATTATATATTGTATACAGGATATACTAAAGTGCCATTGGCATAAAGAGTCTAGGCGGAGTTTACATTAACCTTTTCAACGCTAATGACAGATGTCAAATGATGCACTCATTGATACGCCAAACCAATAATGAGTTTAGAGTAAAACGTATGGTATCTTATGCAAATATATATATGTGTAGCGTTGACCCTGCGGTGCGGATATATATGTAATTTGTTTCGAAAAGGTTAAAGCGGATTTAAACGCCACTCCGGTGTGTGCTTTTTGCTCACACATCAAAGTGGTCTGTAGACATCAGTGAAATAACGGCTATTTTAACACTACGATTTTTTTCAACTTTTATTCGCTGTATAACACCCAAGCTGCTGTAGTTTTTAATTTCAAAAAGTACACAAAAAAAATCCGTGTTCTTTTCTTACCCAGTGGCCAGCTCCGAAGACAGACCAGAGGCTCAACTGTCCGGACTGTTTATAGAACCCGTTCCTGAACCCTCGGATCGGTTGTCTCTTCACTTCCCTCAGCTCTTGAGCGCCGGGCCACTCTAACTTGTGAACCCAGTTCGATGCACCTACAAACAAAACACTAGTACTATACTTATGTTATGTCAATCTGGCACCTGTTAAAATTTCGATGTTCTACGACTTCTACGTCGCTCTACCGACTTCTTATATGTACAAGTGCGATAAAGATAACTATTTGAAGCCATCGTTGTCTCCGGACCCTTACCTAAAAGTAATTTCCTTTCTTGTTATACTTAAAGCTATTTTTTTTATTACACGGGATGTGACTATTGATGGCGACAAATCTATAAACCTTGCCTTAATACGAGTTCGTCATGATGTGGGTCCGTCAGAATGTAGGTATATGAATTATGAATATCCTTTAAACCGGTATTAGACATTGCAATTTGTAGGCCCCAATCTGTCAGGTTGGAAGGTGTAATAAGAGTTAGGGCCCTTAGGGAGCTGAAGGGGGGCTAGGGAGAGGCAGGGTACATTGAACCCTACATGTCAATGTCTAATACCGGTTTTACTACTAAACAAGCAAGATGTATCTACTGTAAGTATATTATTCTCGATATTGAAGCTTACCAGCTAACGGTGTCACTACGTCCAAGTTTCCATTGTAAACGGCTATCTTCAGCTTCGTGTTATTTAACAACAACTCTACTGAAATTAAAGTTAAAATATTATTTTGGTAAAATCCCACAAATACGTAATATGTAAAGAAAATATTTTCTCTGATTTTCCCTTACAGAATTTAGTAGACGGCACGAAAAAGTTCTTATACAGAGATGTATGAACTTTTTCCGAGTGGTACTTCCACTGCAAATTCTGATTCACGACGTGAGACAGCATTGGTTTTACATATTTATTCACTTTCACTGCTAACTTATCTAAGGCAGGGTATGGACTAACTTGATTGATATTGTTCATATTTATGTCTATTGCATTTTCGTGGTGAAACAAAACGTATAATATTGAGTCTAGTCGCAACGCCTTCATGAATTTGCCTTTGTCTATATACGTAGTCATTTCCTTTACTATTTCTTTTGCGGCGAAATACGTGTTCTGGTCGATGACACCCTGTAAATCAAATAAATATTTATTGTCCTTAAAATAATATCCCTAACTTAATTTTAAATAATCGTTACGCTGCTACTTTGATTGAACCTTAACTCACATGGTAAGATTTCAACTGGAAAGAGTTAAACCTGTATTACACCCCCCTAACGACAAGGACTCTGCAATACATAATACCTACACGTTTGGAGATGTCTAATAACGTATTGCGGCGTCCTTGTCGTTAGGGCTCGATCACAGATTATATAATGCTCGATTTTAGGGAGGTGTAATACCGGTTTTACGTATTCGCAAGGTATTCGAGTCTTGAAATACTTCCAAAATCGTTAAACGTGTAGTTTTCTTAACTTTCTAAAGTAATTGCTTACCATTAGGTACAAGAAATCCGGTTGGACCAAGGTACTTTCCCTCGGAGATACCCATCCGCTGCCGATGCCTATGCCTTTGAAGTTCATTTTGAGGCGTTTCTTTTCTATTGCCTGGAAATGTTCAAAGCTTATTGTAAGTTGTAACTCACGGGATTCCTTTTTTTTTATTAAAAAAGGCATCTTACATTGGAACTTTGTTGACTTGATTGACCAAATAATTTTTTCTCTCTCTCTTCACTTTACTTACTAGTCAGGATGGCTCAAAGAGCTTCTACGTTGGGGGAAATTTGATTAAATCTTGAACATATATAGTTTCTTAAGGGAAGTTGACTTCGCAGTTAAAGTGGCGCTCCGCTTGCCCGAAAAACCCCGAGAAAGAGGATGGCCAAAAGACACATGGTTGTCAAATAAATATAAGCAATGATTTGGATAACGAAACACTTCAGGAGATGACAACCGACAACCCAGAACAGAATCGTCTGGCGTACCAGATCAAGTAGACCCGACCCCAAGTAAATGGGATAAGGGAAGGATAAAGTAGAAGAAGAACATAGTTTCTTACGCTTTTGTAAATAAAATTATCTTGTTCTGGGATATATAAGTACAAGCGAAACGCACTGCGAGTCCGAGTAGTGTAGGTTCCTACCTACTAAAGAACAACAGTTTTTAATTAATGTACCATACCGTACCGTGTGAAGGTAATATCCCAATCTTGGACTTATTTTGCCACCGTAGCTCTGTCCAAATAGGTACGATGGCGTTTTGCGGAATTCTTTATGCTTCTTGAAAAACTCCTTTATTACTTTAGATAAGTCAATTGCTGAAATGAAAACAGTAATTAGGTAGATGTTAGCGCAGTTATCCAGAAAACTAAGTAGACATTTGTTTATAACCAGTAATTGAATTATTTTAAAACTTACAATAGGTCCAAATTATAATTATATTTGAACCCAACTTACACCTCTCGAATGGTTTGGCCCTGTAGTACAGCAGAGCTGGGGGACCCGCTATCGATATAAAGGGTAATAAAAATGGGCACATTATGCCAATCTAGTCCCACTCTACTCAAGGCCTTGAGGGAGCGCAGCCTGTATTACATTACGTCTATGACTAATTCAATATAAAATTCCATAAAATCAAAAGTCAGTGTTCTTAAGTGAACATAATAATATTTAGGTACCCATTTCTCTATCCGTCTTCACTAGCAACGACTCGTTGGTGACGTAGCTGAAGCCCGTTCCCACGGGATGGTCTATTAACAACACATTTCTTCCATTAACCTGAAACATTAGTTTTATTGCTGTTAATGGGACCTTTAGTTGCCCATCAACTAAATCTCCTAAGCTTCGGAAGACATCGTTTACCGTAATATTTTCTTATTTTGTGTTAGACTCGGAGCTAACTTTGGCTCAGCTAAGTACGTAATAAGATAGCTGTAGGTAGCTAAAAAACAATAATAAGACCGCCTGTTGTTTACCTTTATTCAGACTTTATGCATTTTCTGTACCGGTTTTCTTTTTGAGGTGTTCAATAAAGAGTATTTGTATTGTATTGTAATAATTGAATTAAATATAATAACCTACCCAATTTTGTAGGTTAGGCATAAACGTCATTATATTTATGAGAAAACCTCAAAACTATTTGAAGCTATTATTGATTTGGTTCTTACACTTATGTAGAGCTTAATTGGTGCCTACCGGTTTATCGCGATTCTTACCCAGGTATGATTCCGCGGCTGCATTTCCATATCAAGCGGACCAAACTCCGCGAAATTCCCAATACCGCTGGCAGCCAGCCCCGGCCCGCCCTGCACCCATATTATGAGGGGCTTCCGATCAGCCCCTACGGATGTCCCGTCTGCGTAGTAAAGCCAGTAAAATAGGAATGCCCCTGGACGCACTTGAACGTAGTTTTGGACACTTTTCCACGGTCTGTTTCTCAGTGCTTCCAGATATGGATTGTATTCCGTTTGAAACGCTGTAACGGAAAATTGTTGGAATAATTCGTCGCAAATCGCTAGTTTCGTTTAAGGAAAATTTGTTTAGTTTCCTTACCTTTTCCTTAATCCATATTTAAATATTTAAGTTTTGTGATAAGCTTAGTAAAAATAGCATAATAACCTAATTCCCCTGAACTCTGAAATTATTTGGATAGCTTCAACAAAAACTAACAATGTTATCTGAGAACCATGCACTTATCTCAATAGCAAATCAGATATTATAATTTAAACCGTTTGAGAAAGAATATGTTTCACAAAAACAGGCGATGCAAATTAAAACTCTTTTTGCTATAGCAATTAGCCTATTTTATATCGGGCCATTTTGTTAACAATATCTACGAGTATTCATCGCAATTAAAATAAATGTATTTAAACCAAATACCTCCTCCGAGAGTCAAGGTGAAAATAACAAGCGCCGGCAACCACAACATTGTATTTATTTGAACCATTTAATTAACTTCCCATCAACAAAACACAATAGCACTGACACTCGGTGTAATACACATGCGAACTTTTGAGCCGCTCAAAAGCGTTTATAGTAATTAGCAGCCACCACTCGCGGTGACATCACATTCACACTTATATTTATTGGATTAATGAGGTAAATGAACATGAAATTTTACAAACACCATTGCGAGCACTTAAAACGATGTATGTCACGCGCTCCATATTAGACAGATGTGGGACGATATACGAGACACTGGATCCGCTTAAGCCCACGGCGAGCTCGTCTCGGACATAGTTTACACCTCAATCAAGATTAATATGGAAAATTAACTTCACATGTACGCTTTGTTCCTGCTCGACTCATCGTCAAGCAAACGACGTCTAATGTAAAAGGTTAAATGTTGGTATTTCAGCTAGACTACAACAATGAAAGGTCACCCAAGAGCGACTCAGTTCTACAACCTTACTTAACTATGCGAAATAAATAACAATTGAAACTAGGTTATTTTTTAAATAGTAGTAAATCAACGAATGAGCCGAGTATTCCGTCGCTGTTGAACATTCTGGGTCTGTCCGTGGCCGGTCTGGTGCGAGTGGGTTCGTTTCGCGGTGGGTATCGTGTGTGGTAGTGGAGCCTCTGTGTGGTGGGGCGGTCGGTGGGCCTGGTGGTCGGCCGCACGGGACGGTGCCCCACGACGTGCCCCAGCGGGCCTCCTACGATGTCGGGACGATATGTCGATTGGTACTCGTAAGCACCTTCGTGGACGGGTTTCACGTAGTCTGAAATTGATAGGTAGGGTTATATAAGAATAAGCATGTGTATACTCGTCTACCAGTACCTAACTGTCATCGTTGAGCTCTTATATCTATACACGGCACAAACTATATAGAGGTGATACTCGTACACGGTGAATCTGAGTAACCCGACAGATTTTAACCATAAATTCCTGATCATAATTGGAGACTAAAATGTATAAACTTTTCTGCTGGGATTGGCCTAGTTTCAGAGTTACTACCAATTAAATTAAAAAACATTTTTTATTGTGACTCAGTGCAAAACGCTTTTTTGATGGCGATTTCACCCTTTATGTGGTCTAGTCTAGACATTCTTATTGACAGATATCAAAGTGCCAAGGAATACTTTACGTAAACTATTTTTTGAGAAAAAAAATGTACTAATTTATTTTAATCGACAGTTTTACCAATAACATTTATGTTTTTATGTTCAGCATTAAAAAAATCGAATAAAAGCAAAAAAGAAAATATTTTTTGGCGAAAGTGAGCTAAATTCATATTCCTCCTTAGGACCTCAGAAATTTATGGTTAAAATCTGTCGGGTTACTCAGATTCACCGTGTATAATAATTGCTCGTTGGCGCTATTGTGTGTAAGTAGGTAGATATATACCTACTTTCACCATTATGCATTTACGCGAAAAATAGGAATAATCTCGCTAATAAGTCAAAATGTGCCTATCCTATTAACTACCTAAATATTCAACGAAATGTGTAAAGGAATTAAGAACAGAACAAGTATATCTGACTCTGCTAAGTGAAGTAAATCCGCTAAAGACACAAGGTTAAAAAAAAATCCATAAAAAACTTTAATAATACTGATACATTGAATATGTATGAAGTAATTATTGAATCTTACCGTAGTTCTACTTACATTATTCATGATTTTCATGAACATTCAATATCAAATCAAAACGTAAATAAAGGCAAATCAAGGCGTTGTTGTGAGATATACAACTACAAATAGGTAAATACGATACGGATTCCCTAATAAGTAGGTACCTAATTCTCGCCGTTCTACTTGCGAGCTGCGGTACAGCGGTAAGTAAGAGTAACGAGTTTTGCCTTTCAAGGACTGCTTTGAGTGGGTTTGGTCCCTTCGATTCTAATTCTAAACTTTGTTTATTAGTCTAGTGAACTATAACTCATTGCCTTATTTTCAATTCTAGCACGACTTAGTAGATACTTCATTACCTTGTCATGAGAATATTTGTGTCGGGCGGGTGTTCTGATTTCCTTGTTTCCCTAATACGAGCGTTGCAATATAACATTGCTCTTATTTTCTAATACCTACTTTAAAAAAGCTGTGACAGTAACCGATTTTGTCTTCATAAGTAAGTATATGTTAGTACTATACTAGCTTTTGCCCGCGGCTTCGCTCGCGTTTAATTCGGGGTAACACGATTCCCCTTTGCCCCCCGTAATGCTCGATACAAACTTCCACCCCCCATTTTAGGGAAGTGGGGGGTTAGAAAGAGACAAAAAGTAGCCTATGTCACTCTCCATCCCTTCAACGATCTCCATTTAAAAAAATCACGTCAATTCGTCGTCCCGTTTTGCCGTGAAAGACGGACAAACAAACAAACACACACACTTGCCCATTTATAATATTAGTATGGATATGCAGGCCTGTGCAAGGACAAACTTATACAATAGGTTATACCTACCTAATATCTACTGACGGTTGCATACCTAAACAACTAGGCGGGCGAAGTGTTAAATATTAAGTACCTATCTGCACATCTAATAAGAAAATTGCATCAGAAAATATTAAAAAACCGGCCAAGTGCGTGTCGGACCACGCATAGGAGGGTTCCGTACCTTCAATGGAATAAGAACCAAACTAATACCAAAAGGTCGTATCTGATGCCTATGGAAGAAGTTTTTTGGAGATAACTATAAAAATGGCTGAACCGATAATGTCCAAAAAAATTTTCGTAGAAAGTATATGATAAGGCGCATCTCTTCAAATTTTTTCATATTTTTTGAACTTACGGTTCAAAAGTTACGGGGGGCGGCTACACAACTTTTCTGACTTTCGAAGAGATTATTTCAGAACATATTCACTTAATCACAAAAAAGTCAAAGAAACCTCAATGTTATTTTGAAAGACCTATCGATTGATGTGTCACATGTTGATATTTGGTTAATTTTTTTTTTAATTTAGTTACCTGTATGGAGCGCCCCCCTAAAAATATTTTTTTTTTCAAATTTAACTACATAACTAAGTAGCTGCATACAAAATACACGTTATGTGTAAATTTTATTCAGATACGTCGTATAGTTTCCGAGTAAAATGCCTGTGACATACGGACGGACAGACAGACAGACATGACGAATCCATAAGGGTTCCGTTTTTTGCCATTTGGCTACGGAACCCTAAAAAGGTCACTCGATCAAGTTTAAGTTGAAGATTGTTCGACATGTTTCGCTCAATGACAAGGAGCTTTTTAATAAAGTTATGTTAATGCGCTGACAGTACGTCAACAGGTCAGGCAATACGCTAACATTGATCCTTAGGTAGTTATTGACAGCACCGATGGCTTCAGAAGCGGAAGTGGTAGGTGGTATTTGTAATTGTGACTTGAAAAAATCACAAACCTGATGGTTCTTGTTGCACCGGCGGTCGGTAGTGGTTGCTGCCGAAATATCCGCCGGACCAGTACTGCGACGTCGACAAACTCATGTGTGTCGGCCGCGCCGGCGGCACCCGTGTCGTGGCCTGTCCGGGCCTTGGGAATACACCCCCGAAGAAGAAACGGTTTCTGTCGTCGCCTTGATGTGTGTATGGCTGATTGACTGCAAAGTATCAAATAAGAACTTGTATTTCGCAACGTACTATATCGATTACATGTAACTGGGTCACGTCCCGAGTGACGCTTTATACATACTTATGGCCTTTTATATTGCCCCTAAAGTTCTTGCAAAATGTTACTAACTGCCATGTAAACAATGACACTACACGCTGTAGAGAAAATTACTTATGTATGCTATTCATGTAATCATGTTAGGTACAGTCAGCAGCGGAAGTAGCTAAGCGGATGAGGTGTTCAGAATGACCTGCACACGCTCTTATTCTCTTAACCCTTAATTTGGGAATGTATGACCTGATCAATATAAGGTATGAACATCTTTTTGTATTTTTTTCTTGCTCAGAATCTTTTAGACTATTGAGGATCACGGAGGTTAGAACCCACGACCATGGATATTATGTGCCAAATTAAGGGTTAACAATAAAGTCGTGTCAACTCACCCGCTTAGCTACCTTCTTCTTCTGCTTCTGCTGCTGACTGTACCTACATGGCGATAGTCGAGAGGCTCGAACGGAGCGCATTTTTTTGAAAATTATTTTTTTATACAATGACGGTGGCAGACAATACGGCCCGGCTGATGGTAAGCTGCTAATATAGCCTATGGACGCCTGCAACTTCATATAATAAGCACCAATGTACTTATTATATGAAGTGTTAATGAATGCAGTTTCTTGAATTAAAAATCTATGCAAATAATTACCTACATACCTCTAGGTATTGGTTTTCAGTATTGTTACCTAATTGTAGGTATTTTCCTTACCTACTGGTTTTACCTTAACGTATAACGAAATTTACATTTTACGTATTTAAAAGTATGTACAATCGACAACAAAGATATGTATAAGTACCCTTTTTCACCTTATTGCTTTGTAATAAGGTCCATAAGTAGATGCATATTTTTGTAGTCTATTGTAGTCTGTACCTACAGTCGACGTTATAGACATTATTTTCACAAAATTACTATTATCATTACATCAGTCATTTTATAAAGTTATTCAACATATTTTTTTTTTTTAATTCTGATAAAAACTAGCCAAGTCAAATCTAACCTACTTTAAGATCTCACATTTTTAAATAACAGCAATTGTTATAGGTATCCAATAAAGCAAAGAAATTGAGTTTAATACTTGTTCATAATGTTATTTTGTTCCTATAAATACATATTTGGATTTTGCATAGAACTTGGCACTCATTTAGATCTCCATTCTTTTTGCGGCGAAGCCCACAGCCAAGCATAATTTTTGTATTGAACTTGGCTCTCCTTTTTTACATTTATGTTTTTGGTGGGATATCATTATTTTTTGTAAAGAAAACTAGGCAGGTATTGAGATTTAATGTTTTTTCTTGCGTTTCCGCTGCATGGTTTTCTTTTTTATGCTATTGTCTATATGCTATTGGTGCCGCGCGCCGCTGACGACACACCGTTGGCCGGTCGTTTAGCGCGTATTACAAGTTTTTTGTATGGGGACACCACTTATTATTTGACTTCACTTTATTTTTATATTTATAGCAAATATAATAATACATATATTGGGATAGTTTCAAATATCCGCTTGTAACGGTTCCAACGATACAATTTTTTATTTTTTTGTATGGGGACCCCCCGTATTATTTTAACTTTTTTTTATTTTTAGTTTTTTTCCTACGCTTACACACAATTACCGAGCTGGATTCCAAATTTCATCCTTCTAGGTCATCTGGAAGTAGGTTAGGTTTAGGTACTATATGTCAGTAAGTCAGTCAGTGCTAAAATTTACGACTTTTTGACCTTCATATCTTTATAACCGTTTGAGCTAGCTTCATAAACTTTGGGCTTCTAGATGTCCTTATGGATATAATTAAACACACGTAGTTTTATGTGTTTACGTTAAAGAGGTTTTGAGTTATAGAAGGGTCAAAAGTGGCACCAAGTGGTTCGTGTAATATACACTCGGCGCTGGCTAGCCAGTTCCTTTGTTTGAACTTGGCTTGACACGCTGCCGCGTGTCTAGATTATCTATAACAGAGTGCAACTGATTAAAGTATTTCAGTTGTAAAGGGCTGGTAATAGGACCCTTGGGATCGAGTACGGCTTTACCCGTTAAGTATAAAGTGATCTCCCATTTTATTATGGCTTTCTTGAGGCAAGTATTTGGTAAGCGATCATCTTACATATGTATTACATATTATGTACTCGTATATGTAGATATACTAGATCAGTAGAGCTGGAATTTGGAGAGACGCATGGAACACACCAAAGTTTTGAGACAACCTCCAGCCAAATACCTTAATATAGCCTATGGACGCCTGCAACTTCATATAATAAGCACCAATGTACTTATTATATGAAGTGTTAATGAATGCAGTTTCTTGAATTAAAAATCTATGCAAATAATTACCTACATACCTCTAGGTATTGGTTTTCAGTATTGTTACCTAATTGTAGGTATTTTCCTTACCTACTGGTTTTACCTTAACGTATAACGAAATTTACATTTTACGTATTTAAAAGTATGTACAATCGACAACAAAGATATGTATAAGTACCCTTTTTCACCTTATTGCTTTGTAATAAGGTCCATAAGTAGATGCATATTTTTGTAGTCTATTGTAGTCTGTACCTACAGTCGACGTTATAGACATTATTTTCACAAAATTACTATTATCATTACACCAGTCATTTTATAAAGTTATTCAACATATTTTTTTTTTTTATTCTGATAAAAACTAGCCAAGTCAAATCTAACCTACTTTAAGATCTCACATTTTTAAATAACAGCAATTGTTATAGGTATCCAATAAAGCAAAGAAATTGAGTTTAATACTTGTTCATAATGTTATTTTGTTCCTATAAATACATATTTGGATTTTGCATAGAACTTGGCACTCATTTAGATCTCCATTCTTTTTGCGGCGAAGCCCACAGCCAAGCATAATTTTTGTATTGAACTTGGCTCTCCTTTTTTACATTTATGTTTTTGGTGGGATATCATTATTTTTTGTAAAGAAAACTAGGCAGGTATTGAGATTTAATGTTTTTTCTTGCGTTTCCGCTGCATGGTTTTCTTTTTTATGCTATTGTCTATATGCTATTGGTGCCGCGCGCCGCTGACGACACACCGTTGGCCGGTCGTTTAGCGCGTATTACAAGTTTTTTGTATGGGGACACCACTTATTATTTGACTTCACTTTATTTTTATATTTATAGCAAATATAATAATACATATATTGGGATAGTTTCAAATATCCGCTTGTAACGGTTCCAACGATACAATTTTTTATTTTTTTGTATGGGGACCCCCCGTATTATTTTAACTTTTTTTTATTTTTAGTTTTTTTCCTACGCTTACACACAATTACCGAGCTGGATTCCAAATTTCATCCTTCTAGGTCATCTGGAAGTAGGTTAGGTTTAGGTACTATATGTCAGTAAGTCAGTCAGTGCTAAAATTTACGACTTTTTGACCTTCATATCTTTATAACCGTTTGAGCTAGCTTCATAAACTTTGGGCTTCTAGATGTCCTTATGGATATAATTAAACACACGTAGTTTTATGTGTTTACGTTAAAGAGGTTTTGAGTTATAGAAGGGTCAAAAGTGGCACCAAGTGGTTCGTGTAATATACACTCGGCGCTGGCTAGCCAGTTCCTTTGTTTGAACTTGGCTTGACACGCTGCCGCGTGTCTAGATTATCTATAACAGAGTGCAACTGATTAAAGTATTTCAGTTGTAAAGGGCTGGTAATAGGACCCTTGGGATCGAGTACGGCTTTACCCGTTAAGTATAAAGTGATCTCCCATTTTATTATGGCTTTCTTGAGGCAAGTATTTGGTAAGCGATCATCTTACATATGTATTACATATTATGTACTCGTATATGTAGATATACTAGATCAGTAGAGCTGGAATTTGGAGAGACGCATGGAACACACCAAAGTTTTGAGACAACCTCCAGCCAAATACCTTAATATAGTCTACCATTCTCGAGAATGTTACCCGTTTTATATTGGAAACGTTCTCGCTCGACAATATTTCCCATAGTAAACGGTAAAGTTTTCGAGAGCACCACATCTCTAGAGCACAAAATATTAAGAATCCTCAAATTAAAAGAAGTTTAAAAGGCATTTTACTTACGAGAACTCAAGTCCGTTTCGTCGTAATCCTCAATGTCACCACAATCGTCCGGGTCGTCCTCCTGCGGCCGCTCTTGCAGGCCGAACTGCTGGCCGGGGCTCAGCAACCCGTAGATGCCGAAGGTTCGGGCTCCATACAGCCCGTGATATGTTGACCGTCTGTGGGGTGCTATTTTATTTGTCGGGCATCGCACCGGCTTTACTGTAACTCCTTGTAAAGGCGCGAAGAAAATGAAAACCTGTGGATTAAGACGTTTATTTTAATTTTATAATTGGTCGCACACAACTTTTTAATACTGCGTAATTTATAAATGTGCAGGTGATTTAATATTTTTCATTCTGTACATAATTTGTGAATTTTGAACCTTTAATATGTTCTCGTTGCTGATGTTACGTTCGTTGTTCGTTGGTTACCCTTTTGAATTTCTCACTTATGCTCAAGATTCTAAATTAGAATTTCTTACTCGCTTGCGTTCGTAATTTTGTTACAGATCATTTTTCTTTCACATGTTCAGCATCTCGGACCCAGTCCCTTGACAAAAAGACACCCTTGTTGCATTTGCACAAATAGATGACTACCTCTAAACCGCTATCCTTAAAATGACTTTAAAAATACATTCCAGTAAAGTGACTTTCAACCTAGAACCCCGAATTAGAATAGTTGCGCACTGCAATAGTTCAGACATCAAACAGTCAGTTATTTACAATTAAAACACGTATTTTCTGCCACGTGCTTGGGGGAAAGAAAAACCTCGCACTTTATCACTTAGTTATAAAACTAGGGACTATACTGACCAATATCACTTGAAGTCTATTTATTTTTGCTTCTAGCGACATGTTAATAAATAATAAAAGTATTATAGAAAAATAACTCTTCGCGTCGACGCCCGCCTGTTGTCTGAATGCCGAGCAGCAATCGGCATTACCATTCCTTGGGCTCCCACGCGCGTGGAGCGAATGTGTAAATCCTTGGGCAACTGGGCAACGACCGCTCCTTTTATGTTAAATCATAAATTGCTAATAAATAAATATTGCGAATACGGGTCAAACGATGTCAACATTGTTTTCGGAATGGTTTTTATGGGACCTAGATTGCAAATCTAATTAGTCTAAATTTAAGCGTCGAAGTAACACTAAATAAGTATTGTATGTGAAGTAGAAGTACCTACACAGTATTTACTAAATCTTACAGACTGAACTCAATTCAACTGAACTTCATAAATGCAGGTTGTTTTATTTCTCAACCCTTGCCATGGTATTATTACGACTCTAAACCCTATATATATGCATACACCATACCTACCCTACAGTGTTTTTCATCCCTCAACCATATACAGCCTTGGCCAGAAGTGTTGAGCATAGCAGTGTTTTGTTTACAGTTTCGATGATAAGTATTATTTCCCAATAATAACAATGTACGGTGACGTAAAATGTTATATTTTATTTATATATCTAGAAAACTTCACTTAATAACAATTTCAAGGTACCTATAAAATATGAAAACTTAAGGTCACAAAAATGCGACTAAGTAGGTCGGTGCGACAAATTGCAAATATTATATGCAGTTACTACTAACTTCAACAAAACATGCCTGTTCAGTTTGAATTAATTGATAAAATAACTTCAAAAAGATAGAAACGCCGGACTAAACTTTCGAGTTTTGTATGAAAATCGCAAGGGTGCTCAACACTTCTGGCCAAGGCTGTACCTTCGCGAGGTGAACCCATTTAGTAAGTCGACCACTAGATCGGTAGGTTTTTGAGTACTAACTCAAAAACTATTATTACGGAACCTAATAAGAAGCTAGATTAATTTTAATTCAAGAAAGTCCGCTGCCAGCTCTATCATCAACCAAGCCCTAGCCCTCACTTGTGCCCACCGGTGTCTCTTCCTCACTTCTCCTATGCCCTATGCCCGAATCTTGGAAACCCTCGCACGAATCGTATCGACAAGGTAATTAACATATTCATTACGAACCCGCTCCTCATTAATAGTCATAACTTGACACACTTGCATGCATGCACCCATTTAAGTCTTACTCTGTTAGGCTAGACTAGATTAGCTTACAATCATGGCATTTCAGTTGCTGTTTAAGGATCCTCAAGGTCTGCGATGGACTGAGTCAACGTTGTTAGGTATTACACATTGCGTAATGCTCAAATCGGATACCCACGCTGTCAATTGGTACAATATGTATTAGTACGTACTTATTTATTCATGTTCAATTAAAACAATGTACATATCCATAATTTGCATAAAATATTTATCATAAGTATTGTTTTGTTTTTGCGTCGCGTCGCTGCGTTATAGTCAGTCGATAGTGATAAAAATCATACTGACAAAGAAGCAAGTCGCCGATGGACAAGAAGCGCGATACAATAAGGTGCCGTGGCGTGGATCGAATAACTAGGTACCTAATGTGCGAAAAAAATCATTAGTTGAAAATGCTCCCTAGTCTACATATCAAGGTAAGTGTCATCGACAGAGAAATAAAAGCACAGGTTTTTCAACCGATTTCAAGATTTCGAAGGAGGAGGCATGGAGGTTATCAATTCGTCGGGATCTTTGTTTTTGCAATTTTTTTTTATGTATGTTCACCGATTATTCGAAGCCAGCCGTCTTCGAATAATCGGTGAACAAAAACCTGTGCTTTTACTTCCGATTTGGAAAATTATTTGTTTGTTTGAAAGAGTATACTTCACAGTTGGTCCCATTGTAACCAAGTCAGGATCTGATGATGGGATCCTGGAGAAATCGAGGGAACTCTTCAACTATTACAGACACACCTATAGTGATTTGAGTATTTTTTATAGCAGGGCGAGCATTTGCTTTTGGACAGGTGAAGGCTAAGTGTAGCCGGTTCTTTATTGTTTAAAATTATTTTTATACCACGACGGTGGCAAACAAACATACGGCCCACTTGATGGTAAGCAGTTACCGTAGCCTATGGACGCCTGCAACCCCCAGAGGATTCACATGCGCGTAGCCTACCCTTTAAGAAGGCTTCAGTACGAGGTTCTCCAAAAAAGGAGTGTATAGTCCTTTTTTGAAGAACCTCGTACTGAAGCCTGCCCGGAAAACCTCGGCAGGGACTTTATTCCACAACCGGAGCGTTCGTGGGAAGAATTTCCTCTTGAACCGTACAGTACCGACCCTTTAGGCTACAAGGTGTGAGGATGAATACCCTGCCGACGGCGAGCGGTACGGTGATAAGAAGCTGCCGTGGGCAATAGTGGGCATCATATCAAACAGTTCTTCAGGGCACAACCCATTGTAGAAGCGATAGAACACACATGAGGGGGCAAAGTATCTCCTTAGACTCAAAGGTTCAATATCGCTTGTGAGTTTGGGATCGTCGACGATACGCACAGCGCGCCATTGCACCGAGTCAAAGGGCCCGAGCTGGTATCCAGGTGCTCCTGCCCGAAGGTGACAACAGTACTTCATATGGGATCTGACTTGTATAGAAGCAGTGACGTATCTCCTCGCTTTGTTGAGCACATCGAGCTTTTTGGATGCCAGCTTGCCTTCCCTTCAAGGTGACTACGGAATTGGACCGAAAAACCGGACATTACTCTTACTCTATTTCCCTAACCACAGTTGAACCCTATTACCGAGCAAAACATCCGTAAGTACTAGTAAAAAGTAGTAAAACGGTCCGATAGAGAGCATAACGTAGGGGGCGGTGTCTCACTCGCACTCGTTACAAAATTTTCACATTTGACACATTGTCATTTTGATTGTCTGCCTGTCTGTCTGTCATTACTTCCTTAGTCAAAACGAGACAAAGTACCCTAGATAACCTTCTCTTTCGGCCTCACTTTGAGACCGAAGAGTATACACCAGTTTAAACATGGGCATCGTGTTGACGCCAAACCGCGTTATGTATAGGCACCATAAAGTTTGAAATAGATTTTATACCGCCTGTACACTCGCCGAGATAGGCCGAGCGCGAGAGTGTACATGAGTGCCTTGTGGTTTGCCTCGTGGGTCTCGCCTGCTCTCGGTCCCGTGTCGATTTTTGCGGCCGAGTCTAAAGGGTCTCGCCGAGTCGCGCGTGAAACGCGAGAGCACTCTTGCGTCTCGGAGTATGTCGCGTTTCTGGAAAGTGAAGATGTGATATGTCGTGGGCGGCAAAATGGCGTGGAATCATGATAGTGAACAAAATTTCCGAGAAATACATATATCAATCGGAACCTGTTTTATGTGATCCGGGTCATAAATTTCACATGCATAAAAACATTATTTTTTCGTCCATCTTTTTGGAGTTCACAACTGTGACTGAACTAAGCGAGAGTGTACATGCTTGCACTCGGACAATCGCCTCTCGCCCGAGAAACTCGCCCGACTGATCTCGTTCGAGAATGTAGAGGCGCTATAACTAATTAATTTTTCGTCGCCGTAACATCCATAGTGTTACCACTAAAGGAAGACGTCAACGTCAAAATCAATCAATTTATTTCGTTTCGTCTTTCGTCCTACTTTTGTGTTCAATGCACTGTGTTTTCCGCGCGATTGATTAATAAAAATAAACTTAATTTATGTTAATATAATGGCAAAACAGCAGGGTAAAATTTACTTAGGGTACGAAGAAGAGGCCGTGAGTGAAAAGAACCAAACTCTATTGAATTACACTGTAAATAAAATTGGTGGATTTCCTGTAAGTTGCAATGTTTTTTTTTTTTAATACATATTTAAATGTGAATAAAGCATGATAAAACAACAATTGTTTCCTGCAGGATTGGCCGCCTCACGAAAACGTACAGTTTCCTTCCAAGTGTCAATTATGTGGATTGCACAGAGTTTTAATCGTCCAATGCTATGCTCCTCTGGAAAATTCAGTATATCATCGCACTTTGTATCTTTTCGCCTGTATTAATCCTAATTGTTGGATTCAATCAGAAAGGTAAGCAATACAACGGAATTAATACACAGAAACCAAATATTAATAATTTTAGACAGGGTATTTTATTAGATTATAATATATAAAGTTTTATTTCCCTACTCCATATTTAAATTTTGTGTCACTGCCCGTTAACTTTACTATGATCACCGTTTCGATATATAAAGGTTGTCCGGAAGAGATCCCTTGTTAGTGATAAGTCCGCTTGTTGTTACCTACCTTGATGCTATACCTATGTAATAGGTGTTTTTTGTTTGTTTGTAGTGTGCAATAAAGTATTTTATTATTATTATATGTGTAAAATGTTTTCAGTTGGGTTTGTGTTCGAAGCCAATATCAAGACAACTCCATTAAACAGTCAAGTACGATAGTGAACTTGCCGTCAGTTGAGACAAATCTCAGTTGGTGCACAGGCGCCGATGAGTGGGATGAGAATGACAATGGAGACACAGCTAATGGGAACTTTATGAATGTGGATAATGCTCCCAGCCCTAACAATGGCATGTACAGGTAAAATTTAAAATAGGTCAATTCTATCAGTGTTAATAGTTGAAAAGATTGATTAGTAATAGAATAATATTTCTATTAATAATCAATCAGCATTTGTGCATATGTGTCAGTCCAGAGAAAAAGGTCTCACTTTGTTGATATGACATTCCTTCCTAAAATATTTTTGTATGAAGAATATCTTTAGTAAAATAATTAAATATCCTTGTAAATCAACAAAGGGGGCGGCCTTTCACTAAATTCGCTCACATATATATATAATAATAAAAATAAAATAATAAAATACTCTTTATTGTACACCTCAATAAAAGAAACAGAGACAGAAAAAAAATATATTTAAATATTAATAAATACATATATATATATATTTTTTATGGCTTTTACTCCTCGCCAGCTTTAGCAAGGTGAATTCTGCCAATGTCAAGGTGTACTTTTGATTTTATTGAATTTTAATAAAATTGAAGCAACAGCAAGTTGAGGCCTTGCCGATTGTACGGTGATAGCCTCCTTACTTAATGTGGGTGGCCTTGACCCCGGATAACCGTATGTTCAACTAAAGGGTTTTAGACTAATTTTTCATTAGCTGCACACTTGTTCGTTAGGTCACCGCACAATAAGCTATCTATATTACACACTGAACTACATAAATGAACAAAAAACTAAAAACTACTCTAAAGACGGCGCAGCCATCTTGGGGTCAAACGAATATCCCACATATTATTATGTGACTGCTGAAGAAGAGACGGCTGATAAAGAGATAACACATGTTGTATTAAAAAAAATGTTTTATGACCTCTTTACTTATACTCATAATTCTTATTAGAGATGCAACGGATATCTGGCCTACCCAGCCACAATTTTGCTAATCAGCCGAATATACCAGATAGTAGCGGATAGTATGCTATCTGGCCGGATACCGGATAGTAAAATGACACATAATACATAGTAAACCACCAAATAATTTACATATGAATTATTAATATTATATTATTCATGATTATTGCATTCAAAAAAGGTCATAAATTAAATTACAATTTCTTGAACAATTTGCAACTCGCGTGGAGTGCAACCCGCATGCTCGAATTAGTTTAACTGTAAGCAAAACTTTTGGCCGAATATCCGGCTATCTAGTCAATGTGTCGGCCAGATGTCCGGTATCCGACCAAACAACTATCCGTTGCCTCTCTACTTCTTATCATTGTCTTACCTCTTTAATGATCATAGGAGTATAAGAGCTTACACAAAATATAATACTTTAAATTAAATAAAAAAGTCAGAATATTTTTAATTTACCCTTACATGTAGGTAATGAAATTTTGTTTTGGGAAATATATATTTCCTCTTGTATATAAAGGGTTACGCAGTTATCAACTTATCACACTGGTGCCGCAGCTGCATGGGTAACCAACACAACACTATACAACTGCATAGCGCTATCTCGCTCGCGCATCGCCGCGCACGCGGAAACCGCAGCAGTGTCATAGCCGCCTTACCTGTGCGGCTGTTGTGTTCTTCCGAGTTCAACTATTCTGAATGCAAATCTTTAATGTCAATTTCAGGAATTCTGATGAAGATGAAGAAAGCAACTCTCTAGAAGTGGAAACTGTGGAACAAGCTCTTGGTAATCTACACGTGTTTGACGCCCACAATGCCAACATGTCTCCAGTGCAAGGTATGTCTGGATTACAGATAAGAAAATATCGTTTCGTCAGGGCCTATCTTACTTCGAGCATAGACGGAGAGAATTATACTGTCTTTTTCTTACGCTAGTACCCTCACCGATAAAAAGGGGAAGTGTATAGCTTATTACTTCCACTGCTACTGCACGTTTGGTTAGCCTATAGATGAATTTCTGACATTAACATTTTGAATTTTAATTATTTATTAATTTTATTGTCATTATTTAGATTAATTGAATGTTACTACAAATTATAATTTCATAACGCTAATTAATTATTAAATGACCAAATATATTTTGTATGCACTAACATGTAGCTTAAGTATACTAACAATGTTTATGAAATCCCAAAGTTCTGAAATAAAGATATTTTATTTTATTTATTAACAGCTTTTGCTTTTTACCATTTTTTTACTGTCATGGATATGTCTGTTATCATATCAGAGTAATCAATAAATTATAATAAGTTATTTTCATGGGATAATAAAATAAATAATAAAGAAATAAAATAAAAAGTTTTTATTTCAGGCAGTTAGTACCCATAGTGCATACAAGAATAACTTAAACTAAAGTGGCACCCGCTACTCATCTTAAAGTTAAAATAAAAATAAAACTATACATGTTTAATGCACATTCAGTGCCCAGTCATTTTTTATTCTGGTCCATGTGAACAGAAATCCAGCGCTTATACATTGGACTTCTGATATCGTCAGAAACAGCCACCAGTATTGCGTTGCCAGAAAAGCGCAATCTCCTCCAAAACGAGGCAACCCGTGACCTGATTACCGCGAAAAAGTCTGGGACCCCCGCGTCAGCGAACATGCCCAACGCGCTGCAGCACCTCGGGAGCCGCATAAGAGCCCGGAACGCGTCATTGTACTGAACTCTTATTCTGCTCATTGCCTTCTGCGTGAACGTTATCCACCTGAGAGGTGTACATGCCTAGGCAGTACGCCTTGAAGAGTGTGGTTTTTACGTCCTTTCTGCAAGTGGCAAACCGTCATGTTGCCTCTGACGGCGAGGACCCTCCTCTCGCTCATAATGTTTAGGCCATTGCTTAGTCTTTTTTAATAATTAATTTTGAAATAATGATATAGATGTAGTTACTGGTAAATTTAAAACCAAAGGAATTATAATAAAGATTCCTTGTATTTTAAAATATATTAGGAGCTGTGGGGGCTATAGGAGTACCAGTGGCCGCGGCAGAGCTAGAGGGCGGCGACGAGCCGGGGCTGGTCACTGTGGACACGCCCACCGCCGCCTCCAACGACATAGAAACACTGCTGCACCAGGTATGTTGGCTGAACAGAAGGGTTCCACATATTTGACGATGACAATGTTCTGTTCTGCATATAACAATTTTCTGAAACTTCTCTCATATGAAAAATAAAACATTCTCTAAAAATGCAAAAAAAAATCATATGATTTTTTAAAGTATTTTTAGAGAATTGCGCATTTTGCACATCTGTACTGTACACAAGTAACACATACAACAGAGTCTTGTCTATGTCAAAGTTTAGAATTGAATAGATTTACGTATTTAACAAAATGAGTATTAACAAAGTACCTACACCAAATAGGTAGCCACTCAGCATTAGTCGTAGTGACATGCTTTAAAATCCTTTAATAACTCATGAAAAAATTAACATGAACATACGCCGCATTAAAATGGATGTGATCACTGTTATGATTGAACCCTTTAAAAGATCTTAATTGTGTTATTATTATCATGAATACCAAATTGTATTGTTTTATATAGACAGCAGAACTACCGCAGGACATACGAGCTCGGTTGATGTGTGCCCCAATACAGTTTGTGCCCAAATACATTTACGTTGAGGAGGAATGGCACAAGGCTGCGAGCCAAGACGACAGGGTGACGGAACTGCTCAATCAATACAAGAAAGAAAATGGTAGGTTTTACTGTCTATTCCACAGGAAATACATTAAATAAGACAAATAAAAGCTAGAAGCAATAAGTGTTCGTACTCTGCGTATTAATATTTAGTTGACCAACAATTAACCATCCATATGATGAAATCGTGATGTTCTAAACGACATTAGACGGGTTTACACCTGACGCACCGCCTCGCGAAGAAATTGCCGCGCGAGGCAGCTCGGCTAGTGTGGATGTGCCTCGGCCGAGGCATTGCGGCCGCGCGTGCGTTTGCCTCGGCCGAGACAGGTCCACACTAGCCTCGCTGCCTCGCGAGGCGGTGCGTCAAGTATAAACCCGCCTATTGATTTTTAACATAGAAAATGGTCTATTACGCCTAAGTAAATACAAGAATTCATTAAAAACAATTTGTTATGTGGTCTACCCATACAAAGCTTTCTAAGAATTGACTTCTGAATACGTAGTTTACCAATATTACGATGGATGGGTTCAAGCTATTTTTTGTGTTTAATACTTACTCTATGAAATATCCAATGTAAAGTGAACCCTAAATGACTCGACTATTAACACATTCAGTGCCGAGAACCCGACTATCGGGAGTATCGGGTATTTTATGATTTCGTTCCCAGGCCGGACGACCCGATAGTCGGGATCGTGGTACTACAGCTTTATATGACGAATTTTTTGTGGCCTGGCGCGGATGTCTTGTTTGGCTGGGTGGCAATGAATGTGTTAAAGTCCGTACCCGTTAAAATGGAAGCATTTTGTAGAAGTAGACGTGGTTGCCGGCGGTGGCGGTGGCGGTGGTGGTGGCGGTGGCGGCGGGTCGGACGAGGAGCAGTACGAGGAGACGGCGCCGCTGCACGGCGACCGGCTGTTCCACGCCTTCCTGTCGCGGCTGCGCAAGAACCCGGGCCAGATATTAAGGTACACTTTCAATTTCGACTACAAACTGCAGCCCACAGGCTACACTCCAAATTGAACCGTAACTAGTAGTCGGCCTCAAATTAAGAACTTCCGTTTTACTTGCAAACGAGTTGACAAATATAACAAGACCATTGTGACGATCGTTTTGCGCCTTCTAGTTCCATAACCCCTTCGATCCTGCTCATATACGAGTTCGTATATGAGCAGGATCGACAGGAGGTCATGGAACTAGAAGGTGCGAAAAAATCATCAAACGGGTCTTGTTATATTGGTCATCTCGTTAGCAAGGAAATCGCGACTTCTGAGTTCGAAGCGGATTACTAGTTTATTAAACCTCTTATTTTGACTTAACTACTATCCTACTTTTGATTAGATACTCCCTTGAAGAAGCCCCGCTGCTAGGCGCGCCGCTTCCGCGCGCGGCGGGCTCCCCCGACTGGCCCGCGCCCGCGTCGGCCGCGCCCGCCTCGTGCGCGCGCTGTGGCTCGCGCCTTATCTGCGAGCTGCAGCTCGTGCCCGAGCTCGCGCACTCGCTCGCGCTGTCCCCGTCCCGCGCGCCGCCCTCGCCCGCGCCCTCTCTCTCGCACCTGCACTTCCTGTCCGTGTTGGTGTTCACGTGCGCGCAGAGCTGCTGGCAGCCCGGCGACGCGCTCGTGCCGGAGACCGTCGTGTTCCAGCCGGAGGTTGTGTAAGCGGGGAATAGACGTGTGCGCCGCCATCAAAATCCGCGGCGGCGGCGCGCCGGGAATTTTTGGCGGCGTGGCTGCGCCACGCCGGCGTCAAGGTCACTTTTCACGGTTCTCGTTTCGCATTAAAAATATTTTAAATATCAAAAACTTTTTAGGAACAAGGAACATATTATTAAAACGATATATAATGCCGTTTGCTTCAGTCCTGCCTATTTTTCGGAAATCGCTTTAATGTTGATGTTTTTCATAATTGTGATGAATTAAGATCCTTTTAAAGCCAACTCCATCTAGCCAGTGGCCGAGAGACTGGACTGAATCCATGGTTATACCTCTCCATAAAAAGGCTCGACGCTAAAATGTGACAACGATAGAACTTTGTCTATTATATATATCGTATACCAGTAAAGTATTTCTTTACATCATGAATTCGCGATTGACAAAGTTCCTGGAGCGGAAAATACCTGCAGAGCAGGCTGGCTTTCTGTCTAGGCGAGGGACACGGGAGCAGATTTTCATGTGCCAGATCACCGAGAGATGTCGTGAATGGAACAAGCCATTAGTCCTATGCTTCATAGATTACGCCAAAGCATTCGACTGTGTTAGATGGAGAAACATGCTGTACGTGCTCCTGGCGATGGGTGTCCCTGCTCATTCCTTATTCCCAGCTCCCCCTTATTGAGTACTTGTACGCCGAAACTGCAAGAGTGCGCATCGAGAACACCTTGTCGGACCAGTTCAAGCCGGAAAGAGGAGTAAGACAGAGATGTATGTTGTCTCCGGAGCTCTTTAATATCTACGGCGAATACATCTTACGTAAAGTCACCGAGAACTAGGACGGTGGCATATCAATTGGCCGCAAAACGATCTGCAACCTACGCTATGTTGACGACACAACGCTCTTGGCTTCCAATGAGGAGGAGATGTTTCTTTTGTTCCAGCGAATAGAAGCGGAGAGCATCGAATTAGGACTTCACGTCAACAATGACAAAACGCAAGTTAATGTTCTTACACCGAAAACAGTCTCCTCTACGAAGCCTAGAACTAAAAGACCTAGAATGCGTCAGCGCCTTCACCTACCTCGGCTCACTTATATCTAGCGATGGTAGCTGTGAACGTGAAATCATCCGGAGGATTCATATAGCGAAGAGTGCTATGACTCGGTTAGATAGGATCTGGAGAGATCGCGGCATACAGAGGCAGACTAAGGTTAGACTCATGCGTTCCCTGGTGTTTCCAATTTTCCTATACGGTTTTGAAACATGGACTATCAAGCAGATCTGAAAAGCCGTATCGACGCGTTTGAGATGTGGTGTTGGCGACGGCTTTTACGGATACCTTGGACTGCGATGCGCACTAATCAGTCCATACTAGAGGAGCTACGCATAAAGCGCCGGTTGTCTACGACGTGCCAGGACCACATACTTCAGACACCTCTCTTAACGCTCCTCGACGAATCCTCGAATCATCAAGACGGGAAAAGTTGAAGAGGCCCTCCCCCTGCAAGATCGTGTGCCCAAATCACTGCACCTGTAGTAAAACACGCGAGCTAGTTCAACACTGATTTATTCCAGTACAATGTAGGTAGACATAGTATTCTACAAGTACCCTAAACCTAATATACTACAGCACCCATGTAATTAAAACTGCAAGAAGTCATGCGTTTAGTGAGGGATATAAGCCTATGGAGGAACCTGGTCTTCAACAGAAGGACATGATCCTCAGCTCTGAGGGAACGTCTAGTGATGATGAAGATCCTCTCTCTCGCAAGTCGCAGTAGGTCCAAACATACCGTTCAGTATTAAGGATCAATCCTGCCACCGAAAACACTTCTTTTCTCAGGATAATTGAGTTGGTGGTACAATTTTGATGGCAGATTTATTATTTTCGTTACCAATCTTATTAATTAGGCCATCGAGTTCATATTTGTTAGGTGAGCGGTTAATCATACTCACCTATTAATCTCACGAAAGAGAAGGAATTGACCAAACCCTAAATATTTCAATGTGTAGATGTTTTCATGGTTTAATACGTCAATATACGTTGTAAAATTTTCATTTTACTTTCTTTCATCGGTAATTATCATTGGCTATTTTTTGCCGAATTCTGAAATTTTGGCCAACGGCGTGGATTTTGAAATCCGCGGCGGCGGCGGCGGCGTGGGTCCCACGGCGCGGCTACGCCACGCCGGCGCGGCGCACACGTCTAGCGGGGAAACACTTGGTTGGCCGGGGAAATGTGACAGAATAGTACATTACTTACCAAGGACTGTAAAAGAAAGAATGCCCGAAATCGCAGGTATTTGTGACCCGAGCCGCAGGCGAGGGTTGTAAATATGCGATAAAGGGCTTTCTTTTTTACTGCCCGTGGTGAATACACAATTTTACGTCTCCACCTGGCCATAATGCGAGTATTACCGTATGCGTAGCGTGCAGTAAAACTCACATTATGGCCAGGTGTGACGTAATAATAATAATAATAATAAATACTCTTTATTGCACACCTCATACAGTTACAAGCACAAATTTTACAATTAGATAAATTTAGGTAGAGGTAACAACAACAACGTAAATAATTTTAAACAAAATAAACCGACTTCACTTAGCATCCAACTTTCCAAAAGCAAGTGCTCGAGCTGCTGTAAAAAATACTCAAATCACTATAGGTGTGTCTATAATAGTTGAAGAGTTCCCTCGATTTCTCCAGGATCCCATCATCAGATCCTAACCTGGTTACAATGGGACCAACTGTGAAGTATACTCGTTCAAACAAAAAAAGAGTTTTCCAAATCGGCCCAGCCATCTTCGAATAATCGGTGAACATACATTAAAAAAAATTGCAAAAACAAAGATCCCAACGAATTGATAACCTCCTCCTTCAAAATCTGGAAGTCGGTTGAAAACCGGTTGCCTAAGCCAATAGAGCAGAAAATTATATTTTTTGCCAATTTTTTTACGTTAAAAAACCGTGACAATTTTTTCTAACAATTTAACTAGATTTTGTTATGAAATTCAACATGTGCCATCGGCCATAATTATACGGTTTCATTAGTGTACGTAAACCTTTTGGCCGCCCCTACTATTTCAAATAACACGCAACAGTAATCCTCATTCAAATTAATTAAGGCTCATTTTAAACTGTAAACATCGTCGGCTATTACCGAATGTAGCGGTAAAATAGCGCCCACGGTTTACTGGAACTATTGAAATGAAGAACTCTGCCAATCTGAGATAAAATATATTATCAAAAGTAAGTCCAAACGATGGAAAACCAAGAAAATGGTAAAAAATAATGTAGTTATACAATTTAAAATACTGCTTACGCTAAATTGATAAAATTAGCCACAGGTTTACTCAATTACTACTGTCAAATTTCGTTGGCCACACTTATGTATATTCGCTAGGGTAATGGATGCCAAACATGCCTTTGCAGAAGCAAAAGAAAAAGGATGCAATATACTTCCATTACAGTCTGACAATGAGACAGCATCAGCGATTATTGACTGACGTTAATTAAAAACATACATGCGTGTCCATTATTAAGACTGTGTCGACCGTAATCCCTCAGTGTTGAGTTGTAGTGTAGTCCTACTGTTTACACAAGTTTTGATCTTTGTCAAATAGTTTCATTTTACGTATTTTTTGCTTCATTACCTAAACGGCAAATGGTGGCCACTTTTTTCCGTTTAGGTGATGAAGCCAAGTAAGTAATATAAAACTGTATCACATAGATCATAAGTTACGGAATGAGTACGACTACAACTCAACATGATGGATTATACACAAATTGATTAGTTTATAAGGAGGAAATACAATCCCCCTCAATGAGGGCGCCACTGGACGGTCGACGCAGTCAAGTAAATAATGATAGAAATGAAAATGAAACGAGGGTTCCACTATACTAGTCTTCAATTAGAAAAGTAGGAAGCATTTTATGTCTTATAGAAATTAGTGTATTAAAATAGTCATGCTGCAATGTTCTTAATATGTAATAGGAATGTCGTAAAAATTGTTAAGAAAATAGTCAATAAAAACTTTCTTCGTCCATTAACAGCTGTTTAAGCATTTTCATAAAGTGCATTTAGTGTCAAGTGTTACTTCATTGCTAAACTCTAATAGAAACTAAAATGTCTTCTAAAAGTTGTAAACCTTAAATGATTGTTAAGTATATTAATTTATTTTAAGTATTTATTTTCAATAAGTGTAATAAATCTTATTTGTGTGTAAAGTGAATGTATACATTCAACTGTGATATAGTTCCCAATAATCATAGTTTTAATGTACAAGTGTAAATTATATTCTTTTTTGATGATTTGAAGCTTAATAATACTATCATTGTGAAGTTAAAAACCAATCCGATTGAGTATTGTTATTGAGTACTTTTCCTTATTTTATTAACCTATAGGTTAAATGTGTACTTATACGTCTTCATAGCAAACGCTAGAGTAGATGGTATTTAAAAGTTAAATGGTATTGATATCTTTATATATTATATTTATTATTATCTATCAATTCTATCATGCATGTGTCTTCGTTTTTAACTGTGCTAATGCTAATCGATGTACCAGAATCGACGCAGTCCTTTTGCAGTAGGCAAAGCAAAGGTATGTTACTTCCTTCTTTGACTAGATTGTAAAATGTGCAATACTTTTAGAGTTGCTTTAGAAGTAGCTTAACCCGTTGACGCCAAGCACCATCATTGAGCAAAATGTGCGCGAGCGCTCTCGACTTTCCGTGCGCGTGACTTGGCGTCTTGACGGTCAAAGGGTTAAATGGCTACAACATCTACATTCAGTACCTACCGACCGGCGAAGAGATCGGCGGACCTGACGAAACTAAAAGGGTTCCTTTATTTTTTGGCTATGGAATCCTATAAAATTTCGATCGCATTTAGAAAAGAAATGTTTTCCAGTCCGTAGAGTTATTAAGGTTTATGGTTTTTGTATATTTATTTCTTTCGGTCTCCAATAAACTATGTACTTATACAGTTTTTGGGCTTTTATTCACTCTGTGTAAAGTACCTACTTTCTTGCAAATTGCCATAATTTGATTACTTGATATAAACTAATATAATGAGGATTGAGGGTCCATAACGATTATGGTTTTCGTAATAACATCACACGAATAAAAATGTATTAAGACGGTGTATCGGACAGCACGCGAGATTGAAGCGAGGCAGATGGGAATATACCATAAAACGACCTTTGCTGGCCTGCCACTTTGACCTCTATCAACGAACAGCTGCCAGGTGCCCAGATCTAGATGAAGGCGAGGACGAGGACCCAAAAAATGCTCGAGATCTTTAATCCAGTCCATAGGTACTCTGGTACTGCATACAGGATGGGCTCTACAATAGGAGCTCTACTTAGTGTCGTAGAGAAAAAGGATAAAATTTTAGTGAATTCAATGAAATGTAAATGGTACACTAAGTTTAGTTTGGTTTGATAGCTAGTAGCTAGTTTAGATATTTTTAGTGCAATGTGAATAACTATGACTATTAGGCTGGTTTATGTGTCACGCCGAGCGATTAGTGTGATACTAAAACTATCCTTAGTATCCTGCCGACGCGTGCGCTCCGCTCGACACTAGGCAGAGGCGCGCGGACAGCGATTAGTGCTGACCCCTGAGCGGCTGGTTTTAGTGTCGCGCTAACACGTCAATACCTATGTATGAACTTCAGGGAGCGTTTTAGAATCACGCCGACAGGTGATCGTTGACTGACGCATACGCGACCGTAGGCGCCGCTGAGCGGTCAGCGCCGACCGCCGCTCGCGCGCCTCTGCCTACAGGGAGCGTTCTAACAGACCACCTTCCTTATAGTGCGGTTCTAGTGTCGAGCGGAGAGAACGCGTCGGCGAGGTACGGGCGGACAGCAAGATACAGGCAGCTTTTAAGGCCTCCGCTAGCTGGCGCGGACGCCTGCCGCGTGCGCACGCACGCGGGTGGCTATTGTACGTAAAACCCGTCGCACGCGTCCGCGCCAGCTAGCGCTGCTCATACTATTTTACGTTAATCCGCTCACCCGCTCCGTGCGTCCACGCCAGCTAGCAGAGACCCTTAGAATCACACTGATCGCTCGGCGCCGACGATCAGGCGCGACAATCCTGACTTTCAAAATATCTGCAACCTTTTCATTGAGCGTCGTCCGTCTTGGCACGGAAAAGTTACTCCACTCATGCACTGCAGTGCAGTTGTAGTGGTGAACGCAACATCTGCATAAATAAAATTTGACGGTAAAGAAATATACCGGTATTAGGCATTGCTTTTTAGGGTTCCGTACCTCGAAAGGAAAAAACGGAACCCTTATAGGATCACTTTGTTGTCCGTCCGTCTGTCAAGAACCATTTTCTCAGGAACGCGTGGAGGTATCAAGCTGAAATTTATATCAAATACATTCAGGTCTACTGTCCCTTGGAGCTGTGAAAAAATCAAACTTCTAAGCCAACGCAATCAAAAGATACAGCCGTTTATGCCGCAAATTTTCGAAACTCGCAAGGGAATCAAAACCTACAGGGTACTTCCCTTTAGATACATCATACGAGGGTTGCTACTTATATATCCGGAAACAAAAAAACAAACAAACGTACACGGTTGAAAATGGTTTTATTGTTTTTCAAAGTATTCCCCTTGATGATCTATGCACTTTTGCATTCGCGTGAACCAATTTTTAAAGCACTTCTGCCACTCCGCCTGAGGTACCTCCATAACGTGTTGTTTGAATGCGTCGACAGCATCTTCAGCGGTCGAAAATCGTTGACCGCGTAATTTATTCTTTATATTTGGAAATAAATAAAAATCGTTGGGTGCCAAGTCAGGGCTGTACGGCGGATGACCCGTTAATTCCACATTTTGACCCTCCAAAAATAGAGTTGTTTCGCGTGACGTATGACAGCTGGCATTGTCATGATGAAGAATGATTCTTCGTCGCTGGTTAGTTTTACGAATTTGTTCAAATACTTCCGGTAAGCAAATGGTCGTGTACCACTCTGAATTAACCGTTCTACGGTTTTCTAGTGGCACTGTAGCTACATGGCCATTAATACCGAAGAAGCAGGCCACCATTTGTTTCAATGTACTTTTTGCACGAGTAACTTTCGTAGGGTTCGGCTCATTTTGAAACACCCATACCGTTGATTGTTGCTTCGTTTCGGGATCGTATGCATAGATCCAGGATTCGTCACCTGTATAGATGTTATAAACGGCTTTTGAGTCACCACGGTTATATTTTTTTAACATTTTATTGCACCATTCGACGCGAGCATCTTTTTGCTCTTTTGTTAAGTTGTGGGGTATCCAACGCGAACAAATTTTTTTTACAGCCAAATAATTATGTAATATGCTATTAATGCTGGTCATAGAAATACCCAGAGTCGCCTCTATCTCGCGGTACGTAACATGTCGGTCGTCCATTATAAGTTTTCGCACAGCCTCGATATTTTGTTGTACGGTCACGTCTGAAAATATGGATACATTTAATGTGACATAAACATATATCCAAGACTTTACGCCTTGGTAATAGGGTCGTGGCAACATGTTTTTGTCACATTAAATGTATCCATATTTTCAGACGTGACTGTACAACGACCGATTTCGGGCGACCTGCCTTAACTTCGTCCGTAAGCATACTACGTCCACGATTGAACTCACTAAACCAGTGATACACAGTAGTTTTAGATGGGGCTTCATCACCAAAAGTTGAAGTTAGTTGATCTATGCACTGTTGTTGCGTTAAACCACGCCGAAAATCATAATAAATCATAGCACGAATATTTTCACGAGTGAGTTCCATTCTTGCTGCGAGATGACATTTAAAACCCGTCAAAAACAAAACACGAGCGTTAATAAGAAAGAAAAAATATACCGGCCAGTACTTAAAAAAGTTCAAATTTTACCATGGAGGTCAAATATGCTATTTAAGAAGATTGTAATCCCGGTTTCCGGATATATAAATAGCAGCCTATGTATAATAAAAATATTTTAAAGTTACTACCACTTTCCTCGTGAACGCGTAGAGGTATTAAATTGAAATTCATATGAAATACTCAGGTCTATAATACCTTTAAGCTGGAAAGGTTTGTACGGAACCCTCGGTGCGCGAGTCTGACTCGCACTTGGCCGGTTTTTTATTTTCATTTCTTGGGCCCAAGCCCAATCTGTTGTGTATCCTGCCTTTCCCTATCCTTCCCTCGACTCCCTCAGATCTATAGAACAGGCGGTCACCGTCATAGATGAATATGTATATAACTGAGAGTCACCGTATCATCTGCTACGTTACGTGATACAAAGATAAGCTCCATGGCACATGTTCATAAAAGTGATGCTGAGTTCCGAAAAAATCTTAGAGAATTCAACCCGGATGGAGTAGCCATGCCTGTCATTTTCTATACAAAAAAAGTCTGCCGATTTTTGCGGGGGAGGGGAACATCAAATGTATGGCTATTACTACGTAACGTGCAAATAGCTACGTCAGATAAACGTCGGTCCATACATGTGTATGACCACTGGTCATATGTTTTCGGCAGAGGGAACGCCCGTCAATGGCGACTCCGGTTAGTTGCAAAATGGTTTAAAAAAAAAAAGCACACAAAAGTACCACTTCCGGTGTAAAAAATGCATGGTATTGTAAAGTTCATTAAAAAGTAACTCGTTTGACTCCAAATTTATGTCACAGTACCTACATAAAAATTGCTATTTGTTGCCACAAGTGTCATCTTTGTATCAATATGACGTAGGTAAATACCATGCATTTTTTACACCGGTAGTGATACTTTTTTGTGCTTTCGGCCAGTTCTAATTTTATTTTACAATTTTTTCAGAACTCAGCATCACTTTTATGAACATGTGCCATGTAGCAGATTATACGGAGGCCGCCCGTACTACTATTAGGAGAGATTGGGCCCTAGAAATTGCAATGTCTAATACAGGTTAAACCGGTATTAGACATTGCAATTTGTAGGGCCCAATCTGTTGTTTACCCTGCCTCTCACTAGCCCCCCTTCAGCTCCCTAACCTAAGGGCCCTAACTCTAGGACATTACCCGTGTCCGGAGGTAGTTTAAAGACATACCCAGGTTCAAAGTAAAGTGCCTAAATTGAAGAATAATCATCTTTTTTTAAAAGCGTAATTATAAAACAGATAAATCAACACTACACCTACTCATAAACATTACTTATCAAAAAAAGTCCCGTTTCGGCTTCCACCTGGTCCAAAAGTGCCAAATATGTCTGCAGCGTTACCGCGTTGCGCAGCCAGTGAAATTTGCGGGACCATGGCTGGACCCTTTTATTAAAGGAGAAGGATTTATTATTACTCAATTATAAGGCAGTCAGATTCATTACAAAGTTTATTTTTTTAAGGTTTTGTTTTAGTCTGGATTGATATCCGAACGCTCTCCGTGTGGCCTTCAACTTCAACTTCAAGCCATCGACATATAATATCATTCTTCCAAGCTTCAAGCACACTTCAAGACGTTTCGAGAACTTCGAGAACAATGGGGAAGGCAACTGTCAAAGTGACATCTCCAACATTGGTCCGAAAAGCTACATTTGTATTATTTATTTTCGCGAAAATGATTCAATATTTTGTCTCGAATTGCTCCGAAATTGAAATCCAGCGGTTACTGAAATATACTAAAATTAAAATGCTGTAGATTAACGTTATAGGAAATAAGGAAGGTTTTTGCCTGTCTAAGAAAAGTTTTTTGACTGCATACTAGTGGGACAATTCATCCTCTGTCTCTTTCTCTCATTGTATGTGTATCTTTCTCTTATTGTATGGAATCTGGAACAGCGCCCTCTACAAAAAGGTTTCACCAGCCTTTGAGCCTTCCCCATTGAGAAGAGAGAATTATTTAGATTCAAAATCTACATTTTTATTTAAATATATTTATATATTTTAAATATTTAGAACCAACCTTTTATTTTTAATTGTACGTTGACTCCTTTACATTCATTAAAAATTTATTACGTTGGTAACACTGCAATTTTTTTTTCTTTTATAAATCGGCGAGGCGGTGATTCGGTGAACGTGCTAAATCGAATCGAGAATCTGATAAATTGTGTCCATAGAAACTAAAGTATTATAATAAATTACTTTATAAATTGGTTTATATATAAAGTGTACCTTGTGAATATTCATCATGAGCGAAACTGCAACCCCACCTGCCGTTCTATGGGCCCAGCGGAAAGAAGATGTATTCCTCACGTTTAGCGTCGAATCAAAAGACCCCACTATTAAGATAGAAAAAGATTCGGTATATTTCAAAGGATTAAATGCACAGGACAATAAAACACACGAGGTAACTATACCTTTATATGATGTCGTGGTTCCTGAAACTAGCGCCTTCGTTAATAAGGGTAGGTGCATAGAAATGGTATTGCGCAAAGAAAAGAAGGATGCGCCTTACTGGCCGTCATTAACGAAGGACAAGAAGAAGCCGCACTATCTGAAGATCGACTTTAACAAGTGGAGAGATGAAGATGACGAGGAGGAGGAAGGTGGAGGTGGTATGGACTACAACATAGAAGAAATGCTGCGGTCAATGGGCGGCGGTGGCGGCGGGCTCGGAGGAGCCGGCGATAAGGCCGAGAAACCGTCGTTCGATGAGCTGGAGAGCGATTCTGATGACGAAAACCTACCCGATCTGGAATAAGCCTGCTTGAACAGATATTTTAACACCAGTGTTTAACATTTACAGTACATTATGTATATTAAGGTTTTTACGGTTATAATAAAATTTTGCCAAAAATGTTGTTAATTTGCATTTAAAGGTATTTCTGATATGGATTCTCTTTTTTAATTACGAAAACCTGATGTCTTAATATATGGCACCTCATAGGACTCATTACGGTTGTTGCATTATAAACTAGTTCTACATGCATTATACACTATTCTATCAGTCTTACAAGG
This sequence comes from Pammene aurita, assembly GCA_947086415.1. Taxonomy (NCBI): domain Eukaryota; kingdom Metazoa; phylum Arthropoda; class Insecta; order Lepidoptera; family Tortricidae; genus Pammene; species Pammene aurita. The sequence continues at coordinate 37,504,952 of OX352291.1, forward strand.
ATTGAACACTTGCTGCAGTGAATAGTTAACTTTGCAATTAACACATTAACTGCCGGACGAAAAATGACATCCTACTTCAGAAACCGGGCGTCCATAGCTATGTACAAAACAACCCGCCCAGCGAGTTATCCGGCATCTGAGCAAAGTTTACAAGCGCCCACGAGGCGGGTTCTTGGCAGTGAATGTGTTAAGTATACTTACAGGAAGTCGATTAACCAGTTGCCGCAGCAATTATGTTAACCGATTATTTTATATCTATGCTATTTGGCAATAAAAGCTGCACTTTTGTATATAGTCGGGAAATAAAATCAAGGTCCTTTTGGATATAACTAGTACGAATTTTTTAAGATGTCGGAATTGTCGGTAGAACTCCTCAGTAAGATTCCGACATCATATAAAATTACCACTATACCAGCCTTTATCAAACTAACCTATGTTAAGAAAGCCCAAGGTAATCATGGCAAGTGTTCTATCCTTTTAACATTCTTGCAGCAATGATCATTTTGAAACCCTGCTAGAATGTAGAAACTGAAGGAACTCCTAGGACTGTAATAGGCAATAAAAAGTGTTCAGTTTATTGCACATACCCTACAAACAAAATTATTGTGGAGATCTTTGTGTACCCTACATATTTTAAAAATTACACATGAATAACCCATAAACAATAATTTGTTAAAAAGCCTACCTGTACAAGTTCCACTGCTGAGCACAGGCCTCCTCTGCTGCATGAGAGGGTTCAGGGAATGGTTCCCATGCTGGCCCAAAACAGGTTGGAGACTACATATACATTTAAATTCAAACCTAAACCCAAATTGATTATTTGGGTTCAAACTCCAGCTCATATGAATGAGTTTTTCGGAGTTAAAGTACGAAATATTTACCATTCTCTTTTTGTTGAAGGAGAACATCATACATACATCTGATAAATCAATTTACGTCACACCTGGCCATAATGTGAGTTTTATCGCACGCTACGCGTACGGTAAAACTTGCATTATGGCCAGGTGGAGACGTAAAATTGTGTACTCACCACGGGCAGTAAAAAAGAAAGCCCTCTATCGCATATTTACAACCCTCGCCTGCGGCTCGGGTACAAATACCTGCGATTTCGGGCTTTCTTTCTTTTACAGCCCTTGGTAAGTAATGTACTATTACGAAACAGTATGCTATAGGTATATTTAGGAGAGAAAAACCAAATGAATTCTGTGGAGCAAATAAAGGTTAGTCTGAAATATTTGAAGAGTACCCTCGATTTTCTCCAGGATCTCATGATCAGACCATGACCTGATTGTAGGATTGATTCAGCCATCTTTGAGAAATCATCATTCATTGTGGACTAACAGCTGGCTACGTCAGATATGACACAATAATGAGAATTACTTATTTTGTGATGAGAGCAACAAACCCCATTTGGTTAAGATTGCTGTACTATACTTATTGCTAGATCCGGGCATCTGGCAGCTTTTAATGGGTGGAGGTCGAGAGTAACGGAGTAGCAAAATTTTTGAATTGGAAAATAGTTATACCAATTTAGGTAAAAACTGCCGAATTTGTCTCGGTTATGATGCCTATGTTTGCCTATTATGCCTATATTTTAACATTAGAATAAAAAACATTGCGTATTATTACGGAAACAAAAACACTAGGCGACAAACTATGAATTACATTATACGTCGTTTGGCACTACGTTCCCCCGACAGAAACTTTTGGCAATGATATAATCTAATTATTTACATCATTTCTCATAATATTGCATCAAACCCAGAAATCTAGGATTTGTTTTCTTGAAGTGGTTTGTATTCTTTGACCTCCACCACTTTGCAGCTGCCAGATATACAGATCTAGAAATAAGCGTAGTATAGCATACTGACTGTGACTAGAGGAGTTTCGTTGCTCTCTTTATTGTGTCAAATCTGACGTGGCTAGCTCTCCGTCTATTATTTCTATGTAGACCTAAGGTTGAATGGTAGCTTTAGGCATTAAGTCCGCCATTTATACATACCATGTTTCCCTAAAATACCATATCACTGACACCGAAGAAGGTAGGTCAGAATAAGGGGAACAGAACCAGCTTAACGTGACCTCAGCAAAAGTTGCATGGTTTTAAATGGGAGTGCAAATTGTGAAAGAACCCACCTATTGGAATACACCTCTTTCAGACTATTGCCAAATTAAAGATTTTCATTACTTTTATTTTAGTTTGCATACTGGTACATAATGAGATGAGGGTCCTTAGAACACTAGTGTGGTTTTATGAAACGAACCGAAGGTGAGAAAGATCACACGAGTGTTTTAAGGCTCATTATGTACAGTTACATTATGTACAGTACAATACTTTTATACGACCGCGAAAATATCTTAACATCAAATTGCTGATGCGGAAGTTGTCGTATGCCACCAACATAATTCCCATTTCCACATTAGTGAGCGGTGTACGAGCCCAATTTCAAATAATAACCGCAAATCGATGTACAGTTTAGCCATTTGGAACACGCATACTACAGGTCAAAAATTTTTTTTTGACCTGCAGTTCTTTAAAAAAATCCCTTATGAGGGGAGAGCTGTCATTTTTTTTTACCTATAGGAACAATTTTTTTTTTTCTGTAACCGATCGCGTGGTATCATATGAAAGGGCTTTTCAAGAAAAATATACCACATCATTACATTTTAGCCACATTTTTTTAATTATAACAAATATTTTTAAAGTTTGGGCTCCTCCAGATACGATTTGGCTGTTTTTTTTTTCACAATATACCACAAATGATACGTGATATTCTCATATCTTCATAGGTATACTTCTAAGGGATTTTTTTTTAGGAACTACGGATTTAAAAAAATGTTTTGACCTCTAGTATGCGTGTGCCAAACGGCTAAACTGTACATCGATTTGCGGTTTTTTTTGCGTACAACTTCCACTACATCACTCAGTCCGGTGACTGGTAGCCGTTGTTAGGTGGATGGAGATTTTGATGCACTTGCAAAATTTGGCGGTCCATGTGCCGACACCTTGGTCACCCTGTATTAGGTGTGTATTGTGAAATAAAATATGCATACGCATTTAATTTTATATTAAGCTGTCTGCTAACGATACCACAATGTTTATAAATAAAGGAAAAGTAGAAAAATCCACTGCCTCAGGCGAGACTCGGAACTCGCGACTCTGGGATACATGCCCATCGCTCTAATAAAAATAAAGTATGGTGGATACATTCACAGCCATCAGGTCAGTCTCACTCAGTAGCTCACTTGGTGAGAACGATGGGCATGTATCCCAGAGTCGCGAGTTCGAGTCTGGCCTGAGGCAGTGGATTTTCTACTTTTCCTTTATTTCTTAACACTGTATGTATACGCATACCTATACTATAGGTAAATAAATCCATAAGAAATTGTTATAAATGAGAAACTCACTATTTCACGGGTTAAAATACTGTAAACTTATTTTGATGAAATTAGGAAGCCCGTTATTGTTACCTAGATAGCAGTGGTGGTGGGTAACATTTTTCTTAGGCAAGTTTTCTTCATGAGCTGTAGGAAAACTGCTCAGTTGCCTGAATATTAGGCAAGCCGACGGGAGTCGAGTTCTATGGACGTGCCGCCACTGCTAGATAGGTAAGTACTTTTTTTTGTACGCCAACATAATACATAAATAATGTTTTTATATCAGTGAAGTAGGCAAGCACACATTAGGTATATCAACAACATTTTATTAAACGGAAGTCAATGTGGTGAATACAGTACAAGAACAACTATAATTTATATTTTATCAATTATCATATACAAAACTATTATTTGGTTTTCTCGGTAAGTGTCACGTTTACGCTAAATAAGTGGAATTGTATTCCATGCCTTCTTATATTTAGTGTCAATGTTATACAATAGACAAGCCTATTCAAGCTTTCACATTTAAGCATATAAGAGGCTCCTTGCCCGGGGCAAAATATAGGTGCGCCATAGCTTTGGCAATCGAACATGAAATAAGACTTGCCAGCCCGTCCAAATGCCAAGTTCTTGGTGGGGCTGATTAACAAACCCAAAGTATTCGTTTCGAAGAAATAATCTAATGCTTTACTGAGGTTAAACCTATCCGGCAACATGTTGTATACGAAGCCAAATATTATATTTTCGAATTTAGCGGTAAACGAATACGGATACATGTCATCAAATTTCGCATCCAAATCTGCAACCGTTAATTCATGATTTTCCGCTCCCCCTATCTTTTGTACACTTTTTTCGTGATATTTGTCTCCGGCGTTCACAATGCCGTCCAGAAAGCTGCCGGTCCACGCGCTGAGGTGGCAAGCTTGCGTCATGACAATGGCGACTACGCAAGTGGCCAAGTACTGTTTACCGCGATTTTTCTCATCAAACCTGGCATCGAGCGGATGTACGGAGCCCCATAGAGAATATAAATCACCCGGAAACTCAATATCCCATTCTTTCCACAAAGTACGTGTTGTATTACGCGGGAATCCCAAGTCGTTTGTAGAATTCATTCGGGACCAGGGTATGAGCTCGGTTTTAAGCCAGTACATCTTTTCGTCCACCAAAGGACGTGTCCTCCTGCGGTTTAAGTATGGTGAGTTTGGGTTCTCGTCAGGCTTGAATAGAGGGCTGAGTCTGTAGTTGAGGGCTGAATGTCGCGGAGCAGTTTTTATTGATGTCAATTCGAAAGTGAAAAACGAAGGTGTCTCAACGGTGCTGCCGGCAATAGTTTCTTTCAATCTGTTTATTAATGCTTCTTGAGAACGGTAGAGTGTCCACGAGGCATAGGGTCCACAATGTTTCGTTTCAACTTCAGTTTTCGAGCTCTCATCGGATTCCTCTTTTGGTGACTCATACGGATCGAACAAATGGTAGTATCCATCGGAATGACACACCACCATAGTGCACTGCGGGAATTGTATAAGGAAGTAACGTAAACGTCGTGCTACGGCGCTTAGATATTGTTCTATTGTCTTTTCTGCGTTGTTGTTTATTACTATGATCTTCTTTATATTTATGTTAACAAATTTTCCATCCACGATAACATTTTTAATGACGCGTTTTTCGCATGGCGCTAAATTTGTCGCCTTTGCAAATATTTCGAGTCCTTTCTCGATGCAGGTGTCAACCGTAGTGTGATCCCAAGTCCTGATAGGGTGCATAGTGGCCATCAACATGGCCATTAAGCTCACAAAATGGCACGACTTTACGTTTGAGCTTCCCGACCTATCTTTGAGGGCGGTGGTTCCTTCTATCCTGTAAACACCGTCACATAGGGAGTAACCAACTTTAGTTTTACTCTTTGGTTCTTCGATTGCAACGTCGGTTGTTTTCGCTTTTTTATCCGCTTTCGCCGCAGCGACAAGAGTTGATTTAGATTTTTGCGATTTGGGCGCCATTTGTTCGTAGTCGTAGTCCTCCGGTAGCTTGTACCGCGGCTGGGTCAACAGCCTCCGTACCAATATAATACTCACTATGAACTGTTGATCTTCCGTCGCCCCATCCTTGTTGTACATTACCCTGAAACCGAAAGTCTGTTATTTTAATTGTAACATGATAAGAGTGGCAGACCGTTAAATTAACGCACACGGTACCATTTCGCAACATTGTCTTTTAAATGGATCGGAACAAAAAGTGTGTTTTATTTGAGTCCTATGCTATGTCGTAAGGTCGTAGTCCCTAGCTGGCGTATGGCGCTAGCCAGGTGGCCTCATAAACATAGAAATCGAATGTCTAATGAACACTTATTTTTTAGGAATCTGATAATGGTGATTGGCGAAGGTTAATACATTGTCCTTATACATGAGTATTTAGCGAACTATACCAAAGCTACCGACCATTCAGGAGCGTGTTTTATAATTATAAAGTAAGAAATTACATTTCGCTGTTTGCTTCTAGTGACAAATATGTGACGTTATCATGGTCAGGGTACCACTCTGTCGCTTATGGATTCCCAGATATCACTGATTTTGTTAATCAACTCGAAAATAGGTTTTGATTAAAAATAGCTTCTACACACTTAGGGCCTGTTTCACAATCTCCAGATAAACTTATCTGCCAGTTAAAATTATTGCTATCCTTTTCTCCAGTCATATAGAAGAAAAGGACAGCAAACATTTATCTGACAGATATGCTTTAACTGGAGATGGTGAAACAGGCCATTAAAATAATACGGTGTATTGATAAAAAGTTAAACGTTTCAACTAAAAATAGGAAAAAAACACAGTCAAAGTTTACCGACTAGGGTACCACATTGTCGCTCATAAGCTTGAAGTAATATCGGGGCCATTGGAAAATGTAGTAACACGTGTTGTCTAAATCGCAGTTTACTCCCATCCATTTGCTTGACAGTTCGTAACTCGGCTGCCCGTTACGTTCACTTAGCTTTATGTTATAAATAAATAATAGTACATTACTTACCTAGGGCTGTAAAAAAAAGAAAGCCCGAAATCGCAGGTATTTGGGACCCGAGCCGCAGGCGAGGGTTGTAAATATGCGATAGAGGGCTTTCTTTTTTACTGCCCGTGGTGAGTACACAATTTTACGTCCCCACCTGGCCATAATGCGAGTTTTACCGTAAGCGTAGCGAGCGGTAAAACTCACATTATGGCCAGGTGGTGACGTAAATACTCTTTATTGCACACCTCATACAGTTACAAGCACAAATTTTACAATTAGATAAATTTAGGTAGAGGTAACAACAGGCGGTCTTACCCTTATAACAATAGTACCCTTATACCCTTTTAACAATAGTGGTCAATAAGCAATAATTATTAAGACAAAGCAAAACTCTCTATTTTAATCTGGCCTAAATCAATCGAGTAGATACAAAATATATTAATCAAAATTCATATTATGTTAGTTTATTCAATTGGATTGTTAAAAATAAATAAATAGATCACATAGGATAATAAAATTATTTACAATTTTTAAGTGCGTACAAACCGTCTTAATACGCCATGAATATGCTGCTCGTACGCTGCGCACGCGTTGCTCTAGCCGGAGAGCTAGCAACGGAAATAGGTTTGCTATATATAGAGAAATGAAAATTTCTCTAGTTAGTGTGCCATACTATCAAAAAATTATAGGTTAGCTGGAAGAGATCCCTTAAAGGGATAAGTTCGCCTTTGTACACACTCACTATATTTTTATTGGTCATGTATTTGTTTTGTGCAATAAAGTGTTTTACTACTACTACTACTGTCAATTTTAATAATCCGGGTGCCTGGCAGATGCTTTGAATACTGATTACACAACAAAAACTTAAATATAAATAAGGGGAGGGATATAAGTTAGTGACAAATCAAAACTTTTTAACAGAAAATATAGTTGACTTATATTTAACAAGCTTCTGAGGGACAACCGTATAGATAATCAGTTAATACTCGTACAAAGTCACCAATCTCTCAATCAGACGTAAGAATTAATGACTTTTCGTCAGCACTTACGTACCCCTAGGTGCGAAGTTGAGTAGTGTAAATCATTTTCATAATGATGTTAAATGCAAGTTATTACTTTTGTAAGTAATAATTTGATTATAATAAGTCTTAATAATAAGTTTGATCTCATAAGTCATCAGGCGACAATGTGGAACCCTAGGGAATGTTAAACTAACAAACTTGATCTAAATTAGTAAAGCTGACGAAAAGACAGTTATGTTATTGATTCATAATAATATTTGTATTAGATACATGCACTTATAGTGCGGACACTATGTTAAATAATGGAAGTAGAATTCTTATTTCTCTAAACTTATGAATAGCGACAATGTGGTACCCTAGATCACTTTACAAACAAAAAATCATGTTAAAAGTACTAAACTTTGAAGTCACTTTTTTGATAGAAAACTACATTACTTTTGTGTCTAATTACACATGATCGTTAGTTTTGTTCCTAAATTAACGGAAACTATGAGAATTAAAAAGTATAGTGTTGATTTTATATATTTTTTATGTAAGTGTTGATTTTTTTTGTTATATTATTACAAAAAAATATGCCTTGAGATATGGTTGTTTCATTATTTTTATTATAAACCTTACCTACATCATATTCAGAAATCAACATAAGCCAGCTGAAAATCTGTCGATTTTGAGTTATATAAAATATTTTATTTTTGATTCTTGACTCTACACCCTACGTGCTTTATTATTATATTATTTCTATAAAATGTTAGAGACAACATATGATTTCTCGAGTAATATAATGTATGTGGAACATTTTAAAACCGCTATCTCCATAACTTCAACCTATAACTAGGTTTTTTAGGCTTTCAAACTTTAAACTCGAATATCTCAAAACAGTACTAAGATATGTCGAAACTTCAAAAAATTATCAAAAATAAAAATACTAAACATAGCGATCTCGTTCTTTTTGCATATTATAGTGCAGTCATTGAAGCGAAAAATACGGTCTTACCTCCGAATTTTTTTACTGTGAACCGATTTGCATGAAATTTTGGAATTAGGCTCATCTTACCCTTAACTTCAAAAGTGAAAATGATCTGAACTCCGCCTATTATTTTTAAGGGGTGTAAACAACCCCTTAATGGAAAAATTGACATTGAGCCATTTTATCGCAAGAAAACATGTCTAATAGTAAGTGGTGAAATTGTAAAGTATTTTCTAACATAATTACCTCATATTAAAATCATTTTCAACCCCTTGAAGATCTTACAACCCTTGCAAACAACCCCTAAATTGAAAAAATCACAAAAAAATACTTTGGTATGACATAAAAAGATGTAAGTATAGAGTAAGTAATATTTTATATTCTCTATAATAATTATCAAATTTTTAACCCCCTCTTAACCCTTGAAAACTACCCCTTGATAAAAAAAATTTTTTTTTTTTTATAAAATGAAAAGGATTTAAATATTATTCCACACTCTCGAAAATGATTATCATATTCTTATGCTTTTCTACCCTTAAAACTACCCCTAAATTAAAACAGTAAATATATATGATTACATATTTAAAAATAATTTAAAAATATTATAGTCTATGGTTCGTTCTAGATTGATGAAATATGAAAGTCTTCTACGATTCCGAATCGATCCATGACACTGAATAAAGTGTTATCCTTCTTCGCTTAGCCCAAAACTGTAACCTGCCGGTAGCGCAGGCGGTGATGCGGACGCTGGGCCGCATGCGGTAGCGTCCCTAAAGGCCTAACACCTCCGGAGGTTGACATCGGAACAACGAGCGGCATACGCGGGTTTCGTATTCCCTCTTAGGAGGTGTTTAGTTATGGTCTTTATAGACCACGTCGCGTCAAACTGATGGAAGCTGCACGACGGTGGCTCGCTGTTCCTGCGAGCAGGCTGTCGGCGACGCTGGCGCTCGACGTGCCGGTTGTCCAGCACGAGAGTTCAACGGGTACGCCGTGGGCCTGCGACAGCTGTAGGCCTGCCGTAGTGTAACCAGGTACCGAACCGTTAGCTAGCGCGGGATTCCGCAGCCGAGAATATACTGACCAATTGTAAGCACAAACCCTGTTTGTTATTAATTAGGGAGTTAAGATATAAAAGAAGTGTAGTGGAGGGGTATTTACTGCAAATGCTGAATATAAGTGTGGGATGTTTAATAAATCTTGTCGCACAACCTGGGATTTTCATTTTACAAAACCAAGAATCATTTCAATATATACACATTACAATAGTTGTGGGTCTCTATTATACTGCGTACTTTCACATTGCTCCAAATATTCACACTCCGAAATTTTCAGTTACTAAGTAGAAAAAAATATGATAAGTTTTTACCAGGAGTGCGATTTTTGAATCTCACCAAGTGACTAATTCTCACCGATGTGAGTGATTTCCGATAGTAAATCACTCACATCGGTGAGATTTAGTCACTTGGTGAGATTCAAAAATCGCACTCCAGGTTTGTTTAGGACCATAACTCCTTCAATTTTCATGCTATCACAATTTATAAAAAACCATTGTAAAGGTAATTAAGAGAGCTACAACATCCTTCATTGCAATATATAGTAAAAAACCTTTTTCTAAAACGGTGAAGGGTTAAAGGGCTTAAGAGAGGCTGTGATTGCGCTGCCACGCGCTCTTTGAACAATCATATCTCCGTCAATTTTTGTTTGACAGAAAAAACAAAAAAAACAAATTGTTTGTCAGAAAAATACCTAAATTTTTAATCCATACACTTTTATACGTATCTGTCGTCATTTTTGAGATATTATGAAAAAAAAGTGGGTTTTTAAAAAATTTGAAATTTTGTTTTTTTTTAAATCGTGACTTTTTTGAAAAATATATGTCCTGAAGCAGCCAAACTGATATTATCTATCAAACTCTTCATAATAAAGTTAATTCTAGGCGGAATACGATTAATTTTAATTTTGGTGGAAATGGCACTTATGAAACCCATTGATTTAAAAGAAAAAACATTAGATGCTCCCCTTATTTGCAATACAGCTCACTTATTTTACGTGCAAAAGACTTTTAATAGTGCTCATTTTAAAGCTTATTTCAAGCACTACAAAACCCTATTGTATTAGAATGCATAAAATGCATCTGCTCGCCGCTAGATGGCATTGACCACATCGATTAAATTTCAGACAAAATAAAAAACGGCTTTGATCTTTAATATCTAGCTTAATATTGCACTTAGAATACTTTATAAAAAACCAAATTGTTCATTGTTTTACCTGCTACAATTTTGTTTTTTATAAAATTTTCGATAAAACGTATATTTTTGGAGATATTTGCAAGAAACCGATGAAAAACGTGAAAAAATTGCGAATTTTCAATTGCCAATAACTTGAAAAGTATTGGATTTTTTGAAAAATTTTGTAGATGATTTTTTGCTTAAAATTAGGCCTTCTATCGATATCCGAGGTTATTTAAAAAAAAAAGAAATTCACCCCCGAGAAGGGGTGGCAACCACCCCCAGGGTGGTTGCGGAGTTCAAATCATTTTCACTTTTGAAGTTAAGGGTAAGATGAACCTAATTCCAAAATTGTATGCAATTCGGTTCACAGTAAAAAAATTCGGAGCAATAATGCTTCAATGACTGCACTATTAAGGAAAACGTTTTGAACTATAAGGAGGTACCAATAACTCAATACCGACAATATATTACCTTTACCATGACAATGTCACATATGGTAAAGGGGAGTATGACACATACATTGTTGGTTTATAAAACGCGACCCAGCAATGTTTGCTTATTAATATTTTGTTTATTTACCTGGCAATAAGATCATGAAGACTTCTGAACCGCATAAAGCAGGCTGCTCCCCCTTTGGCCTGATCGTCCCGAATGCCCATGGCGTTGCAGGGGCTGGCGTCGTAGAGGTAATAGAGGCCGTTCCTAGCGAAGAAGGCGCAACTGTACGTCGATGTCGTTATGATGCCGCGGTCGTGCTTCGGGAATACTTTCCGGTTCAAAATGTCCTCCATTTCCCATGTAGCACCCTCGCCTACTACATCGATGATCGCATGGTACGCCTATCCAAAAAAGGGGTTTTGTTACTCTATCAGATTTTAGGTTAGCTTTTGGGAAATTTTAAATTGAATAGGACGCTAAGTTACGACTGGTTTCAGAAATAGGGCCATAGCTAGAGGGAAGGGGTGCGGGGCATTATGGAGTAGGGCACGTATAATTTTAATCAAATAAAATAAGTTAAACAAAAAAGAACCGACTTCACTTAGCATCCACCTTACCAACAGCAAATGCTCGAGCTGCTGTAAAAAATACTCAAATCACTATAGGTGTGCCTATAATAGTTGAAGAGTTCCCTCGATTTCTCCAGGATCCCATCATCAGATCCTGACCTGGGTACAATGGGACCAACTGTGAAGTATACTCTTTCAAACAAAAAAAGAATTTTCCAAATCGGTCCAGCCGTCTTCGAATAATCGGTGAACATACATAAAAAAAAACAATCAAAAACAAAGATCCCGACGAATTGATAACCTCCTCCTTCGAAATCTTGAAGTCGGTTGAAAAGAACCGACTTCACTTAGACTCCACTTTTCCAAAAGCAAATGCCCGAGCTGGCGTAAAACATACTTAAATCGCTATAGGTGTGCCTATATTATTTAAAGAAATCCCTCGATTTCTCCAGGATCTCATCATAAGATCCTGACCTGGCGACATGGGACCACCTGTAAAGTACACCCTTGAAAACAAAGAAATTAGTTTCCAAATCGGTCCAGCCGTCTTCAAAAATTATATTCAATTATTCACCAAACATAAAAAAAATAGTAAAAACAAAGATCCCAACGAATTGAGAACCTTCTCCTTCGAAATCTTGAAGTCGGTTGCAAATACCATTGCCCTACCTTAACACATTTACTGCCAAGAACCCGCCTCGTGGCGCTCGTAAACTTTGCTCAGATGCCGGACAACTCCCTGGGCGGGTTGTTTTGTACGTAGTTATGGACGCCCGGTATCTGAAGTAGGACGTCATTTTTCGTCTGGCAAGTTAATGTGTTAAGAAATACCATAGACTATAGCAATAAAGTAAAGCGCCCTGCTTTTATTATGGGCCGTGCCCTACCTAACATTAGCACTTAGGCTACGGCCCTGTTCGGAAAACGTATATATTTAAATGTGGCGGATGTATGTAATAGTAATCTACACCGCTAGTACCTACAGCCCTTGCTGACCAACTTTGGCCCTTATCTCGTAGGAATAAGGTTTACAATGATTAATAGTGTCGACAACGGTACTCAGCCTCAATAAAGTCTGCTTATATTTTGAATCATATTATATTCAGAACACCGAAAAAGGGTAAGAATAATGACTGAATATAGTTACCTGTTTTCCAATTCCAATCTTCGGAATTACATGCACGGGGGCAGTTTGGAATAAGTCCTTTTTGCTCTTATACAACTGTTGACCAGCCGCCACGGTAAAGTCCACAATGCCCTTCGTCCACGAGTTGATCAGATACTTGTAGGACGTCACAACGGCAATGATGGCGGCGAACGGAAGTGCGGACTTATCGGGAATCCCTGAGGATCCCCTGATGACTTCGGTGTTGTCGGGTAGTGCTTTGAAGTTGGTGGGTTGTTCGAGTTCCTGGGAGGGTGTGAGGGGTAGCGAGGCGTCGGTGAGAGGGGTGGTCATCTGCCGGCGGAGCGCGCGCAGCTTGAAGCGGCGCTGCGCGTCTTCGGTGAGCAGCACCTCGCGGTCCACGCTGGCGGGCGGCGCGGCGGCTTCCACCTCCACGGGGTCGTTCAACGGGATCTCCAGGGGATGTAACTGTCAAACACATGGTTTATTCTAACTTCAATCAATGTTGTAGGATGCAACCTACAGCGGCTACGTCACAAAAACGTTAATAAAAGAAACAACTATATGTATATATAAGACTTGGTTTAGGTTTTGTAATTTCGAAAGGTAAAATTAATCGGTTTTCATATTAGTCCTTTAGATTTGTGTAGTTCTTGTTTTTAGAAAATTAGTATTTTAAGGAGACATCGGAAATTTAAAGAAAAGCCAAAAAAATATTATTTTTAGTCTGAATACGATTTAGCTTAGGTATGTGAGTTGTAAGTGTTGTAACACTGATTTACACCTCGTCCCCAATATGAAGCCCTAATATTTTTACAGTCCAACAACCAATACTGACTTCAGCTAAGTACCAACGCACCTCTTCAACCGGCTCGGGCTGCGGGGACGGCGGCGGCGGCAGCGGCGGCGGAAGCTCTTCGGCCTTCCTCCGCGCCTCCTCTTCCTCGGCCTTCTGCCTCGCTATCCGCTCTTTCCTCTGTTCTTCGTCTTCTTCCTCTTCCACCGGTGGCTCCTCCTGCGCAAGTTTTAAGTAAACACGTTTTTTTTACTGTCAAACATATCTTAGGTACGTACCACCGACATATATATGTGTTAACATTTTACGCTAAATACAAGATAGATATATGTTGTCACGCTGTTGAAATTCCTAAATCTATCGATTTAAGTAACACAAAATAAAGTATGAAACTCACCTCTTCAACGCCACCTTCCGGGATCTGAAAATGAATTTGATAATGTTAGATTTTTGTTTTATAGAAGTCTAAGGGGCAGTTGCATCAATTCACTATGAATGCAATATGAAAATTTGCGAGCTTGACTCCGGAGCGGCGTGTCGTGGATCAGTATCACAGAACATACATTAAGTTTAATATTTATTCTATGGTCAGCATCGTCACTACTAGAGTCTCCCTGGAAGTGTTGTAGAATGTATGAGCTCCCATATAAACCACGACACTTCTCTTTCAGGACAAACTCTAGTGGCCCGCCGGTATTATCCAAGCCAATTAAGTTAAGTTGCCGGTTCGGCGAAACAAATGCCGGAAACTCATTGTCTAAACAGCTAAAATGCCATAATATATCTGGGACATATGTAAATGTCAGTGGCCTGTCCTATATATCTTTAGGGTCACGATAGGACATGAACGATCTTCACATAAATGAGTGGCATTAGATTGCACAGTATCGAAACAACTGTTGAAGGCCAAGATACAACGAGCTGAGCCATAAGAGGCGGCACCACCTGTGTCACCGACACCGTCGGTGTCCAGGTTGATTGCGGGCACAACGAGCTGAACCATTAGTATAGTTACCGGTGGCGGCGGCGGAGTTGGAGGGGGAGTGGGCTCCGGGCTAGGATCAGGCTCGGGCTGCTCGTTGCTCTTGTCGCCCGGCAGCGGCCACGGCGGCACCACCTGCGTCACCGACACCGCCGGAGTCCAGGTTCACTGCAGGAACAACGAGCTGAGCCATTAGAATAGTTACCGGTGGCGGCGGCGGAGTTGGAGGCGGAGTGGGCTCCGGGCTAGGATCAGGCTCGGGCTCTCGTTGCTCTTGTCGCGCGGCAGCGGCCACGGCGGCACCACCTGCGACACCGACACCGTCGGAGTCCAGGTTCACTGCAGGAACAACGAGCTGAGCCATTAGAATAGTTACCGGTGGCGGCGGCGGAGTTGGAGGCGGAGTGGGCTCCGGGCTAGGATCAGGCTCGGGCTCTCGTTGCTCTTGTCGCGCGGCAGCGGCCACGGCGGCACCACCTGCGACACCGACACCGTCGGAGTCCAGGTTCACTGCAGGAACAACGAGCTGAGCCATTAGAATAGTTACCGGTGGCGGCGGCGGAGTTGGAGGCGGAGTGGGCTCCGGGCTAGGATCAGGCTCGGGCTGCTCGTTGCTCTTGTCGCGCGGCAGCGGCCACGGCGGCACCACCTGCGTCACCGACACCGTCGGCGAATCCAGGTTCACTGCAAATATATTTATTTTGATTTGAAGTAAACTACCCTGTATTCAGCACTCCACGAACGGTGAGCACTATCAACTTTAATTTTATTTACTTACTAGCTTTTGCCCGCGGCTTCGCTCGCATTAAATTCGGGGTAACACGGTTCCCCTTTGGCCTCCGTAATGCTGCATACAAACGTCCACCCCCCATTTTAGGGAAGTGGGGGGTTAGAAAGAGACAAAAGTAGCCTATGTCACTCTCCATCCCTTCAACTATCTCCACTTAAAAAATCACGTCAATTCGTCGCCCCGTTAGACCGTGAAAGACGGACAAACAAACAGACAGACAGACACACTTTCACATTTATAATATTAGTATAGATTATGATATAAAAAGATAAATACCTAAATCGATATGCTGCTATACCTACATACGCTCACGTCTGAAAATATGGATATATTTAATGTGGCAAAATGGCATGTATCCAAGATTTTACGCATAGGTAATAGAGTCGTGGCTAAATATTTTTGTCACATTCGATGGATCCATATTTTCAGACGTGCCTGTGATTTGTCGTTTCTTCATTGTTCATTTTGCAGCGTGATTATTGGCTCTTTCAACGTTACAGATACCTACTTTCAAGAGAATTAGGTACCTACTACCGCTGCAAAAAGAAAGCACAAAGCATGGTTGCTAAAGTCTTCCTCAAAGATTTTTTAAATACCACGACAGTGACAAACAAGCATACGGCCAGCCTGATGATAAGCAGCTAGCTTATGGACGCCTGCAACTCCAGAGGTGTCACATACGCGCTGCCTACCATTTAATATAAATGAGGATTCACTGTGTCGACGGCTAAAGATAGTCTCCCGTCGTCAACACACTGCATCCTCTTTGAGCTCTCTGGCGACGTACCTTACTCACCGGCAAAGGTAAAGATGCATTATTTATAGGGTATAATACCCTTGATCCTGAACTATATGTATGTTTCATATCAAGAGTGGATAATCTTTACCGACTTTCTCCTCAATCGGTTCCGGCGGCATATTCTTGTACTTCAACGGTATTGCGGGCACATAGTCATCCTGTATACTGTCTACCAAAGACACGATGTCGCCCATTTGTTCCTCATCCATTTTCGGCTGAAGAACAAAAGTTTATGTTAATAATATTAATAATAATACCGAAAGTTGTCTTTGCGAACGGTCTCATAGCGAAGAATCTCGACCAACATCTTGAGAGACTTTCGCTACGAGGTTGTGTTGGATCAAGGGTCAGATTCAGAAGGCGGTAATCTTAGACACGGCGTGCATAGTCCGTAAGTTCCTCACTCTGCGGCCCTAACCACCGGCAGCCTGGACCTGGCTTCGTTGCCGGCGGCGCCCTAGGTTAGGTTTTTTATAATGTTTTTTTTGTTTTTATATGTTTTAGATGTATTTTTATATTTTATTTTTATAAAAAAAGCATAGCCTAAGAAGAGAATAATAATAATAACATTTATTTGTGACGCTTACTAGAAGCACATTGAGAGACAATAACAATGAAAACAAAAATGAACATATGAAATGAAATGCATCACAAAAATGTGAATACGTTTTGCACCAGAGCGTATCTTTCCGAGAGAAAGAACGGTCGCTAATCTCCACGTCACCTAGATTTTTTTTAGATTTGATTAAATATTTGAACAAGGGGACCCACGGATAGAGAGATTAGCGAAATGGATATAAATTATCTTTGTTAATTTAATTTGGCCGGTACAATATAATGCTTTTATACTAAAAAATAACAATCGTCAGCAGAGTTAATTGCGTCCCCAAAATTACAGGGTATTTAGGGCAATAGTACTACTAAAAACTAATATGGTGTATTTCGTGCATAAATGAAAACTAGGTATACTCGTATAGTCGATAGTCACCTCGGCAGCCTTCGTTCTGTTTTTCATGACGGAAACTGAGCTGACATCAGGCATGACGTCATGGACAACTTCCCTGTTGTCTCCTCTCGACTTGGCGGCATGTAAAATCGTTCGCTTAGATTTCTTTTTCCTAGGGATATTTTCGTCACTCAAAGTACAAACTAACGCGTTCTAAAAAAGACAAATCGATTAGATGTGATTAAAACAATTTGATACCAAACGATTACTTAAATACGTAATAGTATAAGGCATAGATTTTGTAAAATACCTTGGGTTGCTTTTTCTTCAGCTTTAATACTTTAAATGCATGGATATAAAACTGTGTCGTAGCAGGCATGTAGTTCCAGTTTTGAATTAACACTTGCGCCATGCTCTCAGGGTTAAGGAGCATCCAGCAGCATGCTCGACCCGATTTGAACGACCTCTGCCCGTCGACTGTCCGCGGGTAAGGATCAAACAAGTAAAACATTTCCTTCTGCCGCCAAACTGCCATATAGTAATTATTAAACTCCAATATACCGCTATTGTGTTCATGATTAAAGAAATCGATTAAACCAGACCTAATATTGAATATGCATTCTTTGGGGGTAAATAGCTGCCCTTTAACCCGGTCACGGTAAATGATAATTTCGCAAGAATAAGGCCCCAGTGTGATTATATTCGGAATGTTATCAATAGTCAAGTCAATTAACACTTTGGGGTGCACACATTCGTGGTACAACTTGTTTCCTAAACGCAATATTTTATCTAGGGTTTTTGAAAACCAAGTGTTGGGAGGAGATATCTTGGCATACGTCATAGCAACGACGGCTATCGGCACGGCTTGGCGATACTTTGCTTCTTCGAAGCACCGCTCGCCGAGATGCATATTGGCGTTAACTATAGCACAACTTTCATTCATGATTTTAAATCCCAGCATTGCCTTTTCAGCCTGAGTCAGTTCTTCTTCAGATTCGAAATCTTCGTCAGCTGTTTCTTTAACCATTCTCAATACTTTAAGAGATGCCAATACGTATTTTTGATCATCTAAGATTGAACGGGACAACAGCACTTCGGCCACAGATTTTACATCCACGACATTCATGAGAGCAGCGGCACCGTTCGCGTAGTTGGAATATGCACGCGAGTCTCTACCAGCAGGGTCAAATATATAATAGCATACTTTGCCCTTCCAAATTACTACCTTTAACACCCTGAAGAGAAAAATTACAATTAACGTGACATCAATATATCGAAGACAGACGAATGTGTAAATATTTTCTCAAATTTTACCTCGTCAATAAAATCCCAGCTCTGTGATCCTTAAAAAACGCTTTCAAACCCCTACATAGGTTATAAACTGTTGGGTCCTTAGACATCGTGTAGCCGATGACGTCGGGTTCACCCAGTAGAATTTGCATTTTCTTGCCATTCAGGATCAATGTTTGTTTCTTTCCATAAGGCAATACTTCGCAAATACCTTGTATGGCTGAATGATCATGAACTTTCTCTAAACACTGCAAATACCTAAGAAAATTACACTGAATCAGGCTTTATCAGTATTCCCAAGTAATTAAGTAAGAGTAAACATTCCCAGATATTTTATATTAGGGTCACCGACTTAGTTAAAGTAACTAGTCTTATTGCTATGATTTAATTATTGATCGTATGGCATAAATATGTTCAGTAAGTATTTAATGAATTAACCTTTTCGACGCCATGACATTCGATTACATGCACTCATTCACATGCCACGCCAATAATAAGTTTAAAGTAAAACGTTTATCTTATGACGGATATATCCGTCGTTGGCGTTGAAAAGGTTAAATATTGTTGTCATTGTCTGAATGACCGAGACCATTATGAGTAGTCAATTTATGTGTCCATGTCCATACCAGCTGTCTCCGGAGTCTACGAGATTATCAACCAACTTCGCAGTCCATTGCTTTGGGTGATAGTGGAATGCGAGACAGTAAGCCATCACACTCATAGTAAGAGCTTGTCGTCCTCTAGACTTTGCCCCTAAAAAGGAAAACTATACCAGAACACGTAGCCAGCAAAGTTGGGAATGTGCAAATGTGCACTGTGTTTTTTACAGTACTTAAATAGTTTGGTAATGGTTGTTTGTCAGTGGAATATAGACTACTTAGATAATCATTATTTCTTTTTCTTACCAAAAAAATGGATGATTAGTGTTTTTTTATTCTACAGTAACTAAAAAAATAATTTCCTGGAACTTCTTGCTATTGTTGGCATGATAAACTTAAAGTAATGGGGCAAGTTGATTTTGGAGCTCGGGTGCGTAGGTATTAAATTTCATTACTTAAAGGTACTTAACATCATAAAATGGCCGCATGCTTATTTTCCGACGGTGGTATAAAAACAACTTACAAATAAAAATAAATAGGTAAATAAAACTAAAAAAACCGGCCAAGAGCGTGTCGGGCCACGCTCACTGTAGGGTTCCGTAGTTTTCCGTCCGTCACAGTAAGTGTCCCCACTTAAGAGTTAATAACACCGCCATGTAGGATATGATATGAGAGTTCCATGTACAGCGACATCTATCGGCAAATTGAGTAAACTATTGCGCGCGAGCATAAAGTATGGAAGATGATTTTTATGGGATAATTCTTTATTGCGTGAACCGATTTTCACCGTTTTTACTTTATTTGAAAGCACGTCATTTCATTGTAATTTTGTAGAAATTACAGGTACAATAAACACCTGCTTATACGGTTAAATTACAAACTTAGTTCAGAAATTATTTTGTATTTTTTTTTCAAAAACTATTCATCCTATCAAGTTCAAAATAATTTTCCAAGAAAGTTTTTATAAAGTTCTACTTTTGAGATTTTTTTCATATTTTTAAAACTTATGGTTCAAAAGTTAGAGGGGGGGGGACGCATATTTTTTTACTTCTGGAGCGATTATTTCCGAAAATATTTACATTATCGAAAAATGATTTTAGGAAACCCCAATTCATTTTTAAATACCTATCCAATAATATATCACACGTTAGGGTTGAAATGAAAAAAAAAATCACTCCCCACTTTACGTATAGGGGAGGTACCCTAATAAAAAAAAAATTTCACTTTTTATTTTACCACTTTGTCGGCGTGATTGATATACATATTAGTACCAAATTTCAGCTTTCTAGTGCTAACGGTCACTGAGATTATCCGCGGACGGACGGACGGACGGACGGGCAGACATGGCGAAACTATAAGGGTTCCTAGTTGACTACGGAACCCTAAAAACATAAGCCTTCTCTCTGACGCTGCTGAAGGTCAGCTAGAATACCTAACAGTTTATCAAAATAGGAGTAGCTAATAATATTATTTGTCGTAATATAATATAACTTACCGAATTTGCTGTCATACATGTTGTAAGACCCTTTCAATATGCCGTAATGTATAGAGGTTTTCTCTTTAGTGCACGGTAAAACTGTCAACGAATGGGTTTCCAGCGTTCCTTTTTTGAGGTTGGGTGGTATAAAAGCCTGTGAAAGCAATAATTATTTAATTAATATTTATAACAGAGGATGGTTTTCCGGAATATATGTTCTAGACAGGGAAAAACACCTACTTAACCCGTTACCGCATACGAAGACAATTCGTTTTAAACTTTATGGACAGTATGTCAAAGTTTAAAGGAGAATGGGCATTTTTGTATGGGGAGTGTACCATGGATGTATACTGTTGAGACGTACCTCATTTTAAAGCTCGTAATCACAGGATTATTTTATTATATGGCACCATTGTTGGATATCGTGCAGGGACCGAGATATAAAAAAAAAAGAGCAAACATATAAACAGCATTTTTTTTAAAGATACGATATGTAATCCATTATAGCATGGTTTATCTGAAAGCATATGAGAAATGGTTCAATTCTGTGTACAACACCCCACGTTTGAATACTTACAGGGCTAGAATTAATTAATTAAAATTAAGCTTGATATGAATATCGCTTGGTTTAGAGGCAAGCTAATGTGTATACGGGAGGCGTATATTACATGTCAAAGGTATTTTTATAAACTATTTTTCGTAATAAGTATATAATTTAGCTCCAATGCATGCAGGAACTAAAATATATCTACTTTGTATGTTAATTAATTGTGCTTAATGAAGTTCTAAGTTTTTTACTCGTCACTAGATGGAGCTAGCTTCCAAAATTCTAAATGACATTATTAACATAAACATTAAGAAAAACGACATGCCGGCGCGTCGATCTAACTCCATCATGACTCATGACAACGTACGGTCACCATCCTATGCTTGTTTGCCACCGTCGTGATAAAAAAAACCGGCCAAGAGCGTGTCGGGCCACGCTCAGTGTAGGGATCCGTAGTTTTCCGTCCGTCACAGTAAGTGACTTTATTTGAAAGCACGTCATTTCATTGTGATTTTGTAGAAATTACAGGTACTATACACACCTGCTTATACGGTTAAATTACAAACTTAGTTCAGAAATTATTTTGTTATTTATTTTCAAAAACTATTCAACCTATCAAGTTCAAAATAATTTTCCTAGAAAGTTTTTATAAAGTTCTACTTTTGAGATTTTTTTCATATTTTTAAAACTTATGGTTCAAAAGTTAGAGGGCCCCCCCTCTAATATGTAAAATAAAAAGTGAAAAAAAAAATGTTTTATTAGGGTACCTCCCCTATAATTACGTAAAGAGGGGACACATTTTTTTTTACTTCTGGAGCGATTATTTCCGAAAATATTTACATTATCAAAAAAATATTTCAATAAACCCCTATTCTTTTTAAATACCTATCCAACAATATATCACACGTTAGGGTTGAAATGAAAAAAAAATCTATCCCCACTTTACGTAATTATAGGGGAGGTACCCTAATAAAACATTTTTTTTCACTTTTTATTTTACCACTTTGTCGGCGTGATTGATGTACATATTAGTACCAAATTTCAGCTTTCTAGTGCTAACAGTCACTGAGATTATCCGCGGACGGACGGACGGACGGGCAGACATGGCGAAACTATAAGGGTTCGTAGTTGACTACGGAACCCTAATAAAAACGGTATTATATTGTGACCGGGCTAAGTCGAAAAAGAAAGTTTAGTCTATCTCCCTCTTTATCGCTCGAATTTGCGTTGCGAAAGCACCAGAGAAAGGCAAATAGACGAATCTTCAAATTCTGATGTTCGAGGTAGCCCCCTAGAACAGCTAGTTTATAGTCATTTATAGTCATTTATTCATATTGCATTGTCATGTACATAATAAGGTGTTATAATTTTGAGATAGTTCATGACACCCTGTCAGGGCACACAATAATTCTTACATACTAACCTATAAAGTTTATATAGACAGTAGGTACTTAATTATATTTTCTTACAAGCATCTAAACAATGTCAACAAGTCTTGAGGATATTGCATACATGAGTTTTAGATTAAAATTTTTAATTTCAGCAGTGAATTGAATAAACATGTTATTGATTTGTGAGTCAATGTACTTATTTCTAAAAAAAGTTTTATAATATAGTCAACGTTCAAAAACTAACTTATAATTACGCGACGCGAAGCCTTAGACCACAGATTTTTAAACGTTAAAAAGCAACGATATGGAGCCAGCATTATTAATATTTATGTAGTTTAACTACTCGACTCTTAGTCGGATCTTCTATTGCATACAAGATGTCGCCAGTAACAGATTTTAATTATTTAAGTAGTTAATTGCGGTCATTTAACATTAATTAGTCACAAAAAATTAAAGACTTATTTTTACAATTAATTTCAGGCGAATAAACTAAGTATGTAAATGTTTATTAAAGTCAATGATGATATAAAAGTTACCCTTTTTTGTATAGGTTAATTAGTTCCAGCTATCGCCACAGCTAGGCCACAGCGCAGACACAAAATAATGAATACTGGCTTCCGTGCACCCTTTCGGCCTTCGGTGCCATATAACTAATTAATGCTATGATCAAGACCTTTCATTTGAGATAAGGTTCAATTGTATACGCCAGTGGCAAAAGTTATCCATTTTGCTGCTCAAGCTCCATCTAGTGTTCAATAGAAGAATTAGGCCGTCGTTAATTACAGTTAATTAACGCATAAAACCGTTTTATTTTGGTCTCTGCATACGTTAGAGTGCAAGTATCGTTTACGAAAAATAGCTTATAAAAATACCTTTTAGCTGTTATATACGACTTGTATTCACGTTAGCTTCGCTATGCTACAGGTGTTTTTACATATTAGCAAATGTTTCATCTACTAATTCCAGCCCTGTACGTATTTTTCCGATGGTGGTGGTAAATAAGCGTGAAGCATTTCTCATATTATTTAATATAAAATACGCTATAACTGGTCATAGAGCGGATATTTTATAAATTACCGTCGTGTTGCGTATCTTCGCCTGTGCTACCTATGTTCGCCTATTTTTACATAAATTGACTTTAACAAAATGTTTTTAGTGCAAGCCTTACACAAAACTACTAAATACAAAGTATTTCTTACGGCTGTCAACATTCTTCGAACGATCTGTGGCTAACTTCATATAGTTGACATTCAGCGAGGTTTTTGCGCGACACCGACCACACGTTTTTTTAAGCCTGTGTTTTAACTTCAGTTTTAAACAGTGATACAGGCCAGGTAATGTTAAACTTTTTACCTGATTATATCCTGTAACTATTTCTTTTTAATATGTAACTATTATTTAATGGCTAGCTTACGTTTAGAAGTCACAATTGGATAAAACATTGGTGAGGGTATTTGGCGGCCATCTTATTACCGAACTTCGCCTACCCCTAGGGTTGTCAAATTTGTTTCCAAATGTACATATTTTCTTATGTTTGGTTTTTCGGAAATGGGATTAGCGATTTGGAGGAAAGTTAGTAAGATAAAGATATATGTAGATGTACCCAGTAGTACTAGTAGATACGTGGTATGAACAAGGGACCCTTAGAAGGCAATCATTGTACGGTTGTACGGTCTCACTTTGAAAAGGTAATTATGTGTAGAAGCCAAAGGTTGATTTGATCTCAATTACGAAAATACTGATAAGCGAAAAGAGATACGTTTTTTGTTTATATAATAAACATTTTATTTTATTTATAAACCATTACTCTCCTTTATTTGACATGTTGGTTAATTTTTGGCAGCCCTAGCATCATTTTAGAAAATGTATGTAAACAACTTCAGACTGTTGCCAATCTTCGCCTACTACACATTTTTTTTTAAATGTGCCTAGTCTGGTGTAGTTAAGGTTCATATTATATTAACACGTTCCAGGGAGATAAGACTTGATAGGTGTAAGTCCCAGAAAAGTTTATAATTAACGGTAAGGCATGCGATAGGCGAAGATTGGAGAAAACACCCAAACTTCGCCTATTGCCTTCGGGGCCATTTATTGCCAAGTTACCCAATGAAATTCAAAGCTTTAATGGTATATACTGATAGTCAGGAGTACTAAAATACGTTTTTTGGCCATAAAGGACTAAAATGCTTTCAAATTTGAAAGATTTTTTGGGAAATGTGTCAAAATCCAGGCGAAGATACGGAACTCGATGGTAACCATTTATATGCGCAACCATTTTTTTTTAATATCTCGGACCCTGCACGCTATCCAACGGTGGGTTCATACAATTAAATAATGCACTAGTTAAGACCTTTCAAATGAGATATGTCTCAATCGTATACACTCATGGTACAAAATGCCCATTCTCCTTTAAGCATTTCTTGGTCATGCGGTGACATGCTAAGTGAATTTCTCTAAAAGTAGTGTCCGTTCGATTGCCAAAATATTGCGCCAAAAGTGAGTGCTTTTCATTCGATAGAAGTCAAAGCACACACCGACTTCGAAGCAAGTAGAAATGAAATTTATAAACCAAGTCCGATACCGATATCGTGTCGGATAGTATGACACTGCTTTTAGGAACGCAGACTATAGTTACTCACGTGTTGAGGTCTAGGTATTTCGTCAAGACCGCAGTTAGAATCGTCGTCTGTAACATGTCTCAACAGTCCTCGCGCTCTGGGTTTTCCATCAGTCGCCCCCGATGTCACTGACCGTGTACCGCTTCTGAAAATTCATGTACTTATCTTCTAAACCACATTCTAATCGAAAGAAAAGATGAAAAACAGGTACAGTCGCCATCAGATATATCGGAGCGGCCAAGGTGGTCACAAATATCTGAACAACGCCTCTATTGTCAAGGCGATAAAGTGCATGCTCAGATATTTTTGAATACCCTGGCCGCTCCGATATATTTGATGGCGACTGTACATTAAGTATGTACCTGTTTTAAATCTTTTCTTTTTTTGGAGGAAACAAAAGGTGAAAATTGTCATGATACCCATCCCTAGTTTAGATTTTAAAGGTAAAGCATCAGCCGTTTAACCTTTTCAACGTCAACGCCAAGGTTTAAAAGCGTATCGATCTGTCCTGCCGCCAGCGCCAAGCACACCTGTAAGGGTTATGGGTTACGCTGTCAAAGTAACCTTCATACTTCCAAGTAAGGTTCATATTGGCTCGCTTGCTTCCGCGATCTTGGGCGGCTTTCACACTGCTGCGGTTTCCGCATGCGACGCCGGTGCGCGAGCGTGATAGCGCTCTGCATGTGTATAGCGCTGTCACGCTTGCACGCCGTCGCCGCACCCCGTTGCGGCGCTAGTGTGATAATTGCCTATGGCGTTTGAGTGACGTTTTTGTATGACATGGCGTTCAAAGGGTTAACAACTGATTTTCAGGCTCGTTTGATAGTGAACCATTTTCAATGTTAGGTACTTTGTGGTTCGGTTATTTATGAAATGTATCAATGTTCGAGTATTACCTTCTCATTATTCCTGAAGATCTTCGTCGTTCACGACGTTCTCGACGTCTCTTGGCGTTGAACTTGCTAAAATAAAAATATATATTAGGATGGTTATAATTCTCTGTTTTTTTGCAGGGTTCATCATTCAGTGTTATTCAGTCATCGGTTATTTGACATATATGATGACATTGATGACTAATGCATGTTTTTTTTTTAAATTTATAAACAAGTTTAGAGGTCGCTAAGGAAAAATTAAAATTCAGAAAGTCCTTAGGAACATGCCACACCAAAAAAAATACTGATGTGTTTTATCATCAATCATACATATTTTACAAAGTCAGACGCTAGTATATATTTTTTACTGTTGGTATGGATTGAAGCTATCTCAACCCTATTCTAATCGCGCATTAAAATAAGCATTTTAATTTTTAATTTAGCAAAACGTGCAAAAAAAAGAATTCTTACCGACATTTCTTTCTAGGGCACGATTTGCTCTTGCACACCCTGAAAAATAATCAACACAGCGTCAAAGTAAGTATATATTATCATTTATCACAATAGGAAAATACACTTTGAAATATATGTTAATATTAATAACTGGTATTCTCCATTTCAAATTGTATTTCTTAGGTATCACTTTACGAGATCGTCGCAGTTCTAAATAAGTACTTTGTGAGGCCGGATGATATGTGCTACCAACGTAAAGCCATCTGTGTCAATTCTCTCAGATCGTTCGTCAATAGATGGCGTTACCGTATTATGCCGGCGGAGGTCAAACTGTATGGCTCTGATAAATTACTTGACAAGTTTATGTGATATTGACAATCTATATTATTTACTTCATTCTTATTATTTCAAAATATAATGTCCATAACCAATAAACTCACCCTTTCTTATGACAACGGTTCAGTTTCTGTGGTGTTTGCCTAAAAACAAAAAACAATTAAGGAAAATGTCGAGTAGTGTATAAAGGAATCAATCAACTTTTTTTTGCCCTTCGTTGCTATGGTTACGTCCCACGGACAACCAAAATTTTTTCTATGAAACAGTATGAAGATGTCTCTCGGACAACCGGGACAGAGTAAACAAGTTAAACAACATTAAAAAGTTGATTCGCACATAGTTAATGATATACTTATATTTACATTGGTAGTTTTCCTGGTATGTGCACAACATCGGGAACATACGAATTATCTTGGTTGATAACGATCCCGCTATGAGGTTTAAAGAGTCTGAAAAAAAAAAAACAAAATATATACAAAAACATAAAATGCCTAAGTAACGCTATTTACAGCAAATGTTGTCACGCGTCATATTCATATTACTTAAACCAATTTTTTTTGACATTTGTATACACGATGATTCATAATCGGTGATCAGGAACCAATTTTTATTATTTAGTTATCGATACATTTACTATGGGACCAACTCCGAAATTGCAAATTTTTTTTTGGCTGATTCATACGATCAGGTGTATATCGTTTTCTATGGGGAGGCAAAAATTTTTTTTGCGATTTCGAAGTTTTTATTTTTATTTTTTATACCACGACGGTGGCAACAAGCATACGGCCCGCCTGATGGTAAGCAGTTACCGTAGCCTATGGACGCCTGCAATTCCAGAGGATTCGCATGCGCGTTGCCTACCCTTTAAGAACCTATACACTCCTTTTTTGAAGAACCTCATACTGTAGCCCGCTGGAAAAACCTCGGCAGGGAGTTCATTCCACAGTCGCAGCGTTCGTGGGAGGAAATTCCTCTTAAACCGTACAGTGCGCGACCCCTTAGGCTCCAGGGTGTGAGGATGAACACCCTGCTGGCGGCGAGCAGTGCGGTGATAAAAAGCTGCCGTAGGCATCATATCAAACAGTTCTTCAGAGCACAACCCATTGTACAATCGATAGAACACACATAAGGAGGCAAAGTCTCTCCTTAGACTCAAAGGTTCAATGTCGCTCGTGAGCTTGGGATGGTCGACGATCCGCACAGCGCGCCTTTGCACCGAGTCAAAGGGACCAAGCTGGTATCCAGGTGCTCCCGCCCAAAGGTGACAGCAGTACTCCATGTGGGGTCTGACTTGCGACTTGTATAGAAGTAGTCTCTGCCCCGGAGTAAAGTATCTCCTCGCTCTATTGAGCACACCGAGCTTTTTGGATGCCAGCTTGGCCTTCCCTTCAAGGTGACTACGGAATTGGACGTCACTGGAAATGTCGACACCGAGGATCCCAATACTCCCTGACATTGTGAGAGTTGTGCCTTGGAACTGAGGGGAAACAGTAAATGGCGTTTTCTTAGCGGTAAACGCGCAGACTTGTGTCTTTGTGGGGTTAAATCGGACTAAGTTGTTCTGACCCCACACCGAGACTCCGGAAAGAGTATTCTCAATATCGGACACAAGTTTTTCACGACTCTCTACCACAACGGATCGAGGGATATTGGCACGGCCCGTGTAAGAAGCATCCCCAGTACTGTCGTCTGCATAACAATGAATGTCGCCAATAGACAACATATCATTGATATGCAGCAAAAACAGCGTTGGGGATAGCACGGAGCCTTGCGGGACACCAGCGTTTATGTCCATGCTTTCGGAGCAACTTCCGTCGACTACGGCTCGTATGCTTCTGCCGGACAAAAAGCTGGCAACCCATCCGCACAATCCCTCGGGCAGGCCGTAAGCTGGCAACTTCGACAGAAGACCTTGATGCCAGACCCGATCGAACGCCTTAGCTATATCAAGGCTGACAGCCAATGCCTCTCCCTGACTCGCAATGGCTGAAGCCCAGCGGTGAGTGAGATACACTTAGAAGATCTAGTTGGTCCCATACTAAAAGTTGTTCAGTATCGATAACAGAATTAGAAAATTTGGTTCCTGATCACCGATTCTGAATCATCGTGTATATAGGATAAGATAGGATAAGTTTGACATGTGTTGTTTTGACATTAAAGCATTTGACATGTTCGTACTGTGAGCCGCATTGCCACGCAACGAGTTCTGCCTCTCTTTTTACATAAATAACTCTAGTTAGGAATACGTGCGTATCAAAATGGTATTAGAAATATCTTACTCGTGTCCTGATTTGGCAGGTAGAGGCGGTTTCCATTCCCCCGGTTTTACTTTAGCCTCTTGAGCCCGGATCACCTCTCCGCTAGTCTTAGGACTTGGCAACTATATGAATCCAGAGGAGAATAATATAAATTAGTTTTGAACATTTAAGCGCCACACTCTGATGTATGAGAATATTTTAAAATCACTTGTTATTTTTTTGATGCAAGGCGGTTGAAAGATAACTTAATAGTACAGTAGGGTCAGGAAGGGAACAGTCGCTAGGATTTTTTCAACAGGCTGTTGCATGAAAAATATAAATTCCTGAACTAATTGTTGCAAGCACAGAGCACCGTGCATTATTAAACTTTCATATGTAGCAAATATATTTGCTGTTACTTTCACCAAAAAAGATATATCCATTCTTTTTTAGAAATTGGGAATCGAGCCACTGTGTATCGGTTGCTGTACACAGTAACTAGGACCCGCTAGTACACAGTGGTTCTAACAGTACACAGTGGTTCTAACAGTACACAATGACTAGGTACGTAGGAATCGAACCTAAATTATATAACAAATAACATTTTTGTTGAATAAAACGGTAATTAGAATTGGTAAGCACAACCCCTGGAATAATCGTTTCTGATTTCATTCTTGATTTAAAATAGGTACCTACCTAAATGTCGCATGATTTATTCACTTTCATTTTATTTAAAAAAAAGAGTACAAGAATTATTTTTAATAATCACAGAATTTTTATTCTTATTCATATTCAAGTAAATTTTAGCCCAACTCTGTAAGGTGCACAGTGGCTCGCGTGCCACCGTGTACTTTTCCGAAACGAACGACTGTGGACCTTAGCGTCATTTTGTATTTTAGTTCAAATTAAAAACACATACAAACACCTAGGGCCTTGAATTATCAGCCAATAACATAAGTAATTGAAAATCTCGTACGAGTTAAGATAAAAGAGGAGTGAAACTTATCTGGAAATGTAATTTTGATAGCATTAAACACAAAAACGCACCATAACACATTCGCATGGTGCCGGAGCGCCTCACTAACTAGTTCGTACATGGTCGGGTACGGAACGGTTCCGATTGATGTAGAGGACAGGCATAAAGCTCTTTCCGTTTCTCGCACAGCACATTCGAGCCACTGTTCCCACCGAGCGACTGTACCCTCCCTGACCCTACGCGAACAGTTTTGAGCTTCGATAACTCACAAGTGCGATTTTCTTTTTTAGTTAGAGAATATGATATGATTACTTATAGTAAATAACAGTTTTTGACGTCGCGCTAGGTATTATATACATATTTGTTAATAACAACAAGAAAAGATTATACAAGATATATTTTCCTTTACCATACTATTGGATTCACTAATTTCAACATCATCTGTCATTTTATAACAGTTTGATCAATAGATTATGTGAGCATAATCGAAAACAATTTGTCAAAATATAAGTGACCTTGAATTCTAAACGAATTACAAATGGCTAAGACGACATATGCTCTTGACAAAACCGTTATAAAATGTGAAGATATGTTGCATTGCAATAGTAAAAAGCGATAGCCTGGTGGAGAAAAATAAAACTTACATAATCTTTTCTATGTGTAGCATGCAAATACATGCAATGCTAACAATTGTTAGAAAATATTTTTTATTATTAGTACTCAACGTATTCTAACAGGTTACAAAATAAAATCGGACTTGTGATTTAAGTCATTTTTAAAAAGGCGTTCCCGTGCTCCACTGTTAAGATGAATGCGTCCCTCTCAGGCGCATATGACGGATATATGTATTTAAAAATTCTCAGCCACCGGGCAAGTCTCGGTAGCTCAGTAGTTCAAGTCCCGCCCGAAGCGGTGAATTTTAATACTATTAAACTAAAGAAAGCAACAATGTTAATGTAATTTTTGAAGTAGGTCTAGGTACAGTCAGCAGCAGAAGTTGCTAAGCGGGCGAGGTGTTCAGAATGACCTGCACACGCTCTTATCCACTTAACAATAAAGTCGTGTCACGCTCATTTTGAACACCTCACCCGCTTAGCTATTTCTGGTGCTGACTGTACTAACCCCATATACAAGATATCCTACTATATTCCGCTTAGCGCGTTATTTCTTTGAAACCTAAGCTGCCAAAAAGAAGGGGTGCGGGAGGGGAACACGCAATGCGCTATTGTCCCGTGGGGCGTAAGAGAGAGTCAGACATTAATGGTTGCCATGGAGACGTACTAATTTTACTGTCACTTCCAATAATTAGTGTCTTACTATACAGTGAAATTACTTCGAGCCAGGCAGCGGGGTTCGCCCGGCTATGCGGGGTCTTGGGTTAATTAGTCTATGACTAACCCCCATAAACATAAACGTCTTACAAGCCTCATTTGACTAATAATGGTAATAATAGTTTGTCCTTAGCTATCACTTTGACAGTTGTATTTGTTAGAAACACGCGTATCATGGTTGTCATTTTATCGCCTATCTCTTTCACACTTACATACTTGTTAGAACGTGACAGTTATGGTGACAGGTGATAAAAATCCGACCATATTAGGCTAGCAGACCAAACATAAATTAACTAATTGAGCCTTGTAAGAAGTTTATGAAAAATAGGTAAATAATTAGACGATTTCTGACAGGTCAATTCTAATTCAGGTTTCTAATTAAACGTGGAATTTAATTTTAGATGCAAAATCCAGTAAATACTTGTTTTAGGTACTTACGTTAACTATGAATTTATCGGAATCAGTGTGTTTCACGACGGGTGCCGGAGTAGAAAGGTAAATGTCCCCGGGCATGAGGTCGTAATAGCGGACTCTTTTCTTATACTTCGACTGCCCTGATGCCAGGACGTCTTCGTCCGATGATGAGCCGAAATCGCGGCTCTTGAAAATATTGCTGTTAAAAACAAAATATAGGTAGGTATGTAAAAGCTAATAACTGTAAAAACTTAAGTGTGAAATACATGTCTGATGATAGTTAGGTCTTATGGGGTTACATTTCAGCGATTTAGTGGCGGAACGGGAAAACAAACAGTTAATATTCGGGTATAAAATATGTTTGTTTCTATAAGTCTAGGAGCCGAAACAAAGGGTTTAGCAGGCTAAGGAAGGTCGTGTGGCCCCTGTGAGGAATAGTTGAATTGGTAAATGTCAATTGTTTGTCGCCTCATAACTAGTAATCACTCCAACTTTCAGCCCTCTATCTTGAACTGTCACAGAGATAATGTCAAAAATGTATTTTTTTAACTTTTTTTTTCAAACTCGTATATCTCCTAATCCATAGCAGCTAAAGCATTGAAACAAAATCACAGCTACGTAGTTTGAGTGGGAGTATACCCTATAATTTTATTAATATTTTATACGTGAAAAATAAAAGAAATAAATGTCAATTTATTTTTTGACAGCTCTTTCCAACACGTTTTTTTGAAAGTACAATTATGAAAAAAATCATATAAATTGCTTATAGTATTAGTTACTAGCATACAAAAACTCAATTGATTATATTTGGTGCAACATACTGTAAAAAAAAACTAACGAAAGTATTCAAGTATCAAGAGTAGGCTTCTGAACTGAAACTTCGTTTTTAAGGTTTTTGTTTGTTGCCTAGCAACAAAGGGTGTATTGTTTTTAATTTGACGTATGACTGTCAAAAAAGGTCACTGAACTACTGCTGTGTTAGCATTTGTAACTAATTTTACTAACTACTAAATCAACGAAACGACGGATGTGCTATATGTTTATTATTTTATAAACAAAATTAATTGGTTTCATTATAGTACACGTATTAACATAACGAAATAAATAACTCGTTAGAGCAGATATCACAATATAAGTCACTTAGATAATGACTATCGTAATATTCGTCGTCCCAGGTATAGGACAATGTTATCCGGCAGTCATCGCAATATCCTTTTAACATAATATTTTCGTCAGAGAGCGATATCTCAATATCTGGTAAAGACTGTAAAAACAGTTGCTTCGCTATTAACCGTGGCAAGTTGAGCCGAAATATTTTTGATTTTATGATTTCCATCTGAAAGAATGTATATACATGAAGTTTCTGTTTTATTTTATTTACATTTAAAGCTTACTTTCGCCATTATGGAAAAATCGGACTCCTCTTCTACATAACGTGTTGTATATTCCCTTAAACAATCCACTATTATGTTAAATGTGCTAGCGTATAAACTAAGCGTTTGTCGATTCCGAGTAACATAACATTAGATTTATTAGGTATGAGCTATCTTTAAATTATACAATACTATTATACAATTTATACGCTAGCACATTTAACATAATAGTGAATTGTTTAAGGGAATATACAACACGTTATGTAGAAGAGGAGTCCGATTTTTCCATAATGGCGAAAGTAAGTTTTAAATGTAAATAAAATAAAAAATAAAACAGAAACTTCATGTATATACATTCTTTCAGATGGAAATCATAAAATCAAAAATATTTGGGCTCAACTTGCCACGGTTAATAGCGAAGCAACTGTTTTTACAGTCTTTACCAGTATTGAGATATCGCTCTGTGACGAAAATGTTATGTTAAAAGGATATTGCGATGACTGCAGGATACCTGGGACGACGAATATTACGATAGTCATTATCTAAGTGACTTATATTGTGATATCTGCTCTAATGAGTTATTTAATTCGTTATGTTAATACGTGTACTATAATGAAACCAATTAATTTTGTTTACGTCACACCTGGCCATAACGTGAGTTTTGCCGCACGCTACGCGTACGGTAAAACTCGCATTATGGCCAGATGGAGACGTAAAATTGTGTACTCACCACGGGCAGTAAAAAAGAAAGCCCTCTATCGCATATTTACAACCCTCGCCTGCGGCTCGGGTCACAAATACCTGCGATTTCGGGCTTTCTTTCTTTTACAGTCCTTGGTAAGTAATGTACTATTATAAAATAATAAACATATAGCACATCCGTCGTTTCGTTGATTTAGTAGTTAGTAAAATTAGTTACAAATGCTAACACAGCAGTAGTTCAGTGACCTTTTTTGACAGTCATACGTCAAATTAAAAACAATACACCCTTTGTTGCTAGGCAACAAACATAAAACTTAAAAACGAACTTTCAGTTCAGAAGCCTACTCTTGATACTTGAATACTTTCGTTAGTTTTTTTTTTACAGTATGTTGCACCAAATATAATCAATTGATTTTTTGTATGCTAGTAGCTAATACTATAAGCAATTTACATGATTTTTTCATAATTGTACTTTCAAAAAAACGTGTTGGAAAGAGCTGTCAAAAAATAAATTGACATTTATTTCTTTTATTTTTCACGTATAAAATATTAATAAAATTATAGGGTATACTCCCACTCAAACTACGTAGCTGTGATTTTGTTTCAACGCTTTAGCTGCTATGGATTAGGAGATATACGAGTTTGAAAAAAAATGTTAAAAAAATACATTTTTGACATTATCTCTGAGACAGTTCAAGATAGAGGGCTGAAAGTTGGAGTGATTACTAGTTATGAGGCGACAAACAATTGACATTTACCAATTCAACTTTTCCTCACAGGGGCCACACGTCCTTCCTTAGCCTGCTAAACCCTTTGCTTAATATTATCTTGATAGAAAAGAAATTAGCATGGGGTTCGGCTACCACTGAGCCAATAATGCGAGCCGCAACCCTAGATTAACCAGGGCTAATAAGCGACTTACTAATGGAAAGTGTGTGGGAGCCAGCGAGAAAGGCGTTCTTTGACATTCGCATCGTAAATGCCGACGCCGCTTCGTATGGCCTACTCACATGGCCCACAATCGCCCAAATACACGCTCGTGAAAAACATCGCAAATACGATCTGGCTGCGGAAGAGCCTCATTTACTCCCCTTGTGGTCTCCTGCGATGGCATTGTTGGAATAGAATACGAATCCTTTATAAAGAAAACATGTTTAAAGCTAAGTGAAAAATGGTCGAAACCATACTCACAAATAATAAGCTGGATCAAAGTCAAAATACAAATATCAATCATCAGAGCGGTCTCTATGAGAATTAGAGGAACGAGAAGAAGAATAGAAAGATTTGGATGCGAAGACGGCTGTGGAATACCCACCAAAGAACACTAGATTCCTCTTCTTCTTATGTTGTTACTTTTTATATTATATTGTATTATTTAACGTAATAAAGTTTACACAACACACTAGAAATGAAAGTTGGCTCCTGTAAGAGCTGGTTCCCACTTGTCGGATGTCGGGCCCGGATTTTAATCGTATGTTCCAGTGGCAGAACATTTTATACGAAGCTGTTCACACTAAATCGGTGTCGGACGAATGTGAATAGCTTCATATAAAATGTTCTGCCACTGGAACGACCGATTAAAATCTGGATCCTACACCCGACAAGTGGGGACCAGCTCTAATTTCTTATTTACGTAGCTTACGTAGCTTACGTACCATTTGGTGGAAGGCGCTTAACTTAAAGTTGTACAGATTAAATATTATATTCGAGCAGCAAATAGTACCTCTTGATCTATCTACCTACCACAAATACAACGCAATAGGACTAAGTTCAAAAGATGATATTTAGATTATTCTAAAAACTTACAGTCAAAAGTTAAGTAATCAAGTAGCCATTAATTTGTCTCTTACGGGTGGGCTTGGTTTAACAAAACGATGCATGGCCTTAAGACTGTCGACTGTCCAGTGGCGCCCTCATTGGGGGGATTGTGTCCGTTCCGTTTAGGTGATGAAGCCAAAAGTAAGTAATATAAAACTGTGTCACATAGATCATAAGTTGCGGAATTAGTACGACTAGGTACAACTTAGCATGATGGATTATACAGAAATTGATTAGTTTATTAGGAAACACTATCCTCCTTATGAGGGCGCCACTGGACGGTTGACGCAGTCTTCAAAACAAGCTAAAACCTTTACTTAATCTACTTGAGCTACTCCGGCGCGATCCCAGGGGGGGGGGGGGGTCACAGGGGACATGACCAACCCCCCCCTCCAATCGAACACATCCAATAGAAAATGCTTTGTAAGGCAGGATATGGAGAACTTGAAACAATTTCAAGACCATTGTAAAATACCCATAACCATGCAATAAATATTCTTGATTCTTGAAAAATTACTACCCTCTCATAAATAATTTGTGCATTAGTGACCCCCCCAAATCAGGCTGCGTCCGCGCCTAGGCGTGCTTTCACCATGCGCCGCTGTGGGCTGCTGGCATTAAAACGACGATCGTGAATGCCATGATCTGCGGTTGACGCCGGACTCAGCGCACAGAGTTACGGTGTATACAAATGGCATTTTTCCATACAATACCTATGACGCTGTGCGTTGCGTCCTGCTTCAACCGCAAACCACGTACCTACGCTTTATTAGGTACGTTACCTACCTTGCAGAGTCATTAAATTGCGTTTCTTCTACGGGACAGTGTTGTATGTAGCGTAATCTGGAATCAAAATAATTTTTGAAATATAAGTCTAAACATTTCGGAACCGTTTGTACAGTCACCGGCAATAGTATCTTCCTACATGAAGGCCGCAAAAATATATGACACGCTATTATTTGTAGGGCCATAAGAGCTTGTCACATATTTTTGCGGCCTTCCTGTAGGAAGATACTATTGCCGGTGACTGTATACACGGTGCCCGTGAGCATTGCGAGAGACTTTACCAGTGTATTCATTATCATATTTAGAGAACAAAATGTCCTTTAAACTTTTTCGAAATTCGCCATAGTTTCAGAGTAAATACTACTTACAAAAAATTGCATTTTGAATTGTTTCTCAGTGTAAAATGATTTTTTGATGGCGATCTCACCGGTATGGGGCATAGTCTAGACATCTCTTATTGACTGATATCAAAGACCTAAGAAACACTTTGCATGGACTAGTTTTTACGAGAAAAAATGTAGCAATTTACTTTTTCCGTTACTTTTTTCTAATGACATTTACTTTTTATGTAGAACATCATTCAAAAAAAGTAAAAAAAAAAGTAAAAAAAAAATTTTTTTTTTGGCGTTTTACAACAAAAGTCATATAATGTTTTTTCATTCTTTCGACCTCAGAAATGCGTGGTTAAAATCTCTCGCAATGCTCACGGGCACCGTGTATATCGCAAATTAACCTTAGTATCTACATACATCTAGGTAGTTTAGTTTATAAGTATTTCAAAACTTTTATGAATACTTACTTTGTAGTTAAAACTAAATAGATATTCAACGTAACAATTAGTTTTACCTAGTGTGCATTGAAGGTTTCATCGGTACGCAGGTATCCTTGTAGTGTCGCGGTTTAAACGGCTTCGTTTTAAAGTTCGTTGGAATAGTCAACGTTTTCGGCTTGTTGAGTTTCCCTTAAAAATACAAAGAAAATTAATACTGTTTCTTACACTATAATTGTATAAAACCGCAAACCCCACTGCAGCGCACGGCCACGAGTTATTAAAAATGGTAATAGGGTAATTGTGCTTATTTTCGTCCACATTGTCAGTTTTTCGTCCATAGTTATACTTATATTCAAGTTTTCCCAAAATAAAAGCTTGCAATTGTAAAATCTACTGCAGGATAAACTATAAATAGTAAATATGATGACCTTAAAAAGTTTTTCCCATATATTTGTACCTAGCAGTCTAATCATCAGGTGGACGTTAAACTAAACCTGGTCGGGAAACTAGCATACTCACGTTGAATTTCTTCGTAGGTGAGTGCTTCAATGACATCCTTTACTTCAATGGGTTCGACGCGTTTCGTTTTTGTATGTTTGCAGTATTTTTGGAGATGTGGGGGACAGTTACAAGTACTGAAACAACCCATACATATATAGTACTATCTTATGAAGAAATGTTAAACTAAATGAATCAACTAGTACTAAGTTACCAAGCACATTTCTTCATAGTCATGTTCAGGCAAAGTTACGGTGGTGCGCTTACTCATAGTAGTGGTGGTATGGATCTTATTTTCTATGGAGCTAAGAGAATAATAGATAAACTCACAATACTTATATTCTCTTCTATCCCGAGCGCTCTAATTCTCGTTTGGACGTACTAATTTCAGATATAACAATGAACATACCTTTGGCGCCCTTTTAAACCATTCGACTCAAATATCACGTCGACACAAACACTAACTACCACGAAACTGAAGGACCACAAAACTTACCCTTTCTTTCTATTCATTTTTTTATCTCATTTTATGAAAATATTTACAAGTAATTTTTCTGACATTAAGCCATGAAGTGTCATTCGCGTTTTGCCTATTTATATTTTTTAATTCCGATTTTAAAGTTTTAGTGTCAAATCAAGTAGGTTTGCTTAAGTAAATCCAATTATGAATATAGAGTTGGGCCGGAAAGAGAAGTGACGTAGATTATATGCGCTCCCATATAAACCACGACACTTCTCTTTCCAGGCAAACTCTAAAACTCAATCCCGAGTCACTGTCACTTATTAATAGTAGTAAATCTAGTCGCCCAGACCCACCCAGACTTCAAGCTACTATGTAAAGGACAGTCTCAATCAAGATTTACTGAAAATATGGCTCGTGAAAATTTGTAACGGCCAGTAATAAGACTGTCAAAGAAAGTACCGCACGAGTCGTTCTTGCGGTACTGTTGTGGGGCCATTTTTTGGGTAGTCTGGGGTTGTCTGTATCCCTTGTATTATTTGATCGGTGCTCCCAGACGACAATTTTGGATAAGTGTGTGACGTGTGGTTAAGTGTGATTAATTGATTATACCTACCTGAGGTAACAGATAGGTAGAGTTTGTACAGTCCCGCGGCCCACGGTAATGCGCCATAGTCAAGCAGTTAGCCAGAGACTTCGATTTGCTAGAAATTCCTGACCATGTTTTAAAAGTAAGTTGATTTACCAAAGCTCATTACATCTATTTAACTTTGAATAGGTAATTAGATTACGGAAACAAAAATGATGACAAAGATTGAGTTTATTAAAGTTACTCCGTATTTGCATTCGTATAAAGTTAAATTAGTGTTTTGAGTGCTGTGAGGGGTGAGGGGGTCCTTTAGGGTGGGTTGCACCACGCATAACTAACGAACTGATCAACGTTAAATATGGCGACGGAGCTGTCATCCCATAGAAAACTGTCAAACTTTTCATACAAGATTTTTTTAACGATGACGTTGACGTTAACAGACGGTTTGATGCAATCGGCCCTAAGACTTGTGTTGTTAACCACCATTATTAAAAAAAAAATGTTCTTAATCTAAGCAGTAAAATTTTTTCGTCTATACATATATTAAATTCAGAATAAAACATGCATTTATAATTATTTTTTATTCAATAATAATAATCAACCTATAAGAAATCAACCATATACATAGTAGTGTTTTAATTCTAAAATTACCTAAATAATTATACAATATACATTCATTGCCAAAAAACTGTAAATCCTATCTAAACTTGAATTACCCTTCCATACCTACAGTAAATAATCCGTAACCAATAAAATTACCATTTATCTAAATCTATTACTTCTAGTTCCCTTTGTATGAATATAATAAATATCCCTTTAAATATGAATATAGTAGAAAT
The DNA here is from genome assembly GCA_947086415.1 of Pammene aurita. Lineage (NCBI taxonomy): Eukaryota > Metazoa > Arthropoda > Insecta > Lepidoptera > Tortricidae > Pammene > Pammene aurita. Next base: position 37,544,380 of record OX352291.1, read on the forward strand.
TTTACTAGTTTTTTTTTTTGCATGTTAAGGTCAGTGTGGCTAAGACCGTCATATAAGAAAGAATGTCTACTCAGGCTATTAAAGACCTATATCTCTTATGTTTGTATATGTATATGTTGTGTTTGTATATCAACAAACACAAGAGTTATGACCTATTATGGCCTATTAGGTCTTGCCTATCGAAATGAAGAGTAAATTAATGTTATCACCTGCTTATAATTCAATGTTAAAATCAACTAAACATTGAGTTGTGCAGAGTATCAATGTCTTCTTTACGCTGCTCTGCTCTCTTCTTTTCTCTTTTAAATGCTTCATATCCCTCATGGTCTGTAGGTAGCTCAAATCGGCAAAACGGACATGAGTTGGTCTGAAAAATACAAATTACTTATTATGTTGCTTGATATACCGATTTCCAGCATGCGTCTACAGGCTAAACTTAGCCTTGATATTTAAATGAAAAGTCCTACTGAATTCTGAGACAAAGATCTAAACTGGCACTTGCCATATATTCAACCGCATTGAGCTAATTTAATTTAAATTACCTACTCTAAAGTTGCGTTGGGTTACTCTGCCCTATTGGAGAATAACTTTGGCTCGCATAAACGGTTAGTTAAAATCAACCTTATGGTAAGGTGATGTGCCATAAATTCAATACATTTATAAAACCTGGACCACATAAAACTCAAACCAATGTAACCCGACTTTAGGGTAGACTTTTTCGTTAACAATATTTGCAGAGGAATAATACCCACAGAATAATGCATTTGGATTTTGGATCCTTATAGTAACGTTATTTGGCTGTTGATTAAAGGTCGTAGTGTAACAATATCTAAGCTAATTACGTCATTATAATATAAATATCCCCCCTGGCTGGCATTTTGTTACAATTTACCTCATGGTAAGGACAGTTGAAACAGAACGTGGTATTAACTGAAACACTTCAATTATTTCTTAAAGAGTATCATATTTTTATTCAAACTTAATAATTTTAAACTTGGGTATAAAATCTAAATTTTAAAATTTGGTAAACCAAGCATGCACATTTAAAAAATTATATTAGATTTTTTTTATCAATATCAGTTATTTACATAATTTTCTATTTATGCGTCATTTTGAGACCAAATACAACTTATTCATTATAATTTAACATAACAAGGTTCCAATTAATAATTTATGAGACTAAAATAATATACCTATACGAGAAATAAAAGAGGTTTAAAACTTCCATAGAATGTTTCGATCATAAACATGTTTCAATTGTAACTTAATTGCAGTTAAGTATAACAAATGCAGCAAATAAACTAGATTTTGTGCAATAACTAAATTAAGAACAAAAAATATTAAGAGTTATTATGAAACAAATTGTGATAAAAATATGTTGTCCATTTAACATTGCTGCGGCTATCCTAAATTACTTTCCTTCGGGATTGCAGTTTTGGTAGGAAAACATGTTTTAGTTTATTCGTTTCCGAGAAATTTGAATTGTTTCAATCGTAACGTGTTCCAAACGTCTACCCTACCTTCGAAAGGCACCACTTCGTAAATCATATCATTGTAGGCCAAAAATTTTATGTTATTCAAGATCACTATGAGAGAGCCAAAAAATATGATATGACTAATGTATAAGCCCCTTTAGACGTCCAGATACATATTATCCTTAAATTATGTTCATCCACACATTGTATAATTTCACTTACTTTGGCTAGCCAGGTCAGAATGCAAGTGCTGTGAAACATATGTTTACATGGCATTTGTTTGGCTTTCTCTCCTGGGTTAAACTTCTTTAAGCATATTGGGCAATCCTTGTGTGAATCTTCAATTGTAATCTCTGGTAGGTTGTCTACGGCTTCCTTTGCAGCTGGTGGAGGCAATCTGTAATTAATTATACCACATTATTTTTTGGAAAGGACTATTTATCATCCTTATATTATGTAGTCACAATGCCTGCAATGAAAATAGGATCAGACTTGACAGATCTGCCATACACTTGACGTCAAAATGAATATTGATTAACAGCAGTGGCGTAACTATAGGGTGGCAGAGCTGGCAAAATGCCACAGGCCCATGGCCTTAGGGGGCCCCCGGCCGGAAGGGACAAGACTAAAGGAGGATTCTAACATTTTCTGTAAAAGGGACCCATACTATGAATTTGCCACGGGCCCCACTTAGCATAGTTACGCCACTGATTACAGCTATTTCTAATTGCAGTTTAATAATACCATTACATGATTTCTATTTATATTAACATGTACGCTGACAGTATGTCGACAGGTGGGGTACTTGCGGCTAGGGTTTGTTCCCGGTACTCGTTTTCTATACAAATCCAGTACCGGAACCGGGAATTCCCGGTTCTCGCCATACAAAATCAGAACCAGGAGCATTCCCTACTTGCGGCCTTAACAACACTTAACTGTAGCACTGTCAGCATGTGTTAACAGAGGTAGATTAAGCAATAGAAGTCTTAGGTTCCTCTCCCTTGCTGTGCAAATCTATAAATCTGCCTACGAAGGAGGAGGTCCCGGGTTTGAATCCTGGTCAGGGCATTTATTTGTGTGAATATCACAAATATTTGTTCCTGAGTTATAGACGTTTCTATGTTTATCTTTGCCTAGCACCCATAGTACAAGCTTTGCTTGGTTTGGCAGAAAATATTTTTTTATTTGTACTTATCAATTTTTAATGCCATAGCAAAAAAACACATTTTATCTTAAGTAAAGTTTTGTACGTTCCAAGCCGGCGAGTGTCCTAGCCGTAGGTACCGATCTTCACTTTCTCTATGGAGTATTCCACCTTTATTAATAGACAATATATTTAATAGTTTAATATTAGTATATGTAGTAATATATATACCTTGGCCACTCTCCGGTGAAATTATCCTCATATAAACCAAAGTCTACGAGGAATCTAGCCATATGCAGTAAATGATTTGGTTCCTCTCCTTCTCCCAATTCCCTCCATCCCATTTCTTCGAAGTAACCAGCCATGTCTGCTTTTTGGTTATGGAATAATGGTCCAAATTTATGACAATGGTGTTGATGTTCAAAATAATAAACTATAAGATGTAAACACTCCTGTAAATTTAAATAGTGCCTGATAAACTTTTCTTTTGCAATTATCGTTGTTTTGGTTGGCTGTTGGCTAACTCAAGCAGTGTTGCCAGAGCACTACCAGCTAAAAGTACGGTCGTGTGTCAAAAAAGGTACGATTTTGGTCAAAAAGGTACGATTTTTATTAAGTCTACAAAATCGCCACAAATAAGATCAGGGTGGTGTTTTATTGATGTACGAGTTATAATTTAGCTATTTGTCTCTCATTCTAACAACCATATTCGTTAGAAATAGCTAAACATTGAAATTGTAAAGGTAACTTCTGTGGACCACGATCAGCGGGCCTACCGCGAACTTGGGGAATTCAACCAACCGGAGTCGCCATTGACAGGCGTTCCCCTCTGCCGAAAACATATGACCAGTGGTCATACACATGTATGGACTGACGTTTATCTGACGTAGCTATTTGTACGGTACGTACGAATAGCCATACATTTGACGTTCCCCTCCCCCGCAAAAAACGGTAGACTTTTTTTGTATAGAAAATGACATACATGGCTACTCCATCCGGGTCGAATTCTCTAAGACCGCGAACGTCGTATATAAAACGGGTATAAGACTTTGCAATTTGTAGGACCCAATCTGTCAGGTTGGGAGGTGTAATAAGAGGTAGGGCCCTTAGGGAGCTGAAGGATGGGAAGGGGGAGGCAGGGTACACAACAGATTGGGCCCTATAAATTGCAATGTCTAATACTCGAAATTTCGTTGTCTCCCTGTCTATCGCACTTGCTTATACGAGCAAAAGAGACGCAAATTCGAAGTTCGCAGTAGGCCTCTGGTAACGATATTGATCGAGTGCTGATGCCTAGAATACTCTCATGGCAAACTCGGGCCAATGGGAATGGAGGCAAGTGACGGCCAACCCGCACGAGAACACACATTAGTGACTTCACATGGGTGACTATTTCTGCTACTTTGATCCTATATTTCTGTGACACAGTCTAGTGACAGTTGATTTGACACGTGACGTTATAGTGGTATAAAATAATAATTATTGAATACAGTGACCACATATTAACTAGATAACACGCTCGATATTCATTACGATGCACATTCTAGAACATTAAATTTAAACTTTCGTGAGACATACTATCACTATAAAATATAACTTACACTCACGTCCCTTTAGTCACTAAAGTGACGTGAGTGTAACCGTTATATTTTATAGTGACATTCTTGATCGTTAATTTTAGGATTTCTAGTTATTTTTGGTTCATGAACTAGGTAAAGTATAATTTTAGTATGATTTTGCCGGGTACGCTATAAAGTACGATTTTTAGTACGGATTTTCGCCGGGTAGGCCAAATAGTACGGTTTTAGTACGGTTTTCCGCAGGGTACGTTAAAGGTACGCAGAGGTCCAAAATAGTACGTAAAATCGTACCAAAAGGTACGGTCTGGCAACACTGAACTCAAGCCAGTCAAGTCATAGAATAGATGAATTGACAATGACATGACAGAATTGACATTGACAGAGCAAAATTATCAACATAAGAGCGTTTCAAATTGTCCGATCCGATATCGAATGTCGGATGGCCGGAGGAAAAAAGAAGCTGCTAGATAGTACCCTATGGCATTAAGTCCGCTTTTTTGCGTTAGTGCTTTCTTTTGAGCATTGGACATTTGGTATTTTAACGAAGCATATAGAAATTTAAAATTTGTCTTTATGGCGCTATTCTAGATTTAAAACTAGTAGTCCGCCTCGAACTGAAAACTCGCGATTTACTTGCAAACGAGATGACTAATATAACAAAACCCTTCTGAAGATTTTTTTCCACAACCCCTTGATCGATCCTGCTCATATACGAACTCTTAAATTATATGTATCTCTGCTACAACCCCAACAAATTTCATAAATATCAGAAAAACGTTACTAAAGTTATCGCGGAAAAAACAATCAAAATTAAAAAGCCATCGAAATGCCGAGACGTCCCAGTTGCTGAAGTTGTTTGTAAGAAGTGTAAGAACTTCACTTCGCTTACGCTCCGCTCGTTCGATAACCTTTATTGGCCAGTATACTTCCAAACTATTTATGAAAATCGCGTTTGTTTTTGCCTTAGCGAATTCAACTCGGGTTTTTGCGTCTTTTACATGGGTAGGGATATGAATGATTGTTGTTATGGCTCTATAATAGGGACTGTTGTACATTTCTGATTTTGGCTCGGGTAACGAGGGCTACCGTTTTTTTACTCACCAGTTGGCGCCACTGTAGACTGAGGTCCTGAAATACAGCTGTAATTTTTATTAAGTACGTTTGTGAAAACCAAGTTTACGCTTAAATAATATTTAAAACAATAGATAGACCGTACTGTATAAATATCGACGAGGCCGCAGTGTTGCGCAGTTCCGCTTTATTGGGAAGAATAGGAGGATTTTCTTAGTTCCGCTTTTTAAAACATTCACATTTAATGACTCGTAACTCATATTTGCCATAATTAATATCCTGGTATGGCAAAATATTCACAACATTGTTAAATTAGAAATAATTCCGAGAATCCCATTTAATTACTATGGAATTTGACATTTGGAAGACCTCAGTCTACACTAGCGCCCCTAGCGGAAATTTCATACGCGATAGGTACATGCATTATTATGCTACAATAGATTTTTTAAATTTAGTTAACATTTATTAGCTTAAAATAATACTTTATCTACACTCACATTGTAAGTCCTCTAAAACGTGTTCAAAAACAGTAGGCAATGGCTAGCATTATCACAACCGATTTTACTATGATAAGCTTTTTATCTGTGGCAGTAACGTAATTTTAACTTTACATGCTCAAACATTGATGTGTTATGATATGAGTTTTGATAACATAATGCAGGTGCAGGTGCAGGTGTAGCACGCGCCCGCGCGACCGCCGACACAATCGAGTTGGCCATGGCGGTGCAATGGCGGCCATTCTATGGTTTCGGAATACGGCATTTAGGATAAATAATATGAGTGTAGATAAAGCAGTGTATGCAACTGTACGTAATTAGGCCTTAAAACACTCGTGTGATCTTATTATGAAACTCGACTGCGGCTCGTTTCATAAAACCACACTCATGTTTTAAGGACCCTTATTACGTAACAGTTACATAAACTGCTATAAAAAGTATAAAAATTTCGTGCAAAAACCTAATAATCTAAACGCAACGCTATTGGTCGAACGTACTCGTGACGTCACATATAGTCTGGCAAACCATTTCTGTCAGTAGAAACGCGCGGCAAATTCAAAATACGTACATGTGGCAACCCTTTGATGAGACACCGTATTTCATGACGAACATTTCAATTAACATTGAATTTGTTTCTAGTGCATTTCATTTCATTCTCTCATCTTAAGCGCGAGTGAGATAGAACTCCTGCAACGTACCCAATTAAATTTAAATTCATTTTTAAGGCATATGTCAATTGCCTCAACCAGATTATCTGTTGCAGTTGATGACAGATCAGGCGAAATATATCCGTCTCCTTTTTACACACCGTAAATGTCACCTAATGAAAGGGGCCACCAACTAAAATTAAAAACATAATTTTTTTTTTTTTTTTTTATGAAACTAGTAGCAAACGAGCAGACGAGCCGCCTGATGGGAAGCAGTCAACGTCGCCCATGAACATAAGCAACATCAGGAGCCGCCTATGCGTTGCCGACCCTTGAGAGCCCTGTACGCCCGCTTCTTGAAGAACCCCATGTCAAAGCGCAATGGAAACACCTCGGGAGGCAGCTCATTCCACATTCCGCACGTTCTAGGCAGAAACGAGCGAGATGCCCGTTTATTTTTGGTGTACCATGTGTCTAGAAAATGAGGATGAACTTTGTTCCTTTGGCGGGAGGTGCGATGGTAGAAACGTGACGATGGCACCAGTTCAAAAAGTTCTTCAGAACATTCCCCGTTGTACAGACGGTAGAACACACACAGAGAGCCAACATCTCTCCGGAGACTAAGTGGATCTAAGCCGTCAGTAAGATCGGGATCGCCAACAATACGAACTGCCCGACGTTGGATGGAGTCAAGTGGGAGAAGCTGGTATTGCGGGGCGCCAGACCAGAGATGAGAACAGTACTCCATGTGAGGTCGAACCTGCGCTTTATATAACAAAAGCCGGTGATCCGGCGTGAAGTACTGTTTTGCTCTACTGAGCACCCCGAGCTTCTTGGAGGCCAGTTTGGCTTTGTTCTCCAAATGACCCCGAAACTGGACTTCGTTCGTAATGTCGACACCCAGTATCCCGATACTCTTGGATATAGTTAGAGGGTTGTTCTGAAATTTTGGCGCTATGACGAATGGGGTTTTCTTAGCAGAAAACGCGCAGACTTGTGTCTTACTAGGGTTAAACTGGACGAGATTACGTCTACCCCATTCGGAAACCTGCTCGAGGGAGGTCTCTATTTCAGACACAAGTTGCATTCTGCACTCCAACACCCGCTCAGGGGGGGCATATACACGACCTGTGTAGTAGCTATCGCCAGTACTGTCATCCGCATAGCAATGGATATTGTTGGTTACCAACATATCATTGATATGCAAGATAAACAGAGTTGGCGATAGAACAGATCCCTGGGGGACGCCAGCATTAATGGGCTTGTAATCTGACTTAATTCCGTCAATGACGACAGAAATGCTTCGCCCAGATAGAAAGCTGGCAACCCATGTACAAAACCCGTCTCAAAGCCCGTATGATGGAAGTTTAGAAAGAAGTGCCTTATGCCAAACCCTATCAAAGGCCTTTGCTATATCGAGGCTAACTGCCAATGCCTCCCCCTTGCTCTCGATGGCAGTGGCCCAACGGTGAGTTAGGTAGACAAGAAGATCACCGGCGCCTCGACCGTGGCGGAATCCGTATTGCCGGTCGCTTATGAGCTGGTGATCCTCGAGGTACTTAAGGAGCTGGTTATTTACCACACGCTCTAACACTTTAGAGAGCAAGGAGGTGATCGCAATCGGCCGATAGTTGGATGGGTCTGTGCGGTCACCCTTTTTTGGTATAGGGTGTACCCAGGCAATTTTCCAGAGAGACGGGAACTTCCCTGAGCGGTATGAAAGCGAGAATAGGCGCGTTAAAACTGGAGCCAGCTCTGGAGCGCAGGTTTTTAGCACAATGGCAGGTATACCGTCGGGCCCACTGGATTTCTTGACGTCAAGGGCAAAGAGAGCACGCCTTACCGCATTTTGGGTAAAGCGGACATTGGGCATAGAATGCCCACAATGCGGAATGATAGGTGGTGTATTGCCCCCGTCGTCAAGAGTCGAATTCGACGCAAAAATATGGCATAGTAGATCCGCCTTTTCCTTTGCGGAATGAGCCAGTGAGTCGTCGGGTTTACGCAAGGAAGGTAAGGAGACCCTACAAAAAATTCCCTGAACAGCTTTAGCGAGAGACCAGAAAATACTAGACCCAGAAGGCTGACTAACCAGCCTCTCACCAATACTGCGGGTATGTTGGTACTTTGCTGCAGCAATCCGCTTCTTGCAGGACCTGGAAGCAGCATTGAATCGCTTCTTCAATTCAGGGGGATCATCGCCCTCTCGCGCAGAAGCCCAAGCTTGGTAAGCCTTACACTTTAATTTAGAGGCTTCAGCGCACGACTTACCAAACCAAGGCTGAGAACGACCACCAACACGAACTAACGAGCTTGGAATGAAGCATTCCATACCCTGTAATATCGTGTCAGCTACGAATTTCGCACAGGTATTGATGTTATCTGATGATAAGCAGAGCTGCTTCCAAGGGTAGGATGCGTAGAACTCCCGCAGTCCGTCCCAATCTGCTGACCGATAATGCCAAACACGACGTGACCCTGGGGGTCGAGATTGCCTTGTCTGATCCGAGATTGAACTGGAACGTACCAGGCAATGGTCTGATGACCCCAGGGGTGCAAGACGTGATATTCGGTGGCGTTCTGGAAGCGAGGTCAGCAGTAGGTCCAGTAGAGCAGGGGTATGACCCTCAATGTCTGGGATCCTAGTGGGACCATCGACAAGTTGTGAGAGATCATACGCCACAGAAAGGCTATGAACAGCTCTCCCAGCATAGTCAGTACGCGTTGATCCCAACCACTCAGTGTGGTGTGCGTTAAAATCGCCGAGGATTACTAACTCTGCAGAGGGAAGCCGCTTGAGAATTTCGTCGAGCCCCGCTTGCAGACGCTCCAGAAGACGATCAGTCTCCGAGTCTCCGCTGTGAGACCTGTAGAGGCACGCATAGATACAGACGTGGCCCCCGTAGTCTACGCGCGCCCAAATTATTGACAGGTCTCTGTCTTCGAAACTGCTCAGACGGCGATAGCAGATATCATCCCGGATAAACATGCATACCCCAGCACGCGACACAAATTTGTGTTCAAGGCAGTAGCCGGGGTACATAAGGTAAGAGATGTCAGCCGGGGTAGATATCTGTGTCTCCGTCAAGAAAAACAGGGCGGGCTTGTCTGTTTCGAGATGGTGATGAACAGAATTCAAGTTGGAGTGAAGTCCCCTGATGTTGCATACATCCACAGTAAATGTGGAACATGAAGCCGCTGTAAAACGTTTATTCTTTTTATGAACAGGCATATTTAATAGAAGCGGGTTGTATAGGGGAAAAGTGATGGATCAGCAAAGAACCGACTGCCACAAGGTCACAAACAAGGCCACTCCTCGCCTGGCGCCGCAAGTGGAGTGGTCTCCTGTCATGGGGGACGGAAGGGCCCCCGGTCCGACCCATGGTCAAACGCTACGTTCCACTCCGGTTTCCCAGGCCGGCGCAGCGATAATTACACGGGCTTTTTACACTGGCGGCAGGACAGCCTCCCCAGCTGGGATAAGCCAGGGTTCGGGTCCTCTACGAACCAGCGGGCGGCCAGCGGACAACCGTTTCACCGGGTCTCCCTGGCCCCCATGACAAGGAACCACGCTTGAAGCACCCAAGCAAGGTAACAGGCCTATGTAAGACCAAGGGCAGTCGAAATTGATGATCATTTCTGCCTTTTTCACAGATTCTTAGTGTTGTCATACTTTTGTTCGCTGTACATTGCTACTGCGTTCGTTGGCTGGCCAGACTATAATTGACAGATTTGTTATTTTGTTCGTGGCCGACACTGGATATCGCTTCGAAAGTCAGAAAAATGGTTCCCCCTATGACTTTTGAACCGTAAGTTCAAAAAATATGAAAAAATTTGAGAAGATGCGCCTTATTATGTACTTTCTAAGAAAATTATTTTGAACATTATCGGTTGAGCCATTTTTGAGTAACCTTCAGAAAACTTCTTAAAGCCACGTTACACTTGTCCTAGTTAGCTTCCTAAATGAGTTAGTTACTAAATTTAGTCAAGTGTAACCGCATTTAGCAAGTAATTTTATTATGAAAACTAGTTACGATCCTAATTAGGATGCTAGTTAGGCTACAAAAAAAGTAAAGTGTAACAGGGCCTTAACATAGGCATTAGATACGACCTTTTGGTATTAGTTTGGTTCTTATTCCATTAAAGTGTGGAAGTTACGGAACCTATCCGGCCGAATAGTAAATTTATAGCCGGATAGGCCGGATACCGGATAGTGGCCGGATATATGTTGCATCTCTATACACCAACTCAGACACCTAAATATACGATAATATGCTTACATCACTGGCTTACTTAGACCAGTCCACAAAGCACTTAACCCTAACAATTAATTTCCCGTTCGTACATAGTATAATATTTAATTATAAATAAATAAATATTATGAGACAATTTTACACAAATCAACCTAGTCCCACAGTAAGCTCAATAAGGCTTGTGTTGTGGGTACTAGACGACGATATATATATGTAATAGATAGATATAGAGAAATACTTCAATACATAGAAAACATCCATAACTCAGGAACAAATATCTGTGATAAACACACAAATAAATGCCTTGACCAGGATTCGAACCCGGGACCTCCTGCTTCATAGGCAGGGTCACTACCAACTAGGCTAGGAGGCCGTCAAACAAAATTATCATAACATAAACATGCATTTATTTAGTTTTTTTAACTATAAACCACACTGTGCATAGGTATTTAATACAATGAATCATAGCTAAAGCTGATACGCCATATCGCGTAAGAAGTATTGGTTGAATTGTATTCCGTACCTTAACGTAACTACAACCGTAGTAAACAGTTACACGGAGCACCAACGTACCGTCACCAGATAAGGGTATGGTATGAAAGAAACAAGAACTGCTATTACGTAGTCGGCAGTCTTACTGCAGCCTGTGGCTTGACCGGTTGTTCGCTACATTCCGTGACACTATTAGGACCTCCACCGGTGAGTCGTTATACTGTAATTTACGTGTGTAACTAAAGCCGTGTGAAAAGATAGGTATTTGTATCATTATAGATACGTTGCCCGAGCCAAGGTTTCTTATAATACCGATATAGGTATGTTTTATTTATCATAGTGATATGATAAGATGCCAAGAATTAAATAAAGATACTTATAGTAGAAAAATTATATCAAAATATTAGGTCATTTCGTTTATTTATTAGTTAAGTACCATTCATATTAGGTACCTACTGCATTTAGCTTTAATAAAAGTAATATAACAAATGAATAAAACAAACACATTAAAACATTTTTCCTTGTTGGACAACGTACGCAGAATTTATTTTAATCAGTGCCTAAAAACATTTTTAATTGGTCGTTAATTGTGACCTTGACAATTGCATCTCGCTACGTCATTTTAATTACCTAGGTCTCTTGGGCTGATCTGCATACAGACTAGTAGTCTTGATGACTTCATCTATCCTATTTTTATTGTGAAACCCACACAGATTACCTGCTAAATATACTAGTACGTTGTTAGGTGGAAATCTAACATTGATAAGGAAAGGAAGTGACACACCAAATTTTAGTTACTATATAAGTAGGTATAGCTGTAGAGCTATGGGTGGCATTTGTTGATCTAAGTAGACAAATATAAACTTCCTACTTACAGAATAGATGTTATCTCCCACACTCTTCTAAATAGTGAAACAACCGTTATACGACGCGCGCTGCATTTCCGATGCACTTCTAAGTTGAGCTTGGCTTGGCACCCACACCCATGGTGTAGCCATGAATCCAATGACCCCGTGTTTTACCGCTATTTGTATAGTATGTAGGTAGTAGAGTATAGATAGGCGGTGCATGGGCAATGAATGATTTACCTTACATATATACATTCTACCTTACATCAAATCAGGTAAGTATGGCTGATTTTTAGGGTTCATAACACGAACATTTTAGTGCTTTTTTTTTAATTTTACATTGACCCGGTGTGATTCTGAGGTCGGAAACCTTGCCTAATATAAGTATTTCATTTCATCACTATTAACACATAAAAAAAAACAATTCCGGATTTGATGTAAGACAACACAACATATCCCGTGTACTCATTCATATTTACGACGCCGCTGTTCTTGATTTCCCGCGCGTTGACTCATTTAAACAATTAGCCGGAGGTAGATAATAGTAATGTTTGTTATTCATAATTCTAAAGTATTTAGTTGCAATATCTCATCCTCAAATCAGAACTAAATTGCAGTGTGCATCGCCATATATAACTACCGAATATTCCTCCAGAATACTTACTTAAACATTTATGACACAGTAATTTAGTACCTACCTACTTACCAAGATACCTATATTATAAAACCAGTGACATTGTTAAACTCTAATTCCATCATTAGAGTCGAGGTGAACAACTTGTTAACGGCTGAATTTAAAATGGATAGTGTTCCTAAAATAAACAAGCTAGCTAACTTGCCTAATTTGGACGATAGGATAGATCTCGCTCGACTCGACCATGGGGCATATTAACATCGCTATAACACCTAGCGTTCCATTAAAAGATGTTTATTTCATATGTTAATTGTGATTACGTCAATAGTTAATTGTTTTATGAGGAGAAGTGAACTATTATCTATTTCATAAAAACATGCGAAGGAGTCAATCGCCTTCATTAAGATCCTTGCAAGGACTACTACAAGTAATGTGAATCTGCTTAAAAAAGTTATGTATGGAAGTATTCATCAAATAAACTGAAACCATCGGCTTTTGTTACATTAGTCATAAACCTAGTCAACGGTGAAACCCTGACCCACTTAGTTACTTAGTAAATATGACAAAGTTACGGGATACCTTATTGTCAATTTAACACGCTTCCATGGTGTTGTATTATATACAGTTAACGGTACCTAATTTATAGGAACTTTGAATGTTATCAAGAGAGAGTGCGTCAGCAATTCCTACTGCAAGTCAGATACGCAAAAATTAACTTGATTCGTATATGCGCTTATGTCATATGTGTGTCACGTAAAATTCGTAAAAACCAGTTACCTAAAACAATTACGAGTAATAACGACTTGAATCATTTGTATGACTGCTTTTTCGTGTGATGTGCCAATACCTGAGTACCTTGTTTATCACCTTTATCGGAATTTGGACAACTAAACTAGTCTAGTCAGAATTGCGTAGCCATCACAATTGGGTCTTCGGTCAGCCGCCTTTGAAAAATAACGTAATGCATATATATCATTACCGGCTCTACAATATAATATGTACTTATGTAATTTGTGTGATACCTACCTACCTATGAAAAACTATATTTCCACCGTCTTACCTAATTATAGACTTTTCCCTACAAGTCACAAAGAAAAGGATAATTCGAATTAGCTCCGACTGCATACGAATATTTTTGAGTCGCCCCCACTGGTACCTATACGTACCTACCTACTAATAAGCATTTCACAACTATGACAAGGTTCAATTCAAAGTGAAAAACTGTTAGTGATCGCTTGGTGTGTTATGAATTAAGGGATAAATTTAGGTAGCTTAGCTGCTTATCAAAGTATTGGTGTTACCCGGCATGTAATCGGAGGTTAGTGAAAATGTAAATATGACCCGATAAGATAATGCGGAAACTGTCCTTTATCAGGAGTGTTCGTTAACAGCGAATTTTAACGTTATTTTCAACGAATACGTTAAGTTAAATAAGTTTTATGCATAAAACCACATCACCGCGTCATACATGATGACAAATCCAATTTCTCAAACGTAGAGCAATATCTACCGACGTAAACTATAAAAAAATCCCGATCAATAATGCTGTTCGCATTAATTAAGTAGAGGTTTGGCACTTCTGAAACTTCATAATTTTCAGAAGTACCGAATAATAAGGTACCTTTTGTACGCCACTTGATAGAGATTTTTCTTAATACTTGTCACTGTCTATAGAATCTAGGTAATATTAGAAAGTGTTGAGCACCTCCAATTTATTTTTGGCGAATATATACGAGTAAATAAAATAAATATAAGTGTTTACATCCTCACGTTATACTCGCATGAAACTACTTCGTCACCTTCGTTATAGGAAATAAGTGTACTTTATTATGTCAGGTCATAACAATATAATATAAAACTATAAATACTAATTATATATGTCCTCAAGTAGCCTAAACTAGCTCTGTAAGAATTAAAACTTCTTTAAAACTAAAAAATATATATATATATAGTCTGGCCAGCCAACGAACGCAGTATCAATGTACAGTGCACAGCAAACAAAAATATGACAACACTAAGAATCAGTGAAAAAAGCAGCAATGATCATCGAAATTTTTGTTTTTAATTTTAGGTGGTATTTCCACCCCTTTCATTAGGTGACATTTACGGTGTGTAAAACGGAGACGGATATATATCGTCTGATATGTCATCAACTGCAACAGATGATCTGGTTGAGGCAATTGACATATGGCTTAAAAATGAATTTAAATTTAATTAGGAACGTTGCAGGAGTTCTATCTCACTCGCGCTTAAGATGAGAGAGTGAAGTGCACTAGAAAGATATTCAATGTGAATTGAAATGTTCGTAATGAAATCATGAAGTTAAATACAATCTGATCCGTGAATGAAATACGATGTCTCATCAGCATCACAAAGGGTTTCCACATGTACGTATTTTGAATTTACCGCGCGTTTTTAATGACAGAAATGGTTTGCCAGACTATAAATTTAATATTTTATAGGTATACAGGGTGAATTTTAAGTCGTGAATCGTAATATGTTTTTCTAACTCCATAAACAACAAGCAATTTAATGCCCCAACTCTTACTAAAATCAGACAAAAAAAAATTTGTTTTTTTATTATTTTTTTGTCGTTTATTTTACTTTTAAAAGTGATCATGTGGAATTAAAACAGCTTTATGAGATATTTCAGATGAGAAATTAAGTAAATTTCATTTCTAACTAGGACAAATGACAAATTTGATGTCAATGACAGTTCCGATTCAAAGAGGCAATTCAATTTACTAATTTAAATATCCTAATAGGCCGTTGTAATATCCTAAATCCACTTTTAAAAGTAAAATAAACGAGAAAAAAATAAAAAAAACAAAAAAGTCTTGTCTGATTTTAGTAAGAGTTGGGGCATCAAATTGCTTGTTGTTTATGGAGTTAGAAAAACATATTACGATTCACGACTTAAAATTCACCCTGTATTATACCTATAAAAACTAAAGATAACTTAAAAATATGTACCTGTTGATGGGAACTTTTGCACCAGGGACAACTCGTGGGGGACTTTTTGAGTAGATTAGTCATAATGTAAGAGTTTTGTTTATTGTTTATTCTGTGTGTTGCTGTTGACGATTTATATTTGAATAAATATATTCACATTTCATTTGTACCTAAGTAAATAAATAACTATTTCATCATTTCTTATTCGTTCATAAGCCGGAATTCAATGTACTTCGTTTCAGTTACCTATCTATATTAGTTTGTATCTGTTTGTATATGTAAATCCGGCCCGATTACCTATTTGAATAGGTAATCTCAACTTTATCAAAGTCTACACCCGTTACTAAATCCCCTAATCTTGTAATTCGGACAAGAAGGTTACGATACTTACGATTCTTCGTAAACTGATAAAAAATACCACCAAAAATTGGTGGTTTTGGAAGTAAAGTCAGCTGCAGATAGAAATGATCGTCCTAGCTAAGTAATCGGGAAGATTATTGGACTCCTCAATGACCTAATTAAGCATTATGCTAACTCGTCTGTATAAACAATTTTATTTAATAAGTATTTTTGATTTGTTATTTAAAGCAGAAACGATACCTACTATATTTAAGGCTGGTCGTCGTTTCTTTTGTATATGTCAGTAATCTCGTAGCTAGTCTAGGGACTGCTCAAAGCAAGAATTTAACTAGAGGCGGCATACGCGTACTACCGTAAGGGATAGACATAGATGACGATAAAATCAATTCTACAACACAAAACAAAACAATTTACCATTGTTTTCCTTAGCGGACACAACTTTTAAAGAAAAATATCAGGTTTTCTTATAGTAAACACAGAAACGCGAATTATATCTGTTTGTGACCCTCCACTGCTATAAGTAATGGGTGGAGGGTAACAAGGTCTATGACAAGGACCAACGAAAATAGCACCTTCTCTGTCGTACCTACTGAAAGTGTAATAAAACCATCCCGTTCGATCTTGGTATTGTTATTACCATGACAGGTCTATGGCTAATATAATATAAAACAACGCAACTTCATTCTAAAGACCCTGTTACACTTTACTTTTTTTAGTGTCCTAACTAGCATCCTAATTGGGATCCTACCTAGTTTTCCTAGTAAATTTACTTGCTAAATGCGGTTAGACTTGACTAAATTTAGAAACTAACTCATTTAGGAAGCTAACTAGGATAAGTGTAACAGGGCTTTTACGTTTAGGCTTGTCTATATGGCATAATAGTCTTAACCCTTGGACCGCCAAAAACCTCAAATCACACGCACGGAAACTCGCCAGCGCGTGATATGCGGTCCAAAATATAACGTCACGATATCTGTCCGATGCTTGGCGGTCAAAGGGTTAGTGCAGTCAGCAAGTCCCCACCCAGCAGATGATTGCATGTTTAAAGAAACTATAGTCAGCTACAAGTACTACTTGTTCTCCCCCCGAGGGGACGGAGGATATGGAATTTATAGTAAAAGGCTACTTGTTTGTTTGTGCGTATATATACATATATGCATACAAATCAGTGGTCCCATTTATCTCTAGCCTTTTCCCGCGGCTTCGCCCGCGTAATAATAATAATAATAAATACTCTTTATTGCACACCTCATACAGTTACAAGCACAAATTTTACAATTAGATAAATTTAGGTAGAGGTAACAACAGGCGGTCTTATCGCTAATGAGCGATTTCTTCCAGACAACCTTTGGGTAGTGGAGACTAGAGAAAAACAATAAGCAGTAGGTGGTGCATAGAAACAAAAGAGACGAAATAGATAACACAGCACTTTCATATGAATATACATACTTAAATAAATACAAAATAAACATACATATACGTACATATATACATATATAATACACACAGTAAGAAACAACAGTGTCAACTTAAAAACCTAAGGAAGAGATAAATAGTATTCCTTAAGTTGCGATTTAAAGCTACCAATAGATTGCGCGCGTTTTATGTTGAGAGGGAGAGAATTCCACAAACGAACGGCCTGGAACGTAAATGAGCAATCATAAAATTTGGAAGATGAAGATGGCACTTTTAGGAGCAATTTTTGAGAGGATCTAATAGAATTAAGATAAGAGAAACGCTCTTTGAGGTAGCGGGGAGTTGCAGGGTTAAAAAGTATAGAAAAGAGTAAAGAAAGTATGTGAGAGTTACGGCGGTGACGGATAGGGAGCCATTTGAGTTGAGAACGAAAACTAGAAACATGGTCGAATTTGCGTAATCCGAAAATGAACCGAATGCAGGCATTTTGAATACGCTCAAGCTTATTAAGTTGCTCCTCGGTTAGGTCTAAATAGGAGATATCTGCATAATCAAGAATGGGGAGAAGTAACGACTGAGCAAGCGCAATTTTAGTAGCAATTGGCAGGAAATTCCGGAGCCGTCTGAGAGACCCTATGGCAGCAAACATCTTCCTGCTCACTTCACTCACCTGAGGCACCCATGATAGACAACGATCCATGATTACGCCAAGATTTTTCACTTGGTTGGAAAAAGGAATTTGGATACCATCGAAGACTATCGGAGGGAGCCTGAGAAAGTCAATTTTGGAGATTTGTTTAGCGCTACCCATCACAATTACCTGTGACTTTAGGGGGTTTAACATTTTTTTACCTACTTATACGACGTTGCATACAATACTTTTTCTACGAATACACTTACTTTTACATAAAATGCGAAATTGAAATCTTCATGGATATCGCAGTTATTTTGTCAACATAATCAACAATCATTTAAGTTTTACCTTTTAAAACACTATTTTTCAATAATACTAACATTACTAACACAAATACCGTCGTTATTTGATCAATTATTAAAGAGCTACAGAGATTAGTAAGAATACCTAAATTACTTTCAAAGTTTGCAATTCGCCCCAACAAACGAACGGGAAACGTAAAAAACTACGAAGTAGGTCTGTGGTTCTTATATTTTTTTCTTTTTTAAAGTTTTTTTTTCTAAAAACGCTGCGTTTATTTAGGTTTCTTAGGTTGGCAGTAATTTATTTTATATTAATAGCCGTATTTGCACGCGATTACGCGATACTATTTTGGCTCTTTTATAGAACAAGTGTTATTTTGGGGAATAGACTAGATAGACTTTTCATCGAGTGTATTATCTATGTTCTTATAAAGGTGTTAACGAATGTATAAATGACAGATAAAAGTACAGGAGTAGAAAAAAAATTAAAATCTTTTTTAATGATTGTGAAGTAGGAACTAAAAAACACCCCATGTTTTGAGAAATAAATTGCGTTTCCTGATTGGTCGATTTTAACATTGCTGTATTCTGATTGGTTGATATTAAATACAATGTTTTTTTAAGGACATTAAATATTAACACAGTATACTCACCAATAAAGTATCTAGTTCGTTCGGTAGTATCGTTCCGATTCATTTCGATATGTGTTGTGATTGGAGGATTTAATATGGTGAAGTGTTCCGATTGGTCAATTTAAAATGTTTTGTAAATCATAAATATGTATACATACTAGCCCTAGAGGCTAAATGTACTACTTTAGTCCGCCTTGGTAAGCATAATATGACACACTTTTTGAGCATGAGAAGTGAAAAAATTATTTATGTATAATTGCTATGGTTATGTCATTTTTTTTATTTATACTTCTAAACTAGAGCTTGTGGCATGACAATTTGTGAATTGTAATATTTGCTGAATGTAGGGTTCCCTAGTTGCCGTCACAATACACGCAATCAAAATGTATTTTTTAATACAATTGCTCAAAAAGTTTAGTTTATGTAGCTGCAAATCGTGCGTAAAGTTTGGTTTTATGCACTAGTGCTAAAAAGTAATCTGATCTGCAAATCGTGCGTAAAGTTTGATTTTACGTACGATTTGCAGATCAGAATTTTAAATAAATGAGTATTATGCAAGACCCGCTTATAAATGACCCACCTGAACTACGCGCGATCGGGCATAAAGGCGAGACCCAATAGTATTGCTTGAACAACGCGCGATTGAATGAAGCTGTCTTTCGTACACTGACAGAATATAAATGTAATTTTATTTCATTGTAGTTTTCTCGTGCATGTCAAAACCTTTTAAGCAATTATCTTTAATACCAGATACCAGAGAATAAATACGTTTCTAGAAAATATAATTCGTCAGGTGACAACCAAAACTCAGTAATTGCAATAAAATTATTAAACTAAAATCAACCTTGTTTTGTTACTTATATGGTTCATTACGGCTATAAACTTGTGGTATAGTCTTTCCTCCCGTTCTTGGCCCGTTACGGATTAGTGTTCTTATCAGTAAACTCCATTGTAGCAAAACCGCAAGCGCACGCGCCACGACAAAAAAAAGGATTTGGGCTCATGTTAGCGTTTATAGAATATCTACCATATGGACCACGCAATAAGATTCAATATGAACTAATACAAAAAAGCTGTATGTTCTTAACGGTTGCGCCCAGCGTAGGCGACTTAAACGCTCTCCTTCCAGCATATCTTGACACCGAGATTCGAAACAAATATGCGTAATCGGTGACCGCGCTTGTATTGGTATTTCGAGCGCCCAACTAGGCAGCTCTTAGGAGGCAATTGGAATTATTCCTCACGGGCAGGTAAAACAGGGTCGGATTTTGATTGGAAACATTTGGACACAAATACGATTTATGAATATTTAATATTAAAAAAAATATAAACATTGGGTAAGTATATAACAATAATAATACTGATACAGATTATTTATTCGTAAATAGGTTAATTTACAAGTCATATAACTTACAAGCTAATTCCTTATACAGTTGTATATTTTAATTTTAACTATAATAGTAGGTATTCCGTTTTAATAATCATTTCATTACAATTCATTTAATTTCATTCAAATCAGTATATAAATAATAATCAGGTTAATAAATTACAGAAATAATCGGTTAGTTATATTTAGTTATACGAATAATCAACGAATTATAAAATAATTTTTTTTTATGTTACACTTACATATTTTTACCTAGAAAGTTAACCCACTCTTGCGTGTTAACTCATATTTATTATCTTAACATTAACACATTCAAATCATGATAATAAGCATAACTTGAATGTGTCTTTCTACAAATCAAAAAAGGCCATAATTCAATCATTTCTAACGAAACACGGTATTAGTTACCCGTGAAAAATAACGAAGAAAGGCTTATTAGCTATTTTGCGAAACTATACCTTTGACAAAGTATACTACGTGGACGAGAAAGCAAAAGAAAAAGGTTGCAAAGTGTTGAGGTTGCCCCCATATTACTGCACAGTGCACACTTAACCCCATTGAGTTAATGTGGGGTAACCTCAAAACAAGCGTAAGGAAAATTAATACAGATCCTAAATTTAGCGAGGCGGTATTAAATCGCATTAGAGAAATAGTGAATAGTACAGGTTGTCACTGGAAAAATTGCTGTAGGCATGTTGTAGATTTAGAAAAAAAAATGATGCGAAATTTCGGACATTCTTCTGTCATTATTAATGTCACCGATGATTCCACTGACGAGGAAGACTCGTAGGTAAACATATAAATAGAGTGCATGTTTATTTTCTACTAAATTAGTAATTTTATGTCTATCAAAGTTGATTTTTCCGTTGTTAAAACTACTTAATAATGTGATATTCAAAAACATTATGTTATTTTGTTACAAGTCTAGTTATTATGTTATACTAAATGTTGTTATGTAGTGTTATTTTCTGCCTTACACTATAGTGCATGAACGATCAAAATATTGTAAACCTCTACTTGTTTAAAACGTACCTGTAGCTAAGTATTTAAAACGTTGAAGATTTATTAGGTTTTAATGTAGCATCTTAATATTATTTTTATTCGATTTCTTTATTCTTGGTAAGTAATTTGCTGTATGTTAAAAGTGTAATATAAAAAAAAAATGTTTTTACAATTTGTTGATTATTTGTATAAACGATTATAACTAACCCCTATACATATTTAAAATGTACCTGTAACTATCTAAAACATTGATGTTTTATTACGTTTTGATGTAGCATCCTAATATTATTTTTATTAAAATTTCTTTATTCTTAGTAAGTAATTTGCTGTATGTTAAAAGTAATATAAAAAAAATGTTTTTAAAATTCGTTGATTATTTGTATAACTGATTATAATTAACCGATTATTATTGTAATATATTTACCCAATGTTTATATATATTTTTAAATTAAATATACATAAATCGTACACGTACCCAAATGTTTCATTTAAAATCCGACCCTTAATTTACCTGTCCGTGAGGAATAATTCCAATTGCCTCCTAAGCGTTGCCTAGTCGGGCGTTCGGAATACCAGTTCGAGCG
The DNA here is from genome assembly GCA_947086415.1 of Pammene aurita. NCBI lineage: Eukaryota > Metazoa > Arthropoda > Insecta > Lepidoptera > Tortricidae > Pammene > Pammene aurita. The sequence continues at coordinate 37,566,290 of OX352291.1, forward strand.
CGGTCTCCGATTACGCATATTTGTTTCGGATCTCGGTGTCAAGATATGCTGGATGGAGAGCGTTTAACTCGCCTACGCTGGGCGCAACCGTTAAGAATATACAGCTTTTTTGTATTAGTTCATATTGAATCTTATTGCGTGGTTCATATCATATGGTAGATATTCTATAAACGCTAACATGAGCCCAAATCCTTTTTTTTGTCGTGGCGCGTGCGCTTGCGGTTTTGCTACAATGGAGTTTACTGATAAGAACACTAATCCGTAACGGGCCAAGAACGGGAGGAAAGACTATAGTAATTAGTGAGTTTTGGGTGTTGCCCATTAAAGTAAAAAGAGGAAGATACCTGACGTTCATAGCTGACAAAACTGAAATGTGTTCCGGCACCCACACACTTGTAAATGCTTACACACTGCTATAAATGCTATAATGTACATGTGCATCAGGGGTAAAAGAGATACACCAATATACTTAACACGGGCGTGTAAGCGAGATTTCCATATTTTGCGCATTGCATAAAGTGTGAGAGAGACCAACTAATATAATTTACAGTAGTGTAGGCAAGATCGTCATATGTCTAACAATGACGTATAGAAGTAAAAAGAGAGTCATTTGGGTTTGAAAAAATTAAAATATTGAATTGATATTAATCGTAGTAAGTCCTTGTCGCATCAATATGAAAGCGGGCAAGATGGACCGAGACAGAAAATTAAATGTCTAGTCAATAGCGTACTACACTCGCGTGCAAATAATTCGGGTCAGTACGAAAAACTATAATATCTCCTAAAATAATAAAGCTAGGAGCCTGAATTAAATTGTATATTATAGATAAATGTATAGTTAATAAAAGAACGTCAAGAGTTAGAGATGATATTCACTTGTTTATTTAATTAACATAGTAAACACGATATCAATTAATTATAGGTAAAAAGCAACCATGGTACCTCAGCTAAACATCGGTATCAGCGTTCAAATTTCATGGCAAAGTACGGTTTGCAGAAAAACAAATACAAACAAATACATCTAGTATTTTGAACATTTATTTTTTATGAACTAAAAGAAAGACACTAAATAGTATTTTATACAATTGTGACATAATGACGAGCTTTTCAGTCGAGTACCGTGTTTAGGCTAGGAAGTTTTCTGAGTGGTCTAAGTACGAGATTGAAAAGCTTAATTATGTCACTATTCTATTCCATTTCCACACTCGCTCAGGTTAGTCAAATAAATTTTCATTATTTGCACACATTATATTATTACACTTGCTGGTGTTTCAACTTCTTTGCTGTTAGACAGTTCTTTGATAATTTGTATAGTGTTGTTATCAAGGTTTTTCTTTAAAATATGCTTTAAAATTAAGTAAAGTTGTCTGCCCTTTGGTGTAATTTAAAATATATTTTTTTGCATCCAATGAATGGTTTTCATTGTACCTAAAGAGCTCAGATTGGGATCTAAAAACAATTATTCATACTTAGCAATTATACTAAAGTGCTTTCCACGAATAGTAACTCAACATTTAATTTCCGGTTGCGGAAAATTTTCTTTACTTTAGCTATATTGCACTTGATTCACGCGAATTTAAAGCGTCGATAACAAATTTGATTTGAGCATAATGTTTGTGATAAGTGATAATATGAGGCAGCATTTATCCATGTGCCCCATCTATTTAACAATCGTCGGGGTGAAACACGAATATTTTCACACATTTCTCGAAATAATTTTATGCTTGAAGGTCTGAAGGAGAGTTTCGTTTTTTTTTTGAGTTAATTAAACTTTTTATGGCAAAGATTTACGATTTTTTTTGTTTATGGCAATGATTTCGAAGTATTTCTGCGACTCTTTTAAAGTTTAAATTAGCTGCCGCATAATTAAATTTAAAAGATAATAAACATTATTATTAAATAAATATTCGAATGTTTTTATTTTTTTGCTATCTCTACTGGGTGCCATGAAAATAGAACGTTGATACCGATGTTTATACCTCACACACAAAACTAAAAACAAAAAAACAGTTAAACATATCAATACTTCGTATTGCCTCCTCGGGCTCTTCTTACAGCTTCTAAACGATTGGGCATACTGTTTATTAAGTTTCTTATGCGTTCTTGCGGGATGGGCTAATAAGCCCATTCTTCCACTAACGCCTGTTTCAGGTCTCTAAGTGTAGCTGGGGCGGGGTTTCGATTTCTTACACGCCTTCCGAGCTCGTCCCATACGTGCTCAATCGGATTTAGGTCCGGGCTTGTCGAGGGCCAGTTTATAGTGTTGATGCCAACCTCCTCAAAATAATCTTCCACAGTCTGTGCGGTGTGTGGCCTGGCGTTGTCATGCATGAACATTGAGTTTTCACCCATATTAATTAAATATGGGCCTACATGCTCATTAAGAACCTCTTCCACATACCTGGCACTAGTTAACGTTGCATTTTCTATCAAAACTAATTGCATGCGACTCTCTGAAAGAGATTCCAGCCCAAACCATAACAGACCCACCGCCGAAAGCAACTTTTTCTTCAAAACAGGCTGGAATAAAACGTTCACCTGGCCGTCTGTAAACTCTTCGCCGCCCGTCATGTGCATAAAGCATAAATCTGGATTCGTCAGAAAACGTAATTCTTGCCCATTCTTCGGCACCCCATCGCCTGTATTCGCGTGCGTAAAGTTTCCTTGCAGTTCGATGCCCTCTGTCAAGTTTTGGGCCATTTGCCGGTCTATGTGGGGTCAAATTAGCTTCACGAAGCCGCTGCCTTACAGTCCACTCGCTGATGTCATCTCATCGGGTCTCCCGAAGTTGGTTTTTGACTTCAACTGCAGTGAGATGCCGATTTCGGAGCATTGTTGTTACAATAAATCGATCTTCTCTAGCAGTAGTACATCTCGGCCTGCCGGTTCCTGGTCTTCGAAGGTTCCTGCCAGTTTGTAGGAAACGTTGGAGGACCCTCTGCACCGTAGATAGTGACACGCCTGTTCTTCTTGCTGTATATCTCCGACTTCTGCCTTCTTGTAACAAAGTGACGATACGTGTACATTCATCTTGTGTTAGCGACATGATAGTAATTCAATAATGACCATCAAAGTCAACAAAAACTGCCTTTTATCATTTTGCTTTGACAGATTGAAAACAAAAGTGAGAAAACAATCAAAAGTGAAATAAGCTCAATTTGAATTTGGTACCAAATTCGACTTTTTTTAAATAAAACTTTTTCCAGAATTCTTGTAGAACATTGAAGGTTCAATTTAATTCGATATTAAATTCTCTTTAATACACTACACAGTTAGTTTCCTGCACATACCGCTATTAATTTGCAAAATATAAGGGTTTTTGTCACTGACCCGTATTATTTGCTCGCGAGTGTATATTTTTAAATTATGAATAAATCTCTTATTCTAAGCTTCTGGGGCTCTAGTCGAATATTCCAGTGTTCAACGAAATAGGTAACGAACGATCGTCTCAAAAAACCAGTATAAAGGCAACATTTACGCGTAGTTGTTACGCGTAGAGGTTTCTATTTTTAATGCAATAATGGTTTGTCAAAAGAGACGCGTATGGTAAGCGACGGTTATATTGCACTACGCAGAAACGGCGAATAATCCGTGTGGCCCTAGTACTTTAATTTCCATCGCCTACCTCGCGCACGACTCAAAAAAACCAATGTAAAGGTGTGACCTCCATTTGTGCATAGTTATAATGGTAAAAAAGATTCACTTATCCTGAAATTCCTGAACGAGTTGTAAGTCTCGGGAATCAGCGCTAGGTGCCTAATATCGTAGGTAGCGTTAGCAAATAAAACTTTTAATACCACGACGGTGGCAAACAAACAAGCATACGGCCCGTCTGATGGTAAGCAGCTACCCATAGCCTATAGACGCCTGCAACTCCAGAGGTGTCACATGCGCGTTGCCGACCCTTTACAAAAAGGAGCAAGAGCAAAAAAAAATCAATCTGTTAGAAATTTAAGTAATATACTTTCTAGAAACGTTTTCATTATCGGGTAATTCGGGTATTAAAGATAATTGCTTACATTAATCGGGTAACACCCAAAACTCACTAATTACTACCACAAGTTTATAGCCGTAGTGAACCATATTAGTAACAAAACAAGGTTGATTTTAGTTTAATAATTTTATTGCAATTACTGAGTTTTGGTTGTCACCTGACGAAATTATATTTTCTAGAAACGTATTTATTCTCTGGTATCTGGTATTAAAGATAATTGCTTAAAAGGTTTTGACATGTACAATCGAAATTTATGTCTAGACTAGAAAACTATACGTATGCATGTTTTCTCATTTACAGATGTTTCAAGTAAAAAAATAATTTATAATGCCTATTAGGCTAAAGTACGAGTAATAAGTCTATAGACCGTAAGCCAGGAACAAATTTTGTTGGTCATCGCGTCCCAGGCGATAACTTGTCAAGTGGTTAAGGGTGATGTTTAATGAAGCCTCGTGAAGGTCAGCTGCCTCTCCGTTGGTGGGTCGAGGAACGGCAGCGACCTAATCAAATAAAAAAAAATGGTCATCGCGTCCCGATTGAAACTTTCGCGGATATAATGGCTCCAAAAATCCTTCTAACTTTTGAATATGGGAAAATTCAAGAGCGTGAGGCCTAATAATTACTTTCAATGAAAACTATATTGAAAACTATTGAGTTATTTGAGCGATTTTTGAGTTATTTCAAAAAGTTGTATATTCATAGTAAAAGGACGTAAAATATCTTATAAAAATAGTAGTTTTCCATACAAGTGCGAGAAGTATGTTATTTTGCACGAGTACCGAGGTTACTTGACCCGAGCCGATAGGCGAGGGTCAAGACTCGGGACGAGTGAAAATGACACTTCCGCACGTGTGTCGAACAACGTTTTTTAATACAATTGCGAAAAAACTACAATGAAATAATATTTCATTTATATTCTGTCAGTGTACGAAAGACAGCTTCATTCAATCGCGCGTTGTTCAAGCAATACTATTGGGTCTCGCATAATACTCCTTTATGCCCAATCGCGCGTAGTTCAGGTGGGTCATTTATAAGCGGGTCTTGCATAATACCTACTCATTTATTTAAAATTCTGATCTGCAAATCGTGCGTAAAATCAAACTTTACGCACGATTTGCAGATCAGATTACTTTTTAGCATTAGTGCATAAAATCAAACTTTACGCACGATTTGCAGCTACATAAACTAAACTTTTTGAGCAATTGTATTAAAAAATACATTTTGATTGGGTGTATTGTGACGGCAACTAGGGAACCCTACATTCAGCAAATATTACAATTCACAAATTGTCATGCAACAAGCTCTAGAAGTATAAATAAAAAAAATGACATAACCATTATACATAAATAATTTGTACATAAGTTTAGCTTGGTAACGGTTTCAAGCACTAGGAGAACAGAATGAAATAAAAATGCACTTTTATCAGCATATTATTTGCTAACGCTACCAAAAGGGGCATGACACTCGGACATACGTGTTTCACGCGTGGGTACTGCCTATTTAGCTGTCTCGCTTACTCAATAACAAAAATGTTTTTGATAAATTTTGATAAAAAAATTATGTTTGCGTATTTAAAACAGTACTTACGAATGAAAAGTTATTCCGTGAGCTTTGTTTTTATGTCTTGAGCTATTAAAGCATTCAAAAAAGGCACAATTTGGCATGATTTACGGGTATTTTAGTCGTTATTCTTAAAAGCACGCTCTTCGGCGGCCATGACACGACTGATTCAATATAGGCGCCGGAACCTATATTTGATGGCACACGATCGTGCGCCTGGTACCATATCTATTCCCTTTATATTTATCAAAGTTCTTACATAGGTTTTCACTCGTTACATGTAACGCCATGGCGTTGTTATGATTATGTTCGGGGTTTTAAATTTAGTATCTTTTGACATTTTGTTTTGTTTATTTTCAGATCATGGGAAACATCTTGTTCTCCATCATATGGCTGCTGATCCTCATCTTCATAGGATTCTGGATCGCGGGCATCGCTGCCGGATTTTACATCCTCTTGATCCCCTTTACAGTGTGCATAGAAGCTTTATCGGTACGTACTTAATATATTCAGTCTTAAGAGTCCGGTAACGTTTTTTTCGATATCGCTCAAATTTTTGATACCAGTTTGCAGTAACTATCAAGACTTCTATTATTTTTAAACATGTTTGCAAAAATTGTTTCGTTCTAAACTGCATAAGTGGAACACATTTTTGATTTGATGTTTCATTTATGAACAATTAGCCTTAATCTAGTAGCTGTTTTGTAATTTTGCTCGAGGTTGGGGAAAAAAGTAAGATTTTTCCCCCTCCTTTGTTAAACTAGTAGGAATGTATTAAAGTATTTCATAAAAAAATACCTTTATGCTTATAAAAAAAAATAAAGCGACTAATTTGTCCTCACTAAACAAGCTGTGTAAGGTTTGGGTTTTCGGATATTGAATGATAATAAATATCTACCAAAAGTATCTTTTTGCAATAACTAGACTTCAAACTATGTTATCAAATGCAATTCATGTGATTTATTTAATTATTAGCGATTTTCGTTTTCAAATTGTCACTGGACTCTTAACGGTTTATTTATACTTGTCAGCCACAGCAATGGCGTCGCTTTGTTGCCGACTCCGTTTATTACTGGGAACTTAACTTTTTGAATGGTCAGCCAACAAATATATTTTGGTCAGCAGAAACAAATGATGGTCGGCAAGGGTTAGATTATACTTTTGCTGACCGAATGATTTTTCTGGTAACCAACACACAATTTTTTTGCAGACCAGTTAAATCATTTATTTAATAAATTTAAACCAATTTCAGCATTTTCAAAATATATCAATTTCAGCATGAAAGTACGCCTATGTTAGTGTTTTTTTATCGATAGTACCCGAAGGCTCGTATATGGCATAGATAGAACAATAACGCTGGCGAATTGGTAGAATAAAGCTTTGAAAGAAAAATATTCTACTCTACTTCGGCGGCATAATTTTTCTACATTCCATCATATTATAAAATCCTATCATTTTTAATATACCTATGTGTGTATATATGTGACAGTGTGCATTAAAAGGTAACATTAACGGAAGGCATTTACGTAGTACGGATTCAATATTGTATTAGAGCAATAAAAGCATAAGCGCCGGCCGCGAAATAGTACCTTATTTAATATACACTTTATGATGCTGAGTGCAACGTTGTATACACTATTGTACAATCGTCAACATTGTTATACTCTGAACAATTTGAACTGAACTCATCCACTTAATGTCTTATCTTTTGTGTGTAAACCGCAGGGGCGCGTGCCACTATGAAAAAAATGGTTTAGCCACGTGTTAGCGTTTATTGAATTTCTACTATATGGACCACGCAATAAGATTCAATATGAACTAATACGAAAAAAGCTCTAAGTTCTATACGGTTGCACCCAATACAAGCGATTCAAATGCTCTAGCACCAGCGTAACTCGACACCGAGATCCGAAACAAACGTGCGTAATTGGTGATCGCGCTTGCACTGGTATTCCGAGCGCACGGCTAGTTAGCGATAAGGAGGCAATTGTAATTTTCCCGAACGGGCAGGTAAAACAGGGTTGGATTCTGATTAAAACATTTGGGTGGATGTACGATTTACAAATATTTAATATATGAAATATATACCTATACATATATAATAGATTTTAATAAATGTTGGGTATGTTAAAATTATAATCAGACATATAAATAATCAACTATTTTAAAATTGCTTTCTTAATTTTACAGCTTAGACTTACTTTAACCTATAGCAATTTATGTACTGAGAATAACTCAATTCAAATATAAATAATATGAATCTACATTATAGTTGTGTTTTTTATCATAATTTGAGAGATATAAAGAGAATATAAACATATATATATTTATAGTACATATTAGTCAACACAAATAATCATATTAATCTTTTCATCATATTAGCATATATAGCGGCAGAAACGTTTACTCGACCATGGTTTTGCTAGTTGGGTTATTATAAAACCTTAGAGTGGTGGACACTGCCAGTTTATACTTATTTCTAGTATTAAAATTATGTATATCACAGTTCTTTCTAAAATTAACAATGTTTCTATGTACATACACAATATTTTCATAGATATATTGACTATGCACTGTCATTATATTAATGTCCTTAAACATATCTCTAACTGAGGCTCTATATTCTCTTAATAATAAATTATTTCAACATTGCTGTCTTAATTTTATACAATGTGATAGTAATAAAAATACTTTAAAGGTAATTGATAAACACGTGGTATAAGTACCTGTTTATTTCTGAATGTTATCTACCGTAATTTTCCCTTACCTATACCTAACCTCAATCATGAAAGAGGGAGCGAGATACCAATAAAAAAATCTACCTGGTCTGTTATCAATTTCTGAGACACATTTGGTTATGACAGTTTTGAGTCTAGTGTTTGACTGGCTTTCGCTTGCTCAATACATGTTTTATTTCCCGATTCATGGTGCTCTTTTACGCAACTTGGCTACGTTTTACCGGATATTCCCTGCTTTCGATTGGATTTAGTACCTTGCGATTTAACGACCCCAGGCTGTGTCTATTGAATTATCATAAAAAGCACAACTATAATGTAGATTCATATTATTTATATTTGAATTGAGTTAATCTCAGTACATAATTTGCTATAGGTAAAAGTAAGTCTAAGCTGTAAAGTTAAGAAAGCAATTTTAAAATAGTTGATTATTTATATGTCTGATTATAATTTTAACATACCCAATATTTATTCAAATCTATTATATATGTATATATTTCATATATTAAATATTTGTAAATCGTACATCCATCCAAATGTTTTAATCAGAATCCAACCCTGTTCTACCTACCCGTTTGGGAAAATTACAATTGCCTCCTAATCGCTAACTAGCCGTGCGCTCGGAATACCAGTGCAAGCGCGATCTCCAATTACGCACATTTGTTTCGGATCTCTGTGTTTAGTTACGCTGGTTCTAGAGCATTTGGATCGCTTGTACTGGGTGCAACCGTATAGAACTTAGAGCTTTTTTCGTATTAGTTCATATTGAATCTTATTGCGTGGTTCATATAGTAGAAATTCAATAAACGCTAATATGTAGCCAAACCATTTTTTTCATAGTGGCACGCGCGCCTGCGGTTTACACACAAAAGATAAGACACTAAGTGGATGAGTTCAGTTCATATTGTTTAGAGTATAACTCATTATTGTAAACCTTAACGCAACGATATAAGGTCCACTGTAGTCCAGTTAAAGCACTAGATCACTTTTTCACTTTGTATCGAGAGGGACAGATAACATAGCTTTCTCTGTCCTTCCCACAAAAAAGTGTCAGATAATAGTAGTTTATGTAACTGTTACGTAATAAGGGTCCTTAAAATACGAGTGTGGTTTGAAACGAGCCGCAGGCGAGTTTCATAATAAGATCACACGACTGTTTTAAGGCCTAATTACGTACAGTTGCATACACTGCTTTATCTACACTCATATTATATACAGGGTGCAATTTTTTACGTGATACAAAACTAGTGTTTCATATACTTCCCCCCCCCAACTAACATTCCTTACAAGGGTCTCGATTTGTTAACTTGCTTTATTCAGATTTAATTTCAGTCACAAGATATCCTCTTTTTTTTGCATGTGAATGGTCACCCTACTTCTTTTAAGATAGAGCAAAAAGTTTGGTATCAATTTACAGTAAATTCTCTAGAGTGATACTCATAATAATTTAAAACAAGTAATTTCGCCAACTGTCAACGTGACATGACTTGTCACAACAATCATCTAACTCTTATATTAAAAATTTTACAAAGTTTTAAAAATGCCTCCTCCTTATCCTTTTACGCATATTGAGCGTTCGGATATGGTGTCGTTTTATTTTACGACCCGTAGTACGGTGCAAACTCAGATATTGTTCCATGAAAAATATCCGGAACTTCCAATCCCGACACGTCGTCTTATAAACAGCACTGTCCATAATTTAAGGACTTATGGACAGTGTACGGTCCCAGAACATGCCCGAGGCAGAGGACGACGAGCACGGTACTCGGAAGCGTTCCGTACTCGAGTACTGCAGTACTTCCACCGCCACCCACAAGCCAGCACAAGGCAAGCCGCGGCTTGATATGGAACCCCCCATTTTTTTATTAGGAAACTGTTGAATGCTCAAGGGAAACATCATTTCCACTTTCAGCGTGTGCAGGATAATGTTCTCGCGGATTACGGCAAAAGGATGCAGTTTTGCCAATGGCTACTAGGTCACATCTCAACATCTTGTGGTCAGATGAAGCGACCTTTACAAGAATAGGATTGTTCAACGTCCACAATGAACACTGGTGGAGTGATGTAAACCCACATGTCACACGCAGAGATACATTCCAAAGTCGCTTTTCGCTTAATGTGTGGGCAGGCATTCTCAATAATTGCGTAGTAGGGCCGCATTTTATTGAAGGTACACTAAATGGGCATAAATACGAGGATCTGCTAAGAAACATTACCAAGATCATTGATGGGAGTTTCTGATGAAAATCTAGAGAACTTATACTTTCAGCAAGACGGAGCTCCTGCACACTTTTAACTACAGGTTCGAAACTACTTAGATCAGGAGTTTCCCGACCGATAGATTGGACGCAATGGCCCCATCGCTTGGCCACCTCGTAGCCCTGATCTCACCCCACTAGACTTCTTTTTATGGGGTGAGATTAAAAGGCAAGTTTACGAGCGAGAATCGCATACTGTCGCAGAGCTTCGCCAAAAAATTGTACAGGCGTTTGATGTTGTGAGAGCCAAGGAGTATGTACTTCGCAAACTTAAGAGACAATTTAAGACGGCGTGCGGAGTTATGCTGGCAGGAAGGTGGCAGACATTTTGAACATTTATAATACGTTTGAAATAAACTGTTTTTTTGGAAATAAATTTTGTCTAGTTACTTCGTTTATGTAGGGGTACAATCACCACACGGTAATTTAGAGCCACTCGCAAATGTTCACAACTTGGCTGTGTAATGCATTCGGGCATAATGCATTCGGGCGTTGCATTTGTGTGTAGTCAAGAAAGACGCTTAAAATTGTGATTTACGTAAAAAAAATGTCTTCCTCTACGTGAATCCAATTAGGCGACAGATTTGTTTCGAGTTTTTTTTTCTGGGTGACTCTAGATGTCGCTGTCCCTAGCGGAAACTGGGTAACGCTAGTCCGTCTAAGATTCCTTAAGAGAAAATTATTAAATTTGAAAAGGTTTTTTTTGAATCGGTAATTACGTACGGAAACTATCTACTAGATGTCAATTACAGTGATAAGATAATTGATAGAACTCGTGAAGTGTCATTGTCATAGAATGTAGGGTGTCCATACTTTGAGTTTGTGATTAAAGTATTTGTTAGAAAAATATCACTAATTAAATAAGACTAATTTAAACAATTGAGTAAATGCATTATATTCTCCAGCATAAGCGGAACTAGATACACTATTTTTGTATCACGTAAAAGATTGCACCCTGTATATTAAATTAAGTGCTCGGAAACCATAAAATGACCGCCATTGCACCGCCATGGCCAACTCGATTGTGCCGGCGGTCGGGGAGGCGCGTGTCGGCGGCCGCGCGGGCGCGTGCCGTTGGTCAGGAAGGAGCACAGGATTTACATTATGTTATCAAAACTCATAGCACATCAATATTTGAGCATGTAAAGTTAAAATTACGTTACTGCCACAGATAAAAAGCTTATCATAGTAAAATCGGTTGTGGTAATGCTAGCCATTGCCTACCGTTTTTGAACACGTTTTAGAGGACTTACAGTGTGAGTGTAGATAAATTATATTGTTTGTTTCAGGGGCTCACGGACTTTTTACTAAAAGTTTTACAATTTCCGAAATACTGCGCCCAATCTATGGTGGATGGGAAAGGATTTAACTAAATAATTTTAACTAGTCATAATGTAATTTATAGCACTACTTGTGCCATAATTTTTAATATAATTTTAAATGTTATTTTAATAGATGATAATATTTTAAATAAATACTACTTTGTACCGATTTATTTTTATTTTCACCTGAGCCCAATCTAAGGCGTCTTTCACACTGCCGCGGTTTCCGCATTTGGCTCCGGTGCCCGAGCGAGAGAGCGCTCTGCGTGTGAATCTGCTGTCATCCTTGCACACCGTCTCCACATGCGGTTGCGGCGCCAGTGTGATAATCGCCTAACGTAGGAGCACATACGGAGGAGAGAGCCATATAATCAAGTACAAAAGGCATTAAACATGTTTCAATATTATATTTCCAAATATACTATAGGGTGATTGTGCTAGTTTTCGTCCACTCTTGTCAGTTTTCCGTCCATACTTATTTATATATTTATCTTCAAGTTTTTCCCAAAATAAAAGCTTAACACATTAACTGCCAGACGAAATATGACGTCCTACTTCAGAAACCGGGCGTCCATAGCTACGTACAAAACAACCCGCCCAGCGAGTTTTCCGGCATCTGAGCAAAGTTTACGAGCGCCCACGAGGCGGGTTCTTGGCAGTGAATGTGTTAATATTAAAAAATCTACTAAAGAATAAACCATAAGTATAAACTATATTGACCTTAAAAAGTTTTTCCCATTTATTTGCAGAAGTTTAATCAAGTGGACGGTAAACTGGACCTGGACGGGAAACTAGCACAATTACCCTACTTACTTTTCGCTATTTTATTAGTCACTAATCAGGTTTATTTATGGAAATGAAATCAAATCATTTTATAAAAAGTATGTAATGATGAGAGTAAAAACAGTTTTGTATTTACATTACAGGCCAACCACAGAAATTAGATCAATAAAAAGAATATTGATAATGTAACCTAGTCTATAGTACAGTCAGCAGCAAGTTGCTAAGCGGGTGAGGTGTTCAGAATGACCTTCACACGCTCTTATTCTCCTAGCAATAAAGTCGTGTCAAGCTCATTTTGACTTTTGACCACCTCACCCGCTTAGCTACTTCTGCTGACTGTAGTTGTATACAAGTATTAGGATGCCTTAAGCCTATCTCTATAAGTCTTGTAGGTAAAATACGTTTTCCTAAAACATTTTTTTATATGAAGCATTTTATACACTGCTTAGGAAACTGTTAACAAAAATAGAGTAGATAGTTACTACACTATGTACGGTAAGAGCGTGACCAGTAAACTTTAAAGATGGTAAACGTCTGCTTAGTATACGTCACATTTAAACTTAAGTCATTGGAAATAAAGATGACACTAGGGTGTCCACTATTGGGCACTAGCGTGTCGTGCACTAGGACGTTTACCTAAAGGAAATTTTCAAACGTAATTCTAAAAATAAACTGACCTTATATGACACATTCATGCCTTATTTTTTGTCTTATTAAATCGCTTCACCCACTTTAGGGTATAGTCGCAGACGGTCTAGTCTAGAACGCAATATTACCACTCATAGGTAGATTAGGTTCATTAATTATCTTCTAATGGCCGAAGGCCAAACCACACAGGAATAGTAATAGTCATATAACTAGTCATATTGCGTTCTAGACCATCCGCGAATAACCCAGTAGAGCTATCGACTTCTTCATTATACTTGGCGGCCTGATCGCGAGACATGTTGGGTTTTTCGGGTGTGTACAAAGAAACACTGCCTCAAATGCAAATGCAGCGCTTATTTTCGAAAATATGATTTTGGTGGGAAAATGACTTTTATTTTTCCTTTTTACAAAACCTTAAGAAGGCAGTACCATACTACTTAGCCAAAACTTTATTTTTCTCCACCACATTCATTAACACTTTCGCAACCGGGCAAAATTTTGAACAATACCCCAGAAACCGACAGAACCCGCCAGGCGGGCTCCGACGTGCAACGCAATGCCGCACGCCGCGTGCCCGGCATCTGAGCAAACATTACGAGTGCCTACCAGGCGGGTTCTCGGTAGTCAGTGTTAAATAAAAAATATACCGGTCACGCTCTTGTCAAACAGACTGCATATTGACTTACTTGCAGAAGTATGTCTACGTACAATGTATGTACTACGTACGTCTTAACGCCATTTCACATATGTGTTCTATTTATATTTGAGCATCAAATTAAAATATATTCTATCTTACTGTACACTTACACTGGCGCCATGAATTATATTCACATTGCTAAGCTTGCGTTCGATTTCGAGTTCAATATCAGACCTGCATTGTCTAGATATTTTTAGTGGCGTTCAATATCAGACCTGCATTGTCTAGATATTTTTAGTGGCGTACGTTTTTATTTCAAAATTTGCATATTTGTTCATTTATAACCTTAATAGCGAAGTTACCTACTTATAATTACATAAAATCATTTATGCATACCTATATATAATTAAACTTGACTTTCTTACAATAACTTAACCTATATAATTATGTCCCACTGCTGGGCACAGCACAATATAAATGACTCATAAAGCCAACATTGGAACACAACAAAATAAAATAAAAAAAACTGAAACGTCAGGAAACATTATTAAAATAATAATTTTAAACAGAAAAGAACCGACTTCACTTAGCCTCCGCCTTTCCAAAAGCAAATACCCGAGCTACTTGAAAAAATACTCAAATTACTATAACTAGGTGTGCCTATAATATTTGAAGAGTTCCCTCGATTTCTCCAGGATCCCGTCATCAGATCCTGATCTGATGACAATGGGAACAACTGTGAAGCTTTGAAACAAAAAAATAGTTTTCCACATCGGTCCAGCAGTATTCGAATAATCGGTAAACATACATAAAAAATGTAAAAACAAAGATCCCGACGATTTGAGGCACAATAAAGCGCCGAGTTGTTTTATGCGTCGACCGCAGCGTTACACGCATGCGTTTGTGCCGAAGTATGGCCAGTATGGGAACTGCAGCGTCAAAGGCACTGCGTAGTGCGTTTGACGCTGCGATGCCCCAATAACGCTGCGGTTGACGCATAAAACAACCGAGCGCTTAAAAGCGGTTATTACATCAACCTCTTGGCAGGATACTTTCTAACGGAAAGGATAGGGAAATTAGCTGCGTGTCCTGCAAAATGTTACATGTAATAACTTCTATGAATAATCGAAGTTAATATTTTTTTAAAGTAAATAATGAATTTCTTAATTTTACAATAAACGTGCAAAACTCAATGCAGATGGTGCTCCAAGCGATCTTGTTCTAACTGACAGGTGCACTTCTAAGTTTTAATTACTGGTGGTTAATAAAAAAAAAAACTATATTCGGCGAGGCCCGAGATAAGTTTACTAGTACATTTTGCACTTTAAAACAAAAAACAAGAAAGGTGCAAAGTGTAAACATATCTTTGACGTCGACAGTACATGTAAGTACAGTGGCAGCAAATAAGTTCACAAATTTTACATAACGAAAATTAAGAATTATCAAGCATGTTTTGTAATATTTTTAGGGTTGGTAATTACAAATGCAGGAAGTTTAATGTCAGCCAAATCTCCAGCTACAGCTACATCTAGCAGTATATGGGAAAAGTGAGCACTTTTAATTAAATCTTCGAATATTTTCTGCGTTATCTATTTCAGTTATTTGAAGACTCACCGGCTTATAACAAACAAATCCCTTTAAATAGCTCCACCGAAAAAAAATCAAGGTAAAAAGAAGTTAGGTGGTAGTGGTTAACCGCAATTTTCTCAACTTTCACAGTAAAATATTGTATTGGGTGAAATACTTTTATAATAAAGAAACGCTGTTCAAGCGAAAAATACTCAATAACAACATTGGCTATCTAAACGAAACAATTATTACGCTTTAGTTGTCAAATTTGACTCCAACAAAATGGCGGCAAAAAAGATTTATACATCTAATTTGCTCACCCTGTATTAAATACGTATTATCGAACCTGATGAGATGAATAACAAAACGGTATCTAAATTAGGTCAGTCAAATCCAGTGCACCAGTAGCGGTAACTACGCTTACCGTTGATGAAAATATGAATAATGATTGGCACAACACAACAATCTCACAGTTAAAGGGCCTACATCCAAAGATCCTAATTTTAAGATTTTATTAACACTTTCGCAACCGGGAAAAATTTTGGACAATACCCCAGAAACCGAAAGAACTCGCCAGGCGGGTTACGACATGCAACGCAATGCCGCACGCCGCGTGCCCGGCATCTGAGTAAACATTACGAGTGCCTACCAGGCGGGTTCTCGGTAGTCAAAGTGTTTAAGGTAGACGCAGTTGACCCTACGGGCGCACTTGGTAAACTATACTTCATTCTGCGAAACAGTTAAAAGCCGACGCCTGTATCTTTATTGTATGTTTTACGACACGAGACAAAGACAACGGGTTTTATTGTCTATAAGGTAATTACAATAATTATTACAAATATTATATATTTGACCTCTTTACAAGATTTATCAATAAATCACGGGACCAGTATTATTTCATATTAATATCGTCCCTTTCATATTACACTTAACATCACAAAGTTTTATACATTTAATATTTAACAAAATTAAAATGTGTGGTATAAAATATATCTTTAACGTTGTATACGAAATGCCACTTTTTTACGTCCTGCATACGTTAATACATACTACGAATCAAGCACATCATTTAAGCTTTACACGGTCGACATCAAAAGTATGTTTACACCTTTGAACCTTATTACAAGGCAGTTAAGTACAAAACTGTATATTCTGACGTCGATCGACATGCAAATAACTTGGTCCCTCGACATGCACTCACGTCGCAAATCGCAAGAGCACCTTTCTGTAGCACACTCCTAACAAAACAAGTGGATATGTACCTAGTTTATTTCGTCCACGACTGGAATATGCCATGCCAACAGTGAACACTGAAAATGCCGTCATTTCACCTTAACGGCCTCGGCGAGACGCGTCACGCATGTTAATAGTCGTTCCGCCACCTCCAGATGGTTCTCTATCATCCCTCTGAAAACGAAAACATTTCATAGTTACAGGAGATAGATAATTATGAATTAAAATTTTATAATTCAAATCCTGGTAAGTAAAAGTATTCATTTGTGTGTTTATCATGGATATTTGTTCATAAGTATAGATGTTTTCTATGTATTTAAGTATTTATCTATATCTATTATTATTATATATATCGTCGTCTAGCACCCACAACACAAGCATTATTAAGGTTACTGTGTACTAGGGTGTATGAATTAGTGTTAAAATACAAAGATTTCAAGTTTGATCTGCTTTCGGTTTGGTTTTTTTTAATCATTTCAATTGGATAATATTGCCATCTGGTCAACTGTTTAATAGACTGTATACTTGTATAGGTTTTTCTACTGAATCCTAAGCTTGTTTCCAGCGTCTATTCACTACTGTATTAAGAAAGAAAAAAATAAAAATACATGTATTTAACGTCATACATACACACAACAATTAAGTAAGAAAAAAAAAAATAATAAATGAAACGGCAATTCAAGCCATGGCGCCGATTTTCAGTGGGGACCTGACTTAAGAGATAAAAACAAAAACTAAACTAAGACTATCGATTCAAAGTCAAACCCGCAAACCGGAGATGCTATAAAAAAACCGGCCAAGTGCGAGTAGGACTCGCGCACCGAGGGTTCCGTACAAACCTGTAGGTATATAAGTAAAAGTTCTCCCATCGCATTGACATAGAAAATTGATTTTGTTACGGCTTAAAGGTATTATAAACCTGGGTATTTGATATGAATTTCAATTTAATACCTCTACGCGTTTACGAGGAAAAAGGTAGTAAGTTTAAAATGTAAAAAAAAAAATTGTATGATTTTACTAAAAATGACTACTTTTCGTAATTTTTCCTTTTCTGTGCTATATGAAGTTTCTTCGTGCCAAGTTATAAGTTTCTGAGTTTACGGGAAGTACCCCTTAGGTTTTGAGTTTCTTGCGAGTACTCAGTTTCAAAATATGCGACTTAAATTGCTATTTCTTTTGATTGCGTTGACATAAAAGTTTGGTTTTGCTACATCTGAAAGGTCCTATAGCCCTGAGTATTTGACATGAATTTCAATTTAATACCTCCACGCGTTTACGAGGAAAAAGGTAGGTAAAATTTTTTTTGTATGATTTTACTAAAAAATTCTACTTTTTGTAATTTTTCAATTGTTTATGCTATATGACGTTGCTTCGTGCCAAATTTCAAGTTTCTGAGTTCACGGGAAGTACCCCTTAGGTTTTGCGAGTGCCGAAAACTCTAAAATTTGCAGCATAAACGACTGTATCTTTTGATTGCGTTGGCTTACAAGTTTGATTTTTTCACAGCTCCAAGGGACATTAGACCTGAGTATTTGATATAAATTTCAGCTTAATACCTCCACGCGTTCCTGAGAAAAATGGTCTTGACAGACAGACAGACAGACAGACGGACAACAAAGTGATCCTATAAGGGTTCCGTTTTTTCCTTTCGAGGTACGGAATCCTAAAAAGGCCCAGATCCAGGCCTCTTATTATTGATGAATTATCAACCTTATGTCTGATGATATTAGACCCGAAATAAATAAAAAGATATAAAGGACTCTTCATGGGTGGTCGGCACTTGCCAAAAGGACACATGCCATGGCAGTAGACGCTGTTGCTAGTTATCCAATTAATTTTGGATCTACTGGCTAGCGTCGTAGAGTTGATAATTTATTAACAATGATTAGCGCTCTGCCTGGACCTTTTCTTATAACGGTCCGTACATTTTCGGAAACGAGCTCGGAAACCAGCCCAATAACTATATACAGGCTGATTTTCAACCCATAGTCATATGTGGCGAGGTGACTGCTGATTAGTTAGGTGATACTGAACGTTTACCATGAGATCAACCCCGAAATCGCAAAATAAAAATTGACGGTCCCACAAAAAACGAAAGAGAAAACACCGATCGGAAAATGCATCACCATACACACGATGACACGGTGATGACACGGTGTGTGCACGATGTGTACGGCCGAGTATGAAAATGCTGAAATATCTTTTTTCAATTTCGGAGTTGGCCCAATAGAAAAAGTTGCTCAATGTGACAACATCGGAAGGGGTTGAAAAAACAACATTTATTGCTTTACAGTAGGTATTAATTTAATAGATACCCACCGATATTCAGCCATTTGAGTGTCGCTCATATCAAAATCTATGATCCCGTAGCTCTTCAACATGGCGCGGAATTGTGTACTCGTAACAGTGGGATCGCGGTTCAATATGCTGTAGACAAGCAAGCAAACATAAATACAGGGTTTGTAAGACTAAGAAATATTATTAACTACTACTATTATTGAAAATAGATGTCATATACTTCAGAAAAAGTGACCAAACCCTCCGGTGTCCGAGGCCAGATTTGAACTCACACAGATAATTTGATTTGCTTCAAAAAAAAAAAAAAATTATAGATGGCAGCACCATCTCTCTCGCTATACCAGAATCACGTAAGAGATTCGGATAGGAGGTGCAAGCACGTATTGCGCATGCCCTTAGAGTATGGTCAACGGCGCCTAGCCGTTTCAAATTCAGAGCTTGCATATACATGAGAAAATTTGTCAAGTTCCGCCGTGACCGGGTGGTCTAGTGGTCAGGACGTCAGCCGCGAAAGCTGAAGACGCCAGTTCAAATCTGGCCTCGGACACCGGAGGGTTTGGTCACTTTTTCTGAAGTATATGACATCTATTTTCAGTTTATATATAGTAGTGTAACTACTTAAAAATTGCAAATCAAAAAATATTGAACAAAATAATTTGATTTGCTTCAAAAATTTATAGATGGCAGCACCATCTCTCTCGCTATACCAGAATCACGTAAGAGATTCGGATAGGAGGTGCAAGCACGTATTGCGCATGCCCTTAGAGTATGGTCAACGGCGCCTAGCCGTTTCAAATTCAGAGATTGCATATACATGAGAAAATTTGTCAAGTTCCGCCGTGACCGGGTGGTCTAGTGGTCAGGACGTCAGCCGCGAAAGCTGAAGACGCCAGTTCAAATCTGGCCTCGGACACCGGAGGGTTTGGTCACTGTTTCTGAAGTATATGACATCTATTTTCAGTTTATATATAGTAGTGTAACTACTTAAAAATTGCAAATCAAAAAATATTGAACAAAATAATTTGATTTGCTTAAAAAAAAAAAAAAAAAAAAAAAAAAAAAAAAAAAAAAAAAAAAAAAAAAAAAAAAAAAAAAAAAAAAAAAAAAAAATTACTCCTTATCTATAAGTAGCAAGATTCGGCATATATACTGAGCATTCGGGATGCGGCCTAATTTTATGGTGCCCAGAAATACAAAAAAATCCTGATCGGGAAGCCATAGTTTGGCCAGGGACTGTTTTACTTCAAGCATAGACAGAGAGAATCATACTGCCACTTTCTTACGCTTGTCCAGTCGCCATCAAATATATCGGAGCGGCCAGGGCACTCAAAAATATCTGAACATGCACTTTATCCCCTTGACAATAGAGACGTTGTTCAGATATTTGTGACCACCTTGACCGCTCCGATATATCTGATGGCGACTAAAAAATGGGAGTATAGCTTTTGACTTCCACTGTTACTGCACTTTATAGCCAGCCAGAGTATAGATAAGACTTAAGCAAAATTAAAGTAAACTTTTGACTACCTGAGTCAACAGAGTATCCTCAGTAGGTAAGCTTTCACAATTGGGGTACAAAGTTTAAGGCATGTATTTAAAACCAGGCAGCTAAATAATTGTATTTGGGTAGCTATAAAAAATCAAAATGGGTACTAAAATTAATAGTTCGGCGACTAATTCGAGGCCGTACATTACCTCAATATGGGCTGTATTTTAACACTTTCGCAACCGGGCAAAATTTTGAACAATACCCCAGAAACCAACAGAACCCGCCAGGCGGGCTACGACGTGCAACGCAATGCCGCACGCCGCGTGCCCGGCATCTGAGCAAACATTACGAGTGCCTACCAGGCGGGTTCTCGGTAGTGAAAGTGTTAATGCCTTTACAGCAATTGTTTAACTATAGGCAATTAAGTACCAAATAATTATATTGGCAACTGAATTTATAACTGGGGAGAATTTAAAGCAACCTTTTTTAAATAGAAAACGATCACCTATTAATTTAAAAATAAAGATCTTAATATATTTACGAAGCAATTAAAGTGAATTAAATATTTAATACTAGTACA
This sequence comes from Pammene aurita, assembly GCA_947086415.1. Classification (NCBI taxonomy): domain Eukaryota; kingdom Metazoa; phylum Arthropoda; class Insecta; order Lepidoptera; family Tortricidae; genus Pammene; species Pammene aurita. The sequence goes on from OX352291.1 coordinate 37,587,396, forward strand.
ACTTAACACGAGCTATAATCATTATACGATAATAATGATTAACGAATCATCTCATCCAATCCAATCATCTCTGGGGGTCTATAAATATTGGGAGGTATGTAGGTACCTATAAGTAGGTAAGTACTATCAGGTATCTAGTACCAAAATTCATAAACCACATATGATTTCGAAAATATGAACATTGCCTTTTGTGTAGGTATTTAGGGACTTAGTTGATTAGATAACGTTTATGAAATTAACGACAAATTGAAATAATGGAATAAAAATATCATCTTACGTACCTTACTTCTACACCGACCTATATTTTAAAACAGATTTATCTAAAGTTAACATTACTGCATGAATAAAAAATATTTTTTGAATTTTGTCTGACACACTATCAATAGAGTTGAAAGCTTAACGGCCAGAAATGGCTTGGTGTGCTGTAAAGGGTATTTTTTTTATAATATGAAACACGTAGATAAAAACAAAATTCACTACAGCGTGTCAGAGCGAAAACGTGTCCGCCAACCGGGTTACCTAACCAACGCGCGGACAGACAATATTAAATAAAAATAAATAAGTAATGCTTATTTACGAAACGACTTACACTTATTTTTGACATCAGTAAATGCTCCTGCCAAGCCACAGTGTAGTTTATTGGTATTTCTATTTATTTAGAAGATTAACGACGAAATTTCTAAGTAACCTAAGTTGGTTCATAATTAACCTAACTAAACGCCTAAGACAAATGTAACACGAAAACAAATGAAGAAACTTACGTAAGTATATCCGCCGACGGTGTCCTATTTTTTCATAAGAAATCGACTTTTGCTCACTACTGAATAAGAGAGTATACAAACTGACTTTTTTTACCGACCAATTTTTGGTTAAATAATATGTTTAAAACACATCTATGTTTTAAATTTAGTTCATTATAATTGCATGACCATCTGAGTATTGCCAAACAAATTCATTTTATTATCAAGTACAGTCACCGGCAATAGTATCTTCCTACACGAAGGCCGCAAAAATATGTTACACGCTCTTATTTATAGGACCATAAGAGCGTGTCACATATTTTTGCGGCCTTCGTGTAGGAAGATACTATTGCCGGTGACTGTACAGTGGGAATCCTATTATTTTATTTTAAGTGAAGGTGTAGGCCATTTGTCCCGCTACTGGCACTGTCCGCTCTACCGGCACAATGACCCTATGGTTTGCAAAACCTTTTATTACATTTTCTAAATGGCTTATAATTTTCCGGGTATCTAAAACATGAATCGGCAACTTTTCGAAGGCATATAATAATATAAATTGGCCGTGAGTAAATATTTTAGCGACAACATTTTTTTATAAGCGTCAAACATGTGGCATTATATTATTGTAAAAACGGCAGCAATATATAGCTGACCAAAAAATTCACCGAGAACTTGAAATAATAGGTTGGCAACAAAAATATTAACTTGGCATCTATTATTCAAAGCAGGCTTGGTTTAAATATTTATTGCCAGCTATTTGTCTCTACCTAATTAACCATTTTTGGTGTATCAATTGCTGGTATCATTTTAATTACGGGAGCACTAAAATTTCAGGAAACTGGAATATTTTTAAGGTTCCGTACCAAAATGGTTTAAAAGGAAGCATGTGCTATTCTGTCTTGTCACAATGTCTATTTGCTCCGAAATTGCTAGATCGATTGAGCTGAAATTTTGTAGGTTGTATGTCCCCTGGTGCTTTAAGGGGGTAATTAAGAAAATTAAATAAAATGTTTTGGAAACCATAGGGTCATTGTTAGTTACCATCAGGCGGGCCGTATGCTTGTTTGCCACCGTCGTGGTATAAAAATGTAAATTTTTATTTTTTGTCATAAATAAATATCTTGTGGTGAAGTTAAGAATCGGACTCAAGAAAAAATATTATTAAAATTGTGTGATGTATGGAACCCTCGGGGCGCGACTCCGATTCGCACTTGACAGGTTTTTAGGGTTCCGTAGCCAAAATGGCAAAAACAGAACCCTTATAGTTTTGTCATGTCCGTCCGTCCGTACGTCCTTCGGTCCGTATGTCACAGCCATTTTACTCGGAAACTATAAGACGTATCATACTAAAATAATCCGCGGGTAGCCATCAAACCATCGGCTAATTAACGATCCATTTCGCCTATGTATCTTTTTTTCAGCCCTATAAGGGGAAACTACGACAATCGCACGTTTTTTCTAATCTAAAAAAGGAAGTAGGTATAGGTAGTAGGGAATGCTCACGGTTCTGATTTTGTATGGCGAGAACCGGGAATTCCCGGTTCCGGTACTGGATTTGTATAGAAAACGAGTACCGGGAGCAAACCCTAATAGGTAGGTATTTAGGTAATACCTACACAAAACGCACCCTTCATATTTTCTATTAACTAGGTAGGTAGGTATTTAGGTAATACCTACACAAAAGACACCATTCATTATCCTCTATTAACTAGGTTGGTATTTTGGTAATACTATACAAAAGGCACCTTTCATTATTTCTAAATCATATGTGGCATATGAGTTTTGGTTCTAGATATCTAACTAAAGATACTTACTTACTTATAGGTACCTACCTACCAATATTCATAGACCCTAGGAACTTTATAAGAATCCATTTTATCTTATAATTACAGCTCGTGTATAGTTGCCCGTTGTACTTAATATTGAATATGTAATTCACTTTAATTGCTTCCTAAATATTTTAAAAGTACCTTATTTTTAATTTAATAGGTTTTCGAATAAAAAAGGCTTTTTAAAATGCTTCCCAGTTATAAATTCAGTTTTCAATATAATTATTTGATATCTACCTATAGTTAAACAATGGCTATGAAGACATTAAAAAACAGCCCATATTGAAATAATGTACGGCTCCAAATTAGTCGCCAACCTATTAATTTTGGTACCCATTTTTATTTTTTATAGCTACCCAAATTCAATTATATAGCAGCCTGGTTAAATACATGCCTTTCTAAATTACCCTACAAACAACCTACAAATTTTCTGGTTAAACGGTCTAGCAAATTTCGGAACAAATAGGTTGTGACAAGACGGAGTAGCACGGGGTTCCTTTTTTATCATTTTGGTATGGAAACCTAAAAATATTCCAGTTTCCTGAAATTTTACTGATCCCGTAATTAAAATAATACCTGCCATTGATACACTCAAAATGGTTAAATAGGTGAAAAAACATAGCTGGCAACAAATAATCAAAACAAGCCTGCTTTGAATAATAGATGGCAAGTTAATATTTTTGATGTCAACCTATTATTACAAGCTTCCTGTTTATTTTTTAGTTATATTGCTGCCGTTTTTCAGTAATATTATGTCTAATGTTTAAGGATTATTTAAATTGATTCGAGCTAAAATATGAATACACAGCCAATTTCCATTATTATTATATGCCTCAGAAAAGCTGCCAATTAATATTTTAGATGCTCGAAAAATTATAAGCCGAAGTTTAATAACAACTCTTATATAATTAATAGGGAAGTCTATAAATCTAATTAAAAGTTTATCGTACCACTTCAAACGACGACAGACATTGTTCGCGTGTTCACCGACTCTCGTGATATTTTTCATCACGTCCGTGTGTGACTTCTGACGATGGTAATCTGGATTATTTATGGTTGCATTTGTAACCTCACTGAAATAAAAATATATACAATACAAATAAACAAGCTTTCAACGTTGCTAAATGAACCGGAATAAGTATTTGTGACACCGAAGAGTAAAAAAAAAATACAAGAACTCAAGTAGGTATTTTTTTTTTTTAATGTAATAGAGATATATATAACTGTATTACCTAATTAAGCAAGTTTTATTGTAATGCAGTGTACTTATTGAGTCTGAAAAGGACTCTATATTTAAATATATATTTACCAGAATTTACGCAAATCCGTTAACCATCTTCGGTATTTGCAAGTTATTCTCCTAACAATCTGCTTTAATTTGCTATTGACATCGCGTTCAATCGATTGTGTATATTCATAATTCATGTCAACATCCATCTTGGACGTTCTTATGATACCAACATAATCATTTTCAAAGTCATAAGGTTCATAATTTGTAAAATCTCCCCCTGCACAATCATCGTTCTCGGTGTAACCGCCATTTTCCATTACATCCTCAGCGGCATCATAAGTTTCGACATCATCACCAGTTGCGTAATTATCTGTGGCATAATTATTTTCAACTTCTTTATAATTAACTTCGCTATTAGTACAAGAGATTGCATTAAATCTTTTTTCAAATTCAGTGCATACGCTGAATTTTCTTATAACCTTCTGCTTCGGTTCACTATCGGAAGCCTGTGTTTGTTTTAATGGTGATGAAGGTTGAGGTTGATCTTTAGGTGAATTTGTAATTGTTCTGGCAATTAAACAATCCACCTTGACGTCCCTTTTTTGTAGTCCAAGACTAGAAAACAAAGTATATTCTTTGTTTTCACTACATACAGCATCAGTCTGCCCTTTATCTACCTTCTTCTTCTGGAGAAAAAAATATTTAAAATAAATTCAAGGTGCAAGTTGAAATAAAATAAAATAAGAACGATTGCTACAGCAACATTACGTAAATCGTATACGCCGTTTTAGGAGGTAAAAATAGTGACAATTAATAATTAACAATATAATTACGTATATTTTGATCATCTAGCTGTTTATTTTTAATTCCCATCCATGGATAACATATTCAAATCTCAGACAAAAAACGGATCGCAAACGGGGTTTAAGCTTATGAAATAAATAAACTACTAAATTAAAGAAAAAGTCTAAATGATAGGTTTTCTTTTTAAAGTTGCATAAGCAGACATATTGTATTGACAATGACAAACCTGTTCCGAGTTTGAGCGACTTGATCTTAGACTATATCTTGCTGGAGAGTTGTTGCATAAGCTGCGCTTCTCTTTACTTTTAGGAGATACATTGTTGACAGGGGTGGAGATCTCTGGAGCGCCCGAGATTATAGTCGACATGTCTAGAAATTAAAATTGATATTAAAATTAAATTGATTGTGTCTGGAATAGATAAACAATTAATCATGTATAATACTCTACTTCGATTCGATTATTACTTTTAACCGTTAAAATCGAATAGCGGTGGCCAGTTGCAGAACAATCTGGGTAATTTGGCATCCCGGCTGAAGGAAAGCAGCTACCGTAGCCTATGGACGCCTGCAACTCCAGAGATGTCACATGCGCGTTGCCGACCCTTTACAAAAAGGAGGATTCACTGTGTTGACCGCTAAAGGAACAAGAGGGCTCCCTCATCGTCAACACACTGGGTCCTCTTTGAGCTCTTACTACTCTCTCTGCTCTCTACTTAAAGAAATCCTTTAAAAATCGAATGTCCGTGATTGGTTGAGTAGAAGATAAGACTTTGGAGCAACTTACTTACTTACTCGATTGCTGACAGAAATGCGAGAAGATATAATTTGACTGATTACTCTCTAAAGTTGAACGCGCTATACAAGGTGCCCGCGAGGAAACGGAAAAAAATTAACCACGTATTCCTGAGACCAAAAGAAGGAAAAAATAATATGTGAGTTTTTTTTTAAACGTTTCTTGCACATGAAAAGTAAATGTAATTAATAAGATTATCGTCTAAAACAAATTGGTACATTTTATTTGGAAAAATTTACTTTCTGCATAGTTTTCCTGGTCACTTTGATATCTGTCAATAAAGACGTGTAAACTATGCCCAATAGTGGCAACAATGCCATCAGAACGGCGTTTTGTGCTGAGTTATAATAAAAAGTGTATTTTTTTATAAATTGGTATTAACTCTGAAACTAGGCGAATTTCAAAAAAGTTTATATGACATTTTTCTCTCTAAATAGGATCTAGAATATACTCTTAAAATCTTTCCGTTTCCTCGCGGGCACCGTGTATAGAAACTAGATGCGAAATGCTATCCCAGTTAAAGTGAAATAAGAGACATTTATATCTAGCAACTGAAGATTATTTATATACATTGTACGCACTTTATAGGAGTTGGAAGATCTACTATATCGATATTTCGATTGTATGAGTTTAGATTGTATGAGTGGAATGCCCCACTTTAAAAGCAGCGCCATCTATATTTCCGTTGTGACGCTTGCGATAGTGTTGGCGGGGACGGTATCTAACTTTAGTAGATAGCACCTAGATGTCGCTTACGGCTGCTGTAAAGCCGATTTAGATGAAAATAAATGCAAAAAGATGATTGAAGGCATTGAAAATTGCGTCAACTTAGTAACTTGACCCATAGCTTAATTGGTAAAGCGATCGAGCCCCGGCAAGGCGTATCGATGCAGGTTCAAGTACTGCTGGTTTGATTATTTTTTCAATGTTTTTTATTTGATTTAATAACAAACTATTGTATGAGTGGAATGCCCCACTTTAAAAACATGCAAAAATAATTATTATAAATAAATATAATTTGAAAGTTCATATATGAACAGGATCGATCAAGGGTTTATGGAGATAGAAGCGCAAACGCAATCTTAATAAAGGTCAACTTTTTGCAACTGCATCGATACTGAAGAGCTGCAAAAAGTAGCAGTGCGCGATCTTCCTAACTTTAGCGTTATCAAGTGAAGAAGGAACTTGAACTGGTGTACCGGATTTCTTGAGGTCTATTTCAGATAGTAGTTTTCTTTGTATAGTCAACGTCAAAGATATGTTTACACGTTTGCACCTTATTACAAAAAAGTAAGGTCTAAAATTGTAAACATATCTTTAGCGTCGCCTGTAATAATACATTGAATATGTTACCTGTCACCGCTTCGCTGATGATAGGTGAGTTGACTGGCTCGTCGTAATTGAATGAATCATCATCGTAGGAGTCGTCTAAATTGGGCTCTTGAATATCACTTAGCAATTTAGATAAGTTTTGAGACGCTATTTGCAGGTCTTCACACGTTTTCAACAACTACAAAAATGAAATGATGCCAAGTGGGATATTTTAAATAAAACAAAAAATAAAATATATAATAGTAATATAGCTAAACAACAGGTCTAGCTCCCAGTCTCTCGTGTTATGGACTAAAAGCTGGCCACGTCAGATATGACACAATAATGAGAGCAACGAAACCCGTCTAGTAAGATTGCAATACTATCCATATTGCTAGATCCGGGCATCTGGCAGCTTTTAATGGGTGGAGGGTGGTATGAGCAATGGTAGGACCGGGCCTATATTTTAACATTAGAACAAAAAAACATAGGGTATTATTACGGAAACAGAAACAGTAGGCGACAAACTATGAATTACATTACTTATAAGTCGTTTTGGACTACTTTCCCCCATCAGAAAGTTTTGGCAATGATATCATCCGATTATTTATATAAATCCTCATAATACTGCATCAAAACCAGAAATTTAGAATTTATTTTCTTAAAGTGGTTTGCATTCTTTGACCTCCACCACTTTACAGCTGCCAGATGTCCGGATCTAGAAATAAGCATAGTATAGCAAACTAACGAGAGTGGTTTCGTCGCTCTCATTATTGTGTCATATCTGACGTGGCTAGCTCTCTGTCTATTATGGCACTTATGGCAAAAAAACATTAGAAACGTTTTAATGGTAAATTTACAGTAAAAGCTACTGTAGCTTTAGGACGATCGGTGTCGGCTGGAAAAAAAACGTACCTGCAATTTGTTGACTAAATTGACACCGTAGGTATACATCTGCATGAAATCCGTAGGGCTTATATGTGTCTCTAAGTTTCCTGAAGCAATCAAATATCAATTAGAAAAGTAATAGCTACTTAGAATTGAGTTACAACATGTCAATGTCGAAGACAAAAATAATAAAGAAATAGCATTTTTAGGCAGTTTCTATTAATTCGATTATTTATTTGGCTAATAATTCAAAACCACGTACGTGTTATTTTATTACCGGATTAAAGGGTAAAGTGTTTGGGTTTAAATAAAAAAGAAACTCCTCTCTAACCGGGCGTCAAATGTAACTTAATTAAACTTAATTATTGAAAGTAAAAGGCAAAAATACAACTCACCTCTATCATCGTTTATTTTCAATAGGAACACTGCCAATTTATCAGATGCGTCTACGATTGACCTTTCGTTTAGAAACTTCCGTTTAACGCATACTGTAGCCTCGTAGAAAGTCCAAGGCGGAGGTAAAGTCGCGTCGTTAAAAGGCGGGTCCAACAGCAGCACTTGAGAAAGTACTTCTTCCATTATTTGAACAAACCGTGACATCCACTCGTCACATCTCACCTTAAGACGATCTATCATAAAATCGCTTGTAACTTCATAAACAACAATTTGATCCGTTTCCGATTCATTTGGAACTGCTCGCCTGTGCATTTTGAAGAAGTCATTGGAGTCAACCGAGTTAGAAACAACGCCTGAAGTTGAGGATTCGTCGATAATCTTCGCTGAAGCACTGACGTCGCTGAACTTACAGTCGATAGAGTTATCATTTTGTTGGAAGAGACTGGAAGAAGGCGTGGTGCTAGTAGTGGCATTTTCGTGACTCTCTTCAACCTCTGATGTTTGCCGAGTACTTTTTCTTCTGCGCCATTTGAAAGATTTTTTCTCCTCTGTATTACTGCAAGTATTTGCAGGTTGTAGCCTCTTTAATCTGATTTTTCGAGGCGCCGGTGTGGTTGTTACATTACCACTGGAAACGTCTGCTGCATCTACTGAAGAAGTGATTGAGATTTCTCTGGGTTTTAAGTCAGGTAATGTGACATTAAGACCTGTTTGCTTATCACTGATATCAACTGCCGCATTCACGGCTTCAGTGGTCTTCTTTCTATTTGGAGTCTCTGAAGAAAGCGCAATTGTAAAATCAAAATCTGTTTGTACACACGCGTTTGCAGTTCGTTTTTCTAGAGGCGATGATGGATCTGTTTGGATTTCTATCTCCTTCTGTCCTGTATTTTCGATGTCAAGCCTTGGAGTTTGTGGAGTGATCGCACTCGTAGTAGCACTTGTATTACTCTTTCTAGGACCCTCTTGTACTTGGATTTGAGGTTGAGCTTCTTGTGGTAAACTCTCAGGTTGAACCTCATCATTGGTAACTATGATTTTGATATTTTCGCAGATAGTTTGCATTTTATTAATAGCTTGCGGTTTCAGCTTTGGAGATCTCGATAAAAATCGTTTTAGTTCAGCAACTGTAATAGTACCATCATTAATAGATTCCTGATTCAGGATATCCTTATCGTCGACAAGACGCACCTAAAATCCAAATCAAGAAATTAGTTGCTTCTCGTAAATAAATCAACAGCAAAGGATTAATTTACGGGAATTTCGTCAACATAACCTGTGCACTACTTTTTGTGTAATTCGAGATAAAAATTACAAATTTAGGTCCTGCACAACGCCAATAACATTAATTATCATATTTAAAGCACACGTGTTTTTAAAGATTTTACAACTGTTCAGTTAATAAAAGTTTCGTGTTTCAACAATAGGCACAAATTATTTATTTAGGTATATACTTAATAAAAACATAATTCGATATAATTATGTACTCACCACGTGAATATTTGGAGCAATTAATTCCAAGCAGGCTTTAATATTGGGCGCGTCCTTTAGATTGTCAGGCAAATTTTCTGAAAAACAATAACATTTCTGAATTTTCGACGCACAGATAAGTGTTATATTATATACAACACCAACTAAAAACATTCTTGTTTACTAGAAAATTATTAACAAGTAGTGATAAAGTCTGAGTGGAGAAGACAAAGCAGGAAAGCAGGCCCTGGCGCTAGGCCGGGAAAACGCTAAGCCGAAGAAGAAGTGATAAAGTTCTGGGTCATCTTTCACAAATAAACTGGCCTACGTGTCAGACTGCCCAAGGGTTCCGTATATCACACTGATCTGATCAATGATAAAACAACTTTTAATTTTCAGAGTGACTTGCCTCAACACGCTAAAATTAAAACCTTATTATAAAATGAGTGATGCTGATGACTGATGAGATGACCCATGCATTCGTTACTCGGCGAATATACAAACCATCTCTTGAGACATATCAAATAAAAGGTCTCATGAGTTTTAACCCTTTAATGGGCATGAGGATGTCTGAAGTTATGCGAAATTGAACATTAGTGTGAAATAAAGTTCAAATAATTGTGAGATATACACCGTGGGCTCGAGTAATCAAAATAATTTCGCCAAAAAACATTTTTATTAGGCGGCTGCGCTTGCCGCTTGCTTGTCCACACTAGCCGAGCCGCCTCGCGGGGCAATTTCCTCGCGATGCGGTGCGTCAGGTGTGACCCGCCTATTTCCTTTTTTTTTTCAATTTTATTAAATGTTTTTTTTATGTTATTAATAAAATGGACGCCTAAAACAAACTGGTACATTTATTTATTGTAAAAGTTTTGTTTCTGCAAAGTGTTCCTTGACACTTTGAAATCTGTCAATAAGGATGTCATGTCAGTTTGTAAGTTTTCGCGTGTCTCTAAAGAAAATGTGTTTTTATTGTTGTGTTAGATTATTTAATCTGCAGATTGTTATTATTTATTCACAAATGTGAACTCTTAATCATGTTAACTAATCGTTTGTTGGTGTGCTTGCAGTGTGTTTAAATTGAACATTTAGAACAGGTTGGCAACTACTGTTTCTATGTTTACTCAATTTCTAATCTCAAAAAAATGAAGTATAGGCATATTCCAGAAAAGTTTATAGTACAGTCGCCATCAAATATATCGGAGCAGCTATGGTACTCAAAAATATCTGAACATGCACTTTATCGTCTTGACAATAGAGGCGTTGTTCAGATATTTGTGACCACCTTGGCTGCTCCGATATATTTGATGGCGACTGTACCCTGTTAAAATCTTTCTAGTTATTAGGGCCCACGGTGTATATTAAGCCTTTTAAAGGCTTAATGGCTCTATGTGCTTATAAAGGTTATACGGTCTCTTTAAATAAAGAGTGAATATTCTATTAATGAACCGGTGAGCTCCATCTCAGGCTGTCTTCACTTTCCATCGTGTCACTTCACTAGGGTCATGACTCGCCGGTCAGTTTCATAATAAAAAAAGGTCTTTGTTTCTTAGGATATATTTAAAGTTATTTCATAAAATAAGCGAAATTTTCTTACTCATCTGGCGAATAGCAAACGTCCTCGCGCGGCTCGCGTAGTCGGCCAAGCGGGCGTTGGTGGAAAAAGCCGCGCTGCGCAGCGCACGCACCACGTCGCGCGGCGTTAGCAGGCGGATGCGGTAGTCTGTAGGCACCAACACTCAGTATTAGATTAATGCATGCTAGCATATACAAGATATCTCTATACTCCGCTTAGCGCGTTATTTCTTTGAAACCTAAGCTGCCAAAAAGAAGGCGTGCGGGAGGGGAGAACGCAATGCTAGACAGGGAACGCGCCATTGTTCCTTGGGGCGTTAGAGAGTCAGACATTAATGGTTGCCATTGAGACATACTAAGTTTACTGTCACTTCCAATAGTTAGTATCTTACTATAGAGTGAAATTACTTCGAGCGTGGCAGCGGGGGTCGCCCGGCCAAGCCTTTCCCGAAGAGACCCGATCTTTTTTTTTTTATACCACGACGGTGGCAAGCAGGCATACGGCCCACCTGATGATAAGCAGCTACCTATAGCCTATGAACGCCTGCAACTACAGAGGTGTCACATGCGCGTTGCAGACCCTTTACAAAAAGGAGGATTCACTGTGTTGACGGCTAAAGGAACAAGAGGGTTCATCGTCGTCAACACACTGGGTCCTCTTTGAGCTCTTTGGCAACCTTACTTACCAGCAGAAACACAACACTATGAGTAGGGTCTAGTGCTATTTGGCTGTGGTCTTCTGTAAGGTGGAGGTACTTCCCTAGTTGGGCTCTGCTCCAGATTTGAGTAAGATGACATTCGCTGTGCTGTGCCCTACCACATATAGCGAGATGTCATTCGCAGTACCCATACCTCTCTTTTGAACTCGCAATACCCAACTCTCTTTCGTGGTACAATTAACAAATCATGAATTTCGTAAAGAAAACCGGGATTGCCAGGCCTTATTTTCGGTTATTTTTGTTTGATGTCTGTTTGTCTGATTATCGTCCTCGTCTAGGATGCTATAAGGCAACTATAAGGTTACAAACAATAGTAGAATGTATAACAAGAGCATAGAAAAATCCATTAAATTGGAGGCAATTTATTGGTCTAGAGCGTAACGAGAATACAATAAAAATAATTATTTTATAATATGACAAGGTTTAGCAGGAATGCAGACTTTTAGTATTATCTTGTATATTTCATTTCAACGAAGATTACTAGCAGTCCCTATGGACTTTACTATAAATGGTCATTAGTTTACCTGAGATCACAAGACTGGTCAAAAACCTCATGTTGTTAAGCAAGACTCTTGTGGTGGGTATAATGTAACAACAGTCGTGGCTCGCGCTGTTGTCAACCAAGTCCCAGAAGCATTCAATGTCCATGTCTATCTCTCTTCCATCGTCTGTATGTGCCTAAAATAAATTGCTATTTTAAAATTTGTACATTCAACATACCACAGTTGTAACTAGTATATTCCTTTTCAAATGCATTTTTACATCTTTGGGGCTAGAACTATATTGAAATCATTCAGATCATGACACATCACATAAAAGGTTGTGGCCTTAAAATAGAGATTCTGTGAAAATTATGATTTTCCAGAATAGAATTTTAGGCAACCATACTTACTAAAGTATAAAAAATTAAGCTCTGCTACTTTGGAATAAAGTTCAAAACCGTGAGAATAATATACAGCCTAATTCTTCTTTATATAGGCTTAATAGAAAGAAATATTACCTCCAACCATTCATCATTATCATCGGGATTTAATTCGCCTTCAGTTACAGTAACTGTTACATCTTTTTTATTGGTTTCTACTTTTTCTGTATCTGTAATAAAAACACTGTGTTAACAACAAAGACCAAGTTGCTTACTCTCTCGTATTCATTGGCACCACAGCTTGGTCATGTGCTGTTTCAATGGTAAAACTCGTTAAATCATAGAGTGCTGTTGACTAAAATGTTAAGTACCTATATGTTAATGTAGAAAGTAAAAAGTGTGGTTTGCAAATGAACAAACAAAAAAACCTTAGCCATGACAAACAGTGTTAAGACGCCCATTATAACAGAATCAACAAAAATAATATCATTTACCCAGCTAACACCAAATGAAGTTGAACGAAGGATAAAAATAGCATGGGGAAAATACTGGTCTTTATAATCTATATTTAAATCTAAGCTCCCCATTCACCTGAAAAGAAAAGCCATGGACGCAATAGTCATTCTAACTCTATTATATGGATGCCCAACTTGGACTTTTACAAATGACACCATACAGAAGATAAATGTATTCCAGAGAGCAACAGAGAGCAGCATGCTTAACATTAAAAGAAACTCTGACTTAAGGAAAATCACAAAAGTCACAGATGCTGCTGAACTTGCATGCAGATTGAAATAGAGATAGGTTGGCCATATAGTTCGAACCACCAACAACAGAGTGTGAAAAAATACTGCATTGGTGCCGATGCAAAAATAAACGAGCGGCACACCGTCCGAAGCAACGGTGGGCCAACAATATTGTCAAAGTGGCAGGACATATATGGACTCGCAAAGCCAAAGACAGAATATTATGGAAGGAGCTGGAGGAGGCCTTCACCCAAAACTGGGTACCTCAATAAAAAAAAAAAAAAGAACTAAATGTACTAAACTGGATGAAATAATGAGGAATAAAGGCTTATGTAATGTAATGTAATGGTAATGTGAGCTATAGAAATGAGTATGACTGAAACAGAATAAGGAACATTGACCTAAGACGAGTCTGAGAAACATTCTATAAACAGTGTCTCTCAGAACGAAATAAAAAGGGCTAAATAATAAATATATGTAATTTGTCAGCTACTTTATTCTTGCATCAAGCAAGGCTGCTCGGCCTGTGTGGACCCACCTATAAGGCGGCTCTTTGGTGTGGAGCCGCCTATTGACTATTGAACCTACAGGTTGTCCTAAATGTAAAAAAACTCACCTTTAGTATAGCATTTAGGTCCGCAATTAAGTCCTGCTTCACTAGCATTAAGGTCCTGCCTTCTTCTGCTGCTCAGTTTACTTCTGAGATCAGTATGGCTTTTTAAATTTTTGACAGGTCTTTGTTTTGGTTGTCCATGCCATTGCTTGTAATTTCTATGCGGATGTTGGTGATAACTTTGGTGACCTTCATCTCGCACGTTTACACCTATCGGACTTCCAGTGTTCAACTGGTTTAAAACTTGAAATCTGTTACTCAAAGTCAATGATGAGTTTTGTAACTGCATGTTATCCAGGGCTCCGTAAATAGTCTGTACCTGGTTCAGAGATGTTATTGTGGGAATTAAGACTTGAGGTGCTGTTGGTGCTGCTACCCAAACAGGTGGTCCAGTCATTGTATTCATACCAATACTATTATTGGGATCTATTAGGCCAAATGGGGCACAAGCCCCAGACGAATTACCAAAAGGAGCTATTGTAAAGGGTTTAGCAGGAAACTTATTATTTATCTGTTTGTTGTAAACGTTTGGGGCAGGACCGCTTTGTGTAACTTTTTGTTGATTGTGGAGTTTTGGATCCATGGGTGGCTCAGTTGGTTCATGACAGTCAAATGGAACCTTGTTTTTATCCATAATGGCTGTATTATGAGCAGTTTTCTGAAAATAAAATTTCATTGAATCAGTGAAATGGCGTAACTATAGGGTGGCAGAGATAGCAAAACGCCAGTTCGATAGGCCACAACATGTGTGTAACAGGGGCTCCATACAATGAATTTGCCACAGCCCCGACTTAGTGTAATTACGCCACTCAATTTAATAAAATAAAAATCTATACATATAATAAAGCTGAAGAGGGTCGAAAGTCTGTACATGGAATATATTCGAAAAAAAATTGGCTGGGGATACTTAGAATCGATAACAGAACACGTTCCAACAATTTTTAGAATTTTTGTCTGTTTGTCTGTTTATCTGTTTGTCTGTTTATTTGACCGCGCATCACGTGAAAGCGGCTGAACGGATTTTGATGAAATTTTGTATAGAGATAGTTTGAGTCCCGGGAAAGGATAATAGATAGTTTTAATCCCGAAAATCAACCCTGGAGGGGGTGAAAAGGGGGTTGAAAGTTTGTATGGAGAATTTTTAATAGAAATTAGTATGGAGATAATTCCCGATTCCCAGTTGCACGCACCATCACGGAGTAACTCAAAAATCCGTGATGATGGTGCATGCAACTGCGCCGAAATATCCCGTTTCAAATAATATTTATAATCTGAATGACCATGTGAGTTTGAAATCATATAACTACTATTTATCTCTTTTTAGGGTTCCGTAGTCAACTAGGAACCCTTATACTTTCGCCATGTCCGTCCGTCTGTCTGTCCGTCTGTCCGCAGTCTAGCTCAGTGACCGTTCGCACTAGAAATCTGAAATTTGGTATCAGTATGTGCATTAATCACGCCGCCAAAGTAATAGAATAAAAACTAAAAAAAATATTTTTATTAGGGTACACATAAAACGGGTGGGGTAAATTTTTTTTCACTCCAACCCTATTGTGTTGGGTATTATTGAATAGGTCTTTCAAAAAGAATAGAGGTCTTCTAATACATGTTTTGGATGAAACTGATAGTTTCGTAAATATTAGATCTGAAAGTTCAAAAAAGGGCGTCTCCTCCATCTAATTTTTGAACCGTGGGTCCAAAAAAATAGAAAAAAATAATGGAAGTGAGGCCTGATAAGAAGATTCAATAAAAACTATGTTGAATAAAATCGGTTCAGCCGTTTTTGAATTATTAGTCAAAAACGCATAGTGAAAGGAAGTACCGGATAGTAAAATAACGTAAGCGCCGCCAAATATCCCTTAATAAACGACCTTTTGAACGGATGTTTTGTAACGGGGCGGCAACTACGAAACTCCACACTGAGCATCGCCCGACATGCCGGTTTTTTTTGCATTTTTGCATTGTTATCCCAGAAATCACCCGTTAAGTATTACTAATTCCAATTCAAGAAAATCCCAAGCCAGGTTATACGTAGCCTATATAAATGCAACGTCTAAAAGGGGGGGGGGTAGCCAATACACTCGATTGAGTTAATTTGCATGGATCATGGACCCCCCCCCCCAGCCAAGTACACTTTCATGCTTAGACTGATTTGACGGGAGGATCGATTTGGATGATATTTGCTGTGGACATGAACGTATACATACAAAAGTGGTCCTGTATCGTCCGATATACACCTACTACTCCATGTCGTTTATCATGCCAAAAAAATTTATAAAAATAGTTTCATTTAGTGGTAATTGTAAAATATTTTATCAGGACTACTATCCTCTAGCGTATCCATCTGTCAACTTTACTTCAAGACATTCAAGTTCCGCCTCCGGGGTAGCGGGAGAGACATTAGGGGTGAATTAGCCGCTTACTGACACACACCGAATTCAACGCGGGCGGAGCCGCGGGCACAGCTAGTAACATAATATAAACATAGAGTAATTGGTTTTAAAGAGTCTAACAGAGATAATATTCCATTTTATTAGTGATCATTGATTAATTAAGAATTGGCGATATTAAAACGAAAAATGCTGAAGATCCCTGTGTCCATTTTTGTTTAGCCAATGTTTATGCATAATGTTGCAGTTGCTGACTGGTGGTTTTTTTTAAACTTTTTTATGGAGGAAAGGCAGGCGTTCAACCACCACCACATATCTCAAATAATAATATATTTCAGAAAAGGATATTTTGTCCAGAATAATCAGTTTTTAACTTAATATTTTACATTTCAAACCTGAATTTATAGCCGGTACGTAAGTCCGAGAGGGTAACATAAATGCGGTCTGAATTGCAATCTTGATACGAGATAAATTAATACAATGTTAACAAACTCACACCAGGATCTCGCCATACTGCTTCACCAGTTAAGGTGTTGAAGTCATATAGCAGGTCCGGTCGTTTTTGTGAGCGACATACAATCCATCCATTCTCAAAAGTTTTTGCCTTCGGGTTACCCTTAGCAGTATGTATTTTGGCTTCGGAATCTTCCGCCATGGCCTTAGTACTAAATTACACTTTCAACAAGTCTCTAAAATGAAATTAATGTAAACTCGTAACGAAGTCAGCATTAATAATTTCTATAACCACATTTTTAGGCAGACAATTATCTATAGACATATATTTCATTACATTCGCATTTAATGTTTTTTTTTCAACGAACAATGAACAAAATAGAAAATCTAGAAAGAAAAACGGCAAAGTATATTTTATAATTTTAGCATTTAGCACGAATTTTGTTTGCCTGACAGCGTAAAGCGTAATAAATATGTCAAATTTCTTATGAATTTCTGCCATTAAAACATTTCGTGCCATTCTCTATGGGCAAGGTTCCGTATTGTTGGTATGGGTTAGCCGGTTAAACCGGTATTAGACATTGCAATTTGCAGGGCCCAATCTGTAAGGTTGGGAGGTGAAATAAGAGACAGCGCCCTTTGGGAGCTGAAGGAGGGAAAGGAGAGGCAGGGTACTCAACACATTGGGCCCTACAAATTGCAATGTCTAATACCGGTTTTCTACCGGTTAATGGAACACAGACTACTAACGGCTATTACACATGGCAATTTGTAGGGCCCAACCTGTTGTGTCCAACTCCTGTCGGCGTTGGGCCCGTTATTACACTTTCCCTACAAATCGTCCCTACAAACCCTACCTCACCAACAAATCGTCCCTACCAACGTTTACAGAGATGCCTTCAAAACATCTAAAAAAATGTATTGGTGAAGCACGATGATAGTACTCATACACTATACATTAATTAAAAAAAGAAACTGTTTTTATTATTATAGATATTTAAATGACCGCTCGAGCTGCCTGAATGTAACTTCATCTGCCCAACCCTTCTATTATTTAAATACAAAACTAGATAAATATATTAATTACCAGCGAATCTACACATTTTAACTTTTATTTTAAATAAAAAACCAGACGGAATGTGTAGAAAATGGATAACATTATAAATAAAAAAGGTAAAATAACTCTTAACGACCTCCATAAACAGCTGCGGGTGTCGGGGCACTGCCGATCGCCCCGATCGCCCTAGATCGGGACTCCTACTCCCTAGGTGCCATTACACCTACCAACCCGACAGGTTGGACCCTACAAATTGCCATGTCTAATAGCCATTTAATAGTGCTGGAGCCCGCCTAACTAGAAATTTATCAAAATCCTAACCAATTTTCTTCCATAAAGCGTTGTAGAGCCCATCTCGGAGATCATGAAAACATAAGTCTTAAAGGTCTTAAATGGCCACAAGTATGTATGGCGTCAAGTTGAAAATACAATTTTTTGGCCTAAATTTATCAACGAGCCTACCGCTCCAAATATTGACCAACGGTTTAGCTCACCTCAAATACCCTACATACCCATTTTAAGATAATTCTGGTGGGCGCATAAGATTTTACGACCAGTTGAAGTTGCAATTTTTTGGCCTAAATTTATCAACGAGCCTACCGCTCCAAATTTTGACAGTAGTTAAAGGACCCATTCACCAAACCAAATCCCTATTTTAAGACCATTCTGGTGGGCGCATAAGATTTTAAGACCATTTTAAGAAATAGTCGATTTCATAGCAAATTACTATAAATTCGTTAAAAAATATTTTGCTGGCACAGCCGTAACTTTAAACTTATTCATATTCATATTTAAGTGTCTAGTAATTAAAAATGCCGTAAAAGTATTGCGCAATAAGTCGAAAATTTGAGAAATTCGTCATAGCAGTACTTTAGTCACGGGGGTCTTAAAACACTAAAATTATTATTCATTTTAAACTTAATGGCACAAAACATGATTTGAAAAGTTAGACGTAATGCCTATAGGCATTTTCTACCAGTCGCTAATAAGTCTAAACTGATAAGCGTCAAGTTACGTGCACTGAGAGATCTGAGAGTATATTACTGACTGAAAAAATGACCTAAATTTATTTTAAATCCTACCGTTCCAAATATTGACCAACGGTTTAGCTCACCTCAAATACCCTACATATAGTGCTGGAGCACGCCTAACTGGAAATTTATCAAAATCCTAACCAATTTTCTTCCATATAGCGTTGTAGAGCCCATCTCGGAGATCATGAAAACATAAGTCTTAAATGGCCATAAGTATGTATGGCGTCACGTTGAAAATACAATTTTTTGGCCTAAATTTATCAACGGCTACCGCTCCAAATTTTGACATATGATTAGCCCACGTCAAATAACCTACATACCAATTTTAAGACCATTCCAGGGCGCAAAAGATATTAAGACCAGTTGAAGTTACAATTTTTTGGCCTAAATTTATCAACCCAAATTTACCGTTACCGCTACCGCTCCAAATTTTGACAATAGTTAAAGGACCCATTCACCAAACCAAATTCCAATTTTAAGCCCATTCTGGTGATTTTAAGACCATTTTAAGAAATAATCGATTTCATAGAAAAAATAGCAAATTACTATAAATTCGTAAAAAAATATTTAGCTGGCACAAACACAACTGCATGTTTATATTTAAGTGTCTAATAAGTAGTAATTAAAAATGCCTTAAAAGTATTCCGCAATAAGTCGAAAATTTAAGAAATTCGCCATAAATTATTATTCATTTTAAACTTAATGGCACAAAATATGATTTGAAAAGCCAGACGTAATGCCCATAGGCATTTTCTACCAGTCACTTAAAACTCTAAACTGATAAGCGTCAAGTTATAGTGCTGGAGCCCGCCTAACTGGAAATTTATCAAAAAACTTAACAATTTTCTTCCATATAGCGTTGTAGAGCCTATCTCGGAGATCATGAAAACATAAATCTTAAAGGTCTTAAATGGCCACAAGTATGTATAGCGTCAAGTTTAAAATACATTTTTTTGGCCTAAATTTATCAACGCGCCTACCGCTCTAAATTTTGACAGTAGATAAAGGACCCATTCAACAAACAAAATCCCAATTTTAAGACCATTCTGGTGCATACGATTTTAAGACCATTTTAATAAATAGTCAATTTCATAGCAAATATAGCAAATAACTATAAATTCGTGAAAAAAATATTGTGCTTGCACAACTACAACTGCATATTCATATTTAAGTGTCTAGTCATTAAAAATGTCGTAAAAGTACTCCGCAATATGTCGAAAATTTTAGAAATTCGTCATAGCAGTACTTTAGTCACGGGGGTCTTAAATCACTAAAATTATTATTCATTTTAAACTTAATGGCACAAAATATTATTTGAAAAGCCAGACATAATGCATATAGGCATTTTTTATCAGTCGCTCATAACTCTAAACTGATAAGCGTCAAGTTAGGTGCATTGAGACATATTACTGAGTGAAAAATGACGTAAATTTATTTTAAATCCTACCGTTCCAAATATTGGCAAACGGATTAGTCCAATTCAAATAACCTACATACCCAATTTAAGACTAATCAGGTGGGCGCATAAGATTTTAAGACCAGACCAGTTGAAGTTGCAATTTTCAATTATCAACGAACCTTAAAGAGCGGTAGGCTCGTTGATGACCTGAAATTTTACCAAGACTAAACGGGATGGTCTTATAAAACTCTCACAAAGTGTAAGAGCTAATGTCGGTTGTCATTGGTAGATTATTGCCTACTACTGAAAGGTCCTAAACGTAATAGATTTTTTGGCCAAAGTGTTGGCAGGAATGGCGGGCAATGAGTATATTTATTTATTTATTTATTTATTTAAACTTTATTGCACAGTAACAAATATACGGTTACAAAAGGCGGACTTAATGCCGTAAGGAATTCTCTACCAGTCAACCTTTAGGCCAAACAGAGAAATATCAATGGTGCGGGTGCGACGTATGTCAAGAACATGGAAATAAACCAAACTGAGTTTGCAAAAACGTCAATATATATAGACTTATAAGTACATGGAGATATAATAAATACAGCAACAATATATACATAGAAGTTTATAAGTATACAAAAATATACACATAATATATATATATAAATACAAATAATATATATATAGATATACCTGCTACTAAATTTACTATGAAGTATCAATCATGCGAATTGTCATATAAATGCTTGCGCAGCTTGCGCTTGAACGTGAATTTAGTTTGAGCTTGACGTATGCTGAGAGGAAGAGCATTCCAAAGGCGGATGGCGTGAACGGTAAAAGTATATGTTGCATAGCAAATGTTATTTACCACGAAGTCGAAATTTTAAATGTTGTTTTATTCGTCTCTATCACACTTGCATATTCAAACAAAATAGACTCAAATAAGACAAAAATTCTCAAACCAAGCATTTTCGTAAGTACTTACGAATAAAATGAATTTGCATAAACAATATTAGACCAAGCGATGTGAAGATGCCTTGAAATTTAGAAATTTCAAGGCATCTTCACATCGCTTGTCCAAAATTAACATTCACTCGGCTTATTGTATCATCACGAACCCGGAGTATGCCCTAAAACTACGGCCAAGACCACCGGGGGATGGGCAGTAGCATCCTCGGAGTGCGGTGGAGATACTGCGATCGCCAACCCGCATGCCAAGCGTGGCGATTACGGCATTCACCCCCCCATGATAAGAACCAAAAAACCACGGCCCCGAGTGTCCGGCGACCCCCGGTGCCCTGGTTATGGTAGCGGCCAGGGTACTAGCGGGGTCAGGGGTGCTAAGAATCTCCGGCAAAGATCCGGCTACCACCACCGACGACTTCTGGCCCTGGCAACATATAACACGCGTACACTGCGGACCGACGAAAAGATAGTGGAACTGGAGGAAGGATTGAGCAAGTTACGTTGGGATGTCATAGGGTTATCTGAAGTCCGAAGAGAGGGGGAGGAAACGATAATCCTAAAGTCCGGCAACTTGCTTTATTTCCGGGAGCGTGGGTAGACCCCCCGCAAGGTGGACTGATGACCTGGTGAAGGTCGCGGGAGTCCGCTGGATGCGGGTGGCGCAGGACCGGTCATTGTGGCACTCTTTGGGGGAGGCCTATGTCCAGCAGTGGACGTCTTTCGGCTGATATGATATTGATGATGATGATTGTATCATTAAACATTGTCTATTTGTGCCAAAATTCACATATATTCTTCGCGGTGCACACTTTTGGAAACACCCTACTTTGATTTCAACTTTGGACAGTTTAGTTTTAGAAACTCTCACCTCCATTCTTAATATATCCTTTGGCGAAAGAACATGGACCCAGGCTAGCTTACCCATTAGGTTTGGCGGCCTGGGCATCCGCAAAATTTCCAGCGTGGCGCTACCTGCTTTCTTGGCTTCGGTACACTGTGTTCAAAGTCTCAGTGGAAAATTTTTAACCCCTTCAATTGGGGTCCAGGAGGCTGCACACTGTACCGAAGCTAAGAACGTATGGTCTTTAACATGCCCTAATACGAACCCGCCTTCCAACCCTTGTTCGCAAAGACAATGGGACGAGCCTCTATGTGACCTTACAAGGAAAAACCTCTTAGACACGGCACTTAACCCAACTGATCGGGCTCGTCTCATTGCCACCGCGGAGTGGGAGTCGGGTCTGTGGTTACAGACACTTCCATCTTCCACAGCAGGCACATTGTTGGACAATACAACTTTTCGTTTAGCCACATCTCTTAGAATAGGGGCACCAACTAATGTACCCCATCGCTGCCAATGCGGAGTCACGGTGGACGGTCTTGGTCACCATGGCCTCTCATGCAGTCGTAGTGCTGGGAGAATCCCTCGGCATGCCGGCATCAACGACGACATCCCCGTCGGGCCCTTGTTTCCGCTAAAGTGCCGGCAGTTCTTGAGCCAAATGGTTTGACCAGGGACGACGGCAAGAGGCCCGACGGCATGACTTTGGTGTCGTGGAGTATGGGTCGGCCCCTTGTCTGGGATGCTACCTGTGTAGACACCCTGGCGCCGTCCCATATTCCGGGCACCAAAGTTGATGCTGGCGCGGCTGCATCCTCAGCCGAGCACCTCAAGCGTCGCAAGTATACTGCCCTTGGCAGTAGTTACATGTTTGCGGCGTTTGGGGTCGAAACCCTGGGGCCATGGGAACAAAATGCTCGTCGCCTCTACAAAGAGATTTCGGCGCGTCTCATTGAGGCCTCTGGTGACCAGAGGGCTGGCCACTATTTTGGCCAACGGATCAGCATTGCTATCCAGCGTGGAAATGCGGCCAGCCTTCTGGGCACTCTACCTAGTGATGGGGATCTAGGTCAGGTTTTTTACTTGTAAGTTTTTAGTTATATATATTAAAACAATATATAATTTATATCAACTAGGTATTGTGTTGTGGTCGGTTGAAAACGTGAATGAAATAAGATATCAATTAGAGACGACTTAAACTTGAAATGTAGTGACGCCGTGTTGAAAAATTTGTGTTGTAGGAATAAAAATAAACTCACGTCAGTTTTTCAGTCAGTTAAATGTTCTCAGTGCGCCAAATTTGACGCTTGTTAAGTTGTTAGTTTAGGGTTATGAAGGTCTGGTAAAAAATAGGTATTTATAGGTATTACGTGCGGCTTTTTAAATCATATTGTGTGCCATAAAGTTTAAAATTAATATAAATTTTAGTGATTTAAGATCCCGTGGCTAAGGTACTGCTAAGACGAATTTCTAAATGTTTCGGGTTAATGCGGTATACGCTTAAGGCAGTTTTGGTTACGAGAAAGTCAAATATGAATATACAGTTGTGTTTGTGTCAATTAAATAATTTTTTGAACCGAATTTATAGAAATTTCTTATTTCGACTATTTCATAAAATGGTCTTTAAATCTTATGCGCCCACTAGAATGGTCTTAAAATTGGGATTTGGTTTGGTGAACTTAACTACTGTCAAAATTTGGAGCGGTAGACTCGTTGATAAATTTAGGCCAAAAAATTGCAATTTCAACTGGTCTTAAAATCTTATGCGCCCACCAGAATGGTCTTAATATTTGTATGTGGGTTATTTGAGGTGAGCTAAACCGTTTGTCAATATTTGGAATGGTAGGATTTAAAATAAATTTAGGGCATTTTTTCAATCAGTAATATATTCTCAGTGCACTTAACTTGACGCTTATCAGTTTAGAGTTATGAGCGACTGTTAGAAAATGCCTATAGGCATTACGTCTGGCTTTTCAAATCATATTTTGTTCCATTAAGTTTAAAATCTTATGCGCCCACCAGAATGGTCTTAAAATTGGGATTTGGTTTGGTGAATGGGTCCTTTAACTACTGTCAAAATTTGGAGCGGTAGGCTCGTTGATAAAGGGTTTAGCAGGCTAAGGAAGGACGTGTGGCCCCTGTGAGGAAAAGTTGAATTGGTAAATGTCAATTGTTTGTCGCCTTATAACTAGTAATCACTCCAACTTTCAGCCCTCTATCTTGAACTGTCTCAGAGATAATGTCAAAAATGTATTTTTATAACATTTTTTTTCAAACTCGTATATCTCCTAATCCATAGCAGCTAAAGCGTTGAAACAAAATCACAGCTACGTAGTTTGAGTGGGAGTATACCCTATAATTTTATTAATATTTTATACGTGAAAAATAAAAGAAATAAGTGTCAATTTATTTTTTGACAGCTCTTTCCAACACGTTTTTTTGAAAGTACAATTATGAAAAAAATCATGTAAATTGCTTATAGTATTAGCTACTAGCATACAAAAAATCAATTGATTATATTTGGTGCAACATACTGTAAAAAAAAAACTAACGAAAGTATTCAAGTATCAAGAGTAGGCTTCTGAACTGAAAGTTCGTTTTTAAGTTTTATGTTTGTTGCCTAGCAACAAAGGGTGTATTGTTTTTAATTTGACGTATGACTGTCAAAAAAGGTTACTGAACTACTGCTGTGTTAGCATTTGTAACTAATTTTACTAACTACTAAATCAACGAAACGACGGATGTGCTATATGTTTATTATTTTATAATAGTACATTACTTACCAAGGACTGTAAAAGAAAGAAAGCCCGAAATCGCAGGTATTTGTGACCCGAGCCGCAGGCGAGGGTTGTAAATATGCGATAGAGGGCTTTCTTTTTTACTGCCCGTGGTGAGTACACAATTTTACGTCTCCATCTGGCCATAATGCGAGTTTTACCGTACGCGTAGCGTGCGGCAAAACTCACGTTATGGCCAGGTGTGACGTAAACAAAATTAATTGGTTTCATTATAGTACACGTATTAACATAACGAATTAAATAACTCATTAGAGCAGATATCACAATATAAGTCACTTAGATAATGACTATCGTAATATTCGTCGTCCCAGGTATAGGACAATGTTATCCTGCAGTCATCGCAATATCCTTTTAACATAACATTTTCGTCAGAGAGCGATATCTCAATACTGGTAAAGACTGTAAAAACAGTTGCTTCGCTATTAACCGTGGCAAGTTGAGCCCAAATATTTTTGATTTTATGATTTCCATCTGAAAGAATGTATATACATGAAGTTTCTGTTTTATTTTTTATTTTATTTACATTTAAAACTTACATTCGCCATTATGGAAAAATCGGACTCCTCTTCTACATAACGTGTTGTATATTCCCTTAAACAATTCACTATTATGTTAAATGTGCTAGCGTATAAATTGTATAATAGTATTGTATAATTTAAAGATAGCTCATACCTAAATAAATCATAATGTCTAATGTTATGTTACTCGGAATCGACAAACGCTTAGTTTATACGCTAGCACATTTAACATAATAGTGGATTGTTTAAGGGAATATACAACACGTTATGTAGAAGAGGAGTCAGATTTTTCCATAATGGCGAAAGTAAGCTTTAAATGTAAATAAAATAAAACAGAAACTTCATGTATATATACATTCTTTCAGATGGAAATCATAAAATCAAAAATATTTTGGCTCAACTTGCCACGGTTAATAGCGAAGCAACTGTTTTTACAGTCTTTACCAGATATTGAGATATCGCTCTCTGACGAAAATATTATGTTAAAAGGATATTGCGATGACTGCAGGATAACATTGTCCTATACCTGGGACGACGAATATTACGATAGTCATTATCTAAGTCACTTATATTGTGATATCTGCTCTAATGAGTTATTTATTTCGTTATGTTAATACGTGTACTATAATGAAACCAATTAATTTTGTTTATAAAATAATAAACATATAGCACATCCGTCGTTTCGTTGATTTAGTAGTTAGTAAAATTAGTTACAAATGCTAACACAGCAGTAGTTCAGTGACCTTTTTTGACAGTCATACGCCAAATTAAAAACAATACACCCTTTGTTGCTAGGCAACAAACAAAAAACTTAAAAACGAAGTTTCAGTTCAGAAGCCTACTCTTGATACTTGAATACTTTCGTTAGTTTTTTTTTTACAGTATGTTGCACCAAATATAATCAATTGAGTTTTTGTATGCTAGTAACTAATACTATAAGCAATTTATATGATTTTTTCCATAATTGTACTTTCAAAAAAACGTGTTGGAAAGAGCTGTCAAAAAATAAATTGACATTTATTTCTTTTATTTTTCACGTATAAAATATTAATGAAATTATAGAGTATACTCCCACTCAAACTACGTAGCTGTGATTTTGTTTCAATGCTTTAGCTGCTACGGATTAGGAGATATACGAGTTTGAAAAAAATGTTAAAAAAATACATTTTTGACATTATCTCTGTGACAGTTCAAGATAGAGGGCTGAAAATTGGAGTGATTACTAGTTATGAGGCGACAAACAATTGACATTTACCAATTCAACTATTCCTCACAGGGGCCACACGTCCTTCCTTAGCCTGCTAAACCCTTTAGGCCAAAAAAATTGCAACTTCAACTGGTCTTAAAATCTTATGCGCCCACCAGAATGGTCTTAAAATTGGCATGTAGGTTATTTGATGTGGGCTAAATCATGTGTCAAAATTTGGAGCGGTAGGCTCGTTGATAAATTGTATTTTCAACTTGACGCCATACATACTTGTGGCCATTTAAGACCTTTAAGACTTATGTTTTCATGATCTCCGAGATGGGCTCTACAACGCTATAATTTCCAGTAGGTAGGCTCATAACAGTTA
This sequence comes from Pammene aurita, assembly GCA_947086415.1. Taxonomy (NCBI): domain Eukaryota; kingdom Metazoa; phylum Arthropoda; class Insecta; order Lepidoptera; family Tortricidae; genus Pammene; species Pammene aurita. The sequence continues at coordinate 37,614,403 of OX352291.1, forward strand.
ACATTAAATAAAAAAAGGAACTGCTTTTTTTATTATAGATATTTAAATGACCGCTCGAGCCGCCTGAATCTAACTTCATCTGCCCAACCCTTCTATTATTTAAATACAAAACTAGATAAATATAGTCTGGCCAGCCAACGAACGCAGTAGCAATGTACATCAAACAAAAATATAGCAACACTCTAGGGCGAATCGAACAGCAGCATTGCTCCATAGAAAAGCAGCAATGTAGATCGAACAAAATGGCTACGGTTAAAATTGGTTTAGCCCTACCTTAAAATTGGTTGAACCATACCTTAAAGTTGGTTATGATCTAGCTTAAAATTGGTTACGCCCTACCTTAAAATTGATTATGATCTACCTTAAAATTGGTTAAGCTCTACCCTTAAAATTGGTTACGACCTACCTTAAAATTGGTTACGCCCTACCTTAAAATTGGTTATGCCCTACCATATAATTGGTTAATACGTACCTAAAAATTGGTTAACTCCACCTTTAAATTAGTTACGCCCCAAATTGGTTATGCTTTACCTTAAAATTGGCTAACTCCACCTATAAATTGGTTACGCCCTACCTTAATTTTTTTTATGCCCTACCTTAAATGTGGTTAACTCCACCTTAAAATTGGTTACGCCCTACCTTAAAATTGGTTTAGCCCTACCCTAAAATTGGTTAAACCCTACCTTAAAGTTGGTTATACTCCACCTTAAAATTGATTATGCCCTATCTTCAAATTGGTCATTTCCTATCATAAAATTGGTTATGCACTACCTTAAAATTGGTAAATTCCACCTTAAAAATGGTTATGCCCTACCTTAAAATTGGTTATGCTCTACCTTCAAGTTGGGTATGCTCTACCTTAAAACTGGTGATCTACCTTAAAATTAGTTAATTGGTTAATCCCTACCTTAAGTAGCTATTAGACATGGCAATTTGTAGGGTCCAACCTGTTGTGTTGGGAGGTGTAATAGCTCCACCTTTAAATTTGTTACGCCCTACCTTAAAATTCTTGATGCTCTACCTTAAAATTGGTTATTCCTTACCATAAAATTGGTTATACTCCACCTTAAAATTGGTTATGTCCTACCTTCAAATTGGTTAACTCCACCTTAAAATTGGTTGAGCCCTACCTTAAAATTGGTTAAACCCTACCTTAAAGATGGTTATGATCTACCTTAAAGTTGGGTATGATCTACCTTAAAGTTGGTTATGAACTACCTTAAAATTGGTTATGGCCCACCTTAAAATTGGCTAACTCCACCTTAAAATTAGTTTAGCTCTACCTTAAAATTGGTTATGCCCTCCCTTAAACTTGGTTATACTCCACCTTAAAATTGGTTAAGACCTACCTTAAAATTGGTATAGCCCTACCTTAAAATTGGTTAAGCCTTACCTTATAATTGGCTAAGCCCTACCTTAAAATTGGTTAAGCTCTACCCTTAAAGTTGGTTACGCCCTACCTTAAAATTGGTTAAGCTCTACCCTTAAAATTGGTCAAACTCTACCTTTAAAATTGGTTACGCCCTACCTTCAAATTGGTTATGCACTACCTTAAAATTGGCTGAGCCCTACCTTAAAGTTGGTTTTGATCTACTTTAAAATTGGTTAAGCTCTACCCTTAAAATTGGTTACGCTCTAACCTTAAAATTGGTTACGCCCTACCTTAAAAATTGGTTAAGCTCTACCTTTAAAATTGGTTATACTCTACCCTTAAAATTGGTTATGCCCTACCTTAAAATTGGTAATGCTCTACCTTAAAATTGGTTAAACCCTACCTTAAAGTTGGTTTTGAACTACCTTAAACTTGGTTAAGCTCTACCCTTAAAAATGGTTACGCCCTACCTTAAGTCACAGTGTTTCCAATGGTCCAGAGGTCCAACGTTTCGTATTTTGTTCATGTCGTATACTTCGATCTTGATGAGGTGTGATGCATATGCCCCATCGTCCTGACCTGAAGTGAGATATGAAGCACCGTCTTCTTCTTTCTTGGAGACCGTTGAAGATTTCTTGTACACTTTTGTCTTCTTCTTAAGCCTTTCAAAAAAGCCATCAATATCACAGATATCAAAGAAAAGCAGATCTGAAATTATAAGTTGAACTTTTCTATATTCCCGATCTGCTCTCACTAATGTACTTATCAGTAAGTAAGAAAAAGATAGACACCATGCTATCTGACAGGTCTTCAGCTGTCATTGTCTCAGCCTTTCAGGACTTCGTGACGAAATTTAGTGCAGTGAATGATAATTTTCTACTAAATATCGACATCGATATTTACTGTTTATATCCGTAACAGGTATGCCAATGTTATAAAAAATTAACAAGTGCGTGTCGGACCATGCATTATTGGAGCGTACCTACTATCGAAAAAAAAATATATCAAAAACTTGTATCTGCTTATGAAAGAAGTTTTTGGAGATAACTTTCTTCAACACAATTTTCGTAAAAAAAAATACAACGATATATTTTCTCAATTTTTTTAACACATCGTGAGGAAACCGGGCCTAATCCTAATAAGGCCTAGTTTCCTCTCTGGGTTGGAAAGTCTGGGTTTCTTATACTTGTGCTATAACTATAAGACATTCTGATTCCCTTAAGTGTCTCAAAGTATGACATAAATATATTTTTATTGCGTTAACTCAGATAGGTATATGAAAACAAGGTCATATCAATTTCGTCTCGTTCTATCTTATAGCGTCGTACTACTCTGCCGTCCGCTGCGCTGAAGCATGCAGAATTGTAGACGGTCGACCGAGCGCGGCGGTCGGCATCATGTTCCAACGTCTCGCACCGCCTCACAGGAGATTATCTGTGATCGCAAAATAAATAAAACCGATATAAAACATTGAAATTTCTACAGAAAGGGCATAATCTGTCAGATTGCGACGTGTAATAAAAGTTGAGGGAGGGTCAGAGAGAGACAGGGTACGTGACAAAGTAGGGCCAAGAAATTGCAAATATTGCATTATGTAACACCGGATTAAACAAGCGCTTTCTCAACTTACCTCAAGAGACCTCTGAAATATTGTAGGTATTGCATTTGGCAACAATATTTTTCCATTGCAAGTAGTAAAAAAACAGTCATTTTTAAAATGTTTCGAGCAAATCCTTTGATGTTTGTTCGGCGTCTAATTATTGACCCCACGGCGTCAATCCATTTTTGACGCAATATATTATATTCCGGAAATCTGAACAATTGACAATTAATTAGGTAAACAATAATTTAATATAATAATACTTTGTGTTTGCCTATATAAATATTTCATATCGATAAAATATCGACATAATTATTTTCATTTAGTTACAACACTAGCGTTGTTTACAAAAATTGAAATTTACCAATAAATCTCAATAAAATCAACTTGGAACTACGCAAAAGGTTCTTATTTTATTGTATCCAGCATTTGCAGTTATCCGAGACTATTATATTACATAATGTGTTTGACAATTTTGAAATAAAAACAAAAGTTTCTTGATGAAAACTGGTATTTTCTCCGGACTTCTTCGCTGATTTGAACCACCTCCGGCGGTATGGAACTATGCACGACATTTCTGCCTACATATAAATAATGAATATTCAATTTATACAGTTTAATTTTCAGAAATAGCACGTTATTGGTATAGTCCTATCTTAAAATTGGTTAAACCCTACCTTAAAGCTGGTTATAATCTACCTTGAAATTGGTTATGCCCTCCCTTAATATTGGTTAAGCCCTACCTTAAAATTGGTATAGCCCTACCTTAAAATTGGTTAAGCCCTACCTTATAATTGGTTATGCCCTTCCTTAAAATTGTTTTTTTTTAATTCGAACTCTAACTTAGCATTTAGACTTCGAGTTTTATTTTCTTTCTTTGGCTTAAGCGCTTGGTTTAGACCACTGACATACAACTTCGGATTTTAATTTTGAGGTCGATTAATTTTAATTTTTGTTTGAACTTGAAATGCAAGACAACATTCGACTTTTCACCATGTCGCACTTAGGTAATGAAGGATCAATTGCTGAGACGCCTCATGCACAGTCGTCTTTAAACTCGCACGATCCGCGGATTTTAGATCCAAAGGCAAACGATGAAGAACAGTTTTTTGATTCTGAACCACGACCCCAGGTGATGCATATGTCCGGACTTCCCCCGCCTTCACTTACGAAATGGAACTTGAATTTTTCCGGGGACACTTGTGTTCGCGAATTTTTCTTTCGAATTGAGGAAGAAGGTATGGCGCGTAACGTCAATCCTTCATATGTTGTCAGACGTTTCCATGAATTGTTGTCAGATAGTGCCTTGAAACATTTTAGGGCAATCAGATATCCGGGTCTTACTTACGCGGAATTAAAGTCTGAATTCGTTAAAACCTTCGACGTAGCCGATTTCGATTTCAAGCTCGAGAGCCAACTTCGCGCTTTATCACAGAAGGACAACCAGTCAGTGATTGATTTTGTTATTCAGGCGCGCGATCTAAACGCAAAGCTTCGTACACCGGTTTCCGAAGACAACCTATTTAACATTATTAAATATGGAATGAATCCTAGATATCGGCCTTGTCTTGCAACTAACGTGGTTAGGGATATTGATGGTTTGTTAGAAGTCACGAAAAATTTTGAAGCCTTTCAAGGTTCAAGCCCAGCACTTTTGGCTATTGCACCGATTAGTGCTCAAGTTGTAGGTCAATCCAGTTCTATAGTGTGTATGAAGTGTGATGCAACTGGTCACAACTATCGTAATTGTCCTTACGTTTCAGGGGCAGTGTGCTTCAAGTGTAAGCGTGTTGGTGTAATCACCCGCGATTGTCCTAGTTGTAATTCTGGTCCGTCAAAAAACGAATTGGTGGCGCACTGAGAAGTCCATCGGTGTCGCCCGTTTATATTAACGATTCCCCGGATAATAGACTTTTTATTGATGCTTTAGTTGCTGGCTCTTCGGTAAGAGCTCTTTTGGACTCTGGTGCTCAGGTTTCACTAATTGATATATCTCTCCTATTGGAGCTCGGTATAGCATATCACGAGAATATCCGGCCTTATGTTGTCTCCGCCGACAATTCTCCTATTGAAATTTTAGGCGGTTTGGACGTCCCCATTCTTTTTAGTGGCATTCGCGTTCTACACCCCTGTCTAGTGAGCAGTAATCTTCCTACTGCATTTATTTTAGGAATTGAGTTTTGGAATGCTGTAGGTCTCATTGACATTTTAAAGAATGCATTCCGTGATCGTTTGTCAGGTAAGCTTTACGTCGCTTCACATCATGTTCCTGTCGCAGTCCCACGAGTCATAGGTGCTTGTACGGTGCTTGCACCACTTCAGGAATCAAAACTCCAATCTGTTATTAACGAGTTCGAGGAGATTTCTTCTGATAAAGCTGGATTAGGTTGCACTTCGTGGCTTTCGCATAAGATTGAGACTGTCGGTTCGCCCATCCGCCAACGTTACTATCCCTTATCTCCAGTCAAGCTCAAGATTCTCAACGAAGAGATCGACAAGATGTTAGAGTCAGGCGTCATTCGTCCCTCACGATCACCCTGGGTTTCCCCAGTGGTGATGGTTACCAAGAAAGATGGTAGTGTCAGGTTTTGCGTGGACAGTAGGAAGTTGAACAGCGTCACCATCAGGATTCATACCCTCTCCCGCGCGTCCAGGACATCCTTGATAACCTACGAGGTGCCAAATGTCTAACTTCATTGGATTTTAGGAGCGCCTTTTGGCAAATCCCCTTAGCTGATAAGGCCAGTTGTGAGAAGACGGCCTTTATTGTACCCCAAAGGGGCCTCTTTGAATTCGTTCGTCTCCCTTTTGGTTTAACCAACTCTGCGTCCGAGATGCAGAGGCTTACTGACATGATTGTCAATTTTGAATATACCCCTGAGTCTGAGGATTTTATCTTCGGCTATGTTGATGATTTGATTTTGGTGTCTCGTGATTTTGACAGTCATATGCGACTTATTCGTAAGGTTCGTGATAGGTTGAAGGAAGCTGGTCTTACGGTTAATTTGGATAAGTGCGAGTTTTGTAAGTCTGAATTGAAGTATCTCGGCTACATCGTCAATGAGCGTGGTCTTCAAACTGATCCAAAGAAATTAGAAGCTATTAGGGATTACCCTACCCCTTCTTCTGCCAAGTCTCCACGTGCTTTCATTGGTATGTGTTCGATTATCGCCGTTTCGTGGATGGTTTTTCTTCGATTATTGCTCCTCTGACGGCACTTATCGGTAAGAGAAAGGGACGTGATCCCATCGATTGGAACGATAGTGCTAGTGAAGCTTTTTCTAAATTGAAGGATGCCTTGATGAGCGCTCCGTTGATGGCTTTTGCCCGGATTTTCCGAAACCTTTTATCCTTCAATGTGACGCTAGCCAGGTTGGCTTAGGCTCGGTCCTGGCTCAAGAGTTTGACGGCGTTAAACATCCAATTGCTTATTATTCTCGTTTATTCAATAAAGTTGAACGTGGATACGGGACAACTGAACATGAGCTTCTCGCTGTTGTTGATTCCATAAAGCATTTCCGCAGGTATCTCGATGGAATGAGGTTTAAGATCATTACTGATCATATTGCTCTTAAATGGTTGATCACCCTTGATAATCCTACCGGGCACTTGGCTCGTTGGGCAACTTTGATTTCCCAATATAACTTTGAGATTGAACATAAAAAAGGTGTCCTTAATGTTGTTCCTGATGCCTTGTCCCGCGCTCAGGTTGGGCTTATCACATTCGCGCGTGGCGTGGCTCCTTCTGGAGATCCGTGGTATGAACGTATTTACCAGGGAGTTTTAGACAATCCCCAAATGTTTACTGCATTTGCTCTTCGGGATGGTGTCCGGTGTCCTAATGCGCAGAGTAGCTATTGAAAACCCTTTAGCACCTAATCCATGGCGTATAGTTCTTCCTGCTTCAAGGACTAGGGAGGCGGTTGCTGAAATTCATAATGGATTTCCCAACGTTCATCCTGGTGTTATGAAAACGTATTTAAAAGCTCGTGACTACTGGCCGAATATGTACCGTGATGTTACAAGGTTCCTTTCCGAATGTCAGATTTGCAAGTCTTATAAAATTGCAAATTCACAACCTCGTGGACTTCGCTTATTTCCTCGTCGTGTTGCGGCTCCAATGGATCTTCTTTCCATTGACTTTTGGACCCGGGGTATGTCCTTAAACTACGTCCGGACCTGGGTATGTCCTTAAACTACGCCATAAAGAGAGGTATGGGCACTGCGAATGGCATCTCGCTAAGTGTGGTAGGGCACGTTCAGCGAATGTCATCGCTCAAATCTGGAGCAGAGCCCGACTGGGGAAGTACCTCCACCTTACAGAAAACCACAGCCAAATAGCACTAGACCCTACTCATAGTGTTGTGTTCCTGCTGGTGAGTTAGGTTGCCAAAGAGCTCAAAGAGGACCCAGTGTGTTGACGATGAGGGACCTTCTTGTTCCTTTAGTCGTCAACACAGTGAATCCTCCTTTTTGTAAAGGGTCGGCAACGCGCATGTGACTCCTTTGGAGTTGCAGGCGTCCATAGGTTACGGTAGCTGCTTACCATCAGGCGGGCCGTATGCTTGTTTGCCACCGTCGTGGTATAAAAAAAAAAAAAAAAAAACTTAATTGGTCCTTTACCGGTTAGCCGTAATGGTTGTCGTTATATTTTGACTTTGGTTGACGTTTTTACCAAATTTGTTTGGTTGGTCCCTTTAAAGTTGGTGAATGCGAGGTCAATATCGATGGCATTAGAGTCGGAGGTTATTTTGCGGTACGGTGTTCCTACTAACATTCTCTGTGACAACGCTACGGTTTTTCATAGTCGTCAATTTATGGATTTCTTGACGAGTTATAATATTCCGGGTCCGTGTTATACCCCATATTTTTCCCCCCGAAGCGAATTTTGTGGAGAGATATAACCAAGTTGTGATCACTACGTTGAGCATTCTAGTTGAAAATGACCAGCGGAATTGGTTAGGTCATTTACATCGGGTCGCTCTTTATTTAAACTCTTGTATAAATCTGGCTACTGCTTATACACCGAACTTTTTGATGTACGGCCGCGAGTTGCCAATGATTCGTGAGCGTTGCGTGTGTTGAGAATCAGGTTGGGGACCAAGATGTGGGACTCAGCCGGATGGAACGCGCTTCGAATCTTCAGACGCTTTGTGAGGTGTACGATAAGGTTTCGGATTCAGTGGCTTTGGCTTTTCATCGTAACGCCGCCAAGTTCAACAAGAACCGTTCTGCACCCAGGATCGTTGGCGACCAAATCGTTTGGCGCAGGAATTTCCAGCGTGGCTCTACTGACCCTCTTCGGGGCGGAAAATTCGCTCCACGTTTTGTTCGGTGCCGTGTGGTTAGACGAGTATCAGTTCGTTATACTCTACCCTTAAAATTGGTTACGCCCTACCATAAAATTGGTTATACTCTACCCTTCAAATTGGCTAAGCTCTACCGTAAAGCCCTGGTATAGCCCTACCTTAATAATGGTTACGCCCTACCCTTAAAATTGGTTACGCCCTACCTTAAAATTGGCTAAGCTCTACCGTAAAGCCCTACCTTAATAATGGTTACGCCCTACCCTTAAAATTGGTTAAGCTCCACCCTTAAAATTGGCTAAGCTCTACTCTTAAAATTGGTTACTCCCTACCCTTAAAATTAGTTACGCTCTACCCTTAAAATTGGTTATACTGTACCCTTAAAATTGGCTAAGCTCTACCCTTAAAATTGGTTACGCAGTTTCTTAATATTGGTTACGCCCTACCTTAAAATAGGTTAAGCTCTACCCTTAAAATTGGTTAAGCCCTACCTTAAAATTGGTTAAGCTCTACCCTTAAAATTGGCTAAGCCCTACCTTAAAATTGGTTAAGTTCTACCTTAAAATTGGTTACACTCTACCCTAAAAATTGGTTACTTTCTACCCTTAAAATTGATTAAGCCCTACCCTTACAATTGGTTACGCCCTTCCCTACCTTAAAATTGGTTAAGCTCCACCCTTATAATTGGCTAAGTTCTACTCTTAAAATTGGTTACTCCCTACCCTTGAAATTGTTTATACTCTACCCTTAAAATTGGTTACGCCCTACCTTAAAATTGGCTAAGCTCTACCCTTAAAATTGGCTAAGCCCTACCCTTAAAATTGGTTATACTCTACCCTTAAAATTGGTTATATTCTACCCTTCAAATTGGCTAAGCCCTACCTTAAAATTGGTTAAGCTCTACCCTTAAAATGGGTTACGCCCTACCTTAAAATTGGTTATGCACTACCTTAAAATTGGCTAAGCCCTACCTTAAAATTGGTTAAGCTCTACCCTTAAATTGGCTAAGCCCTAACCTTAAAATTGGTTATACTCTACCCTTATAATTGCTTACGCCCTACCTTAAAATTGGCTAAGCTCTACCCTTAAAATTGGTTACGCCCTACCTTAAAATTGGCTAAGCTCTACCCTTAAAATTGGTTAAGCTCTACCCTTAAATTGGCTAAGCCAGAACCTTAAAATTGGCTAAGCCCTACCCTTAAATTGGTTATACTCTACCTTAAAATTGGTTAAGCTCTACTTTTGAAATTGGGTACGCCTTTCCTTAAAATTGGTTATGCCCTACCTTAAAATTAGTTAAGCTCTACCCTCAAAATTGGTTATACTCTACACTTAAAATTGGTTATACTATACCCTTAAAATTGGTTACGCCCTACCTTTAAAATTGGTTAAGCTCCACCCTTAAAATTGGCCAAGCTCTACCCTTAAAATTGGTTACGCCCTACCCTTAAAATTGGTTACGCTCCACCCTTAAAATTGGTTATACTCTACCCTTAAAGTTGGTTATACTCTACCCTTAAAATTGGTTACGCCCTACCTTAAAATTGATTAAGCTCCACCCTTAAAATTGGCCAAGCTCTACCCTTAAAATTGGTTACGCCCTACCTTAAAATTGGTTATACTCTACCCTTAAAATTGGTTACGCCCTACCATAAAATTGGTTATACTCTACCCTTCAAATTGGCTAAGCTCTACCGTAAAGCCCTGGTATAGCCCTACCTTAATAATGGTTACGCCCTACCCTTAAAATTGGTTACGCCCTACCTTAAAATTGGCTAAGCTCTACCGTAAAGCCCTACCTTAATAATGGTTACGCCCTACCCTTAAAATTGGTTAAGCTCCACCCTTAAAATTGGCTAAGCTCTACTCTTAAAATTGGTTACTCCCTACCCTTAAAATTAGTTACGCTCTACCCTTAAAATTGGTTATACTGTACCCTTAAAATTGGCTAAGCTCTACCCTTAAAATTGGTTACGCAGTTTCTTAATATTGGTTACGCCCTACCTTAAAATAGGTTAAGCTCTACCCTTAAAATTGGTTAAGCCCTACCTTAAAATTGGTTAAGCTCTACCCTTAAAATTGGCTAAGCCCTACCTTAAAATTGGTTAAGTTCTACCTTAAAATTGGTTACACTCTACCCTAAAAATTGGTTACTTTCTACCCTTAAAATTGATTAAGCCCTACCCTTACAATTGGTTACGCCCTTCCCTACCTTAAAATTGGTTAAGCTCCACCCTTATAATTGGCTAAGTTCTACTCTTAAAATTGGTTACTCCCTACCCTTAAAATTGGTTACGCTCTACCCTTAAAATTGGTTAAGCTCTACCCTTAAAATTGGTTATACTCTACCCTTAAAATTGGCTAAGCCCTACCCTTAAATTGGTTATACTCTACCCTTAAAATTGTTTATACTCTACCCTTAAAATTGGTTACGCCCTACCTTAAAATTGGCTAAGCTCTACCCTTAAAATTGGCTAAGCCCTACCCTTAAAATTGGTATCCTCTACCCTTAAATTTGGCAAAGCGCTACCTTAAAATTGGTTAGGCTCTACTTTTAAAATTGGGTACGCCTTTCCTTAATATTGGTTAAGCCCTTCCCTTAAAATTGGTTATACTCTACCCTTAAAATTGGCTTTACCTTAAAATTGGCTAAGCTCTACCCTTAAAATTGGCAAAGTTCTACCCTTAAAATTGGCTTTACCTTAAAATTGGTTAAAATCTACCCTTAAAATTGGCTAAGCTCTACCCTTAAAATTGGTAATGCTCTACCCTTAAAATTGGCAAAGTTCTACCCTTAAAATTGGCTAAGCTCTACCCTTAAAATTGGCTAAGCCCTACCCTTAATTGGTTATACTCTACCCTTAAAATTGGTTATACTCTACCCTTAAAATTGGTTATGCCCTACCTTAAAATTAGTTAAACTCTACCCTCAAAATTGGTTACGCCCTACCTTAAAATTGGCTAAGCTCTACCCTCAAAACTGGGTACGCCCTACCTTAAAATTGGTAATGCTCTACCCTTAAAATAGGTTAAGCTCTACCCTTAAAACTGGGTACGCCCTACCTTAAAATTGGTAATGCTCTACCCTTAAAATAGGTTAAGCTCTACCCTTAAAACTGGGTACGCCCTACCTTAAAATTGGGTAAGCTCTACCATTAAATTTAGTTACGCCCTACCTTAAAATTGGTATAGCTTTACCATAAAGCCCTACCTTAATAATGGTTACGCCCTAACCTTAAAATTGGTTACGCCCTACCTTAAAATTGGTTAAGCTCCACCCTTAAAATTGGCTAAGCTCTACTCTTAAAATTGGTTACTCCCTACCCTTAAAATTGGTTAAACTCTACCCTTAAAATTGGTGACGCTCTACCATTAAATTTAGTTACGCCCTACCTTAAAATTGGTATAGCTTTATCTTAATATTGGTTACGCCCTACCCTTAAAATTGGCTAAGCTCTACCGTAAAGCCCTACCTTAATAATGGTTACACCCTACCCTTAAAATTGGTTACGCCTTACCTTAAAATTGGTAATGCTCTACCCTTAAAATAGGTTAAGCTCTACCCTTAAAATTGGCTAAGCTCTACCCTTAAAATTGGCTAAGCCCTACCCATAAATTGGTTATACTCTACCCTTAAAATTGGTTATACTCTACCCTTAAAATTGGTTATGCCCTACCTTAAAATTAGTTAAACTCTACCCTCAAAATTGGTTACGCCCTACCTTTAAAATTGGCTAAGCTCTACCCTTAAAATTGGTTACGCCCTACCTTTATATCCTTTTATGGTTTTTGTTTTATTGCTCACATTGTTGTCCCGACTTCCATTTCCTACACTTAAGTTCAGCTTATCTAAAATATAATTAGCTCTTCTCTTCATTTTTAATGAAAGTGTGCACAAACAACTGAAAATAAAAATACAAAATGGTTAATTTTGGTAAATTACACTAGTGAGATAAAACGACTTATTTAAAATTATACTAAATGTACATTATTAATACACAAACCCAAGCTTTAAATGGTCCCTATGTTTAAGCTAATTCTCGGTAAAAGAAAGACGCTATCTTAAATAACATTTTAAATATTATTTTCGTTAAAATATAGACGTATTAAGGATTGCGTCTTCCAATTACACTAGTTTTCAGTCAAAGACTGACTCAAACCCAAATAAGTCGGATCTATGACAAACAATTTAGCTATTACATGGGCTCAAATCAAACTAAGTCTTTCTTTTACTAAAAATGTAAACGTCTACGTACCTTATTTTCGGTATTAAACAGCCTCAATTCGTTTTGGGTCACCATTAAACCAAGCACGTAACGACCTGCTCAGTGAACTAATAAGCACATTACTGCTTGCGTCTTGCACACACCGGCTAGCACCCGAGGAACGGGGAGGGAGTAAAAGAGACCGAAGTCTATGTTTATCTCTTTCTACTCTACTTTGGGTCGCTTTTGTACAAGCATTCGATGAAGGACGTCTGACAAGGTCTTTTTATGAGCGAAACTCAAAATACCCAAATTTTGGATTAGGTCACTATAATTCTGAAGGTGCGACATGTCTAGTTCTTAAGTACTGATTTATGTCTTAATTTTATTGATATCATGTCATAATACGCAAAATGTCTAGATTATAAGAATTTTGTACTAATTTATGAAGAAATGTCCCATATAAATATCAATTTTAACCCTCCTACCAACATGTAATACTGTAAGCTTATTCGTGAATAAATATCTAATTTACACGGCACATACCAGCCACTAGTACGAGCACGCTAAAAAACCCATAAAAGAGGCCAGCACTCGTACTCGTTGCTCATTCCGGCTACGGCAGCGGTTGGGTGAGGTCGTGCTCACTGTGCGCTCTTGCTCTATCGTTGTTCTAGTCCCGAACCTCACTCAGACCAGCTCTGACTCGCTCGCTCTCTGCTCCCCCTCGTGGTGATTTAATCGCAAATTACCACAAGGACAGCTCCGGGTGTGTTAGTTCAGACTTTCTCAAGTCTCCAGTAAGACCCGTGTGTCTCTGCCCGTTGAAAAGGCCACGCTCGCAGTGGCCGTTTGTGGTGGATACTATAACAGTGCCAAACGAAGCCATAAACGGGGTGGATACCACCACGAAGCCCGATAAACTCATACCAGTCCGACTCCTTCCCGCAAACCAGGTACACATTTAGCTGACCGACACGGCGGACAAGTGGACGTGACAAATACTATAGGCTCACCTCATTCCCGCGTACACTCGTAGCTTTAAGTTTCCGCGTATCGTAGTTTTAAGTGCGTGCGATAGCGACGCTGAGGGAGGAGATGGCGACCCTTCGGGCTAATCTCGAGCGACAAGCGGCCGAGATCAGTACCCTGAGATCCGAGAACGATCACTTGAGCATCCAGGCCCCTAAGGCAACACCGGCAGTCACTTTGCCTGCCCCGGCCCCTCCGGCCACCATGGGACCGCCGCCGCCGGCGCCGTCGGCCTCCAAACCTAAACCCCCTGCCCCTAAGGCAGTCTTGCCGCCCTCTGGGGGCGCTCGTAAGAAGAAACCCAGTAAAAAGGCAGCCGCGTCTGTCTCTTTATCCCCTTAAAATTGGTTATACTCTACCCTTAAAATTGGCTAAGTTCTACCCTTAAAATTGGCTTTACCTTAAAATTTGCTAAGTCTACCCTTAAAATTGGTAATGCTCTACCCTTAAAATTAGGTAAGCTCTACCATTAAATTTAGTTACGCCCTACCTCAAAATTCGTTAAAATTGGTTATACTCTACCCTTAAAATTGGCAAAGTTCTACCCTTAAAATTGGCTTTACCTTAAAATTGGCTAAGCTCTACCCTTAAAATTGGTAATGCTCTAACCTTAAAATTGGTTAAACTCTACCCTTAAAATTGGCTAAGCTCTACCCTTAAAATTGGTAATGCTCTACCCTTAAAATTGGCTAAGCTCTACCCTTAAAATTGGCTAAGCCCTACCCTTAAATTGGTTATACTCTACCCTTAAAATTGGTTATACTCTACCCTTAAAATAGGTTAAGCTCTACCCTTAAAACTGGGTACGCCTACCTTAAAATTGGTAATGCTCTACCCTTAAAATAGGTTAAGCTCTACCCTTAAAACTGGGTACGCCCTACCTTAAAATTGGTAATGCTCTACCCTTAAAATTGGTTTCGCCCTACCATAAAATTGGTTACTCCCTACCCTTAAAATTGGTTACGCTCTACCATTAAATTTAGTTACGCCCTACCTTAAAATTGGTATAGCTTTATCTTAATATTGGTTACGCCCTACCCTTAAAATTGGCTAAGCTCTACCGTAAAGCCCTACCTTAATAATGGTTACACCCTATCCTTAAAATTGGTTACGCCCTACCTTAAAATTGGTAATGCTCTACCCTTAAAATTGGCTAAGCCCTACCCTTAAATTGGTTATACTCTACCCTAAAAATTGGCTAAATTCTACCCTTAAAATTGGCTTTACCTTAAAATTTGCTAAGCTCTACCCTTAAAATTGGTAATGCTCTACCCTTAAAATTGGGTAAGCTCAACCATTAAATTTAGTTACGCCCTACCTCAAAATTGGTATAGCTTTACCTTTATATTGGTTACGCCCTACCCTTAAAATTGGCTAAGCTCTACCGTAAAGCCCTACCTTAATAATGGTTACGCCCTACCTTTAAAATTGGTTACGCCCTACCTGAAAATTGGTTAAGTTCTACCTTAAAATTGATTAAGCTCTACCCATAAAATTGGCTAAACCCTACCCTTAAAATTGGTTATACTCTTCCCTTAAAATTGGTTATACTCTACCCTTCAAATTGGCTAAGCTCTACCGTAAAGCCCTATCTTGATTACACCCTACCCTTAAAATTGGTTACACCCTACCTTAAAATTGGTAATGCTCTATCCTTAAAATAGGTTAAGCTCTACCCTTAAAACTGGGTACGCCCTACCTTAAAATTGGTAATGCTCTACCCTTAAAATAGGTTAAGCTCTACCCTTAAAACTGGGTACGCCCTACCTTAAAATTGGTAATGCTCTACCCTTAAAATTGGTTTCGCCCTACCATAAAATTGGTTACTCCCTACCCTTAAAATTGGTTACGCTCTACCATTAAATTTAGTTACGCCCTACCTTAAAATTGGTATAGCTTTATCTTAATATTGGTTACGCCCTACCCTTAAAATTGGCTAAGCTCTACCGTAAAGCCCTACCTTAATAATGGTTACACCCTACCCTTAAAATTGGTTACGCCCTACCTTAAAATTGGTAATGCTCTACCCTTAAAATAGGTTAAGCTCTACCCTTAAAACTGGGTACGCCCTACCTTAAAATTGGTAATGCTCTACCCTTAAAATAGGTTAAGCTCTACCCTTAAAACTGGGTACGCCCTACCTTAAAATTGGTAATGCTCTACCCTTACAATTGGGTAAGCTCTACCATTAAATTTAGTTACGCCCTACCTTAAAATTGGTATAGCTTTACCATAAAGCCCTACCTTAATAATGGTTACGCCCTACCTTAAAATTGGTTAAGCTCCACCCTTAAAATTGGCTAAGCTCTACTCTTAAAATTGGTTACTCCCTACCCTTAAAATTGGTTAAACTCTACCCTTAAAATTGGTTTCGCCCTACAATAAAATTGGTTACTCCCTACCCTTCAAATTGGTTACGCTCTACCATTAAATTTAGTTACGCCCTACCTTAAAATTGGTATAGCTTTATCTTAATATTGGTTACGCCCTAACCTTAAAATTGGCTAAGCTCTACCGTAAAGCCCTACCTTAATAATGGTTACACCCTACCCTTAAAATTGGTTACGCCCTACCTTAAAATTGGTAATGCTCTACCCTTAAAATAGGTTAAGCTCTACCCTTAAAACTGGGTACGCCCTACCTTAAAATTGGTAATGCTCTACCCTTAAAATTGGGTAAGCTCTACCATTAAATTTAGTTACGCCCTACCTTAAAATTGGTATAGCTTTACCTTAATATTGGTTACGCCCTACCCTTAAAATTGGCTAAGCTCTACCATAAAGCCCTACCTTAATAATGGTTACGCCCTACCCTTAAAATTGGTTACGCCCTACCTTAAAATTGGTTAAGCTCCACCCTTAAAATTGGCTAAGCTCTACTCTTAAATTTGGTTACTCCCTACACTTAAAATTGGTTACGCTCTACCCTTAAAATTGGTTAAGCTCTACCCTTAAAATTGGTTATACTCTATCCTTAAAATTGGCTACCTACCCTTACAATTGGCTTTACCTTAAAATTGGCTAAGCTCTACTCTTAAAAAATTGGTTAAGCCCTACCTTAAAATTGGTTACGCCCTACCTTAAAATTGGTAATGCTCTACCCTTAAAATAGGTTAAGCTCTACCCTTAAAACTGGGTACGCCCTACCTTAAAATTGGTAATGCTCTACCCTTAAAATTGGGTAAGCTCTACCATTAAATTTAGTTACGCCCTACCTTAAAATTGGTATAGCTTTACCTTAATATTGGTTACGCCCTACCCTTAAAATTGGCTAAGCTCTACCATAAAGCCCTACCTTAATAATGGTTACGCCCTACCCTTAAAATTGGTTACGCCCTACCTTAAAATTGGTTAAGCTCCACCCTTAAAATTGGCTAAGCTCTACTCTTAAATTTGGTTACTCCCTACACTTAAAATTGGTTACGCTCTACCCTTAAAATTGGTTAAGCTCTACCCTTAAAATTGGTTATACTCTATCCTTAAAATTGGCTACCTACCCTTACAATTGGCTTTACCTTAAAATTGGCTAAGCTCTACTCTTAAAAAATTGGTTAAGAACTACCTTAAAATTGGTATAGCCCTACCTTAAAATAGGTTATGCCCAGGGCCCGGAATTAGGTGAGCTAAAATACCTAAAGTTCGCGAGAGGACATAATATAGAGTGGTTACAACCGGATGAAAATAATATTTTATTTGGATTCCGGGTATTCGATGTTTATTCGGGGACTTGTCGTAATATTGAACGTGATATGTTTTGTTTACAGTGCAGCATGTTTAATGTTAGTTTTTAGTAAAAACCGGCCAAGAGCGTGTCGGGCCACGCTCAGTGTAGGGTTCCGTAGTTTTCCGTCCGTCACAGTAAGTGTCCCCACTTAAGAGTTAATAACACCGCCATGTAGGATATGATATGAGAGTTCCACGTACAGCAACATCTATCGGCAAATTAAGTAAACTATTGCGCGCGAGCTTAAAGTATGGAAGATGTTTTTTGTGGAATAATTCTTTATTGCGTGAACCGATTTTCACCGTTTTTACTTTATTTGAAAGCACGTCATTTCATTGTAATTTTGTAGAAATTACAGGTACAATAAACACCTGCTTATACGGTTAAATTACAAACTTAGTTCAGAAATTATTTTGTAATTTTTTTTCAAAAACTTTTCATCTTATCAAGTTCAAAATAATTTTCCTAGAAAGTTTTTATAAAGTTCTACTTTTGAGATTTTTTTCATATTTTTAAAACTTATGGTTCAAAAGTTAGAGGGGGGGACGCATATTTTTTTACTTCTGAAGCGATTATTTCCGAAAATATTTACATTATCGAAAAATGATTTTAGTAAACTCCTATTCATTTTTAAATACCTATCCAACAATATATCACACTTTAGGGTTGAAATGAAAAAAAAATCACTCCCCACTTTACGTATAGGGGAGGTACCCTATAAAAAAAAAATCCACTTTTTATTTTACCACTTTGTCGACGTGATTGATATTCATATTAGTACCAAATTTCAGCTTTCTAGTGCTAACGGTCACTGAGATTATCCGCGGACGGAAGGACGGACGGACGGGCAGACATGGCGAAACTATAAGGGTTCCTAGTTGACTACGGAACCCTAAAGCGGGCTAGACAAAAGAAGGTATGTATAAGATAAGATAAGAAGTCGTTGTAAGACGAATAATATGGGTTTCCCTACACATTGTTTATTAATGACTCACAAGGGGCGTGTTAGAGCCAAGCGGTGTAAACAATTAGTGCTCAAAAGATAAGGGAGATGGTAAAAGGTCAAGTAGATACTCAGGTAGGTAGATGGACTCATTCGCTCCTGAACCTTGGTCAGTTGTGTTAGTGCGTGTGTGGTTTACCGGATTTATCGTGACGATTTGTTTTTGACTTTGGCTTGTTTTATGGTATACTGGATATTCTTCAAATGATGACCTTGGCCTGGATTTAAGGATTACGATTTGCTGCATTTCATATATTCGTTCACCTGGATCCCATACGGTAAGTCAACCCTAATTTTAATATGCCACGTGGGCAATTTATTAGACTAAATTCCTATTTATCTCAGAGTAACATCTACTTCTAATTTGATTTCTTATTATAAGTTTTCTGCAAATGTATGAGTACGACATGCACTCATGGTAAAGTTTTATGCTTACAAGTTTGTTGGGTTGATTTTAATATAAAAAAATAGATTTTTTATGAATTTATTTTGATTGATTGATTTTCGTTCCAATGCCATAAATGATACAACACTAAAACGTTATATTTATTCATATCCTATATCTAAAAAATACCGTTACATACGTATTTTATTTTTGTTTGCAGATCTGCTCATTCCGAATTGATGGCGTGATTAATAGAATGGCGTCGAAACCAAGCGATGGAGTTGTCCAAAGCTGGATTGGAGATCACCCGGAATTGTACCATGATAGTGCTAGTAATACTATATACTGTGCAAAGTGTGAAAGTAGTTTAATATGTAAACAAAGCAATATAGTGAGACACATAAATGGAAAAAAACACCAAGGAACTAATAAGACACCAAACGTAGATTTTTACTTGGATTTCATTGAATTCCTTGTTATGTAATATACCATGGCATCGAGTAAACCTGCCAGCTTTTAAAGCATTTTTTCAAAAGTATATTTGCTGCAGTTGTACGAAACGTATTAACATCCCTGACGAATCGTTACTTCGGAAGGTTTATTTAGACATTCTTTTCAAAAAGAAATTATCTAAAATTTATGACGAAATTTCAAACCAAAAGCTGTGGATATCATTGGATGAAACGACTGACTGTTTAGGTAGATATGTAGTCCACTTTTTAGTGAAACCTTTAAATGAGGTCCGCCTGAAACCATATTTAATTGCTTGTAAAATATTGGAAGTAGTCAACGGGAACTCGATAGCTCAATTTGTGATTGAATGTTTAAAAAATATGTGGGGTGACTCATACGAAACCAATGTCGATAATGTCTTAGTTTTGTGTTCGGATAGCGTCGCCTATATGTTAAAAGCAGGACGTCTTTTAAAACAGGATCTAACAAATATGAAACATGTAACATGTTTAGCTCATGCCCTAAACCGCGTAGCAGAAAAAATACGTTCAGAGTATTCC
The DNA here is from genome assembly GCA_947086415.1 of Pammene aurita. Classification (NCBI taxonomy): domain Eukaryota; kingdom Metazoa; phylum Arthropoda; class Insecta; order Lepidoptera; family Tortricidae; genus Pammene; species Pammene aurita. The sequence continues at coordinate 37,634,042 of OX352291.1, forward strand.
GATGTAAATGACTTAATTTCAAACGTGAAAAAAATTTTTTTAAAAGCCCCCAATATAATCAAAATTTTTAGAGAAAATAATCCTAATGGGGTGCATTAGGATTCCACCAGAACCAGTCATAACTAGATGGGGCACTTGGCTGCAAGCAGCGACTTACTACGCCAAATATTATAGTGAAATTAAAAGAGTAGTAAATATGTTAAATAGTTCTGAAGCTGTATCAATTAGAAACACTAAAAAAGTATTTAAAAAACAAAATTTAAAAAATGATTTAGATTATATCTACGAATGTTACAAAGTCATACAAATAGCTTTAAAATCATTGCAAAACACAACACTATCTTTAGAACAATCTTTCGAAATATTTGACGAAGTAAGAGCGGTGATAGGGTGGTGTTCGTCTGATCCAGTTAAACAAAAACTTGAACATGTTATAGCTAGAAATCCTGATCTTGGTGTTATTAGAGATATATCTGATGATATAAAAAAGGGAGAGGAAATAGAAAATGAATTATTATCGTGCTACAATTATATACCTTTAACTTCCGTAGACGTGGAGCGGTCGTTTTCTACGTATAAGTGGATTTTGGACATTAAAAGAAATAATTTAAGTATGAATAACATTGAAAAGCTGATGGTTATTTATTTCAATGCTGAACAAGCTAATACAAATTACCAGGACGATTGTAACGCGGAAACTGAGGATTCCGATTGAAAAAAATCTAGATATTTTATATGTAGGTATAAGATTGTTATATAGATTTTATTATTTTTGACTGATTATCTGTGATAAATGTTTAAGAATGTGTTTGTATGTACAAAAATAAAAGTTTCTAAATTGTTTATGATTTTTTCTTTTATTTATTTGTTAATGTTACCTTTTATGTTTGTGTACGGACACAAGCAGAAAAATAATAATAAATCCGCCACAAGGACTATTCGAATATGGACAACCACATATTATGCCTTCTGGAGCGAATGAGTTACTTTTGTATGTACTTAAGTACATAACCCTATACGTAAGTACTTGTTTCCTTATCTTTCTATATATACTATAGTAGTACTAGTAGCTTTCACTATTTTGACGCTAATACGCCACTCTGACAAGCATTGATAATGAATAGGAAAATACAGATTACTAATTTAAAATATAGGACACATTTTCAGATTTATTATTATGGCTGCAATGTAACCATTTTTCATCATTACGACTATTACTTTCAGTGCCCGGATGAATATCGAATACCCGGAATCCAAATAAAATATTATTTTCATCCGGTTGTAACCACTCTATATTATGTCCTCTCGCGAACTTTAGGTATTTTAGCTCACCTAATTCCGGGCCCTGCTCATTTGACGGGCGTACAAAGACCTGGCTCTTGAATTTAGGCTACTTTCAGCCAGCGAATCATCTGTCACCATCCATATCACCCGCCTCATTAATCCATTATTTTCCCGCAGCCAAATTACCAGCCGAGTCTTTATTTGTACTTACTAGTTTTGCTAGTACTCCCTCTTTTTATTTTCCTTTTGTGCGGAAAGTAGACGTTTACGATACTAAGGTAACTATTGAATGTTAAATATCTTTATATCGATATCGTTATCGTCATTTTTATGTGAAGTGCTAATTTTAAATATTCTGATTATTGTAATTTAATTACATTCTAACCACTAAGGAAATTATTGAATGTGAAATATCTTTATATAGATACCGTTATCGTCATTTTTATGTGAAGTGCTAATTTTAAATATTCTGATTATTGTAATTTAATTACATTCTATTAGGGTCTACGATACTAAGAAAATTATTGAATGTGAAATATCGATATCGTTATCTTCATCTTTATGTGAAGTGCTAATTTTAAATAATCTGATTATTGTTGCTAATTTTAAATAATTTACTTAATCTGCAAAATTAAACGTGTTAATGCATTTCACGAAGTGTTTTACTGCAGGGTGTATTAATGTAGTGTTAATGTATATTTTAGTAACGTGCAAAACCATAAAAATAAACTTTTTCTTTGAGTTTATTAAAGGAGATAAGTAAAAAAGTGTATAGGAAGTTAGAGAGCTTTGAGCGAGAGTAGTTAGAGAAACATTGTTCAGTCAACGTGCTTGCGCACGCTGCGCATGGCCCGTCGCATCCCCACTCCCGCGTCCCGCGTCCTGCACGTGCACATTCAACTAACGAGTGAAATATTAGGTATCTTTATTTGTGACAAGATTTAACTTTTTAATACGCAGGATATTACCCTATTACCCCGTAGGTTTTGCGAGTGCCGATAAACTCTAAAATTTGCAGCATAAAAGACTGTATCTTTTGATTGCGTTGGCTTTTAAGTTTGATTTTTTCACAGCTCCAAGGGACAATAGACCTGAGTATTTGATATAAATTTCAGCTTGATACCTCCACGCGTTCCTGAGAAAAATGGTCTTGACAGACAGACGGACAACAAAGTGATCCTTTAAGGGTTCCGTTTTTTCCTTTCGAGGTACGGAACCCAAAAAACAAACTAGGAGAAGACAAAATCTTTATTAAATTTGTACATTGGAGGTAATTCATTATTATTTATAATTAAACAAAGCATTCAAATATTAAATAGCTATTGCTAGTAAACACTTATTTTAACAACCTAATATATGTATTAAAAATTATGACACAAAAAGAAAGCTAGTAACAATTAAAGGTTATTTAAATGCAATTTCAAAAGTTAATCCGACTGTCGTAATAATATTAGGGGCCCGGGGCCCGGCATATAAAGTGGTTGCCAAATGCATGTAAAGTGCTGTCAGATTACTCAATGAAAAATTCTACTTTAGCACAATCTTGCTGTCTGCCTCTCTTTCGAGCAACCCTACTAGTTGGAAAGAGGCGTAAGTAGCAAATTAAAAATTACAGCTTTAGGTATAAAATGTGACACAGAAAATTACAGTTATAGAAACATTCTATTACTTTATCTACATTAATAATATATTTGATAGTAATATTTAATTGTAAAAGAAAAAGATTTGAGCTATTTGAAATGCTTAACACTATTCTTACAATACAACAATCAAAATTATTGTCTTAAACTCATAATTATACTTACATGTATTATACATTATTTTTTAGAAATTCTAAAGAGTAAAATATCAGGGCTCCTGTAATTCTTATGTTGTTCTTCTTCTGGAATCTGCTCCATATTAAAGATCTCATTAAGTTTTTCAAAAAACTTTTTCCATAACTGCTTTTGTATTTCAGAGTCTCTAAGTTCTTGAGTTAAATACATTGTGGGTTTCTTTGTTATAGTGTTGCTGAAGCATTGTAATGTCTGTACTAAGGGATCTAAAGCCTACAACAAAATACAAGCATATTAATCCAACCCAACTTTAAGGGGCTATATAAAGACGTGTTTTTGGAATCGAGGGTTGGAACGTACTGGGAGAGTTCCAAAGCCTTCACAAGACCTTAGTAATAAAGAAATCATATGTGTTACAAATTGTGGGGTGCTAGAAAGGTTGTCACGTTTTTTCTTAACTAATTTATCTTTTTTACACAATTTTATTTATTCTATATAAAAAAACATATGGCCTGCCTGATGGTAAGCAGCTACCGTAACCTATGGCCACCTGCAACTCCAGAGGTGTCACATGCACATTGCAGACCCTTTAAAGCAGGATTCACTGTGTTGACAGCTAGAGACAAGGCCTCATGTTTGGCCCTTCCCCGGTGACAACACACTGAATCCCTATAGAGCTGTCTGGTGATCTTACACACTGGCAGAAACACAACACTTTGAGTAGGGTGTAGTGCTATTTGGCTGTGGTTTTCTGTAAGGTGGAGGTACTTCCCCAGTTGGGCTCTGCTCCAGATTTGATCGAGATAACATTCGCTGAACTATGCCCTGCCACACCAGATGCCAGATGACATTTGCAGTGCCCAACTAACAACAAATCTATTTTTTATACCAAACAACTACTATTTTTATTGGTCAAAGGAGATGTCTACATAAGTAAATAGAGAAAAACAGGTATATATTAATATAATAAACAAGAATTTACCTCTTCATAATAAACACAGTCTGCTAGCACAATCATGTCAAATTCTTCTTGAAGTATTTGGGATGTATTGTCACCCCACACCAAAGACTCTGCTATAGCATAACCTCCCATACTGGAAATTTTTGGCTTGTTTTCATTTATGTTCAATCTCAACAATGGCAATGCTTCTGGTAAATCCGTAAGTGTAACTTGAGCACTGGAAACCATAAAAAAAAGTAAATAATATTGTAATTGGAGTGTGACTAATTGGATTAAATTTGGTATTTACCCCAAGGTTGCAGCTGTGAGACCAACAACCCCTAAACCTGACCCAAGTTCTAATACTCTCATGCCACTTAAGAACTCAGGTTTGTTCTGGCACATTGTTTCGAGATACTTTGCTAAAACCAATGATGCGTCCCACACAACACAATTCACATCTCCTTCAATTTTCTGAAAAATTTTTAGTGTTTTTAGGCAAACCTCAATATCAATTTCACGAGGAAACAGATCGTTTGATTGAAAACTTGATCTTCTGTGAGACATTTCTGGAAATATCCCCGGTATTAGTGTTCAACTTTGAGAATAACTTGATAATATTGTCTTATATTAGGTATATTATAATCAAAACAAACAATGACATAAAACGTGCACAAAACATTCAAAATCTGCAATAAAATTTGATTGATAGATGACAGCGTATTATATTTATGGATGGTACAAGTAGGATATAAATCTCTATGTTACAAAAGTGTCCGTTAAAAGGCGATAAACTGATGGCGCCACAATGATATTAAATTTGATTAAATTAATTTTGAAATTAAAAAAAATTCAATCCATGAAATAAAACAATTAAAAACGGATTTTATCGCGTGTACTGAGCTCAAATTACATCCCGACGTTTTGAACAATTTACAGCGTTCGTGGTCAACGGGTCGACTCCACGGATCAGAATACAATCCGGATAGTACTTTTACTATATTCCCCTAACCACAGTTGAACCTTATTACCGAGCAAAACAGTCGTTCATAGGTCACTAGTAAAAAATAATAAAAACGGTCCTATAGAGAGCATAATGTAGGGGGCGGTGTCTCACTCGCACAATGCTGCCAACTTATGAAACTTACCAATGTGGTTTTATTTATATACATTTATTTTAGTAACACGCTAGAAGTTACTTCCTACTTATGATAATTTATTGCAAGATTTTGAATTAATACTTTGTTCCCTATTAGCTGCTTTGAATTTTTTTACGACGTAAATATTATTCATTCAATAAATTAAAGAATTGCAATTAATATTGCAGACAGTAGTAAGTTTTGTAATATTTAAAATACGGTCTGGTATCCCCATCCCATCAGTCCCATCACTGACATAATATGTCACTTATATTATTTCAAATGACGCCGCTCAGCTCAACAACATTTCGTAACAACATTTTTAAGTAAAAATGGTCAAGATATGTTGTGAAAAAGGGTGCAGGGGTGAGACTTTACAATAAGTAGACTTTCTTTTAACCGGTAATCCACAATCATTCAATTTTACGATTTAACAACAAGTTAAGATTGTCAAACAATAGGGTGACTATGATGTCGGCAAACTGCGGGTCGGTTTTGCTGTTTTTACAGAAATGTACATAAGTACATGGTCTGTTCCTAAGTATTACTTACACAGGACAGGAGTGGCCCGCGGGTCTTTTTAGGCCCTTTCGAAAGAGTCCTAAAATGGCACAAGGCCATGCAAAAAATTGTAGTAGTGGCAGTATAATAAATAAATCAATAAATATTATGGGACAATCTTACACAAATCAACCTAGTCCCACAGTAAGCTCAATAAGGCTTGTGTTGTGGGTACTAGACAACGATATATGTAATACTCGTAGATATATACATATAAATACTTAAATACATAAAAAACATCCATAACTGAGGAACAAATATCCGTGATAAACACACAAATAAATGCCCTGACCAGGATTCCAACCCGGGACCTCCTGCTTCATAGGCAGGGTCACTACCGACTAGGCTAGGAGGCCGTTAAAATAGACTTTATAGTACAACATTTGTAAAACAAAGAAAAATACAACAGGAAGAATATACAATATTTTTACATGGAAGAGATCTCTTCCAGTCAACCATTGAGCAGTTTGATGTATTGCTGTTTTCTTTATTTACCTTTAAGTATATTAAAGTCGGAGAACTGTCCACATCAGATATGACGCAATAGTGAGAGCCACGAACCTTACTTAGTTACTTACTTAGTTTTAGTTTGCTATACTAACTATCCCCTATTTTAAGACGCGGACATCTGGCAATTGTTCATCGGTGTTATGCAAACGAGTTGTAAGAAATTAATTTCTTACAGTTCTAGGTTTGATGCAGTGCAGTATTATGTAATTAATAAGATTATATATGAAGTGGCCAGCTCCTTAAGTCAGTAGAATGTATAAGTTCCCATATGAACTATGAGCAGAGCTCGGATTTTTCACGGCAAAACAAAACACTAGCGTAATTTAGCCAGTGCTTGAAATATTATTTTATCGACACCTATCGAGTCTTACTAGAGTATATGACAGGTATTGCCTCAGTACATTTTTTCTTTTTTTATTCGATGGTACACCTATCAGTGTGAATGTCAAAATTTAAAAACTAACAAACGTGCGAAAATTTCGAAAAACAGGAGACTTACTAGAGCTCAAAATCAATATTTTTGACCAGTCTAAGGTGACCTACTGGGGGTTAGAAGGTTGTGCATTAATTACCGGACATCCTGTATAAGTAATAAAATAACTTTTCATTTTAGCTTTGCCATAGTCGAGCAACAAAGAGGTAGGTCTGCATGTACAACTTAGAACGAAGTAACTATACCACCTCATTTAAAATGATAGAAATGACTGCAAATTTCATCTCACATGACATATGACATTCACACTTTAACTGTCATTTCATTACGTATAAAACGTAAATTGCATCTAGGTATTATTTATTTCGCAACGCATTGAATCCGACGTGTTGGATATACGTATAATAACTTAATATTGCAAGGTATCAATTAATACAAAAATGAGTAATGTACAAGATCGGATCAAAACGTGGATTGAAAATCACCCTGAGTTAGTCTATAATGAAGTGACCTCCAGTATATACTGCTCTATGTGCGATATGCATCTAAAACTGAAGAAATGCAATATTGAGAATCATGTGAAAAGCAACCGCCACAATTACCGTTCGGGGCAACCAAATAGGAAACATCAATTTTATTTCGATTTAATTATTTTTCTTATTTCATGCAACATACCATGGGCAACAGTCAACAACAATAATTTTCGTCATTTTTTTAACAAGTATTTATGTTGCGACTGCTCTATGACTTCTTTACCGGACGAATCGACCCTGCGAAAAATTTATTTAAATCTCGTGTACAAAAAAACTATACAGGGTATAAGAGAGGTAAACAAAACCAATTATTTGTGGATATCTATAGACGAAACACCAGTGTTGTGTGCAGACCGGATTACCACGTTGAACCAAGCAGCGCTGACCCGCTGTACCATTTACCAGGTCATGTAGGGAGATGAATAATAACGCTTATTTAAAATTGTAAAACATTTGAGCAGTGTAGTTGCAGGTGTTTCCCCGCTGGGAGTTGTTGTAGAAGTGAGGTTGAAGTGAGCGGTGAGAAGTGAATGAGCAACGAGTACGAGTGCTGGCCTCTTTTATGGGATTTCTAGCGTGCTCGTACTAGTGGCTGGTATGTGCCGTGTAAGTGAGACATTTATTGGCAAATAAACTTACAGTATTACATGTTTGTTGGAGGGTTAAAATTGATATTTATATGGGACATTTCTTCATAAATTAGTACAAAATTCTTATATTCTAGACATTTTGCGTATTATGACATCATTTCAATAAAATTAGACACAGATTAGCACTTAGGAACTAGACATAGAAACACAAGATTTATACACGTTATTAAATTACAAAAATACACAAATTGGTATAAATCGAGAAAATGATTGACTTAGAGCTAGTTACACAAAAACAACAGTAATTTTAAGCTATCTGCGACAATTCTCCCCCACGTGCGTCAGCACAGTCTATTGGTGTGGAGCAGGTGAGGATGAGTCTGGAAGCCGGGCGGCGGACATCTTCTACGTGAGTTTATATATGTACAATGGCTACTCTTATTGGTCATCGGGACCGGGAAAGAGTTGTGCGATTTCGCCTCTAGACCATGTAACTCGTGGCGTAGTACCGGCGGCTATGTCGCCTACGTGTAGCTTCGTAGACCTTTGTTGAGCACTGGATCGCTGCATCAAGTTGAGGCGATATTCTCGTATCCAGCGCTTCCATACGTGGTCGTCAGGCGGGATCTTTTTCTGGATCAGGCGCCGTTCTGTCATTGGATGTTTGAGACTATCGGGCAGAGAGTTAATTGCCTCGGATAGCTCCCGTTCTGTGCCAAAAAGGTTCGTGGCATCGTCTGAATTTAGAACGGTAGGCGCACGGCTCTGAGATATCATTTTACGTAGCGGTAGGGAGGTAGAGGGCGCCGATAAGGAGGCGGCGGGCTCTAGGTACATCGCTCGTGTGATGAGACGTGTGTACAGTACGTTCCCTCGCTTTTCTCTGCGGTGGCCGTCATTTTCAGCTGCGGCGGTAAGCGGCGGTGGATTCGCTATGAGCCTCTCTTGCGGTAAGTCGGCTACGGGAACCGTGAGGTTGGCCCCGTTACAGGTCCGACACCTTTGGCACTTATTCGTCAGATAACGAATGCTACCGCGCATCTGACAATGCAGTATTTTTGCTTCAACTCGTCGAAAATGGTCGCGTGATCGTCATGGTTGGACACTTCGTGGAAATGGCGGATCAATAATTTTGTGAATCCATCTTCAGCATGCAGGACGGGTATATGTGTTCCGTCTCTGTCTGTCACTATCACGCCATCTCTATCCAATTTTACGTCGACTCGATGTAGTGAAGACTTCTCAGGCAGCGCGCGCCCGACTTCCAGCCGTCGTATTTCTTCGGCGTACGATTCATTCTGGCTCCGTTTGATCAATAAAGTTTCTGCCAAACTTATGTGATTGTCGTTCATTTCTGTATCTGGATTTCTAACAGACAATCTGGCTTTGAAAACCTCGGCGGCAACCAAAACTCGGACCGTAGCGCGGACTAACCTCGTATATTTCGAAAACCTACTTACGTCGGGTAGGTATTCTGATCTTTTTTGTACGTTATTTACGGAACAAACCGGTTTGTTGACGCGTTCTGTGCCCGTTATCGCGACGGGTTCTACAGATTCTACTGGCGGCAAACCTATTGTGCGTTCGCTTTCGCCTCCCCCGCTGAGGGACGTACCCTCTTTGTTCGGGACTACGTCCGAGATTACGTTCGGGTTGTCGGAGGCGAATCCGTTTCTAACTGCGTCTAATTTTATATCCTGCTCATTTACGGGAGCTAGGACTTCGTCGTCCGTCGTTCGCGGCACCATGTAGCCTACGAACGCTACAGTCGGATCCGACGATTGATGTGGTGTATCTAGCGGCCGTGTCGCATCTATGGACACTTCCCCCAAATACGTAGGCGGGATGGCAATTGTGTTAATATTGCTAGTAATATTTTCCACGGGCGCAGTTGCGTTCAAACCGTGTAGCAATTTATGGTGCCCAGCTTCGCATCCCTTGACGCCACAAGCTACGTACTTGCACTTGAAGCGACCATAGTGCGACGCGTCCAGACACTTGTAACACAACTTTTCGTTTTTAACCCAATCCCAACGTTCGGCTACCGATGCATTCAAAAATATAGTACACGCTTCTATTTTATGTTCGTGATTATGACATATTGAACACTTATTGCGAGACATAAACCGTGCTGGCACCGAATGTTGTTTGGGCTTTGTTCCCGTATACGCGGGCTCTTTAGCCTCGCGGGGCTTTGTTTGAGCTACCGTCGGCGACCTATGCTCCGACACGCGAGCTTCGACTTCATCGCTTCGCGGGCGAGTGCTCTGGTAGCTATAATTTGAGTCCGAATCGCTCGAAGAATCGCGGGAAAACACGGGAGCGGGAGCGTGGGCGGGGGCGTCACGACGCCCTGACCTGCTTTCCGGCTCAAAGGATATCGAGTTTACGCGCGACTTCGTATATCTACTTCGATTCGTTCTTTTAACCGCGGAACTGATTTCTAACAGAAATTCTGAGATCGCGACTAAATCGGGCGAGTCCAAATTAGCTTGTTTGAACTTGCCCCATTCGTACCTAACAATGAGGTTCAATTTATCGACGATCTTGTTGACTAGTTCTGGCGCATACAAATATTTTTCTTGTTTTAATGATTTTATCGTCGCTACTGCATTTGCGACGTGCGCAGCAAAAGACACAATATTGCTGTTATCTTCAGCTAGGCGCGGCATGCGTTTAACATTATGTAGCTCAGTCAACACGATCTCTTCAGGATCCCCGAACTGCCTTTCTAAGGCTTCCATTATTTCGTACGGATCCTTGACGGTATACACGATGGATTTTACCGCGGTACGCGCCTCGCCTTTTAACGCGCGCCTAAGCCTACTGACGTTATTCACGTGACTAAACATCGGCGCTGTATCTTCAAATTCGGCACGGAATGCTATCCACTCGGTGATATTACCGTCGAAAGTGGGTAATTCTGGGGGCCTATGCAAAATGGGAGCGTAATGAGTTGGAACTTCCAGCCGCTCGGGCGGCAGACGTGTGCTTATATGCGACTCGCGGGGCGCGAAATTACGCGTAGCGTGTGCGGCGGACGCTTCAATTTTAGTTATATAATTGCTTTGATCTAGCTGGGACTGTCGTTCTACCCAATTTCTCACACGTTGCTCGTCTTTATCGACTACAGATTCGGTCTTACCGCTAACAGATTGCGCCTCCTGCTGGGCAATCTGTAGCCTTAACTTGGCAGTTTCCGACTGTTTATTAGCAACGGCGAGAGCGGCTTTATGAACCTCGAGTTCCGCTAGTAACAAAGCTAACTTTTCGTCGCACTTTTCACTATACACACTTCGATTTTCGCGCACTTTTTTACTACCGCGGTCGCCGCACTGAGAAAAGCGGTCTTTTTCCCCGGCGGACGTGTTAGGTTTACACGATGTCCCCGGTGGACTTTTAACTAACGTCTTTTCCGCCTCGTCTTCCGATATTTCCGAATAAGCGGGCGCCGGCGCTATTGCCGGCGGCGGCTGTAGACGCGGTTCGACACTAGGACCATCGCCAAGAGTGCTGGTGGTGCCTTTGTCCCATGTATTGGTATCGCCGGAGGTTGTTTCACCAGACGGCGGGGTAACGGCTCTGGAGGGTTGTCCCTTGTGTGAGCGAAGAGACATCTTGAGCGTATGATCGGACATCTTCTTCTTTCTTCTTGCTTCTTGACGCACGTGGGGTTCCCTAACCTTACCTACCTAAAACCTAATGGCTGACACTGCCTAGTGCAGTGAAAGCGGCCCTACGTTCACTTTACTTACTCGTGGGCGTTAATCCCTGATGCACTGAATCTCGCGCAAAGGCTAAGTGCAAGTGCCAGAGCGTCCGAAAGCAGTGTGAAGACGTCAACCATGTGACGTTGCAACGAAAGTTGCCAGGACACGAACGTGGAGTATGGCCTCTACACGAGCGGTCCGTCCAGCAAGCTGGTAAATAGCACAGGGCTCTTCCGCGAAAGCGGGCAGGTGTATCAGCGGTTAGGCCGGACACCGTATGAAGATTCTGAGCGAAATTAATCCAGCTCAGCGCGTACTTGTTTCTTTCTTCAATTGGCCGCAGTTTTCTGATATCCGGAGCTCGAAGGACCAGCTGTTGTGTGCAGACCGGATTACCACGTTGAACCAAGCAGCGCTGACCCGCTGTACCATTTACCAGGTCATGTAGGGAGATGAATAATAACGCTTATTTAAAATTGTAAAACATTTGAGCAGTGTAGTTGCAGGTGTTTCCCCGCTGGGAGTTGTTGTAGAAGTGAGGTTGAAGTGAGCGGTGAGAAGTGAATGAGCAACGAGTACGAGTGCTGGCCTCTTTTATGGGATTTCTAGCGTGCTCGTACTAGTGGCTGGTATGTGCCATGTAAGTGAGACATTTATTGGCAAATAAACTTACAGTATTACATGTTTGTTGGAGGGTTAAAATTTATATTTATATGGGACATTTCTTCATAAATTAGTACAAAATTCTTATATTCTAGACATTTTGCGTATTATGACATCATTTCAATAAAATTAGACACAGATTAGCACTTAGGAACTAGACATAGAAACACAAGATTTATACACGTTATTAAATTACAAAAATACACAAATTGGTATAAATCGAGAAAATGATTGACTTAGAGCTAGTTACACAAAAACAACAGTAATTTTAAGCTATCTGCGACAACCAGATTTCATGGGAAAATGTGTGACAAACGTGGTGATTCGGTCTTTGCAAAAAAATTGTTCTAAGCAATTTTATATTTTAGGGTGGAAGGTTTTAGAGAAGGTAAATGGGGAAACAATAGCAAACCTAATAATAAACCAATTAAAATTTTTGTTTCAAAATTCTTTCAATGATAACGTAAACAATTTGCTTTTACTTTGCACAGATAGTGCCGCATATATGCTTAAAGCCGGTCGTATTTTAAAAGCAACGTTTCCTCGTATGAAACACATTACGTGTTTAGCTCATGGTCTGCACCGGGTTGCCGAAGAAGTGCGAGATAATTTCAAAGGTGTGGATGGGTTGATATCGAATGTCAAAAAGATATTCCTAAAATCTCCAGAGCGTGTACGCCTTTTTAAGGCAAAATATCCGTCCATTCCCCTACCTCCCGAGCCAATTATCACCAGATGGGGAACTTGGATATCTGCTGCGGTATATTACGCTCAATACTATGAGCAAATACGTGATGTCGTCTCCATACTTGCTAATGACTCGGCAGCTATAAGAGCTGCAAAAAAATGTTTTCAAACACGCAAACTACGACCGGAGTTAAATTTCATTCGCGACAACTACGAAGTAATAGCCTCTTCAATAGAACAATTGCAATGTTCGACTTTATCCATTGCGGAATCCTTCCTCATTCTGGATACTGTTCGTTGCTACGTAAACTGGAGTAAACTTTTACCAGTGATACGTAAATTTGAAGCCGTGCTCGAACGAAATCCTGATTACGAAATTTTAAGAGACATATCTGAAAATACTACCCGAACTGATAATGAATTCTATAAATTTGCTCCCTTGACGTCAACTGAAGTTGAACGTACATTTAGTGTACATAAATGGATTTATAGTGATAAACGCAACTGTTTACTCCCAGAGAATGTTGAAAAGATAATGATCATCTACTCCTATCACTATTACCCAAATAAAATGTCTTGTGCTGCTGTGTGTACTGACGTAGATTTTGAAGAAGAAATTGCGTCTGTTTCTAATATATAGTAACTTTATACAAATGTTTTTATTAGTTTTATTACATACTAGCTGTGCCCGCGGCTCCGCCCGCGTGGAATTCGGTCTGTGTCAGTAAGCGGCTAATTCACCCCTAATTTCTCTCCCGCTACCCTGGAGGCGGAACTTGAAGTAAAGTTGACAGATGACGCTAGAGGAGGACAGTAGTCCTAATAAAATATTTTACAATTACCACTAAATGAAAGTACACTCAAAAATGAATACTTTTTTTATCATATTATTAATTTTTGGCATGATTTAAACGACATAGAGTAGTAGGTGTACCTATATTGGACGATACAGGACCACTTTTGTATTTATACGTTCATGTCCACGGCAAATATCATCCAAATCGATCCTCCCGTCAAATCAGTCTAAGCATGAAAGGTAAGAACAGGCGCGGTTGAAATTGGGGGGGGTGTCACAAATGCAGAAATGATTTTTTTCTATTTGAGGTGCACTTGGAGCGGGTAGGGAGTCCATGACCCATGCAAATTTAACTCAATCGAGTGTAGTGGCTACCCCCCCCCCCCCCTTTTAGACGTTGAATTTGAGCATGATGAGATGAGAACCGGCCAAGAGCATGTCGGGCGATGCTCAGTGTAGAGTTTCGTAGAGGCCGCCCTGTTACAAAACATCCGTTCAAAAGGTCGTTTATTAAGGGATATTTGGCGGCGCTTACGTCATTTTACTATTCGGCACTTCCTTTCACTATGCATTTTTGACTGATAATTCAAAAACGGCTGAACCGATTTTATTCAATATAGTTTTTATTGAGAGTTCTTATCAGGCCTCACCAAATTTCAGCTTTCTAGTGCGAACGGTAACTGAGCTAGACCGCGGACAGACGGACGGACATGGCGAAACTATAAGGGTTCCTAGTTGACTGCGGAACCCTAAAAAGAGATAAATAGTAGTTATGTAACTGTTACGTAATAAGGCCTAATTATGTACAGAAGCATACACTGCTTTACCTACAAACATATTAAAAATCCAGAGGGGGCCGGGCGTGCCGGCGGTCGGGGGTAATGAATTTTCATACGTTTTTACCACACTGTCACAGATAAATCCATATATTTATTTATCAATGTAAGCACATTACACTGCACTAATTAACGTCAGAGAAAAAGAAAATACGTGAGTGTCGTGGAACACGCGATTGGAACGAAGTTATGTTATTTAATTTAAATTTTTTTTTGGAAATTTTTTTGTTGTATTTTTTAGAAATTTTTGAAATAGTTGAAATTTTTGAAATTTGTGAAAGTATTGAAATTTTTAAAATTATTTGAAATTTTTGTAATTTTTGTAATTTTTGAAATTTTTGTAATTTTTGTAATTTTTGAAGTTTTTGAAATTTTTGAAATTTTTGAAATTTTTGTAACTTTTGTATTTCTTTGAAATTTATGAAATTTATGAAATTTTTTGAAAATTTTGCCATTTACATACTTTTAGGTTCCCGACTTTTTTCAGTTTTTTCATTTTTATCACTTTCTCACTTCTCACTTTAACTTTTCACTACACTTCGCTTCACTTCACTTTATTCTATTTTATATATTTTTTATTTCATTCCATTTTACATGTTTCTCAATCGTATGGGTGTCGAGTTTTCGTGACGTGACGCTTTTTCGTGACTTTTTTTTCGCCTAGCCTCCCATCCGCGAACCGTCCGATAAGAAACTTCGTTCCAAAACTACCACCGGTTCTAACCCTACATACACCTCTGGCCCAAGAAGTATTATGACATTTATGACCGAAAAGAAACTCGACGGGACTTATTTTTTTCAAAACAGTAAGTAATACATTATTAGATCTTAAAGATACAAAATAATGCCTAGTTCTTCAAGACGACATATCAAAACAGCTTAAAGGACAGATAATGTACCCATTGTTTAATTATAAAGAAAAATAAATCCTAATCTGACTGCTTCACAAAACGTTTGATATGTTTTCCTACCTAAACGGTGTCCTACAAATGTTAGATGATTTTGTAGTAGTTTTTTGGTTTGGGCCATGCATCTTTGTCTGTCATATATAGTCCTCGAACCTGGAATAACCCTTTGACATTCAGGACATTTTCAAATATAAATTTAAAGCATCGACGGGTAACATGTTATAAATATGAACACCTTGACCAAAAAATTACAAATTATTTCAATACCAAATTTCATCTAAATACGCACAGCGGTTATTGGTTGTTTCTTCCCCATGTAAACTTTTTGCATCCGCTTAAGGGATAATTTCCGAGATAAAACTATTTTATTTCCTTTTCCAGAGCTCAAATTATCTCCATACCAAATTTTATCTAAATCGATTCTGCGGTTAATAATTCCCTATACAAATTTCCAACTCCCTTTTCACCCCTTTAGGGTTGATTTTGGGGTAAAAACTATCCTTGTCCTTTCTCGAGACGCATACTATCTCTATACACATTTCCATCTAAATCAGTTCAGCGGTAAAAAATTCCTCATACCAACTTCCAACCTCTTTTTCACCCCCACAAGGGTTTGAAAACTATCCTATGACGTTTCTCGAGACTCAAATTATCTTCATACTCATTTCTATCTAAATCGTTTCAGCGGTTAAAAATTCTCCATACAAACTTTCAACCCCATTTTCACCCCCACCAGGGTTGATTTTCGGGATTAAAACTATATATTATCCTTTCCCGGGACTCAAACTATCTCTATACAAAATTTCATCAAAATCCGTTCAGCCGTTTTCACGTGATGCGCGGTCAAATAAACAGACAAACAGATAAACAGACAAACAGACAAAAATTCTAAAAATTGTTGTAACGTGTTCTGTTATCGATTCTAAGTATCCCCAGCCAACTTTTTTTCGATTATCTTCCATGTACAGACTTTCGACCCTCTTCAGCTTTATTATATGTATAGATTAATTTTATTTGGTGACTTTTATTTCTTCTAGTTCTGAATTATCGATATCGATAAAATAATATTTCAAGCACTGGCTAAATTACGCTAGTGTTTTGTTTTGCCGTGAAAAATCCGAGCTCTGACTATGAGACTTCTCTTTCTGGACAATACTTACTAGACGACAAGCATATTTTATATTTATCTTCATACTAGCCCAATCCCACATACATCATAGTACATATGGTCACCCTACTTAGAATGAGATGCAGCCCCCCACATTACCCTCTCTTTCGGCCTCACTTTGTGGTCGAAGTATGATCTCCAGATTGTATTTAACTTCATGGTCGACTCCAAAATAATTATTTGCGGAGATGAAAAACACTCTGAATATTAATTTTACTTAGAAAGTCATATAAGTATTAAATATCGGTAATTATAGTCTGGCCAGCCAACGAACGCAGTAGCAATGTACATCAAACAAAAATATAGCAACACTCTAGGGCGAATCGAACAGCAGCATTGCTCCATAGAAAAACAGCAATGTATATCGAACCAACATTTTTTTTCAAGTTGGCTGCATTGGCACGGTGCTTTCGTACGTCAGTGTAGTTAGTGGTAATTTCGTAAATTGTAACTTCATTATTAGATAAAATCATTGAAATCCCTGATATATGTACTATCGGGTTCAGAATTGCATGGCCAATTTATGAATGAATTCATTGATAAATTGACCATGCAATATTGAACTTGATGGTACATATAATTACGACTTTTCAATAAATAAGAAGGTGCGAAGAAATTAAAATAACCAAAATATTAAAAGGACTGAAGATTAGAGGTAGAGATCATGTGGTCAGAATAATGCTGAAAGTGTTGAAATCCAGGAACGAAACAAACATTGAATGCTAAAATCCGGCGAGGAAATCAAGTATATCTACCATCTAAAATGCAACTTTTCAGTTTAGAATGGAATCGGGTTAGCTGCATAATCTGTACGAATAAAGGTGTAATGCATATTACTCAGTAATACTCCTAATAATTATGATTTCCTTTCGTCATTCGTTTATAAGACTATTATTTATTGTGTGAAGTGTATTTGTAGTTAATAAACGCACGTGAGATTTTGGTGTTTATTTATTTTATACATAGCTTAGGTATATGAAGGGAAACATTAAAATAATTTGATAAAGTAGCGGGGTGCTTGTTGCTTGTTAAATCTGATGTTTACCGCTTTATCGCTTTGTGACAATATTGAGCACCAGCCTATGCAACAAACGTTCTTGGACTTCATTTGGCACCAGTTTTCAGTTTTTGATTTGTTCGATTTATATACACTGAAAGAAAACTTCAAATAATAATTCTATACAAAACTGCATAACCTCAAAGCCATATTTATCATGCAATTTTTATTATCCCTGCAGAAGATAGGTAGTAGGTACCTACATTTATATCTTAGCCTTGTTAGTACATTTATTGAACGGAGGTGGCAGATATCACATTAATAAATAATATAATCGGCAACCTGAAACTTAAAAACGTAAGTAAACAAAACTAACTTTTTTTTTATAAAAATGTTACGAGTACATGCCACAGATAAAACACAAATTATGCACAATTTTCGAATTATTCAAGGACAGGTGTTGCCAACTAGCGATTTTTCAAATTTGCCGCGCTTTTCTACTGACAGAAATGGTTTGCCAGACTATAATTTCAAGTGCTGAACTATACCTAGCGCCACCCGGAGATATTTGGAACTATTATGTAGTGCTTAAAGCCCTGTTACACCTTACTTTTTTTAGTGTCCTAACTAGCATCCTAATTAGGATCCTAACTTTTTTCAATAGTAAATTTTCTTGCTAAATGCGGTTAGACTTGACTAAATTTAGAAACTAACTCATTTAGGAAGCTAACTAGGACAAAGCCTTTTACCGCTGGACAATTTTGCGACCGTTTTCCTCTGAGTTCCATCCTTTCTATACCATCCATAATTATATTCTTTGAGGACAGGCGAATGACTGACACTATTTGAGTAAAAATTTTGGAAAGGCTATTTCAGACATGGCTCGGTGGCTCGATATTATTAACAGCTGCACCAACATAATAAACAAAAGCATGTGCTAAGGATATTTTGTTTATTGTAACACGTTATTTTTATGGCAAGACCATAATCATATGACAGTCAGCCCATAGTCATAGTAGAGGTAAAAATTTTCAGTCGATAAAAATGGCTGTGAAAATGGTCGTTTTCTGGTGTTCCCTTGTCCTCTTCATAGTCGGTGAGTGAGATATTAATTTTATTATCAAATTAGGTTTTTATATCACGTATGTGTATCATAATTTTGATTTCAGGCTCGAATGCTGCGGGGGAACTTGATGTGATTTACACCCCTCGATCCCTAGCTTTTACTGGATCGAGTAGATTACCTGAAAGTCTCTTGAAAGAGGTATTTTCAGCTTCTTTAGGACTGTCCGTGGAAGAGGTAAGAAATTGCTTTTTAGCATATGGCTTGATCTATTCCCAGTGTCATTTTATTCCAATGGAATTCTCTTGTTATTTCAGACTTTTGAATGGGATGGTTTAACTATTCTCGACCCATTTGCTTTACCTGAAGCTGTCGTAGAAGTCTATGTGGATGGAGTCGCAAAACTTGGTGAGACTGTAAGTGTTTTTTTTTGTTATTACCTAAAAGAAATTGTCACGCCATTTGAAGGACAGGCATCAGACTCAAATAATATTTTTTCTTTAACCAGCAGACCTATCGCAAACGCAAAATCGACATTTCGTTATCTTCCTCCCTATTGCGCTTGCTAATACAAGCGAAATAGGTGCAGATAACGAAATTTCAAAGATCGCAGTAAGCCCTCACTACCTACTTGAATTACTTGAATGATACTTTAACTGTTATAGCATTTAATTAAAATAATATTCTCGTGCTATGGCACTTCAATATGGCAATTCAACATTTTGGTCGAGTGCAAGTGAGTGAGTAATTTGAATGGTATAAATATGTGTGACCTACAATAACTACTTCAAAAGCTTAAAATGGTATACTTGCAAACTTCATTTTAAATCCCAACCCTAGGGATCAAAAACAACAATAAAAGTAAAGAAAACTACTTCTGTTGTTGTTTATAACTTTCTTTATTACTCAATGTTTGTCCTGTAATTTATAAAATATATTTTGTGGCACCTTGGGAATTTTTTGTTTTAATTTAGCTGTCTTAAAGGTCTAATGATAGGTGTAATTTGTATATTTCATCTTATTGATGTCACATCAAGTCCAAAGCTTACATTTGTTAAAGAAAACTTTGTTGTCAAGTATTTTTACTTCAATTCCAGATTGGGCTTAAATCTCGTGCCTTCCCATTGCGCATAGATGAGTATGAACCTGATACTTTTGAAGCAGTGCAGCACAGGATTCAGCAGCGTTTCAGTAATGGAGGCAACAAGCTCCTTAATATTGAGCTGTCTGATGTGATTCCGGTAATTATTTTAAGATTCAGAGTTGAAGGGTATTTATGTGTGGTGTTGGGTTATTTACAAGTGAGCACTTCATATGTACTGCTCATAGTACTCATTTTGTTACTGTGTCGCAGTACTTCATGCCACACAAATGAAATATTTGATGAACCAGTCCTAGAAAATAGGAAATTATATTTTAAACATTCAGCTTCAGGAACATAGTCTAATTTTGATTAAAAAGGTGGCCTTGTATATGTGACATTTCCAAGTCAAAGAAACATCATTGTCAACTAACAAGTTAATAGAGTTTATTGCTACATGAATTTTTATGGCAGTAATGCCTTATTGACAACTAATAATGATGTTTTTAGGCAAACCTTTAACTTGAAAAGTCATATATTTTGCAGTCCTAAAAATAGGCTATTGAGGTATTGAGTCTTCATTTCATACATCACAAACACGATTAACACGAACTTCAAATGATCTGCAACAGTATGTAAAATGAAATTAAATGAAAATGTTTATTTGTTGAAAACACAAATAGAATACACAATAAAAACAAAAAGATTACTTACACCAAGTGCTCGCCAATGGTCCCCACTCAGCATGAGTTGTCATAAACACTGATTTTCAGGGCAGCCAAATCTTCAAACTGTACTTAACATAACCAGTGCCAACTAACCCCCTTATTCATAAACGTCTACTAACGTTAAGAGACCTCTGATAATTGTTTGTCCCTTTCCGTCCAACCTATATGAGGGAAAGGGACAAACGATTATCAGCGATCCCTTAACTTTAGTGGCCGTTTATGAATAAGGGGATATATTTCCCCATAGCACTTGTGCTCAACGCCAATAGAACATGCATCATAAGTCATAACATAACAAATACAAACAACTAATTCAGCAATTAAAGTTGGTCTTTGCTATGGCTTTGTATTAACGTCATACACCTATTCCCTTTAAAATTCCTTTTAAATATATCTGGTATTGGACATTCATTGGTGTACAGGCTTTCAATTATTTAATCACCGTACTAGTGGAAACATATCTTATTTATAAAGTTATAACATCTCTTTATGTGGTCAATTAATTATCTTATTGCAAGTGTAATGAGCATTTTATTAGACTTTTTTGTACACTTCATTTTTGTACTGTTTTCTAGCAATGAATACTTACCTACATTACTTAAATAAATAATAAATAAATAAATATTATGGGACAATCTTACACAAATCAACCTAGTCCCACAGTAAGCTCAATAAGGCTTGTGTTGTGGGTACTAGACGACGATATATGTAATAGATATATACATAGAAAACATCCATAACTCAGGAACAAATATCCGTGATAAACACACAAATAAATACCCTGACCAGGATTCGAACCCGGGACCTCCTGCTTTATAGGCAGGGTCACTACCGACTAGGCTAGGAGGCCGTTGGATTACTTATTATGTACAATTTAATTTATGGATAACTGTTGTTGGCCATCTGTCATGTAACCATTTATATGTAATATTCTTATTTAAGGCTGTTGTTGTCCTGAACATCAAAAAATAAAATAAATAAAAAAACTATCGCCATACCAACAACATGACCTCTTCAAACGTGCCGGATCATCACCCATTCATACGCGGCACTCACACTTACCGCCAATACATCACGCGTCATCGCTTCAAAATTTTCACAAGCCTTCGCAGGCCTTGCAGCAACAAAACACTCACATTTCATTTGTGCTTCAATAAAAAATTTGACAACGAGATACAGTTACTGAAGGAGTGAGTCAGACAAACGAGACGAGCTTCAGTATAACGACGACAACCATAACTTGAACTTGAGACACATTAAATTGATTAATACAGTAGATATTGATCTACTGGATTTTAGTTCTTTTCCAGGCCGCACTAATCCAGTAGATCTTTTCATAATTCCCAAATATCTTCGAAATAGTTACGTTTTGGTAATTTATTTAAAGCAGAATTAAATTTTGCAACCTAATTTAAACCTTAATTCATAAGTTTAAGGTTGAAATCAATTGACACGGATATGGTCGATTAATCGTACTACACCTGGGATAGGGTCAAACAAACGCAAACTTATTGAAGTGGTCTCTGAAAGGTACTCTAATCCCTTGCAAGCAGGGACCGGAAAACCCCTTCATTTGATTAATCGTTTCGATAGGGTAACCCTATTAAAGTCTTACCCTAATGATAGGGTTACCCTATCATTGGGTTACCCTATCGATATGGAAATCATTTTGAATAGGCTTAACCCTTTTCAATGTGGTTTCCGAGTCGAATGGGGTAAAGATAGCTATAATATTTACCGCTTACCCTATTATAGGGCTACCCTTTTCCTGTCTCTTTTCCACGCAGGCAGGCGGTTCTATCTTTCTCATTTGAAATGGAACAGGAGAGGTGGCGGCGGAACAAATTGAGTAAATATAAGATTTGCTGTCGTTTATTCATTCTGGAAAAGTCACACTCACAGTCCAGTCCTCTGCTCACGTACACAACTTTCCATTAAAGAATTTCTGTTAAAGAAATGTGTCTTACGTTCAGTTTATTTTTGCATAGTTCGCACGTACTGATGAGATGGGCAATAATTATTTTGAATAAGAATAAAAACACAATTTTTATTCATATTCAAATAAGACACAAGCCAATATTCATCCTCCTTTTGTCCTGTTTGTCCCGGCTTTAGCCACGGCTCAGTTGAGCCTGTGGTCCGCTTGGCAACCTAATCCCATGAATTGGCGTAGGTATTGGTAGTCGTTTTCAGCTAATTATGGGATATACGATTTTTTAAGCTCACATGGTCATTCACATTATAAATATTATTTGAAACGGGGTATTTACCATGTATATTAGCGTTATTGCCTATTGGGCACCCGATATTTCGGGTACGAGGTAAATACCCCGTTACAAATAATTAATATTTATAATTAGGGGATGTAATTTCGAAAATTATTTCTGTTTTATAATCCAAGATGGCGGTTATATACTTTTTACTGAAAAATAGTCATGGTAGTTATTTTCGGTTAATTATTCGGGGTGTATAAATTATATCTGTTTTAAAATTCAAGATAGACTGGTTTTTTTATTATTATTATTATACACGGTGAATCTGAGTAACCCGAAAGATTTCAACCATAAATTCCTGAGGTCATAAGGAGTAATAAATGTTTTACGAATTTAGTTCGATTTCGCAAAAAAAAATTTTTTTCATTTTTCCGATTTTTAAAATGCTTTTGAACATAAAAACATAAATGTTATTGGTAAAACTGTCAATTAAAATAAATTAGTACATTTTGGCCACGACCACTCTGTAAAGAGTGTAACGACAAAGAAGAAGAACTCTGAAACTAGGCTAATTCCAGAAAAGTTTATACGACATTTTAGTCTCAGTCAGTTATTTATCAGTCAATTATCAGGAATTTATGGTTAAAATCTGTCGGGATACTCAGATTCACCGTGTATATAATTTTTTTTTTCATTTTATATAAAAAAAATCAGGGTATAATATTTTTGTTAATTTTTTTTGGTCTTTTTTCTTTTTTTTCATTTTTTTTTCATTTTTTTTTCGTTTTATTTTCATTTTTTTTCCGTTTTATTTTCGTTTCGTTTTCGTTTCTTTTTCGTTTCGTTTCGTTTTCGTTTCGTGTTTTTTTTCGTTTTTATTTTCATTTTCCTTTCATTTTATTTTCATTTTATTTTCATTTTATTTTCATTTTGTTTTCATTTTATTTTTATTTTATTACCATTTTTATTTCATTTTTATTTTATTTTATTTTTATTATAGTAGTAACAAGTGCATAAAACATACGATTTTACGCGAGGCGTTTAAAAGTCGAGTGTAAAATGGGTTTTATGGACGAGGGTTGCACTCAAATTTTCACTTCATTTGCGAGGAAATTATTTATCGGTAATCGTAAAACAATTTCAAGTTCTAACAAAAATATTACAATGAAAACAAATATGGTTCCAACCAATTAATTTTTTAATATATTTTTTTGAATTTTTAACATGTGAATTTAGAAATTTTCTGCCAAGTCATCAAAACATTTCGGGGCATTTCTAAACTATTATCAACTCCTATTTTATTTGATTTCATTTATTTAATTATAGAAAACACGCAATTCAAATAATTATAGCAATACTCAGATAGAATTAGCGGAAAAATCATAAAAAGTACAGTCAATTCCTATTGGACGGGAAAAAAATTGTTTGTATAGATCAAAGTGTCAGGAATTGATATCAATAAAATTTATAAGTGATCAATATTGGGCGCTAAGGTGCCAAAAAACTGGTAAAAACCAGTTTTTCGCTTCTAGAGGAAAAACTACGAGTCGGACCAAAAATAGTTAAATGTATAAATGTGCGCAATTATAAAACAAAGAGAATGAGCCCCGGTAGAGCAAAATCGGTCCAGAGGATCGTCCGCAATTCGCAAAAAACACATTTTTTTTGCAAATATTGTAAATTCAATAACTCGCGTTCCGGAAGTGCTGGAGAGCTGAAATTTGAATATGATGTCAGTTTTGTGGTCCTCTAACTACAGTTAAATGGTCAAATGAAAATGTTGTAAAAATGTTGTTTCGAAAAACGTTATAATTTCGGTTTCTATGCATTAAGGAGGAGTTGAACTACAAATTTCCAAATTTGCAGATCATTTGACAAGGAATAAACTTGTTTAAATAATCTATGAAGATCAGACACTTTTTGCGGGCGCGGCAGCGGCGCACTATGGCCCAAACGCCCGATCTAGCTGGACAAAATTATTTTACACTCATAGACTAAAATTGACTATTTTTATTATTATTTTGGTATAATTAATGTGAAAAAAATTAACCAGTGTAAGTTGACCTTTGTATAAGAATAATTACTAGGGCAGAAGAGGTCAGCTAAACTTGGTTGTGTAATTTTCAGAGAAATGAAGCATTATTACAAATGGCACCTAAAAAAATTAATAATTAACTTAAACTATACTTAAGTATTTTAATTCTGCTGTTCTTATATTTTAGGTGCCATTTGCAATAATGCTTAATTTCTCTTAAAATTATATAACCATGTTTAGCTGACCTCTTCTGCCCTAGTAATTATTCTTATACAAAGGTCAACTTACACTGGTTAATTTTTTTCACATTGCGGACGATCCTCTAAACAGATTTTGCTCTACTGGGGCTCATTCTCTATGTTTTTTTATAGCGCACATTTGTTACATTTAACTATTTTTTGTCGGAGCCGTAGTTTTTCCTCTAGAATCGAAAAACTGATTTTTACCATTTTTACAATTTTTTTGGCACCTTAGCGCCCAATATTTACTTATAAATTTTATTGGTATCAATTCCTGACACTTTGATCTATACAAAAAAAAACCATCCAATAGGAATTGTCTGGGCCAGAAAGCTTATTCTATCTGAGTACAAGAATATAATAAAAGAACAAGTTTCAGTATTTTACGAAATTTTACTGTTCAATTAAATTGTGCAATATATTTTGACTCTGTTTGGCTGTTGAGCCACATTCTTGGTCTTAGAAGAAAATTTTACTTTATGCCCTAGAGCTTAAAATGCGATTTTATATCGTCCACGCATGATTTAAAGTCGAACTTTGCGAGCATGAGAAGTGAAAAGAGTATATCTGCCTACCGTGGATTTTAAAACAGATATAATTTTTGCTGGGCATAAGGGAAACTACGCCTTATTGGGATTAGGTCCAGTTTCCACACGATGTTTTCTTACACCGAAAAACCCAGAATACATTCTTATACGCGGAACATTATTTAAAATAAAAAGCATGATTAAATAATTCTATTAAGAATCAATTATTTTTATTACATTTTCTCGTATATGAATTAGTCCCGACGAAATTATTTTGAATCATTTTAACGGGAATACAATCAACATAAGTTTATTCTTACGATATTTTTTTCAAATAATCATTTTATTCTTGAGTGTCCAACAATGACTGATATTGATCGTTTCATTATACTAGAAGTATCGGTGAACGGCGTCACATTTTGCTGGAGCCATTGAAACAAAGTACTACCTATAACTAGAATAACACAAAATTATATATTTTAACACTTCACAATATGCATTTGATTTTGATTCCTATAAGCCTGGGTCTAAGATTCAATCGACACGAGCCGTCACGCTCGAATGGCAAGAACAAAAACACCGGCACCACACAACGATCTTTTAGCGCACTAACAAGCAATAATAGCGTCTAGATCAAAGGCGTAAGTACGAAAACATACGCAAAAAGATTCTTGTTTGTCTGTAGGCTCGCTCGTGCCGCCCGGCAGCGCTTAGCTCGTAGGGTGCTCGAATAATAAATAAGCCAAATGTATTGGTCACAGAGTTTAAAATAGCTTAATCGCATTTGAAAAACCCTATCTGATAGGGAAACCATATGCTGGGTTGTAACCACTTACCCGAATTAACTGTATTGACATGGTTAGCCTTTCGTTCGGGTAAGTCAAACGATACGCTTACCGAATTGATAGGGTTTTTAAAAACAACTCTATCAAATACCCAATCTAATACCCCTTTAATGGTTACCGGCTCCGGTCCCTGCTTGCAAGCTCGACGTAACGCTGAACGCGCTATCAAACATTCCGTATCACTCGCTACTGAGGACGTGTCTGTTTCGGCTCTTAATATAAATATCAGTGGCCTATTTAATAAAGTTACAATTTGTCAGTGGAAGTCTCTTTCTAACCCTATAACCCTTTCTAACTCTCAGGGCAGATCCCCACACTACGACATAATTTTTATATTTTCAGATCTCATGGGGGGTGTTTAAAGACGTGAAAGTGGCTACAAGTCCCAAGCTGTCTCTCAACCACTTGAAATACTCTGTGGAAGAAGACAGTGCTTTCCTAAGCGAGCTTGCGGCATTAAAGGCTATCACTCAGAAGGTACTTGTATTATGTTATAAGGTGTATTTTCAGATGGCTTGTTAATTACAATTAGCCTTTGATGTACTTAAATACATATAAATGTATAATCCTTCAGTGCCTAAAGATATAATAACCAACAATAAATGCAAAGTGCAACCACGCAAGGCAGCCATACCATATATGAATTTGTAAAATCAACCCTATCAAATGCCAATAAATCTCAATCCATTCAAGAGATATTGACCTCCGAAAGTCACTATTTCTAGCACTGACTATGTCCAGATGACGGAGAAAGTAGGCTAAAGGTAGCTAGATAATCGTGTGTACACATTAGAAAAAGTCTAAAAACAGAATATTCTTAAAATTTTACATATTTTATATGAACCCGTTAACATTGCTAAATGTGCCGGTCCCTTATGTGAATTTACTAAAACGTAGACGATGTAAAACTTATTTGCTTAGCTTTAGTTTACGATTATTTACAGGTTAACGCAGGTATCGTCTCAGGGGACAATATCATCGATTTATACACCTTCCGTTTCCGATCACTCCACATCTTGTCGGACTTCCACGGCCCCAACTCTTTACAAGTCAAGGAAGCCAAAAAGCTTTTGGGTAAGGTTTACAAACTTTAGCCCGTTTATTCATAAACATCTCACAAATTCAATTAGTTAAATAATCGTTTGTACTTAGAAACAGCTAGCGAAAACATAATTTAAGAAAATTAAGTTTGTAAGCAAATTCCTTGTATCTGAAAATAGATTTTCTCTCACTCTCAGGAAAAATCGGAAACTATGAGGATTAGGTTTAATTTCCACTTTTTGTATAATTATCTGTTTTCCTTGTCCTCGAGTGTATAATGAAAACCCACCAAAGTTAGATGTTTCTGTTTTAGGTGCGGCGATCAACGAGCTGAGCGACGCGTTCGTGAGAGCGTACGACGGGTCGGTGTTGGTGACGGCGGTGGCCACCGACGTGGCGCACACTCGCCGCACGGCGCGCGCCGCGCCCGCGCCGCCCGCGGACCTCAAGCGCAGCTTGGTATGTCTCACCTTAGCAACCTTAGTGTACGTCCGTGAAGCGTACGACGGTCGGTGTTGGTGACTGCGGTGTCCACGTACGTCCGCACCGGCCTGCGACCTCAAGCTCATTTTAATAAACATTTTAATGTTTATTTAAGTAGACACTCTTCTACATAAATTATAAACGGATATTGTAGATGTCATATACAAAGGAAAAAGTGACCTAGGCCTCCGGTGCCCAGGGCTGCGGTCGAACCAGCGTCTTTTGCTTTCGTTGCGCGGCGGACGCCTAAACTCGTGGTCACAGCGGCACCGGTCGAATAGGCAGGATGCAATATTTTCATTTGAAAGAATTGCACATAGACCGCCAGTCTATTAAAAAATGAAAATACTATAATTTATAGTCAATGAAACCAACGCTAATCTGTTAAAATTCTGCAATGAGATTGCGATCGACCTACAGTAACTTAGGAACTTTCTTTTTTTTTTTGTTATATACTTTCCCTATTTTTACTTACTTACGAATATAACAGGTTATAAGTATAGTATTTTTAACTATAAAACTTTCGTGAGACGCTAACATAGTGGAAATATTTCTATTACTCACGGAATTTAAGTAGATTTTTGCTCGACATGTTTTGAAGCTTGTTACGGAAGGCCGCTCGTGAGAATGATCAGCTTAAGGTGCGTCTCCATATCGCGCGGCAAACTATCGAACATGGCGCGCTCGAACGTGCCGCGCGTCGATCCATTTACTGTCGGTTTTTGGGCGCGCGGCAAAGGACCGTCAGTGTCATGTTCACGCGCAGTTGGGACGGATGTTTATATATTACTAGCTTTTGCCCGCGGCTTCGCCCGCGTACTAAAAGTACTAAAAAAGAAGG
The DNA here is from genome assembly GCA_947086415.1 of Pammene aurita. Classification (NCBI taxonomy): domain Eukaryota; kingdom Metazoa; phylum Arthropoda; class Insecta; order Lepidoptera; family Tortricidae; genus Pammene; species Pammene aurita. The sequence goes on from OX352291.1 coordinate 37,662,668, forward strand.
TTCTCAGTTTGACCCGTATGTTCCTCCGCTTGTCCGCTTTAATTTCGCATTTGGCTGAACCGATTTAGATGCGGTTTTCGGAAAAGTGTTTTTTACATTCTGGAGGTTTCAGTATACCACGTTTTGGTGAAGGCGGTTCCCTTATTTTTTTCAAGAAATGATTGTAATCATTGTTGAATGTAATACGCCAGCAACCACTTTCTACTTAAAGAGATTATGATAAATGCAGATTTCTACTCTTGAATAGTAGCTTTACCCTGCGACTTCGTCTGCGTGGAATTAGTAATCCACCCTCCTTTTTACCCGCTTAAGGAATAACTTCTGGGATAACAACTATTATATATCCTTCCCAGGTACTCAAACTGTCTAAATACCAATCATCTAAATAGGTTCAGCGGTTAATAATTCGCCATGCAAACTACCAACAAGTATAGTATTTTTAACTATAAAACTTTCGTGAGACGCTAACATAGTGGAAATATTTCTATTACTCACGGAATTTAAGTAGATTTTTGCTCGACATGTTTTGAAGCTTGTTACGGAAGGCCGCTCGTGAGAATGATCAGCTTAAGGTGCGTCTCCATATCGCGCGGCAAACTATCGAACATGGCGCGCTCGAACGTGCCGCGCGTCGATCCATTTACTGTCGGTTTTTGGGCGCGCGGCAAAGGACCGTCAGTGTCATGTTCACGCGCAGTTGGGACGGATGTTTATATATTACTAGCTTTTGCCCGCGGCTTCGCCCGCGTACTAAAAGTACTAAAAAAGAAGGTTCTCAGTTTGACCCGTATGTTCCTCCGCTTGTCCGCTTTAATTTCGCATTTGGCTGAACCGATTTAGATGCGGTTTTCGGAAAAGTGTTTTTTACATTCTGGAGGTTTCAGTATACCACGTTTTGGTGAAGGCGGTTCCCTTATTTTTTTCAAGAAATGATTGTAATCATTGTTGAATGTAATACGCCAGCAACCACTTTCTACTTAAAGAGATTATGATAAATGCAGATTTCTACTCTTGAATAGTAGCTTTACCCTGCGACTTCGTCTGCGTGGAATTAGTAATCCACCCTCCTTTTTACCCGCTTAAGGAATAACTTCTGGGATAACAACTATTATATATCCTTCCCAGGTACTCAAACTGTCTAAATACCAATCATCTAAATAGGTTCAGCGGTTAATAATTCGCCATGCAAACTACCAACCCCTTTTCTACCCCTCTAGGATTGTTTTTCGGGACAAAAACTGTCCTTTATTGTTTGCCGGGACTCAAACTATATCCACAACAAATTTTATCTAAATCAGTTCGCGGTAAAAATTCTCCATACAGACCTCCAACCCCCACTTCACCCTCATAGGGATTTATTTTCGGGATAAAAACTGTCCTATGTCGTTTCCCAAGACTCAAACTATCTCTTTACCACGTTTTCCTCATACAAACTTTCAAACCCAATTTCACCTATTTACTTACTTAAGTGTTGATATTAGGAAGAAGAACTATCCTTGTCCTTTCCCGATTCTCAAACTATCTCTATACTAAGTTTCATCTAAATCGGTTCAGTGGTTAAAAATTACCCATTCAAACCTCCAACCCCCATTTTACCCCTTAACCTTAAGGATTGATTTTCACGTTAAAAACTATTTTATGTTCCTTCCCGGGACTTAAACTATACCAACTTTCATCTAAATCGGTTCAACGTTTAAAAATTCCCCATACAAACTTTCGACCCCCGTTTCACCCCTTGAAGTGTTGATTAAAACTATCCTAATCCTTTTCCGATACTCAAACTATCTGTAGGTATACCAAGTTTAATCTAAAGCGGTTCAGCTGTTAAAAAATTCCCATACAACTTCCAACCCCCATTTCACCCCCTTTAGGGTCGATTTTCGGGATGAAAACTACCCTATGATATTTCCCGGGATTTAAACCATATCTATACCAAGATTTATCTAAACCGGTTCAGCAGCTTAAGCGTGAAAGCTAACAGACAGACAGACTTTCGCATTTATAATATTAAATTCATTTACGAAATTTCATCGTCGTCGGTTCAGCGGTTAATATTTCGCCATACAATCTACCAACCCCTTTTCTACCACTCTAGGATTGTTTATCGGGATAAAAACTATCCTATATTGTTTCCCGGGACTCAAACTATATCCATACCAAATTTTATCTAAATCGGTTCGCTCTTAATAATTCTCCATACAAACCTCCAACCGCCATTTCACCCCTTTAAGGGTTGATTTTCGCGATATAAACTATTTTATGTTCCGTCCCGGGACTAAAACTGTCTGTATACCAAGTTTCATATCTCATAAATAGGTTCAACTGTTAAAAATTTCCCATACAAACTTCCACCCCACTTTTCACCCCTTTAAGGATTGATTTTCTGGATGAAAAGTACCCTATGTAATTTTCGGGCTATGCGTATACCACGTTTTGGTGAAGGCGGTTCCCTTATTTTTTTTTAAGAAATGCTTGCAATAATTGTTGAATTGTTACGCCAGCAACGACTATTAAGAGATCATGATTAATGCAGATTTCTACTCTTGAATAGAAGCTTTTCCCCGCGACTTCGTCTGCGTGGATTTAGTAATCCACCCTCCTTTTTAACCGCTTAAGGAATGACTTCTGGGATAACAACTATTATATATCCTTCCCCAGAGCTCAAACTATCTCCATTTGTCAGTCATGATATGTCAGTTAGTCAGTCAGTTTCTTCTTTTATATATTTAGATTAGATTGTAATTTGGCACAAACACTTTCATGTCCACAATATTAAACTTCCAAATCGATGTCATTTTCGTAATTTACGTCCCAAAAAACCATAAAAACGACACCCATATTGATATTTAGACATTTCCACCCCATCGCACGCCAACAGGAGAGGTGGTATTTCACGTCCGCCACGTTAGATTTTAAAATCGTTGTTGTTTTCGTAATCAGCGACCCGATAAACCATAGAAACAATACCCATGTTGATTTTTAGACTTTGTCACCACATTTCCCCCTTTTAGGGGTTGAATTCTCAAAAAACCTGCAACACGTATTTACTCATTTATTGTTAGGAATACTTCTGTGAAGTTTCGAATAAAATAGACTAACTAATCTTGTTTCCCCATACAAACTTTGGACCCCCATTTCACCCCCTTAGGGGATGAATTTTGAAAAATCCTTTCTTAGTGCACCCCTAGACCTTATAAGGAACCTACGTGCCAAATTTGGAATCTCTAGAACCAGCGGTTTGGACTGTGCGTTGATAGATCACTATGTCAATCAGTCAGTCAGTCAGTCACCTTTGAGTTATATATATATAGATTTCAGTTGGCTCGCGCGGCAGCAGACATGCATGGATAATGAAAAGTGTCGTACTTTAATTAAATTATACGTCGCTAAACAGTGTGTATGGAACAGTAAATGTAGTTATTATCGCAACAAATCCATACTAATATTATAAATGGGAAAGTGTATGTGTGTGTTTGTTTGTCCGTCTTTCACGGCAAAACGAGGCGACGAATTTTTTTTAAGTGGAGATAGTTGAAGAGATGGAGAAACCCCCCACTTCCCTAAAATGGGGGGGGGGGGGTGGAAGTTTGTATTGGAGCATTACGGGGGGCAATCAGGAAAGGGGAACCGTGTTACCCCGAATTTAACGCGAGCGAAGCCGCGGGCAAAAGCTAGTCATTAATAAATGATGCATGGAATAATATTGGTGCAGCAATGGGCCTGCCTATAAAGGAATTAAAACTGAGAATGACCACGCTTTTATTCTATTCACAAACATCTTTTTCATCCACCATCGAACTTTCCGTATTGGTTTCTTGTGAATAATGTGATAAATACGTCGATGGTTGCCGAGTACAAACTGGTCGATCATCTGATCGCTTGCCGCGCTATACTTCAAGATGCCGCGCTATACGCCAAAATACAGGCTTGCCGCGGTCGAACAATGCTCGCGCGGCCGCCGCGCAATATCGAGACACAAAATTGTAATTGATCGAAACATGTGGAGCAAAAATCGACTTAAATTACGCGACTATACCCGTTATAAATATTTTTAATGTATAGTATTTTTATTATTAAGCCATTAAAAATGTGAGTAAAAGAAAATCTAAAACTATATATACTTAACTGATAATCTGATAAAGAGCCGTTTGAATAGCAATATCAGCAACCCATGAAGAAAAAAACACAGGCGACGAACGACGGCAGTGTTTATTATTATTATAGCTGAAATTAGCAATTTCCCGGTTCCGAGCCAGTACCGGAAATCCCAGTCCCGGTTCTGAATAAGGTACCGGTACCGCATTCCCTAATATTTACTACTCAACAACACGTTAGGTACCGATGCCTAAGTTTAGGTATACGTAATAGCATCAGAACTTCCGAACCCTGATTATAAAATAAAATATTTTAATCATTTCAAAGCCGTTTAAATTATTTGCAAAATCGAGCTATTACATTACTCTCGTTTGCAATATTTCTCCACCTCCATTCCAATATTTTAAATTACCTATTGTGAATGTTTTTTTCTGAAATACTGTTTTCATCTTAAAACGTTTGTGAGTTTGAATTAAGATGTATTAGATATAGATTTTGGTATTAATTACAACATACCTAATAGGATCTTGAAATTTAACAGAGGAGAAAACGTCAAAACCTGGCTCCTGACTTTTTGCGTCAAGATCCTAAAAAGACTCCTACTACTACTACTACTACAACTACTACAACTACTACTACTACTACTACTACTACTACTACTACTACTGCTAAACCAGAATCTCGTACTGAAGGTACCAAGACTGGTCCATCTGATGTTAGTAAAACACCGTTTTGGGAGGTGAAATTTAGAGAAAATTATTCAACCTCTAGAATTTGTCATTGAAATAATTAATAATAATATAAGCCCTTTATTCCAAATTAAGTCGTTAAATTAAATTTGAATTAATTAATTTATAATATTTAGGAGAGTTTTCCTAGTATTCCCCCAAACAACCCATTAAAGTTCCGTTGAGTTTGCATTACTTTCCAGGTGAAATGTTCATAACTGCTGGACTATTATAACAGCTCCCTTAATATTGAATTTAATTTACTGCTGTTGCTGTAACTATTATTTGTTGCTGTAACGACAAGGAAAGGTTGGGATCCAAAAAATTAACAGCTTAGGATTAATACAATTTGAGAACTGCATACGCATATAAAAATACAATTTCAAATTCAATGTCATTTTTTTTGTGGGTTGGTTTTCTCTAAATTATCTCCATTAGGTAGTTAGCTAAGATTCGGTAGATAACAATGTTTTTTACACTGGGGCTAATATTGAAGGTAGTTAGACAAGTTCAGTAGGTTTAGCCTAGAGAACATGAAATCAGTAAGATTAATGTATAACTGTCGCCTAGTACTGATAGATGAAGTAACGTACCAGTCCCGTAAAAGATCATATTGAATGTAGTTACATAATTCGAATTCGCTAAGTATATATCCTATTTCAACTCTGAACAGGTCTGTGACAGCCGTCATCGCCATACAATTTATATTTTTTAGCATTGCTAACACATAGCCGCGTCGCTTAGTTTGGCCAACGGTGGCCCAATGTGTGGCTCATTTGTATTCTACTTAGTGGACTTCTAGGAAGTTAGAAAAAGCCACATTGACTAGTCGAATATGTCGGGTGACAACAATGATTACACCTATTCACTTTAATGATTAACTTATTTAATTTGATATTAGTAGCAAAGTGGTATCTATACCAGTAGTTGCGAAATGGCTGAATTTAACTCAGATTGTACCATTTACGAAATAAATTATTCACCTATAGCAAGGATTATTAAGACATGGATGGACAATGCCTATACAAAATCGCGTTCCTCGAACCTTCAGGCTATACGTCTGTTTTCGGTACTGAGTGCCACAGCGCCATATGTTGAGTCTGGAGTCGAGTTTTATTTAATCTTAATTGCACAAAATAAGATGGTACAACTGGCGGACTTAATGCCATAAGGCATTCTCTACCAGTCAACCAATGGGCTTAACAGAAAGGTCAAGTAGGAATTTAGTGTTTGTGGTGACCGATAGATGGCGCTAGTGCTTTAGCTGAAATAAGGGAAAGCGATTTTGTATAGGCATTGTCAATCCATGTCTTAATCATCCTTGACCTATAGTCATGAATACTTAAATTGCAGTACATACCACACAATAATAAATAAATAATAAAAGAGCTTTATTAAATTCCATACAGATTTAGGTAAGAAAAATATTACAATTTATCATCTTGCATGCTATGGTATTTTTACATTGCATTAAATATAAAAAAATATTATTGATAGGGTAAAATTAACATTTTAAATAATTCATTAATTTAAATCATTATTAAAGGATATAAAAAAAATAACAATAGCATGCAATAACTTAAACATCTTTAGAATTATTAATCTGTGTGGACCCCCTTCGGGTAAAAGCCTCCTCCAAAGAAAACCAGGTTGCTCTATCCTTTGCTATGTCTAGCCATCCTTGTCCCGCTACCGCCTCTATTTCGTCTGCCCATCTAGCACGTGGGCGGCCTCTCCCTCTAGTGCCTCTAGGTCCAGCCCACGCTATTGATCTTCTGGTCCATCTGTCGTCATTATATCTGGCTATATGGCGGGCCCACTTCCATTTCCTTTGCAGGGAAAATGTTAAAGCGTCACGTATCTGTGTTTTCTTGCGAATGACAGTGTTTTTGATTTTGTCCTTTAATTTTATATTATATATATATATATTATATTTTTATATTATATTATATTGTACCACACAATATATATATAAATAATATAAATAAATATATATATATATGTCATCATTAAAGGTAAGATATCATGATTTATAATGCCTAACCAGGGGGGTTTCACTACGCAGTTTAGGTACATTTGGCCGGCGCGCCTCCCAGGCAGGCGTATGGCAGTGGGCTGCCGCTGGGCTCGCACGATAGTCGTTTCACGTGGCGCTCGCGCAAAATTGAAAATACACAATGGCTTCGAAACTTAAATCTCGATCTAATCCGTATAAAAGATGTCTTTACGGATGTCTGAATAAACGGAAGAACAAGGAAGCAGAAACAACATTTTTAAATTCCGGACGATATTGAAAGGTCCCGAAGTTCTTACTTTGTAATAGTTAAAATAAACATCCTTAATTTATTGAAAATTGGTTGCCCAGAAACAATATTAGGAACTGACCGACATATTTTCAAAGGAATACGGCTGTGGCATACCTACTTCCGTGGGAATCAAGACATAATCTCTATAAAAATTTCTATCTCCGGATAAAAATTTCATGTTTACAGAATCAACGTTTGTAATTCCTACATATTTGTCTTAAAATAATAAATCAGTAGGTATAGGTACAAAAACTTGTTAAGTGACAGCCCCGTGCCGACGCTCACAGCTCGGTCATAAAACTGCGGCGCGCAAAGAAGATTCACGGTTCGTGCGGCGTTCGGCGAGTATAGGTATAATTTTATACCTAAATCTGCCTTTTGTGAAGGAGTGAATTTTCTGTACGGTAGTACTATTAGTTATTCTGTGGCCTAACCCCCTTATTCATAAACGTACCTCAGGCCTCAATTAGTTAATTTATGTTTTGTCTGTTTCTAACAAACACAACTGTCAAAGTGACAGATAAGGATAAAACATAAATTAACTAATTCAAATTCAAATAATTTTATTTTCAGACCATTTCTCCACAGTGTTAGTATACATTCCCTTAAACCTATGTTGGTAAAACCTATATTATATTACACAGCCTTGGCCAGAAGTGTTGAGCACCCTTGCGATTTTCATACAAAACTCGGAAGTTTACACCGGCGTTTCTATCTTTTTAGGGTTCCGTAGTCAACTAGGAACCCTTATAGTTTCGCCATGTCTGCCCGTCCGTCCGTCCGCGGATAATCTCAGTGACCGTTAGCACTAGAAAGCTGCAATTTGGTACTAATATGTATATCAATCACGCCGACAAAGTGGTGAAATAAAAAGTGGAAAAAAATGTTTTATTAGGGTACCTCCCCTATACGTAAAGTGGGGAGTGTTTTTTTTTATTTCAACCCTAACCTGTGATATATTGTTGGATGGGTATTTAAAAATGAATAGGGGTTTACTAAAATCATTTTTTGATAATGTAAATATTTTCGGAAATAATCGCTCCAGAAGTAAAAAAAATGTGCCCCCCCCCTCTAACTTTTAAACCATAAGTTTTAAAAATATGAAAAAAACCTCAAAAGTAGAACTTTATAAAAGCTTTCTAGGAAAATTATTTTGAACTTGATAGGTTGAATAGTTTTTGAAAAAAAATTACAAAATAATTTCTCAACTAAGTTTGTAATTTAACCGTATAAGCAGGTTCTTATTGTACCTGTAATTTCTACAAAATCACAATGAAATGACGTGCTTTCAAATAAAGTAAAAACGGTGAAAATCGGTTCACGCAATAAAGAATTATCCCATAAAAATCATCTTCCATACTTTAAGCTCGCGCGCAATAGTTTACTTAATTTGCCGATAGATGTCGCTGTACGTGGAACGCTCATATCATACCCTACATGGCGGTGTTATTTCAACTCTTAAGTGGGGACACTTACTGTGACGGACGGAAAACTACGGAACCCTACACTGAGCGTGGCCCGACACGCTCTTGGCCGGTTTTTGAAGTTATTTTATCAATTAATTCAAACTGAACAGGCATGTTTTGTTGAAGTGAGTAGTAATTAATTGCATAGAATATTTGCAATTTGTCGCACCGACTTAAATTCGCATTTTTGGGACCTCCACTTTTCATATTTTATAGGTACCTTGAAAGTGTTATTAAGTGAAGTTTTCTAGATATATCAATAAAATATAACATTTTACGTCATCGTACATTGTTATGATAGGGAATTAATACTTAACATCAAAATTGTAAACAAAAAAGAGCTATGCTCAACACTTCTGGCCAAGGCTGTATACTAACCCCCTTGTTCATAAACGTATCTGAGGCCTCAATTACTTAATTTATGTTTTGTCCTTGTTTGTCACTTTCACAGTGTTGTTCGTTAGAAACAGACAAAACATAAATTAACTAATTGAGGCCTGAAAGCGGGTAAGCGGTAAGCGGGTAAGCCTCTAGATGACATACGCACAGAGTCCCAATGTTTCCAGAAGGCGGAAACAGGCGACTCTAAGGCTGTGTTTCCAACAGAGATGAGCGATGATGTGTTGTGAGTAATGTATTTTTAGGAACCAATAGAATCACTTAAAAGATTTAAAAGATAAAAAAAATTAAAAGATAAAGATATTTATTAAATTTATTCTTCAATTTAGGCACATTACAATGTACTTATGAACGTCAGAGAAAAAAAAACTACCACCGGTTCTAACCCTACACCTCTGACCCGAGAAGTATTATGACCGGCAAGAAACTCGGCGGGACTTATTTTTTCAAAACAGTAATACAGTAATATTATATCTTAAAAATACACAATAATGCGTAGTTCTATAAGAAGACATATCAAAACAGCTTGAGAGACAGACAATATACGTATTGTTTAATAAAAATAAAATAATAATAATAAAATCCAAATCTGATATTCACACTTCTGACTTCATTTGTTTATCCTCGCACAGCTCTAGGATTGATTCTTAACAAACACATTCCTCGCATCGCAAAGCATCCTCACTCATTTCTGATGGAAACGCAGCCACTAGGCGCAGAAGGCTATTGGAACTGTCACGCATGCGACGAATCAGGTTCTCTTTCTGAATATCGCAGAGAGACAGTCAGTGTGGGCCTCCGCGAACATACCTAACGCGCCGCAACAAAAAAAAATAACGAGACGTTCCAACAGCATTCTGAACCCATTGTTGTACTAGACGCGTAGGGCATTGAAAGCCATTTTAAAAGGTCTGGCAAAAGGCTCTAAACAGCGTTATTTTGACATTCCTAATACACCGTGCATCTGCGTGACAACATATTACAGCGCACCGCCCTGCGCTCCCTGTCCATATCAGCGTCGTCCTGTAGATTATCGGTCACCCAGTATCCGAGATACTTAAAGCGCGTGACCCTTTATAAGGCAAAAGAGTGTCAGAAATTAGGCGAAATTGAACCCTATCACTTTGAGATAAAGTTCAAATAATGGTGGGAAATATATTCCCTCTGCCTTATAAAGGCTTAAATGGAGCACCACACCCACACAAGCTGACCGGTGGTAGTGAGTCAAAGGCCATGTTACCTGCTTTAAAAGCTAACAGCTCGCTCTTACTTGTGTTGTACCTTAGACAGTGGGCGACCGCATACTCTTCACACACCTTTAAAATTTTCACTAGCGCACTTTTAATAGTCACACACATCAGCACCATATCGTCCGCGTAACTAATATTCACAGTATGTTCACCGTGGTGCCATCTATCGAACATCCGGTATTTGTGCTGCTGAGTATAGCAATCAGCTCGTCCGTGTACGGGTTGAGTACTTGTTCCAACCGACAACCTGCTTGCGCTTACATTTCTCAGTTCTACTGACTCAATTTGCAGGCTATAATTAATGTCAAAGTATTACTTTTCTTATACAATTCTATGGGGAATTGAGGCCTGAGACGTTTATGAATAAGCGGGTTAGTCCTCAAAATTATGTACATACATTAGTTAAGTGTTGCATTACACATCCTGTTAAAAATTTGACTGGAAGCGAACTCGCTATACAGTCAGCAGCAGAAGTAACTGAGCGGGTGAGGTGGTCAAAATGACCTTTACACGCTCTTATTAACGAAAGGGTTAAATGGTTAACGGCTGTGGCCGACATCGGAAAGTCGTGCCAAGAACGCCAACGACGGCTACACCCGACAGCTTTGTTAAAGCAATAGGGACCGCGGGATTCCGCAAAGTGCCATTTTGCTTGCGTGGCGTCAGTGACGCATAACATTGTTCAAGATCATTTTGAATACCTCGATCGCTTAGCTACTTCTCCTTACTGTACCTAGTTACCTAGGTCGACACACGTGTGTGGCCTTTTGTACGAAACCTCCATTATACAGTGCTTTGTTAATTTTCAGTATTCGTTTGAAAACTATTCTGAGAACTACACTGCCATCTTCAACATCATCCTGTGGTTCGGCATCGCGTTTGGTTTCGCACTGATCGCCATCGTGTACGCCATCATGGACATGGACCCGGGCAGGGACTCCATCATCTACCGCATGACCAGCACCAGGATGAAGAAGGACAATTAAACATTTATGATATCCATAGTAAAGTATATATTGTTGTTAGTTCGTGCATTGTGAATTTTCACCGCCGAAAGTCAAATAATTCACAAATTTTAACTATTATTTATATCAATTTAAGAAGTGGGCGGTTATAACTACTATAACTCAATTTCAATAGAGTACGTCCTATGCAAGTCTGCTACGCTAAAATGGGTTAAAATCCTACCACCTCACTTGATCCATGTGGTAGTCAATGTTCTTTGTTGTGAACAAATAATTGTTTTTACAAAATAAGCATAACGTAGAGTTATATTACTGTTAAAATAAAATCTTAAAAGGAATCCTATTTATTTGCGAATAATTGTAAATATAAATACCTATTGTTTGCTGTGCTATATTTATTAGTAGCGTACGGACAGGTGGTGGCATTATTGAGCAGAGAGGGCACTGGAGTCGCCTAGGTTACATTTTATCATTTAACAACTAATGATAAAACTATTTTTTTGTCTTAAACATACATTTCTTATTCAAGTAGTGCCAATATTTTTGGATCGAATTATTTAATTACCCATCGTTTTCTCCCCTAGACCTTTGGCTGATATTTTGCAATTATTTCTGCCTAATTAAATTCAGTAAGTCAATAATTCGATCGAAATATTGGCACTACTTGAACCTAGGCAACTCGGTAGAATTTGACATTGGATTTGTCGTATTATGTTATGTATTTACGTAAGTAACACTTTTAATTTTTTCAAACAGTATTCATTTGCGACCGATACTTGTTGCGCTTGTCCTTGTTCGTCAAATAATAAATACATTCCTCCTAAAATGATATTGTTTATTTTAAACGTTACCTTAAGTATAAATTTCACTATACCAAAGCTACCGTTCGGAGAGTTCTCTGGTATTGGAAATCAAAACGAAGACTGATGCTTGCAAAACTGCATTTTATCCTCAAATCCTTCCCAACACTCATATACATATATTTAATTAAACCACTTGCGACGCTCGTGGTTCACTTTAGTAAAAAACTTTTAGAGGTCTTTAATAAAAAAAAAATTGAACTGTTTATTTCAGCTTCACATATTTATATAGTTACATATAATGGAGCTCAGTTGCAATCTCTATTTTTTGAGTTATAATATAACTAAGCCAAGCCTTAATTAAATAATTATAATTAATTCGAAGGTTTTATAAGCATGACTCGTTCTCGTTCGGCACGAGAGTAAACAACAACTTTGTAAAAATAACAGGGAGGCGAATTTTGACCTTCGACCGCTCGAATTCAATGAAATTTAGCCCTCGATTCAATCCATCGCACATCCAATTTGACATCATTATTTACGGATAAAGTTAAAATTATAAATCATAATTATTTTATATTACTACCATCTTTCCGCCCGCGACTTTGTTCGCGTATAATACGGTTCCTCATACAGAGTTTCATATCAAATTTTATCTTCTTAACTAACTTTTGTTAATCCCCGAAACATCTTCTTAATCTATTTATTTTATACTTATAGCTATACAAACTTTCAACCCCTTTTTTACCCTGTTAGAGGTTGAATTTTAAAAAACGCTGAAATTACTTTTATTGTTTTTTAATTATTAGTAAATGTACGAAGTTTCAAATCTCTAACTCAAAATTTTAAACCCCTTCCATACAAACTTTCAACCCCCTTTTTACCCCCTTAGGGGATGAATTTAGAAAAACCCCTTCTTAGTGGATACCAACGTTATAAAAACAACCTATTGTGAAAAATTCAGCTATCTAGGTCCAACGGTTCGGGCTGGGCGTTGATTTAAGTGAGTCAATCAGTCAGGACTTTTACGTTTATACAGGGTGTCTCATTCAAATCGGTCAGTATGGGAAAGTCTGAAACTATAAGACATACGAAGATCTGTTCTGAGGAACCATGTCATCGATTTTAATAACAAGAAAAACTGCATTCATTTATTTTTAAAAACATTTGTACCTACTCCGTTCGGGAATCGAACCCGGTTGTTTTGAAAAAAAAAACCTACACTATTTCTATTTAGATATCGATTGTGTAGGTCTTAAGCAGTAAGTGTCTGTATGAAACATGATGTCTAAAATGAATAAAATGCATTGTTTCCACATACTTTAATTTATTTTAGTAGGTGCTCGAAGTGACCACCGCCTTTTTCAATACAATATTCAACACGAAAAAACAAATTAATTAAAGTATGTGGAAACAATGCATTTTATTCGTTTTAGACATCATGTTTCATACAGACATTTACTGCTTAAGACCTACACAATCGATATCTAAATAGAAATAGTGTAGGTTTTTTTTTTTCAAAACAACCGGGTTCGATTCCCGAACGGAGTACAGATGTTTTTTAAAATGTATGAATGCAGTTTTTCTTGTTATTAAAATCGATGACATGGTTCCTCAGAACAGATCTTCGTATGTTTTATAGTTTCAGACTTTCCCATACTGACCGATTTGAATGAGACACCCAGTATATACACGGTGCCCGTGAGCATTGCGAGAGATTTTAACCACGCATTTCTGAGGTCAAAAGAATGAAAAAACATTATATGACTTTTGTTGTAAAACGCCAAAAAAAATTTTTTTTTTTATACTTTTTTTTTCACTTTTTTTGAATGCTGTTCTACATAAAAAGTAAATGTCATTAGAAAAAAGTAACGGAAAAAGTAAATTGCTACATTTTTTCTCGTAAAAACTAGTCCATGCAAAGTGTTTCTTAGGTCTTTGATATCAGTCAATAAGAGATGTCTAGACTATGCCCCATACCGGTGAGATCGCCATCAAAAAATCATTTTACACTGAGAAACAATTCAAAATGCAATTTTTTGTAAGTAGTATTTACTCTGAAACTATGGCGAATTTCGAAAAAGTTTAAAGGACATTTTGTTCTCTAAATATGATAATGAATACACTGTTAAAGTCTCTCGCAATGCTCACGGGCACCGTGTATAGATTGCTTTTATTCTTAAAATACCACTTCATCGTTTCTGGCGGAGTCGAGGGCTCGAAAAATAGAAATGTCTCCCCTGTTTCGACATTTACGAACTCGTACAGGGTGATTTGTGGGTCGTGAAGCAGAACCACTTTCCGACTGTAACTGATAGTATGCAGTACAAATATTATTTTCACTTCTCATGCTCGTAAAGTTCGACTTTAAGTCGCGCGTGGACGACATATAATCGCTTTTAATAAAGCTCTAGTGCATTAAGTAAATTTTACTTCTAAAACTAAGATAATGAGGCTCAACAGCCAAACACAGTCAAAATATATTGCACAATTTAATTGAGCAGTAAAATTTCGTAGAATACTGAAACGTGTTGTTTTATTAAATTAATGAAATCAGATAAAATAGGAGTTGATAGTTGTTAAAAAATGCCCGAAATGTTTTTATAATTTGGCAGAAAACAAGTATCTATCTCTAAATGAACATGTTGAAAATTTAAAAAAATACTTTCCTTATTTATTTCCATTGTAATATTTTTGTTACAACTTGAAAATTTTTAACGATTAAAGATAAATAATTTTCTCGCAACTGACGTGGAAAGTAGAGTGTAAAACTCGTCCATAAAACCCATTTTACACTCGACTTTATATCAATCCTCGCTCGCAACCTCGCTCGGATGGATAAACGCCTCGCGTAAAGTGGTGCGTTTTATGCACTTGTTGTACAATCTACTAGTTCTACTAAAATACATTTATCAACTTTGGTGATAAAAATTAATGACCAACATCATTAGTCTTTAAATTTTGCTTGTTCTTTTGCTACACAACCCAAAACACCGTATAGTGTAGTGTAGGTATTTCCATCTTTATGAAATGGGAATGATAACCGACGAAAAATCTATTCCCATCTGTCCGCGGAGGGTACAGATGAAAATACACCACTTATATCACCAGATTAAGCTGTTCTAATCTGTGGAAATTTACGTCGTGAAAGAGAGACGAAAAGGGCAACACTAGTCAATGGTAATTAGGATAAAAACCCAAGGTTTATAAATGGTGCTTTTCAGCCCAGTCCACCGAGTGATTGACACCATAACTGTCCCCAAACTGACAGTCCTAAGAATCTACCCATAATGAATAGGTAGCGACCTGCAACAACCATGGGTCCAATCCCAGCAAAGGCTACCCTCACACCGACAGAAAAGAAATGGTGTGAGTGAAGACCGAGAGTTGAGTTTGTGCTTTTTAACTGCCATTGTGGAACCTTTTCAAAGGTCTACTTAGTCCAGCGACTGATGATGTCGCCGACTTAGTCTAGATACTCCATACCATACATTGTATGGATTTGACATTTCTAAACCATAACCAACGAATGTTTGTTTCTTTGCGATTGCGACGCCGCCACCTGCGCATGTTTTTATATTTTTATACAACGACGGTTGCATACACGAATACGGCCCGATTGATGGTCTAAGAGCTGGCCACTTCAGATATGACACAATAATGAGAGCAATTAAACCCATCTAGTAAGATTGAAATACTATCCTTATTGCTACATCCGGGATCTCGCAGCTTTTAATGGGTGGATGCCAGAGTGACAGACTAGCAAAATTTTTGAATCGGAAAAAAGTAATACCAAAATAGGTAAAAACGACCGAAGTTATCTTATTTACAGAGGACGGGGCCTATATTTTAACATTAGAATAAAAAACTTTGCATAATATTTCGGAAACAAACAGTAGGCGATAAACTATGAATTACATTATACGTCGTTTTGGACTACTTTCCCCCATCAGAAACTTTGGCGATAATATGATCTAATTATTTACATAATTTTTCATAATGCTGCATCAAAACCAGAACTCTAGGATTTGTATTCTTAAAGTGGTTTGCATTCTTTTACATCCACTACTTTACAGCTGCCAGATGTCCGGATCTAGAAATAAGCATAGTATAGCAAACTAACGAGAGGGTTTCGTCGCTCTCATTATTGTGTCATATTTGACGGGGCTAGCTCTCCGTCTATGATGGTAAGCAGCTACCGTAGCCTATGGACGCCTGCAACTCCAGAGGTGTCACATGCGCGTTGCCGACCCTTTACAAAAAGGAGGATTCACTGTGTTGGCGGCTAAAGGAACAAGAGAGCATTTAGCGTCTTTATTCTCATTTTTACCCGACTACAGCGAAGCCAACAGGAAGGGTTGATTTTAGTAGTAGTAGGTATGTATGTTTCTCCGTACCACCTAATTATTAATCCGATTATGGCTCTGCAAACGGGCGAAGTCTGTGTAGAGTTAGCGTGGCCTGATTACATGCATTTCAACTCGATCTAAGTAACTTACTTATTTCTTGTAACACACGCGCTCGTAAAAACTACAAGGAATAGAATGTGTTTCGGAAAAGCTATCAATCAAAAGTAAATATGTTGTTAATAGATTATTTTTATTCATTGAAAATACAATGATAATTTATTATAATAATTAATAACATTATAAAAATATCCTAATTAATTAAGCATTACGTGTGAAATTAAACATTTAGTAGCATATAAAGTTTTTATAATTAAATACAACAATAGATAATGGCACTTTTTAGTTTATTATTTAATTCATCTTCATTTCTTTATAAAAGGGAAGGGAAGGGGAACATTTCTTGAACAGTTTCAAACCGTGAGTTGTGACGTCATCAGAATCAATTCAACCCTAACTTTTGTAGGTGAAAACAACCCTATATAGTGGACGGCGTACAGTCGCCATCAGATATATCGAAGCGCCCAAGGTGGTCACAAATATCTGAACAACGGCTCTATTGTCAAGACGATTAAGTGCATGTTCAAATATTTTTGAGTACCTTGGCCGCTCCGATATATTTGATGGCGACTGTACAAGCCCAATTCCAAAGAAAAACCGCAAATCGATGTACAGTTTAGCTTTATTTGTCACACACATAATAGGGGTTAAAACAATTTTTTGACCCGCAGTCGCCGCAGTTCTTTAAAAAATCCCTTAGGAGGGGAGTGCTGAGTCATATTTTCTCTTATATGGGATCGCCAAACGAAAATTCAACTATAACCAGTCTATGAAAAACTGAATCGCGCTCAAATGTGTGGTGCACCTAAGAGTCGAATATCATCGGTATTAGACATTGCAATTTTTGTAGGGCCCTATCTGTCAGATTGGGAGGTGTAATAAAATTTAGGGAGCTGAGGGAGAGGTAGGAAGAGGCAGGGTACACGATAGATTGGGCCCTACAAATTGCAATGTCTAATACTGGTTATACACGTCAAAATTCTAAGTTTCAATAAATCATGAATGGTTCAAAACATATAATGGAATACTTTGCAGTGATTGCTAAGTGCACATAATCTTGGTGCAATTTGAAGACTAAGTATATAATATTAACATTATTCACTTATAAAATATACTTTAGTTATACTAGCATCGAGATTACAGATTACAAAACCTATATTAAAAATTATAACCATATTGTTAATAAATTAAAATATTAATTGTGGTTTACAAAGCATAGAGTAATATCGACTTGTGACGCGTGATACTTTCACCTTTTCACCCTATTTGTACCCGCTTGTGCATCCGCGCCAGATAGCGGACCCCCCCCCAAGGGCCAGTTGCGCCAACCAATTTCGACGTCATCAGCGTCACCCGACAAGGCACTGTGAATTCACATTAATAGGCATGATGACATATGTTGAATTATGCAATAAAATTTAGTCGATAGGATGCAAAATGATCAATATATCCAACTAAAGTGAAAATTCATAAATTCTATTGAAATGGCTCAAAGATATCAAGCTGCAAAATGTCTGAATTTTACGATTTTTTAAAGTGCGAAATTTAAAAAAAACAATGATACCATTCGATTTTTAACATTTTACTGTAAAATAGCAATTTCATATTTATTCCATACTTTAATCAGGGCGACTATGTGATCGTGACGTCACTTTTGCACGTCATTTTGTTAGGAGCGTTTTGAGAAACAAATGCAAATCTCGGACTTTAAGTCTCATTTCTGACTTTTGGGTTGCTTTAACGCAATTGGCCCCATATAGACATTTGGTCCTCACAACAAAACGAATCGATTGATACCATACATGAAAAAAATTCACCATGCCTATTGAAACGGTGACAGACGTTATGGTGCAACCAACCCAGTAGAGGTAATTGGGTACTTTCCTAGGTAAAAAATATATAATTCTATTTAGTCCGTCAGTTAGATTATCAAAAAATATTGAACACGTATTTTTTATTTTGTCAATCAAACAAAAATTGGTGAAGACATAGCCCGTTAAAGTTCCGCGTGACGTCACATTACATAGGCTGCTATTTATATATCCGGAAACCGGGATTACAATCTTCTTAAATAGCATATTTGACCTCCATGGTAAAATTTGAACTTTTTTAAGTAATAGCCGGTATATTTTTTCTTTCTTATTAACGCTCGTGTTTTGTTTTTGACGGGTTTTAAATGTCACCTCGCAGCAAGAATGGAACTCACTCGTGAAAATATTCGTGCTATGATTTATTATGATTTTCGGCGTGGTTTAACGCAACAACAGTGCATAGATCAACTAACTTCAACTTTTGGTGATGAAGCCCCATCTAAAACTACTGTGTATCACTGGTTTAGTGAGTTCAATCGTGGACGTAGTATGCTTACGGACGAAGTTAAGGCAGGTCGCCCGAAATCGGTCGTTGTACAACAAAATATCGAGGCTGTGCGAAAACTTATAATGGACGACCGACATGTTACGTACTGCGAGATAGAGGCGACTCTGGGTATTTCTATGACCAGTATTAATAGCATATTACATAATTATTTGGCGGTAAAAAAAATTTGTTCGCGTTGGATACCCCACAACTTAACAAAAGAGCAAAAAGATGCTCGCGTCGAATGGTGCAATAAAATGTTAAAAAAATATAACCGTGGTGACTCAAAAGCCGTTTATAACATCTATACAGGTGACGAATCCTGGATCTATGCATACGATCCCGAAACGAAGCAACAATCAACGGTATGGGTGTTTCAAAATGAGCCGAACCCTACGAAAGTTACTCGTGCAAAAAGTACATTGAAACAAATGGTGGCCTGCTTCTTCGGTATTAATGGCCATGTAGCTACAGTGCCACTAGAAAACCGTAGAACGGTTAATTCAGAGTGGTACACGACCATTTGCTTACCGGAAGTATTTGAACAAATTCGTAAAACTAACCAGCGACGAAGAATCATTCTTCATCATGACAATGCCAGCTGTCATACGTCACGCGAAACAACTCTATTTTTGGAGGGTCAAAATGTGGAATTAACGGGTCATCCGCCGTACAGCCCTGACTTGGCACCCAACGATTTTTATTTATTTCCAAATATAAAGAATAAATTACGCGGTCAACAATTTTCGACCGCTGAAGATGCTGTCGACGCATTCAAACAACACGTTATGGAGGTACCTCAGGCGGAGTGGCAGAAGTGCTTTAAAAATTGGTTCACGCGAATGCAAAAGTGCATAGATCATCAAGGGGAATACTTTGAAAAACAATAAAACCATTTTCAGCCGTGTACGTTTGTTTGTTTTTTTGTTTCCGGATATATAAGTAGCAACCCTCGTATACTAAAAATTGTACTGAAATGTGACGTCACGCGGAACTTTAACGGGCTATAACTTCACCCAATTTTTGTTTGATTGACAAAATAAAAAATACGTGTCCAATATTTTTTGATAATCTAACCGACGGACTAAATATTATTTTTTTAGGAAAGTAGCCAATTGTCTAGTTCCGGCGCACGGTGTAGTGGTGCGCGCGGCGCAGACGGCGGCGCAGCTCCTGCGGCAGGCGCTCGTAGCAGCGGCGGCACGCGGGCCGCTCGTCGTACTCGTAGAACTTGCTGCGCGTGCTCAGCGGCGCGTCGCACACCGCGCACGCGAAGTGGTGCACGCACCACGCCTTGTTCAGCGCGGTGAACACTGCAAGTGCGAGTGACACTTACGCTTCGTTCACACGGCATTGTCCTGCACGTTTTTTTGCAGTATACGTCTTAACGGATAAATAGTGGCACATACTTTGTGCATAGAACCATTCACACGGCGTTTGTACTGCAAAAAAACGTACATTCTTTGTACGTTTAAACGGATACTCACCGGACTTGTCAAGCAAATCGAATAAACTTTAACGTATTCGGTTTGCAGTGGCGCGTAGTATAGTTCTGTTTCATTCACCGTGTGAACACCCGACAGTTTGTACGTTTAAAATCGAATACGTGAAAAAACGTGCAGGACAATGCCGTGTGAACGAAGCCTTACGATTACCCTTTTCAACGTCTAATACAATTTTAAACAAAAAAGAACCGATTTCACTGAGCCTCCATCTTTCCGAAAGCAAATTCTGTAAAAAATACTTAATCGCTATACAGGCTGGATTTTCTTTTTGGGTGGGATCTACCAGATCCCGTGCTGCGAAAATGATCTTAGAACTCCTTCCCTTAATTTTTAATTAATGACGATTGGCATTTACAGATTTTGGAATTTACATACAGAATGCGAGAAAAAGGTAATTTTTGACAAACATTTGTTGCATGTGAAATTTTAAAGTTTTCATTTTCATACACATTGTATGGGAAAAGTTTTCTTCGATTTGTGGCTTTTCTAGCCGGATTTTTTTTAGGTCCCATACAAGCTTTTGATCCTGGATAGGAATGGGATCGATTGGCATAAAAATTTTTTTTCTCAAAAATGACCTTTTTCTCGCACACTGTAAATGCCAATCTCCATTAATTAAAAATTGAGGGAACTTTTCCTAATATCATTTTCACGTAGCAGCACGGAATCTGGTAGATGCCCTCACTGACCCAAGAAAATCCACCCTGTAGGTGTGCCCATAATATTTGAAGAGTTCTTTAGATTTCCCCAGGATCCTACAATCCAGAGCCTGACCAGATGACAATGGGACCAACTGTCAAGTATACCCTTTCAAACGAAAATTATTTTTTTGTTGCCACACGTTACCGAACAGCTGGTGGTAGTGCTGCTCGCAGCACGAGCCCCTTCTCGTAATGTTCTCAATACTCACCGTCTCCGGCGATGACCTGGTTACAGACATAGCACAAGTTGCCGAACAGCTGGTGGTAGTGCTGCTCGCAGTACGAGCCCCTTCTCGTAATGTTCTCAATACTCACCGTCTCCAGCGATGACCTGATTACAGACATAGCACAAGTTGCCGAACAGCTGGTGGTAGTGCTGCTCGCAGTACGAGCCCCCTCTCGTAATGTTCTCAATACTCACCGTCCCCGGCGATGACCTGGTTACAGACATAGCACAAGTTGCGGAACAGCTGGTGGTAGTGCTGCTTGCAGTACGAGCCCCCTCTCGTAATGTTCTCAATACTCACCGTCCCCGGCGATGACCTGGTTACAGACATAGCACAAGTTGCCGAACAGCTGGTGGTAGTGCTGCTCGCAGTACGAGCCCCCTCTCGTAATGTTCTCAATACTCACCGTCTCCAGCGATGACCTGGTTAGTTGGTTACAGACGTAGCACAAGTTGCCGAACAGCTGGTGGTAGTGCTGCTCGCAGTACGAGCCCCTTCTCCTAATGTTCTCAATACTCACCGTCTCCAGCGATGACCTGGTTACAGACGTAGCACAAGTTGCCGAACAGCTGGTGGTAGTGCTGCTCGCAGTACGAGCCCCTTCTCCTAATGTTCTCAATACTCACCGTCTCCAGCGATGACCTGGTTACAGACGTAGCACAAGTTGCCGAACAGCTGGTGGTAGTGCTGCTCGCAGTACGAGCCCCTTCTCCTAATGTTCTCAATACTCACCGTCTCCAGCGATGACCTGGTTACAGACGTAGCACAAGTTGCCGAACAGCTGGTGGTAGTGCTGCTCGCAGTAGGCGAGCCCCTTCTTCTCGTAGTGGCGGTGCCCGTGAAACGGCTTCTCGCATTTAGCGCACACGAAATGCTGAAATCACAACGCCAGTGTTATATTTTTCTTCATTACACTATACTCGTAGTTCAAATTTGGTAAAAGTACATACATAATATACCTTGAGATAGGATTACTTTGATCTTAAATTAAAATATTAATATTAAATGTGTTACTCACCTCGACGTGCCAATGCTTCCCTAGGGCAGTGACGATTCTCTCCTCGATAGGGCGGCGGCAGGCTCCGCAGATCGGGATGCCCATCTTGTCGTGGCAGCGGAGGCAGAACAGATTGTTCTGAAACAAACAGTAAATGCCTATGAAATCAGCAAATATTGTTTTATTTTTATAATTTCAATATGTTGTCATTTACCAAAAAAGACAAAACGCGTATAAACCTAACAAAGTTAGATGGCACAGTTTCTTGTATGTGTGGCAAGACAATATTTAGTATGAATTTTACTTTTAAAAAGTAATGGTACTATTTGATTCCTTACATGTTAACATTAAAACAATATTTCACGGTCCATAAAATGGTGAATTGCGTTATTAAAATTGTCTGAAACCAGATTGAATACCATTAATATGAGATACTACAAGCCTATACTGGTACTGACCACGTCGGTGGCAGCGTAGCCCGGGCGGTTCTTGACCTCGCGCGCCGTGTGGTCGAGCTCCACGCCGCACGTGGCGCACGTGAAGTGGTAGCCGTGCCACACCTCGCCGCGGTACCGCAGCGGCTCGCCGTCGATCACACCGCTGTGGGGGAAAAAGTTAAGGTTATTATTAGTATTCCATACACAAATACACATCACATTTATTGCACACTTCAAAATAAATAAACAAACGTAAAAAAACTTTACACAAAGATATGATTAAATACTCGAGTACATTAATTCGTTTTAAGTTTTAGGTATGGTCAGATTTTTTAAAACTATTATACACTTAACACATCAGTACAGTACATAGCTGCATTACATTTTGGTGCCATGACCAGGATGAGTTCAGCACCTTACATCGATACTTACTGGCACTTGTGGCACATGTAGTTCTGTAAGCCGTCGGCCTTGATGCGCGCGTTGCAGGCGTGGCACAGCGCGCGGCCCGCGTGCTTGATGAAGCCCGCGTCAGCTAGCTCCGTGTTGCACTCCTCGCAGCGGAAGCACGCCGGGTGCCAGTTGGCGTTCATCGCCTTGATCACGCGGCCGATCACGAACTCGCCTGATAAATTAAAAAAAGTAATTTCATTTCTGACAAAAAAATTGGTTGTTTGTAAAGTAGGTTTACGATCGAGATGTTTACGTGATAACGTCTTATTGGTGATATAAGTTTTTGGGAAGTAAGGAATTAATGAAGATAACAATTTTTTCAAATTTTAAATTACATCTTAGATTGAACATTCAACGAAAACTTAACCGCACGAGAAAATCTCCATTCGTTTGTATGCCGCTAGAGTGAGAGAGACGGAAGATCGGTCCACTCACTCGAACGCTATGCCAGCCTCCGCTCGTGAGGATTCCGCGTGACAAGTTTCACGGAATGACTGGCAGCGCTCGAGATGAGACGGGAGATCGGTCCGTCTCTCTCTCGTTATACCTGCGATCGCGCTCGTGAGGTTTTGGTGTGACACAAGTTTCTGAACATGTCACCCGACTAAAACGATTTTAAAGACGTTATCACGTCAAAAATGAACAGAATCACTGTAACACAATCTACTGATTTATTACTACTACTGTAAGGTTAACCAAACGTAGTTAGGGTGCCAAAAACAAAGGCAGTTATAACCTTTTACTCATCTGCGGGTTTTTGTCCTCATTTATAAGTTTGTTGAAATGAAAGAGAGATGATAAAGTCCGCTATACCAACCGCATTTGCCGCAGCACGGCGCGAACAGCACTTGGAAGTCTTGTTCGCAGTACTTGCGGCCCTCAAACTCGTAGAACACTCCATCAGGGAACATCCGGAAGCATTGCGCACATCTAAAAAAATATCAGAATTTGTCATCATCATCATATTGTCATTTGTTTTCTATCATCGTACAAGTCACTATATTCCAAATAACAATGCTTGCAATGACATTCAGACTCTCATTTTACATATTACGTTATTTGAATAAGTTGCTGCCTGCATTTTTTTTTCAAACACTCTTGTGTTGGCCGCTTCTTAGCGGTAAGATCCAAATTTACATTTTGACATTTTGTAACTAAGGATCAGGGCCAGCTTAACAATGTCCTTAGGCAATGCAATTCTCAGGGACCTTATTTCCGATGTATGATGGATAATCATCAGGTCTTTTCAAGTTCATAAAGGCAATTTTAAGCAAATGGGGACCCTTGCCAATGGTTAATCTGGCACTGACCAAGATACTATTCATTCAGTGTTATACAAACTTAGTCTTATAGAATACTCACACAAAACAGTTTGTATGCCAGAGTTCTCCATTGGAGTTAACAATTTTCTCATTGGGCTCAAATCCATCACCGCAGCGAGTGCAGTACATATTCTCCAATGACATAGTTGCAATCCTGTAAACATTCATAATCAAGTAAGACTCACTAATGAGGCACTTAAGGATAATTATGGAAAAAATAATAGAAATATTGCTTAAAACATCACATCAGTTCAATGCAATTAAATTCTGAGCAGCAAATACTTACAAATACCATGGGTAAAAAGTGGTTTATTTATTAATTTGGTTTAGCCTAAATAATAATTAAGTTAGTATGGTATTAATATATTGGCACAAATGCCTATAAAATATTTGAGATTGTTAATTTAACAGCAGTAAAGTAATTGCAATATATGTGATGTAAATGTTTCATAAGCTAAAGATTGGATTATTGATGAGAATGATTTACAAAAAAACATGTTTATGACAAAAACACCTTAATGACATCCAACAATTAATGACCTTTGACTGACAAACAGCAAATAATTATGAAACCTTAGTAAATATTTTTAGGTCAGGTCTGGAAACTCAGAATCCTCAGTACTTCCAGATATGATACCTACAATACAATTTGTGACTCAAATGTCTCCAGGAGGAAAACATGTAGTCGATAAAAACCTAAATTAATATACCCATTTGAAATGTTATTTTAGTAGTTAGTCCTAACGTAATAAAAACAAAAGCACTCGCTGACAAAAGGAAAAACGACATGAATCCAATTCAGCACCAACTGCTGCAAATTTGTCTTGTCAGGCCCGTAGAAAGTCATGCCGCTCTCGCATTGGTCTATTCAGCCACTAAAACACGGTGTCTTCCTAATTTTACACCATAAAGACGTAAGGGCCAATGATGATAAATGGAAGTAACTAATAACTACTATTAAAATAGATAATTCAAAACATTGAAATGGGTTTGTGTTATAAACTGATGGTCATGTGTAGGTAGTATGGCTGTGCCCTAACTATTAGCAGTGCTTATGAGATGTCAGTGCTAGTTTAACCACTCCCACATAAGCAGGTGGTTCTTACCCTGGCATTTTAACCCACTTATTGTTTACTAAAAACAAAATTAAAGACTTCGCTGGATAGTTGCTCTGTAGAAAGAAAGAACTGTTTTCATCAATTGTGTTCAAATAAACATATATCGTAGAAAACTAAAGAAGTTCCCTAAATGATGTAATGCAAACAAAAATAGAACACTTGTACTCACTGAATGAAATTGTTTCAGACCGATAAAATAATGAACTAAGTTGTTAAACAGTGGCTATACCGAGGTATTTGTACACTACACTAACTTTCAGTAAAGTAATTCAGTTGAATTTATAAATGAAAATATTTTTTTATAAATAAACTCCTAACAAGTCGTTCCATACGGTCCTTGAGTACGATGGAATTGGAATGTATGACCACAGATTACTGAGTAGATACTACGTATTGTATGACACATTTCACATTGATGTTGCCATTAAAAAAACAGCGCAAACTAATCGACGGCCACTTCACATCCATCCAGATAAAAAGTGCGTCGCGTCAGGTTGTACTATAATAACGCCCTGGTGATTGATATAAATAACATATTATTGAGATTAACGAATAATGTTTATTTTAAGCCGTTGACAATTCAAGTGCAAAACGAATAACATGACAGTTGAAGCTGTCGACGTGCTCTATGAAGATGAGTAGGTAATATGAAATGAGGTTGTAACATTCGTCCGCCATCTAAGATTTAATTCTCTATCTCGTCAATCGAGCGTCGAGGTGGTCTAATGGTACGCTTGCTATGACGTGGTGCCATAGGTGTCGGTGGCATGTTGGCCAAGCTCACGTTCTGTGGTGAACGAGCTGGAGAGACTTCTGCGATTTCTGATGCTTGACGAGGTATCAGGGATCCAGTAGTCTCTAGTACTGGGGTAGAGGCAGCTACTGGAGTTATAGTACTTTGAGGGTTTCTTTCAGAGCACTCAGTTGTATCTTCAAGGCGAGGTCGTATGTGATCTGCATGATACCTCCTTTCCACACCAACTGGAGAGTTAATTACATATGAATAACGATTAGTGCGTCGAGATACTGTAGCTGGTTCCCATCGCGATTGTTCTCTGGCTCGAACATAAACAGCATTACCTGGCCTATAATTCGGCGTCTGGCTGTCCGAGTTCATATTTGCTTGTATCTGTTTAAGTTGTATTGAGCGCTTGGCGCTGGGTCGAGCATTATCTAGTTCACAAGTCAGCTGTCGTCCAAACATCAATTGGCCCGGGGCCTTGCCAGTAGTGCTATGAGGTGTGATGCGATAGTAAAAAAGAAAGTTTTCTAGACGTTTTACTAGACGTTTCTAGACCCTGTACTAGAGGACATTCTGGTCTTGAAGGTCCTCACGAGCCTTTCTGCTAATCCGTTAGTACGCGGATGATAGGGTGATGATTTGGTGTGTTTAATTCCTTTATACTTGCAGTAACTCTGAAACTCTTGGGAAGTAAACTGCGGTTCGTTGTCCGAGACTAAAAACTGCGGGAGGCCGAAGGTGGTAAAGATCGTATCTAGTTCGTCGCAAAGTTTGGCAGTCGTAATTTTCGTCATGGGCTTGACTTCGATCCACTTTGAGAAAGCGTCTGATAGTACTATGGCTAGTAATAAGAACCTTCGAACGGTCCTGCGAAATCAACATGAATTCTCTCCCAGGCTTGATCTGGCATGGACCAAGAGAAAATTGGTAAATCTGTTGTATTAGGTCGGTTCTCTTGGCATTTATGGCACCGTTTCACGTGTGCATCTGTCTTCTTCAATGCTAGGCCACCATACGTAAAAACGTGCCAGTGCTCTCATGGCAGATATGCCTGGATGTCCGCGATGTAGATAGTTTAGGGTTGTTTTTTGTAGAGAATCTGGTAGCACGATGCGTCCCCGCCACATTACGATTTTTAATTGACAGTTCAGAGCGCTTGCGAGCAAATGGTTTTACATCGTTTGGGTATTGATGTTCGCGCGAACCCGTTTTAATAAACTGTGTTATATGCTTCAGTGTAGAATCTTTGAGTGTCTCATCACGTATTGATTTTTCTGATATAGCAAGATCGTTCATTCTATCTGTCTGTAGACGAGCTACAATTCTGTGAACGGCGAGTTCAGATTTGGAAGGCAGCTCTTTTGGGTTAGGCATTCTTGATAGGTAGTCTGCGATCAGATTGTTGCAACCTTTTGTATACTGAATGTCATAATCATAGCTACCAATTATTAGAGCCCATCGTACAAGGCGATTGTTAGCTATTTTCGGTAAATTTCGTTGAGCTCCCAAAATGTGAATTAGAGGTTTGTTGTCGGTAACTAGTGTGAATTTAAGGCCACGAAGGTATTGATCGAATTTTCTGACTCCAAAGAAAATTGCAAGAGCTTCTCCATCAATAACGGAGTATTTTGATTCTGCAGATCGTAGTTTTCGTGATGCAAAAGCAATGGGCTGTTCTGTATTGTTCTTCTTGTGGTATAAAACTGCTCCCACCCCGTTTTCTGATGCATCACAGGCTAAGAAAAGAGGTTGTTTATCATTGAAGCCTACTAGCGGCTTTGAACACACAATTAGGGACTTTGCTTGTTCGAAAGCCCTAGCTTCATTGTCAGTCCATCTCCATCTTAATCGATTTCCTGTTAGTGCGTGAAGGTCGGCACAGACACTGCGTAGGTGTGGTATAAAACGCTCATAGAAATTGACTAACCCCAGAAATGATCTTAGTTCTTTGGTGTTGGTGGGAGAGGAGGCGTTGGTAATTGCTTCTATCTTTGACTTTGTTGGGCGTACACCGTTTTTGTCGATGGTGTGTCCGAGGTACTCAACTTCCGGTTGTAAGAAAGTGCATTTCTTTAAGTTTACTTTTAGTCCAGCTTGATCTAGTCTTTCAAAAACGGTGCGTAGTGTTTCTAGATGGTCTTTGTCGTTTCTGCCGGTAACTGCAATATCGTCAAAGTAGACTGCGACGTTCGGTAATCCTTCTAGGAGCTTGTCAAGATAATGTTGAAAGATTGACGGTGCCGTTGAGATGCCAAAAGGCATACGATTGTACATGTAGTACCCTTTGTGTGTAGATATTGTTAGAAACTGTTTGGACTCAGGTGCAATTTCAAATTGTAGGTACGCATCCTTTAGATCAATTTTAGAAAATTTGTCACCATCTGCTAGAGTCTGCCGCAATTGATCGAACAAAGGAATTGGGTGTGCATGTGTTATCAGAACAGAGTTGACTGTACTGCGGAAATCACCACATATTCTGATCTGGCCATTGGGTTTGACTACGTTGACGTAGCCCACTGGATAGGTGTAAAGTTTGGGTCTACTTGAGTTATGATACCCTCTTCAACTAAACGGTCCAGTTCAGTTTCTATGTTCTTCTTCATTGAAAATTCGATTGATCTTGCAGGAATGTGTTTCGGTTGAGCATTAGGTTTGATATGTATGTTTACTTCGTAGTTTTTGACTTTGCCAAGTTTACCGTCGAAAAGAGTCTTATGCTTGTTGAGAACTTCTTTTAAAGTGGTATTTACACGTTGCTTGTTTTTGATTGAATAGACTGGCTTTGGGAACTACATGTCAAACATTTCACTCCACTGTAGGCCAAACAACATGGGGTCAGCTCCCTGCATGACGACAACAGGAAGTATCTTTCCTTTGTCTTGAATTTTAACTGTTACGTCGGTCAAGCCTTTTGGTTTAAGCTTTATGTTTCCATAGGCACGCAATCCTGGAGCCCTCATAAGAGGAGGGGCCCCAATGCGCTTCCAGAATTTTGTACTGATGATTGAATAAACTGAGCCGGGATCCCAGTCTAATGTACATTGGTTGCCATTGATTACAACGTCTTCTGAATAAGATGCATGATGTGAAGACTGGTTGCTGTGTTCATCACGCTGCAGCTTGTATAATTTGTTCCGTTTTTGATATTTTCTCGGTTTGTAGTCGTTCCGGTTGGGCAGGCAGGCTTTACCCGATCTGATGCAGCAGTCCTCGAAGTGTTCTGAAGTGTTGCATGCTTTACATGTGTGAGTTTTAGCTGCACATTGATTTAGTGGATGTCTTTCCGGTTCACCGCACCTAAGGCATTGATGGGTCTGTAGTCTGCGCGGTGATGTGTTCAAATGAGGTCTGGTATTTCTTTTTATTTTTTTGACTTTTTATGTGTGTGTCTAGGTCGCCTTCTGCTCGTTCTCGCGATTGTGCCACGCTGAATATTTGAGCAAACGTTACTTCCTTGATTGTGTTCTCATGCAGCTCTTGTAGGTCAGGCCATTTTTGATTCAGGTCAATCTGTAACTGTTCGTGGATGAGTCCGGTTGCGAATCGATCACGCAGTTGTCGTTCTAGCAGTTCATTGTTGTAACCGCAATCTTTACTGATTTATTTCAGTCTATTTGCATAGTGTTCCATGGTCTCATCATCTGTACGTACGTAGTTCCAAAAATCGGATAATGCTCTGTATCGGGTGCGTTTTATTCTGAATAAGTCAAGGAGTTTAGCTCGAATGTCTGAGTACGTGCTTGTTTCGAAATGCGGCGTCAGGGCTACTTTTATGTCATGAAAAGTTTCGGGTGAGAGGCAAGTAAACAAAAGCTCCTTCTGTATACTTCGCGCATCCTCTCCCCAAAGGTCACATTTAGTTTCGAAGTAGTCGATAAAGTTCTCAACCGCGGTGTCGGTAGGGTTAAACTTATCGCTCTTAAAGCAGTTGTAAATATTGTTTTTGTTACCGTTTGTGTATGATGAGCTGGGTGACTCCGTGCCATCTGTCGTTATTGGTGTGGGAGCCCGTGCAGCTGTACTTTGCTGTTGCGTTAGTAACAATTGTAAAATGTCTGAAATTTGTTTCCGTTGTGAAGCTTGTAAAGCAAGAAACTGTTGGAACTCTGCGTTGTCCATTTTACGTCTATTTTTTTTTTATTCTCGTCGCCACTGATATAAATAACATATTATTGAGATTAACGAATAATGTTTATTTTAAGCCGTTGACAATTCAAGTGCAAAACGAATAACATGACAGTTGAAGCTGTCGACGTGCTCTATGAAGATGAGTAGGTAATATGAAATGAGGTTGTAACAGTGATAAGGAGGACATATATTATCCATCCGCCTAATACGATTTAGGAAGGGATGCAAAGAATATAATAGTACTCGCTAGGAAGTGATGGCAAAAAGTAAGGCGCTCCACATACTACGTGTTGTATGATGTTACAATACGGCAGTAGTTTCGTCAAAAAATCAAAGTCATTAACTGATTCATTAAACATACAAAAACGACATCAAAAGCAAATAAAATCCTACCAAATCATGTGTGAATGAGGAGTAGTAAAGGATCATTTCGGAAATTTATGGTAATCCCGTAATTATGAGCAGCCTGAGCATGATACAGCACCTGATTTTTTTTATTAGTTTAAAATTGTGTTACTTACATGACATTAATATTGTCCATTAATATGAGCTTCGTAGGGTGGGTACCCTAACTTGAATACCATTAGTGCTTTGTGATAACAAAGGTAAAGAGATAGTTTGAGTTCTGGGGAAGAATAAAGAATAGTTGTTATTTCAGAAATAATTCCTTCAGGAAGTAAAAAGGGTCGGATTACTAATTTCACGCAGATGAAGTCGCGGGCAAAAGCTAGTTAAGGAATATTATCCATACTCTATACTAATTTCATCATTATTATCATTATAGTCATTTGTCTGTCGCCCACTGCTGAGCATAGGCCTCTCTTGGAAATTTTTATGGATTTGTTACTCTCTGTTGACTTTAAATAGCATATGCGCCAAATAAATATTTGCTATTAGATTTTACAAGGCGTTTTCTTAGTTCCTATAGCGAATGTTAATCCCACGTAGAAGTCGTGGGCAAAAGCTAGTACACAATGAATCCTACACGCACCAAGCCGCGGCAACAGCTAGGTTAAAATGATCTTTGCACATGGCTTTTACAGATAAGCGAACAGACAATTCACAGTTGTGTTTAGTTTATCTTTCATCGCGGATTACGCATTTTTCTGGAGTGTGTACAGTGGACGTCAAAGATATCTTTAAACTTTTGCACTTTACTCCTTTGTAGATGCAAAGTATAAACATATTTTTGACTTCGTCTGTACAACCCACACATAACACAATTATTTTCCAAAGTAAGCTAATCAAAGTACAGTGGCAAACAAGCGGCCGCGTCCGGCCTGCATTATATTACGTGGCTACCGCAGCCTGTGGTGTTACTTCAGTGGAGTCACTATTATGCGTTGCCAAGCATTTAATACGGCGTTTGCACTTGCATGTTCATAGTCGCATCAGTGCTCGTCGAATAGTTCGACGAATCATTCGTGTATGAGTGCCAACACGAATGTCCGTTCACATATTCGTCCCCTATAGACGGGACGCATATCCAGACGGGAGCGGTTTTTTGGACCTTTGTTGAAAAGTAAACTAATACTAGGCAATGTGTTATTAATATTTATTGAAACGTGCGTGAAATGAAAAGTCAAATTTAAATGACTTGACCTTGAAATGTCGCAACAACGTGATGACATCAAATCTAGACGTGGGTAGACCCCATAATTAATCAGATCGTACGTGTTATGGCTGTACATTAACGAATCGGATTTGATACTGCCATAATGCGGTCTACAGACGTAAGCGACTAGTCAAACGATTAGATCGAGATAAAACTATAGTTTGCATGAGAGGTCAGCTGAAGAAATCACGAAGAAATAGGTGGGAGTGGGGATGTCAACTGTGACGTCATCATCGTGTTGACGCCATGCCATATTACGGCGAGTGGAGACCTCTTAAAGCATCGCTAGCATCGGTATTTTGCCGTGTCTAGGTAGGTGCAACGAAATCATTCGATGGATCAAAAACCGCAATGTATTGAGAATCGCGGGTGATTAGTTGCGAAGTCAGTAGAGCGCCTATGTGACAGTAGTTTGAGTTTGACGTTTAATGGCGATTGGCGACAAGCAACGAAGAAAAGAAACGCAGAAATCGCGGGCTTTTAATTGGAACATTTTGAAGTGAAAATGGGCGATGAAAAGTATTTATCACACTTGGGCACGTTACAAGAAGCAATTTTGGATGAAGAAAGATTGGTTACATATGTGTCTATTAGCAAAGAATTCGGTATTCATGTTAATGAAAGCAAATCCCTGATGAATAAAGCGGTCGCAGAAATAAGAAAAAAACACCCAGACACGACGCTTAATGTTACTTATATTATATCAGGATTAACAAATGATAACAAAGCGAAAACGATAGTATGTCCTGAAGGTGAAATCAGAGACTATCGTAATGGGCTGAAGGCAGTTTTCTTTGAGCACATATTCAGTATTAACAAGGGTAAGCCTTCTGTAGATAAAGTTGCTTTCATGGCAATTACTACCTTTGAAGATTACCAGTTGTGTTCGGGCTTGTTAAAGAATAATGTATGCTCCAAATTGACATCAGATGAAATAAGTAGGTTGAAGTTGTCTCGTCAGGTGTCAGTACCTGATCAAAAAGTGACGAAACCACCTCCTACGAAGGTTAAAGAGGAAAAGGACAGAGTTCTTAATGGTCATGGCAATGTCAAGATCGAAAAGACTAAATCTGAACCATCTGTAAAGCAAGCAAAAATGTCACCACAAAAGAATGTGTCGCCACAAAAAAATGCAGTAAACGGCAATAAGCAAAAGCCAGATGTTAAAAATGCTAGTAAACCTCAAAAAGGAATAGCTGGGTTCTTCAGCCGGTCTGATAGTGCTCCAGTGAAAAAAACTATAAAGGAGATCAAGAAAGATGAATCTGATAAAAAAATAAAGTCAGAGCCACATACCAAGGAAACTGATGAACAAATGGATATGGATGTAGATATTGATGAGAAGGAGCCAGAAGTAAAGAAACATGATGATAAGACAATAAGTAATAGTAGAAAAACTAAGGAGAATGCTTCCATAAAAAGTAAATCCAAGAGCAGTAACAAGTCTTTGACTCAGATAAAAAAGAATGCCAAGGTTGATAAGAAGCGTAAAAGGGTGTTACACATTTCAGACAGCGAGAGTGATGAAGAGAAAACTGATCCATTTGTTGACGATGATGATGAATTAAATAAAAAAATTGATGTTGAATCAGAAGACGAAATACCTCCCACACCAGCTGTTAATACCATCAAAGTAGCATCCAATATGTTAAACCCTAGGAAGAAAAGAAAGATAGTCAATAAAACTTACACTGATGAGGATGGATATATTTTAACTAAGAAAGTGGAAGTCTATGAGAGCCTGTCGGAAAATGAAGATACAGAGATGAAGGAAAATATTGAAAAAGAAAAAGTAAATAATGAACCAGCTCGTGAAAAAACAGAATTAATTAAGTCTGAAGTGTCTCCAAGTAATAAGAAGACTAGACCAAAAAATAACAAAAAGAAGATATCTCCTCCTCAAAAAGGGAAACAAGCTACACTTATGAGCTTTTTCAAAAAAGCTTAATTGGTCTTTAATTGTAATCATGGTCTTTGAAAATATTGGGTTATGAAATTATTGTTTTGTTTTAAACTTGAAACTGTAGGAATAAACATGTTTTTTAAACTACTTAGCTATTATTCTTATGAGAACTCAATAGAACAGGTCAGATTATTTCATTCATAATGGTGACCACACCACACCCAATGGACTAAGAGCTGGCTACGTCAGATATGACATAATAATGAGAGCAACTAAACCCATCTGATTAGATTGCTATACTATGCTTATTGCCAGATCCGGGCACCTGGCAGCTTTTAATGGGTGGAAGTCAAAGAATGCAAACCACTTCAAGAAAACAAATCCTAGAGTCAAAATGTATCAAATAATCTGACCTGTTCTACAATAGCGCCACATCTTAAAAATGTGCAAAGTATTGACCATATGGACCAAAGCATGTATTTTACGTCTAACCTTCGCCTTTGGCCAATGACATAATTCCATAGATACTAAAGGTCACCTTATTGTCAAAGTACCGAGTCATGTGCGTTTGTTTATTACAAGCTTTTATTTTCACCTGTCCCATTGTCTGTAATAAAATCTTGCAGATCCACAGACAGACAGATTAGACCCACTTCTAGTTTTCCAATTATGCTGAAATTTTGCGTGAGTGTGCAAATCGAATGACAATGCAATTATTATGACATAGAGCTGATGGCGGAGATGGAAGGTAGCCACACAGGAACTACTAAACATTATCCCGTCGTGTTTGGGCTCGTTGCATTCGTCTTGGTGAGCATTTAGGAATAGAGAACATGCGTGAAAAATATTTAATTGAATTTGTTCCATAAACACGTTCAACAACCCCAAATTAATATAAATAACTGGAAATCCGTAATAATTTTTAACAGTTTTTTAAAGATATT
The DNA here is from genome assembly GCA_947086415.1 of Pammene aurita. NCBI lineage: Eukaryota > Metazoa > Arthropoda > Insecta > Lepidoptera > Tortricidae > Pammene > Pammene aurita. The sequence continues at coordinate 37,697,593 of OX352291.1, forward strand.
GCGGTTTAAAAACGTAAAATTTTAGGCATTTTTTTATACCTCAAATGTATTTTCGAAACTTCAGTTCGATTACTTATGTTCTAACGAGAAAAAAAAGGAAGACAACTATATAGCTAAACGCATTTTTTCGTGCCTAAAATTACAAAAATCTTCCAATAACTTGTTCCTTCCAAATAGTTTTCTGCAACTTTGTGGTCGGTGACGTCACAAACCTCACACTTTTTGTATGGGGCGTTTTGACGCGCGGCGCAGCCTAAAGTATTTTCCCATTTTTGACGTTTCAGGGCTATCATAGATAGTAGGTTTATTAGAGACATTTGAATCTACAGGGAAATAGAATCGAATGACTTCTTCCAAAAAAACATGCAAGTACAGTTAGCAATAAAAGCTTGTCAAAAAAATGATTTAAAAAATCTTTTTTTTAAAAACGCATAAAAAAGACATTTATTTCAATAGCAAATTAAAATATCAGGTTTATCTGGTGCTTACACCAGGCGAGCCATCCGCTTGGCGAGGGATAGAAGCCTATGGAGATACCTGGTCTTCAACAGAAGGACATGATGTCACGATCCTCAGCTCTGAGGGAACGACTAATGATGATGATGACACTAGGCGAGGCCTGTCCCGCAGAAACCATACGAAAGAATTTCTATCTTTTAGCAATTGCACACATCATACATCGAGGTACACCAAGGAACAGCATTAGTAAGTATAGAGCTGGTAACAAAATAATATATATTTTCTTCGTTTTAAGCGTAACACTGGCCAAGTGGCCAGTGGCCAGTGTTACCTAATCTGCAATTTACTAATCTAGAACCAAATAAAACAAAACTTATTCAGAATATCGATATTTATTTATCTTTTAGTCCCAATAGCTACCACCCATTCTGGGTGAACTTGCAAGTCCACAAGATACGAGCATTTAGTGTTGTATGTTGATGTCAGGACCTCCTGGCTGGAAGCTTGTCTGAAACAAACAACAGGTTACACATAAGTACCTACTCCAGGATTATTTATGCTTCAAGGGAACTAAGAAGAGTATCTTCTTTGATTAGGTTTACCTTATGACCGCCGTTGGCATGTATACAAGACAACGATAGAACGATACACTGGCGCCGCTGTCTTGTATACAAGACACAAATTCAACCGCTCGGTATATGTGAAAAAACTATCAAATGTATTGTCTTTTACACTCATGTTAATGTTTTAGATAGGTCTTTATATTTTCAAACATTTTCATTTAAAGCAATAAATCCATTCTTTTATAATAAGGCTATCAAAACATTTGCTCCAAATTTCAACGTTATTCCTGTTCCTCGTCGCCGTTGTCTTTTATACAAGACAGCTAGGGATGGGAATGTTAACACGATATCACAATATACAAAATAAATATCAAATCGCAAATCTGGTTTGATTTAATCATTAAGTGCCAATTGGTGGTGACGAGTAACTAGAATATGTAAAACGAGAGAGAGACAGGCATAACTATAAGTAGCGGAAGTTCAGGGAGCTTCTTCAGTTGCTGTAAATAGTATAGAGTCGAGCAAGTAAAAATGCCATTGTGGTCTATTTGTAGAACAAATGATTCCTTTTGAGATTATTGAGTGGGGAGTAGGGTTTGCAATCCGAATAATCCAAATATTCAATTATCCGAATATCCGCCGAAAATAATATTCAAAATTATCCGAATACTAAAGCGCGAATTATCCGAATAAACGGATATTTTGAAAACACTAATAAAATCATTTATAAGCAGGAAAAATTCAAAAAAAATACGAGAAAAAACACTAATGACTAATGACGTTTTATGTCCATCTGTATTGCCCAAATAAGGTGTTTAGACAAATGTTCCATATTAAGTATTATATTTTATTAAATAAGTACCTGAATACCAACTTACATAAATTACATAATATATTGATTAAATCTAACAGACACGAATTGTTACTAATGTTACTATTATTAGGTATTTAAATGTTACTAAAATAATTATTGGTATTACCTACCTACTCTGAACCGACCGAACACCGAACCCATTCGCTCAGTCAGTCAGTCAGTATGTATCTATTACGTACGAAGGTAGGTTGTCTGCGATAATGACAACTCATATAATGATTATAAAAGCATGTTGTATTTTTAATTTTCAGGTTTTATGTTACTGGACTTGTTGATTTTATGCATTACACACCTTTAAATACGCTAATTTTGTTTTATTTTATCATCACCATCATCATCATATCAGCCGAAAGACGTCCACTGCTGGACATAGGCCTCCCCCAAAGAGTGCCACAATGACCGGTCCTGCGCCACCCGCATCCAGCGGACTCCCGCGACCTTCACCAGGTCATCAGTCCACCTTGCGGGGGGTCTACCCACGCTGCTCCTTCCGGTTCGTGGTCGCCACTCGAGAACCTTTCCGCCCAACGGCCATCGGTTCTACGGGCAATGTGCCCCGCCCACTGCCACTTTAGTCTAGCGATTCGGAGGGCTATATCGGTTACTTTGGTTCTGCTGCGGATGGCCTCATTTCTGATGCGATCACGCAGAGAGACTCCAACCATAGCCCTCTCCATTGCCCTTTGGGTGACTTTGAGCTTTCTTATGAGGCCCATTGTAAGCGACCACGTTTCAGTACCATATGTCATCACTGGCAACACACACTGGTCAAAGACTTTCGTCTTGAGACACTGCGGAATATTGGACAAAAAGATGTGCCGTAGCTTCCCGAACGCTGCCCAACCGAGTCGGATTCGCCGATTGACCTCTTTCTCGAAGTTGGATCTACCTAACTGGACAGTATGTCCTAAGTATATATAATGGTCCACAACTTCGAGTGTAAAGTCTCCGATTGTAACGGGAGTTGGTGCTACATGGGTATTTGACATGATCTTCGTCTTATCCATGTTCATCTTTAGACCAACTCGCTCGGAGGCTTTACTGAGGTCATCAAGCATCGTACTCAAATCCTCCATGGTCTCAGCCAAGACTACTATGTCGTCAGCAAACCGAAGGTGAGTGATGTACTCGCCGTTTATGTTGATGCCTAGCCTTCTCCAGTCCAGAGTCTTGAAAACATCCTCCAGTGCATCGCTAAACAGTTTAGGAGAAATAACATCTCCTTGCCTGACTCCCCGCTGCAACGGAATAGGCTTCGAGTTCTGGTCCTGGAGTCGGACTGACATAGTGGCGTTCTCGTACAAACACTTCAACACTTCGATATAGCGATAGTCCACTTGGCACCTCTGGAGAGATTGTAGTACAGCCCAGGTTTCGATCGAGTCGAAGGCTTTCTCGTAGTCCACACAGTCGTTATTTTATAAAATACCAAAATTATCCGAAATTATTCAAATATCCGAATATTCGGATAATAAATATTGAAGTATTCAATTATCCGAATATTAAAAAACTGGGCGGATATTGCAAACCCTAGTGGGGAGAGATACCCTGCTGTGACCGCTTCGCACAGGAGTGGTACAGTCAGCGTCATATAGTTGGCAGCATTCAAAATAGTCAAATAGTTCGGTACACCATACAAACTCTATGGTGTACAAACTGACTGTACTTACAGGCGGACGATTGCCGCATATGAGAATTTTATAATAAGTTTATTGTTTATTCCTTAAATCAACACTTACAGTCTGGCTACACGTGTTAAAAATAGTACATGTGTAATACTGTATTTGAAATTGTAAAAAAATTTACATGGTAGGGAAGATGTAATACGGGACCCGAAAAGGAGTGTATAGGTTTTTAAATGCACATGTGAATCATCTGGGGTTTCAGGCGTCCATAGGCTACGGTAACTGCTTACCATCAGGCGGGCCGTATGCTTGTTTGCTACCGTCGTGGTATAAAAAAAGTTCATCTAAGGAACATGTCGTCTCATGAGTTGTGCGCATGTTTTGGTCGATCAACTGTAATATTTTTAGTCTTCATTCATTGAACAATTCAACCCACGTGTCATTTTCTCCAACAGTTCCGGTACATGGCGGGTGCTGTCTCTGCGTGCGTCCCATGACACGGGCAGGGGCAGCATCCCCTTAGTATGCCCCTCACTTTTCATTAAATTGTCGAAAGGGCCTCTGCACCTTGGCTTCGACTCCGCATAAGCCTCCCAAAGGTCCGGAACACCATTGTTCCGTGGTCGGGAAAATTCTTAGTAGAACATCTATTACTCTCTTTGGAGTTATATCAGTTAAAAGCATACCAGGGACCGGACAACCCTTTCCGCGATAAAAGCCTTTCAATGGGCGTCCCTTATATACGGCTTACCCATTGAGACTTTCCCTTTTGAACTGCTAACACATTCGTTTGACTAACCCTTATCATAAAACTTAGCCAAATATAAAGCCTAGCCCTTTCCAATTGCTTACCGCTATCCTCTATGAATTGCAATCCCTTAATAAGGGTTACCCTTATCATTAAGCGCTTTTTATAAGGCTTTCCCTTTAGTAATGTCGTAGTTGAGCCTTGCGTGAACGAGAAAGAATTAGTCTATATCGGTAGTGTATGAAAAGGAAAGACAATACGTACGGGAAGGGTTTGTTAAATCATTATATTCGCTTACCATACCTCCTACATACTAGTACGACTACAACTACCAGTTGCTTTTGCCGCGCATCGTAGTTGAGCTGTCTGACTGAACGGAACTTTTTCTATACTTCTATCTTTCTCATTTGAAAATGAACAGGAGAGGCGGCGGTGGAACAAATTGAGTCAATATAAGATTTGCTGTTTATTCATGCTGGAATAGTCGCACTCACAGTCTAGTCATCTGCTCGCGTACACAGTTTAACAGGAATAAAGGAAGAAAATAAAAATAAAATAGAAATAAAAAAGAAATAAAATAGAAATAAAATGGAAATAACATAGAAACAAAATAGAAATAAAATAGAAATAAAATAAAAATAAAATATAAATAACCATAAAATAGAAATAAAATATAAATAAAATAGGAATAAAATAGAAATAAAATAAAAATAAAATGAAATAAAAGTGAAATAAAAATGATATAAAAATGAAATAAAAACGAACTAAAAACGAAATAAAAACGAAATAAAAACGACATAATAACGAAATAAAAACGCAATAAAAACGAAATAAAAATGAAACAAAAATGAAATAAAATGAAATAAAAATGATATAAAAATGATATAAAAATGAAATAAAAATGAAATAAAAAAGAAATAAAAATGAAAAAAAAATAAAAAAAAAAAAAAATTAAAAAATAAAATAAAAATAAAATAAAAATAAATTAAAGTAAAATTAAAATAAAATAAAAATAAAATTAAAACAAAATTAAAATAATATGATTATAAAAAATAAAAAAAAAAAAATTAAAATAAAATAAAATTAAGTTTAACCCTTTACCGGACAAGACTGAAAAAAATCCTCATCGCCAATCTATAGTCCTAAAAATTCTGTACAAGAAAAAATACAAAATACAGGTAGTCTTTTTTGAGACCGCTGCCGTATAAAGGGTTAAAGTGCGCTCAACAAGTTTTGATAAACCTTGCTTAAAACTTATTACTAATAGGTTTTTTGAAATGGCATTCCATCCTCCCTTATTATTCTATGGCTCACGCCATCTCGTTTACCTTGCTGTATCGCTTCATATATGTATAGGTCGTATATTGCTGGCCTAATATTACAGGGTTCTACGTTAGATTTTGAGGATAGTTAAATTTAGACTTTCAATAGAGGTTCAAATTTCAATTCGATTAAAGTAAAACATACAACCCTGTAATACTGGGCAAACGACATTAAAGCGCGCTTGACATACGGAGTTATACACTATACATACAGCAAGTAGGTCTAAAGAATTCTGAACATAATAATTCACTTACAATTGATGTTTATTTTCACTCCACTTTGACATCTAATAATAAATAATGATAACATGGCACGTGTCTAAGACTTAAAAAAAGCGCCGTGACGATGCGCTCGAGTCGCTCGACCCGCGCAAAGTAACAAACAGCCATCACAGCATTTTGCCATTGAAAATTGAACCGTATTTCATCTACAGCGGCTTCGATCATTTGGAAGCGCGAACATGGAGCGCGTGGATTCGGAGGAATGTGTTCTTTATGAACAAGGTAGACGTTTTAAATTAGCACGAAGTATGCTATAAGGGAAGCCCTTATATAAGGCTAACCCTTATAAGCGATATGTATGGTTTGGTGAGCGGATGATAAGGGTTTCGTAAGGGTATTGGGATAGCGGTGCTAGCCTTTATATAAGGGCTTTAAAAGCAATATGAAAGGGTATCGTCGGGGAAAGGGTATGGTTAGTTAAGCCTTATGCAAAACCCATACAAAACCCTTTATAAGGGATAGCGGGCCGGTCCCTGAAGCATACGTCGCACTCCAGTGGGCATTTTGCGGGCACGTCATTTGGTATTACTTAGTATTTAACTATTTACTACATAGTTAGTATTTAAAACATGCCTGTTATCATGTACCAATCTTAAATTATCTACATAGTGTATAAAAACTCTTTATTTTGTAAAGATTAAATACCTACCTTGCCAAATCACGTGCCCGCAAAATGCCCGCTGGAGTGCGACGTATGGTGTAACATGGTATAAGCCTGCTAACTTTCTACGGTATTAGAGACAGTGATAAATTGAAAATAAATAAAGTTACTCATACTTATTTTTACTGTGATTATCCCAAACAATTTTGACTACGCCATCCATGCCAGCAGAACACAACAGTGAGTTGTCAGCGTTTGGATCGTTGGGGTCTGCGCACACTCTATGCGTCAGGCTTGGCTTCCCGATCGCTGACCAATCCAGAGCCGTCACCTTTCCGTGGTGTCCTCTATACTCGTGTATGCAGGTACATGCTGCTAAGTCCCAAACTTTAATCTTTTTGTCGTCGCCTAAAAAAAGAGTGGTTAGTTACTAAGAAGAATTCATATCATAGGTATGTACGTTTCAATCATAAACTTGCTATGTCCAAATCCAGTCGCGTAGGGATTTGCCTCTAAATTGGAGAATGATTTTTTTACATATTAAGGGCTTACACTTGGCTAATATTATGACCATACCAAATAATCCAGGAACCTAGTCGCCTGAAAGTACGGCGTCGTAGTGTGCGTCAAATCCGGTAGATCTGATTTTTTGCAGACTTGTTTATAATGTTGGCCCAATGAATAATCCAAGTTTGTGACCTCGAGCGCCGAACGCAACTTTGTCAAAAATCGAAAAATCTTTTTTTTCTTCAGTTTTTGCGATTGCTACCCTAAAGGACTGGTTTTAAATAGTACCTTCTCAAGACATTTTTAAAGAAGACTGCTACAACATGAGAATTGTGTCTGTAGACGCAATAGTTTCCGAGATAAAGCTTTTCAAAATAGAAGCGTTTTTCCCAGAACAGTTTACCCTTTACCCTTCCCCCTCTCTTTTGGGAAAAATGGTTCTATTTTGAACAGCTTTATCTTGTTTATCTTGGAAACTATTGGATCTACAGAGACAATTCTAGTCTTATATTGTAGCAAATTTAGTCTACTTTTAAAATGTCTTGAAAATGTACTGTCAAAAACTAGTCTTTAAGGGTTATAATCGGCAAAATCTGATTAGTTGTTTTTTGACAAAGTTGCGTTCGGCGCTCGAAGTCACAAACTTGGATTATTTATTGGGACAACATCACAAACAAGTTTGCATAAAATCAGATCTACCGGATTTGACGCACACGATGATTGTATTAAGTTACTGGATCAAAAACTGTTCCCACGATGATTGAGTAGTATTTATCTGGGGGCACGGCAGTGCCCACGCCAAGTCGAGCGCGAAGCAAACACTGCCGTACCATCCTTTACTGGAACCATTTCGCCGCATTTTCAGGCCCCTATTTGAGAACCTCTGGATAAGACCAGAACGCAGAAATTTTCGTCATCCAGTAAGCTATAATCACATACTTAAAATCCAAAATTTCAAGTCATTCATTTAGTCAGTCATTTAGTTCCGAAGTTAAGTGAAAGCAAAGTTTCGCATTTATGACACTCACTCACTCACTCATGATCATCAAAATAGAAGTAGTACTTCCCATAAACTCAGAGAGCTGAAATTTGGTACAGAGTTAGGATTTAATGGCCACATAAAGGGAAAACTATAAAAACTAGGATAATCGAAGATCTGGAGTACCTGGTGACCCTGATTAGAAAACAAAATTTGGTCAAAATATAATGCATTGGACTAAGAGCGGTGATACCCGCACAAGAAAAAAACTGTGTCAAATAAGAAAATCTAATAAAATAAATCAATAAGCCCACGTTTCTACAAAAAGAAGTGAAATCCCACCAAAAACATTCTGTAAAAAACTAGCCAAGTCTCGATGGAGCTGCTTGTTTATCTCTAAAAAGTAATGAAATCTAGACAAAGTCGTGCCAAGTCTAAGGTTCCTTACTGCGATTTCTTTATTATTATAGTTAATGTTGTGTGACTTGGCCGTTGAAGGGTACACAAGGGTACATAACCAGGTGCTCCATGACACCATTGCACCAATCTGTCTCCAGAACCGCTACCCATTGACGATGGAAAATTGCCACTTGGGAAACGTTGATTCAATAACCAGTCATGACTGGTTATTCAATACCCTTGTGTACCCTTCAACGGCCAAGTCACACAACATTAACTATAATAATAAAGAAATCGCAGTAAGGAACCTTAGACTTGGCACGACTTTGTCTAGATTTAATTACTTTTTAGATATAAACAAGCAGCTCCATCGAGACTTGGCTAGTTTTTTACAGAATGTTTTTGGTGGGATTTATTATTTATTAACCATTTAATTCGAAACACATGGCTTCATAGAGCAGTATATAAACATGAACAATATACATCTATACAATAACATAACTATAAATTAAAATTAAAAAGTTTTAGAAACTCGTGCAACGATATCTTCCACTTATTGCTTCAGTAGAATGGAAGAATACGCTACGATATCTTCAGAGTAGAATCAAATCTGTCAGCAACCATCAGTCGCCGGTCAGCAAGGAATCGCATTTTGCCTATTGACAGTGGCTGTTATGAGATGCGTTTTCAATAGTAGGGCTTCCATTCCGTAATTACTGATGATTTTTAAGCTTCTCATAAATGCGTAATTCATATTTTGAAATCCGTAATTACGTTATTTTTTACTTTCAGTATCACAACCACAGACCTAAAATTGCGCTTTGCTAAAAGACAGACGAAGTGCGCAAAAGAGAAACCAACACGTATATGAACATTCCGCGAGTGCGAAAGAGATACATGATCAGTCTCCTAGCAGGACGACTTTTGACATCACTCGTTCCAGAGCTCGGATTTTTCACGGCAAAACAAAACACTAGCGTAATTTAGCCAGTGCTTGAAATATTATTTTATCGACACCTATCGAGTCTTACTAGAGTATATGACAGGTATTGCCTCAGTACATTTTTTCTTTTTTTATTCGATGGTACACCTATCAGTGTGAATGTCAAAATTTAAAAACTAACAAACGTGCGAAAATTTCGAAAAACAGGAGACTTACTAGAGCTCAAAATCTTTATTTTTGACCAGTCTAAGGTGACCTACTGGGGGTTAGAAGGTTGTGCATTAATTACCGGACATCCTGTATAAGTAATAAAATAACTTTTCATTTTAGCTTTGCCATAGTCGAGCAACAAAGAGGTAGTTCTGCATGGACAACTTAGAACGAAGTAACTATACCACCTCATTTAAAATGATAGAAACGACTGCAAATTTCATCTCACATGACATATGACATTCACACTTTAACTGTCATTTCATTACGTATAAAACGTAAATTGCATCTAGGTATTATTTATTTCGCAACGCATTGAATCCGACGTGTTGGATATACGTATAATAACTTAATATTGCAAGGTATCAATTAATACAAAAATGAGTAATGTACAAGATCGGATCAAAACGTGGATTGAAAATCACCCTGAGTTAGTCTATAATGAAGTGACCTCCACTATATACTGCTCTATGTGCGATATGCATCTAAAACTGAAGAAATGCAATATTGAGAATCATGTGAAAAGCAACCGCCACAATTACCGTTCGGGGCAACTAAATAGGAAACATCAATTTTATTTCGATTTAATTATTTTTCTTATTTCATGCAACATACCATGGGCAACAGTCAACAACAATAATTTTCGTCATTTTTTTAACAAGTATTTATGTTGCGACTGCTCTATGACTTCTTTACCGGACGAATCGACCCTGCGAAAAATTTATTTAAATCTCGTGTACAAAAAAACTATACAGGGTATAAGAGAGGTAAACAAAACCAATTATTTGTGGATATCTATAGACGAAACACCAGATTTCATGGGAAAATGTGTGACAAACGTGGTGATTCGGTCTTTGCAAAAAAATTGTTCTAAGCAATTTTATCTTTTGGGGTCGAAGGTTTTAGAGAAGGTAAATGGGGAAACAATAGCAAACCTAATAATAAACCAATTAAAATTTTTGTTTCAAAATTCTTTCAATGATAACGTAAACAATTTGCTTTTACTTTGCACAGATAGTGCCGCATATATGCTTAAAGCCGGTCGTATTTTAAAAGCAACGTTTCCTCGTATGAAACACATTACGTGTTTAGCTCATGGTCTGCACCGGGTTGCCGAAGAAGTGCGAGATAATTTCAAAGGTGTGGATGGGTTGATATCGAATGTCAAAAAGATATTCCTAAAATCTCCAGAGCGTGTACGCCTTTTTAAGGCAAAATATCCGTCCATTCCCCTACCTCCCAATTATCACCAGATGGGGAACTTGGATATCTGCTGCGGTATATTACGCTCAATACTATGAGCAAATACGTGATGTCGTCTCCATACTTGCTAATGACTCGGCAGCTATAAGAGCTGCAAAAAAATGTTTTCAAACACGCAAACTACGACCGGAGTTAAATTTCATTCGCGACAACTACGAAGTAATAGCCTCTTCAATAGAACAATTGCAATGTTCGACTTTATCCATTGCGGAATCCTTCCTCATTCTGGATACTGTTCGTTGCTACGTAAACTGGAGTAAACTTTTACCAGTGATACGTAAATTTGAAGCCGTGCTCGAACGAAATCCTGATTACGAAATTTTAAGAGACATATCTGAAAATATTACCCGAACTGATAATGAATTCTATAAATTTGCTCCCTTGACGTCAACTGAAGTTGAACGTACATTTAGTGTACATAAATGGATTTATAGTGATAAACGCAACTGTTTACTCCCAGAGAATGTTGAAAAGATAATGATCATCTACTCCTATCACTATTACCCAAATAAAATGTCTTGTGCTGCTGTGTGTACTGACGTAGATTTTGAAGAAGAAATTGCGCCTGTTTCTAATATATAGTAACTTTATACAAATGTTTTTATTAGTTTTATTACATATTAATTTTATTTGGTGACTTTTATTTCTTCTAGTTCTGAATTATCGATATCGATAAAATAATATTTCAAGCACTGGCTAAATTACGCTAGTGTTTTGTTTTGCCGTGAAAAATCCGAGCTCTGCTCGTTACACTTAAACACCTGCGTCGGGAGTGCTCATAATTAATCTTGAAAAATATAATATTATCCGCTGTTCATTTACCTGGAATGAAACAAAAGAAGAATGGTGTCGTGTTGCGTCCCGGATTGCACAATTACACAAATAAAAAACCCAGGCAATCACTCGTTTCACAGGTAAATATGATATTCCGATCGTTGTTTTTGAAACCATATTTTTTTTTATTTACATAAATACAGTTTTTTCGACTTATTTGTGTACAATAATAGTTACATGATATTTATTCAACGATTCCATTAATTTATTAGCATTATTTTGTGGAAATTTGTTGATTAATAATTATCAAAAATGGTACGATTTTACTAAAACGCGTAAAACAAAACGCAAATAGAATTGGCGGGGTCTGTGGGCGGGGGATAAGACATGACGCTTTGTAGGAACTTTTTAGGTTATTTCAAAGTAGTTTCAGACAGACTCTAAGGCAGGTCGGTGTAGGTACGACGACGAGCGAAGCGAGGAGGAGTGTTAGGTAGAACTGCGACCCTACAGCGCGCGAGCCGAGCGAGAGAAGCGAGCGTGCCGCGGCAGCGGCCGGCGAAGCGCCAGAACCTAACACTATCACACTCCCCCCTCTCCTCTGCAAAATATTGTGTCATGGCGGTGTAAAATCGGGATTTTATATGGAACTTTGATTATTTTTTATTTCGCAAACCAAGCGTTTCCGCAACTTAAAATTTGGTGAGGAGTTGTCTTTTGGCGAGTAGAAGCTACAAAAAAAATATGAAGCCTGAACTCGATGTCACATATTGTACAGTCCTTCCAAATCATGTAAATAACCGTTTGATACCATTAAATATTAATGTCTCTTTTACTGCATGTGAATATTTTATCATAATAGTTAATATTAAAGATTATTTGATATTGATATTTCCGTAATTTTGGAGGAAAAAACACTCGGAAAAAGGCGTGAAAAATATACGTCTAAATTACACTCCTTGTTCATGTTGATTTTAAATCCTATTTATTTTTAATCGCGTTTAAGACGCATCAGGCTTGCACAATTCAGTAGCTATATTCTTCTTTAGCTTCAATTTGGTATATGTATAGTTCACGTGTGTCTATCCGATAAAATACTTGACTATACGTTGCAAGTCTGCTTGTTAAATAGCCGTCTAAATCTATGTCTTTTGTGCAAAACTTAAAAATAGGCAATGTTTCAAATGGGAATATCTGTGGGATAAAATCGCAAGAAAATTAAATGGTCACGCAATTACCTCGAATAAACAGGTTTCTTACAAACAAGCAATGGAAACTTCTAAACAAAGGTGCAATATTTATTGGATGCACTTTTGTGAAGTGTAATTTTCTTAAATTTACCGCGTGTTTGCGTCTTCAGGCAATCTTGTGCTTTACAAGGATTTTCAATAAATTTCCCATCTTTTGTATATTATTATACCATTATGTTCATTAGAAATTAGGCTATTAAAAAATTACTTTACATTTTTATTTAAAACTTTATTTTATATTTTATTAGTCAGAAATCTGGTAACAGATCTTAGTAACCAACTAGGTAGCTACATGATGGAATGATAGTTTACCTGCGCTGGCTAGATGGCTGCCCGAGGGGGAGAAGGCGAGCGTCCTGACGACGCCGCGGTGGCCGCACAGCACCCGCATGAGGCGCGCGTCACAAACGTTCCAGAAACGCACACTGCGGTCCGCGCCCCCTGTCGCTATATATGCTTCGTTGGGGTGGAACTTCACACACTGAAAAATATAGTTTTCTTAAATACACGTTCTCTCGGACGGACACGCAGAAAGACTAGTTTGATGGGTAAGGTGTTCAAAACGAGCCTGACGCGCTCTTGTTATCTTAATAATTCTCGTAAAGTAATGTCAATATTGCTTTGAACGCCTCACCTCTAGCTACTTTTACTGCTGGTATAGTCAGCAATATCAGCAGGTAGTAGGTAGCTTAAATTCACTAGTAGTCCGCGTCGAAAAGATCAGATCGTCGTCATAAAGATCAGAAAAACGTCATTAAAGTTATCGCGGAACAACTAGTCAAAATCAAAAAGCCATCGAAATGCACAGACGTCTAGAGCTGGCAGTTCCGTTACATCCGAAGCCGCTTAAGAACATCACTTCGCCTACGCTCCAATGCGTATGCGTAGCTTATAATACGCCTTAATCCCTTCGGATAAGGCTGATTATTTGTTACTGTGTTTTGTTATTTAAAACAACTGTGAAGGTTAAAACGTTAATACGATACGATACGATACGAGTGGTAATCCCAGCCAGAAGTACTTCTGCAAGGACTCGGAAGAGGAGACTACGAGAGGGAGGAGGTGTTAGGACAAAACGGCATTAGAAGATCGGTTTACCCTCCTGGTTCAGCATAAGCGATAGAGAGCCGGCCGAGTGCGTTAGTATCATACGACCCCGACTAAACCACAAATGCTAAACAGTACCGGGTACTCCAAACCCCCAACCAGTAAAGCACCAACTTCTGCCACCCTGCCGCAGGCACCAACAACCTGCCCAAGACACCGGGATACCAAGTAGATAGGTCTGGAGTGTAGGTTTGCAGTCGGGATGATAGGAGAGACAGGAGGTTGGAGCCGACCCGAATACAAGCATCGTGAAGCCAGCGTGGTGAAGTATAGATACTATACTTGGTGAGTAATAGATAATAAATTTGTGACTGCTTTAGTCCCCCCCTCCTCTGGTCCCCTTTCTTTTGCCCGCCCCGGATTGTTCCTTACAAATTTCGCGAATATTGCTCTGGTGTTTAATGCCCTCCTCTTATGACGTTCTCCGTTCTAGTTTGCGTGACGTAGTCTTTTTCCTCTGGTTCGGATTCGGTGTCTGTTTCCGGCTGTTTATATATTTTTTCCGCTTCTTTCTTTAGGCGACCTCTTTTTGCGGATAGGCATTCCCAGTAGGAGCGGGATCTGTTGATGTAGTTTCTAATATCGTGATTAAGTGAGTTTACCCACGTATATATAGGACGTCCTTCTTTTTTCCCGCACTCTCTGTAGTTCAGGGCAGCGTGAAGTAGGTGAGGCTTGTCCCGTCTGAGCACATGGCCATAATATGAGAGCCAACGGACTTTGATGATTTTTGTCATAATTAAATCGTCCGCGAAGGACAGTATCAGAGGCAGCTGGATTCCGTTATCCTGATCTAGTTTGACTGCTTCATCTTCTTCCTCTAGTGTACGTAGTACATCGTCCATTAGAATTGTGAACAGCCGGGGAGACAACGGACATCCCTGTTTCACTCCCTTTCCTTTTTGGACCGTTTCCGAGCTTTGACCGCACCAGGATATGAATGTCCTCACTTGGTTGTAGCATGCTGATCCTATCGTTACTCTCATAGTTGAGTGTTTCCAGTAGTAGAGTGTTTAATAGGGCTTGTTTTATTCTAGCGTCATTACGATTGGCCTCGACATAACTTGCCAGCTCGTTTCTGACAATTCTGTGGTCGTACTGATCTGGGGAAGATGCCAGAACCTTGTTGAGTTGATCCGCTATTGATCTGTATAAGCAGTTCCCGTCCTTTGGGATAGGTACGATATCCATTATAGCGGTATGTTAAGTATTTAAAAAGTTTTCGCAACAGCCTATTGATTTGGTGGTCGGCTATCCCTAAAGACGAAAAAGCACGAAACAAAGGAGTTGAATTTTTTTTTTTGTGTGTAACTACCTGAGGTAATAAACTTTTTCTTGGTATTGTAAATTATCTAAGGGTCTCCGACTTGCTGCCTAAGCTTACAGAAGGGAAATAAAAAACGTTTGGCATGTGGCCTTGCTGGGGAAATACAGAAAGGGAGTATAAGAGCTACCACAACAATGGGAAGACAATTTCAAAACAATTTACTAGCTAGCCATGTGCGGTCGCAGTCCCTAAGTTGCGTCGGCAATTATATAGCCTGCAATGTATCTTGTAAAATTTCTTTTTTACTACAGCTTTATGGTCTTAGAGTCTTTATCTTGGAACGGTGAATAAGGGTTGTGTCGGCGGATATTTGATGTTACTATCTACAAACGCAACGATAGTAGGCAGTTAGGCCTAACGGCCTGGGCTGTGTTATTTGAAAGCGGCCTCTTTTGCATCAATGGTCCCGTTCGTCAATCTTTGTCCCTTAGTTTTTTTTAAGCTCACAGATGGTAAATAAATGTTTATAGTGTTATTCTCTTGTTTGTACAATGATTATTTATTGTGCTGTTTCTGCTATCCGGATTCCCAGGCGAGCTGACCGCCAGATGTTGGCGGCTGGTTTACTTTCGCGTGGTTATTTTACTTTGATTAAATCAAGGATTTTGTCTAGCAAAAGGGCGTTTGAGTCCCCGTGAGTATTGTACTCGCCCCCAACCGGTAAATATGAGGAACATATACTGTGTTAATTTAAATAGTTTACTAATGATGACTTTGATGTAGCCGTAGGCACGGTTTTCGTTGATCAACCCCTTTTTATGGCCGTAAACTGATTAGTCCTAAAATTGTCGGTTAATTAATTATTACTAATCGAGTCTCCCCATTTACCGGTCTTGGTCTTTTTAAAAAAATTAGTAATTAGTTATAGTATTTAGGTCTAGTAAAGCTACTTTATTAATAGTTGACGTAATTGGGTATTCTAGTGTTTTTGGGGTTTGATTAATGAATGAAAATTATTCACCGCTTGGGGTTTGAAACCATATTTTGCTACAGATTTATGTTTTTCTGAAGTGTCTATAGAATAGGAACCAGGAATCGTGTACGTATATCACTCACTCACTCTGACCTTTTTTTAATTACTATGTCTGATAGCTAACTATTGTTTACTTTTGATTGACAATAGAAGCATGGAGGCTCGGTATGCTTATCTGGTATTGAAGAGGCTACTTGTAGGCCCTTTATTCATATGCGAGCCGTATCTAGCAGGTACTTAAATAAATAACTACGGATCTCAGTAACTGCTATTTGTTTTATACCTAATGTGCTTGGGGTATTTACTTGTTAATTTAATTATTTACTTTTATTTGCTGTAATTAGTATGGAGCCAGTCTTTTGGAGATGGTGGTGGCGAGTTTGTGTTGTTTATTAATGTGCAAAAGGGAAAGGAAAGAACTAGCCTGAGCCCGCATATAAGGTTTACGTTCCAAGAGACGGTTATTTCGCGTGAGCAGTACATGTTATAATGTATGGGGGTTAGTGTGATTGTAAATTGATCAAGTTGACGATGTCCAGATCCGATTATAAGGGACGTGCATAGAGCAGAGGGTCGCAGCTTTGCAATTGAATTGACTGCATAAGGCTGACGTATAGTTAACTAAATGCCCTTGCTTTGCTTGGCCTTTTAGCGTGATGCATAAGAAGTCTTAAGGCCAGAAAAGGAGCGGGTTCACCGAGTTCCACTAAAGTAGGTGGAGATATTTAATTGTCTCCGCGTCACAGCAATTGGGCGCTGGTAGGCTGCGGTGCAGCAGCACTTAATTCAGCCCGGTTGAAGTGGACACGGACCTCAGGCACTTATTGTCACTCACTGGTGCACGGCGTGCACATAACTAATATATGGTATGGACGCACCTGCCCTATTGCAAAAATACATATAGGTCGTAAAATGCGACGTTGAATTAAGCGCGCGTACATATAAATATTAACCAGCCAGGGGTGTAGCTTATTTACAAAAGAATATTTACCTCCAGGAAAGTCAAGGCTTGTGTAGGGGCAGCCGTTAGCGTTACCGAGGTTAACCGTGGCCTAAGGTAAGGTTGGGGTTGACAAAGTTCTTGATCGTTACAGTTCTGGTTCGGCTGGTACCTATAGTATGGAAAGGGCTCACCCAAGACTGCCGTAGTGTGGAGGAGGGCGATATCCGCAGGCAGTATACTCTGAACAATTTGAACTGAACTCATCCACTTAATGTCTTATCTTTTGTGTGTAAACCGCAGGGGCGCGTGCCACTATGAAAAAAATGGTTTAGCCACGTGTTAGCGTTTATTGAATTTCTACTATATGGACCACGCAATAAGATTCAATATGAACTAATACGAAAAAAGCTCTAAGTTCTATACGGTTGCACCCAATACAAGCGATTCAAATGCTCTAGCACCAGCGTAACTCGACACCGAGATCCGAAACAAACGTGCGTAATTGGTGATCGCGCTTGCACTGGTATTCCGAGCGCACGGCTAGTTAGCGATAAGGAGGCAATTGTAATTTTCCCGAACGGGCAGGTAAAACAGGGTTGGATTCTGATTAAAACATTTGGGTGGATGTACGATTTACAAATATTTAATATATGAAATATATACCTATACATATATAATAGATTTTAATAAATATTGGGTATGTTAAAATTATAATCAGACATATAAATAATCAACTATTTTAAAATTGCTTTCTTAATTTTACAGCTTAGACTTACTTTAACCTATAGCAATTTATGTACTGAGAATAACTCAATTCAAATATAAATAATATGAATCTACATTATAGTTGTGCTTGTTATGATAATTCAATAGACACAGCCTGGGGTCGTTAAATCGCAAGGTACTAAATCCAATCGAAAGCAGGGAATATCCGGTAAAACGTAGCCAAGTTGCGTAAATTGAATTGATTGAAAATGAATAAAATGATTGAAAATTTGAATTGAGTTAATCTCAGTACATAATTTGCTATAGGTAAAAGTAAGTCTAAGCTGTAAAGTTAAGAAAGCAATTTTAAAATAGTTGATTATTTATATGTCTGATTATAATTTTAACATACCCAATATTTATTAAAATCTATTATATATGTATATATTTCATATATTAAATATTTGTAAATCGTACATCCATCCAAATGTTTTAATCAGAATCCAACCCTGTTCTACCTACCCGTTTGGGAAAATTACAATTGCCTCCTAATCGCTAACTAGCCATGCGCTCGGAATACCAGTGCAAGCGCGATCTCCAATTACGCACATTTGTTTCGGATCTCTGTGTTTAGTTACGCTGGTTCTAGAGCATTTGGATCGCTTGTACTGGGTGCAACCGTATAGAACTTAGAGCTTTTTTCGTATTAGTTCATATTGAATCTTATTGCGTGGTTCATATAGTAGAAATTCAATAAACGCTAATATGTGGCCAAACCATTTTTTTCATAGTGGCACGCGCGCCTGCGGTTTACACACAAAAGATAAGACACTAAGTGGATAAGTTCAGTTCATATTGTTTAGAGTATACACTGCCTCTGCGTTGGGTCTATGGGGCTGCTTGTCGTGCTCAGCCTAGCAGCAGTGGAGGTACGTTGGTGTGCGCGCCGACCGACCACACTAGGTTTCACTCACTGGTACTGGTTAAATTAATACGAACGCGCGTACATATGCGGATGTAAACTATTCACGTAAATATTCGCACTTCAGCTAAAAGTAACTGGCTGTTATGGTAGTAAAGTAGCGCGGTATTGTCACTGTGGCTCGAAAGTTAACACATCTGGTGCGGCGACGAGTCGCTATTGTTTTTAGGCGGGCATTGAGGAGCTCAATAGCTTCGCAGGCAAGCGACCGTCCCCGACGGGACGCAGGACAAGACTCCTTGTGAAGGTTAAAACGTTAATAGTATATTACTTACCAAGGACTGTAAAAGAAAGAAAGCCCGCAATCGCAAATATTTGTGACCCGAGCCGCAGGCGAGGGTTGTAAATATGCGATAAAGCGCTTTCTTTTTTACTGCCCGTGGCGAGTACACAATTGTACGTCTCCGTTGTTCTAGAAAACGGGTCCGTTGGCGGCGAGCGGCGGGCTAATGCGACTTTACATGGAGTAACGAAAATACTGGTGAACCGTTTAAGAACATAATTAGTACTGTAAGTTGCGACTAAGAAAAGTAGGAGAAAATATTTTTAGACGCGAAAAAAATATTTTTTTTGTGAAACGTGGTCCCAGCCGGCCAACCCTCCATATAAAACCATATTTTTTTCGCGCGAATATTTTTTTTTCTTACTTTTCATAATCAGAATATGATACAAATTATGCCCAAAGGATCACCAGCATTTTTGTTCCACTTGTACAGACGAATCTCCGTTTAATACGAGGGTTGCTACTTATATATCCGGAAACAAAAAAACAAACAAACGTACACGGCTGAAAATGGTTTTATTGTTTTTCAAAGTATTCCCCTTGATGATCTATGCACTTTTGCATTCGCGTGAACCAATTTTTAAAGCACTTCTGCCACTCCGCCTGAGGTACCTCCATAACGTGTTGTTTGAATGCGTCGACAGCATCTTCAGCGGTCGAAAATCGTTGACCGCGTAATTTATTCTTTATATTTGGAAATAAATAAAAACCGTTGGGTGCCAAGTCAGGGCTGTACGGCGGATGACCCGTTAATTCCACATTTTGACCCTCCAAAAATAGAGTTGTTTCGCGTGACGTATGACAGCTGGCATTGTCATGATGAAGAATGATTCTTCGTCGCTGGTTAGTTTTACGAATTTGTTCAAATACTTCCGGTAAGCAAATGGTCGTGTACCACTCTGAATTAACCGTTCTACGGTTTTCTAGTGGCACTGTAGCTACATGGCCATTAATACCGAAGAAGCAGGCCACCATTTGTTTCAATGTACTTTTTGCACGAGTAACTTTCGTAGGGTTCGGCTCATTTTGAAACACCCATACCGTTGATTGTTGCTTCGTTTCGGGATCGTATGCATAGATCCAGGATTCGTCACCTGTATAGATGTTATAAACGGCTTTTGAGTCACCACGGTTATATTTTTTTAACATTTTATTGCACCATTCGACGCGAGCATCTTTTTGCTCTTTTGTTAAGTTGTGGGGTATCCAACGCGAACAAATTTTTTTTACAGCCAAATAATTATGTAATATGCTATTAATGCTGGTCATAGAAATACCCAGAGTCGCCTCTATCTCGCAGTACGTAACATGTCGGTCGTCCATTATTATAAGTTTTCGCACAGCCTCGATATTTTGTTGTACAACGACCGATTTCGGGCGACCTGCCTTAACTTCGTCCGTAAGCATACTACGTCCACGATTGAACTCACTAAACCAGTGATACACAGTAGTTTTAGATGGGGCTTCATCACCAAAAGTTGAAGTTAGTTGATCTATGCACTGTTGTTGCGTTAAACCACGCCGAAAATCATAATAAATCATAGCACGAATATTTTCACGAGTGAGTTCCATTCTTGCTGCGAGATGACATTTAAAACCCGTCAAAAACAAAACCCCGGGGTTGGACCCGGGGTATGTCCTTAAACTACGTCCGGACCTGGGTATGTCCTTAAACTACGCCAAAAAGAGAGGTATGGGCACTGCGAATGGCATCTCGCTAAGTGTGGTAGGGCACGTTCAGCGAATGTCATCGCTCAAATCTGGAGCAGAGCCCGACTGGGGAAGTACCTCCACCTTACAGAAAACCACAGCCAAATAGCACTAGACCCTACTCATAGTGTTGTGTTCCTGCTGGTGAGTAAGGTTGCCAAAGAGCTCAAAGAGGACCCAGTGTGTTGACGATGAGGGACATTCTTGTTCCTTTAGTCGTCAACACAGTGAATCCTCCTTTTTGTAAAGGGTCGGCAACGCGCATGTGACTCCTTTGGAGTTGCAGGCGTCCATAGGTTACGGTAGCTGCTTACCATCAGGCGGGCCGTATGCTTGTTTGCCACCGTCGTGGTATAAAAAAAAAAAAAAAACACGAGCGTTAATAAGAAAGAAAAAATATACCGGCCAGTACTTAAAAAAGTTCAAATTTTACCATGGAGGTCAAATATGCTATTTAAGAAGATTGTAATCCCGGTTTCCGGATATATAAATAGCAGCCTATGTACTACTCTCACAATAAATCATCAGATTAGTTATTCATATCATATCATAGCAAAATTAAAAAGACATCAAAACAGTTTAAAAGAAAGACCATGTGTTTTATAAAATAAATAGTAAAATACGATAGACATTAAAGCGCTTGCCGTCCGTTTGGTGGATGATATTCGGAAGGTCGAGGGTTACAATTGGACGTTAAAAAGTTGAAATGATATTTTTCAGCATAACTCACAGTAACATCCGACATGTGTCCCACGAACACTCTGACAGGGAACGTCCTGTCCAAGGACCAAAGTTTAGCTGTTTTGTCTTGCGAGCCAGTGACGATGAACAAACCATTCTTTGAGACGTCCATGCACCAGATTGGGTAGTTGTGACCTCTGAAATGGAGATTAAAAGTGATGAATTAATCCAGGAACCTTGTCGCCTGAAATTATTAAAAGTGTGCGTCAAATCCGGTAGATCTGATTTTTGCAGACTTGTTTATGATGTTGTCCTAATGAATAATCCAAGTTTGTGACCTCGACCGCCGAACGCAACATGGCAAAAATCAGACTTTGGCGATTAGGACCCTAAAGGACTGGTTTTTGATAGTACCTTCTCAAGGCAGTTTGAAAGAAGACTAAATTTGCTACAATATAAGACTAGAATTGTCTCTGTAGAAACTATTGGGTTTCCGAGATAAAGCTTTTCGAAATAGAATCGTTTTTCCCAGAACAGCTTACCCTTCCCCTTCTCTTCTGGGAAAAACGGTTTTATTTTGAAAAACTTTATCTTGGAAACTATTCGGTATACAGAGAAAATTCTAGTCTTATATTGTAGCAAATTTAGTCTACTTTAAAAATGTCTTGAAAAGATACTGTCAAAAATTAGTCTAAAGGGTTATAATACTTATAATCGCCCAAATCTGAAAAAATCTGATTATTAGTTTCTTGACAATGTTGCGTTCGGCGCTCGAAGTCACAAACTTGGATTATTTATTGGGCCAACATCACAAACAAGTCTGCAAAAAAAATCTGATCTACCGGATTTGACGCACACGATGATTTTATAAAGTTACTCGATCAAATGCTCTATTACAATTTTATTAGGCCGCAGATTCGATGCACATTGACGCCGTCGCTGTCGCTTAAAAAAGGGCCTCGTACCGCCCATCAATTCTTCGTTACTTTTGCAGTTTGCTCGTTCTACGCTAAAGAAGTTTGACTTTTAGTTGTCTACTAAATTACGTTGATCACTCAGTCGATTTTGGCTGGTACACCTGGCCTTAGATGTAGACAAGAAGGCAAGGAAGGGGTCATACAAAATCACAGATGACATTAAATAGAGTATCTACCTACAAATATATGCAGAATAATCTTGTAATATGCACGCGCGCTTATACTCGTAGTACAGTACGCGAACAGTTTTGAGCTTCGATAACTCACAAGTGCGATTTTCTTTTTTCGTTAGATAATATGATATGATTACTTATAGTAAAAAATATTTTCTAACAGTTTTTGACGTCGCGCTAGGTATTATATAGATATTTGTTAATAACAACAACTAAAGATTATACAAGATATATTTTCCTTTACCATACTATTGCATTCAACTATGTCAACATCATCTGTAATTTTATAACAGTTTGGTCAATAGATTATGTGAGCATAATCGAAAACAATTTGTCAAAATATAAGTGACCTTGAATTCTAAACGAATTACAAATGGCTAAGACGACATAATTATGCTCTTGACAAAACCGTTATAAAATGTGAAGTTATGTTGCAATAGTGGTAGCCTGATGGAGAAAAATAAAACTTAAATAATCTTTTCTATGTGTAGCAAACAAATACATGTATTATACCTAGCGCGATGCTAACAATTGTTAGAAAATATTTTATATTATTATATGTATAGATTATTAGTACTTAACGTATTCTAACAGGTCACAAAATAAAATCGGACTTGTGATTTATGTTATTTTTATAGGTTAAAAAGGCGTTCCCGTACTCCACTATTAGAGCAGTCATGGGAAGCAGACAGGACTAGTTCTTCTCTAGAGAGCACGCACACTGCTTGGACGGGGGCCTGAGTGTCCTTTTAAAGGGACACCCATTCAAATATGGTCCTATACCTAGCCGAAAGGTAAGATGTACAAAATAACAAGTGACATGACAGAGTATTTACCTATAAATAGACGCACACGAGTAATCTTGTAATCTCCATGCGCGCATAGTGCAGTCATGGGAAGCGGACAGGACTAGTTCTTCTCTCGAGAGCACGCTCACTGCTTGGACGGGGCCTGAATGTCCTCTTAATGGGACACCCGTTCCAATTTGACTGATAACAAATTAAATAGTGTAAAATTTACTTTAATAAATGGAAACATAGCCAACGTCATGGTACCTATTCGTTTCGTGTATTGTTATTAGATTTGTGTTGCATCTCTTTTCTTAATGTGGCTAACGAAAGTGAAGCAACCAAATCAAATACTTACACGATTTAAATTGGCGCCATCATGGTCGTGTTTTATAAAATTACTAGTTACAATTATGCTGTTTGCCTTACTTTTAAAAACCGGCCCAGAGCATGCCGGGCCTTGCTCAACGTAAGGTTCCGTAGTTACCGGCCCATCACAATACACCCACTCAAAATATCGTTTTTATAGGATATTTTGCGGCACTACGTCCTTTTTACTAGGCGTTTTTAAGTTATAACTCAAAAACAACTCAACCGATTTTATTCAATATAGTTTTCATTGAAAGTACTACCCAACGAGTTAAAAGTTACAGGGGGAGGGGGAACCACTTTTTTATACTTTCGAAGCTATTATTTACGAGACTATTAGATTTATCCAAGTTGTTTTAACATACCTCTATTATTTTAGCTTTAAAGACCTATATACAACGACACCCCACGCAATAGCGTTGTAACGGAAAAAAACACCCTCCACTTAATGTGTACGGGACAGAGTTGGGCATAATCAATTACTTTTGGAATTAATTACACGATTACATTACAGTAATCGTGATTCCTCGGTAATCAATTACTTGGGTAATCAAAATTACTGTAATACGGTACTATTTATGATTACATTTGTAATCCATTACTTAGGAATCAGTATTGTAAACCACTACTGTAATCTTGATTCCTCAGTAATCAAGTACTTAAGTAATCTGAATTACTAAATTACTAAATTCCAGACTGGATTACACCGTGAGTGTCATGGTTGTCAGGGGTGATTTATAAACAACTAGCTATGATACCCGGCTTCGCTCGGGAGTTGATATGAGATTACGTGGTAGATGAAATAAAAAAACATACTATGACGTAAAAAGTAAAAAATATATTTTGAAAACATTTTCTATATTTACATGTATTTACATTTTCTCATTATTTACACTACTTGTTTATAAACAACATTTTTCATTTTATTGTCCGGGGTATATATACTATATATATATAAATTTTTCGAACTTCCTACTCTTGAGCAAGCTACATATAGCTGACCGTGAGAGAAGCAGGATTCTTTGAGGTTGATGCCACAATATTTCAAAGTTTGCCCTTGCGCTTTGTTAATTGTAAAACTAAAGGCTAATTTAATTGGAAACTGCAATCTTTTAAATTGAAATGGCAATTCAGAAGAGATCAGTGGTATTCTAGGTATAAATACTGTGTGTCCTTTGTTCTTTCCAGAAATAAGTTCAGCTTCAATGACATTATTCGATAGCTGTTTTACGATCATCCTCGTTCCATTACATAGTTTTGGGGAGTTGAGATTTCTGAGTAGTATGATTGGAGATCCAATTTTCAGACGAAGGCAGTGTAATGGCATTCCTGGTACTTGTAAAGAGTTTAGAAATTCAGTAGGAAAGTTGACACTTTCTTCAATGGATACCATCGTGTCGATCGATTTATATACTTTCTCTTCACCAGGTATTTTCTTTAGAATATTAAAATTGATATCGTCAACAATATTATTTTTAGTGGCCAAAATTGCTCTTTGAAATAACCACTCTACGTTGGTATTGTTCTGAGTTCAATGAGGCCCGTCGTTTGGTCAGTAGGATATGTACCTTCGCCTATTTATAAAAGTATTTTAGCAAAATGTGCTGTTGTTTCATCTTTTGATAATTCAACCCTCATGTTTTTTGTTAATTGCAGTATTTGTACTTGCGGCCAGAGATGTGACTTTTTTAAGCATGCATTGATCTCGTCTGCTGGTGTTGATTTGGGAATAACTGGAAGTGTTTGTCGAAAATCTCCTGAGAGTATGAGTAGAGCTCCTCCCATCATTTCAGAGTTTTTTCGCAATTCTTGTAATGTTCTGTCCATGGCTTCTAGTGATTTTTTATGGGCCATGGTGCATTCATCCCAGAAGATAATTTTAGCATGTTTTAGAAGTTGACCCCATCCAGATGTTCCTGAGATTTTACATACCGGGAATTGTTGTTCGGCTATATTCAACGGTAGTTGTAAGGCAGAATGGGCAGTTCGTCCTCCTTCCATAAGTGTGGCTGCAATGCCGGATGATGCTAGTGCCAGTGCGATGTGTTTTTCAGCACGTATTTCCGCCAGTATTAGATTTATTAGAAACGTTTTACCGGTGCCTCCTGGTGCGTCCAAGTAAATAATTCCACCAGTGTTGTTATTTATTCGGTTCATTATAACGTTGTAAATTTTTTTTTGATTGTCATTGAGGAGTGGTTTGTTGTGAGCAATGTATTCAAGTAGTTCATTGACGTTGTAGCTTTTTTCCTTTGTAATTTCGTAGTTTAGCACACTGAAAGTATTTCTTTGTGGTGCTGGCATTCCAATTTCTACTAAGGTCTGGTTATTTATTGCTAAACATTTATCTTCTAAGCGAATGAGTGTTTCATTGAAGATGTCGTCATTGAATTCTATAGTCAGTTCTGGATTAGCTTGTCGGATTTGGTACAATATATCATCACTCATATTCCTTTTGAAAGAGTCCCATAGCTGTTTTGGGTTTGATGGGTTACATGTTGTTAGAATTATGGCGAATAACTTTCGAATTTGTTCAGCTGAAGCTGTGAGTGTGGCTTCTTGTAGTGTTAATTCCCAGTGGTTATCGTTTTCCAATAATCCTAAACGTTGACATGCTTCTCTGTAAGTCTGGCATATGTAGCCGTCAATAGTCCTGAGATCTGTGAAACTTGTTGGTCCCCGTATTTCGTGTAACAACATTCGGAGATAAAAACATTCGGCATTGTTTGGATGTACAGTGTATACTCGACCTATTGCGTTAGTTTTAATTATTTCTGGATGACCCTCTTCTGGCATTCCTTGTTTTCGTCGTTGAAAAATTTTCCTTGTTTTGTCCCACGTATAATAAATAGGGACGTCGACATACAGTAACGTCTTTGCGAATGGATCCGTTTGGCAAAGTTGGAAAAAAGCTGTTAATGTTGTGTTCTGAGGTGGTTCGCTTGCAATTTTTCTAGCCGAGTCTTTTGTGAAGTAAACTCTCTGTCCATTCTCCAAATGTACTGCTAGATGTTGCACAGCTGGTTCGCGTTCGTGTATGGGAAAACTAAAAATCCTCCACGCTGCTTCGTTACTGTTGATGTATCTTCCCATTTGGAACATGAGGATTTCATCATTTCTATTATTTTGTTCGCTATTTTGGACTATTTGAAATACTGCCATATGACTACCTTTGTTTACGTACTTACATATATACTTAATAGATTTTACTAAATTGCAATATTCAACGTTTATGTGTGCTTGGAACATTTTGGAAAGTAGTGGGTTATATGGTACTACCCATTGATTATCTATTTCCAGTTCGTCTCTGCCTTGTATTCGTATTTTTGCTGTGAAGCCACCGTTTTTCGGTGATCGTCTTCTATATTTGGGATAGCCGTCATCTTCAGTTTTTGTATCGTCCAAGTATGGTTTTGGATATTTTTTTGTACATTTTCCATCACTCATGCATGGCGCATTGAAGTTTAATGGTCCACATGGTCCGTGAATCATGTTTTTCACTACTATGTTGTATAGTTCCGGATCATTTTGTGGATTGGGAAATTCAGCTTGGATGATTTTGTCGATATCCGTGGGATAAATTTTATCGTGTAGCCATATGAGATTGTGTGAGTGAGGTAATCCTCGTTTTTGCCACTCGATTGTATACATCCAGCATCTAACGGTTCCAAAGATGTGGTATTTTGTGATGACTTCAATAAATCTTATTTGTTTTTGTCGAAAAACTCGGGCTATCATGTCGTGTCGATCCATGGAGGTTTGTCCGTATTTTAGTTGTTCTTTGATTTCTGGCCATGATGAGTTGCATGTAAATGTTATGAAGAGATCAGGTCGTCCATATTTTCTTACGTAGGTCATGGCATCTTGAGTATATTCGTGCATATGTCTTGGACTTCCTATGTATGATGAGGGTAAGATTACCATTGTTCCAATATCGTCAATATTGCCGTCATTTATGATCGCATCTCGAAGGTGGATGTATTCTTCTGTGCGTAGTTTCTTCTGATTCAGTCTTATGTAAAGCATCCGTTCTGCTTCTATTTTTGCGTACATATCTACCAGAAATTGTTGGAATAAACGGCGAGTGTTGAGAATGTGATTGTATATTTCATTGTCTCTGATCATTAAGCGGTAAGCATAGAACTCCTTGGAAGTGACTTTTTTGTTTGTTTCTATGCCTGTTTTAGGATGAATTTGTTTTATATTGAAATGATAACCATCCTCTCCGTGCAGAAATATTAACGGATATTGAAGAGCATCATATGAACGGTGTGTCTCTGCAATGCGTTGTAGTCCTTTTCTTCTTCGTTGTACAATTATGTCACGGCTTGTATTTTCATTGTCCACAATTACGATGGCGATTTCATCTATCTGAGGTGCATTAAATCTACGTTCGTGTTCTCCACGTGGTCTTTTATCGGCTCGAATTACAATTTTATAGTCATCAGAAATCATGCGGTCTAGTGTTGTTTTGAATATGTAAATCAGTCGATTGTATTTGTGTAAGATCCTCTGTACATCTTGGATTATTTCGCGTTTCAATCCAATAAAATTTGTACATCGTTGATCAATTTCGTTTTCTTCATTTCCGATGAAATATACTTGCAGAAATTTATAGTCATCGTTAGGCATTGGTAGTAACGATCCAATTTTGTGATAAATTTGCCCTTGAATTGAAAATACATATTCAAATTTGTCTCTATTAGTGTCAGTCGAAGTAACACCGAAAGAAGTCATTTGAAAGCAGGAGTTGTATGATCTTATATTTCGAAGAAAGTGTTTTGATTCTGGTGTTTCCCCGGTCATGTAATGTAGAAATTCCTGTGGAGGTGCTTCCAGTGGTGGTAATCGAATTTTTCCATTCACGCAACAGAGACCTGGTGTTTCTGTACTGAATTTTTTCGCGTGGCAAAATTGGCAAATGTTATTCATTTTTCCGATCACAACATATTTATGATCGTAATATTTCTTCGTCGGTTCGTAGTGGAATGCTACCTTTGTTAGATTATCTTTTAAAATGCTCGATTCTTCAATACTTTTATTTTCTTTTCTTTCTTCGCTTTTTCCGCTTCTCAGGGTGCTCATTCAGGTTCGTTGATTTTGTAAACGTGCTTCGCGCTCTTCTTCCGTTTCATTTCTTCGATTTTCTTTTTGTTTCCGCCGTTTCGCTGCAGAACTGGCAAGATCTCCACCTCTTTTACGTCTAGGCATTGTATTCTGTAAAATATAAATTAAATGAACATTTTATAGACAAATATATTGTTACGTAAACGTGGAGCACGTTGAGATAAAGAAAAAAAAATTATTTAATCTTCAAGCGGTCGCGCGATATTTTGTTTACGGCCAAAGTATATAGAAGGCATCGATTCAACGCCGCGCGACTACTTGAAAGTTAAGGAAATTACAATTAAAAGAAAAAAAAAACCATTAGAATTAATTAAATACACTATTAAAAATACTCACATTTGATATTTCACAATAAAGGCTCACAGATAACTTTTTTCTTCTTCGCTTCGAAATCGAGAATTAATTAAACACACTATTAAAAATACTCACACGTGATACTTCAAAATAAAGGCTCACACACAGATAATTTCTTTCTTTTTCGTTTCGAAATCGCTTGTTTCGCTGTTCAAATCAAACTAACTCTGGCGGGTGACACCGGGCTCTTATATATTCAGAAAGCTAGGCTCTAGGATATTCGAGAAAGTTGGCGCTAGGATATTCGAGAAAGTTTGGGAATAATCGTTCGTTTAAGTCTATATTGTGTACAATGAATGAAATTCAACTATTCGACAACAGATGGCGCCACTTTGGACAATGAATGAAGTTCAACTACTCGACAACAGATGGCGCCACTACACTTACTTTCTGAGTTGAAGGGTTGGAAAAGCCCTTATATCTTTAAAGACACACCCTTTAGGTTAAAACGGGAACTTTCTTGTTCGAGGGGGAATAAAGGGCTATCACACTATATAAGTCCCTTTATCGTGCTGGGACTCCTTTTTAAGTTTTATCGGCACGCACATTTTCTCAACGTAGTTTTATTATATATAATGATAATGATGATGGATATAATTAAAGATTGCCTGCGAATGGGTTATCGAAAGCCATGTGCGAGTCGGACTTTCACACGGAGGGTTCCGTACCAAAACACGAAAAATAACACGTTTCTTGTATAAGGATCCATAGGGATCCTTATAAAAGAAACGTGTTATTTTTTTTCGCATTTTTTTGCATTATTTGTTTGATCCTCGTGGCCGAGGGACGTGACGATGTGGACACTTTTCCTCTGTCCTCTTCTAGCCGGTCGAATGTCGATCTTGGGTTCGATGCATGCTTGCCTGTAGCGTGGCTTTAGTGGCGAACCGATTTTGTGGCTGACTGTACAGTTCTTTAGACAATCATCTAAATACTTATTATTTATTCTAATATCGGTTAGGAGGAATTGGTACTAAATCATTTTACAAGTTTTGATATTATACGGTTTTATGGCTGACTGTACTTTTCTTTAGACAATCATCTGATACTTAGGGTATTAAGACGATTCTAATATCGGTTAGGAGGAATAGGTTCTAAATCAGTACATGTTTTTGACAGTTTATGATTTTGTAGCTGACTGTACTTTTCTTCAGATAATCATCTAAATACTTATTATTTATTCTTATTTTAGTCTGGAGGAATTGGTTCTAAATCAGTTTACAAGTTTTTGAGTATACGATTTTATGGCTGACTGTACTTTTCTTTAGTCAATCATCTGATACTTAGGGTATTAAGACGATTATAATATCGGTTAGGAGGAATAGGTTCTAAATCAGTACAAGTTTTTGACAGTTTATGATATTGTAGCTGACTGTACTTTTCTTTAGATAATCATCTAAATACTTATTATTTATTCTTATATTAGTCAGGAGGAATTGGTTCTAAATCAGTTTACAAGTTTTTGACATTATACGATTTTATGGCTGACTGTACTTTTCTTTAGTCAATCATCTGATACTTAGGGTATTAAGACGATTCTAATATCGGTTAGGAGGTATAGGTTCTAAATCAGTACAAGTTTTTGACAGTTTATGATTTTGTGGCTGACTGTACTTTTCTTTAGATAATCATCTAAATACTTATTATTTATTCTTATATTAGTTAGGAGGAATTGGTTCTAAATCAGTTAACAAGTTTTTGACATTATACGATTTCATGGCTGACTGTACTTTTCTTTAGACAATCATCTGATACTTAGGGTATTAAGACGATTCTCATATCGGTTAGGAGGAATAGGTTCTAAATCAGTTTACAAGTTTTTGACAGTTTATGATTTTGTGGCTGACTGTACTATTATTTATACAATCATCTAAATACTTATTATTTATTCTAATATCGGTTAGCAGGAATTGGTTCTAAATCAGTTTACAGATTTTTGACACTATACGATTTTGTGACTGACTGTACTTTACTTCAAAAGCGGAATTCAGTCGATCATAGACAATAATCAGCCGGAAATCGGAAACAACCCAACTCACGGCAAATTTTTGTCTATGGTGACTGAGTTTTTGTATGGAGTCAGACAAAATTCAGCCGGAGGTTGGGTTTTTTCTTACTTACAGCTGATTTTTGTCTATGATCGACCGCTACGACTCCGCTCAAGTGTGTGATGCACCTGATCGATGCCCAAAGCCTGAATCCGAACTGATACATGTAAAAAAAAACATCACAAGCATGGCAGCAGTGCGAATTTAATATATACATATATGTAGAAGTAATCTGGTGGTAATCAGTCAACAATTCCAGTAATTTGGAATCAATTATGATTCCCAATTAATAGTAATTGTACTTTTCGTATAGATGATTCCTGATTCCTTAATATGTACTGGTAATCACCGTTTCACTTGATTACATTACAAGTAATCTGACAACCGGTAGTGGATTACAGAAGTAAAATCAAGTAATCGTGTAATCAGGATCGATTACGAAATGCCCATCTCTGGTACGGGAGGTACCCTAATAAAAAAAAACGGTTTTTATTTTACCGTTGTGTCGGCGTGATTAATACACGTATTCATACGAAATTTCATCTTTCTAGTGCCAACTATTACTGAGCTAAGCCGCGGACAGACAGACGGACGGACGTGGCGAAACTATACGGGTTCCTGGTTGACTACGGAACCCTAAAAAACAAGATAGTATTAAAATAAGTCTTTGTCAAAAACTACATGTTTTAATACAAGCTTTTCTTGCAATAGTCATCAACTGCTCAACGAGATGATTCTAACAAACCCAAACACAATGAGCTTCCATAGTTTTATCACAGAGTTCTCATGACCACAATCAGCCTCCATCATCAGACCAGCTCAATGACACCAATATCTTGTATTGTCATCCAACTTACGTATGTATGTTCAATTTCAGCTCAATCGGACATCAGGTACCGGGTCAAATCTGGCTTGCAAGACTACCTAAACAACTAAAGCCTGACCAGAAATATATGACTATTATCAAGAGGGCGCTATTATTCTCATCAACCGACTTCAAGATTTCGAAGGAGGAGGTTATCTTTCGTCGGGATCTTTGTTTTTTTAGGGTTCCGTAGTCAACTAGGAACCCTTATAGTTTCGCCATGTCTGCCCGTCCGTCCGTCCGTCCGCGGATAATCTCAGTGACCGTTAGCACTAGAAAGCTGAAATTTGGTACTAATATGTATATCAATCACGCCGACAAAGTGGTAAAATAAAAAGTGAAAAAAAAGTTTTATTAGGGTACCTCCCCTATACGTAAAGTGGGGAGTGATTTTTTTTTCATTTCAACCCTAACGTGTGATATATTGTTGGATAGGTATTTAAAAATGAATAGGGGTTTACTAAAATCATTTTTTGATAATGTAAATATTTTCGGAAATAATCGCTCCAGAAGTAAAAAAAAATGTGTCCCCCCCCCCTCTAACTTTTGAACCATAAGTTTTAAAAATATAAAAAAACACCCAAAAGTAGAACTTTATAAAAACTTTCTAGGAAAATTATTTTGAACTTGATAGGTTGAATAAATCTTGAAGCAAATCAAATTATTTTGTTCAATATTTTTTGATTTGCAATTTTTAAGTAGTTACACCACTATATGCAAGCACGTACTGAGCATGGCCTTAGAGTATGGTCAACGGCGCCTAGCCGTTTCAAATTCAGCGATTGCATATACATGAGAAAATTTGTCAAGTTCCGCCGTGACCGGGTGGTCTAGTGGTCAGGACGTCAGCCGCGAAAGCTGAAGACGCCAGATCAAATCTGGCCTCGGATACCGGAGGGTTTGGTCACTTTTTCTGAAGTATATGACATCTATTTTCGGTTGAATAGTTTTTGAAAAAAAAATTAC
Source organism: Pammene aurita (assembly GCA_947086415.1). NCBI lineage: Eukaryota > Metazoa > Arthropoda > Insecta > Lepidoptera > Tortricidae > Pammene > Pammene aurita. The sequence continues at coordinate 37,730,770 of OX352291.1, forward strand.
AAAATAATTTCTGAACTAAGTTTGTAATTTAACCGTATAAGCAGGTGTTTATTGTACCTGTAATTGCTACAAAATCACAATGAAATGACGTGCTTTCAAAAACTCTGAAATGTGGACACTTACTGTGACGGACGGAAAACTACGGAACCCTACATTGAGCGTGGCCCGACACGCTCTTGGCCGGTTTTTATTTTTCATTATGTTCACCGATTAGCCGAAGACGGCTGGACCGATTTCGAATACTCTTTTTTGTTTGAAAGAGTATACTTCACAGTTGGTCCCATTGTAACCAGGTCAGGATCTGATGATGAGATCCTGGTGAAATCGAGGGAACTCTTCAACTATTATAGGCACACCTATAGTGATTTGAGTATTTTTTACAGCTGCTCGAGCATTTGCTTTTGAAAAGGTGGATGCTAAGTGAAGTCGGTTCTTTTTGTTTAAAATTATTTATATTGCAACTGTTCAGTAATAGTTATGGTGACATCTTGATTTCTTTACCGGTCAGCACTGATGTTAATTTGGAAATGTATCGTACCGAAATTGTTTCAATTTTATATCCAGCAGTTTATTATATACATTATTTAAAATGTTTCACTCTTGACTATGAATAGTTTTGGCCATTCTATGTAATTTATTATTCAAATAACACTATTAAATTATTGCCACAACAACACTGACAACAGTGACAACGTATCATTACATTTATTGCCAGTGTAAGAAATTAGTTGCAATGAAATTCCGCAACATGGCGCATGATCATATATTTCTGGTCAGGCTTTAACTAACTAACTGACAAACACTATTAGTTAAATAAAAGCTTGTATAAACTTACAAAGTATCTTCTACTACTGTCTCCGGCTCAGGAGGAACATTGCAAGCCAATTCGAATTCTGATACGTTCCTGTTGACGTTTCGCTTCACATTGTTTTGGCCGAGGTCCCACAATCTTATCTCGGAATTACTAAATCCACCACAGAGTACATTGCATCCGGGGTCCGTCTTCGCGCATACTAAGCTGAAAAAAAAAAAGATACTTGATGTGATGTAGCTATAAGTAGAGACAACAGATTACAAAGATAATTTTTTTTTTAACCACGACGGTGGTAAACAAGCACGGCCCGCCTGATGGTAAGCAGTTACCGTAGCCCATGGACGCCTACAACTCCAGGGTATGCACATGCGCGTTGCCTACCCTAGAACTCGACGATACACGTTGGCGCAGGTGAATGGGACTAGTTTACTTGATTGATTTGTCATATATGTCCAAATTTCAATAGATTAGGTCAAATAGGTCAATATAAATACAAAGAAGGTAGCCCGGAGCTAATTTCGTTGCCCGTATCTTCGCGGCCCGTAGAAAATAAGCTCAACATTCTTGAAATAGGGCAAATGGGTGACTCGACAGGGTGACCACTATTTACTACAATCAAAATTCCCTGACTTTTCCCGGTTTTCCAGGCGTTTTATCAAGTTTTTCCCTTCACATAATCTTAAATGTAATAAATATAAAATACATAATTGGAATTAGGGTTGCAAACTGAAAAAAACAAAATGTTTTTTTTTCAAATTTATGAAAAAAAACAATGGTGCCATTGTTTTTTTTCTAAATAAGGTTTTTTTTCAGGTGAACAAATATTACGACAAACACGGTTTTTCGTGATTTATTCATATAAGTAAGTTAAAACTAAGTACATTAAAGCAGGTATGTCTGTTATGTAACTTAACTATTCTCAGTAAATGCAAAAAAAACTTTGAACTTATTTACTTGAACTATCAACAGCATAGTACCACTACATATTTCATTAATATAAGTTTAATAAAACCAGAAATTAAAGTTGTTAAATTAAATTAGTTTAATAGTTAACATAAGGTCTAAAACAACCGTATAAGAGTATTAACTGCCTTGCAAATTTTGAGATTTCGTACTTTTGAAAAAAAACATATTCCAGAAAAAAAACTTTTCTTTTTCACGGTTTTTTTCAGGTTTTTTTTTCAAGACAGAAAAAAAACCATTTTTTTGCAACCCTAATTGGAATACATATTTGAGTTTTTGCAGAATTATCTGCTGCGTTATATTTACAAATTGTAATTTGCTATCAGACAATTCTACAATTACCCTATAATTCATTTATTTTTGAAGAAATACTAAAGCGAACACTTTATGCGGGCCTTAATCGTATTAGTAAGTACTAGACTTCAACGTTTTGCGTATTATGGTACAAAAGCGACAAATTGAGAAACCTCATTTTTTGAAGTCGGTTAAAAGTCTTGGGTATAACTGAAACAAAACTACCTAGTAATCAGTTATCATATCATGTTTATTATAAACTTGAAAAAATAATAACAAAATCTATTGCAACTTGGTAATCTGTTTTTCCAATAACGCAGCTTCTTCACTTTTCTGCCATTTTGCTTCTAGTTCTCTGACCATTTCCGCAGTTTTCCTTATTTCTGCTCTGATTTTCGCCTCTGAACTTAAATTTTCCTTCTTTTTGTGTAGCTCCTCCGTGTACAGAGCATTACGAGCCGCGTGGATCATTTTTTTTTTCAATATTTATTTTGTCTATACCGCTGTGGTGGATATAGCGTCATAAACGCGCCTTTGGGCAATTATAGACTCTTGCGAAAGATTTTGCACTAATATCTCCTTATTGATGGAAAAGCCATGCTCACTATAAGCGTTTCCGTGGGATAACACCATGGCCATTTTTATTAATGTATGCAAGTTTTTATTTTCCTTTTTAGGGTTCCGTACCTCGAAAGGAAAAAACGGAACCCTTATAGGATCACTTTGTTGTCCGTCTGTCTGTCTGTTAAGATCATTTTTCTCAGGAACGCGTGGAGGTATCAAGCTGAAATTTATATCAAATACTCAGGTCTATTGTCCCTTGGAGCTGTGAAAAAATCAAACTTAAAAGCCAACGCAATCAAAAGATACAGTCGTTTATGCTGCAAATTTTAGAGTTTTCGGCACTCGCTAAACCTACGGGGTACTTCCCGTGAACTCAGAAACTTGGAAAAATTACAAAAAGTAGACATTTTTAGTAAAATCATACAATTTTTATTTTTTATTTTTAACTTGCTACCTTTTTCCTCGTAAACGCGTGGAGGTATTAAATTGAAATTCATGTCAAATACTCAGGGCTATAGGACCTTTCAGATGTAGCACTGAGTACTCGCATGAAATTCAAAACCTAAAGGGTACTTCCCGTAAACTCAGAAACTTGAAACTTGGCACGAAGAAACTTTATATAGCACAGACAAAGGAAAAATTACGAAAAGTAGACATTTTTAGTAAAATCGAAAAAAAAATTATTTTTTTAAATTTTAAACTTACTACCTTTTTCCTCGTAAACGCGTAGAGGTATTAAATTGAAATTCATATCAAATACTCAGGTCTATAATACCTTTAAGCTGTAACAAAATCAAACTTCTATGTCAACGCAATGGATGAACTTTTACTTATATACCTACAGGTTTATACGGAACCCTCGGTGCGCGAGTCCGATTCGCACTTGGCCGATTTTTTATCAAACCGAACCAAAGATCATCCAGTCGGTGTCCATCCTTAATGGAAAATTGTTTCATTTATTTTCCAAATTCAGTTGATTTACAAATATCATTGCAGGCATTTTTGGCGTTATCTACTTTTTTTTTTTTTTTTTATACCACGACGGTGGCAAACAAGCATACGGCCCGCCTGATGGTAAGCAGCTACCGTAACCTATGAACGCCTGCAAATCCAAAGGAGTCACACGCGCGTTGCCGACCCTTTACAAAAAGGAGGATTCACTGTGTTGACGACTAAAGGAACAAGAAGGTCCCTCATCGTCAACACACTGAGTCTTCTTTGAGCTCTTTGGCAACCTTACTCACCAGCAGGAACACAACACTATGAGTAGGGTCTAGTGCTATTTGGCTGTGGTTTTCTGTAAGGTGGAGGTACTTCCCCAGTCGGGCTCTGCTCCAGATTTGAGCGATGACATTCGCTGAACGTGCCCTAACACACTTAGCGAGATGCCATTCGCAGTGCCCATACCTCTCTTTTTGGCGTAGTTTAAGGACATACCCAGGTCCGGACGTAGTTTAAGGACATACCCGGGTCCCGGGTCCGGGTTCTTCATATCCTGAAAACCGTTTTCTTTTTTATTAGCCTGTATTAGTGTCCCACTGCTGGGCAAAGGCCTCTTCTCTGCATTCAGTCCTGTTCATAGTGCTTCCCCGCCATTCGTCCCGCCATCTCCTTTTCGGTCTGCCTGCCTCTACCCCGGCGGCCGTCGATGGTGTCTCGTGGGTCCCACTCTGTAGCCATTCTGGCCCACCGTTCTGGGTGCATGCGGCAGATATGCCCAGCCCAATCCCACTTTAGCTTAGCGGTCTTGACCCGCCGGTCATTTCGGAAAGCCGGCTATTTTTGACAAATATGTCCAACACTTTATCGAGCCTCTCTCGTCGGAATTTTGCATTAACTGCGATTGCGGGTTCGAAACAAGATACTCCCTTAGTCAAAGCATACAAAAGTGGGGATGCTTGGCACAATGACACGCTTTTATTATGTACATACAGAGACAATTTTTATTCCCTGACCTCCATTAAATTTCCCTGACAATTCCCTGACTTTTCCATGACTAGCGAAATTCCCTGACTTTTCCCGGTTTTCCAGAAAGTGGCCACCCTGCTCGATTAATACGATTTTTATAGGCGCCCCGCCACTGCTAGTGAGCAAAAAAAAGACAAAAATATTTGAATACTTACTAAGTATCAGGAGCAGCCACTTTGTACAGCTTTAGAGGCGCCACTGATTCTCTCACACTCTTTATTGCGTCTTGTAGATCCCTCAGTTCCTTGTCCACACTTTGATACTCGGTGTGACCATTACATTTTGAAAATATATCTAGAATGAATAAATAATTCAATATAGCCAACAGAAACAGGCGGGTTCAAGTTCACATAGGCCGAGCAGCCTCGCGAGGAAATTCCTGCGCGAAGCAGCTCGGCCTATGTGGATCTGTTTCGTCCGAGGCCGCTCGCACGTTTGCCGGCCGAGGCGCGTTTATATTGCGAGCTGCTTCGCGCGGCAATTTAACCTTTTTAGGGTTCCGTACCTCGAAAGGAAAAAACGAAACCCTTATCTTTCACTCACTTTGTTGTCAGTCTCAGGAACGCGTGAAGGTATCAAGCTGAAATTTATATCATATACTCAGGTCTACTGTCCCTTGGAGCTGTGAAAAAATCAAACATCTAAGCCAACGCAATCAAAAGATACAACCGTTTATGCCGCAAATTTTCGAAACTAGCAAGGGAATCAAAACCTACAGGGTACTTCCCGTGAACTCAGAATCTTGAAATTTGGTACGAAGCAACGTCTTATAGCACAGATACAGGGAAAATTGCGAAAACCGTAAATTTTTACTCACATAATATAATAAAAATAATTTTAATAATTTTAATGTTCCTACCCCTATATACCTACAGGTTTGTACGGAACCCTCGGTGCGCGAGTCGAACTCGCACTTATCTGGTTTTTTTTGTTGACCCAGGGGGAATCGCTTATGGATCCCACTGGCCCGGGAGAAGTCAGACTCCCACGGACTAAACCCCCTGGGGTGTTCCACCGCGCGCTTTGTGGACGGGGTTTCGGGAACATGTCTGCAGACCTCCAATACCCCTAACTTTTGGATCAATTCTTTACTTGTCGTTCTCTCATGACTGAGGATAGTAACCAATTGACCGTATATTGCCGTATATTACGGCAATTACCGTATCCGGAACAAAAATGATCCTGTATCATTGCAAAGTCGTTGCGTGTGATGGCTCTTAATAGGTAACGTCAAAAATATCAAAATAAAGATTTAATAAAATTATTGCACAAACCATTGGTGTCAGTAATTTTCTCTTCTTTTATATGAATCCCTTCATTAGTAAGGTCATCGTCATCATCCTCCTGAAAGTCATTAGGCGAATTTATTTATTCATGATAAATTGTGTGTTATAACATAAATTTAACCCTTTGACCGCCAAAGACGTCAAATCACGTGCACGGAAAGTCGTGCCCTCAGCGCCAGCACGTGATATCACGTCCAAAATATAACCGGTTTGCCTAGAGTGATCGCGCGCGCTGGCGCTAAGGCCACAATTTTTCTGTACGATGCTTGGCGGATAGTCATACTGTAATATTAATTCTTATATAAAATATTACACATTTAAAATAGCAATGCGGACAGTATTTCATGCCTATCTTATGTGTAATCCCACAGAATATTTTCTGTGCCAAACATCTTCTTACTATGCAATACTACAGCTGCGTCCCGTTTATGCGTGGCAAAGCGCACGGCGTGCTCAACTGTGGCAACCCGACAAAAACATGTTCGATCTGCCTGCTCGACTAACAAATCCACGTTGCGTGCGCGCTTTGCCTTGCATAATCTGGACGTGGCTTTAGGCGCACCACATACATAGCGGGATTCGGCTCGGAATTCAGATGTTCATTGACAAAAATCAGCAGGAAGTCCGAAAAAACCCAACTTCCTTTTTTTTTCTTACTACCCAACTGTTGTCTGGAAGAGATCGCTTTTTAACGATAAGAACGCCTCTTATTACCTAATTTTAAGTTTACTGTAAAAACTCTGTTGTTATTCTTATATTTTGATGCAATAAAGAATATTAACTTACTTACTTCCGGCTAGTTTTAGTCTATGGTGACATTGGTGACTGAGTTTTAGTATGGAGCCACAGACAAAACTCAGCTGTAAGTTGTTTTTATTTTCGAATACTGGCTGATTTATACAAACAGATACATATGTATTATCTCTTCAGACCTCATCAGACACATGCATGAAAATACATATAAAGAACTCACAGAATCCTTCTTATTAGTGTCATTGCTAATATCAATGTGGAACCAAGTTTGTAAGACTTGAACAACAAGCACATGGCTGTGTTTAGCTAGGTATGCTTTCAGCATGTTCAGTGCATCTTGGGACAGGAATACGTCGTATTTACATGATCTGAAACAATATTTTAAGATATATTCTTAATTAAAATGCTTAATTTATTTTGTGAATAGCCTGGTATTAAAGTCTGACTAAATTTGGGTTTAAACCCTGGCTCGTACCACTGAGTTTTAGAAGTGTATAGGTTCTTAAACGGTTGGCAACATGCATATTAAGAAGTTACAAGTGCCCATAGGCTACAGTAACTGCTTACCGGCGGACGTATGGTTTAGGCGGGCTGTATGCTTGTGTGTCACTGTTGTGGTAATAAAAAACAAAATCTTTGGCGAAGGAAAATATCGTGAGAAAACTGGATCTTATCCCAATAAGGCGAAGTTTCAATTCATGGGATAAGATTGCCAAGTAGACCTTAGGTTCAATTGACCCGTGGCAAAAAGCTCGGACAAAAGGATGATTAATTTATTTTGCTGTGTTGTGCAACCCCCTCACATGTTCATGTTTTGACATCCCTGCAGTAAGATATTAAGTGCACATAAGTAAAGCTAAGTTTGCCAGATCTCCCAAAAGTAAATGTTAAGAAACCTTTAGGTGCTATAGGTTTAAAACAACTTTCTTTAAGTAGGTATGTTGCAATTTCCTCATCTTTTTCCTACTAGTTTTTTACCTGACTATATACTTTACTACTAGTTTTTTACCTGAATGCTGCAATGGATGGTTTTGTTTCTACATCTTGCAAGGTGTAAATGGAGCCTATATCATCAAGCAACTGGTTCAAATAATCTTTCTCCGGTGCCTCATTGTCTATGGTCCCATTCTGTAATGAGTTGAATAATTGCTCCAGGCTGTTCGGTCTATACAATGCCGATGGTAAATTCCCATCTATTGGTTGGTGGAAAGATAAATCCTTCTGTGGCAATGACACTGAATGTCTCTTCAAAAACATTTGGGCTGCTCCGCCATGGCCGCCTCGGAGCATTTCCAAATACATGTGGCATAGTAATGGAGTTAGTAATGCCAGAAGTTCATTTTTTACATTTTCCACCTTAATCTCTTTTATGAAGTTTAGCAATCTGTAAAAAATGGGCATTAAAATATTTAAAAACCATCAAGAGGGTGTATTGTAATATTTTTGCACCTAATTGAAGCCTTAATCTAACTTTTTAATCATTGATTCACGTATGACCAATTTTTGTAACACAAATGAATAGATTTAGAAAAGATTAGATTAAGGCCTTAAGCAAGGTACATTCGCCATCAAATACAGGGTGTTTGCTCCATCGTTTGCCAAAAAAAAATGGCGGATTGCTGGGGTCATTTTCTATCATCACCTTACGCCCTCTTAAAAATTCTTGGGCCCACGTATATTTTTTTTTCGTTTTTCTTGTAATTTATGAAAAATCTTCAGGGCCGATATGCTTAAACTTCATTAAAAAAAAAAGTAAGTGGTAGAGAGATGCAATTTTTACTGCATCGTGATCTGTAACGTCGCACGGCTCGAATAAGTCAAACTTACTGACACGTAACGTCTAATTTTGTTTTTTATTGGCCCTCAAATGTTTTACAACGTGTAAAAAACTTTGATTTGCAATGAAAAAATATTTAAAGAGACAGCGGTCTTGAAACTGTTTTAAAAAAAACTGTGTTTTGTGTTCTTTCTAACGATGTACAATTATCTCAATAAAACCTTTCATAAACTTCATTTTTTTCACGATTTAATAACGAACGCAACGGTCAAGTTATTGAGATTCAAACATTGACACTGTTCCCTTTTGCTGCCAGCTTTGAAGTCCCCATTTTCTTTCCACACACAGGTTGGTCTACAGGTTGTAAAGATTTAAAAGTTATCTTTCGTAAATTTGGACTTCAAGGTCAAGGTCAACTTTCACAAACTTGAGCGTAAGCGATTAGGCATGATAAGATAAGAAAAAATCTTGAAAACAACACGTGCGAAGCAGGTAAAGACTGCTATCTCTCTCTTACACAGCATAATAAGTGCAGTTGTCTTTCTCTTTTACTCGACGTTTAACCCATGAATCCAGCAAAGACGAACCTGGGGGGTGGTGGTGGTATCAATTAGACTTTAGTCGTGATTTGACTGTCTCTTATGGTTGAAGCATTTGCGATCTTTGTACTGTTGTTTTTTTGTTAGTTTTCTGTTGTTTTTGTTAATCTCTGTTTTGTTGAGTTTTGATCGTTCAAAAATAGCTGCCTTTACTTCACTACACTCCAGTCCAAGGTATTAAACGATTGAATTACTTTTAATCCATACCAATTGACTAGAGAACTGAATCGTACCTCAGCTTTTCGCGTTTGTTTTGCTGTTATTAACTTTGAAACGTAACGTCACTGTGTCCTTCACGTTATCGTGTATGTACCTAATCACCCCACATTCCATTTCACAAACCTTGTCAGATTCTTATTGGTCTTTCTTTCTCTGCAGGTCTTGAAGATAACGACTTTCTATCTAATTATTTATAGGAAGGCTCACTACACAGAATCCGCGTAAAGGACCGGGCGGCCACAGCCGTCCCTCATCCCTTACCTCATCGAGTGCCCCATTAAATAATATGTTTAGGGTTCCATAATACCTCGAAAGGGAAAAACGGAACCCTTATAGGATCACTTTGTTGTCCGTCCGTCCGCCCGTATGTCCGTCTGTCGAGACCCTTTTTCTCAGGAACGCGTGGAGGTATCAAGCTGAAATGTATATTATCAGATACTCAGGTTTACTGTCCTTTGGAGCTGTGAAAAAAATCAAACTTCTAAGCCAACGCAATCAAAAGATACAGCCGTTTATGCCGCAAATTTCCGAAACTCGCAAGGGAATCAAACCTACAGGGTACTTCCCGTGAACTCAGAATCTTGAATTTTGGTACGAAGCAACGTCTTATAGCACAGATAAAGGAAAAATTGCGAAAACCGTAAATTTTTAGTTACATCATATAATAAAAATATTTTTAATAATTTTAAAGTTACTACCCCTTTCCTCATGAACGCGTAGAGGTATAAATTGAAATTCATATCAAATACTCAGGTCTATAATACCTTTAAGCTGTAACAAAATCAAACTTCTATGTCAACGCAATGGGTGAACTTTTACTTATATACCTACAGGTTTGTACGGAACCCTCGGTGCGCGAGTCCGACTCGCACTTGGCAAGTTTTTTTCACGTTATCTGGCAGGATGGACTTTAAAGAGATAATTTTGAATTATATAATTTTGAAAGCATTCATTTGACTTCGATGATGGTGAAAAATTTTATATTATACTCGGCAGCAAAGTTTGTTCAACCTCTCTTGCCTTGAAGCCCTCGTACGCTCAAGATTCCATTTTTTGAACCACTCGCTACGCTCGTGGCCCAGTTTTGGAATCTTTTGGAATGAAACGCCCTAAAATGAGAGGGCGTTTCATTTCCCGCGGGCGAGCGTGGTTGTTGACCTGCGCCTAGGCGCCCCGCGAATGGACACCTGTCTCAGTGGTCCAGGTTGCGTTGATGATGAGCGATGATGAGACGTGTATTCATCTGCCAAGAAGTTCGAATTTGCCGCCCCTTGAACTTGCCGCCCGGGGCATGGGCCCCGGTCTGCCCCCCCCTAGATCTGGCTTTGCTGGTCGCCGATAAATGAAAACCCACACGTGAAAAGAGCTAGAGGTTTCCAGAGAAAATACAGCGTCAATGTATGGGCGGGAGTTATTGGCGATCAAGTGGCCACACTTCCTACCCGATAATTTGAATGGAGACAACTACCTTAATTTTCTACAAAATGATCTACCTGAATTACTAGCTGATTTACCTCATTTCAATGAAGATAGGCGTATCGTCTTTCAACAAGATGGTTGTCACGCACACTGGAGGATAACAGTCAGGGAGCACCTAGACAACGCTTTCCCTAATTCATGGATTGGAAGAGACGGCCCCATTCGCCCGGACCCCGTCCCCGGACCTAACTCCCTTGGACTTTTACATCTGGGGACGGGCAAAGGAACTCGTCTACACAACGGAGGTAGAATCACGAGAAGATTTGTCCCAGCGGATATTGGCGGCGTTTGATGTGATCAAAGGAGAAATCCGAATGCGAACAACTACGGTCGAAATGAAACAGGTGCTACGCATGCATTCGCAATGAAGGTCGTCAGTTCGAGCAAGATTTGTAGTGTAAAATATTTGATTTAATGAAAAAACTTGAAAATTCACAAAAAAATGTTTTTTTTTATTGCATGTCGACAATTCCATGATTGATTGATTCCATTCCATTTCCCAAAATCTGAAGAGGTTCATGAAAGGTGTTTGAGATTATTGTACATCGCGTTAGAAAGAAGACAGCATGAGGAGACCACGGTCTTCAGTCTGTTTTAAAAGAAACCTGTGTCTTGTGTTCTTTCTGGTTTACCATTGAATTGACGACAGACATTTAATCAAATATTATTTCAAAGACAACGTTTCAAGTATTTTCATTTCATCGACAAGTCATTGCGTCGAGGACTCGTTACTAGGTAATTTGAACCGAGGTCTTTTAATTGGTAGTTGACTTATTTCAATAAAATTTATGTCATGGCTTTTCATTTCGGGTTTTTTTAATTCATTTTTTTACATGTAATAATATTTATTCCACATAAAATTATTTCAATTAGTTATATTTCGTTATCGAAACTAAACGCAATCACGTCAGTCAGCTCACTCTATGCAATTATAGCTATGTGGGTAGTTTCAGATATGAAATTATTTATCTGATCATGTGTGGCTTTTCTGGCCACAGTTCGTTTTCTTGGGGATCGCAGTTCTAACCTAACCTAACTCACTTCTGGCAACAGTTCTTTTTCTTGGGGGTCGCAGTTCTAACCGAACCTAACCCACTTCTGGCAACAGTTCGTTTTCTTGGGCGTCGCAGTTCTAACCTAACCTAACCCACTTCTGGCAACAGTTCGTTTTCTTGGGGGACGCAGTTCTAACCTAACCTAATCCACTTCTGGCAACAGTTCGTTTTCTTGGGGGTCGCAGTTCTAACCTAACCTAACCCACTTTTGACTACAGTAAATATGCAGTAGTATAAATGTGCAGTAAGACATATAAAATTGTATTAAAGTTGTGCCAATTAAGATAATTTGAAACTAATCAGCGATTAAGTAATATTCGTTGAATAGTATTTCTACGTAGTAAGATAAATTGAAATAAAATAACGCCAAACAATATTACTAGTACTAAAGTTTCGATGAATCGTTGTCGATGAAATAATATTCGATGAAAAGGTTGTCGACAAAACAAGGGTACACCGTTCTTTCTGCCTATGTTCTCAAAAAAAAACCTGTCAAATTGGAATTTAAGTTCAAGGTCATCTTTTTCACAGAAAGACAACTGCACTTATTGTGCTGTGTAAGAGAGAGTTAGCAGTCTTTACCTGCTTCGCACATATTGTTTTCAAGATTTTTTTCTTATCTTATCATGCCTAATCGCTTACGCTCAAGTTTGTGAAAGTTGACCTTGACCTTGAAGTCTAAATTTACGAAAGATAAGTTTCAAATCTTTACAATCTGTAGACCAACCTTTGTGTGGAAAGAAAATGGGGATTTCAAAGCTGGCAGCAAAAGGGAACAGTGTCAATGTTTGAATCTCGATAACTTGACCGTTGCGTTTGTTACTAAATCGTGCAAAAAATGATGTTTATGAAAGGTTTTATTGAGATAATTGTACATCGTTAGAAAGAAAACAAAACACAGTTTTTTTTTAAAGTTTCAAGACCGCTGTCTCTTTAAAAAATTTTTTAATTGCAAATCAAAGTTGACATTTGACTAAATTTTTACACGTTGTAAAACATTTGAGGGCCAATAAAAAAAAATTAGATGTTACATGTCAGTAAGTTTGACTTATTCGAGCCGTGCAACGTTACAGATCACGATGCAGTAAAAATTGCATCTCTCTACCACTTACTTTTAAAAAAAATGAAGTTTAAGCATATCGGCCCTGAAGATTTTTTATAAATTACAAGAAAAACGAAAAAAAATTATACGTGGGCCAATAATTTTTTAGATGGCGTGAGGTGATAGAAAATGACCCCAGCAATCCGCCATTTTTTTTTGGCAAACGATGGAGCAAACACCTGTATATCGGAGCGGCCAAGGTACTTAAAAATTTCTGAGCATACACTTTATCGCCTGGATAATAGAGGCGTTGTTCAGATATTTATTACCACCTTGGCCGCTCCGATATATCAGATGGTGGCTGTACAAAAAAACCGTCATTCAACCAATAAAATATACTGATTTTTATAAGCACTTATGCTAGGTGATAATGATAAAACTGGGTTCTTAAATTCAAAGACCATAATTTTATTGTCTTTATTTAGATATTGGATTTCTAGGAATATAGACTGACTGTGACTAAAAAGACAGAAATAAATTAAAATACCTTGTGTACTGTACGTCGTATTGTCCTGGATCGTTGTTTATACAAGAAAATAGTATTGAGTTGGCGCGACTCGCTTCACATTGTACAATCGTGGAGACAGCCATTTGTTCGACACTTTGGCTTATGGAGTTGTTGTTGTTGAAAAGATCTGCATCCTGAAAGTTGATAAACACAGGTTTGCTAACTCATAAAAAATTATAATAAGTACTTTTGTAAAAAGGTAGTAGGTTAGTAGTAAAACTTACTGGGTAATTCCGGCGATCCAAATAAGAGGTAACTGCAGCCTTAACAGCATCATTTCTTGTTTTTTTAATTAATGACATTGTTTATAAATACAATTCACATGCCTCAGTATAACTAACCAAAACATTGCAAAATAAATAATACGCGTTTCACTATTGCATTTGCATTGTATGATTGTATATGCCTAAGTAAAGTATTTATTTTGACAGTTTCATTTTTCTGTGATTTAAGCCGACTTTACACAACCGGATAAAGGTAGACTAAAGTGGGTCTGTGCATGTGGCTCTTAAAAGATTGTGAATTCTGTAAGTTGGCTAAACTTACTTAAACTTCATATTTTGCTATAATCTCTTGTCTGATAATCTTTTGTTTTTGTATAATCTGTATAAATTATTTTCTTTTCTTCGCTGACTTCGCTCGTTGTTTACGAATACGGCGTGCGGAAAATATAATTCTGTAGAAAAATAATTTAAATACACTTATTTTATAGAGATAGTATATCTAAGAAAACGTCTTTATTGATAATTAGTACAAAGTCGACTAGTAGTATGATGTAAATAATAAATGGTAGTTTAAAGTAAACGAAAATTTTACATCATGGATGTAAATATCAAAAAGTCTTGTCCTAACTGCAGTCAACTTTACAATGTAACATGTAAGTATAAATAATGATTAATGAATGTAAATTTGAATTATTTCCGTTTTATCACCAAATTAGTACCATTTACATATTGTTATAACACCCGATCCCCGATACCTGCCTTAATACAGTAGGTATATTAATGTATAGTCGTTAAAACAACTAGCCGGCTTCTAGACATTTCTTTCTGATTTTACTGATAATAATTTAATGATTAATATATCAAGGTTTCGGTCGTGTTCCTAGTTTTAGATGGTAGTTTTGAAGTGATATTTTGTAGATAATTGTGTACGAGTTTAGTGAAAGGGGCCTTTGTCGATTTTGCATGGACGCTTGATTCTTTAGCGATTGTATAGTTTTAGGAAGTCTTAAATAATACCATTTCGATAAAGTGGGATCTTTTTCCATTCTGTAACAGTAATTAATAATAGCGGTAACAAAAGCTTAATTGGAATTGGAACCTACTTTTCTGCAGGTGATGTTTCATCAAATCCCTTCATATTTATGTTATTTTATTATTGTTAGCTAGTCTGTTGTGATCTTTAATTAGGTATATTAATTATTCATTACCTTTTTTCTACTGCGTGGCCCTTGTATACAAAATGTTTCGATTAAATTTCCTAATAGTCTTAGATGAAATTGAACCCTTGCAATTGAAAAAAAGGGTGAATGTATTGGCAATGCATATGTAACACTACTGGAGTTACAATTGTCAACAGGTTACAACTAGATTGTCTAAATGCTTGTTTGCTTTGAATAAATAAAAAAGATATGTCGATATTACCACCACCTAATTAGTAGAGATGCAATGGATATCTGACCACTATTAGGTATCCATCCGGCCTATCCGGCCTCCTTTTTATTTGAGTGAATATCGGATAGTTGCGTACTATCTGGCTGGATACCGAATAGTAAAATGACCCATAGTCAAGTTTAAAAATGAGATGAATACAAACCACCAAATAATTTACTTAATGTTAGGTTATTATGTCATGTAATTCTTCCATTCAATAAAGTGCATACCTTTTAGTAGCTTTAATTTTTTTTGAACAAGTTGCAACCTGCACAGAGTGCCACCGATGTGCCACCCATGAGCTCAAATTAGCTTAACTTAATTGGGCGCCCGGATATCCAACCAACGGGTTCGCTGGATATCCAGTATCCGGTATCCGGCCAATCAACTTAAGGAATAACAGAAAGACAACATCATCATTATTTTTATGATCACTACCATCTCATAATAGTACATTACTTACCAAGGACTGTAAAAGAAAGAAAGCCCGAAACCGCAGGCATTTGTGACCCGAGGCGCAGGCGAGGGTTGTAAATATGCGATAGAGGGCTTTCTTTTTTACTGCCCGTGGTGAGTACACATTTTTACGTTTCCACCTGACCATAATGCGAGTTTTACCGTACGCGTAGCGTGCGGCAAAACTACGGCCAGGTATGACGTAAAAATGTTATTTAGCCTCTTCCATGCATATGACTTATGCCATTCCTCACTTTATGCCCATTTACACATTTTTACTTGTGTTTAGTAACAAATGTATGAACTCGCACTTAACACTAATCAATGTGTCAATGGGCCTTTTTATTCATGGGACAGTACAGTAGTCTTATATTTATGCACAAAGCAGTGTTTTATTAAGGGTGATATGACTGTTGTAACTAAACATACCAGACTGGACTTAATTATTTTTGCAAACCCTGCTCTAGTAGGGTAGTCAACAGGATGCCCTTATCAAACATTTATAGAACTAGGTTAAATCCTGTGGTTGATTCTTTAACATCAATGACAGAACTCCTACCAAATCTTTTAAAGAAAGATGTTTTAAAACACTTATGGTGCCATGCATTTTACAGTGCATTTTCAAATAGCTTCCAATAATGAGTTGATCTCGCTTGATTGTATTACATGGATTTATAAAAGCAAAGTTATTGACATGCCCTAATACTAGATGTAGTGTAGGGATGCCTGGCTGGCAGCAGGCGGGCCGGTGATCGCTGATTGAATTCGTTCAACCCAGTTCCCTGGAGTTGGAGCTTCAGGTTACTGTCCCGGCGACATTTCCACAGTGCTCTGCAGTTCAAAAGGACATCTTTGAGTTCAACCTCCTTAAGTTTTCCCCCATCTCATCTCTAATGATTACAATATAGAGTGCTGCCGCATAGTGCATGCGCATATATTCCGCATATATTAAATAAATAAATTAATTACTGGTCTCCACCTTTCCACAGTGTTGGCAGGAGGAGTCCCTTGTTATACCCATCACCTTAAGGTGTCTGTTGAGAGTTGTGCCCTACTACTAACATGCCCGGTAATTTACAGGTATCGGTTCTCATCTGAAAGGGAACATTCCTTTGTTCCTGACATGTGGCCATACCATATGCGAGACTTGCGTCACAAGCATCATCAGATTTGCCGAGCCCATAGAGTGCAAGGTGTGCCGCCAAAGCTCAGAGATGACAATCACCGACCCGGCCAAACTTGTGAAAAATAAAAGGGCCTTTTACAAAATGTTTCCTGTCAATGTTGCGATGCTTGGAGAAATTGCAACAGAACTCATGATGGTAAGCTTCTTGGTCTTAGATTAGGGAAGGGTGAAGTAGCCTTCTACTATGCCATTGAGATAGATATAAAAGTAAAATGCAGTTTAACATACAAAAAATATTTAATGATTAAGGTATTTGGGAAATGATCTACCTAATAGGTGTGTACCTGACAAATTTGTCCAAATATTTGTGCTGCATTTTAAGAATAAACTACCTTTAAACCAAATGAGTAAGTACTTGTTTACTTTCCAGGAAGCAGACAGCAAACATGATGACAGTGAAAACTATTTTGTGGACCTCAAGTCTATTATACAGAACACTGACTACACTACAGGTACTTTTAATATTATGTATTTTTTTCTGTCTCTGTTATTATTATAATTACTTTGTTTTAATCATGGTTTCAAGATCTTCCAGGACAGTGCATTGAATGCCACCAATTTACATCCAAAATGTGCCAACAGTGCCAGACGATTTTATGTGAAAACTGCTTCAACAAAACACACAAAAACTTTGTAGTCTTCAAAACACATGTTCTTCAGAATATAGGTGATTAATATACATTTTAATTATTGAAATTAGTAATAGAAGAAGCGTTGGTCCTGGCAATAGCCTCGCGCGGCAAATTCGTATACAAGTCTAAATTATGCGAACATACCTATCGCGCGCCTCGCTGCGAGTAATCTGGACACGGCTTTATGATTTTATTGAGTCATCCCCATATAAAGTAAATGAGCTTTTCGCAGAGGCAAAGCAAAACTAACTAAAATACTTCACAAAAAAAAATCACTTGTTTTACATCTGTAATAACGCTTTATTTTGTAGAACCCTTAATCCACGCCAACAAGTGCAAAATTCACAGTGATAAGACACTTGACTATTACTGCAAGGACTGTCACAAGTCTATTTGTATGGATTGCCTCATGGTGGGAGGTGAAAAATCATGCAAAAACCACGATGTAGCGTCTATGCAGGAAGTGGTAAGCACATCTATTTTAATGATGACCTAGCCTAAATCAATGTAATTTTTTGTTTAATTTGTTACACTAAAAAAAGTACGAAGTGCGTACTTAATGCCAGGAGGCATTTTCTACTAGTCAACCATCATGTTAAACGGGTAAAGGATATTGCCGATTGTAGCCGATGTAGGCCAATTAAGTAGATGTAATTTGTTTCCAATTTTGTACATGATTGACATTACCACGATAAAATGTCCTTATATTTTTTAGCTCACCTGCGTTTTTGTAAGTCGTATTCTTATTGGACAACCTTATGAATAATTAATAAAGTAGAATCATTGAAAATGAAAATCCGCCCTGGGGGCCGATTTTTGACATACGAGCGTCGAATTCCAAAAAAAATTAAGCTCGAAAATAGTCGCACACAAAAGTTTGTCGCAATTATTTTCGCATGAAATTAATAGTTTAAATTAAATAATCATAAATTTAAATTCCTATAGCAGTTATTTTTAAAACATCATTTCATCGTTTTATTTAGAGTTTTAAATGTCAGATTCGAGCGCTCGATGCTGGTATTTGATTAATGTCACTGACAGTTCATCCCTTCCACAATGGAGTGTAGAGTTAAGGAGGAAAATATATGTGTGTGTGCAAAACATGAAGATCTATAAAGGGGAGTTAATACTTATACTCGTACCACTATACATTCTCAGGCGAGAGCACTCTGGGGAAAGCTTTCTTCTGGAGGCAAAGCGAGCGCACTGCCTGTCTCGGTGTGTCTCGGCGAGAGTGTACAGCCAGTATTACACTTTTTCCCTAAATCATAAAATAAATCATAAATCATGCATTTATTTGTAAACACAGGTTTTACAGTTCTTACATAAATAGGGTACCACCATGTTCAGCCATTATTAGGCATACAAACATTAATGTTAAGATGGCGCAAGCCATTAATATAATTTATGTACAAACACTAAATAACTACAGAACTACAATAATTCCTAAGACGATTAAATTTCTAAGTCAGAGAGGTATTCTCCTACTGAATAATATGCTTTCCTAACTAACAGTTTAAACAGGCTCTTTTTAAAGTTTGGAATATCATCAAGTTCTCTTAAATCTTTTGGTAATTTATTATAAATTTTTGGGGCCATCCCAAAAATACTTTTAGCCAGAAAGGGAGTTTGTTTAGCATTTGTGAAAATTCTGTTGCGTCGTCGAATACTATTGCAAACCGAAAATTGGCCATCGTTGTTGTTAACGTATACCGCTGTTTCGTAAATATACAGGCGAGGCAATGTCAAAACGTTATATCTAATGAAATGCGGTTTGCAACTTTCGGGTGGTAGTATTCAACATACAGAACGTAAACAGTCCCTAACCACAGTTGAACCTTATCACCGAGCGAAAAGGTGACTAGAAAAAACGGTCCAATAGAGAGCCTAACCTAACATAGGGAGCGTTGTCTCTCTCGCACCCGTTACAATACTCACATGTTGACAAATATTGATTTGTTGTCATGGTGAGTATTGTCCAATTACATCATTACTCCCTTGATTAAAACGAGTTGCAGTACCCACTGTGACTTCTCATTCGTCCTCACTTTTCGGTCGAAAAGGGCTGTCCGTTACCTTAGGTCACTACGAAAGTTTTGAGATACAAAAAAAATACTAAAGTTATTCAAATACTTTTTATTACAGTTTCTCAAAATATTCTCCTTTAGCATCTACTATGCACCGGTTCATCCGCCTACACCGTGATTTGTAGCATTCCCGGTACTCCTCGTAAGGAAGGTCTACTACGGCCTGCAAGTAGGAATTAAAAGCATCCTCAAGGCTGGTGAAACTAGCTTTCCGCCCGCGACTTCGTCCGCGTATAATACGGTTCCTCATACAGAGTTTCATATCCAATTGTATCTTCTTAACTAACTTTTGTTAATCCCTGAACCATCTTCTTAATCTATTTATACTTATAGCTATTTTGGCGAAAAAACGGGTAACGTAGACATAGTTTCAGTTACAAATAAATGTTAATATGCAAATAATAACGTAAATGTACCCTATTATTTGCGTAACTTCTTTGTGTACCATATAGTGGTGGTTTTATTTGGCGATACGATGACCAAACTATTGTCAGAGCTCACTCTGGAACATGGAAATGGAACGGAAATATGAACAATAATTCCTAGTTAATCTCAAACCAAAAAAATAGTAAATTTCTACACAAACTTTCAACACCTTTTTAGACCCGTTCTAGGTTGAATTTTGAAAAACGCTGAAATTGCGTTTACAATTTTTTTTATTAGTAATCGTACGAAGTTTCAAATCTCTAACTCTATATTTTAAACCCCACCGATACAAACTTTTAACCCCCCCCCATTTTACCTCCTTAGGGGTTGACTTTTTCAAAATCGCTTCTTATTAGTTGTACAGATTGTAAATGTAACCCGTCCTGCAAATTACAACTTTCTAGCTTCAGTAATAAAGGCCTCCCTTTCATACAAGCTTTTCAACCCCATTTCTACTCCTCGGGTGGAATTTTGAAAAACGCTGAAATAACTTTTTTGCTTTAAAGTTACAAACAAAATTTCAAGTCTGTCACAAAAAAAATTGTCATCTCTATACAAACTTTCAACCCCTTTTTAACCCCGTTATAGGTTGAATTTTGAAAAACGCTGATATTAATTTTATTGTTTTTTCATTATTAGTAAAAGTACGAAGTTTCAAATCTCTAACTCAAAATTTTAAACCCCATCCATACAAACTTTGTACCCCCATTTCACCCCCTTAGGGGATGAATTTGCAAAAACCCCTTCTTAGTGGATACTAACGTTATAAAACTACTGTGAAAAATTCAGCTCTCTAGGTCCCAACGGTTTGGGCTGGGCGTTGATTTAAGTGAGTCAGTCAGTCAGGACTTTTACCTTTATATATATAGAAGATAACGCAACTCTTCGATCTATGTTCGCTTCAAAAAGTCAAAAAAATTACCTTGTGCGGCGACGCATTGTCATGAACTCATGAATTCATGATACAAAAAAGTCCCCGCAAACAAACAAACCAGAGTTAGGTCGTTTTTGTTTCAAATTATTAAATGCAGGAGGCAAACACACTTCATTGTACCACAGCATTCACAGTCGATTGTGCCTTAGTAGGTGGATCGTATTGGTAAATCCAACTCTCGTCTCCAGTAATGATGTTAAAAATGGTGCGCCCTTCGCCCAGGTTAATTTTTTTTAAGCATTTCTTCGCCCCACGTCACGTGAGTTTGTTTTTATTCTGCAGTCAATGCGTGAGGCACCCATCGTGAACACAGTTTCCTGACTCCAAGCTGGTTGTTCAAAATGTCATTAATGGCTGGCGATGAAATCTTAAGGACTGCTTCTATTTGTTTATTATAAGTCACTTTTGGATCCAGTATGTATTTACACCGCCGATTAAAAGAAGTTTTGGTTGATTAAAATAGCCTCTTCCATATCAAACCACTTGTGCCGCGAAAGTCACTCGATTGCTGTGAAATATAAAGGATGATACCTCATGTTACCGTACAATCATGTTACTAATTAATTGCTGAAGACCTATGGTCTACGTTGACGTAAACGATAACGTTGATTTGTGTCGTTTGACTAGCTTGAATGAAAATCGTGTGATGATTGCGTTTTTGTTAATGTTTTCTAATGTCGTTTTGCTGCGCCATAGCATAATGCTTCTTATTAATAGAGATGTAAAGCCTGAACAGTAATATTTATTCCACTGGCAATAATTTTAATGATAGGTTGTCAGTGTCATTGTGGCGGTTTACTTTAATAATAGTAAAGTGTTGAATATTAAGTAATAAATAACAAAGAGTTGCAAATATATTCATAGTAAAGAGCGAAAGGATCTCCATTTCACTATCTTCAAATTAGATAGGATGTCTTTTTTGTACTACGACTTTTTAGTCGCGCCCAGCCTCGGCAAATCGGCAATATCCTTTATTATTTTTGGGTATGACCTTGTTTTTGTTATAAACAAATTTAATTTTTATGACTTTTCAGAATGAAGGCTTTCTGGAAGACCTAAATGGTTTATTTCCGAAAGTAGATGAAACGTTTAGAAGACTTACCAAGACTGCAGTGGTACGTACATAGTAGCAGCCATCAAAGTTTCTTCAAAATTATTGTATTTCAGCTAGTTTTCAATGAAAGAAATGCGAGTACTTTTTGGGCCTTTCCAAGGGCAGGGTCGCCATGAGAGGCATCCCTGCTACATTGGCTTCTTGGCGTCTTAACCTCAAATGGTGACCCTGTCTACATACCTCGCAGCTGATCTTCCTTAACTCATCCAACCGTCTTCCATCTCAAAGATCATATCTGTTAAGGTCTGACGTAGACTGTTGAAGCATTCCTACTACATTAGCTCTTGTCACATTCTAGTCAAGCAAATTCAGCAAGTTGAGCAGCAATATTATCATATTTTATTTTATTCTAATAGAACCACGACTTTTGGACTTTGCCATATTTGCCCTAATAATTGTTTCTTATATTTTTTCCTTGATATAGAGAAACCATAGGATAAACAAGCGGTTTTGAGTTGTCCTTGCGCAAATCTGACGATAAGCTTCTGAGAAAGTGGTTAAATATGTCTATTTAAATATTTCAGGACGTAGGGCACCTTCTATATAATATAGAGAACGAAACTGGATCAGCCTCTGAGCTGACACAAATGATTGCAACAGTTGAACAACACTTTTCCAAGCTCAGCTCAATCGTACAAAAACACAAGACTGAAGTTACAGAAATTATTACTAAGTTAAAATGCTCTGAAAAAGAGTCTCTATATAAAGTAAAAGAAGATATCACAAAAACGATCAAAAAGGCTAAAGAAGTGATCAATACCATGACACTGTCATTGGATAAAAAGAAAATGAAACAAGTGAGTAGTTGACCTGTTGTATAATGTTATACCAATATTTTATTGATACAAAGCAGATACGACTAGTAAGCTGTATACTTGTTGGTGACGGACCTGGCTTATATCTCAACTATTTGACCGTCAGAACAGGCGCGGATACAGGGGCAATTGCCCCCCCCCCCCCCGAACGAAATCCTGGATCTGCGCCTGCATCAGAATGCTCTAACACATTGCATTTATTTTAGTATTTCAAAAAAATAAAAATTAAACAATATTTCATGCACTTCATTTTATGTTTTAGTTAAATTTATGCGTATTACTGGAAGACGCCAAGCTCATAGCCGAATCCCCATGGTATTTGAACAAAAGCAATCTGAAGAATGAAAATTTGAAGTAAGTAATACCGATCAAGTTC
This sequence comes from Pammene aurita, assembly GCA_947086415.1. NCBI lineage: Eukaryota > Metazoa > Arthropoda > Insecta > Lepidoptera > Tortricidae > Pammene > Pammene aurita. Next base: position 37,753,832 of record OX352291.1, read on the forward strand.
TTACTGTACGTCGATCTGTGATTTGTAAACTTATTGACTGTTTTTTCAGAGTGGCTGTGAACGAAGATGTGTGTAACCTAATTAGCGATTATATACATTTGGAAGGGAACGCCAAATCAGGTTACAGTTTGATTTCAACAGAGGAATTGGATGAGGGAGTGGAGATACCGCCAGCGCCGGTCGCTCCGGTATATCCGCCTGAACTGCCTAAAGGTTTGCTCCTTCACCTAATAGATTTAAGGCCCATTTGAGGTTTATGCTAATTACCTTTTATATGACACATTTTTTTCGTACTAGAACGGTGGCAAACGGGCATAGGGCCCGCCTGATGGTAAGCAGTTACCGTAGTCTATGGACGCCTGCAACTCCAGAGGGTTCGCATGCGCGTTGCCTACCCTTTCAGAACCTATACACTCCTTTTTAGGGTTCCGTAGTCAACTAGGAACCCTTATAGTTTCGCCATGTCTGCCCGTCCGTCCGTCCGTCCGTCCGCGGATAATCTCAGTGACCGTTAGCACTAGAAAGCTGAAATTTGGTACTAATATGTATATCAATCACGCCGACAAAGTGGTAAAATAAAAAGTGGAAAAAATGTTTTATTAGGGTACCTCCCCTATACGTAAAGTGGGGAGTGATTTTTTTTTTCATTTCAACCCTAACGTGTGGTATATTGCTGGATAGGTATTTAAAAATGAATAGGGGTTTACTAAAATCATTTTTTGATAATGTAAATATTTTCGGAAATAATCGCTCCAGAAGCAAAAAAAAATGTGTCCCCCCCCCCCTCTAACTTTTGAACCATAAGTTTTAAAAATATGAAAAAAATCTCAAAAGTAGAACTTTATAAAAACTTTCTAGGAAAATTATTTTGAACTTGATACGTTTAATAGTTTTTGAAAAAAAATTACAAAATAATTTCTGAACTAAGTTTGTAATTTAACCGTATAAGCAGGTGTTTATTGTACCTGTAATTTCTACAAAATCACAATGAAATGACGTGCTTTCAAATAAAGTAAAAACGGTGAAAATCGACTCACGCAATAAAGAATTATCCCATAAAAATCATCTTCCATACTTTAAGCTCGCGCGCAATAGTTTACTTAATTTGCCGATAGATGTCGCTGTACGTGGAACGCTCATATCACATCATAGTACATGGCGGTGTTATTTTAACTCTTATGTGGGGATACTTACTGTGACGGACGGAAAACTACGGAACCCTACACTGAGCGTGGCCCGACACGCTCTTGGCCGGTTTTTTTGAAGAACCTCATACTGTAGCCCGCTGGGAAAACCTCTGCAGGGAGTTCATTCCACAGCCGCAGCGTTCGTGGGAGGAAATTGCTCTTAAATAAACCGTAAAGTGGCGACTCTTTAGGCTCCAGGGTGTGAGGATGATCTGATCACCCTGCCGACGGCGAGCGGTGCGGTGATAACAAGCTGCCGTGGGCATCATATCAAACAGTTCTTCAGAGCACAAGCCATTGTAAAAGCGATAGAACACACATAAGGAGGCAAAGCCTCCCCGTAGACTCAAAGGTTCAATATCGTTTGTGAGATTGGGATCGTCGACGATCCGCACAGCCCTGATCCAGGTGCTCCTGCCCAAAGGTGACAGCAGTACTCCATATGGGGTCTGACTTGCGACTTGTATAGAAGCAGTCTCTGCCCTGGAGTGAGTAGAGTGAAGTATCTCATCGCTCTATTGAGCACACCGAGCTTTTTGGATGCCAGCTTGGCTTTCCGTTCTAGGTGACTACGATTAAATTATCTTTAAGATATAATATTATTATTTTGCTGTATTACTGTTTTGAAAAAATAAGTCCCGCCGAGTTTCTTGCTGGTCATAAATAATACTTCTCGGGTCAGAGGTGTAGGGTTAGAACCGGTGGTAGTTTTTCTTTTTCTCTCTGACGTTCATAAGTGCATTGTAATGTGCCTAAATTGAAGAATACCTAGTCGGTTACTAAGTTCTGTTACTAGAGTTTTCACTAAATAAATAGGAATAGGTAGCAACATTTTAATCATTCATGTACATAATTTAAAAGCTAATAATAGTATAATAGTCAATAGATTACAATACATTGAATTGAAAATTAGTGTCGCAGTTTTTCAGAATTCTTTAAAACACTCGGAAAAAGGCATGAAAAATATACGTCAAAATTACATTCCTTGTTCATGTTGATTTTAAGTCCTATTTATTTTTAATCACGTTTAAGACGCACCAGCCTTGCACAATTCGGTAGCTATATTCTTTAGCTCCAATTTGGTATATGTATAGTTCACGTGGGTCTATCTGATAAAATACTAGACTAAACGTTGCATGTCTGCTTGTTCCATAGCAGTCTAAATCTACGTCATTTGTGCAAAACTTAAAAATAGGCAATGTTTCAAATGGGAATACATATCTGTGGGATAAAATGGCAAGAAAATTAAATGGTGGTCACAAAATTACCTCTAATAAACAGGTTTCTTACCAAAAAGCAATGGAACCTTCTAAACAAAGGTGCAATATTTATTTGATGCCCTTTTGTAAAGTGCAATTTTCTTAAAGGGTTTAGCAGGCTAAGGAAGGACGTGTGGCCCCTGTGAGGAAAAGTTGAATTAGTAAATGTCAATTGTTTGTCGCCTCATAACTAGTAATCACTCCAACTTTCAGCCCTCTATCTTGAACTGTCTCAGAGATAATGTCAAAAATGTATTTTTTTAACAATTTTTTCAAACTCGTATATCTCCTAATCCATAGCAGCTAAAGCGTTGAAACAAAATCACAGCTACGTAGTTTGAGTGGGAGTATACCCTATAATTTTATTAATATTTTATACGTGAAAAATAAAAGAAATAAATGTCAATTTATTTTTTGACAGCTCTTTCCAACACGTTTTTTTGAAAGTACAATTATGAAAAAAATCACGTAAATTGCTTATAGTATTAGCTACTAGCATACAAAAAATCAATTGATTATATTTGGTGCAACATACTGTAAAAAAAAAAAAATACGAAAGTATTCAAGTATCAAGAGTAGGCCTCTGAACTGAAAGTTCGTTTTTAAGTTTTATGTTTGTTGCCTAGCAGCAAAGGGTGTATTGTTTTTAATTTGACGTATGACTGTCAAAAAAGGTCACTGAACTACTGCTGTGTTAGCATTTGTAACTAATTTTACTAACTACTTAATCAACGAAACGACGGATGTGCTATTTTGCTGTGTTTATTATTTTATAATAGTACATTACTTACCAAGGACTGTAAAAGAAAGAAAGCCCGAAATCGCAGGTATTTGTGACCCGAGCCGCAGGCGAGGGTTGTAAATATGCGATAGAGGGCTTTCTTTTTTACTGCCCGTGGTGAGTACACAATTTTACGTCTCCATCTGGCCATAATGCGAGTTTTACCGTACGCGTAGCGTGCGGCAAAACTTACGTTATGGCCAGGTGTGACGTAAACAAAATTAATTGGTTTCATTATAGTACACGTATTAACATAACGAATTAAATAACTCATTAGAGCAGATATCACAATATAAGTCACTTAGATAATGACTATCGTAATATTCGTCGTCCCAGGTATAGGACAATGTTATCCTGCAGTCATCGCAATATCCTTTTAACATAACATTTTCGTCAGAGAGCGATATCTCAATACTGGTAAAGACTGTAAAAACAGTTGCTTCGCTATTAACCGTGGCAAGTTGAGCCCAAATATTTTTGATTTTATGATTTTCATCTGAAAGAATGTATATACATGAAGTTTCCGTTTTTTTTTTTTTATTTACATTTAAAACTTACATTCGCCATTATGGAAAAATCGGACTCCTCTTCTACATAACGTGTTGTATATTCCCTTAAACAATTCACTATTATGTTAAATGTGCTAGCGTATAAATTGTATAATAGTATTGTATAATTTAAAGATAGCTCATACCTAATAAATCATAATGTCTAATGTTATGTTACTCGGAATCGACAAACGCTTAGTTTATACGCTAGCACATTTAACATAATAGTGGATTGTTTAAGGGAATATACAACACGTTATGTAGAAGAGGAGTCCGATTTTTCCATAATGGCGAAAGTAAGCTTTAAATGTAGATAAAATAAAACAGAAACTTCATGTATATACATTATTTCAGATGGAAATCATAAAATCAAAAATATTTCGGCTCAACTTGCCACAGTTAATAGCGAAGCAACTGTTTTTACAGTCTTTACCAGATATTGAGATATCGCTCTCTGACGAAAATATTATGTTAAAAGGATATTGCGATGACTGCAGGATAACATTGTCCTATACCTGGGACGACGAATATTACGATAGTCATTATCTAAGTGACTTATATTGTGATATCTGCTCTAATGAGTTATTTATTTCGTTATGTTAATACGTGTACTATAATGAAACCAATTAATTTTGTATATAAAATAATAAACATATAGCACATCCGTCGTTTCGTTGATTTAGTAGTTAGTAAAATTAGTTACAAATGCTAACACAGCAGTAGTTCAGTGATCTTTTTTGACAGTCATACGTCAAATTAAAAACAATACACCCTTTGTTGCTAGGCAACAAACAAAAAACTTAAAAACGAAGTTTCAGTTCAGAAGCCTACTCTTGATACTTGAATACTTACGTTAGTTTTTTTTTTACAGTATGTTGCACCAAATATAATCAATTGAGTTTTTGTATGCTAGTAACTAATACTATAAGCAATTTATATGATTTTTTTCATAATTGTACATTCAAAAAAACGTGTTGGAAAGAGCTGTCAAAAAATAAATTGACATTTATTTCTTTTATTTTTCACGTATAAAATATTAATAAAATTATAGGGTATACTCCCACTCAAACTACGTAGCTGTGATTTTGTTTCAATGCTTTAGCTGCTATGGATTAGGAGATATACGAGTTTGAAAAAAATGTTAATAAAATACATTTTTTACATTATCTCTGTGACAGTTCAAGATAGAGGGCTGAAAGTTGGAGTGATTACTAGTTATGAGGCGACAAACAATTGACATTTACCAATTCAACTATTCCTCACAGGGGCCACACGACCTTCCTTAGCCTGCTAAACCCTTTGCCGCGTGTTTGCGTCTTCAGGCAATCTTGTGCTTTACAAGGATTTTCAATAAATTTCCCATCTGATTTGTATATTATTATACCATATTATGTTCATTAGAAATTAGGCTATTAAATAATTACTTATTTTTTTATTTTAACTTTATTTTATATTTTATCAGTCAGAAATCTGGTAACAGAACTTAGTAACCAACTAGGTAAATATCTTTTATCTTTTTACGGAATTGGACGTCACTCGAAATGTCGACATCGAGGATCCCAATACAGTAAAACTTGTGCCTTGGAAGCTTGGAACTGAGGGGCCACAGTAAATGGGGTTTTCTTAGCAGTACACGCGCAAGCTTGTGTCTTTGTGTAGTATAGGCTTCTACCGCACCTTGTATCATTGTGACAAGCTCTTTCATTCGAGACGAGTTTTTTCAAAATTACAATTATTATTGATATTGATAATGATTTAACATTGAAATATGATAGTTATTTGTTCATAACTATACAAACTATTTACTTTCCTTTACAGACGTGCGTCAAAAGAAAACCACAAGACAGAAACCGGAAAAAGTCCAACCGCCACCAAAGTCGTTGCCCTTCTACCAACAAGCTACGATGTTCCGCAGCAAGACCGGCTCCACGTCGTCGATCAACTCCGTGGGCACGGCCGGGAGCGACTCGTCACACGTTAGCGGCGCGACTAGATTCAGTAAGTGATCGTTGCCGTTCTACCAACAAGTCCCTATTTTCCGCAGCAAGGCGTGACTGTTTTTTTGTTTGCAGGTGAAGCTTTGAGTAGGCCTGTTGTACAACCAGTGCCCCCGTTTACGGAAAGCAGAGTTCCAAAACAACTTTACGAAGGTACTGATTTAATTTATATTTGATCTAATATTGTAATATGTTACGTAACATAACATTAGCTGTATTTAATTTTACTTACATTTATTATAGCGAATGGTATCGAGATAATGGTGTTTTGTTGTCTTTAAATTTTTCCCTCTTTCTTGCGTCTACCGTACTACCATACAAAATTTATTAAATATAGTTATGTTTACAGGTTGTCAGGAGATGATTTACATCACACATATTGTGGATCCACATAATTTCTATGTCCAACGAGCGTGCCACCAAGCCGTGGTCAAAGAAATGTTGCGAGAGTTCAAAAACTCCGTTTCCTCGCCTAAACCATCTATAACGCATCTTACGGAAGGCAAGTACAATCGTATAAGTGTAAATTACGTTATTTGTGTTAAAGTGACTTCAAGCTATTCTTCTAGACTTACATTTTTATGGGACCGCTGTTTTTGAGGTAAAATGTTTGCCACTGATTATGTCATCAATCACCACAATAAGATATTGAATATGGTGAAAAGAAGTAAATAGCGGTTCTGAATGTGAAAGTTATATATTTTTTGTAATTTGAAGTCTTGTATTTTATCTATTTATTCTCTCTATTTAACTATATGTGAAGTTTTAAAATCAAAAGTATCAAATCAAATCATTGTCGGTTGTCAATAAGGCGTTACGGCCATGAAAAACTGTTTAGAAATAAACTATTAGCAACCGACAATGATGTCGCTTTGACAGACTTAAAAACGGCACATATTTTGTTACAAAAGTCAAATCGCTATTGGTCAATGGAGCCGGATATACTGGCCTATTTTAGGATTATAGATATCCGAAGATCAATCATATCTTAATTTTATTATTGTTTACAACTGTTATTCGTTGTTTATTTGACTTTTGTGGTTATGTTGGCTACAAATTGAACATTATCTTTTAAACATTGTAACAGGAAAGTTGTACCTGGCGTTCAACAAAACCGACAACATGTGGCAGCGCTGCCGCATCGTGAGCATCGACCGCAAGAACCCAGACAAGCCGATATGCACAGTGTTCTGTATCGACTTTGGCAGCACTGAAGTTGTACCAGCCGATAAGTAAGCATAACTGCCTCAAATTGTACGTAGATCAGCATAAACTTTAAAATAATTACCACTGTCGTTTTTGCTTTTAGATAGCAACCATTTGTAGTCTGTAGTGACTCCGAAAGCCTTTTGGACAACCATATTTGCGCCATTATGAAATATTTGGAAAAAATTAACAAACAAAAAAATCCATGTAATTATTGAACCTGCCGCAAAAATTTCACGAGTATTCAATTATCGCTGGGTGACAACCAAAACTCACTAATTACGAATTCAAAATTCATAGCCATAATGAACCGTACTGGCAACAAAACAAGGTTGATTTTTGTTTAATTTTATTTTTGCAATTAGTGACTTTTGATTGTCACCTTACGTTATGTGCTTACTTGTACACTTGTAACTCTTAGCTGTGTAGCTTAGCACGGCGTTGGTCTTCTGACAAAAATTCAACTCGATGGCAAGGTTTGGAAATTGTTGCTAAACCGCGCTAAACTACACCCAAATTGGAAACAAATTAGTGTACTATGAAAACGTCTAAGTTGTATAATTGATTGCATTCAGGCTTCGTCTACTACAACCGGGCAGAGTGCAGTCTCCACCACCATTGGCGATCAATTGCTGCTTGGCCAACGTCGAACCCAAATGTGGGAACTGGACCTGTGAAGACTCTTACCTCATTCAGAATATTATAAACAAGTAAGCAGTATTTGTCACACTTTACATTTTCTGATTTCAGTCTTCCAGTTTCGTGCCTGACCAATTTTTAGGGTTCCGTAGTCAACTAGGAACCCTTATAGTTTCGCCATGTCTGCCCGTCCGTCCGTCCGTCCGTCCGCGGATAATCTCAGTGACCGTTAGCACTAGAAAGCTAAAATTTGGTACTAATATGTATATCAATCACGCCGACAAAGTGGTAAAATAAAAAGTGGATTTTTTTTTTATTAGGGTACCTCCCCTGTACGTAAAGTGGGGAGTGATTTTTTTTTTCATTTCAACCCTAACATGTGATATATTATTGGATAGGTATTTAAAAATGAATAGGGGTTTCCTAAAATCATTTTTCGATAATGTAAATATTTTCGGAAATAATCGCTCCAGAAGTAAAAAAATATGCGTCCCCCCCCTCTAACTTTTGAACCATAAGTTTTAAAAATATGAAAAAAATCTCAAAAGTAGAACTTTATAAAAACTTTCTAGGAAAATTATTTTGAACTTGATAGGATGAATAGTTTTTGAAAAAAAAATACAAAATAATTTCTGAACTAAGTTTGTAATTTAACCGTATAAGCAGGTGTTTATTGTACCTGTAATTTCTACAAAATTACAATGAAATGACGTGCAATAAAGAATTATCCCATAAAAATCATCTTCCATACTTTATGCTCGCCCGCAATAGTTTACTTAATTTGCCGTAGATGTCGCTGTACGTGGAACTCTCATATCATAACTCTTAAGTGGGGACACTTACTGTGACGGACGGAAAACTAAGGAACCCTACAGTGAGCGTGGCCCGACACGCTCTTGGCCGGTTTTATTATTGATAATACGATGCATCCGTGTTTAAACAAAATTTAATATAATTCATATAAAGTTACTGTAAAATTTTTAATGTAACCTTGTAACCGCCACCAATTTAACAACATTTGAACTCTGACAATCAATTTACGAAGATCATTTTCGTTGTCACTTGGTCTCATATATACTACCGCCGGTCACCTTGTGTGGTTGGTCCCCTTAGAAGGGTGACGCGCTTTAAGTATCTCGGACACTGTGTGACCGATAATCTACAGGACGACGCTGATATGGACAGGGAGCGCAGTGCATTGGCGGTGCGCTGTAATATGTTGTCACGCAGGTTTGCACGGTGTAATAGGAATGTCAAAATAACGCTGTTTAAAGCCTTTTGCCAGACCTTTTAAACACGTGCAGTCTGTGGACAAATTATACCAAAAAGGCTTCCAATTCCCTGCGCGTCCAGTACAACAATGGGTTCAGAATGTTGGGACTGCCTCGTTTTTGCAGCGCGTCAGGTATGTTCGCGGAGGCGCGCACTGACTGTTTCAGTGCGGTATTACAAAAGGGAACATCCTCCCTGATTCGTCGCGTGCGTGACAGTTCCAACAGCCTTCAGCGCTTTGTATTAGAGTCGCCTGCTTGCGCCTTCTGCAAACATTGGGACTGTGTATATATGTCATCCAGGGGCTTAGTATATAATTTACTATAGGTTTTACTAACAAAGGTTTAAGGGAATGTATACTAACACCAGGGGGGTTTCACTTCGCAGTTTAGGTACATTTGGCCGGTGCGCCTCCCGGGCAGGCCTATGGCCTTGGGCTGCCGCTCGGCTCGCACGATAGTCGTGTCACGTGGCGCTCGCGCAAAATTGAAAATACACAATGGCTTCGAAACCTAAATTTCGATCTAATCCGTATAAAAGATGTCTGAATAAACGGAAGAACAAGGAAGCAGAAATAACATTTTTAAATTCCGGACGATATTGAAAGGTCCCGAAGTCCTTACTTAGTAATAGTTAAAATAAACATCCATAATTTATTGAATATTGGTTGCCCAGAAACAATATTAGGAACTGACTGACATATTTTCAAAGGAATACGGCTGTGGCATACCTACTTTCGTGATAATCAAACATAATCTCTATAAAAAATTCTATCTCCGGATAAAAATTTCATGATTACAGAATCAATGTTTGTAATTCCTACATATTTACCTTAAAAATAATAACTCAGTAGGTATAGCTACAAAAACTTGTCAAGTGACAACCCCGTGCCGACACTCACAGCTCGGTCATAAAACTGCGGCCCGCAAAGAAGATTCACGGTTCGTGCGCGGTTATAAGTTATATTTTGCTTGCAGGCGGCGAGTATAGGTACAATTTTATACCTAAATCTGACTTTTGTGAAGGAGTGAATTTTCTGTACGGTAGTACTATTAGTTATTCTGTGCTAACACTATGGAAATCGTTCGTTCGTATCGTTTTTAATTAAAATATGTTATAGTGATTTTAACGATCCTGTAATGAAATGCAGCAAGCAAGCGGTGATCTACATCCGGCACATGAAGTCGACGGCGAACTTCGCCGTGACGCTGGTGTGCGACGTGACCACGTTCGAGGACGGCGTCAGCCTGGCGCACGCGCTGGCCTTCCACGAGCGTGCGCGCCTCATCAACCCCAAGCTGCATGTATGCAAATAAATAGATATTTATTTTATTCTCAAACGCCTGTAAATTCTATTGGATCATGGTGGCATACAGGGTTGATAAAAATCATGATTTAAAAAAAAATCATAATAATCCGATTAATTTGATTTAAATCGGATTTATTTGATTAAAATCAGATTTTTTTGATTTTTTCATTACTCGTCTTTTTTTATTAATTAAATAGCCAGTTCAGTTATATAATAAAACGAAAACAACGTATTTTAAGTAAATTTGTTAAAATCAACAATTTTAAAAGTTTTAAAACAGTAGTTTTGAAGAATAACAAGTAAAGTCAAACTTTTAGACTAAAATACGAACATATCAATCTATTCCTATTGAATTCGATATAATTATTATAACTTTTAACATTATCAAATTTATTATTCTTTTTAACTATTTATTTTTTGGAATTCAAACATTTTAAAATGAATACCAAATAAATTTATTTTTGTTGTATTCACTCTTTCACTAGTCAATTACGAATGACTGGGCGAAAAGCGAAATGCGTCTAGTGTTTTAGTTTCGGGGAATCCTGGAACTGTTTCGGTACAGTCAAGTGTAAAAATATGGGTGTACACATCTTACTCAAAAATATATCCCATAGTATCGTATTCCGTTGTAATAAGTGCGTAGTACCATAGTTATGAGACGATTTTTTCGATACGTATTTTTGCACTTGACTGTACCATGCGTCTCGTATTATAGTTTCGGGGTTTCCCCGAAACTGTTACGCTATGACTCGTTTGCACATGTGTGCGTGCCGTAGTGGCCCGGGGAATTCCCTAAACAATTTTGGGCCGATTTGGTTGTAGTAAAAATTTAATGATTTAAATCAATGATTTTTTTGAAAAAATCCCTTGATTAAAATCACGATTTAAATCACTGATTTAAATCACTGATTTAAATCATATCAATCCTGGTGGCATATTTTACACTATACGTGAATCGATGATTATACTACAGCAAAAACGACTCGAAACATATAACCGGTGACTGATTGAAAACACGTTATTTTTGGTAAAAAAAAGTGTATTCGTACATTCTATTAATAAGGGCCTTTATTTCAGTATCCAAGGATATCCGGATTGAGAGAAAAACCAAAATTGTTCATGATGAACAACAATTTAAAATTGAAATCCAAAGAAGAAGTTATCATAACGCACATTTATAGCCCTGACAAGTTTTATGTGCGAGAGGTGTGTTGAGTTCTGGCAGTATTTATTTATTTTGTAAATTAAGAATAGGTTAATAATATAAACGTTTTTGTTTTTAGCGACATCTGCAGAACGTTTACGATAAACTGAACGAGGATTTGGAGCAGGAGTACAGTTTAGCTCTGAACAATGAAAACGTCCATCTTCCGGAAGTCGGTACGATCTCATTTATTAACTCGCATTCAAATCCTATCCCTATTATCCACACTAATATCATAAATATGTATACTAAATATGAAAATCATTTTGTCTGTTCGCTTGTCTATTACTCCTTTAGGTCAAGCTTAAACAGCTGAACTGATTTAGATGAAAGTAGTTATGGAGATAGCTTAAGGTCCGGGGAAGCATGTGTATGCACTATGTAGTTTTTATCACAGAAAACGGGTGAAAAACCCCGTTTTAGTATCGAGGGGATATACTCCATGTCCAAAAAGTTTGAATACACTTAAGAAGTTTGAAAACTTTTTTGTACGAATAGTTAATGTTGTCAAATCTGTATTTTATTAAAGCTATACTAATATACAAAACGTGCTACAAATATTTTGGATTAACTCTACCTCTAACTTTTTTTACTAGCTGACTACATTTTTCAACTCAGCCTCATGCGGCACGCACCGCTTCCATGGTTTTTCGTCCCAAATACTTTTACTGTCCAGATTTGCTATTGTATAATAATATAGGCTACAAGGCATGTAAAAACGTAAACGTAAAAATGTAAATAAACGCAAATCTGAAGAACAGGCCGATTACTTTCGGCAAAATAATCAGTGAAATTAGCTTTTCTTAAAGCTTGAACAACGTTTGCACTGTTTTGAGCTCCGTTTTGTTTGAAAATAATTTAATTTATTCCCAGACACCGTTTTCAAACTTACAGTAATGTTTTTCTACGAAAATCTCTGGATTTATAGTAATCATTATTAATTTACGACTTATCGATAAAAGGATCTCCTCAAAATGTTCATATCGGCTGTTGATTTTCGGATAAAGCGGCATTTTTCCTCTAAAATCGCACGCTCACGATATTTAGTATTTTAACTCCTGAACGTAGCTGACCAGATTTTTTCCCGCCTTCCAAAGAGGAGCTAATTTAGGACCTTTTCATTGTAGTGTAAACTAGATTGCCTTTGATTCCAATAGCAGTTTATGTAGCACTTATGTACGTAATAAGGCCTAATTACGTACAGTTTGCATACATTGCTTTATCCTAAATGACGTGTTCGGACACCATTAGAATGACCGCCATTGCATCGCCATGGCCAACTCGATTGTGCGAACGGTCGGGGAGGAAGGCGGTTTTCATTACGTTTCCAAAATCGATGTGGTTATAAATTTTCGAACATTATTACGACACTGGCACAGATTAGTAGTTTATGTAACTGTTACGTAATAAGGGTCCTTAAAACATGAGTGTGGTATTATGAAATGAGCCGCAGGCGAATTTCATAATAAGATCACACGAGTGTTTTAAGGCCTAATTACGTACAGTTGCATACACTGCTTTATCTACACTCATATTATTTATTCTAAATGCCTTATTTGGAAACAATAGAATGGCCGCCATTGCACCGCCACCATGGCCAACTCGATTGTGCCGGCGGTCGCGCGGGCGCGTGTCGGGCTGTCGGCGGATCCCCGGGAGGGTGCAGGTGTACATTATGTTATCAAAACTCATAGCACATCAATAATTGAGCATGAAAAGTTAAAATTACGTTACTGCTACGGATAAAAAGCTTATCATAGTAAAACCGGTCGTGGCAATGCTAGCCATTGCCTACCGTTTTCGAACACGTTTTAGAGAACTTACAATATGAGTGTAGATAAAATATACTAATGTTACATTACTGGTTGCAATAATGGTGGTAATTACATTAACATACGGTTTCCGAACGCAGAATAGAGATTAACAATATGGGTGTGGATAATAGTAGTTTATGCAACTGATACATAATGAGGGGCCTTAAAACACGAGTGGGGTTTAATGAAACGAGCGCAGCGAGTTTCATTATAGGATCACACGAATGTTTTAAGGCCTAATTATGTACAGTTGCATACATTACTTTATCTACACACATATTGCAAGTACTCAAAGATGGGTTCAGAAGCCGAAGGCAATTGACCTGCATTACTAGGTAGATAGATACAAATGCAGAAACATAAGCACAAACACATAAGCTTAATAAAAATAAATAAATTAGAACTGATAAGGAAAGTATATTTATTTATTATAATATAGTTAATAGTAAACATTTTTCGCAATTAAAAATGTTTCGACAAACAATAACTGACAAGTTGATAACAGAAATGGCGGCCGTACAAACTTCTGTCGCGAGTTTTTTTTTAATATTAGCCAACGAACGAAGTCCTTATTCTCATGTCATCCGAGATCAAAATGTCGTGCGGTTTATGTCAAAAAATATATCGTACTGACGTTTCGTATCGACAACATTTTAAAATCTATGGATACTAGAATAGAAACCCATTGAAATTGTGTTGGTTTTGACAGCTGTTCGAAATTTGAAACCCATAACTTAACAATATTTGAGCATGTAAAGTTAAAATTACATTACTGCCACAGATAAGAAACTTATCATAGTGAAATCGTTTGTTGTAATGCTGGTCATTGCCTACGGTTTTTGAACGCATTTTAGAGGACTTACAACATGAGTGTAGATAAAAAAATAAACGGCGTTCTCGGCGCAGGTATGGTGTGCGTGGTGAACACGGAGCAGGGTCGGCGCGGAGAAGCCTCGCACGGGGCTGGCTGGGCGCGCGCGCTCGTGCTGGAGCTGCCGGGGCGCGAGCGCGTGCGCGTGCTGCTGGTGGACGCGGGCGCCGTGCTGCTCGTGCACTGGCGCGCGCTGCGCCCCGTGCGCGCGCACTTCACGCAGCTGCGCGCGCTGGTGGGTATAGCCGGACCATCGGACCAGGTCAACTCTGTACCTTTGCAACTGACCAGGTGTTGACGAGCTAGCCTAAACGTCACTTTTTTATATATCTGAGTCTAGTGAATCTAGTGTTCCGCGCAAACATTTTAACTGATGTTGTATTCAATACAACACTGTTTCAGATCTCGCGACACTTACCTGTAGAAATTATGTTTTCAACTCACTAGCTCGGAAAGCCCTTTTTCAACCGACTTCGAGATTTTGAAGGAGGAGGTTATGAATGTTCACCGATTATTCGAATATGGCTGGACCGATTTGGAAAATTATTTCTTTGTTTGAAAGAGTATACTTTACAGTCGGTCCCATTGTAACCAGGTCAGGATTTGATGATGGGATCCTGGAGAAATCGAGAGAACTCTTCAACTATTATAGGCACACCTATAGTGATTTCAGTATTCTTTACAGCAGCTCGAGCATTTGCTGTTGGAAAGGTGGATGCTAAGTGAAGTCGGTTCTTTTTTGTTTAAAATTATTATTCTCACTAGGCGACCGAATGTCACCTAGCTGGAGTGACGCCCCTGAACAAGAAATGGAGCGCGGCCTCCGTGGCCCTCCTGCACCGCTTCGAGGACCACGTGCTGGAACTACACGTGGAGGACAACCGCAACCGCGGCTCGCTCGGCGTCACACTGTACGACAAGACTGACGAGGAAGTCGTCTGCGTCAACAACGAGATGATCAAGTACAAGTTCGCCATCACCTTCGGGTAAGTATCGACTTGAGTCGGGTGTAACTACTTGATCAAGAAGCGCGGCTTACTACTAGTAAATACTTACATACTTTGATTTATTATTTATTCTACTAGATGTGACATCTAGAACAAATTTGTGCGTGTGTTTGGCGGTTGGCAACTATGATTGAATCAAAGAGTAGTACTTGAAGGGATGTTCACTACAACTTTTGGGACAAAGAATTTCTTAGGGATATCATCTCCTGTTACTCAGTGATACTGAAATAATTTTAAATATTGTAAGTACACATTGTGGACAGTACAGCGTTAGTTTTTATTCAGCAAATTTTGACGCATGCTTAGGCCACGCCACACACATGTTATTTACATTGTCCCATAATTCTCCATGAAGATTGAACACTACGTTTATACTTTTCCAGTCTCTTTAGGTTCAACGTGAGCGACGGCGAAAGTCAGGGTTCCACACACAAGGCTCCGCAAGATGAGAATAAAAATGCCGACCCCAAGCGTAATACAAAAAAAATAAAAATACTTAGCCACGACGACGACGACGCCACGAAAGTCAATGAAGACAATTTGGAGGCCAAGGATAAAGGTCCTCTCAGACTCGAAGCCAAGTTGCTGCAGTACCAGTCGCCTTCTCTACTGTACGTATCGCTAGTGCACCAGCAAAACACTTTCAACCTCTTATTTGAGAAAATCCAAACCGAATACTCGAAGGCGAACTCTGAGAATGATAAAAAGGACTGGAAAGAAGGCGACAGATGTTGCGCATTCTGTGAAGAATCCAAAACGTGGCGGCGAGCTGTCATAGTAGAATTAGCAGACGACAAGGCAAAGTTGTTCTACTCGGACTTCGCTCTGGCCGAGGCAGTACCTCTCGATAATCTTAGAGTGTTGGCCCCAGAGTTTGAATCTTTGGGCGACGCTGCCATCAAATGTCATTTGTCCGGCGTGATGCCAGCAGTCGGCACCGAATGGCCTTCACTCACTAAAGAATACCTCAAAGAACTGCTGGAGGTGTACAAGAGGGTGTTTATAACCAAAATAGGAAACTTCAAGGACAGGAGTATGCCCGTGGAGCTGTGGGTGTACCACACCACCCAGGGCGGCGCTCTCGAACCCGACATGTCGGAGTGGCGCTGCCTTAACCTGAAAATCATTGAACAGGGTCTAGCTATACCGGACAAATCATTAGAGGTATGTCCTTCATAGTGTTACGATCTGCTGTAATCAACCATTATACTGTTTTAGTGAAACTCCGTGTCTGTTTGCGATTAAAAAAAAAATAATACAAGTAGCACTCAAATTAAAAAAGTCTGAAGAAGATTTTTTGATTGGGAAATGGACACATTGAAATTTGTAACAAAATGTATTAGCTCGTAGATAAAAGAATATGATCAATATACCTTATTTGAGATAAATAAATGTTAGACCTAAAAAGTACTAAGTTTAAAACACATACATTGTGAGACTGTTTAATATTGTTACTAGAATGAAACTTCATCTAGGGACATTTCTGATTTCACGACTGTACCTAGTGGCTTAATGGCCTAATGGCTCAAATATATCGGATCGCCCAAAGTACTTAAACATATCTGAACACGCACTTTATCGCCTTGACAAAAGAGCCGTTCAGATATTTGTGACAACCTAGGCCGCTTCGATATATCTGATGGCGACTAGATGAATTTTGCTAAATAAAATATCGAGTGAAAAATACTACAAGTTAGCGCAGCCATACCTACCAATTTTGGAGATACTTTTCATGCCCGTTTTAGGTATACGGTAGACAGTTAAGATTTTATAGGTATAGTCTGGCAAACCATTTCTGTCAGTAGAAACGCGCGGCAAATTCAAAATACGTACATGTGGCAACCCTTTGTGATGAGACACCGTATTTCATGACGAACATTTAAACTCACATTGAATTTGTTTCTAGTGCATTTCACTCTCTCATCTCAAGCGCGAGTGAGATAGAACTCCTGCAACGTTCCCAATTAAATTTAAATTCACATTTAAGGCATATGTCAATTGCCTCAATCAGATTATCTGTTGCAGTTGATGACAGATCAGACGAAATATATCCGTCTCCTTTTTATACACCGTAAATGTCACCAAATGAAAGGGGCGGAAATACCAACTAAAATTAAAACATAAAATTTGATGATCATTGCTGCTTTTTTCACTGATTCTTAGTGTTGTCATACTTTTGTTCGCTGTACATTGCTACTGCGTTCGTTGGCTGGCCAGACTATAATTGTATTATTTCAGCCAGCCACAGAGAAATCAAACGCCCAAGACGACGAGGATGAAATGTTGTCGTTTCTGAACCTGACGGGCTCCGTGCGTGAGTGGCTGCAGCTCGAGCCGCTGCCCACCAAGCCGCTCGTCCTCAAGCCCGACGACGTCACGGGCACGTCCACTCCGGAGGTGGACGACATCAACGCTAACATCGACCAAGTGGAAGCGGGCTCCTCCAACACGGTGTTCATATCTGATTGGCTGCCTGCCGAGCCGCTGCCGGCCAGCGAGTTTACAGGGGTACCGACGTAAGTCAATGTCAATTACATACATCGGCAGCAACTGCGGCTAAAGCCTCCCAAACTCGTCCTCAAATCCGATGACACTGGCCTCGGAGGTAGTCGACATATGCTCGTAAACGACAACGAATTGTCAAGTTTAATCACACAAATTCAATACGTGTTTAATGGACTGCATTTATAATTATTATGTTCGCCTAAATTCCTTACCCTTGGATGGAGGCACACCGTACGCTACAGTATCTGCCTTCATTCTTTTGCGGTTGCAAATGTTGTAATTTGTTTCATGTTTCAGGTACATCGACAATGATGGAGTAGTGTTCTTACATCAACTGTCACAGGAAGAGACGCTCGAGCTTATCCGTAAGGCGCTCGAGGTCCGCTTCAAAAAGCCCGACCCCAAGGCCAAGTACGCTAAGTGGAACGTGGGAGAACCGTGCGTCGCGCTCTACTTCCTGGACAACCGCTTCTACAGGGGGCGTGTGTTGGAGGTCAACAAGGAATCCTCCTCCTGTTTGGTTCAGTACGTCGACTACGGCAATGAAGAAAACTGCTCGTTTGTCAACATGAGGAAGAGCATTGCGCTTCATCAAATACCCATACAAGCGCACAAGTGCATTCTGGCTCGAATTCGCCCAATTGGCAATCAGTGGGATAGAACAACTTTGGATTACATACACAAATCAGTTGTGGAGAAACACTGTGTGGTCAAAGTGGCAGGAGAACCTATCGGCGATCTCTTACCTATTGAGCTGAAATATGACAAGTTGTGGATAAACGACCACTTGGCAGACTTCGAAATGGCCGAATACACCGACGGCACCAAGACCATTGTTAGAAAATTCGTGGCCAACGCTAATTTAAAGACTCAAGGAAACGAAGATCTAAAATCCGACTCGGGGCCCGATTACATCGTCGATGAAGATGCCGAAAGCGCGGAGCTCCTCTCCTCACACGATTGTTCTTTCGACGCAAAGTCCTTCGAGAATGCCGATTGGAACATGCTCATGGAACAAGAAGGACAGCCAAAAGAAGAAAAATTGCTGACTTACATAAAATATGATAAGGAAGAGTTCCTCTCAAACATAATACTTATAAACGATTTAGATACTCTAGAATTGTCTGTTGTTCATAACGACGAAGATAATTTATTATATGATGAGATGTTCGAATCTCTGCAAAAAGAAGCCGCCAGTATGCCACCGCTGAACGGCATATATGAAGACAAACCTTGCCTTGGTCTGTTTAACGACGAAACTGGCCAGCCGGGGTGGTACAGGGCGACTATACAACGATACAGCAAATCAAAAGGCCTCGTCAAAGTACGTTATGTTGATTATGGCAACACTGACGTTGTTTCTACGTCGAATGTGAGAGAGATAAGCGAGAACTGGTTAAAATTGCCACCAGCAAGCATACAGGTTAATTTATATGATGTCAAAGTAAACCCTCATGTTGACATGAATATTGTGTCGACTAAATTCATTGAAACATTCCTAGACAAGGGGCCATTCCAGACGAAAGTCGTAAAGTATGATAATTTAATCCCTCAAGTGGAACTGAAAACAGAAGATGGGAAACTTGTTTACAGCAAGCTCATAAGTAGCGGATATTTGATAAACAGAGATTTTTATACCACTGACAAGTTTTAGATTTTCTATTATTTAATAATTAAGTCCGAAATAATCGTCTTGAGCCTTGTCCGCCAGCCTGCGGTCACTGAAGTCAAACTACCTACTGTAATTGATGTAGGTAAAATAGAAATAATCAAAGCTTTGGTAAATAATTTTCGGAACATTCTGTGATTCGTCTAGCTAGTGTTAATTAATATTAACTATGAAACCCCGAAGTTGTTCTTTACGTTGATCTTTTTAATTTTTAATACATGTTCACAAATTAAAGAAAAAGCAATATCTTGTTGCAACTAGATTTAAGTTGGTTATCCATAAAGATATTACCTACCTTTTTGTTTTGTTGATTAATAAAACTTATCTCTAATAATGTGTTGTTATTGAAATACACTACAATCATTGCGTAGTTTTAGGACAATCAAGTACATACTAAAACCAATATTTTATGTCTAATATCTGTCGGGTTTGGGTTTGTTGCAATTAATCGAACGAGCGGAGAGTAAACGAAGCAAGTTCTTACAAACAACTTCTAGCTACTGGGACGTCTCTGCATTTCGATGGCTTTTTGATTTTGACAGTTTGTTCCGCGATAACTTTAGTAACGCTTTTCTGGTCTTCATGAAATTATCTGCGTGCGTCTCATGACACGGGCAGGGGCAGCATCCGCTTAGTGTTTCTCTCACTTTTCATTAAATTGTCGAATGGGCCTCTGGGCGTTGGCATCGGCTCCGCATATATCTCCCCAAGGTCCGCAGCACCATTGTTCCATGGGCGGAAAAGTCACAAATAATATTAAGAATAAAATAGAAAGCAAACTTGTTCATAAACTAGATACGTTCGTCACATTAACCCCAACCAAATTTTGTTTAAAAGAAAAATACCGTCCTCGGCGTCCTCCCCGCTGTTGAAATGGTCTCATCTCATTGTTTCTGTTAGACTGTAGGCTAGGTACAGTCCCAGACTTTAATTGTGGAGCCATTTAGGGTTCAAGCTATTTTCTTTTGTTTTATGCCTACTGACTGTTTCTTTTGTTTTATATATACTTATTACTTACTCATGAAATGTCCAATGTAAAGTGGAAGCCTAAATGGCTCTACAAAGTCAAAGTTTAAATTATGTAATTGATAATACCTACCTATCATTACAAAGTAGGAAGGTAGGTCCTACTCGTAAATGTATCTATTTTTAGGTACCAGTTGAAATACGTATGTATTTTGTTTTACTGTTTATTTTAGTGTCCATAACCACCCGGTATTAGGTACAAAAGTCACCATGGTTGCCTAACTTTTTATGGTTTAAATATAATATCCATACGTCGCATTCCAGCGCGTATTTTACGGGCACGTCGTTTGGTAAGGTAATATAATCTTTACAAAATAAAGAGTTTTATCTACACTCATACTGTAAGTACTCTAAAATGCGTTCAAAAACCGTAGACAATGACAAGCATTACAACAAACGATTTAACTATGATAAGTTTCTTATCTGCGGCATTACATTTTAACTTTGCATGCTCAAATATTGTTAAGCAATGAGTTTCAAATTTGGAACATCGAATTTGATAACATAATGTTACCGCCATGGCCAACTCGATTGGTCCCGCGCGAGCGCCGACACAATCGAGATGGCCACGGCGGTGCAATGGCGGCCATTCTATGATTTCCGAATACGGCATTTATAATAAATAATATGAGTGTAGATAAAGCAGTGTATGCAACTGTACGCAATTAGGCCTTATTACGTAACAGTTACATAAACTACTATTTACACACTATGTAGATAATTTAAGATTAGTACCTACTAGCCCCGTCCCGCTGGCAATATTTTGAGGGTTAAGTTTCGAAAATTCTAAAGTCACTTATTATTGAAGTTGGAAATACAGTGTGTACATGAGAATCTTTCAGTGCGTTTTGATTTATTTTTTTCTAAAATCAAAAATGGCCGATTGGACATGGAACTTGGATTTCATTTGGACTTCGAAAAAAACCATCGACGGGACGTCATTATATTGTGTACTTTTTATGATTTTTCCGTATAGAATAAGCTAAATAGGCGTGTTCTATTTGAGGAACTTTTCTCTAAAATAAAAAATGGCCAAGATAATGGACTTTTTGATTTTAGAGAAAAGTTTTTCAAATAAAACACGCTTATTTAAGTCCATTATGGACTTTGAACTTGTATATAATTTGGACTTCGAAAAAAAACCATCAACGGGACTATATTATAACGTGTACTTTTTATGATTATTCCGTATAGAATATGCTAAACTAAGTGTGTTTTATTTGCTAAACTTTTCTCTACAATCAAAACTGGCCGAGATAATAGACTTTGAACTTGTATATCGGGACGTCATTATAACGTGTACTTTTTATGATTTTTCTGTATAGAGTACGCTAAAATAAGCGTTTTTTACTTGAATAGCTTTTCTCTAAAATCAAAAATTGCCAAGATAATGGACTTTGAACTTGTATTTAATTTGGACTTCGAAAAAAAACCAGCGATATATCAATATAAAGTATATTTTTTATGATTTTTTCGTATAGACAACAATAAAATAAGCGTGTTTTATTGAAAAACTTTGGTCTAAAATAAAAAAATGCCCGAGATAATGGATTTTGAACTTGTACATAATTTAGACTTCGAAAAAAAAACATGGACATCATTATAATGTGCACTTTTGATTTTAGAGAAAAAATTCTCGATTAAAACACTTATTTTAGCGTATTCTAAACGAAAAATCATAAAATGTACACGTTATAATGACGTCCCGTCGATGGTTTTTTTTCGAAGTCCAAATGATATACAAGTTCCATGTCCAATCAGCCATTTTTGATTTTATAGAAAAGTTTTTCAAATAAAAGACGCTTATTTTAGCGTATTCTATACGGTAAAATCATTAATAGTATACCCCATCGCTGGTTTTTTTTTCAAAGTCCATATTATATACAAGTTCAGACTCAATTACCTCGGCCACTTTTGATTTTAGAGAAAAGTTTCTCGAATAAAACACACTTATTTTAGCGTATTCTATACGAAAAATGATAAAATGTACACGTAATATTGACGTCCCGTCGATGGTTTTTTTCAAAGTCCAAATGATATAAAAGTTCTACGTCCAATCGGCCATTTTTGATTTTAGAGAAAAGTTTTTCGAATAAAATACGCTTATTTTAGCGTATTTTATACGGTAAAATCATTAAAAGTATACCCCATCGCTGGTTTTTTTTCTATGTCCAAATTATATACAAGTCCATTATCTCGGCCATTTTTGATTTTAGAGAAAAGTTTTTCAAATAAACCACGCTAATTTTAGCATATTCTATACGGAAAAATCATAAAAGTACATGTTATAATGAAGTCCCGTCGATGGTTTTTTTTTCGAAGTCCAAATTATATATAAGTTCGAAGTCCATTATCTCGGCCATTTTGATTTTAGAGAAATGCTTTTCAAATAAAACACGCTTATTTTAGCGTATTCTAGACGGAAAAATCATGAAAATTTATTTTTTAAGTCCAAATTTTACTCCATGTAGTCAATCTTCAAAGTCCGGTAACTTCGAAGTTTTTGAGTAAAATAATTTTTTTCTAGTAAAACTTGCTTATTTTAACACATTCTACACAATAAGACAAAAAAAAATGTGTCATAATGACACCATTTCAACCAAAATAGTCAAAACTGTACTCAACCTTCAGGGCCCCATAACTTCATAACTAGAGGGCGGAGTACCGGTGGCAAATTTCACACAAAAGGTATGGAGTCGTTTTTATAATTATTATTTTAGGCTTGAATAACAAAATTATTCATTTACCTAATGTACTTAGTATGGTACCTACTCGTAAATTGGAAGTAAGTACTTAACATTTATTTTCATAAATCGATTTCAGGAACACCTAAATGTTATGTCGTAAATGTTTTGGGTTATTTTTCAATTTCTTTTAACAAAGTCACCATTCATCGATATAATATTTTTTACCATATGCAACCTTTCTTTTCAAAAAGTTACTAATTTACAAATTTATGAGACATTTAGAAACTAATTATTTGACATTGTCAATTTAGACAGCTGCTTTACATCTATATTATCTGAATTATTATTGCGTCGGCTAAATATTTAAAACCTAAAAATATCAAGATGAATAAGCCATGTGAAGCAACAATTCTGCGGATGATAGAACCGTACGAAAATCTTATATATAATGAAGAAGAATGTAGCATTCACTGTATTTCTTGCTCAGTGGATTTAAAGCAGTTGAAAAAATATAATGTCGAAAAACACGTTAACAGTAAACAACACCAAATTAACTGTGGAAACCAAAATGGCACCTTTGCCTATGATTTATGCGTTTTCCTTATAGCGTGTAACATCCCATGGAAAAAAGTTAACCATCCAGAATTTAAAAAGTTCTTTGGAAAATACTTAGATAAAGGCGTAAAACTTCCCGAAGAAAGTGTTTTGAGAAAGTACTATCTTACCAGAATATACAATGCGACCGTCAAGCAAATACGAAATACATTTTTCTATTCCAATTTATGGCTTGCGGTGGATGAGACTCTTGATAATTTCGGTAATTGTAAATGTAATTATAAAATCACTTGATGATGCTTTACAAAGGCCATATTTGTTAGCGTGTAAAGTCGTTAGTACTGTAAACGCGAACTCAGATGCAGCGGTGGTTGACGAAAGCTTGAATTTTTTGTGGGAGGATAATTTTACAGATAATATGAACAAATTTTTAATATTCTGTTCGGATAGCGCAGCGTACATGCTTGCTGCCGGCAAGATTTTGAAGAAAAAGTACACTAAAGTACGACACGTAACTTGTTTCGCTCATGGACTACACAGAGTCGCGGAGCAGATAAGATCTGAACATAAATTGGTCAATTCTTTAATATCTAATGTCAAGAAGATTTTTTTAAAATCACCACACCGCGTCCGATTTTTCAGGGACCATGCGCAGAATGTGCCTTTACCGCCGGAACCTATTATCACTCGTTGGTGCACCTGGTTAAATGCAAGTTTTTACTACGATAGACATTTTGACGTGATTAAAAATGTTGTGATGCAATTGAACAGTTAAGAAGCTATTGCCATTAGAAAAGCCCAGAAGTTGTTTGAAAATGAAAATTTAAAAAACGAGTTAAGCTTTATAAAAAATTGTTACGAAATTATACCTGAATCGATAGAAAAATTAGAATGCACTAAAATTCCGATAGAAGAAAGTTTTCTGGTAATAGATATAGTTAGGAGTATTTTAAGCCTCCAAGGAAGTGAAACCGTGCGAAATAAACTCGAATTGGTTCTAGATAGAAACCCAGATGCTGACGAATTAAGGAATATGATTACAATGGAAAATTATAAACAAGTCCTTAAACATGCAACCATGACATCGGTAGATGTAGAGCGATCGTTTTCCACTCATAAATGGATCTTCAATAAATTAAGAAACCGATTCACTCCGAAAAACCAGGAACATGTGGCCATAGTCCATTCATTTTATAACATGGATACGCACTTAAGTGTAGATTGTGAGGAGGACCTCGAACACATAATTCCAGTCCTCAATTGTAATTGAATGGTCTTGAAAATAATATATCGTTTGGCAGGTATAACTTCTTAGTCTAGTATTTAGTACCTAATGATAATGTTTTGATAAGAAAACATATTATTATCTATTATAGATATTAACAACATATTACATTATATTTGTATGCTCGTAAGATAATTTCTATAAGTTCCTAAAAATTATTATGCAAAATTAATCATTTATTCGTTATTTATTTAATCATAAGAATACTTAGGCGACTCCATACATTTAGTGCGAAATTTGCCACCGGTATTCCGCCCTCTATTCATAACTATTGAGTTAAAAAAATGTCCAGCCCGGCCCTTTGCTAGTCCAACCGAGAGGCAGATAACGAAATTTCGATTTTCGCGTTTCACGATTGGCACTCTAAACAAACCGCCTTGATGCATAAATTACATATTATTAGTAACAAATTATCTGTGACAATTTGTCAAAATACTGTTTATATTGTAAACTAGGTTTAGCGTGGCACACAGATCCGCCGTTGCAGTGACTTACGGACTACGGTGTAGTCATACGTTATATCACCATTAATTATCCTTTACTTACTTAAGTTTTATATTACTGCTTTCTTTACTATGAAAAATAAAAAAGAGCGACTAAAAAGTCGCTGTTTGTCTTTGTCGCACTTATTACTATATTACTATATGTATGTATAGAGTAATAATGTATAAAAAACAAACGAGCTGCTAGGCACCCTGGCCGGCACATGCACCCCGCCCGCGCCTTACCGTTCCACGCGCACATGCGCGTGGAACGGTTGTGGAACGGAGCTTTACGCAAAACAAGTTTTTGTTTTCAAAAATAAAAATAATCCATTGATTATAACGACACAAATTTCAAACATTGTTTCGATACGCTTTTATAAAAATATTGACGCAAACTTAAATAACTTTAATATTTTATTGTACTGTTAACAGGGTCATACAAGAAAAAAAAATTAAATAAATAAATATCATTGATTAATATGGCACAAATTTATTCAAATAATAGATACTGATATTTTAGAAAGCACAGTACCTAATCGATCAACTCTAATTTTATATAGGCTTATAAAAGTCTACATATATGTGCTGATTGAATGTCAGTCTTCCCGTTGACGAAAGTGACACAAAACGCGTGCGTGCGTCAGTAACAACTTTGCTGTTACAGTGAAAAAACAATTTTGGTCTCTAATTTTCTATTTACCGAATAATGTTTAAAAAAAGAAATGTCTAAGTTTCTACCTAAGCAACAACCTAGGATGACACAAATTATTATTATTAGCTAAGTTGGATGGCCTGAACTCTGTATGTGAAAAATAAGCATCTTTAATATTATCGAAACTTCATAATTTATCGGCACGGGTCTATACATGATAAGTTGATAACAGGTATGATTTAAACACTAAGTACGTAGTAAATAGTTAAATACTAAGTAATACCAAATAGCATGCCCGCAAAAAAATATCAGTTCTATTCCAAGCACATCTGATGTTTGGTGGTGGAAGCCTAAACGGCTCTACAAAGTCCGTGACCGTACTTTATTCGCTTCTATGCTTGATTGACGTTTCGAACGTGTCGTTACGTTCATGGTCGAAAACAATTCCATTTGTTTCTTGTCCTTTATCTGCTCTTCGGCGACTCAGACTGACGATACGTTCGAAACGTCGAGCCTATGTTTGGATTGTAAAGTCTGACATAGGTATCTGTCGAATTCTGCTATTCTTGAGCAGACATTTAAAGACAAGTTTCTAGAAAAACATCTATTTTATTGCCCCTTAGATTCACCTAATAGCGCTTCAAAAGCTATAGCGAATAGATTGATGGAGCCGGCTCCGCGGGCATTGCGCGCTCGGCGGTCCCCGAAAGCACACGCGCGTCACGTTACGCAACCGTCGCCTACGGCGAGGCCGCATCCCGTCCGTGTCGCGTAACTTATCAACCACAACATAACTCCATAAGCCGCGTTACGAAATTCATCAATCCTTTTGGAGACCTTCAGTTAAATTCAATGCTGTCTGAAACTGTTTTTGATCGTGACACGGTTAAAATAAATATGTGCACGCGCATGTACCAATGGTGATTTGTTTTGATTGTTAGTAGGTACTTTTTGCTTCGCAAAGATGATTAGGATAAAGCTTTTCTTCACTTTACTTGTGGTGCTGCTCTGTATAGCGGCAATATCGGGTAAGTCTTTTTTTTAAATTATGTAATTGATAATACCTACCTATCATTACAAAGTAGGTAGGTAGGTCCTACTCGTAAATGTATTTATTTTTAGGTACCAGTTGAAATACGTATGTATTTTATTTTAATGTTTATTTTAGTGTCCCTAACCACCAGGTATTAGGTACAAAAGTCACCATGGTTGCTTAACGTTTTATGGCTTAACTATAATATCAGTTCTATTCCAAGCACATCTTATGTTTTAGATAGAGCTAAGTACCGAGGTAATAGACCAGATATGACACGATAATGAGAGCGACGAAACCCCTCTCGTTAGTTTGCTATACTATGCTTATTTCTAAATCCGGACATCTGGCAGCTGTAAAGCGGTGGAGGTCAAAGAATGCAACCCACTTTAAGAATACAAATCCTAGAGTTCTGGTTTTGATGCAGTGTTATGAGAAATTATATAAACAATAAGACTATATCATTGCCAAAACTTTCTGATGGGGGAAAGTCGTCCAAAACGTCGTATAATGTAATTCATAGTTTGTCGCCTACTGTTTCTGTTTCCGAAATAATAAGCAATGTTTTTTGTTCTAATGTTAAAATATAGGCCCCATCCTGTATAAATAAGGCAGTTTTTACCTATTTTAGTATTACTTTTTTCCAACTGATTAATTTTGCTAGTCTGTCACTCGGACCTCCGCCCATTAAAAGCTGCCAGATGCCCGGATCTAGCAATAAGGATAATATTGCAATCTTACTAGACGGGTTTCGTTGCTCTCATTATTGTATCATATCATATCTGACGTGGCCAGCTCTTAGTCCATAAAGGTCGGACAGAACTACACGCACGAAAACATCATAATGTCCCGTGTATAAAATTTAAACTTTCTGCTGTGGACTGTTCGTAACCAGGTAGCATTATATAAGGTATCACATCTTATACAAATATATATACGTATGATGATGATGGTATCCTGTTATCTCTCATCAAGTCATCAGGGACATAGGGCTCCCAGAAGGGAAATCCATTGTTCACGGTCCTGCGCGGCCTCCTTTTCAATAGTGCTCTTCCGTGGTACGAGGGCGACCAGTGGCCAGGGCGACCTTTTCCCAGGAATTTGCCAAGTCAGCCCTTGCTTTTTTTTATTTAGACAGCAGACGTCTTTTTAGTCGTTTTTTGACGCTTGGCAAAAAATCTCTATAAATTGAGATTATGCTAAGGGTATCGTGTAAAAATTGTGTTTTTTTATTTATAATAAACAGTTTAAAAAAATTTTTTTTAACTAAACGAGGCTTGTAAGACGTTTATGAATTAGGCTTCAATAAATGACGCAGGCTACTCTTCTAAATGAATTACAGAGAGTTCGGAGACCGGGCAGCGCGTGAAGCGCATCCGCGCCGACAGCGCGCCGGTGGCGCGCGACCCTGCGCAGGCGCTGGACGCGCCCGAGCCCGACGAGGCCGCGCCCGCGCCGGTCGCCTTCCTTAGTCCCTCTGTCAAGGAGTATCTGGAGCTTGGCATGGCGATACCCGGTGAGTTTTACGTAAATAGGGCACATAGTATTCCCACTCTATTTAAATATTTACATATCTATCTTAGCTCAAAATACTTGGTTCATAAGTGTTCATCTAGTAGTACGTCATCTACACGAATTTGGGCAGAGAGTGATTAACTAGATATATCCTCGATGTCAAGATGTAGTAATATTAGAAGCTAGAAATTATCACAGAGAATTTAACAGATTAAGTATTACAAATATTAAAACCATAATAATTTATGATATAAAATAAAATTGACAAACTGGTAGAATGGAAAAATAGGGATGCTGTGTTCGTTCGTTCGTTTATCATATGTTTTTCTCAATCTAAAGTTTTGCGAGGTCGTTACATTTGTACCTGGACTACCTAGTAATAAACTAATCCTAGGTTAAACGTTTTCACGAAGCTCCCATCAAGGAAGTACTCAAGCGATCCTTTGTTCAATCGGTTGTTGAACATCAATCAAGTTAATGTGTGACGTCTACTTACTAAAGTTTATAAGAATCGTGTTTTGTTTGATGTCGCGTGGGTGACTATTTGTGGATCCTCATTGTCAGGGCTTTGTATAAAGCAAATGATCAATATGAGATATTAGGAATACCTATGACATCACTGATGTTCCGCATAGTATATCTATCTGCACAAAAACTACATACAATCATGTTTGTGGAGTCACAACAGCGACATAATTGGCCTTTTCAATGGGAAAGTATCTCCTACTAAAAATATTTTGTGACATTTAGTTGATTGTTGTTGACTTATAGGTTTTATCAAATCGGTGCTTGTTTATTAATTATTACTCCTAAACGATTTATTTTTAATGAAACACGATGAAACTTAAGTGAAAAAGTTAATTGAAGATAAAGTTATAGGTTTCGAATGAACTAAAGTGAATATAGTTACCCACTTACTGACTCTTAAATGATTTTATCTTCCATTGTGCTAGTTTTCGTCCACTCTTGTCAGTTTTCCGTCCATACTTATTTATATGTTTATCTTCAAGTATTTTCCAAAATAAAAGCTTAAAATTAAAAAAATCTACTACAGAATAAACTGTAAATATAAACTATGTTGACCTTAAAAAGTTTTTCCCATTAATTGCAGCAGTTTAATCATGTGGACGGTAAATCTATTGTTTCATGGAAGTTCCGGTTCGAGTTTTACCGTGTATTTTATATTGAATGGATTGTTTGTTTGCAGGCTACGTATTTACCTAACTAGCGACCGTGACATTTAGTTATTGGAAAGATTGCATTATACGATACCTAACAAATGTTTACATTAGTAAAAATTGCACATATATTCTAATCTTTAATATTTACTAGCGTTTTTAGTTTCTGTAAGTCTTATAAATAAAGGGTTGCCATAATTATTCGGAACGGATACGGGACTTATTAGTACCAAACAAATAAAAACGGATAATTAGGGAAATAACGGTTTACTATAAATTATAATAAATAAATTTCACTTCCTCCCTTCATCCCCCTAAAAGCAAAGATTAGCGGTTAAGGACTGAGTTCATTGTTAAAACCGACATTTTCTATACTTATTCAAAACTTCAGCTTTCTACGTAAAAGTGTTTCCAAGAAAGACACGTTTTACCAATTCCGACGACCGAGGTGATCCCACAAGATTTTGACAAAACACTAAAAATCTATGAAAAACAAAAACAAAACACAATTCACTCCAATCATAATAGAATAATAGACAACCAGTTTAGTTACTGTTGAGAAGAACCACCAGAAAGAGGTTCCTGTTTCTTCGCCCAGTCTTATTTTGACGCAGATTTTACTTTATTGATTACATTTTATTAGTGTTTCGTACCAATACTTGGTTAACGAAACACTTATGGGATCACTCCGGTTGCCGAAATCGGTAAAATGCGTCTTTCTCGGAAACGGTTTAACTTAGAAAGCTGAAATTTGGAATAGGTATAGAAAATGTCGGCTGTAACAAGGTACCGCGGCTTTAACTGCTTAAATTTAATTTTATGAGGAAGTTTAGGGGGATTGAGGGGGAAAGTGAATTTTTTTTTTCATTTGTAAGAATCGTGTGGGGTACCAATAGAAAGCCTGCAAAAAGTTAGGACGGCTGACTGATTTTGACTTCATCTGCTTATGATGGCGTCGTTGATCGGGTCGCCACTTTCCCGAAGAAAGGAGAGAGAGGCGATGGCTGAGATATGCGTCATACTCGTGAACGGGTGCTGTTTGTGGAGACAGGTCTGTTTAGGCAAACTGGGGCAACACATTTACGTAACTTTTTATTGATCATATTTAATTTTAATTTAATTGGCTTTAGACACAACATTCGGTGCTTGATTATCCATATTTTTTATTATTATATAGAATATATAGATCAAGACACTTGGAGACCTTATACATCTCTAAGGATAATTTAGAAATAGTATGTTTATTGTATACTAGAATCACTTACTTTTTTTTATTTAAATTCAAAATTATTTTGTTTCTAACTGTTGATGATGGATTATTATAATTTGGAAAGGGTTTAGCAGGCTAAGGAAGGGACGTGTAGTGGCCCCTGTGAGGAATAGTTGAATTGGTAAATGTCAATTGTTTGTCGCCTCATAACTAGTAATCACTCCAACTTTCAGCCCTCTATCTTGAACTGTCACAGAGATAATGTCAAAAATGTATTTTTTTAACATTTTTTTTCAAACTCGTATATCTCCTAATCCATAGCAGCTAAAGCGTTGAAACAAAATCACAGCTACGTAGTTTTAGTGGGAGTATACCCTATAATTTTATTAATATTTTATACGTGAAAAATAAAAGAAATAAATGTCAATTTATTTTTTGACAGCTCTTTCCAACACGTTTTTTTGAAAGTACAATTATGAAAAAAATCATATAAATTGCTTATAGTATTAGTTACTAGCATACAAAAACTCAATTGATTATATTTGGTGCAACATACTGTAAAAAAAAACTAACGAAAGTATTCAAGTATCAAGAGTAGGCTTCTGAACTGGAACTTCGTTTTTAAGTTTTTTGTTTGTTGCCTAGCAACAAAGGGTGTATTGTTTTTAATTTGACGTATGACTGTCAAAAAAGGTCACTGAACTACTGCTGTGTTCGCATTTGTAACTAATTTTACTAACTACTAAATCAACGAAACGACGGATGTGCTATATGTTTATTATTTTATAAACAAAATTAATTGGTTTCATTACAGTACACGTATTAACATAACGAAATAAATAACTCATTAGAGCAGATATCACAATATAAGTCACTTAGATAATGACTATCGTAATATTCGTCGTCCCAGGTATAGGACAATGTTATCCTGCAGTCATCGCAATATCCTTTTAACATAATATTTTCGTCAGAGAGCGATATCTCAATATCTGGTAAAGACTTTAAAAACAGTTGCTTCGCTATTAACCGTGGCAAGTTGAGCCGAAATATTTTTGATTTTATGATTTCCATCTGAAAGAATGTATATACATGAAGTTTCTGTTTTATTATATTTACATTTAAAGCTTACTTTCGCCATTATGGAAAAATCGGACTCCTCTTCTACATAACGTGTTGTATATTCCCTTAAACAATCCACTATTATGTTAAATGTGCTAGCGTATAAACTAAGCGTTTGTCGATTCCGAGTAACATAACATTAGACATTATGATTTATTAGGTATGAGCTATCTTTAAATTATACAATACTATTATACAATTTATACGCTAGCACATTTAACATAATAGTGAATTGTTTAAGGGAATATACAACACGTTATGTAGAAGAGGAGTCCGATTTTTCCATAATGGCGAAAGTAAGTTTTAAATGTAAATAAAATAAAAAATAAAACAGAAACTTCATGTATATACATTCTTTCAGATGGGAATCATAAAATCAAAAATATTTGGGCTCAACTTGCCGCGGTTAATAGCGAAGCAACTGTTTTTACAGTCTTTACCAGTATTGAGATATCGCTCTCTGACGAAAATGTTATGTTAAAAGGATATTGCGATGACTGCAGGATAACATTGTCCTATAGCTGGGACGACGAATATTACGATAGTCATTATTTAAGTGACTTATATTGTGATATCTGCTCTAATGAGTTATTTAATTCGTTATGTTAATACGTGTACTATAATGAAACCAATTAATTTTGTTTACGTCACACCTGGCCATAACGTGAGTTTTGCCGCACGCTACGCGTACGGTAAAACTCGCATTATGGCCAGATGGAGACGTAAAATTGTGTACTCACCACGGGCAGTAAAAAAGAAAGCCCTCTATCGCATATTTACAACCCTCGCCTGCGGCTCGGGTCACAAATACCTGCGATTTCGGGCTTTCTTTCTTTTACAGTCCTTGGTAAGTAATGTACTATTATAAAATAATAAACATATAGCACATCCGTCGTTTCGTTGATTTAGTAGTTAGTAAAATTAGTTACAAATGCTAACACAGCAGTAGTTCAGTGACCTTTTTTGACAGTCATACGTCAAATTAAAAACAATACACCCTTTGTTGCTAGGCAACAAACATAAAACTTAAAAACGAACTTTCAGTTCAGAAGCCTACTCTTGATACTTGAATACTTTCGTTAGTTTTTTTTTTACAGTATGTTGCACCAAATATAATCAATTGATTTTTTGTATGCTAGTAGCTAATACTATAAGCAATTTACATGATTTTTTTCATAATTGTACTTTCAAAAAAACGTGTTGGAAAGAGCTGTCAATAAATAAATTTACATTTATTTCTTTTATTTTTCACGTATAAAATATTAATAAAATTATAGGGTATACTCCCACTCAAACTACGTGGCTGTGATTTTGTTTCAACGCTTTAGCTGCTATGGATTAGGAGATATACGAGTTTGAAAAAAAATGATAAAAAAATACATTTTTGACATTATCTCTGAGACAGTTCAAGATAGAGGGCTGAAAGTTGGAGTGATTACTAGTTATGAGGCGACAAACAATTGACATTTACCAATTCAACTTTTCCTCACAGGGGCCACACGTCCTTCCTTAGCCTGCTAAACCCTTTATTTAGAAGACACAGTTCAGGTAAGAAAGTATATCAAACTTGTATGTAATTCATTTTCAATAGTCAGATTTGGACTCATCTTTTTTCTTTGGTATTTTTCTTAAACTATAACCTATTGTTGGTTAATCTAACCTTGGTTTGAAATGTTTTCTGTTAGAACAGCGCACTTATATGTATTGTTTAGTTTTGATGTACTGTTGTTTTGAAAAAATAAGTCCCGCCGAGTTTCTTGCCGGACATAATTCTTCTCGGGTCAGAGGTGTAGGGTTAGAACCGGTGTAGTTTGATTTTTTTTTTCTCACTTTTACTTTGACGTGTAAAAGTGCCCTTGTGGCCTACTTACTGAATAAATGTTTGAGTTTGAGTTTGAGATTTTACGAGCAGTAGTTTTGATAAAAAACGCATTTGAAAATGCAGTTTTTCATACAAAAATTACGGCTCTGTCCCCGCGTTTTTTTCAGAAACTATAGCTAACTAGGAACTGAGAACTGAACAGTCCACTAAACAGACCCTGCAGATGACGGCATAATTATTTGGTAGACCTATCTTTAACAGTTTTCAGACCACGGATTGACCTTAGGTTACTATGGGACTCGATATGTACCTACAGTCAATTTACAGTGGTAATTTCCTATGATTTATATATTAAAAGCATAAGAGAAAAAGAGTACATACAAAATTTAACTTTACTCAACGGTTATAAGTGTAAATATAGAACGAGCCTTCCTACCCAAGGAAAATTACTTTGAAGTTTGTGGGCACGAATTTGAATATAGAACTCCATACTTCATTGCTGTTTGCTTGTTTTATGAGATAGTAATAGTACATTACTGCAGAGACCAGTAAGTAAGCTTTCCTGGCTGAGTATTTAGTAGCCGTCCGAGTCGAAGACGAGGACGGCTACAATACGAAGCCAGGTAAGCTGATTACGGTCGAAGCATGTATAGTGCTTTTCTCAAACATGTAAGGAAATAAAATTACTTGTTTAGTGCTTCAGTTACTGGCTGAGTGATTTAATGTTGTATGAAAATCCTTTACGTACATCGCGCTGAACCTGCCTTGGAATAGAGTCCCTACTGGTCTCTAATTACTAACGTAACAGGAACATTTCCGAGCATGTTTGAGAAAATAACATAAGTTTAAATTTCGAAAAGGCCTTCAAAGCAACGCACGACGTCGGGTGACAAACAAATTCACTAATTAGTAATTACCTACTACCACAAGTTTATAGCCGCAATGAACCGTATTTGTAACAAAACAAGGCGGATTTTAGTTTACTTATTTTTTTTGCAATTTGTCAGACTTAGTTGTCACCTGACAGTATAGAGTATAATACCCTTAGAGAATTCAACCAACCGGAGTGGCCATTGATTCATTCCCCGCCGAAAACATATGATCAGTGATCATACACTTGTATGGACTGGCGTTTATCTGACGTAGCTATTTGTACGTACGAATAGCCATACATTTTGACGACAAATGACAGACATGGCTACTCCATCCGGGTTGAATTCTCTAAGAGTTTAACCCATGTCTATCCGGAAAGAGGAGTGTCGTAGTATGTAAGAGTTCCAGTATAAACCACTACACATCTTTTTCCGAACAGACTTTAGTAAGACTCATTCATTATTTAATATTTGAGTATATACGACCACATTTAAATAATTTGATACAACCGCCTAACATCTATGTGTCTATCTATCTATTCTATACATATAATAAATCGAAGGAGGGTAGAAAATCTGTACATTGGAGATATTAAAATCGATAACAGATCAGTATTCGACGATTTTTAGAACTTTTGTCTGTTTGTATTTTTGTCTGTTTATATATTACCAGTTGGCATAAAAACGGTTGACGGATAACGGATTTCTATAAATAATATTGACTTTATGGTTTTAGCGGGTAGAACATAGTATGGTAAATGCAATTATTATAACGCCGAGTTCAAGTCACAAATTGATATTGGTTTATTTGGAGACATTATAAATAATGTAGTACCTAGGTTTTTTCATATTCTTAATAAAAAACCGGCCAAGTGCGAGTCGGACTCGCGCACCGAGGGTTCTGTACAAACCTATAACAAGCAAATGTTGTAGTATGTTTATTACTTATTTCAATTCAATACCTCTACGCGTTTACGAGGAAAAAGGTAAGTAAGTAGTAAGGTAGTAAGTTTAAAAAAAAAAAAAATATTTTTTGTATGATTTTACTAAAAATGTCTACTTTTCGTAATTTTTCCTTTGTTTGTGCTATATGAAGTTTCTTCGTGCCATGTTTCAAGTTTCTGAGTTTACGGGAAGTACCCATTAGATTTTGAGTTTCTTGCGAGTACTCAGTTTCAAAATATGCGACTTAAATTGCTATTTCTTTTGATTGCGTTGGCATAAAAGTTTGGTTGTGCTACATTTGAAGGGTCCTATAGCCCTGAGTATTTGACATGAATTTCAATTTAATACCTCCACGCGTTTACGAGGAAAAAGGTAGTAATTTTAAAATTAAAAAAAATATTTTTTTGTATGATTTTACTAAAAATCTACTTTTTGTAATTTTTCCAATGTCTATGCTATATGACGTTGCTTCGTGCCAAATTTCAAGTTTCTGAGTTCACGGGAAGTACCCCGTAGGTTTTGCGAGTGCCGAAAAACTCTAAAATTTGCAGCATAAACGACTGTATCTTTTGATTGCGTTGGCTTTTAAGTTTGATTTTTTCACAGCTCCAAGGGACAATAGACCTGAGTATTTGATATAAATTTCAGCTTGATACCTCCACGCGTTCCTGAGAAAAATGGTCTTGACAGACAGACAGACGGACAACAAAGTGATCCTATAAGGGTTCCGTTTTTTCCTTTCGAGGTACGGAAAAACAACAAGTTGTTACAAAATGTAGCTAAAGAGGTGTGCCTGTAATAGATTAAGAGTTCCCTCGATTACTTCAGGATTACATCATCATATCCTGACCCGATGACAATAGGACCAACCGTCAAGTATACTTTTTCAAACAATAAATAATTTTCAAAATCGGTACAGCTGTCTTCGAATAATACGAGTAGATCAGTGAAGTTAGATATTAAATTTACAATGCGTGATGTATTTAGTTGAGAGTTTTTAGTATGTTGTTAGGAATGATTAGGGCAGTATTTGATGACATTTGCTAAACAAGTGTCTTGAGCTAGCCGAGAAATTAGTGAAAAACTGTCTTTGTGATATTTCCTGTATAAACTCAAAAACTGTTCATTTATTGATAAAGGTTGCTATTGAAGTTTTAAGCTTTTAATTATCCATTATTTTTTAAGTCCACATTCAAATCTCTGTCTTTATAGCTTCTGAGATAGGCCGCCACTTCATTCATTGATAAAATAAAATAAACTACTTTATAGTTTATTTAGGTTTACGGTGGTTTCTCGAAACAGTCGCAAGTATTAAGACTAAATTGAATATTTCTAATCAGGATTGTCGTAAACTATCTGACTATACTGAAAATAACTAAAATAAATAAACTGGTACTGCATTTTCAAAAGAATGAACACGCTTTTATTCGATTTGTGTGTACTATTTCCATATCTCCACCTATTTATCTAGTTTAATGTACTTCACGTAAGAGACCCACAACTCTTATGCCAACATTCACTTCGAGATTCGGAATCGCATTGTGTTTCTTGAGTCACCTTTGGTTGTGAAACGATGGTACCTAAACAAATTCATAAAATAGGGCCATTTGAGTCTCTGGCATTAAAATAATATTCTTCTGTGGTCTCTCGTAAATGTATCTGCAGTTTTTTGGGAGTTAGTAAGTTGATTGTATTTTTTTAGTTTTATAAAGATATAAGTAGCCGTATATTGTAAAATCTTTAAGGTAGACAATCGAATGTAGACTTAAATTGTTCCAGATGAAAGGGCCTTCAAAACTGCTAAAGCAAACATAAAACTTATAATTTGTAAAATGAAAAGGAAAAAAAAAAAAAAAAAACAGTAGTTTTTAATGTATTGCTCAGCCAGTACAAGTAACTAATTGTAACAAATAAAGATGTAAAATAGCCTTAACTAGTCCCAACAACATATTAAAAATCCAGAACTACATCACTCTTTGTGATTTTAGCTTTGCACTTTTTAATTTTGATTGTTTAATTTTACAATCCTATAATGGGAAAACATATATAAAAAACCGGCCAAGTGCGAGTCGGACTCGCGCACCGAGCGTTCCGTACAAACTGCGTGACATAGAAGTTTGATTTTGTTACAGCTGAAAGGTATTATAGACCTGAGTATTTGATATGAATTTCAATTTAATACCTCTACGCGTTTACGAGGAAAAAGTTAGTATGTTTAAAACAAAAAAAAAATTTTTTGTATGATTTTACTAAAAATGTCTACTTTTCGTAATTTTTCCTTTGTCTGTGCTATATGAAGTTTCTTCGTGCCAAGTTTCATGTTTCTGAGTTTACGGGAAGTACCCTTTAGGTTTTGAGTTTCTTGCGAGTACTCAGTTTCAAAATATGCGACTTAAATTGCTATTTCTTTTGATTACGTTGACATAAAAGTTTGGTTTTGCTACATCTGACAGGTCATATAGCCCCGAGTATTTGACATAAATTTCAATTTAATACCTCCACGCGTTGACGAGGAAAAAGGTAGTAAGTTTAAAATTAAAAACAATATTTTTTTGTATGATTTTACTAAAAATGTATACTTTTTGTAATTTTTCCAGTGTCTATGCTATATGACGTTGCTTCGTGCCAAATTTCAAGTTTCTGAGTTCACGGGAAGTACCCCGTAGGTTTTGCGAGTGCCGAAAAACTCTAAAATTTGTAGCATAAACGACTGTATCTTTTGATTGCATTGGCTTTTAAGTTTGACTTTTTCACAGCTCCAAGGGACAATAGACCTGAGTATTTGATATAAATTTCAGCTTGATACCTCCACGCGTCCCTGAGAAAAATGGTCTTGACAGACAGACAGACAGACAGACAGACGGACAACAAAGTGATCCTATAAGGGTTCCGTTTTTTCCTTTCGAGGTACAGAACCCTAAAAAGTATTTAAATATGGTAAATACGGAACTCTAAAAACGGAAATCGAAAAAATACCCAGAGCTAAATGAACGCTATCTCTTGCAGGATTGTCTTACTAACTAACACGTCCCTGAGCAACAGTTATCTGACAACAAAGTTCGTAGTTTAGTTTAGGCACAAAAAAAAACCACGTGATAGGTGGCAAAAAAGGAGCTACGGCAAAGAAAAGAGTCACTAAACGAATTCTATTCATACCATAAATGGTTAGGTTAAATGTTTAAGACGGGAGCAAAACGAGTATCGATACAGTTAACTGCGTAATAAATGCAGGTGTGGGTCACCAAGAAAAAAACACACTAAACGATTTACAACGACAGTTATGTTGAATGTTTAGGACGGGAGAAAAAGAATATTGATAGAGTTTACTACATGATAGGCGGTAACAGGGGGGCACAAGGAAAAGACACACTAATCGATTTGTATTCATACCGTAAATGGTTAGGTTAAATGTTTAAGACGGGATTAAAACGAGTATCAATAAAGTTAACTGAGTTACAAGTGTAAGAGGGGGGCTCAGACAAAGAAAAAATACACTGAACGGTATTAATTCATACCAAAAATGGTTAGGTTGAATGTTTAAGACGGGAGAAAAAGAATGTTGACATAGTTCACTACATGTCAGGAGGCAAAAGGGGGGCTCGGGGGCGGAGCCCCCCGCACATAGAAAAGACACTAAATAATCGATTTGTATTCATACCATGAATGGTTAGGTTAAATGCTTAAGACGGGAGCAAAACGAGTTTCGATAAAGTTAACTGAGTGACGAGGTGACTGGGGGCTCGGGGGGCGGAGCCCCCCGCACAAAGTAAAAACGCACGGAACGGTATTAATTCATACCAAAAATGGTTAGGTTGAATGTTTAAGACGGGAGAAAAAGAATGTTGACATAGTTCACTACATGTCAGGAGGCAAAAGGGGGGCTCGGGGGCGGAGCCCCCCGCACATAGAAAAGACACTAAATAATCGATTTGTATTCATACCATGAATGGTTAGGTTAAATGCTTAAGACGGGAGCAAAACGAGTTTCGATAAAGTTAACTGAGTGACGAGGTGACTGGGGGCTCGGGGGGCGGAGCCCCCCGCACAAAGTAAAAACGCACGGAACGGTATTAATTCATACCAAAAATGGTTAGGTTGAATGTTTAAGACGGGAGAAAAAGAATGTTGACAGAGTTCACTACATGATTTGTATTCATGCCATGAATGGTTAGGTTAAATGTTTAAGATGGGAGCAAAACGAGTTTCGATAAAGTTAACTGAGTGTCAAGTATAAGAGGGGGGCTCGGGGGGTGGAGCCCCCCGCACAAAGAAAAAATACACTGAACGATATTAATTCTTACCAAAAATGGTTAGGTTGAATGTTTAAGACGGGAGAAAAATAATGTTGACAGAGTTTACTACATGTCGGAGCCCCCCGCAAAGAAAAGACACACTAATCGATTTGTATTCATACCATGAATGGTTAGGTTTAATGTTTAAGACGGGAGCAAGACGAGTTTCGATAAAGTTAACTGAGTTACATGTGTAAGAGTCCCAGAGCCCCCCTCGGGGGGCGGAGCCCCCCGCACAAAGAAAAAGTACACTGAACGGTATTAATTCATACCAAAAATGGTTAGGTTGAATGTTTAAGACGGGAGAAAAATAATGTTGACAGAGTTTTCTACACGTCGGAGCCCCCCGCAAAGAAATGACACACTAATCGATTTGTATTCATATCATAAATGGTTAGGTTAAATGTTTAAGACGGGAGCAAAAAGAGTATTAATATAGTTAACCACGGGATAGGCGGGATTAAGTTGCGTTCGATCTCTCACCTGCAACTACAGAAGCTCTTTTGGCTGGGATGCTTGGAGCCTACGACATTACGTCGAGCTCAGCTTTCGGCCTTACCACTAAGGCTGCCTTTAATGCGGAGATGATCGGAGATAAGTGTGGGCATGCGGGAATCGACCAATATCAATGCATTGTTCACGGTCACGTTTCTTAGGCTGCATTTCCACCAGTGATGAGGGAAGATGCGTAGCGAGGAATGTGTTTGTGAAGCACCAATAGAATCGCTTCATTTGTTTATCCTCGTACAGCGCAGCTCTAGGATTGGTTCTTTACAAACACATTCTTCGCAACGCATCCTCGCTCATCTCTGGTGGAAACGCAGCCTTAAAGGCGTTAAAGTACAAAGCTATTGGTTGGTTCTCGCACGTTTCCTTTCCTCTTATCTCGGCCTCAGTGAAAATTCTGCCTTATTGTTGGGCTTTCCACGCTCCGGTTCACTTGATGACATTAATCATTAATTTGTGTTCGATCTCTGTCCAGCTACTGCAGAGACATTTTCTACTACGAGACTTCGGGCGTTCGGCTATACGGGGAGCTCTGCCTTTAGCTCGGCAGATCTTCCCGCTCATACGCTTCCCTTGACCATTGATTTCGCACTTAGCCTCTGCTGCTGCTGTGTTAGTAAACTGCTGCACTGACTTTTTGACATGTTTAATGCGTAGGCAACTTTTAGCAATGGACTGTTGAGGGTAACGAAAAGTGGTAAAGCCTACTAAAACGCACGTGAGCGAAGCCTTGGGTACAGCTAGTATAACATAAAAACCCTCTTAAGGTCACACGGTGAGGATTATTTGTTAACCTTGTGGTACGAAACACTTGGTGTCCCGAGTTCCGACTCGGACTTGGCCAAATTTTTTTTTTTGTAAAAGTCAGTAGTCAGTTCGACTTCTATTACCTACTCAGGAATTAATTTGAGGGCCTTCCAGCTGTCGGCATTGGATGCGATACTTAAATACGGTGACAGTCCTGTTTAAACGGGACGCATGGCAACCCTATATAAATATGTACGTACTTACCTATGTTATCAGTAATAAGATAAACTTTATTGTACATAGACATCATGTAGAGGTACTTAAAATGTTATCTTCGAAAGTTGCTTCTATTTGCCAGATATTTGACAGTATTTATTAACTACTCATGTAACACACAAGTGTACATTTCCGTAAGTAATTAATTGTGTTCTTATTTTTTATAAATTACGTCACTAAGCATTATTGATTACTTATCTTCTGAAAGCAATGTAATAATTTATGTTTTTTTTTACCTGTGGAATATCTATGATTTGTACTTCTTCTATAAACTTCGCAACATCGATTACATTGAAATAATAACGAACGTGCGCATAAAATTTAATATCGTTCCATATCTGCCAGCAACTCGCAATGTATCATGTAAACTACTGTTACTACTTACGACACCACGAACATGTTAACTATATCTAGCAATGCAATTGTTCCACTATTACCACTATACTGGTATTTTGTTAGCATAATATATTTATGCATGCAGTGATACGTACGTGTGTAATCTGTAATTGAAAGAAAGTCATTGTCTCAGTGATTAATGGATGCAGATGTAGATGTAGGCAGAGCTCGTGCCGCCCTAAAGTTTCAAGGTGAACCCATGGTGCCGTGCCGCGCGCAGCCTTGCGATCGCAAATCCGTTTGTCTTAGCTTTAGATCAGCAAGGGATTTGGTTTAGATCTTAATTGAGCTAACAATCACGCATTATGCAAGGTCGGAGTCGTGTGCGTCGCTTCAGGCATCCGTTGTTCAAATCAAACTGCTTGCGCAATTTGTGCTACTGCTACCGATAAGAGTCCTTAAGAGGCCTTATTCCCAAAACGCGCGAATTTCACGAAATGCTTCATTTTCTTCGAAGGCTATGGCGAAAATACTAAGTTTTTTTAAATCAACTATTGATGCACATAATAGTTCATTTCTTTATCTAGACGGCCATCGGAGCAAATATTACATTTTAACGAGTGAAATATGAAAAAAAATTGTTGTTTGGAAGGCTTTTCCGGATTTTCCAGTTAGGTGTACCGTTCATTTTCAGATTACGCAAAAAAGGGTAAAATTTCTTATTCAATTTGAATTAAATTCAATTGAGTATATCATGTATGAGACGGCCATGGAAATAAAAATCGAAGATTCATCTTGGATAATCGACAAAATACCTTCTGATTATATGCCAGTTTTTTGATGAAAACACGGTTACATTTCATTTTTTCCACGAAAACCCTATGAATATTTTGCCCTAAAAATATTACCATTGCAAAGTTAAACTATATTTCTATCACGATAAAAAAAAACATTACTATAGCAGTAAATTTCAAATTACTATGAATTTTTTAAAATGACACTTAAATCACACTTCACAGGACACTTTTTGTAAGAATCGTGTTTTTGGGTACTTAATAATAATAAACATGGTTCAAAATAATTTTTTTGTAGTACTAATACTTCAAACTATCTTATAAATAGCATTTTATGCGGCTTTTTTCATTAATAGAGTTTTTCGACCTTTTAGGGAATAAGGAGCCTTAATTGTGATTAAAGTTTATACCGCGTGTATCTTTGATATAACCACAAATGGAAACCAGATGCAGGCTTTGACGTTTTAAATCGCAATAAATATTTAGTTATCTGTTAATTAACACTGAGTAATTAATTTTTGTTTTTTTTTCGAGCACCATGTACCTTACTGCGTATCACTAATGTGATCAATTGTGACGTTTTAAAGGCAAAGTAAAATAATCATGTAGGTAGCGATACATTGCGTGCTGAAATATTATATACATATGGAAAAAAATGTCGTTAATGTTTAATAAAACATATGAAAGTATGTTTATTAGGGTCTATTCTATACTAACTACCCTTAGCGTAGGTATGTGGTTATATCAAATCAACAATACACACTGTATGTAGGTATCAATACT
Organism: Pammene aurita; assembly: GCA_947086415.1. Classification (NCBI taxonomy): domain Eukaryota; kingdom Metazoa; phylum Arthropoda; class Insecta; order Lepidoptera; family Tortricidae; genus Pammene; species Pammene aurita. The sequence goes on from OX352291.1 coordinate 37,797,222, forward strand.
TCTTCCAAGAAATTATTTTAGTACCTATTTATTTGATATGTTATTAGTTTTTGCGAAATATCTAACTACTACATGCACTTTAACTTACGAATAAATTTATATTTATATATATTATACTAGTGGTATCACTATAAGATCTGAAGTAAGGTATAATAAATATGACTCAGCCCGAGTTAAGAAACCGCGCCTGTCTGAGGCATGAGTACGCCACTGGCGAGAAGAAAACATCGAGGTTTATGTGATACGGCGTTCACACCAGCGTGTTCGTACTCGCGTCGGTGCTCGTCGAATAGTTATAGACGCGAGCACGCGCGCGATCGCGAGTGTTGATACGCATGTGTGATCAGTCGCGCGCTATTCGCCTCGTCATTCGGCTCGTCATTCGCATGCATATGTGATCGCAACATGAGATAAGCAACTCTGTAGTCTAACCTAGTGCCTTGGAATTATACTTAGATAGTTTATTAGCTGTTAGCACATATAGCAGATGTATTTCTTGCCGTGCCAGGGATTAGGAAATCGGTAGTTTATTGGCAACGCATATATATGTCTTTACGCATGTTTGAATGGGCCTCCTTGTGGCGTCCGTCCCAATAATCACAATGCTGCATTACATATTATGTATGTACGACTCTGTGCATATGGTGGAGAATATATACCTATTGTTGTTATTGGATATAGTTTTATGTACTTACGATCTATACGTCAGTAAAATATGAAAGTTATTGCTCTTCCTGCTAAAATTTCTCGTTAAATTCGCATGCTTCAGAATGCAATTGATAATCTACCTAATTATTGTAGTGTGGCAAAGAATGGTTAAGTGTATGCGTGTCTCCGTGACATTACATACGCGGCTTGAGGTCGCCACGAAGGCAGTCATGTGAGGGCATTAAGAATATCAACTATCGTATCAAGACCCCTTATTTCGTGCTGTGTCATTCTTATTAATTGAGAATATCACCACCCACGCGGCTCAAATTTGATTGGTAAATCCGTACGCGGTCTATCACCACGTACATTATGCGTTCAGTGTGCGTTATAGGAAATAATGCACTCTGACCTCTGCGGTAGAGACATAATAGACAACTTAGTCGTAACTTCATAACTCATAAATTCATTCATACATAGCTTAAGTTTTTAGGTCATGGTAGATAATACTACCGTCGAAAGTGCCAAGGTCGGTCGCTTGCCCTAGGCTCACTTAGAAGCGTTCAATTAAGATTTTGCATTTTTGAGGATGCGGTTTACTACCAATTTACATAATTATACTTAATCGCTTTGCAATCTTTATGCAAATTTGCTTTTCACTGCTGAAATGTACGTATAGAAACATGTCAAGCTGTTGCAGTGTTGTATTTACTCGTAACCTATTTGCTCAACCAAACGGTCGGTTAGAAAAAGATCTTTGTAATTGATAATTATGATATATGGTCTTAGTATCGAAGGAGCAGACAGGGTCGGTCATAAATCATGCAAAATGTGTCGCTTTTATTCGGTTCTCTTGCGGCTGTTTAATAAAAATGGCTGTAACAAGACTAGCTGGCAAACTGGTTTGTCTGCTGATCTAGCAAGCACCCGATGTGGGAATAACGCGCGGAGGATGCGTTTACGAGATATATGGGGCCACGCCATAAGTGGCCATTTAAAATGAGCGCCTACCTACTTCACGACACGAGCTGAAATGCTCGGAATTGGACAACTTGTTTATAAATGTTTTAGGTAGTAACATTCGATTTAAATACGTTCAATCTATGCGTTTCTGTCTATCTATGTGATAATATTCATAAGTCTAGCTTTGCTTTATAATCTTTACTCATAAACATAAACATTGTTACAGCATATAAGATAAAAAATAGGTATTTTAATTGACATTGGCAAACAATAACATTACATCTTTTGTATGTCTAAATATAAAAAATATAACAAAGATGAGGTATGTGTGAAGGTCCCTAGCAGTCAAATGTTTAATCTCGCCACACAATGGGTATTGAAATTATATCTCGGTATAAAATGAATAGTCTGAAGCCTATAACGCGTAGCACTGCGCGTTGAATTCTTTTACTTAGCGTATTTACGCTGAGTTGTCATTTTGATTTCAACGTAGTTTAAATAACTAAATTACGTGACAAAATTCTTATAAACATTTTGACCACCAGTAATTTTGCTATTGTCTTGGCTTTAAAGCTCCCGATTAAAGTTTGACTAGCATATAATTATTCTTTAACCGTGTTCTGTTCGACACAAGTTCTCATTGAGTTCTGTTCGTGCATATGCACGATTTATTAACACGAATTATCAACGCATGGGCGTGGTGTTAATTGACAATAAGCACTGGTTTGTTTGGCTCTAAGCATGGCGTTGCGAAATGTGTAGTTACTAGTTACGTGTTACCGGGCAAGGCTGCAGCTGGTGACATTTAACGTCACAATGATAATTGTTTCCTGCGATCACGTAACTTTTGTCAACAAAACAATGGTATTGGCGGATAATTGCCGGCGCGAGCGAGACGTGGCCCGGCCACTAATACCTTTGCCCTGTGCCAACTCTTACCTACATACGTGTCAGTCACACGTACAATCACGAACCAGGATTGTTGAGCCACTTACCGTTGTTCGTAATTTAGTCGTGTAATAAATGGCCGATGTAATGTAATTGACAGTTGACAGATAGTTGGTAAATCGGTCATTAACACGGCTAAATTAAAAACAATGGCAAGTGGCTCAGCAATCCGGGTTCGTTACTGTACATACATATGAAGGGTGTAAGTACGGAAAGAACATTGCTTATCAACATTTTGAGTTATCCGGCTTTTAAAGTTGGGAACTGTTCAATTACGAGTAACTATATTATTTTCGTAATTAGATGTTATATGTGGAAAACATGGATTTATATTAATATTTACAGCTGTAACAGAAGTCGTAAGTAATACTTCGTTGCGAGCAAATATATTCGGTTCTTTACCTTTCTTTATCCAAAAAATAATTTGATCTTCAAATGCAAAGTTAGGCTTACACTAACATTGCTGACTGTAACAGGTAAAAAAATTACATGTACCTAGGTATATCTTTCGTTTGAATACTCTACTCAATTAAGTTTCTTTATTTAATTTCCAATGGTAAAATTAATGTTTCTTCTTAACTGTTACAATCGTAATATCCTTGACCCACTCATGTCTTAGCGAGATGAAACAATACTTGCGAATTTTCTAATGCTAACGCTTAAATATCTTGTTGATGCTTGCTCTACATATGCACTTATGAAATATTGTAATCATATGATGCGCTATTAGTCAGGTGGTCATTAATAATGCGTGTTGAATGGCGGAACACTGGAGCGGCACTGTTGATGAGTGCTAAATTGGTTCTAGGTTGTATGTAAAAGGTGGTAGAGTTTAAAGTCGCTCATCGTTTGCATGTGTCGGGTCGGGTACGGTGTCGCAGTGCGCTTGCGCCATCGGTTGCGCCACCCGGTCCTGTAGGTATTGTGCATGATAAAGATAACGTCAAAACAAGCTTCACTTACACTTTTTATGCCTTTGACTAAGTTACGGAGCTCAAACTACGAAGAAACCATCCAATATGAAAAGGGTGGTGGCGTAATGCAAAGATTATTACCGATAGATAGTTTTCATAATGTGGCTTTGTAAGTATATACGGTATGTGTTCATAACTACAACTAAATATACCTAGTTGTGATAGGAAACGTATAACTAAAACCATGACTCTACTAATGGTTTACTTCCGATCAACCACTAAAATAAAGTTGAAAAGATACGTGTGGATTCAGTTCTGCCTTGCGCTGTTCCACTTTTATTGAATTGAAATTTGAACATTGTCATAGTGACACTAAGTCTAAATTTAACTACCCTGAAAATGTAACATAGAACCTTGTAATATTTGGTCAGCGATTGATTTATAATATTTTACTAAACAGCAGCAGAAAACCGAAAACCGATACCTATTAGTTCGCTGTCAATATTAGGTAATTATTATCAAGCCAAGAAACTTTATTTGATATTTTGTTTGTGCCACATTGAGAGGCGCATAGGTACCCACGGATCCAGTCGAGCCGGTTTTAGATTGAAGATGTCAATACATATTAAACTGTGATGAGCATGTTATTATCATATCGAAGTTTTAAGGAAATTGTGAGCAGATCATACCTAGTAGAATAATATTTAGATAATTAATCTCTAGCTGCGTCAAGTTATATTGGAGTTTGTGCTATTACCTACATATTTCAATATCTTCTCTTGTGTCTTATTAATATAACTAATAACTACATTAATTAATAATTACTTCATTAAATCATAAATACTTAATAACGAAAACATAACTTTAAGGCACGGAAAATTTTCTGAATTTGGTTGGTTTCAGTTGTAACATTGGCTATCTCGCAGTTATCAACCGACTTCAAGATTTCGAAGGAGGAGGTTATCAATTCGTCGGAATCTTTGTTTTTGCAATTTTTTTTTTTTTTACTGTACGCATCTACCAGATCTGCCTGTTATGTAATATGTGCAGGTAAAACTACTGGTCTAAAATGGAAAAAAGTAAAAAGTTGTGTGTCTAAAACGTTATGAGTTTATGAGCGAGGTACGTCAATACCAACCATGACTTTGATTTCATTGTCAATGTTAAAAACATTAACAGGTATGGAGTACCAGTTTTTATACCACCGCATCCTGTCGAGTTACATAATAAGAACACTAATTTGTCCTCGCTTCGGTGTCCTCTCTGACCTTATGATTATTTAGGAAACTATTTAGAGGCACCAAAGTAAGACAGTTCTTTAAACATCAACTAAAGACTGTATTGAGAAGTATAAGGACAACTGCAACAAGCCGTCATTCTTGTTTTATTTGCTTTAAAAACATAAATTATTTATTATGTTGTGGATGATATGATATTAAATCAATTACTAGAATTATTTTTTCGGATCGCTTTTGATTTCTTAAACTGAGAGGCCATACACAGGAGCAACGAAAAATACTCTTGGAAAAATACATACGAGAAAACGGTATGTCCATGAGAAAGATCACTAAAATCGTGAGGGTGTGTGTTTCTGCGATTTAACAAGCATTAAAAAGTTTGGGTAAGCTTTCTCTTTTAATGACAAGTCGAAAAATCGTCGAAAAACTGGCTCAAATAATTGTTATATCAACTCAAAGATACATCGAAAAATCTAAAACTCACTCAGTGCTTCAATAAGATATGTGGAAAAAAGTAGAGAACTTCTATAGTAATGGTTCAAAGGGCCAAGAATCGCAACGACTGGGTAGTACTCCAAACCAACGGAAGCCAAATCAACTCCAAAATAGGCTGCAAATGTTAAACACCGTCTTCGAAATTTATGTGACACAGTTTTACTTAAAAATTAACAGTGCATAATTCTAAGCGACGAAAACCACTTCAAACTGGATTTTTTTGTTTTACCGGGCCCGTAGTACTCTACTATTCGCAAAGGAGAACACCTGAATAAGAACAAAACCGAAAATGTTGGATCTAAGACAATGTGTGGTAGGTAATATGCGAATGCAGTATGAAATCTACGACGTTCATCACTACTTCCACGATAACTACCAATCTTTACATAAAGAAGTGTGGACAAAATGAATTCTGTCACTGATTAGACGGCACAGGGGCTCTACTTTATTTTGGCCCGATTTGGCTAGTTGCCACTGTGCCCCCTGCATCAGAGAGTGGATGGAAACCCACGACGTGCGTCATGCTGCTAAGAATATGAATCCGCCAAATTACCCTTAGGTACGTCCCGTCGAGGATGCGATGGGCAATCATGAAGAGAAAACTTCAGCAAAGCTTCTTGGAAGCGGATCCCGTAAAAAAATAAAAAAAAACTTGGCTCAAGCGTCGAAACTGGTCATAGTAAACGTCCGAATCTGATGAGAAACGTCCGAAGCAAACGACGAAAAGTCGCCCGAAAACAAAGGTAAAAGGTGTCTTAGTCAACACTGAAATGTTTAAAAAGGTCTTCCAACCATATATAATAAATTACTACTTAATAATTGCATTAGGTTTATTTTCGGACTCCGTAAATACGATCATGTCTCGGCCTTCCGCCGCAAATTAAATTGGCTTCCAATCCGTGAACGTAGGTCTCTCAGAATTCTTTGCTCCCTTTATACTATCCTTTTTGATCCAGCAGCTCTCGACTATCTTAAATCAAAATTCCACTTTATAGAGCCGCGTCCCGGTTGCGAGTTGCGCTCCTCTCGTAGTCTTAAACTTTCTATCCCTCTTCACCGCACCGGATTTATATCCAACTCCTTCGCCCTACAGGCTATTCGTCTTTGGAACGATCTCCCTCTCCCCTTAAGGCAAGCACAGAGCAAATTTTCGTTTAAACGTTTGTTACGTAAATACCTTTCTAAATAGTCTAACTCACTTCAGGACTAATTATCGGCATATTACTTATAAACATGGGTACTATATTTTTATTTATGTATGTATATGTATGTTTATGTTATGTTTCTATATGTATATGTGTATTTATCAATAAATAGTAATTTTGATTTGTGTTTCTAATTAAATCTCGATTTCTATGATCCTGCACCAATTACAAGTTTCGGTTTGATCCAATGGTTGACTGGTAGAAAATGCCTTAAGGCATTAAGTCCGCCTCTTGTACACTTTTTATTTGTGCAATAAAATAACATACTTATGCAAAATAATAAACTTTTAAAAAGTAATTACACATTGAAATAGAAATCATTTATTTGCTTAAACATAGTAAAATACATAAGTTGATGTCATTTTGTATCACATGTTTAGCCAACATATGGCATGCAAATTAAAACCTAAATCCTTTTTTACACTTAATTTACAATTTGTCAAAAAATCAATTTATGTCAAGATAATCATTAAAGTTCATAATCTGTTAAGTTAATTAATTAAATTCGTGCATGTCGCAAGCAATTCACTTGTCCTTATACTTCTCAATACACTCTTTAATAGGTAGTTCAAATTAACAACGGTCCGTGGCTGCAATATAGAGTTACAACTTTAGCTTAAATAAATTTAATGCATGTGTATGGCGATACTCGTATGCATAGTACCTATAAAACGAAAAGTACCTGAAGTTGGTATATAATGTAGATACTCTAGGTGCGTTGGTGTGATGTTAGGTAGGTTCTGTTGGCTCGATGTGGTAGACTGTGTGCGTATCGATTATTAAATACTTATAAACAAATTAAAGGGTATTTAAGATGCAATACCAAGACCATTTGAATTACGCTAACGTGGCCTTTTACCTATCGTGAAGAACACATTTAATTTTGTATTAAGCAGAACGTCTACTAACGATACCACAATGCTTAGAAAAAATGGAAAAGTAGAAAAATCCACTGCCTCAGGCGAGACTCGAACTCGCGACTCTGGGATACATGCCCATCGCTCTGACCAACTGAGCTACTGAGACACACCTGATGGCTGCGAATTTCTCCACTATATCCCATATGCGTCTTAGGGGGACGCCTAGCGACATCTGCCGAAGAAGTCTTACACTTCTCAACTAGCCATCGGCTCAACAATTTTTTCTAAGCATTGTGGTATCGTTAGCAGACGTTCTGCTTAATACAAAATTAATTGTAGTATGGGGTAGCGCATTGTTATCGGTGAATTCTCAATACAACTTGGGACTCCGATGGCCGGTTGAGAAGTGTAAGACTTTCTTCGGCAGATGTCGCTAGGCGTCCCCCTAAGACGCATATGGGATATAGTGGAGAAATTCGCAGCCATCAGGTGTGTCTCAGTAGCTCAGTTGGTCAGAGCGATGGGCATGTATCCCAGAGTCGCGAGTTCGAGTCTCGCCTGAGGCAGTGGGTTTTTTCTACTTTTTCATTTTTTCTAAGCATTGAAGAACACATTTTTCTAAATTACCAACACTTTAAATAATATGATTGAAATAAACCACCTAAGCTTTCTGTTCAAAACTATTTTAACGTACCATCGGGTTCACATTTGCATACCCAATTTATAAATTAATTCATTGATTAATTAGGTATGCTATTATGAACCCGATGGTAGTCTCCATCAAATATATCGGAGCAGCCAAAGTACTGAAAAATATCTGAACATGCACTTTATCGCCTTGAGAATATAGGCGTTGTTCAGATATTTGTGACCACCTTGGCCGCTGTGATATATCTGATGGCGACTGTACCTCTACATAGTTACCAGCTAGCCCACATCAGTACCTAAGTACCCCTGGGTCCATGGTTAAACTTTTTACATTTAACTTTTTAAAGGTTAGTTACCCAAGTTCTAACTGTAATGTACAACAAGAAGTACCTGTAAATACCCAAGGATGTCAATAAATCCTGCTTTGGAATCAGCAAGTGCTATAATACATATATGTTTATAATGCATAAAATGCAGGCTGTTAATTATGTAGAGTCGATGGTTAGGTTACCATCGACTCTACACCTGAGGTTTAACATGTAAAAACTTAATAATTACTAAAAAATGCAGTGAAAAGCGCTGAGAATATTTAGATATACGTCAATTAAAGATTAATGGTTAGGTTAACACTCTCTAAACGCTGGCTGCGAGGTACTTAGCCTAATTGCGACATTATGCAAGATGGCTATGGAAGCCCGCATTACGTAAAAGTTGGATCACTGCGGGTCATATCGCACGATCAATTAGTTGATAAGTAGAGTATCGCACCGCAAAATATTATCCACAAACACATTAAATATAGTAATAGGAATGCTATGCCAATTCTAGTACTATTGCTTCTATAAATTAGTGTCTGGAATGAGGAAAATTCTACCAGATAACGTAAATCTGTCTTTGGTTGAATTCTGATAAGACTACCGTTACGTAAACTTCTGAATTGATTCACAAGAGCTGGGCCTCGATTCGACATGCCAAACTGCGAGACTTGGCTCTCACACTTTGCACTTGTCTCGCTAGGTGATAGAGTGAAATCCATCTGTCCACACGTGTCCACACCTAACTGTCAATCTGTCAGTAGGTCTCGCTAGAGCGTTTTGTCTATGGCTATGGCCACCATTTTAGATGTCACTCTTGAGTGATTCCACCCCAAATTTCAACTGTCACAAAAGTGTGATCTCATAGTTGTCTCGCTAGCTACTGTCAGTTATGCCATGTCGAATTGCGGCCCTGGCGTCGAATGTCTATGAAAATGAGCAGATCTGTTCACGGCTATTACAAAGCACAGAAATAGCAAATCTAGTCGCTACCTATCAGATCAATTGCAAAGGAATTATATTTCATTTACAATGGGTGCAGCAACAGTTGCATTATGAATCAAAGGGGCTAAAGGTGCATTGCCGGCAGCAACTGACCGCTCACCTCTGCATCGGTACCATAGTTACTCGATTGAACTTTAGATAAGTGAATGTTCAATGCTTAGCCACCAGATGGATTCTGATGGCTTTATAACGATCGACAATCGATGGTAGCGCGGTGCTAGTGAGTGAAAGCGAGTATTGCAATGCAAGCGAACTTTCGTTATCTTTAAATACCGGTAGAGCTATTGTGGCCAGATCGTGCTGATGGCAGACGATGCATTTTGACTTAACGATTTAATGAACGGGCCTCGAGCTCGAGACCGGGAAATTAGGTAACTTTGAAAAGGTTAACTGTGACCCATCCCATTTAGGTACAATCGGGGTGGGAATACTTGTATTGACACGCAAGACTTCTAATAGGAGGCTTGTTTTATTTAACCTATAAAATAGGTACCCGTAGTTAATTAATGCTTACGTCTCAAGATAACATATGTATATACCCACTTACTATAATCGTTTTGTAATCCAACTTCTCACTTTTGCAAAAGGTAAGTGCGACAGATGATCAATATAAACAATTTACGCCCATAGGGTCAATATAACCACTCAGAAAAAACATTAATAGGCCGGTATAACATAGTAATCAACAAACCATACCATCACTAAAACTAACGAAAATAGAAATGTTTGACTAATCAATACATCTCGCGTTTCAACGAGCGGGTGATAGGTGAGCAGATTGAGACCTGCTTAAGGCACACTCGTGTAAATAAACAAATGTTTAAAAATATGAACGATGGTTAAATTGATCTTCCTATAGGTACTTAGTACAATAAAGCATTCGAAATAGAAATGTAAAACATTTTCCTTGCTTAAAAAATATTTCAAAGCAACTTGTAATTATCGATTGGACCTACGCTCAGTCCGCTAAAGAAGTAATCGGGTAGGAGAACGGTCAATGTACCCATATGTAAGGGGCCTTTAAAATACTTTGTCTTGTGTGGTCATATCACCTTACATGTTTACTGATTAAAACTAGGTAGGTACAAACAATAAACTTAAATATAAATTAAAAACTATCTTAAATAAATACACACTAAAACAAAAATACCCCCGCGGCATGGTACCGTAGATGCTGGCAGCATTTCCCCGTTGTATGGCAATACCGATACGTTGGGCGAGGAAGCTGCCAGCTCTACGGTCACCGGTGGCATCTATTAGCCTCTTCGAAAGATCTCTGAATAGTCGGTGGTGCACACGACAACAAAGAGCATTATACGGATTTTAGTGATGATGGGATCTCCTTTTGCATAGTGAGACTTTAGGACCCATAGGCCATTTTAGGAAGCAGAGCCACCTAAATTTTTGGTGCGGTGGGGGTTAAAAGGGGGGGTTAAATTTTTTGCGACACATAGATTGAAAACTATAAGTCTTAGCAACATACTTCAAAGGCAAGAATTGTAGAGAATTTCATGAAGAATATTTCCTTCATTGAAAGTATTGTGGTAACTTCAACCGTTTTTGTAAAAAAAATATGAATGTTCCTACTTTTGTGGGAAGTGGGGAAAATAATTGTTATATTTGTAACACATTATAGTGCAGAGTTTAGATTTGGCTTGAAAGTCTCGTATCCAGGCCATAAATAAAATAAGTAAAATGATTATTTTCTGTTTGACTAGATACTATTAAAATATTATTATTGGTATGGTATTTATGGTATACCATGTATTTTTGAGTTAGGTAAACACCCCGTTTCTAATAGTAGTTAAATTAGTATGTTATACGTCGTATATTAAACGGTTTAATAGAAAATAATGATGCAGGTAATGTACTCAAGGCTAAAATAATCGATAGGTCCTAGGTACCATTCATCACACCACCAGCGTAGCGTACCTAAGTTCATATATAATATAATGATATTAGGCGTTATCCGTTGATAAAAGATTCAAGCGCCCCACGATTTTAGTTTTTTGTCTTTTCAATGCTCTAGCTACATTGATGAGAAGAGTGGTATGATGACTGGTACCTAGAACCTACCGAATTATTTTTATAGCTTTTTGTACGTTATCTATAGCATTGTTTATTTTCAATAAAAGCTTTTGAATTTACCTAAACAATACTTATTTTCTTTTCAAGTTATTATGTTACTAAAACTGTCTAAACTCCGCTTACTTTATGATACGCAATGCACTGTGTTCTACTAGTAAATCCCTTTCATTTTATACTTGATTGAGGGGGTTGTTAAGAAATATGTAATACGCGGCATTCTGTAGCGGCAGCCATCTTGGATTTACAATGATACTGAATCTATTAAAATGTAATTGTCATCAGAACTTAAGGTGTGCACCAGATATTGGATCAATTTGTCAACAGGACGAGGGTAAAATTTCAACCACAAAATTATGGAGATGTGGGGTGAAACATGTAGATATGCAGACTTGCATTTAGTTATGTAAATATTAGTTATAATAAATTAACAAATTTTCAAATAAGTTTGTGTAATGTCTAAGTAGGTATAACACAAAATTGTTATTTTTATTTTAGAGCGCACTATTCGCCAACGGACTGTCCTCAGTTGAAGATGTATACCTACCACTTAAGTTTTCTCTCTAAAAAAATGAACGGGCCCTTATTGATAATCCCCAATGATGTACCTTTCACTTGAAAACGTCACTAGATAACAGGGACCGGAGAACCCCTCTATTTGATAACTGTTTTCGATGGGGTAACCCTATTATTAGGTTACAAAATTATATGGTTACCATATATTCAATGTTGTCGCTGTCTAATGTCTTAGCAATAGAGATGAAATTAGCTTAATACGTAAACGTCATTTTGGATTTTCATTTCGGTAAACACTACATTATCATTATTAGCAGCAGCAGTAGCAGCCAGTATCAGTCCACTGCTGGACATAGGCCTCTCCCATGGCACGCCACTGTGCTCGATCTTCTGCTCTTCTCCTCCAATCCGCACCCGACAACCTCTTACCTTTGGATAACGCAATGATGTGCTTACTAAATTGATAGTTTTAAAAAACGACCCTACCAAGTACTCACTCGATTTAATACCCCTTTATTGGTAACCGGTTCCGGTATCTTCTAAACGATCTCTTTATTTCACTTACCGATTATAACAAGCATACTAAGGCAAGGTAAATAATAGCGTTTAAAATGGTTGACGTCCATTTAGTTGTGAAAGATATAATTAGGCAAGCATTAGAGCTTAAACCACATCGTTTTTCCTACATAATTAGATTGTGGTTGATAACAGGCCTATTAATGTTTTTTTTTTTTCGTTTAAGATATTCTAACCAATATGGGATTTATATACTTTTTATAAAGAGGAATAACAGGGCTTCATCATGAAAATAATTTTTTCATGTTACGACCATAAATAAAAAAAATATAGGCATTTATTGAAAAAAAAAATCAAACATTGATTTCATATTTTTTATGTTTTCTCAGTTTTCTTATATGGAAAGGTATAAATAAAATACCAAAAATGAATTCGGCATCCTTGCTTTACACGAAAATGATATCAAACTTGACTATATAGCTCTATTTTATTTTTAAATAATTATGGGGGGCACCCCCCACTTCGTCAAAAATTTGCATCAGAAATTTGATTGGCTCCCCTTCTTAAATTAATCTTAGAGCCTAAAGGATTATTCCATTATCATCATTTTCCGTATAAATAAGTGTACACCACCGACTAGAAGAGGCCCTGTGCACTGGGACCCCACGGGCCAAGGGTCTCGACGGGCCATGTTTACTTATGTACTTGGGATTTGCGGGTTTAGTCGAACTTAGCAATTTTTATTGTGGAAATATGGAACCAACCCAAACCGTTAAAAAGTTTTGGAACAATTTTTTTATTAAATTTAAAGTATAATTAATTCATTGTTCTAAAACTTTACATTAACCATGTATGTATATTGTAACCAAGTTTGTATTCCACATAAAAGTTTGCATCGCATTATTTCAGGCAAACCCGGCACGGACTACCCAGTGCTGGGCGCAGTGCCGTACACCAACTTCTACTGCGATGACCAGCCCTACCCCGGCTTCTTCGCCGACATGGAGACGCGCTGCCAAGGTGAGTCCAAAAATGAGACCGACGATCTTTAGGTAGGTAGGTACAGTCATCGGCAATAGTATCTTCCTTCATTAAGGCCGCAGAAATATGTGACACGCTCTTATTTGTAGGGCCATAAGAGCGTGTCACATATTTTTGCGGCCTTCGTGTAGGAAGACACATGCCGGTGAGTGTAGATTGTTAGTTATATTTAGTTTTCATTCTTAATTCATCTTTAAGTTGGTTTTCATTTACGAACTCGTTTTGAACAAAACATGAATACAATTTTATCACCTTCAATTATGTAGTACAACAAAATTTCCTATGACGCATGGTTTTCAAGATGTAAGCAAAAAACCAAAAAACGGGACCGTCTTTGCCTCTCCCCTCCACGGGCTCACCTCCGGGGGGGGTGGGGCCATTTAGTATGTTTATCTCCTAACCAGTGTTAACTAAGTCCCGAAGTCAAACTTTCTGCTTTCGACCATTAATTCTAGAATCATTCGTTGACCACACTATTAAGTAAAAGTGTGTGCAAAAGTAAAAAGAAAAACTGTTTCTCTATTATTTATACATATATTATGTAATACCTATGTACAGTATGAAATAAGATTTCTGTTTTTAGCATGTATTACTTAAGAAATCTTAATTGGTTAAGGTGGTTCAATTATAAAGTAGATATTGATGGAAAATATTATCTAAGCTCTAAACCTACTTAAAGTTCTCATGTGCATGTCCGTAGGTACTACCAACAATAATGGCCTACGCTCAGGCAACTAAAAATAATGGTAATGTGCTTCCCACGATAATCAACTGTCAATTAAATACCAATTCTATTTCACATAGGTGTAATTATCTATTAGATTAGGTAAGTATATGAGGTGTGCAACGCATTTTGCCCATTTACTAGTTTATTCAGCTTAGAAACTTAGGTAGGGTCAAGTGTTGAACATTGAAACAGGCGTGCACAGTGAAACTTTACGATATCTCGAAACTACGCCATTGCTTGGTAGTGCAGTCTATCTCGTAAGCACAGGCGCAGACGCTCCCTACGCCTCCCCAGTCACGGCACGTGTTTTCGTAATGCAAAGTATTTTTTAAATATATATTCCAAGATTTATTACCAAGATTTTGTGCATAAGTTCGTAAAATTAAACATTGTGTAATATTCAATATGTTTCAAAGCATATTGTAGAGCTAAATATTATAGACATTCGTCGACTTCTTTAAGCATTTTTTTAATGTTTGTAAAAAAATTCAATATGTTTCAAAGCATATTGTAGAGCTAAATATTATAGACATTCGTCGACTTCTTTAAGCATTTTTTTAATGTTTGTAAAAAAATACCATATTGGTTCACAATGAAACATTTCTCAGTTTATCTTACCAAATCGTACCAAATATCACACTCGTACTCGTAACTTTTAAAATGACAGAGATAGGAAGGTTTGAATTTAAAAATGTTTCATTGTCCAACAACTTACCCTACACAAAAAGTTATGCCGTTCTGGGTTTTATTATTTCAACTGATCTAAACAATTCACTTTACATCCTTTAAGTGAATTAGCTATATTGTGTAATTAATTACAATGTAGGTTTTGTCAGTAATAGTAAAAGCTATCCTACCTACATTATGAGCTCCTCGGTTTTTTTTATTAATTTTAAACGAATACACACTTTCCATACACACTTTTTTTCCATATTAGAAGTAATTTCAATTTTACTATTAAGTTGTTACTCCTCAATATTAAGAAGTTTAAAAATATTTTAAAATTAATTAAGTTTGTCAACCACACCTAAAATTGCACTCGGTTTCTAAAAGTCAACTTCATATAAAGACGAGTAACATAAACCGAGTGACCTTACGGTTCATATAGTCAGTCAGTAGTGATGTCAGCTAATTATAACAAAAACCGACCCGGAAGGCGACCGCGTCAATTGGTAGGTCAAAATCGTGAGATCCGGAAAATACGACTCGAATTTTAATTCATTTTCGTTCAGATATAGGCCGGGATTGGCTATTATGTTTTATGGCATCTACGTTGGCATATTGATATAATGGATATCTAACTATCATGAAATAGTATAAGTGCTGAAGGTAATTAATCAGAGGGTACCTACATAATTTGCCAGGGTTACCTTACGTGCCGAAAACGTGATAAACAAAACTATTATGGGACTAGTTTATACCACTAAGGAGATTATAGTTGCACGTTTCTTGAGTTGAAATGAGGGTTAAATTTATACGAATACGAATAAATTATGTTATTCACAAATGACGAATCGATCGAAAACGAAGCAACTTTTTTTAAAATATAGGTATTGAATTGAGGTTGAAATATGCGCTACCTGCCGGCTCCCCGTGTTCCGCGCCCTGCAACGCTAAGTGTCTTTATCGCCGCACTAAAATTATGATACCGAAATAATACCGGTTCGATATCGTTATAATAAAGGTATAAATACCGTATCGAAAAATTGCCATATCGAAATTTTATACCGGTAGCGTACCATTATATGATAACATAAAAGTTTCGAAATTCTATAGTGCTACCGTACCGCTTATACCGTAACGAAAACAGTCCCTGACTTTGAGACTCAAACTTATAAGTAAATTAATTGTGTGGGGGTACAGTCGCCATTCGAAATGGGATCAACTAAGGCGTTCAAAAATATTTGAATATGTTGGTAGGTCTACCCTCTCCTCAGTGGAGGTTTGTTCTGATATTTGCGAACACCATTATATCTAACTACTTCAACATATCTAACGACGACTGATATAGGTACTAACCGTACGAGATACCGAGGGCCAAAGAACGCACGCTCGGAGTGTGTACGCTCGATGCTTGACTATTTTATGTATGACTAGCTTTTGCTCGCGGCTTCGCTCGCGTTAAATTCGGGGTAACACGGTTCCCCTTTGCCCCCCGGAATGCTCCATACAAACTTCCACCCCCCATTTTAGGGAAGTGGGGGGTTAGAAAGAGACAAAAAGTAGCCTATGTCACTCTCCATCCCTTCAACTATCTCCACTTAAAAAATCACGTCAATTCGTCGCCCCGTTTTGCCGTGAAAGACGGACAAACAAACAAACAAACAAACACATACACTTTCCCATTTATAATATTAAGTATATAGTATGGATGTTATTAATGGTCTACGGATTCTAATCTAGAAATCTAGACTCTCGCAGAACCAGCTCTTGATTAGCCCACATATGCCCACAGGATCATTTTCGACCCTACGAAAAAAACTCACTTCTATACTCATTATAATATGATTAGGTGTGAGTCTGTAAACTTCAAAGACCAGGGTCGAAAAAACCCACCGGGCATATATGGGTTAGGGTAATAGAGCAAGGAATGCTATTCGGAGCCCTGTTTTGAAATTTTCTTCGAGAGGGAGAAGTATTTCGGAATCGGACGTCGCCTCGCTATTTGGCGCCTAAAGCGACCGTTTCACTAGTCCTGCAGTCTAGTGCAGTTACTTAAGATATAATACTGACTCGTATACATAGTTTACTCACCCTACGTTAGTAACCTGCTAGCACTAAGAAATGAAATAAGTAGGTAATATTTAGAAACATATTTACTAATAATACTTGACAATAACATTGAAATTAATTAGTACCAATTCTAATGAGCTGTGAAGATAGAGTAAAATTATAATATATATATGTAATAATTGATTGAACGATTAGTCGTTCATTAAAAACTCATTGATTCTAATTTATTTCAAAATATTGCGCTGCATTTTTATAAATGGTTACCTTATAAAGGGTGTAACAAAATACTGGTGATCCATTTAAGGGTATTATTCTCTACATGGGTTACCATGTAGAGAGGGATTTTGTTATTTGTGCAATCTCTTCTAATTAAGTACCTACATATTTGTAACTTACGAATTAAGAAACCAGGTGTGCAAATTTAAACTTTTTAGGCTCTTCTTCCTCCCCTACTTACACCGTAACGTGGCACTGGAGTACTTCGTGTATCTACTTACCATCGTCGTGACACACCTAATTGATTTATTCGTGGCTAAATATTCACTTTTATGCTAGGGTTGTCCCTGTTGACATGACATGACATGCGATGGTTTGAAGCTCGGTGTTATGTTAAGCAATAATAAAAGAATGTTAATTGTTTGGTTCCAGCATGGCACTACTGCGACATCGACGGGCGGCAGGCGTCGTTCCTGTGCCCCAACGGCACCGTGTTCTCGCAGGGTGTCGCGTCCTGCGACTGGTGGTTTAATGTGCGCTGCGCCCTCTCGCCAGCGCTGTACCCGCTCAACGCGCGCCTCTACCGCAGGAAATCGAGGAAACAGGCCAGGCCTGAACCACACAGAGTTATAGACAAGCAGTTGCTCGATGAAATCTTTTTGTAAATATATGATTCAATATCTGGCCCGCTAGAAATGTGGCTCTAACAACGTCGGAAAACTCGACTCTAAGTATGTTTTCTTTTTGTAAAGTCTTCAGGTCAAAAAACTGACACGTAGGAGAACAGGGTGTGATATAAAAGGTAAACCTGTGGACCATAGTAAAGTACTTTCTATATTATATGATATTGAAGTCAATGGCCAGCTTTTATTTTTTATACAACTATGAGTTTGCTTTCATCAAGAATTTATCGGAAGATGTCTCTACATATTCCTATCATTAAATGTTCTTCTATCCGTTGATCCCTAAAATACTGAATTAAAGTTGTTTCATTAAATCCTAATCTTGAGCTACTTAAATAGTCATCACTAACTAATTCTGCCGTAGAAAAATGTAGCAAGGCCTTTTGATAAGTTTTTGATAGAAATCGCAGGTGTAGAAACATTAACGGTTGGCCACTTATACAGAATGTAACAAAAATACTAGTGATAATTTTGCTCATAAACGGATCACCAGTATTAAATACAATTTGTACAGGGTGCAATCTTAAGTGTAGCCAGGTAATTATTCCGTAAATATAACAGATATCGGCAAACTTTAAAGTGCGAAAATACGTTACCCAATGAGTAAAGTAACATTAATAACTTTTTTATATAAAAATATTAAGTTTAAACGCTCCCATATATTTAGTACGACGTTCTTTAAGGGCTGTAATTTCCCTACCGTAAGAAGTAAAACTGTTTAAGATTCATAATTTACACGAATAAACTGTAATGATAACTAATTGATACGGATAAGTGGATAAAATAAAACAATTCATGAATTATATGATAATGGTGAAATGACAAGGCCTTTTAAACTAAAGTCTCTCAACTCAACGAAAGGCGTACTAAATGTATGGGAGAGTTTGAAGTTAATATTTGGGATATTTCTGGTTTTGATGATGTGATTTTACTCATTGGGTAGCGTACTTTCGATATCAGTTCAAAGTTTTCTGATATCTGTTAAATTTACGGAATAATCGCCTGGCTACACTTAACGATTACACCGTGTGTACTTGAATGTCACCTGCACGCTGCAGGTCTTCAGAGCACCTACCGGCTGCGCCAGAAAAGAAGACCAGCCGAGCTTTTGAAAGAGTGAAACTAAGCTGAATTAACTGTGGGTATGAATTAAGGTTACGGGCAGAATATAAGTAATTTACTTTTTATATTAAAGACAGAAGCGAATCTGGAATGATGGAATGAAAGCTTGGTTGTCGCAGCACCTCTTTTATATGTGTGAAATTCACAGTAAGTCGTAAAAGTGTTTTCCACCTAATATGCGTATCACCTTCCAGAACAATTGTTAAATTATTAGTAGGTTTTGTCGAATTACTGGAGCACGTTGAGATCCGCCTACTAATTACGGAGACAATTTTGTTGTAATTACTACCATTCTGCAAGTCTCAATTCCAACTAAATTGTCCCCGTAATTAGTAAGAGTGTAAACTATAGATACCATAGAGTATCGATATCATAGGGCGGTCATCATCATCATCATCATATCAGCCGAAAGACGTCCACTGCTGGACATAGGCCTCCCCCAAAGAGTGCCACAATGACCGGTCCTGCGCCACCCGCATCCAGCGGACTCCCGCGACCTTCACCAGGTCATCAGTCCACCTTGCGGGGGGTCTACCCACGCTGCGCCTTCCGGTTCGTGGTCGCCACTCGAGAACCTTTCCGACCCAACGGCCATCGGTTCTACGAGCAATGTGCCCCGCCCACTGCCACTTTAGTTTAGCGATTCGGAGGGCTATATCGGTTACTTTGGTTCTGCTGCGGATGGCCTCATTTCTGATGCGATCACGCAGAGAGACTCCAACCATAGCCCTCTCCATTGCCCTTTGGGTGACTTTGAGCTTTCTTATGAGGCCCATTGTAAGCGACCACGTTTCAGTCATGAATGCTTGGTTGTCGCAGCACCTCTTTTATATGTGTGAAATTCACAATAAGTCGTAAAAGTGTTTTCCACCTAATATGCGTATCACCTTCCAGAACAATTGTTAAATTATTAGTAGGTTTTGTCGAATTACTGGAGCACGTTGAGATCCGCCTACTAATTACGGAGACAATTTTGTTGTAGTTACTACCATTCTGCAAGTCTCAATTCCAACTAAATTTTCCCCGTAATTAGTAAGAGTGTAAACTAAATACATAGAGTATCGATATCATAGGGCGGTGTATTCGCAATATTATATACACCGTGGGCTGGAATAACCCGACAGATCTTAACCACGAATTTCTAAGACCAAAAGAAGGAAAAAATATTATGTGAGTTTAGGTCAATTTCGCCAAAAAAATATTTTTTTTTCGTTTTTTTTTTCCATTTTTTGAATGTTTATTGCACATGAAAAGCAAATGTTATTAATAAAATTATCGCCTAAAACAAATTGGTACATTTTTTTTTGAAAACAATTAGTTACTGCAAAGTTTTCCTTGTCACTGTGATATCTGTCAATAAGGACGTGTAAACTATGTCCAATAGTGGCAACAACGCCATTAGAAAGGCATTTTGTGATGAGTTATAATAAAAATAGTATTTTTTTAAATTGGTATTAACTCTGAAACTAGGCGTATTCCAAAAAAGTTTATAGGACATTTTAGTATCTAAATATGATCAGGAATACACTGTTAAAATCTGTCTAGTTTTATGGGCCCACGGTGTATATATATATATATATATATATATATTAACTTTGTATAAAACCATCTGTAAATCATAAACTAAAAGTAATTTACCTGAATGTAAACAAAAAACTTATAATATTAATAGGCGGAGAGCTGGCCACGTCAGATATGACACAATAATGAAAGCAACGCAATTACTCTAGTTAGTTTGCTATTCTATGGTTATTTCTAGATCTGGACTCTGTAAAGTGGTGGAGGTAAAAGAATACAAACCACTTTAAAAAAAACAAATTTTAGACTTCTGGGCTTGATGCAATATTATGAGAAATTATATTATTAATTATATTATATCATTGCCAAAAGTTTCTGTTGGGGGAAAGTAGTGACAAACGAAGTATAATGTAATTCATAGTTGTCGCCTACTGTCTTTGTTTCCGTAACAATACGCAATGTTTTTTGTTCTAATTAAAATATAGGCCCTGTCCTTTATAACTGAGACAACTTCGGCATTTTTTACCTATTTTCAACCGACTTTTATAACTAATATTTTTCAATTCAAAAATTTTGCTCTCTGACCTCCACCCATTAAAAGCTGCCAGATGCCCGGATCTGACAATTAGGATAGTATAGCAATGTAACCAGGCGGGTTGTGTTGCTCTCATTATTGTATCATACCTGACGTGGCCAGCTCTTAGTCCATAAGTACCTAGTTTTTTTTATTTGTCACTCATTTTGTAAAATTTATATCAAATATTTTCTGGTAAATGACTATTACTGACTAGCTAGGTTTTAAGAACGCTCATGCTGGGTATTACTTATCCGGTTTTAGATAATACATAAATAAGGTTAAATTTCATTTCTGACCGCAAACAACGCCTGCAAGTTTAGCCGCACTTTAAATTTACTATTATAGTGCGATTTTTTTAAGATGTCGGAATTATCGGTAGAACTCCTTAGTAAGATTCCGACATCTTAAAAAATTACCACTATAGTTCTGACTCAAAAATAACAGAAGTAACGGTTAATTTAAACTGTGCGTAAGTGTCGCCATGCGATCACGTTACCTACTATTCCCATCATTGCCAATGTTAATTTTACTTATGGGTACCATTACCTACCTACGGTTAAATATAGAGCGCGACGGAACGTGCGGTGCTGTATGGTGTCAGAAATGGTAGGGCTAGACCACGCTATCTCTGCATGGACTTTTTAAGGCCAAAATGTGGACCTGCCATTATAAACGTTACATTTTACGTTTATGCTGTCTCGTTCACATATTGCGCTTGGAAACTCGGTGCAAGCATGGTCTGGCTATACGACAACTTTAGTTAAACGTAAGATATACAAATTAAAAAACACTGCCATTCTTTGTTGTGCTTCTAGAAGTAAGCCAAGGATTTATTTAAGAACTATGGATATATTTACATTGTATTGATTGTGTTAGTAAGGTAATAAATAAGATATCAGTCTTAAATAGGTCACGTTATAAATATAAAAACCGGCCAAGAGCGTGTCGGGCCACGCTCAGTGTAGGGTTCCGTAGTTTTCCGTCCGTCACAGTAAGTGTCCCCACTTAAGGGTTAAAATAACACCGCCACGTAGGATATGATATGAGCGTTCCACGTACAGCGACATCTATCGGCAAATTAAGTAAACTATTGCGCGCGAGCTTAAAGTATGGAAGATGATTTTTATGGGATAATTCTTTATTGCGTGAACCGATTTTCACCGTTTTTACTTTATTTGAAAGCACGTCATTTCATTGTGATTTTGTAGAAATTACAGGTACAATAAACACCTGCTTATATGGTTAAATTACAAACTTTGTTCAGAAATTATTTTGTAATTTTTTTTCAAAAACTATTCAACCTATCGAGTTCAAAATAATTTTCCTAGAAAGTTTTTATAAAGTTCTACTTTTGAGATTTTTTTCATATTTTTAAAACTTATGGTTCAAAAGTTAGAGGGGGGGACACACATTTTTTTTTACTTCTGGAGCGATTATTTACTAAAATATTTACATTATCAAAAAATGATTTTAGTAAACCCCTATTCATTTTTAAATACCTATCCAACAATACATCACACGTTAGGGTTGAAATTAAAAAAAAATCACTCCCCACTTTACGTATAGGGGAGGTACCCTAATAAAACATTTTTTTCCAGTTTTTATTTTACCACTTTGTCGGCGTGATTGATATACATATTAGTACCAAATTTCAGCTTTCTAGCGCTAACGGTCACTGAGATTATCCGCGGACGGACGGACGGACGGACGGGCAGACATGGCGAAACTATAAGGGTTCCTAGTTGACTACGGAACCCTAAAAAACTAGACGATTTAACACTAAAGACAATAATAATCGGAGCGCTAGTGAAGAGTAAGTTTTAATTATACCTATAACTACTTTAATGACAATTCGATTACAAGTCTATCAAATCTGCGATTTTTTTTTAAAGCAACATTTAACTGTTTGGTGCAACCGGCCCCCTTAGACGGTTTTCACACTGCTTCCGCATGCGGCGACGATAGCGCTATACATGTCTATAGCGCTGTCACGCTTGCACACCGTAGCCGCATCCGGTTGCGGCCCTAGTGTGATAATCGCCTAAGGTATGTCTTGCTTGACGAATAGAACACATGAAAAATGAAATTTCACTATGACTTAGGTAAGTCTAATTATGACGAATGTTGTAAATAGAAAAGAAATATATGAATAATTATTTTTGCATGTTTTTAAAGTGGGGCATTCCACTCATACAATAGATTGTTATTAAATCAAATACAAACATTGAAAACATTGAAAAAATTATCAACCCAGCAGGACTTGAACCTGCATCGATACGCATCAATGTTTGTATTTGATTTAATAACAATCTAAATATAAGAATACTTGTAAAAATTGTAGTGCTTACTTAAGTTGGAAAATTAGTATATAAGGGCGATAATCACGATGGAATAAAATGTGATACCTACGTACTGCTATTTTTATTGAAATATAATATATTTACGAGTACTCCTTATATCTAATAGGTCATAAAAATGTCTAGCGCATGTTTAGATGAAAACGAAGCTTAGCAATATTTTTTATTACAGTTGCTCAAAAAGTGGCGTGTAGAAAATTGCGGATGTAAAAGTTCGTACCTGTAAGCACTTACAATTACGAACTTTTTTGGGTGTTAAACTACATAGGCACTTTATAAATGAATTCATGATTTGTCCATGCAATTTTACGCGTTACTATATGTGCATTACTGATGTAATGTAACCGATAGCAATTGTTTTATGGTCCTTTTTCACAACTGTATTAAAAACGTCGATTAATGCACATGCGGCAATGTCATTCTTCACTGGTATAAGTATATATTATACTAGCTGTGCCCGCGGCTTCGCCCGCGTGGAATTCGGTCTGTCAGTAAGCGGCTAATTCACCCCTGATTTCGCTCCCGCTACCCCTGGAGGCGGAACTTGAAGTAAAGTTGACAGATGGATACGCTAGAGGACAGTAGTCCTAATAAAATATTTTACAATTACCACTAAATGAAACTACACTCAAAAATAAATACTTTTTTTTATCCTATTATTTTTTTTCGCATGATTTAAACGAAATAAGTAGTAGGTGTATATCGGACGATACAGGACCACTTTTGTATTTATACGTTCATGTCCACGGCAAATATCATCCAAACGAAATCGATCCTCCCGTCAAATCAGTCTAAGCATGAAAGGTAAGAACAGGCGCGGTTGAAATTGGGGCCGGGGGGGGGGGGTCACAAATGTAGAAATGATTTTTTTTTATTCGAAGTGCACTTGGAGGAGGGGGGACATGCAAATTTGACTCAATCGAGTGTAGTGGCTACCCCCCCTTTTAGACGTTGAATTTTTATAGGCTACGTATAACCTGGCTAGGGATTTTCTTGAATTGGAATTAGTAATCCTTAAGGGGTGATTTCCGGGATAACAATGCAAAAAAAACCGGCCAAGAGCATGTCGGGCGATGCTCAGTGTAGTTTCGTAGATGCCGCCCTGTTACAAAACATCCGTTCAAAAGGTCGTTTATTAAGGGATATTTGGCGGCGCTTACGTCATTTTACTATCCGGCACTTCCATTCACTATGCGTTTTTGACTGATAATTAAAAAACGGCTGAACTGATTTTATTCAATATAGTTTTTATTGAAAGTTCTTATCAGGCCTCACCAAATTTCAGCTTTCTAGTGCGAACGGTAACTGAGCTAGACCGCGGACAGACATGGCGAAACTATAAGGGTCCCGAGTTGACTGCGGAACCCTAAAAAGAGATAAATAGTAGTTTATGTAACTGTTACGTAATAAATAAGGCCTAAGTATGTACAGAAGCATACACTGCTTTACCTACACACATATTAAAAATCCATTGAAACCATTAGAATGACCGCCATTACACCGCCATGACCAACCTTATTGCGCCGGCGGTCGGTGGGGGGGGGGGGGGGGGTGCCGGCGCCGGGGGGTAACGTAATGAAAATCCGCCCGGTAATGAATTTTCATACGTTTTTACAACACTGTCACAGCACAGATAATACACTGATGTTACGTTACTGTTAATAGAGGATTTATGATATTGGTGTAGATCAAGATATTTATTCTTCAATATAAGCACATTACAATGCACTAATGAACGTCAGAGAAAAATAAAATACGTGAGTGTCGTGGAACACGGTTGGAACTTGGAACGAAGTTATATCATTTCATCCTCCCGGCTCCCTATCCGTCACCGCCGTAACTCTCACATACTTTCTTTACTCTTTTCTATACTTTTTAACCCTGCAACTCCCCGCTACCTCAAAGAGCGTTTCTCTTATCTTAATTCTATTAGATCCTCTCAAAAATTGCTCCTAAAAGTGCCATCTTCATCTTCCAAATTTTATAATTGCTCATTTACGTTCCAGGCCGTTCGTTTGTGGAATTCTCTCCCTCTCAACATTAAACGCGCGCAATCTATTGGTATAGTGCAGTCATTGAAGCATTATTGCTCCGAATTTTTTTACTGTGAACCGAATTGCATACAATTTTGGAATTAGGTTCATCTTACCCTTAACTTCAAAAGTGAAAATGATTTGAACTCCGCAACCACCCTGGGGGTGGTTGCCACCCCTTCTCGGGGGTGAATTTCTTTTTTTTCAAAATAACCTCGGATCGATAGAAAGCCTAATTTTAAGCAAAAAATCATCTATAAAGTTTTTCAAAAAATCCAATACTTTTCAAGTTATTGGCAATTGAAAATTCGCAATTTTTTCACGTTTTTCATCGGTTTCTTGCAAATATCTCCAAAAATATACGTTTTATCGAAAATTTTATAAAAAACAAAATTGTAGCAGGTAAAACAATGAACAATTTGGTTTTTTATAAAGTATTCTAAGTGCAATATTAAGCTAGATATTAAAGATCAAAGCCGTTTTTTATTTTGTCTGAAATTTAATCGATGTGGTCAATGCCATCTAGCGGCGAGCAGATGCATTTTATGCATTCTAATACAATAGGGTTTTGTAGTGCTTGAAATAAGCTTTAAAATGAGCACTATTAAAAGTCTTTTGCACGTAAAATAAGTGAGCTGTATTGCAAATAAGGGGAGCATCTAATGTTTTTTCTTTTAAATCAATGGGTTTCATAAGTGCCATTTCCACCAAAATTAAAATTAATCGTATTCCGCCTAGAATTAACTTTATTATGAAGAGTTTGATAGATAATATCAGTTTGGCTGCTTCAGGACATATATTTTTCAAAAAAGTCACGATTTAAAAAAAAACAAAATTTCAAATTTTTTAAAAACCCACTTTTTTTTCATAATATCTCAAAAATGACGACAGATACGTATAAAAGTGTATGGATTAAAAATTTAGGTATTTTTCTGACAAACAATTTGGTTTTTTTGTTTTTTCTGTCAAACAAAAATTGACGGAGATATGATTGTTTAAAGAGCGCGTGGCAGCGCAATCACAGCCTCTCTTAAGCCCTTTAACCCTTCACCGTTTTAGAAAAAGGTTTTTTACTATATATTGCAATGAAGGATGTTGTAGCTCTCTTAATTACCTTTACAATGGTTTTTTATAAATTGTGATAGCATGAAAATTGAAGGAGTTATGGTCCTAAACAAACCTGGAGTGCGATTTTTGAATCTCACCAAGTGACTAAATCTCACCGATGTGAGTGATTTACTATCGGAAATCACTCACATCGGTGAGAATTAGTCACTTGGTGAGATTCAAAAATCGCACTCCTGGTAAAAACTTATCATATTTTTTTCTACTTAGTAACTGAAAATTTCGGAGTGTGAATATTTGGAGCAATGTGAAAGTACGCAGTATAATAGAGACCCACAACTATTGTAATGTGTATATATTGAAATGATTCTTGGTTTTGTAAAATGAAAATCCCAGGTTGTGCGACAAGATTTATTAAACATCCCACACTTATATTCAGCATTTGCAGTAAATACCCCTCCACTACACTTCTTTTATATCTTAACTCCCTAATTAATAACAAACAGGGTTTGTGCTTACAATTGGTCAGTATATTCTCGGCTGCGGAATCCCGCGCTAGCTAACGGTTCGGTACCTGGTTACACTACGGCAGGCCTACAGCTGTCGCAGGCCCACGGCGTACCCGTTGAACTCTCGTGCTGGACAACCGGCACGTCGAGCGCCAGCGTCGCCGACAGCCTGCTCGCAGGAACAGCGAGCCACCGTCGTGCAGCTTCCATCAGTTTGACGCGACGTGGTCTATAAAGACCATAACTAAACACCTCCTAAGAGGGAATACGAAACCCGCGTATGCCGCTCGTTGTTCCGATGTCAACCTCCGGAGGTGTTAGGCCTTTAGGGACGCTACCGCATGCGGCCCAGCGTCCGCATCACCGCCTGCGCTACCGGCAGGTTACAGTTTTGGGCTAAGCGAAGAAGGATAACACTTTATTCAGTGTCATGGATCGATTCGGAATCGTAGAAGACTTTCATATTTCATCAATCTAGAACGAACCATAGACTATAATATTTTTAAATTATTTTTAAATATGTAATCATATATATTTACTGTTTTAATTTAGGGGTAGTTTTAAGGGTAGAAAAGCTTAAGAATATGATAATCATTTTCGAGAGTGTGGAATAATATTTAAATCCTTTTCATTTTATAAAAAAAAAAAAAAATTTTTTTATCAAGGGGTAGTTTTCAAGGGTTAAGAGGGGGTTAAAAATTTGATAATTATTATAGAGAATATAAAATATTACTTACTCTATACTTACATCTTTTTATGTCATACCAAAGTATTTTTTTGTGATTTTTTCAATTTAGGGGTTGTTTGCAAGGGTTGTAAGATTTTCAAGGGGTTGAAAATGATTTTAATATGAGGTAATTATGTTAGAAAATACTTTACAATTTCACCACTTACTATTAGACATGTTTTCTTGCGATAAAATGGCTCAATGTCAATTTTTCCATTAAGGGGTTGTTTACACCCCTTAAAAATAATAGGCGGAGTTCAGATCATTTTCACTTTTGAAGTTAAGGGTAAGATGAGCCTAATTCCAAAATTTCATGCAAATCGGTTCACAGTAAGAAAATTCGGAGGTAAGACCGTATTTTTCGCTTCAATGACTGCACTAGTAGCTTTAAATCGCAACTTAAGGAATACTATTTATCTCTTCCTTAGGTTTTTAAGTTGACACTGTTGTTTCTTATTGTGTGTATTATATATGTATATATGTACGTATATGTATGTTTATTTTGTATTTATTTAAGTATGTATATTCATATGAATGTGCTGTGTTATCTATTTCGTCTCTTTTGTTTCTATGCACCACCTACTGCTTATTGTTTTTCTCTAGTCTCCACTACCCAAAGGTTGTCTGGAAGAAATCGCTCATTAGCGATAAGACCGCCTGTTGTTACCTCTACCTAAATTTATCTAATTGTAAAATCTGTGCTTGTAACTGTATGAGGTGTGCAATAAAGAGTATTTATTATTATTTATTATTATTATTATGTACAGTCGCCATCAAATATATCGGAGCGGCCAGGGTACTCAAAAATATCTGAACATGCACTTTATCGCCATGACAATAGAGGCGTTGTTCAGATATTTGTGACCACCTTGGCCGCTCCGATATATTTGATGGCGACTGTACACTATAATGAAGGTATATACGAGTTTCCAGCTTATTATCTCTGATTCCAAGGTTGATCCCTTAACACTGCTTATCTAACCAGACTAATAAGTATATGCATCTAGGAACAAATAAATTAATTAATAAAATATTAAATTTAGATTTGCGTTGATATTTCGATGAGCTCCATCGTGAGGTCGTGAGGCCAGAGGCGTCAGTCGCGATAGCTGACTATGCCGCTTCAAATCCAGCCGCGGGCACAGGAGGGACTTACTCACATTTAGTATATGTAGGTATATGCTATGATATAATCACAGTAGGTATATGATATAATTGATATAAATACTGACCAGAAATATATGATCATGCCAGGGGGGTTTCACTACGCATTTTAGGTACATTTGGCCGGCGCGCCTCCCGGGGAGTCGTATAGCAGTGGGCTGCCGCTCGGCTCGCACGATAGTCGTGTTAGTGGCGCTCGCGCAAAATTTAAAATACACAATGGCTTCGAAACCTATTTCGATCTAATCCGTATAAAATATGTATTGGCGGATGTCTGAATAAACGGAAGAACAAGGAAGCAGAAATAACATTTTTGAATTCCGGACGATATTGAAAGGTCCCAAAGTCCTTACTTAGTAATAGTTAAAATAAACATCCTTAATTTATTGAATATCGGTTGCCCAGAAATAATATTAGGAACTGACCGACATATTTTCAAAGGAATACGGCTGTGGCATACCTACTTCCGTGAGAATCAGACATAATCTCTATAAAAAAATCTATCTCCGGATAAAAATTTCGTGTTTACATAATCAACGTTTGTAATTCCTACATATTTATCTAACAATAATAAATCAGTAGGTATAGGTACAAAAACTTGTCAAGTGACAGCCCCGTGCCGACGCTCACAGCTCGGTCATAAAACTGCGGCGCGCAAAGAAGATTCACGGTTCGTGCGCGGTTATAAGTTTCAATTTTGCTTGCAGGGGGCGAGTATAGGTATAATTTTATACCTAAATCTGACTTTTGTTAAGGAGTGAATTTTCTGTACGGTAGTACTATTAGTTATTCTGTGATCATGCGCCATGTTGCGGAATTTTATTGGAACTTATTTCTTACAATGGCAATAATTTTAATGACATAATGATATGCATGTGTGAGTGAATGTGATACGCTGTCACTGTTGTCAAGTGTCATTGAGACGGCTTACTTGAATAATAATAAAGTGTTGAATATTTATTATTTCAATAAACGACAAAAATATCCCAAAATTATCCATATTCAAGAGCGAATCATTGTAAATAGTGTATATAATAAACTCCTGTAAATAATACACTCGGGAAATGAAACTATTTCACTGTAAAACATTTTCAAATTAACATCAGAGCTGACAGGTAAACAAATCAAGATGTCACTATACCATAGACAATTATACGCTCTATGACTGTTGCCATATACATGAGAATAATAGCGCCCTCTTGACAATAATCATATATTTCTGGTCAGGCTTTATATCTCTGCTAAAACGTAAGTACTTGTGTACCTAAAAACCTAAATTAAAAAATAATTAAATATTTAGAACCTTGTCGTTTCAAAGGACAATCTTTGTTGGAACTAATGAACTTACATATTTTGTTACCAACTTTGAACGTATTTACCTAACAGTTAAGTAATTATTTAGAATGGTGGATAGATATACCAAAATAAAGTACTTATGCAATTTCTGATATAAATTTCTCGTGGAAACATTGCTCCACTTTA
This sequence comes from Pammene aurita, assembly GCA_947086415.1. Taxonomy (NCBI): domain Eukaryota; kingdom Metazoa; phylum Arthropoda; class Insecta; order Lepidoptera; family Tortricidae; genus Pammene; species Pammene aurita. The sequence goes on from OX352291.1 coordinate 37,827,531, forward strand.
TTTATGAGCTTTTACTTGACTTTAAATATGAACAACAATGATATAAAATCGTTAATTTCATGCCAATTTAATGTGTAATGGTGTAGATACATGTTCATTAAGACATTTAAAAGCCGTTACGATGTTATCACTTAAGTACTGCTTTGTGTTAATACCTATATTTGGAGCATCAAAACAAAACGCGTATAATATCAAAATCGTGTTTACAATCGAGTTTACAATCGTGTTTGGTAAAATGACTTCATAGAAAGCTACGCTATGCTTAATTGTTTAGTTTTATGATACTTTATTGGAATGTGGATCTACTTAGTAGTTGTTACAAATGAAAATATTACTACAGTTTTCGTACCCACTAAACTCTAATAATAATTTGACTAATTTACTTGTCTCTGATATCTAAGTAGGAAAAAAATACATATATTAAAATAGACATGTCGTTATAGACAATATGTAGAGATAGACATGTGTAGAGAGATATGTCGTTTGTACGTACCAATGTACGTACAAACGACATCAACGCGCCACGCTATTTCTGCATTCGATTATCTAATCATTTAATTATCATGCCAAATAAGTATAAAATACTATATGATGTGCGTATAAATATAAAGCCTTCCTTTTTTAAACCGAACAGAACCCTTGACTATACTAAGCATACTAACTATACTAAGCCATTTATGGCCGTTATAAGTTGCAACTGTATCCAGTGTGTCAGAGTTGAAAATTCAATTTTTTATTATTATTTATTCATGCGCCAAAGGGTTACCTTTTATAATCCTGAATATATAAAAATACATACCTAAACCTGAACATATATTATAACCTCCACTTTTCTTAAAAAATAAGTTCGGGTGTAGGTTAGGAAAGTATTTTTTTACCATTTTTGAACTAATGACTCGAGTAGGTCCAACTCCAATTAAGGTTCACAACTTTCAGCTTTAGGTTCTTAAGCATTCGCTATATTGCCGAATGTACCTTTATTTTAAAGTTTTGGTCAAGCGTTCCCCGGACTAATTTAAAATAATATTAAAATATGTTTCTTAAAGTCTTAGTCTGTCCTAATTAGTAATTACCTATCAACTTTAATTAAACATGGGCCTTACTTGCTGTTGTTTGCGACTAACTAATATTGTATGTTAATTAAAAGCTTTTAAAAAGGTCGATCCTACAACGTAATTTTCTTAGAATTCAGGGGCGCCATCCTTTGTTGTTTCAACAATGACGATTCATAAGCATTTAAGCAAGGGTCGTCGAAATGAATTGCCCACTGTGCAAAGTGTGCCAGCCGTGAGAAACGTTAACAAGCGATACTGATTGTGTTTTTCACTTATGGCGAATTGTTAGCGCACTGCGGCGCTCGGAAACGCGGCGGGCTTTTCCTGTCCAAATCTGGCTGTATGCGCGTTCTCAAGCCTTCATTTGTTTCGCGCAGCGCGCCAAACGCACGCGCGAGTCCGGTCACGACGCATGCGTGCTGAACCGCGGGAGAATTCGGTCTGTGTTTACAGTTCATGTGCGATAGGACTTTGCAGTATTGGATATTTTGATGACAATACAACACTATGGGGACTTTAATGCTTGTGCTATGCGGTAAGTAAACTGCTCTATTTTTAAGCTTTTAATAAGTACACACTTTATTTACTAAATTTTAACTACTTTATAAAGAAACGAGTCGAACAGCGTTGGACATACTTACTGACGTTAATGACCAATATTAATTAAATAATTATTAATGCTTTTAAGTTTGAAATTGTTTTTTAACTACTTCGTATTATTAAGTAGCATGTAGCTACTTAAATTTTGGTATGAAACGAAAATATTTTCAAGAATCCTTAAACCATTTTGTCGGTTATTTGGTAAATAGATATCTGAGTAAGATGCGAGTTAATGGCGTCTACGGAAAATGATATGGAATTGGGTTTAGCAAATTATTGAAAAAATTACCAAACTCAAAAACCGGCCAAGTGCGTGTCGGACCACGCATAATGGAAGGTTCCGTACCTTCAAGGGAATAAGAACCAAACTAATACCAAAAGGTTGTTTTTTAAAGATAAGTTTTTTTTCATATTTTTTGGACTTCACAGTTCAAAGGTTGCAGAAGGGGGGGGGCACATTTTTCTGACTATTATTTCTAAAAATATTCACTTAACCAAAAAGTTTGAAAAAATCTCTGTTATTTTTAAAGACCTATCGATTGATTTGCAACATGTTGATATTTGGTAATATATATTTTTTTATTTAGTTATGTATGGAGCGCCCCCCCTAAAAATACTTTTGGCTGCAATTTAACTACATAACTAAATAGCAGCATACAAAATACACCTTATATCTAAATGTTATTAAGATACGTCTTATTGTTTCCAAGTAAAATGGCTGTGACATATGGACGGACAGACGGACATGACGAAACTATAAGTTTTATGCCATTTTGGCTACGGAACCCTAAAAAGAACAAACAAATGATATCAACCTTCACACAGATACCACAGACAGCGCATAATGTAAAAGTATTTAATTAAAACGTGCAGTCCTTTATTTAAGCACTACGCTAATGGAATGTGCACGGTGATGCCATAGAGCCCATCCGGAGATACGCGCGAGGTGGTAGCATTGCAGCGGTTAATTACTTGCTTATTATCCCTCCAGTGTTTACCGAGGAGCTCATGCCTTTGAATAATCAAGGGTGATATTAATTAGGCACTAAAGACTTAAATTTATAAAGTATAGTTAGGTATATATAATAAAGTATGGAATCAATCTTGTGCCTCTAGAGAGAACAATTTAACTCATTTTGAGTCGATTGACTGACATCAGCGACAACATCAGACAATCAGTGTTGGATCACATTTGACTCGGTATGCACTAGAACCACACTAGAGCAGATGAATTTATAGACTTTTGGACACTAAGGCCAAGGCTATTCACGGGCCAGGAGTGCGATTTTTGAATCTCACCAAGTGACTAATTCTCACCGATGTGAGTGATTTACTTTCGGAAATCACTCACATCGGTGAGAATTAGTCACTTGGTGAGATTCAAAAATCTCACTCCAGGTTGTATCTATGGTCATTGGTCACAATGCCGTAAGTATACCAACTGTAGCCCATGGCAAATTCATCGAATGGGGGCAATGGCATCCTTGTGCTCACGGTTTTTTGGTCGGATTAGGGCGCCTCTCGCGCCAGGGGCCAAGGACTTTGCCACTATAGTAAAAGCCTCTGATTGATCAAATGGTCACCTACACTACACGCAATACCATATATTCTTTCTTCAGCAATACCTAATATACAAAATATATACTAAATGCCCCCAATTTATGCAGCGTTTGTACAATAACAATGATAAAACGACATAAAATTACGTCGCAAAAGGTGCGTAATAAACGAGGTTGAACTCAATGCCAATGTCTCGCAAGAAAAACCGGCAGCAGCATAATTGTAGTAGAATTACTATTCGCGGTACAATTGCTGTGACGGGGACACGAGGGACATTTACCAGACCTTCGTTGTTTTATCTTATATTACCGTTAGTTCTAGTCTCCGTGTTTTTATCCCATTCGTCATTTAAAGCACAGTTCTTAAAAACACTTCTATATATTACCTACGACGATTCATCGAATACGAATTTGGTTTATTCTTTTACTCATCATAATATTTAGGTCAGTGGTTCATAACTTTTCAGTGATAAAGGACAACGCGTTCCTTTTTTGGCCGAGACCACCAACTGTTTGGAAGTAAATAGCTAAATATGTAAGGCAAAATCAACAAAGTGTTACTTGTTCGTAATATCGCAGACCACTGGACCACTTCCAAGTGCATCCAGGGACCACCAGTGGTACATGTACCCACGATTAATGACCACTGATTTAACTGTGACAAAAGTGTCGTGTTCAGATATTTTTAAGCGCTAGTGCGCTGCGCCGATATATGTCAATGGGTTAGTTTGACTTGTTTTAAAATACGTAAAATGCAAATCTCTTACGCGCGGTATTCGCCTAAGCACTTAAGGCGCTAGGCGGTGATTGTGGCCAAAAACTGTTACTTTCTAAGGGATATATTTCAATAATGAATCATTCAAAAATTTTGAAAAAAATATATGTTATTTACCATTTCATGTAAAACATTGTCAACGTTTGAATAAATCGTGTAACGTATAGTTTCTCCGTTATGTAAATGTAACGAAATGTCGTTTTACGGTTAATTTTGCTTATATCTACTGAACGGCTCATTCGATTTAAAATATTGTTGAACTAAAAAATATGTACTACAGAACACTACAAACTCAACGTAGGATATTTAAATTGATTAAATTTTCTTAAACAACTTGATCATAATTCCACATTTCGAGCGCTATTAGCTCGAAAACGGCGTTACTGGCAGTCGTGAGCTAGCTTTGAGACGAGGAGGCTGTGTCGCTCGTCGCTCCGTGCTTCCCTTGTACTACATATACTTGTGCTTGGCCCGTGAGCAATAATATCGGACTCACTGTGCCTAAAGACTAAATAACTGCAGAGCGTTCATGCGGTGCGGATATAACGTGTCTTCCCGGAATCAATAATGTATAGACGTTTTATCTTTTAAGATAATGTACTCGTATGCATGTTTATGTACGTTTGTACAAAAAGTGTATTTTATTTAGATTATAATACAAGTAAAAAACAAATGAAATAAAAATGGAGAAAAAACAAAAATCATGAATCTCACATTGCTCTGAAAACAAATTTGGTCATGTAAGTAAACTAAAATTATTATGTTTTAGTAGACGCATGCATCACGCAAAATAGGCATTAGTCGTCGAGTTGCGGAAATCTGCTAGTACTGCAATACAATAGACTGATAATTAATTTAATAAAAGTTTTTTATTAATCCAAAGAACCGAATTTATTTAAACATATTTATTTAAGAATACCGTGTTCTAAACGAATGTAATATGCGTTTTATTTTAAGATTAAACACAATCTTTAATGTTATACTTTATACTAATTCCTCAAATCTAGAAATTGCGAAGTAAACTGCAAAGGATTGCAGATAAACCGGCCAAGAGAATATCGGGCTATGCTCAGTGTAGGGATCCGTAGTTGCCGGCCTGTTACAATACATCCATTTAAAAGGTAGTCTATAAAGAAATATTTTGTGGCACTTACGTTATTTTACTATAGGCATAACTCAAAAACGGCTCAACCGATTTTATTCCATATAGTTTTTATTGAAAAAACGTGATAAGTATTTCAATGGCCTCACTTCCAGGAATTTTCCCAATTTTTTTTGACCCACGGTTCAAAAATCAAAGAGCATTTTAACTTTCGAAGCTAATTTTTACGAAAGTATTCGTTTTATCCAAAAGTTGTTTAAGGCATATTCTTCTTGAAAGACCTATCCAACAATGGGTTTCAGATACTTATTTTTTTACCACTTTGTAGGCGTAATTAAAACACATAATTACTCATACCAAATTTCAGTCTACTAACTATCACTGAGCAAAGCCTGATTGAGAATCTAATAAATAATTGCTGATATTTAAGAGTTCAATTTATGTAAGAATAAAGGAAATAAAGCTTTTTTTTATACCACGACGCTGGCAAACAAGCATACGACCCGCCTGATTGAAAGCAGTTATAAAGCCTATGGACGCCTGCAACCCCAGAAGATTCAAATAAATACAATTTTTTTATTAATTATCAACACAAGTGAATAAATAAATTACTACTAAGGGTTAATACTACCTATCAAATATCTTTAAAAGACCGGCCAAGTTTGTATCGGACCATGTATAATGTAGGGTTCCGTAGAAAGTAGTTTCTTGGAGATAACTCAAAAACGGATGAACCGATAATATGTGAAATAATTTTCGTAGAAAATTTAGATGGATTAAAAGTTAGATGGGGGCTATTATATTTAGACTTTCGAAGCAATTATTTCTGAAAATATCGACTTAATAAAAAAGTTTTAAAAATACTCTATATATATATATATATACATATATATACATACATATATATATATAAGATATTTTTAAAGCCGTATCGTACATGTTCATATTTACAAAAAAAATATTTTTGACATTTAGTTTGGCATATGTATGGAGTGCCTCACCTAAAAGATTTTTTTTAGCAATTTAGCCAGAAAACTAAGTAGCGGCCCATGAAACACACCTCTAGATAAAATTTCAGTAATATATGTTTTATAATAAAAATGGCTGTGACATGCGGACGGACAGAAGGACATGTTTCAAAAAACTTTTCAGGGTTCCGTTTTTACCATTTTGGCTATGGAACCCTAAGAAGTGTTTGCGCTGTGTTATATTTTAAAGATCTAAATTTAATGGGCTTATAGCTCTCATTTGTATGACGATTTCGTGCACAAATACCGCTCCTTACATGTGCATTTTTACTATTCGCAACTCGCAACAGGCTTAGTTTTGTTAATTTATCGTAGTTAAGTGAATTTTTACGGTTAATATTTAAAATCGCAACAAAAAAATAACCATCTATTAAGCTCACTTGCACAGCAAAAAAAATCCAAATTCACATGAAAACACCGCTTTGATGTGCATTCAGTTTTGTTTGCTATACTAGTCAGTATTTTTTTTTTTTTCTGATATGCGGAATATTTTTAACCATATTTCGTAAATTCATAAATATTTTGCCGCTCACTGTACGTACTTCAAATTCAAAATCTAGGTTTTCATTTTTTTACATAAAAATCTACTAATCGAGATCGTTATTACTTATCTTATTTAGTAGCATTCCTAAAAAATGTCACCGTAGTACTTAATCACAGTATTCAAATCACAAAACATCCACAAAAGGATTAGGTATGATTATTATAAATCTGCCCGCGCGCCTCTGAGTAAAGTCATATTCTTTGAATATTATTGCGGTGCATCGCGGCGGATTTACGCACGATCGCAATGAGAAGGGTACGCGGGTGGCGCGGGTAGAGAGCGCCCAAACGCTCAAGGACACTCCGGCGACAATCGTCTTAATTGGAGTTGCCTACTTACTATACATTGCTAATAACCACTCAAAAGATAAATGAAACCAGACTAGGCCTAAGCAATGCAGTGAGAAAAAAATCGGCCAAGTGCGTGACGGGCCACGCATAATGGAGGGTTCCGTACCTTCAATGGAATAAAAACAAAACTAATACCAAAACATCGTATTTGATGCCTATGCATCAGATACGATACGATAGGCATCTTTTTGGTTTTATAGTTCCAATAGTGGACGAAGTTTCTTTGATATACAACATGTTGATATTTGGTAAAAAGAAATGTAATTTAATGTACAGTCGCCATCAGATATATCGGAGCGGCCAAGGTGGTAGCAAATATCTGAATAACGCCTCTGTTGTCAAGGCCATAAAGTTCATGTTCGTCAGTTTTTGATGCCGCGCTAGGTATAATATAGATATTTGTTAATAACAACAAGAAAAGATTATACAAGATATATTTTCCTTTACCCATACCATTGCATTCAACTATTTCAACATCATCTGTCATTTTGTAACTGTTTGGTCAATACATTATGTGAGCATAATCGAAAACAATTTGTCAAAATATAAGTGACCTTGAATTCTAAACGAATTAAAAATGGCTAAGACGACATATGCTCTTGACAAAACCGTTATAAAATGTGAAGTTATGTTGCAATAGTAAAAAGCGATAGCCTGGTGGAGAAAAATAAAACTTAAATAATCTTTTCTATGTGTAGCAAACAAATACTTGTATTATACCTAGCGCGATGCTAACAATTGTTAGAAAATATTTTTTATTATTAGTACTTAACGTATTCTAACAGGTTACAAAATAAAATCGGACTTGTGATTTATGTCATTTTTATAGGTTAAAAAAGCGTTCCCGTACTCCATTAAATCATAAATTAAGTAAATCATGGTCATTCTATAACTTTTGACATACCCTGTATGGGAAACGACAACACGTCACATTGGGTAGGGTGACCAAATTGTATGCAAAAATGTTCTTTTTCTATTTATCATCTGAAAAATAATTATCAATATTGGCGATAAAAAATGAATACCTACCATCATTAGGTTCATCTTTAAGTTCTGTATCATGCCTTGTTCTCTTACTCCACGACCCCGAAATCACCCTTTATAAAGCAAAAAAGGCAAGATTTTAAAAGTTACTTAAAACCGTAAGTACCTACCTATTTCAAGGTTTCGTAACGCTAAAATATATATAAATAATATAAATCAGAATCACACAACGAGCGTCAGCATCATTATAACGAAACTTTACTAAACCGCAACGTTCTAGAGTAGATTCATTTATGTTAATGCTAAAATTGTGATAACATATTGAAAATATACATACATAATCTCTGAATGTAGATTGGTACAGAATTAATTCGACTAATATTCATTAAGTGAATTTATCATGGTCATGACGCAGGGATTCGTTGAAAGCAATATATTTTTAATGACTGTTACGAAATTTTTAATAAATTCAACTTTTGCTAACCTACGGTGCGTCGTAGGTCATGAACTTTCGTTTTATTTAAGAGAAAATTTCGACTGGCCGGTAATGTGAAATGAGAGTCATGGAGCGGAGCGGTGCGTGTCAGACCAACCCGGCACTGTCCTGAGAATAGAATAGATGCAGGCGGATTAGAGCTTGATGGACAGTTCTAAAATAAGGAAATCTTTTTGCTTTGTCCATTGATACGTACGGGGCTTTCTTTATCCGCGTTCTGATGCCGTTTCCGCAATTAAAATACATCCGTCGTTGCGGCGGCAACGTAGAGCGGTCGCATTCTTTTGTTTTATCTATAACTTATGCACTCACTCGAAATAGACTTGCATCAACACACACATTCAGTATTTTTAAAAACGTAGTAAATGTTGCCACAGAATAACTAATAGTACTACGTTGCATCTAAACGTTTTAAAAATATCACTGTGCTTGCAATTTTAGCAGAAAGATTATCCACGAAAACAACTATCAAAACGGTTGTCATTTCGTAATAAATCGCCGGGTGTAATTGTATCATGATTGCCATCTTTTACATACTTACCTCCTTACGTATTCGTAAGAAGTCATCTTGATTTCCCAGTTATGAATCGTATTTTAATGCTATAATCGGTCATTGCGCGTGTTGCAAGATCGTTGTACCTATACAAGCGACGCGATGTAACACCAAACCATAGTTATTATATCACAGTTTAGTTACATAGAACTTGTACGCATCCGAAAAACATTAGCCATCATATGACCATTCTCGGTCAACCATGAAATTCGAGCAAATATGATTAGGTTACGTAACGAAAATGCACCGTGCTGTCAATACTACGTGTATAGATAGATTTCATTTAAATGCCTTTAACTTTAACAGGCATGCCTTTGACAACATGCATTTCACCACTTTATGATTTGAATCCCGACTAACTTATCCATAAAACTTTGAATTAGACTAATAAGTAATAATCGTTCAGATCTATAATTACCACGCAATAACTAGAAACATTTAACTAGAATTTACAAGAATGTGTTGCGTCACTTGCGTTGCACTTGCCGCGAGTGTTATAATCCCAACAATCTGAAAATTCTCTCCTGTCCCGAGAATTTTACTGTTAAGCGGTTTCCAATTACTCAGTTGGGTTGGTGAGATAACTGGTTTCCGCGTTGCATTTGGTATCGTCCGGTGTCCTTATGTCACTGGGCGACGGCGTAAATTAGATGTGAAATGACGGGGTGGGCCTGCGATAGTTACGGATGCGGCACTTTCACCGTTTATGGTTCGCGGTGACCTGAGGTGACCGCTGTTTGGCCGCGGTTAGTAATGTAATATTTTTATTACATTTTGGTCGATATAATGTTTACTTCTACATATTTATAAATTACTTGACCCTGATTAAAGGTATGACACTCTATGAAGTGTCAATTTATGCATGAGAGTTGTTTATCGTTATGTTAAATGTTGTAACATATAGGTTTTAATTATACGTTGTTTTATACGTAGATTAGTTCAATTGAACTTACTAGATATCCGAACAAAGCGAAAACCTAATAAATTGTTTTTTTTTTGTTTTATATTTTTTCTTAAGTTTACGTTATCACCGTGTGTAACTTCCCTTGGAGGAATCACTGACTCCTGAGTCACAGGCTTTGTCCTAGTTCAGGAGGCAGAGGCTCAATCCCAGCACTTATACTGTTACTAACCTAACATAAGCTTGTGTAATTAGGATATCATATGTTAAAATATGTCTGTGTGAGGTTTATAAGTCAATAAAGATTTATTATTTATTTATTGCAATAATTTTAGCACAAGCGTGTAATACAACTGAATTATATTTTATGCATAGATTGTTTCATAATCTCTTACCTACCTATCTGCCTATGCGTAGATAATTCACGACGATATGTATCATGATTACTTATTAGGCCATCCATCGTCGAATGCAATTAATTTAAGTCAATTGATCCTATTCGATACAATCGAAAATGAATAATGTTTTGCATGTTTGAAATGACTTCCGCGTTTTCATATTTTGTAATGCCTAATTAAATGCAGTTTATTATGATTATGAGTATTATGACGAATCACACTATCAATCCGCCGATTCGGCTGCTCTGAAGCAGACACGCTTGAGGCTTGATAATCAACAAATTATCAAAACTGATTGTGCGATAATACCAAACTAATAGGCGGATTATTGTTCGCCTCTTGATGTCATGTTTCTATGTATATGCCTCAAAGACATAAAAATATCATCAAAAGGGCCTCATCAGCCTGACCACCATTAATACCCACGTAGCGTCGCACGCACGCACGAATCCTGATGCTCGTCGAATAGTTCGACGAATCATTCGTGTACGAGTACCAACCCGAATGTCCAGACACATTCGTCTGACGTCTCCCAGTACAACTCCCTGACATACGACGCGAGCACGCGCGCGAGTATGCGCTATAACTACATATATTCGCCTCGTCATTCGGCTCGTCACCTGCGCGCAAGTGTAATCGCAACATCAGAGGTGGAGGTTGTCCTCATTGGATACTTATTAACCAACTTGACAACCACTGTTTTACACATATCATAAAACGATCTTCTTATCTAAGTGTGTAATGTAAAGTTCTATAACCTGATGAACCTGTGGCATTATAGAAAAATATTACTTTACTCCAATTTAACTTGTGAAGTTATACTTTACATCATCATTGCACCAATCGATCTAAAACGTTCTCTACTTGAAGTCGCAACTTGCTACCGCCGTGGACGTGTCCGTAAGGGCAGGTTGATTGCATTATGGAAGTAGGCTGCATTCAATTACAAGCTTGTTATAAAAGTCTAGGTACTTCTTGCAATAAGTACTATTCCTCTGCCTAGTTTCTGTTTTACGTAACTAATAAAATTGCGTACGTAGGTAATTAAACAGTGTTTGAAAGTAATACTAAAAATTACATTAATAACACTAAGTGTTGTGTTCCAATTTAGAGTTAGATTACTCATCCTTTCAATCAAAGCGATGAATTTATATTACAGCATAAATGGTAAGGTTGCCAAAGAGCTCAAAGAGGACCCAGTGTGTTGACGATGAGGGACCTTCTTGATCCTTTAGTCGTCAACACAGTGAATCCTCCTTTTTGTAAAGGGTCGGCAACGCGCATGTGACTCCTTTGGAGTTGCAGGCGTCCATAGGTTACGTTAGCTGCTTACCATCAGGCGGGCCGTATGCTCGTTTGCCACCGTCATGGTTTAAAAAAAAATAAAAAAAACAATGATCTAGCTAGCCTATCTAAGCTAGTTTACCCTGTTTACCTGTCTATCTGCTGGCATTAGCTTTTATAATTGGTGAGATCAATATTTACAAGCCAAACAAGATCCAAGGTGACAATTACCGAGGGGCTGCAGATCCGCAGATGGTCGCGAGACGTTTTATTATAGGTACTATTTAGGTACATAGGTGTCCTACGTAGCAATGTCACTACCAAAAGAAGCAATATAAAAGTCATTGCAATCTGTAATTTTTAACAGACTTCTAAATTCGGTTGTATGTTTTTTTTTGTTTGTTACGAGTCATGTCTAAACCGATTTGGTTTTTTTTTTTAATTGTAAGTATATACATAAAGATTGGTCCCGTTTTTGTCAAAACGAAGTTCTGATGATGGGATCCATGTTGAATCGAGGGAACTCTTTAAATCTTAAGGGCATACATTTAGTGATTTTTGTGTTTTGTATCAACAAGTCAAATTCATAAAAAAGTGACACTTGATGAAGTGGAACTGCTGATATTGATGATCAGAACGGAACTCTTCAACGATGCACATAGTTCACGTTTGGCGATTTGTCCTCTTCGCTGTGTTGGTTAAGCAATTTAGATTTACAATACAACAATTTTTTGTCAAGTTCAAGTTTTTGTCAAAACGAAGTTCTGATGACGGGATCCATGTTGAATCGAGGGAACTCTTTAAATCTTAAGGGCATACATTTAGTGATTTTTGTGTTTTGTATCAACAAGTCAAATTCATAAAAAAGTGACATTTGATGAAGTGGAACTGCTGATGATGATCAGAATGGAACTCTTTAACGATGCACAAAGTTCACGTTTGGCGATTTGTCCTCTTCGCTGTGTTGATTAAGCAAGTTAGATTTTCAAAACAATTATTTGTCAAGTTCGAGTTCTGATTCGATGATTGTATCCATAAGGAATCGAGGGAACTCAAATCTTAAAGGCATACATATGGTGATATTGTGTTTTTATCAACATATCAAGTATTTTCATTCAAAAAAGTGACATTAGATGAAGTGGAAATGCTGGTGATGATCAGAATGGAACTTTTCAACGACGAATAGTTCACGGTTGGCGATTTGTCCTCTACGCTGTGTTTGTTACGCAAGTTTCATTTTTTTTCCAATTAATTGTATGGAATCTAAGAGTGCATCAATCTACAATAATCTTTCACCAACCTCCATTGAAGTAGTTTTTTTATTATTTCTAGTTGAATTAGGCTCAAGGTTGAATTAGGTCCAATGTGTCATTCAGGCTCGCTTGCTCCTAAAATGAGATATCAGATATCACCCAAGTGACTCAAGTTCGACTTCAGCAGTAATGGGAGTATTTAAACTTCTATGTACTATAGAGCAGACTTTAGCATGTGTTGCTAGACTTCATGCGCATGATGTAGGTACCTACCTACCATCACAGAAAATGTAAACTTATTTTCATGCAAGAATTGAGAACATGCGTGAAAAATATTTTATTGAATTAGTTTAATAAACACGTCCAACAATACTTGTAGTACGGGCGGGGACCGCATGATCTGCTACGTTACGTAATACAAAGATAAGCCCCATGGCACATGTTCCTAAAAGTGATGTTGAGGTCCGAGTAAAAGAATTTGAATAGGCCGAAATCACAAAAAAGTACCAGATTCGGTGTACAAAATGGATGTTATTTACTTACGTCATTTGATACAAAGATGACACTTTTAAATATAAATAATAAATATTATAGGACAATCTTACACAAATCGACCTAGGCCCAAGGTAAGCTCAATAAGGCTTGTGTTATGGGTACTAGACGACGATATATATAATAGATAAATATGTTTAATACTTAAATACATAGAAAACATCCATAACTCACGAACAAATATCTGTGATAAACACACAAATAAATGCCCTGACCAGGATTCGAACCCGGGACCTCCTGCTTCGTAGGCAGGGTCACTACCGACTAGGCTAGGAGGCCGTTAACTTTTGGCAACAAATAGCAATTTGTATGTAGGAACAGAAAAATCCAGTCTGCCGGTTCCTGCATGGGCGGAAGTGCCCGGTGCCCCAAATAAATTGACGTCACTTTTAAACCAGTCTGCCGGGCACTTCCGGCCATACAGGAACTGGCAGACTGGGTTTTTCTGTACCTACATACAAATTGCTATTTGGTGTCATCTTCGTAGCAAATGACGTAGGTAAATAACATGCATTTTGTACACCGGAAGTGAAAATTTTTTGGGATTTCAGCACACATTAGTAACGTATGACAACTATATGTATACTTAAATATTGGACGTTTCAGGTCAGAGCTACAATAGATAGCATGTTTATTACTATTAGAGACATTTAAATCTCACGGGAAATAGAATCGAATGACGTCTTCCAAAACAATCATGCGTGTTGCTAATTAGCTATGATTTACAACTTACTTACAAAAGGGGAAAGGTACTTACTTTTAGGCTTATATGTAATTACTTTTAGGCTTAGGAATTACTAGTAGATTGCTCAAGTTGGTGCTTGTCGCAAGATCATCAATTTTACAACCAGTTTTGTTACGAGCACGCTTAAAGTAACTAGACACTAGTTTCTACATGATTCTTAGAGAAATCATGTCAGACGATGTTACGAATAGGTAGATACTTTATTTACAAAAGATATATTACGAGTACACCTTTATATAGTTTGGTAACCTGCTGGAATTTATGAGATTAACGTACGTAGCATTTATGATTCGAAAATAGGCATGATTTTTTTTTCATGCATGGTATCAATCGATTCGTTTTGTTGTGAGGATCAAATGTCTATATGGGGCCAATTGCGTTAATGCAACACTAAAGTCAGAAAGGGGACTTAGTACCTGTTTCACAATGTCCAAATAAAGTATTGGATAGCTAACTAACAAATAAATTAATTGCCAGATAAACTACATACAAAACTTATGGCCTGTTTCACAATCTCCAGTTAAAGCATATCTGTCAGATAAATGTTTGCTGTCCTTTTCTTTTATATGACTGGAGAAAAGGATAGCAATAATTTTAACTGGCAGATAAGTTTATCTGGAGATTGTGAAACAGGCCCTTAGCTTAGCACTTTATCTACCAGTTAAGCTTATTTGAAGATTGTGAAATGCCAACGATGACTTTATTCGTCAGATAAGTGGCAAGTAGCTTATTCAGGACTTTACTTGGACATTAAGAAACAGGCCCTTAGTCTGAGATTTGCATTTGTTTCTCAAAGTAAGAAAAGTAAGAAAAAAATATTAAATTGCTATTTTTACAGTGAAATATTGCGTTTACGTACCTACCTATATGGTTGCCGTAAAATTGATTTTACAGTAAATTGTTAAAATGTTAAAAATCGAATAGTATCATTGTTTATTAAATTTTTGAATCTTTGAACGATTTCAGTACATTTTAATATTCACTTTATTTGGATATGATGATAATCAATATCATGATTATTTTGCATACTATCAACTAAATTTAATTGCATAATTCAACATGTGATGACATCAACCCTATTATATTCATAACATAAGATTTTTAGATAGATAAGTTGTACGTAAACTTTGTAATTGATTTTTAACCAACTAAAAAAAAAGGAGTTTAGGGAGTTCTCAATTCGTCTGTATTTTTGTTTCTATGTTTGTTACCTCAAAACTCCGTCATTTATAAACCGATTTAAAATATAAATATTTATTCCCCTAGGAAGAAAAAGCTATATAATTTATGCTCAGCACAACTATTGACTTGGACCCGAGTCCTGGTGACGACAACGATGATCTGACGATGAACGTACTCTTGAGGTGCCTCTGGTTCTCAGATGCGTCTTTTGGCTAATTCGACTCATCTTGATGAGCACTTAGAGCTAGTATCGGGCGTTGGCTCTCGGAAAGGTGGAGTAGGTCTTGGCAAGGTAGAAATGATAAAAGGAACTCCATGACAAAACATTGTATCCTAGCCGTGTTTGGGCTCAATGGGATTGTCGTGATATGATGTAAGGCCGATTATAATTAACTTTCGTGAGTTGCATTATGGAACTACTACAAAGTCATCTAACATTTAGAGGACACAGTTCAGATAGGAGCTTTCCTATGATATGCTTATATCAAACGTTTTGTGAAGCAACCAGATTTGGATTTTATTATTATTATTTTATTTGTATTTAACAATACGTACATTGTATGTCTCTCAAGCTGTTTTGATATGTCTTCTTATAGAACTACGCATTTTTGTGTATCTTTAAGATATAATATTACTGTACTAGCCTTTTCCCGCGGCTTCGCCCGCGTACTATAAGTACAAAAAAGTAAAGTATAAGTAAAAAGGATACGATACCCATGTTGATTTTCAGACTTTGTGACGACATTTGCCCCTTTTAGGGGTTGAATTTTCAAAAACCTGAAACACAAATGTTTACTCATTTATCGTTAGGAGTACTCCTGTGAAGTTTCGAATAAAATAGTCTAACAAATCTTGATTCGCCATACAAACTTTGGACCCCCCCTTAGGGGGCGAATTTTGAAAAATCCTTTCTTAGTGCATCCCTAGACCTTATAAGGAACCTACGTTTTACTACTACTCTAGAACCAGCGGTTTGGGCTGTGCGTTGATATGTCAGTCAGTCAGTCAGTCAGTCAGTCAATCAGTCAGTCAGTCAGTTTCTTCTTTTATATATTTAGATTACTGTTTTGAAAAAATAAGTCCCGCCGAGTTTCTTGCCGGTCATAATACTTCTTGGGTCAGAGGTGAAGGGTTAGAACCGGTGGTAGTTTTTTTTCTCTGACGTTCATAAGTGCATTGTAATGTGCCTAAATTGAAGAATAAATATCTTTTATCTTTTTTTTTAACTGATGACAAAGACCACTTGATCACACAATATGGGTTGTGTTGTGTTGTGTGTATTATGGATGGCTAATACGAAAATCACCAACTTGGCTTAGTGGATCTGATGATAAAGATTTCATACATAAGTAAGTCAATTTTCATACATACGAATTCAGGGCCCGGACCCAGACAACGCTGAGACATTTGAATTACGCGA
The DNA here is from genome assembly GCA_947086415.1 of Pammene aurita. NCBI lineage: Eukaryota > Metazoa > Arthropoda > Insecta > Lepidoptera > Tortricidae > Pammene > Pammene aurita. Next base: position 37,844,312 of record OX352291.1, read on the forward strand.
CTAATTTTGGTGACAGGAATGGTTAGTCTGAATGGAAAAACGTGTTCTGTTAATGTTTATGGCTTGTTAACCCTTTGACAGCGCATGTCTTATTGGTAAGTATCGTAAACACTATGTCACTCATATTTTAAAACTATAAATGGAAAAATTTAATCTTTTGAAAACAAGAAAGCCGACTTAATAGGTTTGAAGTCGGTGCCAAGCCAAATATCTTACAATACTGGTATATAACTGATATTATAAATGTGACAATAACTATGACTGTTTCCGAATATCAGTACAAATAATAGTATTGTATGGCCGTTGTATGACCGTTGTATTTCAAGAAGTAGTAACTTAGTAGAGACGAGGGGTATTACTAGCCTATTTTGTACCTGACAGCCTTAACAAACTGACCTCAATCGATCTGTATGCGGTCCGTACCATGTTCGATCATGTGAAAGCCGATCACAGTTACTTATACGTATCTCTTTCTCTAAAACATATCCTCGTCTGTTCCGAATTGCACTTATAGTACGGGTGGTGACCGCAAGATTTCCTACGTTACTTGATATAAAGATAAGCCCCAGGGCACATGTTCATAAAAGTGATCCTGAGATTCCTGAGTTACGAAAAAAATGTAAAAAAAAATTGAATTGGCCGAAAGCACAAAAAAGTACCACTTCTGAAAGCACAAAAATAACTTGGGTACCAACATTATGTACCTACAACCTCATTTGTCGCCGATAGCACGTTTGATTGTAATCACGTGTTGGACATAAATATGGAAGATATAAATTAACACTTAATTATGTGATAATTTGAATGTTGTGTTAAACTCGATCTAGCATCTACGTTGTAATATTTCGACATGCTAGACCAGCTGTTGAGCGTTTTCATAATAATGTCTAGAAAAAAAACGCCTGACTAAGTTATTATCTAATATAGGCCCTGTCAGCCCCTGTCTTAACAAAGTTAATTTATTAATATAGTTGCAAAATCATGGCAGGTTGCAGAAACCACTTGTGGACCGTGGACCGTCAACTTCTCTGTTAGATTCTCCTACATTATAAATGATAGTCCTTTATTTTGGCAAGTCTGTTAGTTATTGACCTAGGAGTTAGCTATAGTCTGGCATGCCAGTTTATGTATCTAATAAAGGCTGCCCCAAAAAGAACGCAAGATTTGAATTAAATTTAATACTTATTATTCGTTTATAAAATCATAAAATACACTAAATAGGGAATGTGTGGAATTGCACATCGGGCAAATGGCCTCCAAGGCTTCAACGTGCAAATGTGCACCCCATTCCCATGATTTCGCAAACTTTGGAGACAAAACAGGTTCGATATTACGCAGATAATTTCCGCCCAGACCTCAACTAACGGATGTTTCATTCAACGTGAAAGCTAATCCCATCAAAAACATAAATGTGAAAGGCTGCCAAGTTCGATACTATGGGAATGCTTCGCCTATAAAAGAAGTGAAATCTGAATAAGTACCAAGTTCCATAAAAATACCTCAAATCATAAATAGTTATAGGAATGCACACTTGATTTCCAGCAGTTTTTAAGGTACATTTTGAATAAGTATCACCTTACATAGAAATACCTAAAATTATAATAGTCAGAGAAACGCACACCGGTTTTTTTAGCAGTTTCCTGATAACATTTATTATTTTCAGTACTTTTTAATGATGCTACTAAAAAAAAAATAGTCTTTTCATTTTTGTTTGACTGATTTAGCGCACCTAGTGTACCTAGTGACCTGCTTTGCACTTCGTAAATCGTGGGTTCGGTTCCCGCAACAGACACACACAGAGTGGTGAACAATTTTATTGTTCTTGTCTTTAAGACAAACATGTATTGTCTTAAATTGGTATGTATCTAAATTTAAATAAGTCTTATCTCATTTCCACTCCATACCTACTTATAGTAGAACAAAATTACACATTCGTTGTTTTCGAAACTGACTCACACTTGGCCGTTTTCAGATTTTTACTTTATTTCGACCTAAAGACAAACCTTCGAGCCAAATTTCAGGTCGGTACGACCATTGGAAGATAGACCCATTTAGTTCATTATGACTTCATAGTAGAACAAAGTTACACCTTCGCTATTTTTAAAACTGACTCACACTTGGCCGTTTTCAGATTTTTCCCTTTACTTTGACCTTAAGACCTATCTCCATGCCAAATTTCAAGTCAGTACGACCATTGGAAGTGGTCTAGGTTTTTGATGAGTCAGTGAGTTAGTGTATAGTAAAAATAGCGATTTTCTGACGTCAATATCTCAGGAACTGCTATAGGTAGAATAATGAAATTTTGTATTCTAGACAATTAAGGGGATGTCAACAGACACTCGAAATTTCATATGCGTAGATAAAATATGTTTTGAGTTATAGGGTGGTCGAAATTGGCCCGAAATGGTTCGTGTAATATAACCCACGGCCGGTGGATCGCTTTTTTTTTGCTCGAACTTGGCGGACACACTGCCGTGTGTCTAGATTAATGGTTTTACGTCCTACCGGTGAGAGAATATCCAATGTCGAATCCTGGGCCATTAATGTCTTGTTTTATTTTATTTAAAGACGTGGTTGGGTTGGGTATAAACACAACTCATATCCTGTTGAATAAACGGCATACAAAGTAGTGTATCATTATGTCATAGTAGACAACACAACGGCAAACATGGTCAATCAATGCATAAATGTTTCTCATTCAAACATTTCACATAGGTAAGTAGCTATATATATCTACCTAGTTACAATGTGCGTGTGTGTGACTGTTTATTCTATAGGCAGAGACTATACATATATAGAATAGACAACCAAAGTCTATCAACTTTTTTAGACTCCGAGTCTGAAGCGCCATCTGAACGAGACCAACCAAAGCTGCCGTATAATGTAAACGCGACAGACTATGACACTTAAGACAGCGACGACACTCTACGTGCACACCGTCGTGCCCGCCGGCGGGGACGTCCTCCGCGCCCCCCTACACAAGCCCCCTCTCAAGACGTTGGTCCGATATCTTCCATATCGGACATCCCTTAGATAGGAAAACCTTTTCGCACTTCATCAATATATACCCAAAGCCTCAGTACTTAAAAGCCCACAATAGCTAAGTACACACCGATTGACCCGTGCGCTCCCGGAGCGCGTCAATTCCACTCACAGCGGTCGCTTGGTTTACCGCGGTAAACCACACCGCAACACCGACCCGCCGTTGCAGTCCCATACGGACTACGGTGTATTGACAGGAGTCATTTAGTAGTAGGCAGAGTACTCTCTGCCCCTCAGCGCCATCTAGTAATTGATAGTGTTACTATTATTAAGGTATTACTACGGAAACTTTGGGTTGGTCTCGTTCAGATGGCACTTCAGATATGGAGGAGCCTCAGAAAGTTCTTAGACTGTGGTGGTGTGGTGTGTATAGTCTCTGATATACTTAGATAACAAAAATCTGAAGTATCTACTGACAAAATTTTGAATCATATATCTTTAGTTACTGTAATTATAGTCAGTTCCTATTATTTATAATAGGAAATATACTAAATAAGATATTAAGAAAAAATTTAACGATTAAAATAACCCATTTTGCTGCTGTGTCCGTAACCTCGTCACAGCCCGTCAAATTCGAAATGAGTCTGCTATATCATTTTGTCCATACATGTATGTCATTTTGTCAGTATTTCCCCTACAGTGTGCATTTAACATGCAGTTTTTAAGATTCACAAGACACTTTAGGTAAAATTTATGGGAAAAGTTACGCATTTTTTTGACCCAAAATAAGTGTAATCTGCTCTTATTCAGCTGTACCAAGTGCTTTTAATAGCAGATACTATTGTGGCAGTCACTCTACACAAACCTTAGCTCTGCTCTATACGAGCTACGCACAAATGGGAACAATAACTCATAATCACGGAGCTAGTATTACAAAGCTATAAACTATATATAATATGTGTTGCATGCATGCAGTTGTTAGTCTTGTCTATATGGAGAATTAAATGTCGTAGATACTTACCTAGTACAGTAAGTAGCAAGTAGGATAGGCGGTACGTAGCTTCCATACTTGGTGATTTATAGACTAAATAAAGATCGTTTTACAAAGGATCCTTCACCTTCATTTATTTTATTTTTGCCATACCTAACAGTAGCAGGTATTCGCATGATCGTCCAAAATGGAAACTGTTGAAGAACCATATTAGTCTGTAATGAATTTCACATGCTTGTTAATTGTAGGTAGGTAGGTAGTTAACGCGTAGGTGATGGCAAAATATGAAGAACATGTGCCCTTGGTTTTCTTTCGCATGGCCGTTTAAGTAAGCGTGTTGGTCCTGTTTCGTAAAGTTACATAAGAAAGATTATTTTTTTACATTTAATTGGACTTGAAGATTTACTTTTACGTAACCAACACTTATCATTGCAAGTTACGCAAACACAATATCAACCTTGAACCACTGGCGACACGTGACACACAAAGCTTCTTAATTAATTCATGCCACTTAGTTATGGCACTAAATATAATTAAATATCATAAAGGTACAAGAAAAATAGCGTAAAATATGTGATAATGATAACAATAGCACGCCATTGAGATCATTCCCACGCTGTTAGCGGTCAAATGTCAACAGTAAGATATCGTAGTAACTGCGGAATTCACATTACAACTATTGTGCTCTGGGGCTAGAGGGATTCAAGGACTTTCCGATTTCAATCAATCAAATTAATAGGTGATGTATAATTATGAACGAATTCCGATAGCTTTTATCATTACCTCGATATATTTTAAAAGCATTTCGTAAGACATAACAAGAGCTTTGAAAGGTTTGCTTGGTTAATTAGATAGAACACAATACACTTGTTTTCAACCGACTTCAAGATTTCGAAGGTTATCAATTCGTCGGGATCTTTGTTTCATTTTTTTTTTTGCAATTTTTTTTATGTATGTTCACTTCGAAGACGGCTGGACCGATTTGGAAAATTCTTTTTTTGATTGAAAGAGTATTCTTCACAGTTGGTCCGATTGGAACCAGGTCAGGATCTCATGATGGGATCCTGAAGAAATCGAGGGAACTCTTCAACTATTATAGGCACACCTATAGTGATTGGAGTATTTTTACAGCAGCTCGAGCATTTGCTTTTGGAAAGGTGGAGGACTTTGGAGTCGATGTCTATGTGTGATTAATTTAATATATTATACCTGGTCTTCGTTACGTACGTACGTTACGATAAATAATTCGCGTTTTATTTAGCTTCTTTCTCCAATCCTTTAAAAGGTGTCGAGAAATTTTTGTTACGAAATGGCGTTTAAGGAAAGTTGTCAGCAAAGACGTATAAGGCAATGGTGTTTACGCTTAGACGGTGGAGATGGGGACTACCTCTTTACAAGGCGCCGGATGAATGAGAGGCTGCTACTGGAGTGTTTAATTCAATCCGATTTTCCCGACGTCGTCGCCGGATTGGCCTTTCAAAGCAACGATCCTAAGAAATCTGCGAATATCTAATTTATAGTTGTAGCGATGTATTTAAAGGTGACTAACGTCTTACTTATCTGCTCGTGCCTAGTACACGTACTAACAACATTAGGTTAAGCTGAAAGTGCTAACTTTTAAGTTTCTAATTAGATAGGTACAGTCACGGGCATCAATTGTTGAGCTGTTTACGGTTCAAGGTATTTTATTTTGTTTAATACTTACTCTATGAAATTTCCAATGTAAGGTTAACCCTAAACGGCTTAACAATTAATGTCCGTGACTGTATCTACACCGAAAATGAATAAATGGGTATTAATTTGACGTTTATAGGTACGTAAATATCTTAGAGAATCCAAAATAAAAAACGTGAGTTTGGAATGACGAGTTGTAAGTTAAAATAGAACTGCAGACATAAACGCTCGAAGCATGTAGATGCTGGGATAAACGGACAGCAGGCAATTCTGAAACCGTAACGGCGTCGTGTTGGCCCACATCGTGCCAGTAATTGCAACAGCAGCACCCACGGCCGGTGACAGATCGCGGCTACTTCCCGTTTTAGAATGATCACTTTTGTTTTAGATTCACTAAAGTACAAATTTTGTCGACAATTTTTTATCATATCATACCTTAATACCTATACATATAATCTTCGTGACAGTATCGACAATTAGTATATACAGGTTGAAATATTAATCACCGTTCATATTGACCAAGGTCATTACTCATTAGGTAGGCCATACTGAAAAACTTTAACTGCGGGACCAACTCCGAAATCGCGAAAACAATTTTGGGTTCCCCATAGAAAACAACGTGTGATAGGCCGAAACATATGAAACAGCCAAACAATTTTTCGCGATATCGGAGATGGTTCCATAATAAAAGTTGTTCAGTGTGGCAAATCACCTCGCTCAATATGAACTGTGATTAAAATATCAGCCTGTATAGATGAAACCCGTTGCATGGCATGGCGTAATATTTATCTACCTGTATCAGTCTTATTCAAGACGACGTCAGTTTCCAGTTTTGCTTCATCGTTTTTTAACATGCCGTAACGAAATGCTTGTTTATATGTAACATCTCGTAGTTGTACTTCGCAGTCAGATTCTCGTAGTTTATGTAAAGCAAATGTAACAGTTACCTAAATATCTGCTAAGTCTAACAAAGCTTCGCGGTTCAGCGGCGCGCCGCGTGTCTCATTAACAATGATGAATCTTTCACTCAATTGATAATTTCACGCATCGGCGCCTCCGCAACGAATCTTTCTACATTGTAGTTACTATGTGTCAGCAGGTTGAACCACAAATTGACTATTGTGCTGTGTAGATAATGTAAACAGTTGAATGCTAGTTAAATACCGCATATTAATAGCTGTTTTGGACACCGTAAGTGATCTAAAAGAAGTATGTTCAAAGAATGGAGGTTTCATCACGCGTTCACAACAATAGCAACCTAGATGAATAATGTGGAAACAGGGGATCTGTTCATTGTGCTAGACCACCATTTCTAACAATTAAAATCATCGCATAAGGTCGCTTTCATGTATAAATTAATAGGTACGAGTAGGTGGGTTCGGTTGGCGTCTCAAAAAGGAGCCAAGTAGAGTGCGCAAGATCTGATAAAGCGGTCCTTACCACAGACAACTTTAGCTGTATTTGCTATTGCAAATATGTATTGTAATGTAAGATATTGTTTTAAATCCTGTAGCGTATATGAGATATACGTATCATTGTTCTGTTGGGTCATGGTATACCCATCAAAATTGAGATCATTTATTGAAGATGGTAATGTTTGTCGCCTTGACCTGGTTCATTCGGACCATATCATTACCTACGTTGCAATATTGTAAACGTTCGATCACATGAGAATTCAAATAATGTACCAAAGATTGCAACGTACCTACTGATAGAAATGCGAGTAGCAAGAAACATTAATTATAACAGGTGCCAGATATTGCGTCAACATAAAACTAACTGCCGAATAACGGGTACTTAGTTGTTTAAAATATTGTACGTATATTCATGTATCTCGGATATACTACATGCTCTCACGACCTCTAACTCGATGTATTATTTTAGAATTTAAATCTCAGTCACAGGAAAGTGTTGCAGTTTTAATAAAACATACTCCTAAGCTACAAGCTCAGAGTAGGTCAACATTTAATTATTACGATTTTTAGACCAAACGTTTATCTTCTGGGGCCCTGGGGGTCGTTCATCTTTAGGTCACTTTAGGCCACTACCCTATTTTTACTTAGTACCTACAGTTCCAAGGAGTGTTTGTTTACCAGGTGCGTTTACATACATATTGATTCATATGGTATTGTTAATGTTATTTATTTTCACAAGTACTTACGTGTATTATTTAGCTTAACACGCTTACTCGTACATGTGGGTATCATTGGTTCTTAGATTTCGTAAGACGAAGCTAAATTTCAGTCACGACGAATTTTACCAGCAACTAGCTAGTGGAATGCGAAGCAATATGTGTATTGACTATTTATTATGAATTTTATGGGCTAATAAAATGCAGTTTTTTTTTGTCGAGGAATCTCAGAGATCTAAGAAAGACCAAAACGCATGACCAAAACGAAAGGAAGGCTAACGATGTGATTGCACTGATTGCGTAGTTTGACAAACATAGATATAACCTCCTAACGTTTCGATATATTTAAAACGCTAATATGTACCAAACTACATCTATTGAGTAACCCTATTAATGCCGTCCTAACCCTACCTTTCTAAGTTGGAAGGCCTATTTTTCGGGACTAAGTTGCTAAACGAATACCCGGCTTATTGAGTCAGCCGTGGCAAGAGACAGTGCTAGAAAGGAAAGATAATTAGGTAGGTATGAACACTTACTACATAGTTATTATGCAATGTAGGATGGACATAAAATTATGATGTCGGTAGGTACTTGAGTAGCATTTACTGTCTCTACAAATAACCTACACATGCCCAATATAGTAACCATATTTATTTTTAACCGACTTCAATTTCATAGAAGGAGGAGGTTCTGTATTCGGTTTGGGCTTTTTTTTTTATGTATGTTCACCGATACTCTGAGACGCGTGGTCCGATTTGAATAGTTCTTTTTTTGTTTGAAAGGGTCTACTTCCAAGGTGGTCCCATATTAATCTGGTGCTGTTCTGATGATGGAATCTATGAGGAATTGAGGGAACTCCTCAATTTTTAAAGGCATATGTATGGCGATTTGGGTGTTTTCTTAAGCAACTCGAGGGTTTTCTCTCGGAAACCACCAATTTGATGATGTGGACCAGATAATGATGATTGTTTTTATGATAATGATGATGATTTTTTTTAATTTAGGATGTTCAGCGATTACTCCGAGACCCGTGGTCCGATTTGAATAATTATTTCTATGTTTGAAAGGATGTACTTCCAAGGTAGTCCCAAATTAATCTGGTGCTGTTCTGATGATGGAATCCATGAGGAATTGAGGGAACTCCTCAATTTTTAAAGGCACATGTATGGTGATTTGGGTGTTTTCTTAAGCAACTCGAGAGTTTTCTCTCGAAAACCACCAATTTGATGAAGTGGACCTGATAATGATGATTGTTTTGATGATAATGATGATGATTTTTTTAAATGTAGGATGGTCAGCGATTACTCCGAGACCCGTGGTCCGATTTGAATAATTCTTTTTATGTTTGAAAGGATGTACTTCCAAGGTGGTCCCAAATTAATCTGGTGCTGTTCTGGTGATGGAATCTATGAGGAATTGAGGGAACTCCTCAATTTTTAAAGGCATATGTATGGTGATTTGGGTGTTTTCTTAAGCAACTCGAGGGTTTTCTCTCGGAAACCACCAATTTGATGATGTGAACGTCATTGTGATAATTGTTTTGATGATAATGATGATGATTTTTTTAAATGTGGGATGTTCAGCGATTACTCCGAGACCCGTGATCTGATTTCAGGAATTCTTTTTTTGTCTGAAAGTAACTACCTCTGAGATGGTTCCACATTAATCTGGTGCTGTTCTGATGATGGGATCCATGACGAATTAAGGGAACTCCTCAATTTTTAAAGGCATATGTATGGTGATTTGGGTGTTTTCTTAAGCAACTCGAGGGTTTTCTCTCGGAAACCACCAATTTGATGATGTGAACGTCATTGTGATATTTGTTTTGATGATAATGATGATGATTTTTTTAAATGTGGGATGTTCATCGATTACTCCGAGACCCGTGATCCGATTTCAGGAATTCTTTTTTTGTCTGAAAGTAACTACCTCTGAGATGGTTCCACATTAATCTGGTGCTGTTCTGATGATGGGATCCATGACGAATTAAGGGAACTCCTCAATTTTTGAAGGCACATGCATGGTGATTTGGTTGTTTTTTTAAGCAACTCAAGCATTTCCTCTCGAAAACCACTAATTTGATGGAGTGGACCTAATGATGAAGTCCACATATGATAAGTGAAACTTTCCTTACATTGAGTTACGTATTATGAACTTTTTCTTATATATCTTCACCGATTATTGCGAGATCCGTTGTCCGATTATGATAATTATATAACCACTAAAAATGGAAAAATAAAAACTTTTTACAAAAAAAAGATAAACCGACTTCAAAAAGGATAAAATAAATTATTATATTATTTATATGCGTTACAAACTGATATGTTTGAAGTCGGTGCCAAGCCAAAAAGTTACAATACCGGTCAAATCAGCTTCAAGTCTGAAAATCACAAAACATATCGATACCTACTTATATTGAAAAGGTGAATGTGAATTTATCTGTTATATTTTCACGTCTAAACTACTAATACAATTTTGATGAAATGTGGTACCTATGTATATATTCTCTGATACACGTCTACTTTGTCAATAATCAGAAAAAGGCGGCAAATAAAAATAAAAAACACGTATGGTCAACCATAGAAAATTTAAATATCGTGCCTTTTTCTACTGAAAATGTGTGACCCACACACCCAGTGTGTCTGACTATAGAAAAATCAATCTAGCCATTTAATTCTTTTACACTTCGATAAAACACCTTAGATGAAGTAGAATAAATAATTCAAACCGAAGCACGAGCTCCGTTCAAGATATGGTTAGTCCGATAACTAGTAAACAAGTTTATTAACAATCATCATAAAACGCATGATTATATTTTCTTTCTGTACTAGAATGAAAACCTACGTACAGTCAATACCAGAATAAGTTCTATAGTATGAAGAATAATTCACTGAACACATACGCCTCGTTCGTATTAACTGTTTTGTGATTTTCAGACTTGAAGCTGATTTGACCGGTATTGTAACTTTTTGGCTTGGCACCGACTTCAAACATATCAGTTTGTAACGCATATAAATAATATAATAATTTATTTTATCCTTTTTGAAGTCGGTTTATCTTTTTTTTGTAAAAAGTTTTTATACCAAGTGTCATCCGAATCGTGAAGTAGTCATGAGTTATTCACGTTGCGTTCTTGCGTTTGATCAGTGACTTAGCGTAAACACAACACCGCATAATATCATCTAATCGGTAAACGTGGTTTATGTAATAAGTTTTGGCGTCGTCGGTCGTTTTCCTCGTGGTCGCGTTTCGCTTTCACTGTAGGCCATGTAGGTAAGTAAACACACTTTCTCAGAGTTTGGGTGATCCCAATAGGATAGGAATTATGCTAAATATATATTCTAAGATTATTTCGCTACAGCAGCAGGTAACAAAGATTTCTATATGGATATCGATATATTGTTGATTCATGTGATCTAGCGGTCAAGAGCTGACCGCCGGCGAGACTTTCACTGACTATAGCAGTGTATTGTTGTTGAAAACATGTATTTAAGTATAGCTAACCTCTAATACCGAAACTCTTGAATTATGCACTATCATAATATACGTTCATTCCCGCTAATTACGCCACAACACTAATCGGAAGTAAACAATATAGTCGCCTACAACAGTGCTGGAGGGGGTGGACTGACCTTGTGATCTATGTCGGGCCTTATGACCCAATACCCGCAAGGAAATGAAAAAAATATGAATCAGTGCGTTATCGGGCCATAAAACCTTAGCAAATTTTTAATGCTTTATCGAGTTGCCCTTAAGGTCCTAAACTCAACCTATACTTGTCTCTTTTGTACATGCAGAAATACTCATAATTCAGCCGCCGCACCACAGGGAATTCATCGTTTCTCGCTTCCGCACAGAGTGTAAGTACAAGCATCGGGCCTTTAGGCCTTATATCGCAGCGAACGTGTTAAAGAAATCTGGCCGTCGACGAATAACCTCCAAGGCAGAAAACAGGATGTTGAAGAAGTTTATCAAGAAAAATCGTCGTGCAAGAGCAGGAGAACTTACCGTATTGTGGCGGGACGCTATTAAAAAAATCATTTCAGTCGATACCTGCAAGAGAGTAATGAAGAGAATGGGCTATAGTTTTTACACTGCTAAAGAGAAACCGTTACTTACTAAAAAACAGAAAACCAACAGATTGAAATTCGCTAATAAATACAAAAACTGGACTGTCAATCAGTGGCGAAAAATAATATGGAGTGATGAATCCAAATTTGAAGTCACAGTTGGTGACGAACGAAGTAAAGTCATTCGGGAAAAAGAAGAGGCATTTCATAAAGACTGCCTCAAGCGAAAGGTGAAGTTTCCAGCATCTTTAATGATTTGGGGCTGTATGTCGGCACAAGGCGTGGGCCGTCTGCAATTTATAGATGGAACCGTCAATGCCGAGAAATACCAAAGCATCCTGCAAGAGAGTTAAAATATAAAAATGCATTTACTTTTCAACAAGACGGTGCTGCATACCATACCGCGAAGACACCGATGGCGTGGCTGAAGTCCAAAAAAATCCCTACCATGCCATGGCCGTCCAGCAGCCCGGACTTGTCTCCCATAGAAACTTTGTGGTGGAAAATGAAGAAAAGACTGCGATAGGACCCTTCTAGACCTAAAGCTGATCTTAAGGAGAAACTTACCTGTGTCTGGAATGAAATAACCACCGAAGAGTGTAGAGAGTTGGTAGATTCAATGCCGCTTAGGATTAAAGCCGTTTTGGATGCAAAAGGTGATACCACCAAGTGGTAGACGGTCTATTATGCATCAGCTAAACCAAAGACGAACTTTTTTGCGAATATCTCATTTGGCAAAACAATGTTTTTTTTTATCACTGTGGAAAGTTGTTATTTTTTTCATTCGATACATAAAGTATTATTCATTTTCTATATTGTTTTTATATTAAATGATCTTCTAAACATCGCTGTCATCCTGAATTTTTAGGTTAAAGTTAGGTTAGTACATTTTTTACCTGCTAGACGAACTCATTTGCATTGGGGCTCGTATATATACTTACATAGGTACATTAACTTCGAATTAGATGTGAATGGAATTACCATAACAGGTGATCTGTTTTCATTGTCCTTGAGTGTATTCGCACCTAACCCTGCGAGACGCACTTAATAAGGTTTACCAACTCTCAGGTTAGAACTAGAAACCCGCTCGTGAAAATGATCATCGTAAATTAATCGAAACATGTCGAGCAAAAATCGACTTAAATTACGTGAGTAGGTACCTAACCCGTTAAAGATATTTTTAATATCTCAGTTTAGACATGGCATGGTATATTATGAAGACAGATATAAGTAGCACTCACTACGTCAGACACACCACACTGATTCTCAATCTTTAGGTGAGATCCTGTTTTTACCGCTTGAAGGTTTTGTACCAAATAAGAAGCTTGTTAAGTGAGAAAGTAAGGGCAATTTTATGTGAGTCACTCATCCTCTCCAAATTAAATTACGGGGATATAATTTATGGGCCACGTTTACAAGCGAAAACTCGCCGTCTCATACAGCGAGTCCAAAACGCTTGCTACCGCTTTTGTTATCCAATCCCACCCAGAAGTTACATCACGCCGTATTTAAATAAAGCTTCTATATTGAATATGTCTTCTAGGAGACATTTGCATCTTGCAAGCCTATTGTTTGGTGTTTTAAATGACAAAAAGCCCAGTTACCTTTTCTCAAAAATACAAATTTCATCTTTTCACAAACGATATGGCACTAGATCTACTCGACGCTGCCTTTTGGAAGTACATCCACACAGAACTGTTGCTTTTACAGGCTGTTTTCGGTATCTCACAACCAAGTGTTGGAACAATATCCCCCCACCTGTCAGGCGCCTTAAAACAAAGGCAACCTTTAAATACCATTTTAAAAAAGTACTAATAAATAAGCAAATAACAGGTATTCCACACGGATACTTGGTTTCAGATTACCGAATATAGCCTGAATGGAGAATATATGTTTTCTGTTATCTTTTTACACTACCTACACTTATACTACATTACATATCGGTATCAGCATACACCGCATTTTCTTTTTTACACAAGTAGATACAGTAAGGTAATCATAGTGAAAATTAAGATATTTATACTTCTATCATACATGTGACGTGGCCTGGGTTCTGGCAGAATACCAGTGCTTCGCCCGTAAGAGTGAAGCGTATTGCTGAGTCAGAACCCTTTTGTATTGGTGCAACGCACACAGAAATCGTTTTTTTTTTGCTTTTGGTTTCATATGTTTAACTATTTTTATAGCTTCTTTCTTTTAAGGATGTAATTTATGTACCTACCTAACTGTGTGTATATTGTGGCAAGCAAATAAAGAATATATCTATCTATCTATTTATCTTTAAATTTTGGGGTAATTTTAACAAGATTATTGGAAGTGGCTTCGTGGATTCTGCATTTTGTGCAACTCTGGTGAACCTTAAACCTAGTCCTGCTCTCTGCAAGGTACATCCATTTAGTAAAATCACCCTAAAATTTTAAGTCTGAGCATCAAAATGGTGTCCGTGACGGAGTCTAGCTAGAGTTGCGTGCGCGCTGTCAGCCAAGGTAGACACGTACTAGTTTTCTCCGTAAATTAAATTCAATAAAGTATAAATTTTGTGACTTTTGCATACAACAGTGGTGATAAAAATGTAGTGAAACACACAGGCTACGCATATACGCAAAAAAACTAACAAAATGTGGACTATTTGTGAAGTAAACAGTGAAATACGATTGTAAAATTCGTTAAGTGACTCAAATCTCACACACACATAGACATTGCGTGTGTATTACGTGTGCAACGCAACAACCAATCAGCGAGTGATCAACGGTAGACTCCACCTACATAAGGCATATTACGCAGAATTTCGTACTCTACGTCACTAGCACTCGTGGCTTAACGCACAAGCACAGTAATTTAAGCTTGCTTACCACTGTGGTCTCTGGATCAAATCCTGACTGCTTTCGACTTTTTGGCTTTTTGCTTCTTTTGCTTTTTATTATTGTTTAAAAAAAAAAAGAAAAAAAAAAAAAAAAAAAAAAAATGGACGAATCAGGAAAAACGAACAAGACCAAATTAGCAGTTTGTAAAAAGTGTACATTATCAATTACACCCACAGAAGAATCACTGATGTGCTCAAAATGTAAACACATATTTCATCTTAAATGTACAAGTATAAGCCCGAAACTCCTATTATTGATGACTAGTGAGAAAAAAAGGGACTGGAAATGTCTTTTATGTAAAAAAAATAAAACAACACCAAAACAAAGCACCAGTGTACCCTTAAAAATAATGGCTCAATCAAGAAAAACTCCAGAACAAAGCACACCCAAAGAAATAATTCAGTGTTCTGAAAACCAAACTATTTTAAGTGAACATGAAATAAACAACATAACACATAGAAGTAAAAAACGCGAAATACACATGTTACACACAGAGGCCGACGGAAAGGACCTAAATACATCATCTCAATTTGACCCTTCATTGGTGAACCTGCCTACTACATCTATTTTTGACGCAACAGACGACAACCACACGAACGTAGAGGGCAGCCCACTATCGACAAACAGCCTCCCAAATATCTCCCTTGATACCTCGGAAACGCAACAATTAAGAGACGAAGTTGAGCAATTAAAGGTGCAGTTACAAAGTGCGCATGATGAAATATCGCATCTAAACTTGGAAGTTTCGGAGCTAAAACAAACCGTGGAAAATTCCATGAAAAAGAAAGACTCCTACAAAAAATTGCTTAGCAATGAAGCTCTAAACTCTAAATTGTCAGCTAAAAAACAAAAAAAATGTCAAAAACAAGAATTAAAAGAAAAGCGCTCTAAAAACCACACGCCGCCGAGGGAAAATATACTGTTGCCACGCAGCACGCCGATTTCCCGCCCTGAAACACCATCCACAATTAAAAATCCGGATTCAGAGGAAAATTATCAGAAATCTTGCAAATGTACTTCAATAACGCCGTCTTCGAACAAGTCGAGTAATGAACCCGAATTGGTAGAAAACGATGAGAACCGTAATCAAGTGTTAATATTAAGTACAAACAAATACAATAAAATTCTAAATATTGCTAACAATGAGCTCAAAAGTAACTCACAAATCATGCACTATAAATTACCTAATGCTAGTATTACTGAAATGCTGAAAGACATACAGTCAAAAACTCTACATCTAACGATGAAAGATTACTGTATTCTATTTTTTGGCGAGATTGACTTTCTAACGACAAATAATTATTTCAACCTGACTGTTTACATAAGACAACAGTTAATGAACATCGTTAACACCAATATAATAATCTGTACACCGACGTATAAATTAATCGACAGCAGCAGTATATACAACTGGAGGATTGAAACGTTCAATAATTTGCTTCATCTCGACATAGAAACGCATCAATACGCATATTTACTAGACTCCAACAAAGACCTTTCATATGATTATGACATGTTCCAGAGGAAAAATGGAAATATTAATAACCGTGGCATAAAGAATATATTTATGAACGTACGCCAAGCTATGTTATACATAGATCAAATCAACAAAAGCGCATCTAATAGCTATGATAACAACATTGAAAACGAAAGTATTGTAAACACTGAAGATGACGAGCTTTTTCGTGTATAACAATCTCCATATAATGCACCAAAACATCGCTGGCCTCGTGAATAAAGCAGACTTATTAACTGTAAGTCTTAATGACCTGAAATTAAAGCAGATTAGCATAGACGTTCTTTGCATAACAGAACATTTCATGATGGATGGATATGAAGATCTCCTAACTCTACCGAACTATCGTCTAGCTGCACACTACTCAAGACCCAACAAAAAACGTGGCGGATCCTGCATACTTGTAAAGTCAGGCCTACAGTATACAATTCTGCCAGAAATTGCAAAGCTTTCAATACCAGAAGTAATTGAGTGCTGTGCAATCGAAATTCCCCAACATAAAACTATAATTGTTTGTATATATAGAGTCCCAAGGAATGGTAATCTTAATACCTTTTATGAAAAATTTGACAAATTATTGCACAAAATATATAATAAGCTAGACAAAAAGATTATAATTTGTGGGGATTTTAATATTGACATATTAAGCAGAAATAATTTGACACTAGAATTTAAATCATTTTTATATAGCCATAACTTAAAATTAGAGATTAAGCAGCCAACAAGACTAGCAAGTAACACATGCATAGATAACTTTGCACATAACCTTAGGCAAAACCTAAAAAGTTATGTTCTTGACCTAGGTCTCTCTGACCACACTGCACAAGTGCTTAAAGTCCGTGTTAAAAAAACGTGTATATTGTCATTTTGGAGAGTTGTAAAATATGATTACTCACACGAAAATGTACAAAAATTTATAAATTGTTTATCATGTTTGTCCTTTTCTGATATTTACCAAACAAGCGATCCAAATAAAGCTTACGAGTCTTTCATAGAGACTTTTCGCTTATTTTACTCTCTATGCTTTCCTAAAAAAATAGTTAGAATAAGAACTGATCAAAAAGTCAAATGGATATCTCGTGGTATTAAACTTTGTAGTAGAAAGCAGAGAACATTACTTTGGCAGTATAGGCATTCTCCTACTGATACAAATAAGACTATATTAAAAAACTATACGCGACAGTATAGGAAAATTATAAAGTTGACTAAAAAAGCTCAAAACATGCATCAAGTTTACACTTCTGAGAATAAGTCAAAAAAATTGTGGCAAATTATAAATAATAATACGAATAAAATGAATATGCCTAAAGAAGGTATTTCAAAGATTAGACATGGAGCTGAAATCTTAACTTCTCCAACCGATATAGCAAATGCCTTAAACAATTACTTTGTACATAGACCCAATACTTATAAGCAAAATAGTTTTATGCACACGAAAATAGAGTATAACACTAAATCTATGTTTATGACTCCAACATCACCTCATGAGATTAAATTAATTACACGTTCTCTAAAGAACACGAACAGTGTAGGATATGACAATATAAACACTCGTGTTATAAAACTTGTAGTTGACATTATATGCGTACATTTAAGCTACATTATAAATTTAGTAATTTCTATGGGCATATACCCCGATAGTCTAAAAAAAACTATAATTAAACCGTTGTTTAAAATGAATGATAAAGAGGAACCACGCAATTATCGACCAATAGCCCTTATACCCGTGTTTGCTAAAATATTTGAAAAGGTAATTTACCAAAAAATGTATAGCTTCTTTGAAAAATGTAATATTTTATGCAACGAACAGAAGGGTTTTAGGAAAAACATATCGATAAATATGGCAATTTACGACTTAGTTAAGCTAGTAACTGAAAATGTAGACAAAACAACACCGGTTTGTGCGGTGTTTACAGACATGACAAAAGCTTTCGATTATGTTGATCATGAGTTGCTCTTTCAAAAACTAGATAGGTACGGAATTAGAGGCAACGTGTTAAATCTTTTAAAGTCTTATCTGACAAATCGTTTGCAATATACTGAAATATCAAGAATCTCTTTAAAATGTAAAACTGAAAAAGTGTACGCCTCAAATGAACTGGTTGTAAAATATGGTGTACCTCAAGGCAGTGTACTTGGTCCCCTGCTTTTCTTAATATATATAAATGACTTTCCTAAAAATGTTCATCGTCCAATGATTATGTTTGCTGACGACAGTACCTCAATTGTAAGTTGTAATAATAATATTGACTATGAAAATGACATAAATTTAGTAATTAATGAAATGGTGACTTGGCTTAATAACAATAATTTAATAATTAATTTAAATAAAACAAATGTAATGCACTTTCACCAACGGAAAGAAGTAATGGACATGAACATACACTATAATGGAAACGCTATTGAACGAGTAGGTGTAACGAAATTCTTAGGACTTTTCATTGATGAAAAACTTACCTGGAAAGATCATGCGGAGTATGTCTGTAATAGAATAAGTAGGTCGGCATTTGCCCTACGTAAACTTGCAAAGATAGTAGATAAAACCGCATTACTAACAGCATATCATGGCCTCGTGGAGTCTGTCTTAAGGTATGGAGTTATCTTTTGGGGAAACACTACCTACAGAAAGTCCGTTTTCATAGCCCAAAAAGACTGCGTACGGGCCGTCTGTGGACTTGCCTTTCTAGAAAGCTGTGACCCACACTTCAAGCCATTGAACATTTTGACATTTCCATCTCTTTATATATATGAAGTTGCAACTTTTGTAAAAATGAATCCTGACATGTTTCCAATGGTGACTCAGCGTCGCAAACTTCCTGTACGACCCCAATATGTAAACGACATCTGCAATCCGAAAAGTAATACAGCTCTACTAGATAAAAGCATCCTGGGAATGGCTTCTAGAATATATAACAAGATCCCAAACGACATTAGATTGAAAGAAGTAAATGAATTTAAAAGACAATTTAAAGCCTATCTAATTAGTAAAAACTATTACTCTCTTAATGATTTTTTTAATGACATTGACTCTAATGTATTATACTAACTGGCTGACTTATTGTTTATTTGAAATTTTAATATAATCTATGTTCTGTTATCTTATTTGTTATTTGTAGTTTTTATTTTGGATCTATGCTGTATATATTGTTGACATTATAATAATATATTACTTAAATAAATGTATTACTAACAAACTGCACTACTGTTAAGATAGTTAAGTTTAAATATAAATTTGTACGCCTATAGGCAAAGCACAGAGAAACTAATGTAAATTATCACCGTATTTTATATCACCTGTGTTAAACAAATACACTATTTCATTTCATTTCATTTCATTTCATTTCATTTCATTTCATTTCATTTCAGTATACCTGCCTCTTATACCGTGAGTTTAGAGTATATGGTTGACAGTACTCTTTATGGGTAATTCCTAATCATCACTGCAATAGAGACATTCATTCCCGGGTCACGAATTGATGGGATCAGAGCAACGCGTGCGCGCAGACACCATAAGTTCTAAGGCGCGAGCATTGTGCAGTTGTGCACGGTCCGCGGAGCGCGCGCCGTCGCCGCTCGCGCAGCGGAACCTGCCGCGTGCGGATCATATTCCCATCACTGCTAGCATCTCGTCTTTTCTAGCCGACCGGTATAATGGTGAACGCAGGCATATCAGTGAAGATACATTATATATATGATCGTTTTGAACAATTAAGATCTTCTACCTATACAGTAGACGTCGGTCACTACATGAAACAGAAATCTGATACTTATTCAGAATCATCGTCTGATTTCCTATTACCTACATAAAATTTTCTTGCGAATTGGGGTCTTGTCTTCGACGCAACACTCACTTGAGCGGAACTCAGCCATCGTAGACAAAAATCATATCATAGTATTAGATCTGGCTGAATTTTGCCTAATATGGACTCCGTACAAAATTTCAGCCACCATAGACAAATTTCCGCGTTCCGGCTGATTTTTCTCTATGGTGGCTGAATTCCGTTCAGAGCCTAAAATGTGTTTTTCGCCTTACAGTAGTCGTGTGAGGCGGTGCGCTCGGTAGTTGCTGAGAATAAAAATTCTGTCTTTATCTTGAGATGACATTCTCGCATTGTTTATATGACCCAATTCTGGGTTAATTGCAGATACTTTTTGTTATATCATAGAATTAAATGCAGTACAAATAACGGCATAAACTCGATTCTCAATACCAAGAAAATTTACTTCGTCAAGTTTCCACAACAGTAGTAAAGATTTGCTTTCTACTTTAGTACTTATCCGCATCTAGCTTTGGTAGTCTCCGTCTCCAGACAACTTTCGACCCTTTCGCATAGTACTCGTAGTTACTATGTTGATAGACATCGGTAGATAGCGCGGCGGATAGCGAATATTGTTTATTCGATATCGTAAAGTTTTATTGATGAATTAATAATGTAAGTAGTATATATGTATATCTATATCAGTAACCTGCCATGGTTGTCCGACAGTCAATTTTTGTTTCAATAAT
This sequence comes from Pammene aurita, assembly GCA_947086415.1. NCBI lineage: Eukaryota > Metazoa > Arthropoda > Insecta > Lepidoptera > Tortricidae > Pammene > Pammene aurita. The sequence continues at coordinate 37,865,047 of OX352291.1, forward strand.
AATCAGTAAACTATGTTTCCCACCGCTGGATAAGGTGGATACTGGATTAGCTTTAACTAGCAAAAACGACTTGAATGAGCCATTCATATTTAAACGTCTGATTGTAACGTAAGATTAACAGTGATTGTGGCACCGTTTAGAAACAATAAATAATATAGAAAAATATTTTTTTTTGTATGACTATATCATAGTACGAGTACCTAACTCAGTTGATACGGTACCTAGGCAGTGTTATACATAAACGTTACATTTACATATACCTAAGTGTATAGTTTTATTATATCACCATGCAGTTTAATTGCTCCAGTCCAAGGCAGACATTATTGGCCACGGCCATAAAACCGATGTCCTCGAAGGCTCCGCAACGCTTATGTGACACCTCTGGAGTTGCACGCTTCCTTAGGCTACAGTAGCTGCCATCAGGCGGACCGAAACTTGTCGTGGTATTAGAAAAATATTTTTGGGTAACTACAGAAAGTCAGTTACTTTTATAACTTTTATGTTAGTGTACCTAACACTAACACCGTTTGACAATAATAATAATAATAAGCCCGCAGGGCAGCTTGTGGCGAGCTGTCGGGGAGTGACGACCCCGCGGACCCGAGTGCTCCAGAGAGTCGGTCAGGGTCTCCGTCTCCGGCGCGTCTTCGTCGGTCGGAGTGGACCCCAAGGGGACCCGCAGGACTCTCGACTCTGGCTTGCCTTAGTTGGCCGTCCAGAGAGGAGCCGTCAGAGCTATATGCTCGCAGGATGGAAGTGAAATTTGCATAAGTCGCGAGTTGGTACAGTGGCTGGGCTTCCTACAGTCACTGGCAGAAAGCGGTGTACACCTCTCCACACCCTGAGCCGCTTACACCGATGTTGCTCCTGGTCGTTTTTGCGACGACAGTTTCAGGGGCCCATCTAGTCGGCGGCGAGTCACCGCCTGCCTCGATAACATGTTATAAAATTGTTATGGCAGGTGTCCGGACCTCTTTACAATAGCCTATTTGACCAGCCTAACTTCAATACCATAGCCCATTACTCTGTCCATTTTATTTACAATAGCCATAACGCCTGCTGGAACCGGTTCACGGGTATCTATTAATGTACCCGTGAATGGGTTCTAGCAGGTGTATAACATAGCAAATTTCTCCAAGGGGCCTCTGCGTGTTGGATCTGTATTCCCACGCAAGCCTACCAAAAGACCGGGATGTAAAGGCCCGTGATTCTCAAAGGAGATACAAATAATAATAATAATAATAATAATAAATACTCTTTATTGCACACCTCATACAGTTACAAGCACAAATTTTACATAATATTGTCTTCGGTTGCCGCGATAGTTATTCATGAAATAAAACAATTAAAAACGGATTTTATCGCGTGTATTGAGTTTAAATTACATCCCGACGTTTCAAACACTTTACAGCGTTCGTGGTCAACGGGTCGACCCGTTGACCACGAACGCTGTAAAGTGTTTGAAACGTCGGGATGTAATTTAAACTCAATACACGCGATAAAATCCGTTTTTAATTGTTTTATTTCACAAATTTTACAATTAGATAAATTTAGGTAGAGGTAACAATCTAAACATGATAAACACTAATTAATTAAGACTGTATCACATAGATCATAAGTTGCGGAATTAATAGGACTACAATTTGACATGATGGATTAAACAAAAATTGATTAGTTTATTAGGAAATACAATCCCCCCAATGAGGGCGCCACTGGACGGTCGCGACGCAGTCTTAATTTTTGAATAAAAAGTCACAGTCGGCACTTAATCAATAAATTTAATTCGCGGAAGTAGGTTTCAGTCACATAAATTGCCAAAAACAAGAAACGCAAGTAGGTGTAGTATTACTAACCATATTTTTGTTTAATAAAAACAAAGTAATATTGACCTTGTCTCGAGCAAATCAACGAGAAGTAAATGTTCTCAATTCCGCCATTCACACAACGAAAATTCAGTGCAACAGTAGATGTATAATAATCAGTGCCCAGACTTAAATATTATCACTAGCATTGGTAAATTGTGTGCTGCATTTTTATATGTCTAGGTAAGTAATGTACGATAATTTTTACCTTTTTAACTATAAAACTTTCGTGAGACTCTAACATATAAAAAAATAATAATAACGTAACTTGCCACTCACGTAGCAAAAATCGACTTAAATAACGTGAGTAACCCGTTATATATTTTCAATAGTTCTTTACCTTAATTGAATTCTAATTATAAAATCTTTATTTCTTATCCAAATTATCATTCTGATTCTGACATAACAATCAATGTCATTAAATAGTAGATTGTTATCCAAGGGTTGAAAGTGACCCACTCGGGTGAAATGGGTAATTTCACCCGAGTTAAACACTCTGCTTTTCATTTCGACTGTGAGGAAAGTACAATACCACACGCACATTTTATAAAACAGGTATATAAAGAATAATCTATAAAAATGTTAAGTAAAATTTGAACAATTTGAAAAAGACAAATTCAATGTTTTGCCGGTGGTCGGGGAGCAGGGCATCCGGGTGGGCACCGGCTCAATTCACAATTAACACAGCTAATTACTTTCCACCCTAGGGATGGAAAAGCAATTTTCCACCCGGCTATCGACCCAGGAAAATAAAACTTTCCGAACAGGAGAGATGAAAACGTATTGATGTTAAGTAATATGTTTTATCTACACTCACATTGTAAGTCCTCTAAAACGTGTTCAAAAACGGTAGGCAATGGCTAGCATTACCACAACCGATTTCACTATGATACGCTTTTTATGTGTGGCAGTAACGTAATTTTAACTTTACATGCTCAACTATTGATGTGTTATGAGTTTTGATAACATAATGTACACCTGCACGCTTTCGCGCTACCGCCGACAGCCCGACACGCGCCTCCCCGACCCCCGGCACAATCGAGTTGGCCATGGCCGTGCAATGGCGGCCATTCTATGGTTTCGGAATACGGCATTTAGGATAAATAATATGAGTGTAGATAAAGCAGTGTATGCAACTGTACGTAATTAGGCCTTAAAACGTAAGTTACATAAACTACTATTTGATATCATTTGATAGAAATTAATAACTAATCGATAACAAGACAATTATCACCGGCATATGAGGCATATCCAATCCTGTACCATATCAAATTCAAATCGAACCAATAATAGATTATATTTTTCCAATTGCTCTTTATAGCTCGAAGACTATAGTAAGGATGCTTGTATATTATTAAAATTTTATTATATTAAGTTGGGGTTCTAAAAACTAGAGTAGGTACGTATTACGAGTATGTACGTGAATGATTGTCTTGGCGGATAATAAAAGCAGTTTGTAATTAAATGTCAGCTCTCACAGTTTCAAGGTTGAAGTGGCAAAGTCAGTATAATCTACACAGATTGTTTAGTTTTATATTCTTTGATTGAATTGTTCTTGCACGTTCTTTATCGTATATCAATGTTCATGTGTCTGCTAAATGAAAACCAAGTAAGAAATGAGACGCAGCATACATTTAAGCGAAATGCAGTGCGGAATTCAGAAATCATATACAAAAATCAGCCGGAAGTCGGAAATTTGTCTATGGTAGCAAAATTTTTGTATGTTACCAAAGACAATATTTAGCCGGATGACCGCCTTTTGACTGATTTTTGCCTATGTTAGCTAAATTCCGCTAAGTTTGTTGAGCGCTTAAAGGTTTCCTGAAAATTCATGGTATATTTGATTATGCGGGAATCGATGGTAATTTCTTTTAGTCTAAATAATATAAGTATAATAGGCGATTAAGTATCATGGTTCCTGGTTTACTGGGTCAGTTATCTTTTATTTTACAATCATGAATATCATGACATTAATATTAATCAAATCTTAAACCGCAACGCAAACAAATTTGAGGGATGCGGCTGTTTGGCGGTCTACAAATTATCTTTTGGAGGGCAGTATGCAATTGAACTTTGAAATCGTGTGGCAGGGGCAGTTATACCTAGGGCTGTCATGACATTAGAGCACGAAAGGACCTATAAGTAATTGGTTATAACATGGACCGAGTAGGTACTTGAGTAACCTTATTGTAAAGGGCAATTGTTCTTATCACGAGTGAATGTAGAAGTTTTTTATGTTTATTTATTTATCAACTGTTGAAAGTGTTAAGTGGCACTATAAAGGACTATGCCCACTATTCCGTCCAAACTATGACCGTACCAAGCACGGTAAAAAATCGTACGTTGGACGTTACCCACTACAACGTATCCATTTCGATTTACCCGACAGCAAAAATTTTACCATTTGTGAGATCAATATGTTTTATCTCGCTTTAACAGCTGATTGCGATAAAAACCGGCCAAGTGCGTGTCGGACCACGCATAATGGTGGGTTCCGTAGCTTCAATGGAATAAGAACCGGACTAATGCCATAAGTTCGTATTTTTGGAAATACTCAAAAATGGCAAAACCGATAATGTTTATAACAATTTTCGTACAAACTATAATGATAACGCGCATCTTCTCAAATTTTTTCATATTTTTTTACTTACGGTTCAAAAGTTACAGGGGGGGGGGGGAGCTATTTTTCCGACTTTCGAAGCGATTATTTCTGAAACTATTCACTAAATCATAAAATGTTCAAAGAAACCTCAATGTTATTTTTAAAGACCTATCGAATGATGTGCAACATGTTGATATTTGGTAAACATTTTTTTTTTTTAATTTAGTTATATGGAGAATATTTTCAGGGGGGCGCCTGAAAATATTTTTTTCTGCTATTTCACTACATAAGTAAATAGCGGCATATAAACTACACCTTATGTCTAAATTTGATTAAGGTACGTTTTATTGTTTCCGAGTAAAATGGCTGTGACATACGGACGGACGGACAGACGGACTATTCTGGCTACGGAATCCTAAAAAGGGTAGTCATGAATCTAGCAATTACTAGCTGCTACTTAGCTGTCACGCTATTGCTGAAGAAATTCTCGCTGCGACGCTCCGGGCCTGGGCCTACGCGGTACTCGGCCTATGGCTTTCGCAGATATTGCCGCTCACCATCGGGCCTCCGGCCCTCAGATTTGCTAAGACCCTTCGCCATTGAGTTTTGTCCGGATTCTGACATGCTGCCTGCTGCTGCTGAATAAATTCTTGCTACGACGCTCCGGGCTTGGGCCTACTCGGTACTCGGCCTATGGCTTTCGCAGACATTGCCGCTCACCCTCGGGCCTTATGTATGACACTTCACCATTGAGATATGTCCGGTCCCTGTCATGCTGCTGCTGCTACTGCTGATGCGATTCTCGCTGCGACTCTCCGGACCTGGGCCTAAGCGGTACTCGGCCTATGGCTTTCGCAGACATTGCCGCTCACCATCGGGCCTCCGGCCCTCAGATTAGCTAAGATTCTTCGCCATTGAGTTTTGTCTGGATTATATCATGTTGCTGCTGCTGGAGAAATTTTCGCTGCGACGCTCCGGGTCTGGGCCTACGCGGTACTCGGCTATGGCTTTCGCAGATTTTGCCGCTCACCATCGGGCCTCCGGCCCTCATATTTGCTAAGACTCTTCGCCATTGAGTTTTGTCCGGATTTTGTCATGCTGCCTGCTGCTGCTGAATAAATTCTCGCTACGAAGCTCCGGGCTTGGGCCTACTCGGTACTCGGCCTATGGCTTTCGCAGACATTGCCGCTCACCATCGGGCCTTATGTATGACACTTCACCATTGAGATATGTCCGGTCCCTGTCATGGTACTGCTGCTGACCTGGGCTAGGGCACGGTACTCGGCCTTTGGCTTTCTCAGACGTTGCCGCTCACCCTCGAACGACAGCCCTCGGGTTCGCTAAGACACTTCGCCTTTAAGTTATGTCCGGTCCCTGTCATGATGATGTTGAAGAAGTTTTCGCTGCGATGTTCCGAGCCTGAACCTTACGCGGTACTCAGCCTTTGACTTTCACATACATTTCCGCTCACCCACGTGTCTGCAGCCCTCGAGTCGCTAAGACACTTCGCCATTGAAGTATGTCCGGTCCCTGACATGCTGCTTCTGCTGAAGCAATGCTCGCTGCGATCCTCCGGGCCTGGGTTCTAGGCGGTACTCGCCATATGGCCATAGGACTTTCGCGATATTGCCGCTCACCATGTCACGGTTTCGGCGTTCGGGTTCACCAAAAAACTTGACCATTGAGTTTTGTGGGGACCCTTTCATGCTCCTGCTGAAACAATTTTTGCTACCTTTGGCCTTATTAGATTTTGGCCTGCTGCTGCAAAAGCAGTTTTCGCTGGGAAGTTGCGCTCACACGCTACCTCGCTCCAGTACCTTCAGCGTTTGACCCTCTGTTCGAAGCATATTCTCCTGTAGGAACTATTAGTCAGTTATCTTTATCACGGATGAACTAATAAATTTAAATATTTATATGTAGAACGCGTAAATTCTACACGAATGGCCTGGATAGTAAATGAAAATGACAAAACCTCCCACACACGCGGGCGAAGCCGCGGGTACAGCTAGTATGAAATATATACCTATATAAATTTTGAATTTTATAATTTATTACAGTTGGTAGAATAAGTATTTATAATACATCTAATAAATAATCAATAAAAACACATGCATCTATAATATTTTCTAAGGTGACACATTTTAATTACGTCCTTCATCCTAGTGATAGCAAAATCTCCGCGGGGCATACGCGGTTAAACCCCGTTTCAGACGGGGTTGCACCTTGCACTCCGTTCAGACACCGTTCTAACACCGTAAAATCCTCATATCCTCGAAATGGAAATCGGGTACTTATCGAGTTTGATATGGCTGTATTTTTTCTCAAATTAACCTAAGGTAAATGTACGCTTCAGTGAACGTGCCGTATCGCCGAATATATTCCATTTAAAGCTATAAGTCGATTACTTACAGCAGATACTACGTTGTGATATTTTTTTCTGTGAGCTACATACCTACCCCTACGAATACGCGTCAGAGACGGCCATGTTGGGGCTCAGTTGCGACATGACAACTGATCTAGTCGGTCGAGTGCCACTTTGTATGGGCGCCCTTAACAAAATCGTTAAGAAATCGCGTGCACTTCTTAAGATCATAGAATCGTTTAAAACTATATGTGGGTTCCAAATTGTGGATTTAGAGTGGTGTTATTTAATAAGTTTATGTATTTTGTTATTTTAAGTGAATTTAGTGCAGTTATATTCTCAGAATTTGAGATAAATGTGAATCCGGTGATGTGTGACCCAACTTTTTGACTGGATGGTTTAACCGAACAGCGTACGGAATCAGGGAAAGCGTATGTCTTTGAAATTATTTTTTTACTGATTTATTATAAGCTATTAATATAAACTTGTTGACTTTTCAAATAATAAAAAGTATTTGTCATTTTATGAGCATTTACCGAACATCTGTAGACAGCAAAGACTATAGTAAATCCGCGTTTGAAATCTTATAGTTTTACGACTTTTTGAGTTAAAAATAAGCCTTTCGACAAAGCTATCTTTAATATTTTTTTATAGTTATTTTACGGCAATATTAGTGAAGACTAAATACATGAACGGATTCGTAATCCTTCTAATTATTAGTTTCAATGTTAAATTTGTGGTTATGTCACAATTGTTGCAATTTAGGTACTATTTTCAAAATTTGTTCGCGTATTAGGTTCCACATATTTTGTATGGTTTATTTACCGAACGCGCGTTCGGTAAATCGTGCCCATAGTCTCTGCTACCGAATTCGTATCTGCCTCGGCCTCGTTTGTATTCGATAGACATTAAAATATCATCCTTATTTCTCTCACAGCTAGGTCGACATTAAAATGTATTATTTTTTCTGCCTATTTATAAAGGCCAGCGCTTCTAAACATTTAAACATGTTCATGGGCCTGCTGTTGATAGGTCGTTTTGTATAAAGAGAAATTCTATAATAATAAAATAAAATATTAAATTGTGTTTTTTATATTTTTAGATAAAATTTAACTTTTGAATTAATATTGTAAAAACTTATATTACGTAAACACCCCAAAAAACGATGACGATGTTTATGTAATATATAAAAATAATGGTTAGGTATTTTGAATAAATATAAAAAAAATAAGGTTACTTTTGTTTTGTATGAAGTAATTCAGTAATGTATGGAGACGCAAATTTAGCGCAGTTAGATGACATTATCTAAACAGTGAGACAGTTTAAGTTTGAGAATCGCTCAACACCAAATTCCCATACATTTTTATTCTAGTTCGGTAAAGTGGTCACCGGATTCGGTAATATATGCAAATCATGTTTCTTAGTTCGCTTAATGGTACAAATCAAGTAAGGCGGTCTAAAAAACTTTAAAAATATTTTTTAAATATGTCTAACCTTACAAATAATTTCTAAGTGCAATAAAATGATTACAAATGTATTTAAGTTACCAGTATAGTATTGACAATATCCGTATGAAAATGCCAGACCTTATTAAAAAATGAAACGTACATCCAGGTCTTAAGCGTTCGTGGAAACGTACATTTACCTTACTGAATGCCGTTCATTGACTCTATTGTTACCAAAATGTTCAGTATATTTTCATCCTGCAACGAAATTGGATACTCACAATTATCTGGTAAATCACGTAGTTAATGGTCGCTTTTATACTTTGCCTTGTATTTACGTCGACGATATCTAAAAATTTTATCGTCGCGGTATTTGCAGGGGAGCTAAATGTATGATATTATATGCAACTGCGTTTAATTTACCGTGGCTGCATGTGCACGGCCTCCATCGACGGTAAACAAAAGGCGTCTTCAAACAACGTAGACGTCCACGGTAAAGTACAAAAGACACCATTCTGGTTGTAGATTGTATCGTGTTATCGCGTACCAAGTACTTAAGACTACCATATTATTATTGCCATGCTCATTCATTTGAGTTTTATTGGCTTTCTTGAGCAAATCCATTGTTTATTTGAGTTCACTTTTAACCTAATGATTTGTTACCTATTTCGCCAGCAACCATTTGATTGACCCTACAATAAACAGCTGACGCGCTTTCCACACCTTATTATTTCGTTTATACGTGTTTCCGTGTGTTTGTTGCGGTTTTTACATTACCTACCTAAATTCTAAGCGAACTAAGTCATCGGCTACTTTCCTGTTCCTTATAGCCTTGTTAACTTGTGCAATAGAGCGGAATTTCCTAAAAGTAATAATGTTGTGCTTTTACGATCTATCGATGTCCCTACCAAATGTGAGTTTCCATCTGTCCCTACCTCCATCGCACGCAGTATGACGATGGCGTGGAAAAATGCGAATGATACCTAAGAAAAACCCTATTCCCTTCTGACCCAGCGGGCACAAATGGGAATACACCTCTAAAAACGACTTGCTTAATAGTAATACCTACCTACTTCTTCTTTCATTGGAATACGGATGTAGGAAGCGAGCTCAAGAGAGAGACATTTAGGGATTAACAGTTTTTTTTAAATAATGTGTTTGCTTCCGGTCGTAGTCGGGCACTCAGCACAGGACCCAATGAAATATTATTCGATTTCAATGTTACATTGAACTGTTTGCGATTAATCATTACCGATATGAACCAACGTAGCCAGGATGCGGATCTCGCTGAGCCAGTCACTTCTCCAAGGCTTTACCTACCCGCGTACGACACACGATCCAGCCTTTCTAAATACCTACTTATTATTTTGTTGCCGCTTGCTATGACGACAGCATTTGCATTTCATGATTCATGACTACGTCCATACTTAATTTAGTTTAATTGTTTACCTGAAGTGTTGCAAACCCTACGTACATGTTATTTTGACTCTTACAGACATCCCTATATTTTCTTTGAATAAATAGGTAGTTATGTACTTATATCTTTCGACGAATAAAATATAGGTCTAGTAGGTAAGTAGCAGCCATATCACAAAATATTTGCCTAATGAGGATATTTATTTGACCAACTCTATCTTTCACCTACTGACTGACATCGTATCATTCGTATCGTTATGGCGCGATAAGTTACTTATTACAATAACTTTGCATTAGAAAATATCGCGATAAGCGAAGTGCTCCTACAATCTATAATGGCTATGGCAAGGCAAGACACTGTCCGATGTCCGTGGTTGTGACATTTTTAGAGTGAAAGTTGTGAAGTTAACGAATCTACTCGTATTACTAACTGGTGCTATATTTATGGTCAAAGCATAGCTGATATAAAGTACCATTCAATTTCATAACCGTTGTTTAACGAACATTTAAGATTTATCTGGCGTCTTTACCCACGAATTAAGAGATGGAATTTAGATCACGAAAGTAAAATGTGTTGCGATGTTATTGAACCGATTGACTCATTACTTAACTGAGACCTCGACGGTTAAGTAGAATACCGAAAAGACTGATTGATGTTCTAATAGTTTGATTTTATTAACGAAGTATTATGAAACGGATGAGACGGGCATTCACCGAGATCAACTTAAGTAGAACAGAACAGGTACCTACAGGTGTCGAGCCAAAAAAGAGTAGGATGTTTAATGAATACACGATGCTGCATTGTAATTACTTAGGTATAATTATGACGGTTGTCCGCAATTGCAATTATTATATATCTACCGTATTGCACGAGCATTATGTAATAATTACTGTGTACTCATGAGAAGCATATTGAAGTTTACGGCTATCTTTGGTAATTTTTGTTTGCTCTAGTTTTTGCTGCCGCTGTGTCACTCGTGCTCCGAGATAGGATATAGATAGGTAAAGTGATTGTTAATTAATATATTCTCTCGTTTATTGTGAAGTCCAAGGCAACCGAACGATAGAGCCGTATCGTTAACTTTGTTAAGGTCATTATTTTAAACAATATTCGTTCGTTAATTGTTTTAATAATTAATTTGGGTTCGTTTACATTCAGTTGTATAATACAACTAGCGGTTATTGTCAACTAGTTGCGCCCGCAGCTCCACCTGTGTGGTATCTGTATCTATCTACTGGTGTTAACGTGGGCTGCCATAAAAATGCAACTAAAATCGCCCTTACGGACTACCGACTATTCCCACAATGTATGAAAATGTCACTTAGAGGTACGCGCAATACTTACAGTTTAACGGGCACAGTTATGCAATAGGTACCTATTTGCATTTTGATTTTGATACAAGCTATTTTTTTCTCTTTTGTTTCAGTTATACCTTCTATAGTATCATCAATTACGGTGTCATCAAATGGCAACAGTCCGGAAGTCAAAATGTTTGGCGGAATGATGGTCGACATGCAAAAAGGCTTTGTGCCAATGACTCCGCGTTCAGAAATGACTACCGCGGCAACCACCAACTACGAGAAAAGTAGAAAAAATATTCAAATAAACTCTACGAAGCTTTCCATAAACGAGAGGTACAGGAGACTGATACCTTACATGACTTTCTACTATGCTAATGATTTAGTCACACCCGCCCCGCAAACATACAACAATATCGAGGTTGAAAAAGCTCAGATAATTGAGGGCAGTACAGTAGGTCAATTCCCGGATCGTCATCCTAAGAAAATAGTATATTCAACCTATAGGAACATACCAAGATATCAAGGCAACAGACTAACTCAATACAATATAGCGTCAGCAAATCCTACTAAAGTCTACAAAGATATTACATACAATCAGGCGCCGAAAGTAACAAATTACAATTCATTTTTATCTGACTATAGTCATTTCGAAAATCAAAACTTTGGAAGATTAGCGCAGAAACCCAACTTTAAACCAATTCCTGCGGTTCAAGTAACTACTCACAAGCCGTATTTAAATTTACAGCAAAATGACGATCCCACGAACATACAGTATTATTTTTCGCAAAAAGATCACGCACCCAAATACAAATTGGTACCTTACGACCAGACTCCGCCGGTGAAACTATTACCGCACAATGACCACGTTTACGACACTCCTAAAATACCAATTGCTGTGCCCGTGATGGTATCTAAAGAACCAGTCTACATAAAACCTAGACCGAGGCCGCAGTATGTGTATGACGAAGTAGAAGTCCAGCAGCAAACCGTGAGAAAACAACCATCGATAGTCTCAGAGAGCTATTACGAAAGGCGACCCGGCAGCGATATACCGAAGCCCGATATCCTGGGCGGATTCAAACCTATTATCACTTACACTCAGACTACAGAAGCTCCAGCTTATACAACTTTACCTGAACAATCTTTGTCTCACTTTGAAAGTCAGAAGCAACATCCAGTTCAAGTAATTGAAAAGACATCGGTTCCTGAAGTTAACGATTACCGGCCGAACTACTACGAGTATGTTGTGGATCAACCCACCTACAAGCCTGTATCTGTTAGCCCAGCTATTCCGGCAAGCACAATGACGATAGGAGATCTCTTGAACTCATTGCAATTAAATAAGTCAATCCCCAAACCTGTTACGAGAGAAAACGTCGCGTCTTCAATAAGGACGTTACTGCAAGTGCTAAACGCATTAAAAACGATGCCACAGCAGAACGAAGTAGAAGTGCCTGTGTTAAGTACACCGAAGCCATTCGTTGCACCTAAAGCAGTTGAAGTGACAGTGAAACCAATAATTCAAATTACTCCAACCCCCGTGGCAAGTGTAGAGGACCTCCATGAAGAACAATATCTAGCTGCTGTAAACCCACCCTCGCAACATATCGACGGTGACGGTAAGTCTTGCAAACGTTATTTATAAACAATAATGTAGTAAGTACGGTTTACTTCTTCTACTCTACTTCTGTATTACATCTATTACTACATACTTCTATGCAAAGTTTGCACGATACTCCATGACCTACTGGGAAATACCTAGATTTGCAACATCACAAGGTTTTGGATGATTTTAGTTTTAGGGTGGCCCTGGAGCCGTAAAAGTACCTAAACCAAAATAAAAATGTGCCGAAGTCGTTAAATCATTAATCATTGGTAGATTAATGCATTTGTATTTTATCACCCGACTTCAAGACTTCGAAGGAAGAGGTTCTCAATTCAATTTTAAGTAGCTCGAGCATTTGCGTTTGGAAAGGTGGAGAAGGATTCGTCGGTTCTTTAAACTTAAAAAATATTATTATTAAGAGTCCGGTAATAGAAGTTTATGTAACTGTTACGTAATAAGGGTCCTTAAAATACGAGTGTGGTTTTATGAAACGAGCCGCAGGTGAGTTTCATAATAAGATCACACGAGTGTTTTAAGGCCTAATTACGTACAGTTGCATACACTGCTTTATCTACACTCATATTATTTATACTAATTGCCGTGTTCGGAAACCATAGAATGGCCGCCATTGCACCGCCATGGTCAACTCGATTGTGCCGGCGGTCGGGAGGGAGAGTGCCGGCGGTCGGGGGGGAGCGTGTCGGCGGCCGCGCGGGCGCGTGCAGGTGTACATTATGTTATCAAAACTCATAACACATCAATGTTTGAGCATGTAAAGTTAAAATTACGTTATTGTCACAGATAAAAAGCTTATCATAGTAAAATCGGTTGTGGTAATGCTAGCCATTGCCTACCGTTTTTGACTTTGATTATTAAACTACCCGGATGCGAGACGCGCACTAATTTATATCACAAAAAGTCTGCCAATTTCGGCGCGGGGGACGAGGAAACGCACACAAATACTGTTAACATTAATGCATTTTCCATTGACGTCGCTACACACGCACACGATAAAATTATCAAACACTAGCAAAAAATATACTCACACAAGTACAAACACAGGCACAGACAACTTGTACGTGAACGAGATAATGTCATCTTTAAGTAAACGTAGACAGTGCGAGGAACGCGTCGATAATAATATACTTAAGTATCGATATTTGTGACATTGATATTTGTTGATTTGCTCTTCAGTTGAATGATTAATCAGTCACTAGCGACATCGTGATGTTCCAGAGTCCTTCGCAGTTGATATTTTGATTGTAATGGGCATCTGTTTCCAATTTGTGTTTCTATTTCTATTATCTCTTCTTCATTTTCTATTATAAATAAAAAGTATATCATACTGCTAATGTTAATATCGACATTTATTTTTGTGCTGTCCCATCACTAAAACTTACCTGTTAGGTACAGTGATACCAGAGTCGGAAATTAAAAGTGCCTATTTAAGGTGATAAGTGCGTATAACGTACCTTACATTATAATAAATAAAGTATAATCCATACAAAATTAAAATGCTACATAAAATGTATGGTGAAAATAAAGGAACGAATTCATTTCTAAACAGGAATATCGTTATTTCAAGCATCTACAAGTATATTTCACTTAAGGGGCGCCACACATTAGAGCGGAATTCATCACACTAGCTGAAATTTCTCTATTAAAACGGAAATTTGTTTATGGTAGCTGTATTTTTGAGACCATAGACAAATTTCAATAATTTTAAAGTCGATTAAAATATGTTTAGAAACCATTTAATAACAACACACACACACAGACACACTGCTTAACAGAGCAATGCTTTACAATTATGGCTGTATGCTGAATGGGTCTCTGCCTAACCCACGGAGTATCCTTTAAGTGTATTGCCAATGACAATGAATGACATAATGGCGGATGTATTTCTGCCGCACTGGAGTCGATTACTCTTGTTTGCAATACTTCGCTTACCTCCCTAGATTTATGAATGAATTCATTGATAATATGGGTATGCAATTATGAAACCGATGGTACAATGTACTATGAAGAGTCAAGTTTAAAAATTACCCTAAAGCAGATGTAGTACCATTAAGTGGCAACACTTTTTGATTGACAATATTTTTTAGTTTTTTGCTAATTTCGTGCACTATTTGATGATATTTAGACGTAATTATACTTAGAGATGAAAAGAAACGTTATCCTTCTGTAAACTAGATAATTCAGATCTTTTCTTACATGAAAACACGCAGCAATTCGGCATTTTTACCTCAGATCGTTCCGCGCTGACTGACATTCATTAAATGGCGTTTGACGCGCGACAACTAGTTTCATATAACCGCTACGACCAGTGGTCTTGTAGTTTTGACATAGGGGGACGCCTGACAATTACCACTCCATTGGTTTATTTCTCTGAGACACATTCCGTCTGGTTTTTTATTTAAAATAAAAGTTAAAATGTGTAGATTTGCTGGTAATTAATATATTTATCTAGTTTTGTATTTAAATAATAGAAGGGTTGGGCAGATGAAGTTAGATTCAGGCAGCTCTAGCGGTCATTTAAATATCTATAATAATAAAAACAGTTTCTCTTTTTATTTAATGTATACTGTTATAAGTACTATCACCGTGCTTCACTAAAATACATTTTTTAGATGTTTTGAAGGCATCTCTGTAAACGTTGCTGGGACGATTTGTTGGTGAGGTAGGGTTTGTAGGGACGATTTGTAGGGAAAGTGTAATAACGGGCCCAACGCCGACAGGAGTTGGACACAACAGGTTGGGCCCTACAAATTGCCATGTGTAATAGCCGTTTAAGTAAACGTACACAGTGCGAGGAACGCTTCGATAATAATATACTTAAGTATCGATATTCGTTTTCAAGTCAAAGGTACATCATTGTCAGTTAATTTTTAAATGATTTTTTTATGGTAATGCCTTATTGACAACCGATAATGATGTACCTTTGACTTGAAAATGTCACATTTTATCGTAGATTTATTTATCGTATGCCTACATGTCACTGGATATATATATAGGCATTTCTTCCCTAGGGTAGTGAAAGGTAGGGTAGGGTAGAAAACCCAGTGAGTGCTGTGAGGTCCAGGTAGGACAGTAGAGCTGCCAAGTTTGTAACTCTTTTAGCACCACCCAGGGATTACGTGTAGGGTTGTCTAAGGTGTTTCCTACGGACGCAGAGAAACATTGATCGTAGGTTAGTTATATATTTTTGTTTCTTTACCAAGTATAAGGTTTAGCTATTGATAAAATTATAATGTTAAGTTGTGATTAAATATCAAGTTTTTCTACCAGCATATTACTTACAATGTTAGTATTCTACGTAAGTTAGTTTGTCTATTTGTTCAGGACAAATCTTTTCTGATTTAGAATAACTTTTATATTATCAATTT
This sequence comes from Pammene aurita, assembly GCA_947086415.1. NCBI lineage: Eukaryota > Metazoa > Arthropoda > Insecta > Lepidoptera > Tortricidae > Pammene > Pammene aurita. The sequence goes on from OX352291.1 coordinate 37,881,028, forward strand.
AATATTTTGATGTGCTTTTAAATTTAGTGGGAAATACTACAAATTGGAAACAAATAACTATTACAATGAAACATTGAACTGCAAAGAACTCTGGAACATCACGGGATTCGAACCCACGTGTTTAGATTACCGTTCCAATGTGCTTCCAATTATACTAGACGTTCCTCTATCCACCTCAGTGAATTTTTCACTGTAATGAACAATGATGAATCAGTCACTAGCGACATCGTGATGTTCCAGAGTCCTTCGCAGTTGATATTGTGATTGTTATGGGTATCTGTTTCCATTTTGTGTTTCTATTTCTATTATATCTTCTTCATTTTCTATTATAAATAAAAAGTATAACATACTGCTAATGTTAATATCGACATTTATTTTTGTGCTGTCCCATCACTAAAACTGTTAGGTACAGTGATACCAGAGTCAGAAATTAAAAGTGCCTATTAAAGGGGATAAGTCTGTATACCGTACCTTATAATAAATAAAGTATAATCCATACAAAATTAAAATGCTACATAAAATGTATGGTGAAATTAAAGGAACGAATTAATTTCTAAACAGGAATATCGTTATTTCAAGCATCTACAAGTATATTTCACTTAAGGGGCGCCACACATTAGAGCGGAATTCAGAACACTAGCTGAAATTTGTCTATTAAAACGGAAATTTGTTTATGGTAGCTGCATTTTTGAGACCATAGACAAATTTCAGCTATTGTGCCGTACTACAAGCACACATACGCTGAGTTTCTTACGCTGGTTTTTCTCAGTTGGGGCTCCTTTCCGAACCAGTAGTAGTTTATTGCCCTTCCCATAATACGGTTTTAAAAAGATTTGATTTCAATACAGTTGTTAAACCAGTGTTTATGTTTTATTTCATTACCGTGCGTCCGTGCGTAATGTGCTATAGGCTAGTTTATCCTGATAGTGTCAGTTTTTTGAGTTCCAAACCACCTTACAGCCTTGCCCTCGGCGGTTCTCGACGACATATATAATTTAAAAAGCTATGCGTGTGAATGAGTTTTACCTTTGAAGTACTGACGTTAATCTTTTCATTTTTGTTAATGATTAAAAATAATATACAATTTGAATAATTTAAAAGTCGATTAAAATATGTTTAGAAACAATTTAATAACAACACACACACACACAGACACACTGCTTTTTTAACAGAGCAATGCTTTACAATTATGGCTGTATGCGGAATGGGTCTCTGCCTTAAACCGTTATTACACATGGCAATTTGTAGGGCCCAACCTGTTGTGTCCAACTCCTGTCGGCGTTGGGCCCGTTATTACACTTTCCCTACAAATCGTCCCTACAAACCCTACCTCACCAACAAATCGTCCCTACCAACGTTTACAGAGATGCCTTCAAAACATCTAAAAAAATTATTGGTGAAGCACGGTGATAGTACTCATGACAGTATACATTAAATAAAAAAAGAAACTGTTTTTATTATTATCAGTGATCGGAATTGGTAGAGCCATTTCGCGGGACTTCGGTGTGTAAGCTTAGTATGGATATAGTTTATAACCCCGGGATTTGATATGAAAATTTTAAAGTTTGTGTTTGGTTTAAAAAATGTTTTAAAGAAAAACGTTTTAAAGAGATGTTTGAAAAAAAGCCTATGAAAAATGTGGTTTCAGTTAGATATTGGACGTCAAAAGAAATAGATTGACAGTAGAAAATATTGAAAAAAATATGGTTTGCTACTATAATTTCAAAGAAAGTAGTAATTTAATTATGTTTATTTAATATAATGATGTCGATGTTTCGTGTTTTATTTTATGATTGTATTATTGTTAATTGTAATTGTTAAACGAAAGTAATTTTAAATGAATGATGTATTTATAATGACAATTTTTTTTACTTTTGCGTTTTGAAGAAAACTTTCTGTGAGAAATACGAGTCGAAGAATCTCAAGTCTTATCCATGTTCTGTACAATGTTTAAGGTCATTCACCCGAAATGGCACTACCTATTCCGATCACTGATTATTATAGATATTTAAATGACTGCTCGAGCTGCCTGCTGCGAGCTGAATTACCAGCAAATCTACACCAAAATCTAAAAAACCAGACGGAATGTGTAGCAAATGGCTAACATTATAAATAAAAAAGGTAAAATAACTGTAACGACCTCCATAAACAGCTGCGGGTGTCGGGCCACTGCCGATCGCCCCGATCGCCCTAGATCGGGACTCCTACTCCCTAGGTACCATTACACCTACCAACCCGACAGGTTGGGCCCTACAAATTGCAATGTCTAATAGCCGTTTAATCCACGGAGTCCTCTAAAACGCGTTCAAAAACCTCAGAGAAATAAACCAATGGAGTGGTAATTGTCAGGCGTCCCCTCTGTCAAAACTAAAAGACCACTGGTCGGCGTAGCGGTTATATAAAACTAGTTGTCGCACGTCAAACGCCATTCAATGAATGTCATGCCGAATTGCTGCGTGTTTTCATGTAAGAAAAGATCTGAATTATCTAGTTTACAGAAGGATAACGTTTCTTTTCATCTCTAAGTATAATTACGTCTAAATATCATCAAATAGTGCACGAAATTATCAAAAAACTAAAAAATATTGTCAATCAAAAAGTGTTGCCACTTAATGGTACTAAATCTGCTTTAGGGTAATTTTTAAACTTGACTCTTCATAGTACATTGTACCATCGCGATCATAATTGCATACCCAATTTATCAATGAATTCATTCATAAATTGGGTAGGTATGCAATTATGAACACGATTACATCGAGGGAGGTAAGTGAAATATTGCAAACAAGAGTAATCGACTCCAGTGCGGCAGAAATACATCCGCCATTATGTCATTCATTGTCATTGGCAATACAGTTAAAGGATACTCCGTGGGTTAGGCAGAGACCCATTCGGCATACAGCCATAATTGTAAAGCATTGCTCTGTTAAAAAAGCAGTGTGTCTGTGTGTGTGTGTTGTTATTAAATGGTTTCTAAACATATTTTAATCGACTTTAAAATTATTGAAATTTGTCTATGGTCTCAAAAATACAGCTACCATAAACAAATTTCCGTTTTAATAGAGAAATTTCAGCTAGTGTGATGAATTCCGCTCTAATGTGTGGCGCCCCTTAAGTGAAATATACTTGTAGATGCTTGAAATAACGATATTCCTGTTTAGAAATGAATTCGTTCCTTTATTTTCACCATACATTTTATGTAGCATTTTAATTTTGTATGTATTATACTTTATTTATTATAAGGTACGTTATACGCACTTATCCCCTTAAATAGGCACTTTTAATTTCCGACTCTGGTATCACTGTACCTAACAGGTAAGTTTTAGTGATGGGACAGCACAAAAATAAATGTCGATATTAACATTAGCAGTATGATATACTTTTTATTTATAATAGAAAATGAAGAAGAGATAATAGAAATAGAAACACAAATTGGAAACAGATGCCCATTACAATCAAAATATCAACTGCGAAGGACTCTGGAACATCACGATGTCGCTAGTGACTGATTAATCATTCAACTGAAGAACAAATCAAATTACTTTAATAAATATTTTGATTTGTTTATTTTAAGTAGACACACTACTATATAAATTATAAACTAATATAGATGGCATATACAAAGGAAAAAGTGACCTAGGCCTCAGGCCCAGCCCTGGGCACCGGAGGCCTAGGTCACTTTTTCCTTTGTACATGACATCTATATAAGTTTATGATTAATCATTGTTCATTACAGTGAAAAATTCACTGATGTGGATAGAGGAACGTCTAGTGTAATTGGAAGCACATTGGAACGGTAATCAAAACACGTGGGTTCCCGAATCCCGTGATGTTCCAGAGTTCTTTGCAGTTCATTGTTTCATTGTAATAGTTATTTGTTTCCAATTTGTAGTATTTTCCAATAAATATAAAAGCAAATACACATCAAAATATTAAATTGATAATATAAAAGTTATTCTAATTCAGCTTGCAAGATTTGTCCTGAACAAATAGGCAAACTAACTTACGTAGAATACTAACATTGTAAGTAATATGCTGGTAGAAAAACTTGATACTTAATCACAACTTAACATTATAATTTTATCAATAGCTAAACCTTATACGTGGTAAAGAAACAAAAATATATAATAAACCTACGATCAATGTTTCTCTGCGTCCATAGGAAACACCTTAGACAACCCTACACGTGATCCCTGAGTGGTGCTAAAAGAGTTACAAACTTGGCAGCTCTACTGTCCTACCTGGACCTCGCAGCACTCACTGGATTTTCTTCATCATCTGCTTTCCCACTACCCTAGGGAAGAAATGCCTATCTATATCCAGTGACATGTAGGCATACGATAAATAAATCTACGATAAAATGTGACATTTTCAAGTCAAAGGTACATCATTATCGGTTGTCAATAAGGCGTTACCATAAAAAAATCATTTAAAAATTAACTCTATTAACAACCGACAATGATGTACCTTTGACTTGAAAACGTCACAAATATCGATACTTAAGTATATTATTATCGACGCGTTCCTCGCACTGTCTACGTTTACTTAAAGATGACATAATCTCGTTCACTTACAAGTTGTCTGTGCCTGTGTTTGTACTTGTGTGAGTATATTTTTTGCTAGTGTTTGATAATTTTATTGTGTGCGTGTGTAGCGACGTCAATGGAAAATGCATTAGTGTTAACAGTATTTGTGTGCGTTTCCTCGTCCCCCGCGCCGAAATTGGCAGACTTTTTGTGATATAAATTAGTGCGCGTCTCGCATCCGGTTGGTTTAATAATCATAGGCGAGTGTAGATAAACTTTTTTTTCGGTTTCGCTCAACTTTTCGATACTATTTTACAGTAACTAATAAGACTACTATTTGTTTGTATACATATATGTATCAAAAGATAATTTATTTTATCTACACTCACATTGTAAGTCCTCTAAAACGTGTTCAAAAACGATAGGCAATGGCTAGCATTACCACAACCGATTTTACTATGATAAGCTTTTTATCTGTGGCAGTAACGTAATTTTAACTTTACATGCTCATATATTGATACGTTATGAGTTTAAAATTCCGAACATCGAATTTGATAACATAATGTAAATCCTGTCCTCCTTCCTGACCAACGGCACGCGCCCGCGCGACCGCCGGCACAATCGAGTTGGCCATGGCGGTGCAATGGCGGACATTCTATGGTTTCCGAACACTTCATTTAGAATATATAATATGAGTGTAGATAAAGCAGTGTATGCAACTGTACGTAATTAGGCCTTATTACGTAACAGTTACATAAACTACTATTTAAACTGTATAAGTGGAACATTTTTTTGTTTCATTTAGAAATAATTCACCTTGATCTAAAAGCTGTTTCGCGATTTTAGCTTGGAGAGGTGAAAAGAGTAAGATTTTTATTGATTAAAATGCTGTTAAACTAGTATGTACAATACATAAATACGTTGGAAAATGAGTCGTTTAAGGAATAAGTGGAACAGTTTTTTTCATTTTCATACATATTTTTTAAGCAAGAGTATGTTTTCTAGAGCAATTTTAAGAAAAATTGCCGAAGTTTAGGTGGTATTTTTGGGAATGTATTAAAGTGTATCATAAAAATTTTAATGTAGAAATAAACTTGGCTTTTGATTTATTCCGAAAAAATATTAATGCCGGTATTACACCTCCCTAAATCAGGCCCTAACGACAAGGACGCTGCATTACGCTAGACACGTTTGGAGATATTGCTTAACGAGTCTAACATATTGCGGCATCCTTGTCGTAATAATAAGCTACGAGTTTTCACGAATCAACGTTCTCACTGAATAGCTCTGCAAGAATTGAGTTTTCGGGTATTAAATAATAATAATTGTGTACAAAAGTTTTTTTTTGCAACAACAAGACTTCAAACTATCTTATCAAATGCAATTCATGTGCGTTATTTCATTATTAGAGATTTTCGTGAGCGTCAGGATGGCGGGTGGACCTCGGGAATTTTATCTAATTGTTAATAAAAGTACTGTACCTTTTGTGTACCTCAGTGTACCTTCAGTAAAAATCAGTGTACCTCTTTCTAAAACGAGATTTTTCCAAAAAAAGGTCCACCCGCCATCCTGACGTCAGGATGGCGGGTGGACCTGGTAAATGATACATTAAACCACATATTATGTATGTGGTTATAGTGTACCTTCAGTGTACCTCTGTATAACTTTAAAAAGGCTTGTGTTTAAACGCTAACCAAATATGTTCATAAATTACTTCCAATAAATTCTTAATGCTTACCATACCGGATGAATACTCACCAAATAGTATATCGCAAACTATTGTATAAATAAAGATAATATTTCTTTTTGTTACATGCTATAAAAATATGTAATCATCGTTAAAGTTAGTTTCAGACCAAATAATCTATATTATTGTTAACTAGATGTCACCAATATTTTATATTATTACTTTCATTTTAGTCATTTTTGCTGAGGCAAAAAACTAACTGTTGACCGTGAAATTTTTTTTATACCCAACGTGAAATTAATTTTCTTAGGGGTCGCAGTTCTAACCTAACCCACTTCTGGCAACAGTTCGATTTCTTGGGGGACGCAGTTCTAACCTTTTTTTTTTCTTCGTCAGAAAATGCTTTTGCGCATACCCGGTCCTGTAGAGGGAGCTCGGGTTATGCAGGACTCAACGGGTGTAAATTGCCCGTAATACCTGCTAAAAACTGACGTTGGCCGCTTCGCTGTCTGTAGGCGGGAACACCTGCGTATTCTCCGCGAACCCACCAGCAGCTGTTATAACTAGTAATGACTAGTATAATAACGGGGGAGAGATCACACTTCCCCCCCGGCTAACTTTGCAGAAACGCGCTTTGCCTAGCTTCCGCGTGCTTCCCGCTCGAGAGTTTAAGCTGGGTACGACGGAAACCCTCTATCTCCGCCGCCCGCTACCCTTTTTTAGGGTGGGAGGTTTCGCTCATGCGCAGCGCGCCTCCTCCCTGCTCTTCGACTGCGAATGGAGTCCACTTCCGCCGCAATCTCCCTTTCGCGCTCATTTCTCTCCTTCTGCGCCACCACTTCCTCACAGAAGGAGAGCATCGCCTGCCACGCCGTATCTTGCCTCACCATGGCAGCAATCACTGCCGGCAAGGACAGATCCGCACCTATAACCGAACCCAGTTCTGAACGCTGCGAGCTCCATGCCGGACAGACTTCCAGTGTGTGCTGGGCCGTATCTTCACCTGCTCCACTTTCATGGCATTCAGGGGTTTGTTCCCGACCCACGATCTTCCACAGAAACCGGCCGAAGCAACCGTGAACCGACAGGATCTGGGTCAAACGGAAGGTCAGGACCCCAAGCCGCCTTTCCACCCAATCCTGCAGGACGGGACGGATGGCTTCTATCGTACGGGAGCCAGCTATTGACCGCTCTAGACGGCACTCCCAGGCTCCCATCGCGTCATTGAAGAGATCAACGCGTCGAGCCTCAATCTCAGAGGGCCAATGATCCCGCTCCCATGCCGCCACTCGCCAGAAGTAAAGTTCCGCTAGAACTTTGGCTTCCAAGTCCCAGGGCAGGGATCCAGCCAAGGCGCATGCAGCATCAGTGGATACTGTTCTGTACCCACGCACCGTTCGCAGCGCCATCGCCCTCTGCGATCTCCGCAGGTGGGCTGTGCACTGCCTGCCGATGGCATCAGCCCAGACGGGTGCGCCATACAGGGCCATAGAGCGCACAACTCCCGTGTATAAGCGGCGGCACGAGGCCTTGGGCCCTCCCAAGTTCTTGAGTAAACGCCCGAGGGCCGCCGCAGCGCTCAACAATTTTGGGGCGAGACACTCGAAATGAGCCTTGAAGTTCCATTTGCTGTCGAGCACAACTCCCAGATAACGCAGGGTTGGCTTGACAGCAATCAGGACCCCACAGACAGTAATTTGGGCACCCATTGGAGGTGCTTTCCGACGCCCGTAGAAGCAGATGGCTTCTGATTTTTGGAGAGCGACCTCCAGCCCTAACCGTCTTATGCGGCTTACGACTTGGGCAACACCCGCCGTAGCCAGAATGGCCGCTGTACCATCCCGCTCATCATCATCCCTTATAAACTAAACGTAAGGAGCGCGAAACCCCTTAACATGGCCTTGGTGATCAATTGTCTAGTGGTATTGGGGACCCTCCGAAATGCTCCGTGTAACCCAAATTCTTTTAATGAAAGACTGGAGAATCTTCCGAACTCTCGAAACACAATCACAATTTTAATAGCTTAATTTTACACACGAGTTATCCGATGAAAGTTTAAAAGTCAAGTGATTTCTAAGAAATGGAGCAGGATGAAGAGAAAACAGAGTAGTTACAAGTTCATTATAAAATTAGTTGATTTTACAGATTGTATAGCAAAATATTGGCTTAACGTGGTAAAAGATAGTAGTACTAATAAAATATTATTTATTTAAAAAATAATATCAACAACCGCCTCCTAACGGTGACCGAGTGCATGCGACAACAGGCCCTTATAGTTTGCATGGATATTTCCCTTTCAAACCCATTATCCTCCTAGCTAGCTAATAGGGAAATATATTTGTCTTGGGCAAAATATTTTATATACTACATCTCAATAATGCAAACACCAGCTTGTCGTCATGGACGGATGATGTATGGTCATGCTAACCTAATACCCAATTTATTTTGTATTATTGTTATTAGGTATTCCTAAACTCCAAAACATAATTAATCAGCGTTTCGTATCCTAGTTTTAAATGAGAAGAAACGCTAAAACAAACTAAATAATGTCAATATTTTTTGACATGCCCAATATTTATTCTCAATCATATTAAAAGCTGATATTTCTAGGTCTATCTAAAACAAAGGCAAAATATTAAAGTAGTGATCAAAACAGAAGAGTCGAACCAGCCATTCATAGCATCAGTTTGATGTATTCCCAGCGCACTGCATCGTTTGGCGTCAGGAGCAAGTCAGTCGTCCATCTCGGACTGACTCACTATCCCAAGATAAAAATAAATGTGACCAGACACTATATTCCAGAGATACCTTGCCTTCGCAATAGGAACCTAGAAATATAGAATTACAAAGATTTGCTTTTAGAACAATGATCTCATTTACTCAATACCAAAAGATTTCAAAGTCAAAACCCCACCATATAAGTAGTAAATATATTGCTTTAAAGAACCACCTGATTTCAATAAAATCATGAAAACCTGAGGAAGAAAAACCCTACCTGCTTTCCCAGAAAGTGTGTGTGACTTTACCCTATCGTCTATCGTCCCTAATCTAGTACATTCAAAATACCAGCCGTTCTTACCATCAGCTTAATACTTTGAAATATACATAATGCCACGCTTATCACCGTTATGGTTATAGCTAGCCCGTCAAACGACTGGTGTCTGGACAGCTTCTGGCTTTTAAAATATAACAAAACACAAGTTTTAAGTTTACATAAAAGGAATAAGAAACAAACACAACTTTAAAACAATAAAGTGCAACATTCCACATATATCTGATGACAAAGTTCCCCGCTACAGAAACCTCGCTGGTTCCTGAATCGGAGAACAGAGACTCATCTCCAAGTCACAGCATTAGGACAATATAGTTATTGCACATAAAACCAAACACAGAGATAGAAAAATATAGCAGAATTTTGCACTTACCACTAATTTAATAAACCAGAGTCACTTGTCGGTCCGAGCGCAGAGATTTGAATGAATGCTTGAAGCCCCCTCCGTTCGCTTTTATACTAAAATAGTGGTGTATTGTACTGGCCACGCTCATTGGTTCCGTCTAAAGTGCATGTGTATTGGTGGTGCCTAATGGCGACATTTCATACAATAATTGTCTACTGTAATGGCGACGCGTAACTTGCATATGCAATTAGCATGTCTAGTTGACATATCGTCGTTTAATTTCTTAAATGACGTAACGACGTTATGCAATTTCAATCAGTTTCCAACCATATTGTATTACTTATAGGGTTCAATTTTGTTTAACACCTGTTTCATGTAACACAGACACAGTCTACAAACGTCAAAACAAGTGACACATCTACGCCATCTAGGTAATTTAGTATGATTTTTTACAAATGCTCAGATAACTACCCCGTGCGTCACAGATATTACTTAAGTCAGTTCGGTAGTTCGCGTTATTCAACAAAAGGTGTCACTACAATACTTGTAAATGTTTGATTTTCATAAATCTCTAATTTATCATTAAGATTCCGTAGCATCTTTAGTTAAATAGGTCAGCATTTTTATTGTTATCTTTTTATTATAGTAAATAAGTATGAGGAAAGCCCCCATCCAGTCACACCGCGTCACGATAACTGGGTCCCTTGGCCATCACCAACGTGTCATCAGCGTAACAAAATACATTTACGCCACGATGGTTTTCTCCCCGCAAGACCCAGTCATAACCGACATTCCAAAGTGGCCCTAGAACCGACCCCTGAGGAACGCCGCACTCCATCCCCACCCGCCGACCCCAAGTGCGCTGCCCAGGCCACTCCACAAACCGATCGCTCAGATAGGCCCGGAAAATACGGGCCAAATGAGGAGGAACGCAGTGGTAGCGCATAGCCTCGTTTATAGTTTCCCAAGGCATGGTGTTAAAGGCGTTGCGAATGTCTAATGACACTGCCAGAACAACCTCACCTCGGGAAACAGATTCTTGGGCCAGGGTTTTGACACACAGTATGGCATCCACTGTGGAATGGCCGCTCCTGAACCCAAATTGATTTTCGGCTACGTCTGGCCCCACTGTCTGCATATGCTTGATGAGGCGGGACGCTATGATGCGCTCAAATAGCTTCCCTACCTCATCAAGCAAAACGATTGGCCGATAAGCCGAGGGCGATTCTGCCGGGCGACCCTCTTTTTTCAGCAGGACTAGTTTTCCTGTTTTCCACGCTACAGGAAAGCGTCCCTGCTCCAGGCACGCCGAGAAGAGGCGAATAAGACGCGATTCCAGCTCCGCCATTGCGAGGGCCCATGCGCGGCCAGGAAGTCCGTCTGGACCCGGGGCCGTAATTTTGATCCGCATTCGCTGAACTGCTGCTCCCAGTTCCCCGGCAGAAACTGCCGGCACTTCTTCGGTCTCTTCAGCACGCGGCGGCGCTATTACTGGAGGATTGACATTGCCTCTGGCAGGAAAGAGTGCCGTCACCACTTCCTCAAGGAACTCCATTTCTAGGGTTTGCGTGAGAGGAGGGGCCCGTGAGCGCAGCTTGTTTCTCCTCACAAGTTTATAGGGCCTGCCCCAGGGATCCGCATTTAGGGTTTCGAGAAATTCCTCTCTCGCAGCATCCATGGCCCGGCACATAGCTGTCTTGAGAGATTCCTTCGCTGCCTTGTACAGAGCATACAGGGTCCTCTCCGCCTCCTCATCTGACCGCCGACCTCTCCGCTGTTTTTGGTACTGGCGCCGCGCATCTGAGCAGCCTTTGCGCAGGAGTGCAAGCTCTGCTGTCCACCAGTCTTTTGTGATGGAGGCTTTGCCCGGGGCATCGCCGAGTCGCATATCTGCGTCATGGCTTCCCGGAACCAGGATGCTTCCGCCTCCACTACAACCTCACCTTCTGGCACGAGCAGCCACGCCTGAACTATTGCCGCTTCTGTAAGCCGGTCCCCAGGTAGCAAACTGACGTCAGCGACGCACAAGTGACGTCATTTTTATGTCATATTAAGGTCTGTCATTTATTCGCTGAAAACGTACGTTATAGTGACGTCAATTTAAGGTCAGGTTAAAAAGTGGACGTCGTACTAACGTCAATTAAGGGTCATCATCTGGACGTACCATATTCACCGCAAAGTGGACGTCTTAATAACGTCAATTTTAGGTCAGCATCTGGACGTACCGTATTCGTCGCAAAGTTGACGTCTTAATAACGTCCATTTTGGGTCAGCATCTGGACGTACCGTATTCATCGCAAAGTGGACGTCTTAATAACGTCATTTTAGGTCAGCATCTGGACGTACCGTATTCGTCGCAAAGTGGACGTCTTAATAACGTCCATTTTAGGTCAGCATTTGGACGTGCCGTATTCATCGCAAAGTGGACGTCTTAATAACGTCCATTTTAGGTCAGCATCTGGACGTACCGTATTCGTCGCAAAGTGGACGTCTTAATAACGTCCATTTTAGGTCAGCATCTGGACGTGCCGTATTCATCGCAAAGCGGGCGTCTTAATAACGTCAATTTTAGGTCAGCACCTGGACGTACCGTATTCGTCGCAACGTGGGCGTCTTAATAACGTCAATTGAGGGTCAGCATCTGGACGTACCATATTTACCGCAAAATGAACGTCTCAATAACGTCAGTTTAAGGTCATCACCTGTACTATGTACGATGTACAGTAAGACGTACAGTATCCGTCGGCAACGAGAAGTTTTGCTAATGGATAAATAAATTTTTGGGATCACTATTAACGGTTAGATGTTTGTGACACGTAAACTATTTCAACAGGAAGTTTTATGTGGCAGTTAATTTATATGCTAGTAAGTTATCCTATACTTTACTCAGGCTTTGTAAATCTTCTTTCTTCGTAAATCTGTCCATTATCATAGCGAATGCTAAGAGAAAATACTAATTAATACATTATAACAAGACTTTATGTAGCCAGTAAGCCAGTACTTATGCATAGGAATTTGAAATTTGAACAGTTTCATATTAGTCGTTAGAGTCTGTCCGGAAAGAGAAGTGTCATAGAATGTATGAGCTCCCATATAAACCACGATACATCTATTTCCGGACAAACTTTATAACTATCCGACCTACTACCGACATAACAATAAAGCTTAAAAATACATAACGCGTTTCGTTTCTTGATATCAATAAAATTTGTCAATCTTGTAATGTAAAACTTTCATGAAGTAAAAAAAACATTTACGGCTTTTTAGTTAACTTCAAAGTTAATACTTATATAAAGTCATTTATTACAGATTTTTTAATGTTATTTATTAAACATCAAAACAAACTGAGCAATGTGATTTTTAAAAACATAAGAAATTGGAACGGAACGAAATTCTGTCATTTTGATTGAAGTGACGCTTTGTTTGAGTGACGTTGTTTTCCCTCCTTTTTTCCTTTGCCTTGCTGCCCGTACCGTACTACTGCCAATAATAACTTTCAACAAGAACAAAAATGTACTCAGTGATACAGTTTAGTGTAGAAGACGGCGTAAACAATCAGTGGTTTACGCGAAAGTGTTGTGAAGTCTTTTGGCCACCCGTTAAGGGAACTAAAGCGTTTGAAAAGGTTTTGGCTGATGTCAAGACACCAGATGAAAAATGGAAATTATACAGTGTTCAAAGAGTTTTTGTGATACTGGTACGTATATTTTAATCGTTTTTTTACAAACCACTTAAAAAGTAACGAAACAGTTTCGTTTCCTGGTTTCTGGATGCAATATTTCCTGATTTATTCTTCTTCTTCAGCGAGTAAGTATGCGCACACTGTTGGGAATACACATCTCCAGTTTGATTTCCTGATTTACCGAGAGCTTACTGATGTTGGTGAAAGTTTTCTGTTACTGTGTGACTACTACCTAATATGGGTAATTTTTAAAACTGCTTGGACAAATGTGATTGCTGCCCTGGGGCAAGTTTTGTATTTGCATGCAAATATTAGGCCTGCCGTAGAGAGACAGCTTAAAGCAGTCAGAGTGGTATCCAACTGCTTCAAGTGGTCCATTGGCGGGCCTAAGTGTTTGTGGGCCTAAGTGAGATACATGGACCGCTTGTAGCAGTCGGACTACTTCAAGCGGTCTGTCTATGGCGGGCCTTGAACTTGAGATCTAGACTTACTGCGGGAAAGCAAAAATTACATCATAATACATATGTACATAAAGACACAGACTTTGTTATAACTGTGTTGATGATTTGGTGCAGCAGCAGAAAATTTTGAACCATTTTTACAATAACTAAATTAATTAATTACTTATGTGGCAAGTCATCACATAACATTAAACTCATGGTGAAAGGCTCATGGCCTACTAATCAAAGTGGTTGACTGTACAACTCCAGGTTGTTCCAACTAATGAAACTCCATCCTATATTTTTACTAATAACATAATAACCTTGTTCTAATTGAGTGAGGGATGCATTATGCTGTGTTCATTTATTATGTTTGCATGTTGTGTGTATTTTTTTATTTCATTTGCATGTACCTAAAGATGGCATAGAGAAAGCAAAAAAAAACTGAAACTGGTTGAAACTGGAGGATACATCAGAACCAGGTCTTAAAAGGAAAAGGGCCAAAAGATATGTTTCTAGCAGCGACGAAGATAATGACAATCCCATCACCATTGAAAAAAAGACCTTTGAGAAAATACAAAAATTTCAAGCCGCTGGCAGTGTAGGCTTAGGAGATTATAGAGGTGAGTTTTATAGTCAACAGCTGATGAGATGAGATGAGATGTAGATACCAGAACATACCTAATGATGAAAAGTGCTCGCATGGTCGAGTTTCGGCTCATTTGTTTTGTTGTTTAGAGTACTTTCTGACAGTACAAGAATAGGTAACATCAAGTAGAGTCGGTAAAATATCTTGTGTTAAAAATGTAATTTTTTAGAAAAACATATTTTGATCAATATAGCTAGCTGTACAGTCACCGGCAATAGTATTTTCCTACACAAAGGCCACAAAAATATGTGACTTTGTAGGGTCATAAGAGTGTGTCACATATTTTTGCGGCCTTCGTGCAGGGAGATACTATTGCCGGTGACTGTACCTAACTGCTAACTCTGTTATACATATAGAAGTTTGTCTTGTAGCCAAACTTATCTTTTTCTTAGAACCCTGTTTGGGTATGGATTGTATGGAGGGTCAGACGGATTTTTTTTCCTTTTGTGGTTCCAGGCAACTTACATAAGAAAGAAGGAAGAAACAGCTTGAAGCAGGTGGTGCAACTTATAGTTGTTTAGTAATAATAAAAATACATAAAATAACGATATCTACACACTTAAAACATTGTACGAAGAAAGTTATTTCAAATCTTCACCTTTTTCACATTTGGTCTGATCAACAAATAATTTGCTATTTTACAATTATACATTCTCTTGTTTGTTACAGGTTTCATATGTGAAAACTTGGAGACAGGGATATTTCCAGCAAAGTGTCTCGGTTGATGAAATTTTGTTTTACTGACCAGCTAGCTTAACAGTACAACTGCTATGGAAAGAGATCCAACAAAAAACCTTTTTGTCAACGCGCCCGCGAGAGTGTATCGTAGGTATTCAGCTTATGACAAGTGCATAGAGGCAGGTGAATGAATATCGCGGCCGCGTGATCTATTAAAATGCGTCAGCGCCCGCAAGGACCAATGAATCATTTCGTTCGCAGCTTGATGAAGACTATCATGTTGGAAAGTTACCACTTTTACGGCTCCCTATAGATTTCAGAGAACTTGGTATAGATTTGGCTCAGGAAATACTACAGATTTTTATAAGTCATTCAAAATTGGTTTATGGATTACATTTTTTGGTAAGCCCCCTAGCCTGTCCGTGGCTTTGACCTATATGAATACGGCTGACCGCATGCTCTCTTGCTCAGTTTGGTCCCCTTCTCTCTTACTAATGCTATTAAGATAGAGAGGAGTAGGACCAATGTGAGCGAGCGAACACGAGGTCAGCCGCCTTCATTAAGGAAGTGTTGCCACCACTTTTACCTACTTCTTCGAAGTTTTAATCTATCTACTTAAAATTGACAAGCTTACGGTCGTGTTTTTTTTAGTTTAGTAGTCCGATAGTGGGCATTAGAGATATAAATGTTATTTTAAGTCATGGCCTCATACATATTAAAACAAGAAATAAAAACTACAACAATTACCTAATTATACTTGTTTTTTTAGTAATAGAAATAAGGTAAACAATCTTGTACCTAGACTAACTAGACAAGTCAAACCTTAGGCTTCAATATATTATCGTAAGTTTTAAGAAGAAATTATATTTTGAGTTGTTGAGTTGTACTTTTTTATGTTGTTATAAACAAATTTGAGGACTGACAATTGAACTTGGCACCCATTTAGATCTCACTTCTTTTGTCGTTGAAGTCAACAACGAAGGCATATATAATATGTATATTGAACTTGGCTCTCATTTCACATTTATGTTTTTGATGGGATTATTGTTATGGGGCTCAATAGCCAATGTTCCCACTGTCCTTTAATGCCTCTTTAAATATAGATTATACTACTTACATAGCGTTTTTTAGTTTCATCCATAAGTCCTAGAGTTTGTTCAGGGTACGTAGACAAGATGCCTGCTATGCTAAGCGCTAAACTCTTTTCTACTCTTACGCGTAAGAATTTGCGCGGGGAGAGGGAACAGGGAACAGGTATAGATTAGAACGCATTATAGCGTAGGCGTCTTGTCTAGGGCGCCTGGCCAATAAGTTAGAACCGTCTTAGAACTTAAATCTAGCACGTTGTTAGTTCACTCAACAGCCAGGTCGGTTCTATTTTTGAACAGACTACCCACCCACCCTAGCTACGAGGAGTATATTGCCGTGCTTACGATATCAGCAGTGTGTTTTGAGAGATGTTATTTAAATTTATATAATACCCGCCTTAATAAAATTAAAAATCGCTAACTTCTACTGCTGATATCGTGAACACGGCAGCATAATGCAGCCCTCGTAGGTCCTGACCTGACCTGTGCCTATGCAGGAGTGATTGTGGCGTTACTATGTCCTAGTAACGCCACAATCAATCCTGTGTGTGACGTTATTCGAACATACTGGCTGCCCTAATATGTACGGCCCAGAAACGTCCGTATGAATTCAGCATATGACGTCTCTCCAACGTCAGTGGCTGCCCTAATATGTACGGCCCAGTAACGTCCCTATGGATTCAGTATATGACGTCACTCCAACGTCAGTGGCTGCCCTAATATGTACGGCCCAGTCACGTCCCTATGAATTCAATATATGACGTCTCTCTAACGTCATTGGCTGCCCTAATATGTACGGCCCAGTAACGTCCCTATGCATTCAGTATATGACGTCTCTGTAACGTCTGTAAACAGACGTCTTGAGGCTGTGACAAATTGACGTCATCTGCTGGGACCCCCCGACGTCGAGAAATGACGTCTCTTACGTCGAGCAGTACCGTAAACGGACGACATAATGACGTATAAATGCTACCTGGGTCTCGGTCAAGCTTGCTTAGAGCCCACCTCGGGCGCCCACCGCTGCCAGCAGGAGGATTGGGACGACTTGGGACGGAGCCTGATGGCGACGTGAAAACGTCATATCGGATATAGCGATGGTCCGACAGCGTCTCCACGTCCACCATTACCTTCCAACCATTAACACAGCCCGCCAGAGAAGTATCCGTGAAAGTCAAGTCCACAATGGAGCCGCCCTGTTGCCGCACGCACGTGTGAATTGCTACCGTGTTAGCGAGAATGAGTCCCGTCGCAACCGCCCACTCTACCAGCACGCAATTCTAACCTAACCTAACCCACTTCTGACAACAGTTCGTTTTCTTGGGGGTCGCAGTTCTAACCTAACCCACTTCTGGCAACAGTTCGTTTTCTTGGGGGTTGCAGTTCTAACCTAACCTAACCCACTTCTGGCTGCGACTTTAAAACGAACAATGTCACGGCCTGTGCACCGCGTGGCAGTGGACGGGGTGCGGGTTTCGGGGTAATGAAAGAAAGGGAAGCGATTGTAATTTTAGATCGAGAATAATATATTTGAACTAAAGTTTAGATAATTTGATTATACTAAAGAAAATTAGTCTGCAGTTTTTGGTATTCGTTTTGATGTTTTATGAAAACAATATTTGGTGAGCAAAACATCCTTTCTGGGAAGCAAAAAGATATATGGACTCAACATGTAATTATTCTGATGTGTGTAGGTATATTTATTTTGTAATTAAAAATGGTTTACTTTAGGGATCTGGTATGGAGTGGGTTTATTTTATATGGAGGTAATTAATTTAACTTGGAATTTAGTTTTAGGATATAAAAGCCATATTGGTGCGCATTTAAATTGTAGCGCTTTAAAAACAATCTGCATACCTCTCCTCAAAAGGAGCTACGCTCAAAATAAGGTCCACCCGCCATCCTGACCTCAGGATGGCGGGTGGACCTGGTAAATGTTGCACTATATCACTCAAAAGGTCTGTGATTAGTTTGCATCTTCAGTGTACCTTTAGTAAAAATCAGTGTACCTCTTGCTAAACCGAGATTTTTTCGAAAAAGGTCCACTCGCCATAAATCTTATTTTAAGCGTAGCTCCTTTTCAGGAGAGATATGCAGATTGTTTTTAAAGTTATACAGAGGTACACTGAAGGTACACTATAACCACATACATTATATGTGGTTTAATGTATCATTACATTACCAGGTCCACCCGCCATTCTGACGGGTGGACCTTTTTCGAAAAATCTCGTTTTAGCAAGAGGTACACTGATTTTTACTAAAGCTACACTGAGGTACACTGAAGATACAAACTAATTACATACCTTTTGAGTGATATAGTGCAAGTTTTACCAGGTCCACCCGCCATCCTGACGTCAGGATGGCGGGCGGACCTTATTTTGAGCGTAGCTCCTTTTGAGGAGAGGTATGCAGATTGTTTTTAAAGTTATACAGAGGTACACTGAAGGTACACTATAACCACATACATTATATGTGGTTTAATGTATCATTTACCAGGTCCACCTGCCATCCTGACGTCAGGATGGCGGGTGGGCCTTTTTTTGGAAAAATCTCGTTTTAGAAAGAGGTACACTGATTTTTACTGAAGGTACACTGAGGTACACTAAAGGTACAGTACTTTTATTAACAATTCGATAAAATTCCCGAGGTCCACCCGCCATCCTGACGCTCACAGATTTTCGTTTTCAAATCGTTACAGACTTTTAATATTGCCTCAAATACTTCGCACTTAAAAATCACCAAAATGACTTATCGTTGTTCCCTATTCACAGATTATCGGGGAGAGGTGACGAGTTCCCAGTCGTTCCCGCTACGGCCAGCGTCGGACGACGAGGGCGGGACGCCGGGCCGGCCCGGAGTTGACTACCCCGTGCTCACCTCCATCCCGGCCACCGCCTTCGACTGCAAGACGCAGCGCTACAAGGGCTTTTTCGCGGACCCGGAGACCCGTTGCCAGGCAAGTTGGAATTTCTGTGTAGTTTGTAAGTCGACACGGCCCCGGACACACGATGGCAGTGGATTACACTAGAAACAGACCTGCACGATCTTTTTTAGCGGGCCCAAAACCTGGAGACTCAAACTAGACCAGTAGGTATTAGGCAAAAATTCATTTGAATAAGAATAAAAAACATTTTTTATACTTATTCAAATCGATTTGAATAAGAAAGAGTCCGCTTGCCAACCTAATCCCAAGAATTGGCATTGATACTAGTTTCTACGAAAGCGACTGCCATCTGACCGTTCAAACCAGGTCGATAACGCGAACCACTTCGTTCGTTTAATCGTCTATTTGCATCACTCATAGAGACGGAGATAATTTCGTTTTCGATGTTCGCGCCGTTCGCGGTTGGCCCGTTGAGGGGAAACTGGGCCTTATTGGAAATAGGTCCGATTTCCCCACAATGTTTTCTTTTACCGAAAACCCAGACTACATTTTTATTCGCGGAACATTATATAAAATTAATTTCCCCACAATGTTTTCTTTTACCGAAAACCCAGACTACATTTTTATTCGCGGAACATTATATAAAATTAAAATAATGATTAATATATTCCGTGAACCCCTCAGCTGTGGCGAGTCCCTCTCGGGGATGCTGTACGATTGCTAACATCTCTGGAAGTCAAAATGGAGAATTTTACACGTCTGTGGACCCCTTAGAGGGGTTCGTCACAAACCGAGGTTTTTATGGTTCCAACCTACGCTAATACTGCATTTCCTTTGGAAATTTGCTTCTAATCACTACATAGTATAAAACAAACTCGCTTTCCGCTGTATGTCCCTATGTATGCTTAGATCTTTAAAACTACGGAACGGATTTTGATGCGGTTTTTTTAATAGATAGAGTGAATCATTATCAAAGGTTTACATGTAGGTATAATACATGCATAATATAGTAGAGAAACACTGATAATTTTAGAGGTTTCGAATGAACATAATGTTTTAATTAACACACCTAAATTTAAAATAATTTTGCACCATATTTTTAAAGTCAACCACTTTTGCGTAGAAACTGTGTTTTATTACACAGTTATAAATAAAAAGCACTATTGTGCTCATGCCTCTCATACAAATATTTTACAAAATCAAAGTTTTTAAGTTTGAAATGTAAAACAAAAATGGTGCCTTACTGACGATTTGCGCGGGAGTTTTCGTGTACAAAGTATTTTTAGGACCACTTGCTACCTGTCATGCTATAGAGCAAATGTTATATACATAAGTATACTTAACACGTTTTAAGGAGGTCGAAAGAGATACAAGTAGTTTATTTGTGTGATTTTTAGGACCCCCCAGCAGGGTTCACTCACGGACCAAACACAAATGTTCGCAATTTGACAGCACCCCCGAGGTTTCGCCATAATCTAGGGAAATTCTCTATTTTAGACTCCCATGGCTGAGGGGTTAAGAATAAATTATCTTCATAAAATTTTCTCGCATATGAATTATTACTGACCAAATTATTTTGAATAATTTCGACAGGAGTTTATTCTTACGATTTTTTATTCAAATAATGATTTTATTCTCGAGTGCCCAACACTCTAGACCTACATCACATCTCTAGCAATTAACTCAAATTACAATGACTACTGTTATTACAATGACTATATTTATTGTTAATATCGACTTACATTTCCTTTCTGTATTTTCTTTTGTTTGTACCTGTTCTATGTATAATAAAGTCTTTAATTACATACATACATACCTACTACTTTCATTTTTTACTACCTAGATATCACTTCTACAATTTTTTTTATTGCCGTGGCAACATTGTCGTAGTTTTTTTGGTCTTGAAAACCAGTTTTGACTATAGTAATGTAACTAAGGAGTGGTCCAGGAAAAAAGTAGCCGTGCCTTTTCTGATTTTTCTTTTTATTTTGTTTTATTTTTAGAATTAGAAGCAGTGTTTATATTTAAATAATCAGTAGATACAATCATACAAAACATAAATACAATCATATTTAAATAAAACAGCGTTTGGAAGTTTTCGCCTTTTGTATTTTTGAGGTGTTTCTCAAAACCATTGTTTTTAGGGTTCCGTAGTCAACTAGGAACTCTTATAGTTTCGCCATGTCTGTCCGTCCGTCCGTCCTTCCGCGGATAATCTTAGTGACCATTAGCAGTAGAAAGCTGAAATTTGGTACTAATATGTATATCAATCACGCCGACAAAGTGGTAAAATAAAAAGTGGAAAAAAATGTTTTATTAGGGTACCTCCCCTATACGTAAAGTGGGGAGTGATTTTTTTTTTCATTTCAACCCTAACGTGCGATATATTGTTGGATAGGTATTTAAAAATGAATAGGGGTTTAGTCAGAGTTGGGCATAATCAATTACTTTTGGAATTAATTACACGATTACATTACAGTAATCGTGATTCCTCGGTAATCAATTACTTAGGTAATCAAAATTACTGTAATACTGTACTATGATTACATCTGTAATCCATTACTTAGGAATCAGTATTGTAAACCAGTAATGTAATCTTGATTCCTCAGTAATCAAGGACTTAAGTAATCTGAATTACTAAATTACTAGATTCCAGACTGGATTACACCGTGAGTGTCATTGGTATGGTTGTCAGGGGTGATTTATAAACAATGATGGATATAATGAAAGATTGCTTGCGAATGGGTTTTCATAAATACAGTTTTTGACACGGAGGGTTCCGTACCAAAACACGAAAAATAACACGTTCCTTGTATAAGGATCCCTTGAATTTATATCGCATTTCTTTACATTCTTTGCTTAATCCTCGTGGCTGAGGGACGTGACGATGTGGACACTTTTCCCCTGTGCTCTTCTAGCCGGACGATCCTGGGCTCGATGCATTCTTGCCTGTAGTGTGGCTTTAGTGGCGGACCGATTTTGTGGCTGACTGTACTGTTCTTTAGACAATCATCTAAATACTTATAATTTATTCTAATATCGGTTAGGATTGATTCTAAATCAGTTTACAAGTTTTTGATATTATAAGATTTTATGGCTGACTGTACTTTTCTTCAGACAATCATCTGATACTTAAGGTATTGAGACGATTCTAATATCGGTTAGGAGGAATTGGTTCTAAATCAGTTTACAAGTTTTTGATATTATACGATTTTACGGCTGACTGTACTTTTCTTCAGACAATCATCTGATACTTAGGGTATTGAGACAATTCTAATATCGGTTAGGAGGAAGAGGTTCTAAATCAGCTTGCAAGTTTTTGACTGTTTATGATTTTGTGGCGACTGTACTTTGTTTAGACAATCATTTGATACTTAGGGTATTAAGAAGATTCTAATATCGGTTAGGAGGAATAGGTTCTAAATCAGTACAAGTTCTTGACAGTTTATAATTTTGTTGCTGACTGTACTTTTATTTAGATAATCATCTAAATACTTATTATTTATTCTTATATTAGTTAGGAGGAATTGGTTCTAAATCAGTTTACAAGATTTTGACATTATACGATTTTATGGCTGACTGTACTTTTATTTAAACAATCATCTGATACTTAGGGTATTAAGCATATTTTAATTTCGGTTAGGAGGAAAAGTTTCTAAATCAGTTTACAAGGTTTTGACAGTTTATGATTTTGTGGCTGACTGTACTTTTCTTTAGACAACCACGATTCTAATATCGGTTAGGAGGAAGAGGTTCTAAATCAGCTTACAAGTTTTTGACACTTAATGATTTTGTGGCTGACTGTACTTTTATTTAGGCAATCATCTAAATACTTATTCTTATTTACTCTAATATCGGTTAGAAGGAATTGGTTCTAAATCAGTTTACAGGTTTTTGACAATATACGATTTTGTGACTGACTGTACTTTACTTCAAACACTGTGAGTTAAATAAAAGCATTTTCTTAATATACTTAAGGTGCATCACACAATTGAGCGGAATTCAGTCGATCATAGACAATAATCAGCCGGAAATCGGAAACAACCGAACATCCGGCTAATTTTTGTCTATGGTGACTGATTTTTTGTATGGAGTCGGACAAATTTCAGAGATTGGGTTTTTTCTTACTTAGAGCTGATTTTTGTCTATGATCGACCGCTACGATTCCGCTAATCGATTTCCAAAGCCTGAATTCGAACTGATATATGTAAAAAAAAACTTCACAAGCATGGCAGCAGTGCGAATTTAATATATCTATGTAGAAGTAATCTGGTGGTAATCAGTCAACAATTCCAGTCATTTGGAATCAATTTTGATTCCCAATTAATAGTAATTGTACTATTTCTATAGATGATTCCTGATTCCTTAATATGTACTGGTAATCACCGTTTCACTTGATTACATTACAAGTAATCTGACAACCGGTAGTGGATTACAGAAGTAAAATCAAGTAATCGTGTAATCAGGAATAGATTACGAAATGCCCATCTCTGGGTTTAGTACAATATTTTTTTTATAATGTAAATATTTTCGGAAATAATCGCTCCAGAAGTAAAAAAAAATGTGTCCCCCCCTCTAACTTTTGAACATCGGGTTAAAGAAATGTATTGTCTCATAAGAAACATAAGTTTTAAAAATAAGAAAAAAATCTGAAAAGTAGAACTTTATAAAAACTTTCTAGGAAAATTATTTTGAACTTGATAGGTTAAATAGTTTTTGAAAAAAAATTACAAAATAATTTCTGAACTAAGTTTGTAATTTAACCGTATAAGCAGGTGTTTATTGTACCTGTAATTTCTACAAAATCACAATGAAATGACGCGGTTTCAAAAATTCTTAAGTGGGGACCCTCTTCACGCAAAATAGGCGCTAGACGTCGAGTTGCGGAAACCTGCCCGTACTACAATACAATACAAGTGGGGACCCTACTGTGATGGACGGAAAACTACCGAACCCTACACTGAGCGTGGCCCGACACGCTCTTGGCCGTTTTTTTTTCTTATAGTTTGATTTGATGATCTATTTTATACCTTAATTATTATTTTTTATTCAGAAAATGGGAAAAATTTCTTTATTAGAATAAAATACAAATACAAAACAAAAAATATATACAAAAATGGACACGATGACGGTATTAACGGGGGGGGGGGGGGGGGGTGATCTTGCTTAGTATAGAATTCCGGCGCCGTCTTCGCATTCGAAGACCTTGATGCGTCTTCTAGTGCCTCTCACCCTCATGGAGACTGCTCGAATGACCGATATTTGTACTTTAACTTTTAGCCAGAATATTTTGAGAGTATGGTTTTTCCTATTTGGATGATAGTTTGGATGCTGCTTTTTAAAAAAAACTCATATACTCAGTCCCTAAGGCTCCATCACATGAGATTACTAAAGGTGTAAAAGAGGCTCTTAAGTCTTCCGTGGCTCGGTCATATTTTACATGTTTTTCTCGGCTGTGTTTTTGTGCTGTTTTTTGCCATGTAAGGTTGCTGTAAGAGGAAGCGTCAGCATTTACAATGCGAACGTCGAAGAACGCTTTCCTTGCAGGTTCCCATACGCTATTTAGTAATCTCCTATAAGGGCTGGCTGTGTAGCACTTTCATCACGCATTATTGGTTCAACTGTGCCTTTACCCCAAGCTAGTTCGGCCCAATTCTTGCAATCGTCCCTATGTTGATCATGGCCTTGTTTAATCAAGCCGCCTTTTTTGCAGTTTAGGGCATGATTTACATAGGTCAAAATTATTTTCGCCGCATCCGTCGCAAACCTGAGGAAGATTGCCGGGTTCGTGAGCGTAGCGCAAGCAAGGGCGTCTTTAAATTGGGTGGCAGTAAGGTCGGTATTGTTTGCGGTGGTAGGGATGATTGACAGTCATTGTGAAGAGTTCGATTCAACTACTCTTTGGACACATCTTTGCATCTTACTCGGTAATTTGGATAAAACATCTTTACATCTATCACTCTCGTTCAAATGTCTCGTCAATTTGGCTACCCTCATGGTTTCTGCTGCATGAATATCATCATATTCATGCAGCAGAATACAGAAAACCTGGACCTAATAGCCCATCGGCTATTAGGTCCAGGTTTTCTGTATTTTTTATTGCGTGAATTAGTAATTTATTTGATTCAACGGATGATTTATAATATTCAGTGTCTTTGAATGGATTGTTAATGCCAAGACCGCCCAGCTTCACTGGCAGGTTGAATAGATCCTGTTCTATAGAAGTGATTTCTCTGTCAAGAATGGAAGGTATTAATGTTGACATTATCGTCTCGTTTAAAGTGTGAAATTCTTCGCCGGTTTTATCCATTGCTGTTTGCAAATATTTCCACTCACATTGAAGTGATTTTGTGAAAGCTGTATAAACTAATTGCGGGTGTTTTTTGCTAGCTTTTGACAGTAGCCGTATGCAATTGGTCCATTTAGTTACTTTTTCTTTGATATATTCTTTTTGTTCGTTTTCATTCCCAATGACACTGCCTAGAAAACGGTGATAGGTTACTATCTTGACACCCATATTTTCGAATAATCTCTTAGCTTCTTCGTTAGATTCATTTTTAATTATTACATAGCTTTTTGTGGGTTCTGCGAAGTAACCGTATTTCGGTCCTTGTGTCATGAGTTTTTCCAGCCAATCTCTTATATTTTTAAGTTTACCAAAGCAGGCTGAGTCATCAGCATACCAATTTTGGATATATTTGCCTCGATCTTTGCAGCTTTGAATAAGTGGCAAAATCCCGACTGCATACATTAGCATGGCTAAAGGGTCACCTAGTGTTGTTCCTTCCTTGCTAAGGATAAAGTCATTAGATCCTGATAGGCAGATGACAGCGTATCCTCTATAATGTATTAAAAAGAAATATTGCACAACGGGGCCAGTAGACTCTAGCATTCCAAAGGGCGATTGGGCGGCTTAATGCGTTGAAGGCATTTGCTGCATCTATTAAAAGCAGGCCTTGGTCGTCTTCACCTTCATTAAAGCATTGGGTCATAGCGTGAATTCCACCTTCAATTCCTGATTTCATGCCGGCACAGAGCTGATCTGAGCCGCATGCTTCTTGAACGTCAGATCCTGTTGCGGTGGCCATTGCCTTTGCGATTATGCGTTGTATGTAATATTTCGCCGATCCCAATGAGGGTTTCCGCGATTGAGATTTTCACTAGATGGCAGCACCGTGGCGAGAGGTCTAGCTGTCACAATCTACCAATCATGTTTAACCATATATTTTATGATTGGTGGATTTTGACAGCTACTGCCAAAAAGACCTGTCGTCACGGTGCTGCCATCTAGTGAAAATCTCAATCGCGGAAACCCTCATTGGACGGACGCCTGGACATTTGTTTAGAGCAATGCCTTACCTTTCTTCAATAGTAAACTTTTTAAGGTAGTTACAGTAATTTTTAATTAAATGTATTTGCCTTTTTTTATAGAAAATTGTCTCCCATAGAAAAATCTTTGTCAGAGGTTAGATTAGAGAGTCTTCCTGACTATCCTAGCTAAAATACAGCTTCTCGGTAAGATGAAATTCTGAAAAGCATAAAACGGGTTGTGAAAATGGATATACAATTGTGGCATTGTAGCGGATGTCGATTGAAGATTGTCAAATTATGTTGTTCAAAAAGTTACAAAGTATGTTGAAATAAAAACGCGCAAACTTAGGTATATACCTATGCTCACATATTTAATTATGATTGTATTTTTATTTATTGTATCTACGGATTAATAAAATAAATATACTGCTTCGAAATTTACACTAAATAAAAAATACACAAGATTGTACACGGCTACTTTATTTCAGGACCACTCCTTATCACTTTTTATTTCGCAAACCTAAAGCGATACTCACACTGGCGCCGCAACCGCATGCGGCGACGGTGCGCAAGCGTGACAGCGCTATAAACATGCAGAGCGTTATCTCGCTCGCGCTCCGGCGCCGCATGCGGAAACCGCAGCAGTGTAAAAGCCGCCTAACCTGTGGATATGTATTGCAATGCAACGGATATCTGGCTACAATTTTACGGCCTCAAAGCCCAGTCGGTAGTGACCCTGCCTACGAAGCAGGGCGGTCCAAGGTTCGAATCGTACTTTACGTACTTAAGTACTGACAGAGCATTTGTTTGTGCGTTTATCACGGATACTTTCACAATCTGTCGTGTAGGTACCTACCCTGCCTCTGCCTTCCCCTCCCTCAACTATTGGATAACACATATCTAACTAAATTTACAGGTGTGGCACTATTGCGACCTGAACGGCGGGCAGGCGTCGTTCCTGTGCCCCAACGGCACCATCTTCTCCCAAGCCGCGCTCACTTGCGACTGGTGGTTCAACGTGCGTTGCGCGTCCACGACCCAACTCTACGTGCTCAACGAGAGCTTGTACAAGTACATCCTGCCGCACTCACCCAAGTTCCCTGAGGACTACAGCGGGCCTCTAGTTGACAAGTAAGACCACTACATTATGCGCCATATAACTATCTTCTTCCAAGCCACCCTCACTTGCGACTGGTTGAATGAGAATGAGAGCCTGCACAAGAAGATCCTGCCCTGCCGCACTCGCCCAAGTTCCCTGAGGACTACAGCGGGCCTCTAGTGGAAAAGTAAGACCACTACATTATGTACCATAGAACTTGCGACTGGTGGTGCAGTATAATGTACGCTGCGCCTCGACGTTGTAGAGGGCTTATCAGTCTTATCACGAAATTTCCTTAAATTTCATTAGACATTGCGATTTCTCGGGCCCAGTCTGTCTTGTACCCTGCATCTTCCTAACATTCATTACACCTCCCCAATTAGACAGTTTGCGCCCGAGAAATTGTAATATCTAATACCGGTTTTATATGTATCTTTTTCGCTCGTATCGCTCGCGGTAGGTTGATAATATTAGCATTATGTGAGGTAGATAATTACCAAGTGGAATATATGTAATAATGAACTCTAAATTGACTTTAATCTTTATGCAATTAATCCAATTAACGTATCTACACTCAGTTTTTGTAAATATTCAAATACTTATTTCAGATGAATTTAAGTACAAAAAATTAAGGTATAAAAAAACTATATCACTCATTGCAAGTTTTACTCATAATTATACTTACATTACATTGTTTATTTCAGATACCTAACACTGAAGTTCAAAGAAATGGAGGAGCAGTTCAAGAAAAACAAAAACAAGAGCGCCGCATCCGATAAAGTAGATTCCGACGAGAATGTGTCTACCGAAGAACCTAGTGAGAAGAATCCAGACGAGAGTGAGGAGCACACAGACAAGAGTGAAGTTAGCGTCAGCGAGCCCGAGCCGAGCGTGTTCGTGGCCTCGCCCGGCACCAGCGGCAACGTCCAGAGGCTAGAGGAATAGTACTACCCATAAAACAATAACGGACTCACTAAATTTTGCAGCATTTTTATCCAAGGTCCGCGAACAATGACCTTGCGCCGAATATTAATAGACGCGTTAGGGTAGGCTAGGCGTCATAGACTGTGATAGAGCTAGACTCATCAGTTTTACTAATGTTAATGTCCTACGAATCGTGTAAATCATTTTAGCATTGTAGTTAAATATGCTTGAAGGTCGATAATTAAAATATGATTTGCCATTTCACTAAGTTAATATTTATATTTGAATAAGTTTGCTACGATGACAATAAGCTAAGGAATTAAACTTGCCATATTGTGCCATGTTTAATTCGGATGTTCAGAGCTTGATAACTTTAGGAAATAGTACTTGTGTGTGTATTTTTACTGTTGTGCGTGAATGAGTGATTTTATGTGGCAAACACTTTTACAGCTAGGTGAATATTAATTTGTATTAAGTAGGTATATACTTATGTATCTCTAAGTATAACTAGCATTCCATATCCTGCCGCGCCGTTTGTAAATATTCTTAATTGTGTTTCAAGTATACACTGCGAAGAGGCAGATAAATCCTAAACTCTTAAGTGTATTAGGTAGTTTATATTTTGTGCAATAAATTGTGTTATTAAATTACACATGTTTTTTTTAAATTTTATAACGAATAACTAAATTTTGTAGGAGTATATTCCCATTGTCATCCTAATAAATAAGTAAGTTATAATTATATTACTTATAGTAGTTAGGCACCTGCTAATTCTTGGGCTGCGGTTGGTTCGAAAAAGTGTGCTGTCTTACCCACGGCTTTTCTAGTTAAGCCCGACAAATATGACCTAACTACTAACATGGGCAAATCTTTAGGATGTGCGACACAAAACCTTGAACCTGAAGATCAACTAAATGAATAGGGTACCTCTTCCATAATCTACGCAGGTAGGTATGTACACAAATTGAAACTACAACGTAGGTAATTAATGGAGATGAATTTATTTACACGTATGTATATGTACCAAATTAATGTGCTATTTATTATAGAAGATAAAACGAGAACAACCTCAAATTCTGAGTAAATTTCATTTAAAAGAAAATCGACACAGCTATTGTAATCACCTACTTGAAAATAAAATTGAACATACTACTAATAAAAAGTAGATTTAGTGTATGGCAAACAGAGACCGGACCCGGTTACCAATAAAGGGGTTTAGATAGGGCATTTGATAAGGTTGTTTTTTAAAACTTTATTAATTTGGTAATAACTTCGTTGACTTACGCAAAGGTAAGCGCTTATCGAAATCAAAAAATCCCGAATGACAAGTGTTTTTTAAAAATGCGATCAACCTATTTTAATCTCTATTGCTAAGACATTCGACGGGGAAACCACATTAAATATGGTTAACCTCGTTTAAAACGGTAACCATATCATTAGCGTTGCCCAATGATAGGGCAATCATTTAATAGAATTACCGTATCGAAAAGATTTATCAAATAGAGGGGTTTTCCGGTCCCTGATGGCAACTCCTATGTCTACGGATAACGGTAAAGTATGACTTCTTCGTAGTTATTACATTCTTAGATTTATAAACATTTACTTAATTACTTGATACTGTCAATTACGATGACTGATAGGTAATTAAATGAGAATGACATAGATAACAATGTGTATTTAGACACGAAATGCTGAAGTTATTAGACATATTTATAATGACCGATAATACTTAGTTACAACCATTACAACTAGTATTAACATTTAATTTAATACATTGCATTTAAGTCTCATAATGCTTATACAAAAATATCTTTTGGGACGAAGATTCTTAAGACAGACATTAATTAAATTTCGAAGCAAGCGGCGCTCAGCCGTTTAGGTACTTTCGAATTTAGACGCGCATTACCTGAATACTATCTAACTAAATACCTACCTAAATCCTTAGGATTGTATTATATTAAGT
This sequence comes from Pammene aurita, assembly GCA_947086415.1. NCBI lineage: Eukaryota > Metazoa > Arthropoda > Insecta > Lepidoptera > Tortricidae > Pammene > Pammene aurita. The sequence continues at coordinate 37,911,351 of OX352291.1, forward strand.
AAAAACTAAGTATATTTATTTACAGTCAGATCACGCTTCACAGTAAATACTCAATCACAAGTTTTTTTCCATTTCAGTCTTTAGGTGTTAAGCCTCACTTCCCTTACATGTAGATATTCTAGGTTACTTACTTACTCTATGCCATTGTTTGACACCGAGATTCTATTTAATTTTTTGCAATACAATCAAAGTACAATTAAGTAAGTCGTGGGTATGGGTAACCAAATAGGTTATGGGATGGGGCACGATCTTGTTGTATCTAATCAGAGACATATTTGCAAGGAAAAACAAAAGATGCCTAAGTAGATACTTCATAGACGGACGAAAAATGGTCCATACGAGCAAACTTTACGGAGACCTTTGTTTTATTCTATAATTTAACAAACAGTTTGTAACTATTTTATACGACTTGTCGTGGAGATATCAATTCCTTTTTTGCAACATTTTTATTACTAAGATGTATTTATACACTAGTAGGGTATAAACATGTGAGTAGACCAATAGGAGTATGGAGCATGTTTCTTTAGCTGCGATAGAAAGACAAATACTTTGGCATTTGTAATAATATATCAATTGATGAAACCATTCTCCCTCATTATCAATATCCCTGATGAAATATATAGCACGTTGAAAATCTTCGTCCTAAATACTCAGATGAACGTGGTCACCTTAATAGAAAACAAAGGTCTCTCAGTGAGCTACCTCGCTCGACTCGGTTTCTAGAAACTCTTTACTTATAACCTCTACCTTTGTACAACCACAGTCCATTGGACACAAGATTTCTAGTGAGTTACATAAATATCGATGTTAAATTGTGACGTATCATATTTTTGAGTTCGGTTTTAAATGTATAATATGCCGCGAAGATACAGAGTGGGTCTAACGCGCCATGAAAGTAAAAAAATACAATTACTTCAGGTCTTTTTGTTACCATGAAACTTACCCATACTTGTTAGGTATATTTATATGTCCACGATAGATAATTATAGGTATAAGTGCAACATTTTAAGTAATTTTACGATTTAAAGTTTTCTCTGAACAACCCACGTAATGTATAATTTACCCTGTTTATAAAAGCATATTAAAACAAATCTTACCTACATACGTACATAGAGCAAAAAAACGCACAAAACGTGCGATATATTTATTACCTACTTATGTTACTAAGCAAAATGCATGTTCAACATCAATCAATACTATCTACGAAAGTATAACGATAACCGAGTCATCACATCAACATCGATGGTATACCCATAAATTCGTGGTCACAGAGCAAAGCAGGGGTCGGGTCGCGTCCATGAGGGTGACGGTGCAACTCGGTTGAAATTTAATGTTTGAGCAGCAAGGCGGCATGCTTGAGACGGAGATGAGAGCGTAGCGTGTCGATGCGGCTGTAGGTGGCCGGGCAGTAGGGGCAGAGCGAGCGCTGCGCGGTGTGCGAGTGGAAGTGGTGCCAGCGGTTGGAGACCTCCTTGCCGCAGGACTTGCAGCGCCACAGCGCGGCGCTCTCGGCCGCCGCCACGAACATGCTGTGGTACGAGTACTGCGGCGGCGGCGCCGACACCGCAGCGTGCAGCCGCTCTGCAACAACCCGCCTCCACCTCACTACCATACCTGGCGCTTTAGCACGCAGACTATCAAACTTACACTGTTAACCTAAATAAATCATACAGGGACGGGTTGCATCAACATTTAACAATATCATTAACACATTCATTGCTACCCAGCTAAACAAGACATCCGCGCCAGGCCACAAAAATTTCATCATATAAAGCTGTAGTACCACGATCCCGACTATCGGGTCGTCCGGCCTGGGAACGAAATCATCAAACACCCGATAGTCGGGTTTTCGGCACTGAATGTGTTAAGAAATGTGACACTGGCAGCTGCCATTCTATATCGTTTCTTTTTTAAAATTGTCAAATTTGAAGCAACCTACCCTAAGCGACATTTCAGACCAATAAGTACAATACTTGGCGGTATCGAAGTTACTAACTTCGTGTAAATAATTATTATGTATCTCCGACTCTCAAGGATCTCTATGCGTCGCGTCCAATTCAAAGCCTTACATCAGTTTTTTTATTGCAGTATGAAATGCCTGACAATGGCGTCCTGTGTCTTCATCATTGATTATATTACACACTCGACATACCTACTCAGTTTATGCGAAATATAAAACCGTGTTATAAAAATCAGGTCTAGTGAAATTTGCACATCCCCAGAAGGCTAAGTGATACTTTTTAGATTAACCCATTGTCTTTATGGTCTGTAGTCCATAAACACCAGTGCAAGCTAGTGCACCGTGCAATGACAGGCTTTTGGTCTTCAGTTGACTTCATGCGCCGCGTACATCATCAAACGAAGACCAAGCCTCAACAACACTCATCACAAGCGAACCAGTATATCTCGAGGCCAAGTTATACTAGCGACGAGTTGTGAAAAAAATCGAAACAGGTTGTGGCTCGCATAGCACGGCTATACGAACGGACAGTGGGGCAGAATGTGTCAACATACTGAAACTACACGGATTGTAACATACCACAATTTAATGTAAAAATTAGTAATAAATACAACAGATAAATGCAGGAGTTTGCAACATGTTAAAATTGCATTACATAACATCAAACAATGTGAAAAATAATAATTTGCATTAACTGCTTGCATAAAACAAAATAATTTAAATTAAACTGTAAATGGAGGCATCAAACCAAGACATCAAACAAAATATTCATAAACAACAAATCGTTCATAAAATCTCATGTAAAAATATAACAAGTCTGACGAATCAGCTGTTAGGACACGATTTGACGCCCCCGCCCTATTAGAATTACACTATTGTGATATACGACACTATAACAAATTTGCTAATGTTATAAAGAACAAAATAAACATAACTAGACCATTGCTATCCTGACAATAACCGTATAGCTCATCCTGCACTCCATTGAATTTTAAATGGTAAGATCACATCCTCAATTTTAATGTGTAAATTTTTATTTAATATACAATAAATTGGAATATTCAATTAGATTGGCCAAATAAGTGACTAGGTCCACAAGACCTTCATTTTCATAAGACTAATTTTAGTAATTCGTTAACCTTATGTATAAATTCCATATGGCATAATTTAGCTTTCATTAAGTCCATTTACGTGGTCTCCATAAGTAGTATTTAAGTTGCACACTTTCTGAAAGCTGAAAAGAGATCAAAGGTAGATATTTTCTGAGCCAAACGATGTGATACTCCGAAATGTTCGGGCCAGACACTATCATAGTATCCTAACCTAATTCATCTAAAACATCTACGTTACCATGCGACCGTTTGCTAGAGCAAGGTCGTTTATAAAATTGGTCTCGATAGTTAAATACATTTGGCATTCGCGAGTATTGCAGCGAACGCCGAGCCGAATGCAAAGGGAGATCAGACACGCATGGACGCGATGGACCCCGCCGGATAGCTATGATCTGTTCAACCAACCAACCAACCAACGATACACTAACTTGCGCGAATAAATTATTAAACAGTACGTAACTATTACGATTGGCAGAGGTACACAAGCTAATCCTTAATATTACCAGCTATAAAACCTGTACATCACCGTAACCCAAACTGCTTCGTCAGGTAGAAATACAAATAAAGAGTTTATACAAATAGGTAGTAACTCTCTTTCGAAGACATTCATTACATTTTAAAATATCCTTTAGTTTGGTTACGTAATTAAATAACTAGTAATATTGCACTGAGTATGAAATGCTATCAAATAATAAGCGCCCACGGTATAAAATATAATGAGAAGTAAAATATAATAAACTTTACACAACAAACTCTTATAATGAGAAATAAATCTTTGAGGAAGAAATATTTGGTGAGTAACTTACTATGAGTAATGTCATCATGGAAGATGGGGAGCTCAGTACTTATAGTTCAAGTGGGCCCCTTATATTCAATAGACAATTGTATATCTAGCTATGATTATGACTATTTAAAAAATTGCACAAGTGAAATTGCATGTTCACAGCTACTTAGTTTAACAGCGTCGCCATTCATAGTTATGGGATACGATCACGGATTGCATTTGGATGCGGATATTACATACACCGTTTGAAATTTGGATGATACTTATTATCAGAATTTTAAAACCGGTGTCTTATCGTTCTAATTTAATATTAGTAAATTTTTAAGATATCTTGAAAACTTAGGTGAAAATGACGAGTGATACTGTAATCTCTGGGAACGGCGCGCGCGCATGTCTCGCGCCGCCCGCTATCCTGACGGATGCGACCTCTACCGGATGCTAGATGCCTTACGTTACGTTAATGCAAAATAACTAATCATTAAAACATTAATCATAGGTTCTATAATAGGAGTCGAATCGTAGCGTGTTAACACTCTTGGTTCTAGCACCATTCCTTTTTATCACATTTCAGTTACCGTACCACTCTAAGTGTTTAGCTAAAAATGTAACAATCTTAAATCTTAATTGAAAATACATACATACATGCTAGGTTAGTCCCAATCGTAGAATGCCAATATTAGTTACTAAATGCGCAACCTCGAAACGTTCCTATCTTAAAGTAATTGAAAGAGGTCTTTGACCCCAAGCACCGATCAGGCGATCACACGTGAGCGGGCCGGCCGGCCGCGCCCGTTACATCAACTAAACTGTAACTCCTACCGACGATAAAATAATCAATACGTTAACATCTCCAACTCGTTACACCTACTCTACCGTCAACTCAATATAAACGAAATCCATCTTGTTACATGATCAATCAATAAAAACAAACAACACTAATAAATCAAAATAAAATATATATGGTATATAAATGTAAATATAAAAGTATATTAAATCAGACAATACGATATATCTAAGTATAAAAAACAATCTCCGTAAATAGATCAACTATAGTCTAGTATAAAAATCTTTTCGTATGTTTCCTTAGGCGCTATCCGTTAATACATCACAAATCCTTAATAATATCCATCTTGCAAAGGCCTCATAGAGTTACAAATGCATCTACACTGAGATTCAGTCATTATTTATATGTCGTTGACCAACGACGGATCACAATCTCTTGCCAGTCCTCGCATCCCGTTTTGTTGTAGTTCACTCCGCGCGTAGGATGTATAACATAAATACAATTAGCTACGGGGCTGAGAGCCCCTTCTAACGAATAAATATAACAAGAAGAGCGGCCCGTGGGGGCCCGTTACGGCTTACGGCCAGCATCACTCGCGGTCGCACCGCTACCCGATATAATAGCTTAACATTCCTATCGATACAATATAAAAAATAATATGGTAATAAAATGAACATCATATTATTATTGCTTTTGCCCGTTCCCGTATAGCAATTGGTATAGAAATATTAGCTTACCTACTTATAGACCTACACTTCGAGTGATCCACTCTCAGTTATATCGACCGATAGGTACGCTCCTCCGCGGAACGCGTAAGGTCACACTGGGGCAAGTCAAATGCACAACCGAGACAATACTAAACGAATCGCTCGTCACGAACGAGCTACAATAAGAACTCAACATTAAGGCCCGCTTAAGTAATAGCACTTTAGCTTAATCCTAAATAGGAAATAGTTTCGACTCGAGACGGTCCGTTAAAATTTTGACACATCAACAACGGTAAAGTCTGCACTGGCGGCGACCGGGCGCTCACAGAGCGTCGAGGCCGAGCCAGTACATGGACAATCAATCGAAGCCCGCGTCCAGGTGGTTCGCGAACAGCGGCGGCTGCGGCGGCGCCGGCAGCCCCGGCGGCAGCGGCGCCGGCTGCGGCTCGAACTTGCGCGTGTCGGGGTTGTAGGCCGGGTGCTTGAACTTGCAGTGCGTGCGCAGGTTGTCGGAGCGCGTGTACGTGGCGCGGCACAGCGGGCACTCGAAGCGGCCCGGGAAGTGCACGTGGTAGTGGTTGCGGATGTGCGTCACCACCTTGCCGCACAGCTTGCAGCGGTGCAGGTTCAGCGCGCCCGCCACGCGCTCGAACGTCAGCCGCATGTGCCAGCCCTTCGAGCCTGCAACCAGCCAGCCGTCACTCCAGCCCCGAGCTGCCAGGCCGAGGCCCCCACCCCCACCCCTCCCCCCGCCTCGTCTCGTCGCGTCCATCGCACCACACCGGCAGATGCCGCAGTGCCAACTGCCCGGCTGACTATTCCATGACATTACCGGTCTCGCTAGAGTAGAATGCTGCTTTTATCGCATATGGAACGGAATCTAGTCCTCTGTTGGTGCTGCAGCATTCAGCGTGTAATGCGAATGAATTTCAGAGAAATATACTTCAGATATTAGAACAGTAAAATAGCGATTTTAAAAGAACGCAAACAAGGGTCGACTGAAACAATATTTATAGTAGTTTAGCACTATTAAAGCTTGGTTATTGACTGTCAACGCTGTACTATGCTTCTCCTAGTACTATTTAATAAAAAGCATTAATAACAGATACAAAAGACTAAAAAGAGTTATTGAAATCAAAGTGTCGAATGATTTTGATATTTTTAACAAAATCGTATTATCCAATGGATCAATCAAATTATCCATGCATAAATGAATCAATGATACTGAAGAAACGGTGTTTGTTATAGTCAGTGTTATATAGCTGCATGAGATGTTAATGCTGACGAGAGCCCATGTTCCGCAAAATGTTCCACAGAGGGAGGAAGGTTAGTTAGCCAGAATGTTTAGAGAAAAAGCATGGAGTTAGGAGTGAAAAGAAAAGAAATGGTATAAATAGAGGAATATATTTGCAACAAACATACACAGTAACGACAGACTTACAATAAACTAAGTCATTTGGAGTCAGTTAATTATTGTATAAAGGCGAAATAAATTAATATTAGGAGGTATGTTCCAACATTACATAAACAAAATCAGTCTTCATTGCCAGCTGACCAGTGAGTATAGGTCAGCCGGTTTCTTTTACGAGGAACAACAAGAGATCATAACGTTCGATTTGTACAAGATCTTTAGTTAAAATGTCAGCATACGCTGGTACGTTACACTATTATGTACATACATTAGACACTAGACATAAATAATACAATGTGATCAGTTGAGAACATTTTGGTAACACCAAAGTATGTAAATAGCAAACGAATACTTTTTCAAAGCGAAACTCAGGCTTTTTATTGATTCCCTTAAAGCGTAGGGTCGATCGCGCAAAAAAATGTTATTAAAATACAAATATCCAGTATTAAAAATGTAAGCCGGACTTTCGCTTTAAGTTTCATACGTATGTTTCATTATTAGAAGAATTGAATTAAAACACCACACCTTAAGACTAAGTTACAAATTGTTAGGACCAATGAGTAAGTGCACTTCGGGCGAACCCGGAAATCCTAGTCAGAAATTTTGACAGATCGAGGATTAGTATAAAGCTTTCAGACTATAAAAATCCGAGTAATAAATAATAGCTACGCGTAAATCCTTCGTCGCATAAAGTCACAGCCTAGAAATACCCATAAACTACTAAACAACTCATTAATTTAACACTCATTTAATAATTCAAAAACTATGACAACTAGGTTTCTAGGGAAGTCCACATTTGGTCTGCATGTTTGCCCAATTATTAGGTCCTAATACCGAGCAGTGTTTCATGCGCAGATGCCTTTTAAGATTATCGGCGCGCGTCAATACTATTGGACACAAGGGGCATTTGTGTTGCGCGGGATTATGTGACTTCATGTGTTTCTTTATATTCGTAACGAGTTTACCACATACAGAACACGGCACGGGAACAGAGTAGGGCCTGTAATTGAGTGCCGATTTTACAGACATATCTATGTAATCGATATTTCGCTGAGACTCTGGAGGCATACTATTTTCGTCAACGCCGTGGTTGTCACCTGTAAGATTATGGCATATCTTCACTGTACGTCAGTCGTTTGGCATGCTAGATCTCACATCACACCGAACTCAGTTTCAAAATGCTCTACGTCGAATATGAATTTACCACACATTGTATAATACACATCCTTTCCAACTTTTTTACAGTTTTCTGACCATGCAATTTTGACCTGCCATTTTTTATGTATCGCGGCGAATAAACTATTAGTTCAAGACCTATAACAATAGTGGTACCCACAAAATAGATAGAAAACCTATTACGAAAACAGCCCATGACGGGGGCGCCAAATCACCATTAGAAATATTATACCACACCGATTTCTTCATCATAGTATTAAAAAATAAATAGGTAATGAAAAGATACCCATAGATAGCTAACTATATGGTAGGTGCAAATAAAAGTGAATTTAAAAGCGCCCATGTGAAGCATGCGAGGGTCGGTGACATGCATCGGCAGCAGATATTCAAGAATATCTAGGATTTTTACTATATTCCCTTAACATTTAAATATGTGTATTTTTGTATACCATCTGTATCACCTTGATATTTTTGATTATCGCTGCAAAATTGAAGCGTTAGTTTAATATTAGTAAGCACTGAAACCGTAGCCTATATTTTCAATCTATGAAAATATTGTCACTAACGTTTTTCTATTTTATATATATTTCCGTTTTGGAAGGAATATTGAATATGAATATTAGAAAATATGGCTACGATTTTGTTATGAAAAACAAGGCAATATGATGAAACCGACTACAAACTATGCGAATTAAAACTTTACATTAAAAGTCTATATGCAATAGGGAAAGTTGTCGGTCGCATGGTTTGCAGTGGTGGCGTGAGGAGACTCACCGTCGATGGTGTCGGTTTGGTCGGGGTGCGACGGCAGCAGCGGCTCGCCGTCCGAGTCGTTGTTGAGCGGGTGTTGCTGCGATAGCATGGCTGCCATTTCTGGTGGGACGCCCATGCCCTGAAAATGTTCGCACTACTATGTAAAAATGTTAAAAATTCAGTTACTACAGGGGTCCAGAGCTCGCGAGCCCTCAAATTTTGCATACGGTAAAAAAAAACGCAACAGCAAAACTGCCATTCAATTCATCCTCGATAAAGAAGAAGGGAGAGCCGAAGCCTGACAAGCTTAGAGAGCCCTGGCTAAGTAAAATGATACTGAAATACCCACCTATATAATAATAAAACATAGCTATTCAAAACAAAACAATAGCCGAGATCATAATCACTGTTTTAATATAATATGGAAGTTTTCATAAATTGTAATTAAATGCGTCCGGTTTGTTGATGGCACTTTCCTAAGACAAGTAATGTCAATAATAGTACATCAAGGCAGAAACATCACAGCGTTCTAATTATAGTCCCTAATATATATCTCATGGTCACCGTAATTCTAGAGATGCACTAACTGACGGCATCAGTCCTATGTGGCAGACTTTGCTGGGTATGTTCACGTTCTTGACAAAATTTATGCGCTTTACACTTGTCGTGATGGTTAACTATTTCCAATCTGAAGTTCGCGTTTCCCTCTATGAACGACGTTCGGGTGACTGTTAGTTCGTGCGCCCATTTTCGGCACACGTTACAGTACATGATGTTTTGCATTTCGTCATATTGTAGCCAAGGGTAGAGTGAGAGCCAGTTGGCGCGGAACCGTCCTCCCTTGCGGACGGTGCCGGCGGCGAGGTTGTGTTTGGGTTTGGGTGGCGGGGTTATCTGTTGAGGCGGTATCGCGAGGATGGAAGCGAGCATAGCGGAGCTAGACGGAGCCGTGCGGAGGTCCACGGGGGCGGGCTTGGCGGCCCAGCCCGGCCCCTCGCTCTCGCGCCGCTTCGGCCTCTGCCAACAGACAAGGAAAGGATTGCCCTGCTTTACTCTAACAATTTTGTGATTTATGCCAATTGTGATTTTCGAAAATGAGGCAGATCCCTTCCTTTCTGTTGACGAATATGACAAAATTAATAAATATTTACAAACATCAGTAAACAACACAAAATTCATAGTACGTATTACCATGTATTTAGATTTATAATAAAAGCAGAAGAAAAAGATCTTCCTAGCAGGTTATATATAATACATAGGACAATATAATTAAGGAAATTCATGCTAAATAAATATAGTTTCAATGACAACTGCTCCTTCAATAAATGAATAACTAAGTTTTTTGTAGTAATCTTAAAATGGTGTCACGGAGAAATAATATTCAAATTGTAGTACTTATGTTATTATTAATCAGTTCACCAAGGTTGTATAAAAAAATGAAAGTGGTAATATACTTTAAATACACGTCTATTCAAAAGCCAGTGCGTTTTATTGTCTATTTTAATGTTACAACCGATATAAAGCAAACATTTATATTTAGGGTAGATAATGCACAGGACACGATTGCATTCGTTTCACGAAACTGTATTGATATACGGCAGTGGTCACATTCACATTGGGAGCTAAATGTGAACGTGTCCTTAGCTTGTTATTCCGTGGTTTTTAGATTGACGTCTCGGATTACTGAAGCAGGGACTTCAAGACAGTTCGCGAAAGAGTCACTACGAGTGCGACAAGCGTTAGTACTCACCGGCAGATGCGTCTGGTCGTAGTGCGGCGGCGGCATGTCGCGCGGGTGCGGGTGCGGGTAGGGCGAGTCGGGCTCCTGCTTCACGAGCGGCGCGGGCGCGGGCGCGGGCGCCAGCACGGGCGAGCGCGCCGCGCGGGCCGCGTGCGCCGGCGGCGGCGTGGACGGCTCCGAGCCCGACCCCGTCGACCCGCCCTTCGACCCCTTCAGGTGGCTCTGTGTAATACGAAGGCCCTTTTCATTTGCACACTGTCGAGGCCCCAGGACCCTTTTTGCCATCGATAAATGATTTGATCCGAAAATATAAGTTCAGTCTGCGAATTAAGCTGACAATTTGACACGTCTGATTGATTAAAAATTAGTGAAAAATATGGCAGTTCTTCAGAAATATTATAGTGAGCGTTTTTTCGTCTCAGGGCAATTTTTAGTATAATCGCAGTACTCCTCACATTACTGAAAGTTCAATGTCTGAAATTGTTATTATGCAGATATACTTTCCCTCCTGCTGATATACTGATAAGTGATAACTATGTGTAATATTTTCTATAATACATCTAATATATAAGTACTATAAAATTTATCCTTTAATTCCATATCTATCTACTCGCGCGTTATTCTATTCATTTTTCCGTTTTGTTTTCCTCTCACTTTATGCATGTCTACTTTTTATGCAAAATATCTTACGTCAACTTTCTTTTTTTAAACAACGTTAGACTCCTTAAAGGCCAGGACAGAATAACAGCGTTGCAAATTGTGGGGTCAACTCGCAATTTCGCAACATTATGCTGAGTCTGAGCCTTTTCTTTATCGTGCACATTGCTGAACACATTGTGAACTTCTGTAGTTACCTATACTCGACTAGTGTTTACCTTTAGGTATGCATTTTTCAACCTCTGTTTTTTATGTTCTGTAGTATAAATTTATATCTATCTATCTATCTAATAATAAAAGCATGCAATTTTAAATAAGTATCGCACTGTTTACAGCGTTTTAGTAAGGTCCGGACGTTACCTCGTAATGCCTATAGGACAGGTCTACTTCGTCTCTATTAATGTTAGAGTTTTTCCTGCGGCGTTTCTCGGGCGGCGCGTGCGCGGCGAGCGGCGGCGCGGGCGGCAGCGGCGTGACAGGCGCGGGCGCGTGCGCCGCGGGCGGCGTCGCGAACTCGCCGCGCGAGGAAAGATTTTCCGCGCTCACTAGCGGCGTCGACCGCCCTTCGCACTGCAATCCAATGGTCACGTCACAAGACATACTTCTTCTACCGGTCACGTAATATAAACTAGAACCCACAGCTCTTGTACAAGACAGTTTATACATATGACCCATATAAAATAAAAATATTGGATGCTTATGTCTGATTATATAAAGTTACTATGATAATTACTAAATTTACTTTATTAGTCAGATACTTTGTAAAAAAAAAAGTAGTGTTAACTAAACTGAAAATAGATGTCATATACTTCAGAAAAAGTGACCAAACCCTTCGGTGTCCGAGGCCAGTTTTTTTTTTCTGAAGTATATGACATCTATTTTCAGTTTATATATAGTAGTGTAACTACTTAAAAATTGCAAATCAAAAAATATTGAACAAAATAATTTGATTTGCCTCAAGATTCTTAGTGTTAAATAAATTTAAGAAATTGACAATTTCCACTGTGCCTAAATAATGGTTATTGTATTTTTTTTGCGTTAGAACACAAACAGTCTTAATAATTTCGGGCCCATTTCGGAGTAAACTCTTCTTTTATGTTTAAAATATTTTGTTCTTATTTCTACTTTTGTATGCACATTAGTTTACTTCGAATAAAATTTATGATTTAATAACAAATAACACACGTCGCACACTATGTACAAGAAAAATGAGAGGGTACAAATAGACCTGGAGGTTCATTAAATTACGTAATGTTAACAAAATAAGGTAGGTAGTAATAAACAACAAAAAATAGGTAGACTTATAGTTACAAAAAATATACAGAATAACATCAAATCTATACAGAAACTAGCTTTTGCCCGCGGCTTCGCTCGCGTTCAACTCGGGGTAACAAACCATACAAACTTCCACCCCCCATTTTAGGGAAGTGGGGGGTTACAAAGAGACAAAAAGTAGCCTATGTCACTCTCCATCTCTTCAACTCTCCACTTAAAAAATCACGTCAATTCGTCGCCCCGTTTTGCCGTGAAAGACGGACAAACAAACACACACATACACTTTCCCATTTATAATATTAGTATGGATAATTTTTTTTTTAGACTAGACAAGACATTGAATTATGACATTAAATGTAATTGCAATATTTACCTTAGGATTTAATGTATTGTTTTCTGTCAGACCTCTGACTTGTAAGCTTTCAGCTGTTTTTAGGAACATTGGTAGCATATTTTGTCCTACATTTACTTCTCCCTGAAACAAAACATTTAACATATTACCACTTACCACTTACATAATCATGAAAATGTAAGATGAAAGCACAGGATTTCGCTTTGAATAGCTGAGGATGAAACCAAGGTGAATGCTAAGATGATAGAGATATCAAGAACACAGTTCGTACCTTATACATGAAGTCCAGTAATGACTTGATCTCTGAATATCGTACATCTTTGAGAAATATTATCGGATGTGGATGTGTGTTCTGTAGGAATATAGTTTCAAAATACGGCGAGCACGCAGAGAGTATCGTCTGATGTGCCTAAAACAAAATAAAACAATTTCATTGTCAAATTTTAGGTTTAGCATGTGTGCACTAGAAGGTAATATACACAAAAGGCTTCGCTATTTGAAGGTCTTCGCAATTATGTTTTCAAAAGCGAATATTACCATTTTGGCATAGCTATTCTTATTTTAATTAGGTAGTAGTTTGTCTTCAGTGAACTCGGTTTCTAGTCATAAAGAACAATATTTGCGAATAAAAGAATGCTATAAAATCAAATTGCCAAATTATTATTATTAGTATACCTAGATCTAAAGTTTTACTAGTCTAAACCCTAGGAACCTGTCTGGTAAGTTTAAAGAAGACTAAATTAGAAAGTTAAATGGACGCCTTCTGCAGACTGTTATCTATTCACTTTTGACCTAAAAATAATGCATTTTAAGACCATCTAAACTTTCTTTAGATGATAATTGGAATGTAATTTTAAAAATAACATCGCGAAAACTATAAAAACTAATGACTGCCGATATGCCGATTTACAGTTTTGATACTGGTTTTAAAGGTCTTAGACGCAATATCTATGCTTTTACGAGATACCTTTAAATTTGAATACAACCTTGAAATCGCATTATAGTACCTAATTAAATCATAAATTCAAGTTTTTTTTTAAGTGTGTCGCACATGTTTTTTTTTCCTTGACGCAAAAACTGCTGAATGGATGCATTAAATTTTGCAAAGATGTCTAGTTCATAACGTTTAAAGGGATGTAGGATACTTTTATCCCGGAATTAGTTCTCTTGAAAACTGAAAAATGTTTAAGGGTAAATGTAAATGGGTAGGGACCCTGATGAATTGATGATGTTATTATGTATAACCTACGAAGTTCGAACTTGTTGCAAACCCGTAGCAAACGGAGTTGCAACGGTCGGACACAGTTCTAACACCGTAGGTACTGTGCCATGCAGCAACCGGCCCGGCACCTGCAAACTATTCTTGACAAGAATGTTGGACGGCCCGGTAATTGTACGTTACGGAGTTGGTCTGTGCCGGGACGGTCTACATAGTAATTCAAAGAATAATTTAAGGTTTTGCATGTGTCGGTACGTGCACGGTCATGGTTTGGATGGAATAGTGGACACAGCCCTTGAATATTTTGGTAGATGCATTTTTTTATTGTTAATTTCGGCATATTGGCACTCCAGGTAGATGACTCAGTTATGGTAATACATGTACTATTCGCATGTAAAACCTATACAGCTTTATAGTATTGATTTTTCACAAGTTCAGGTCCTAGAGTAAATGCATCTCGGAAGTGAATCCGTCAACGCTAAGTTCGCGCCGACTTGGCAATGGCCCTACTTAACAGGTAGGTACTTAGCACTTGGCGTGAAAATTAGGATAACTAGCTTAGGATACTATTATTGCCATACCTACTCTGTGACCTTAGGGTGACAGATGTAATGAATTTTCATACTTAAATAACTAATTTTGGTAAAAAAAATACAAATAAAAAAATCTACCGGTTAATTTCACGTACGCTAAGCTCAAGTTGAGATGTCCTTGGTGTTATATTTTATAAATGTCAAGTACCTACTTACGTTATTCTAGGCGTCATAGTTGTGTATATTTTAAATAGTTTTAGGCTACCTAACCTAAATGGTAACATTGTCTTTGATTTAACAACACGGTATTCTACTCAATATCAAGACAAGAGCATTGCCCACAGACAGTGAGCAAGTACACCATGCTTAGTTCAACACCGAATAAAATTGGTATAGAATGATCTACCGATTTTTTATTGGGACTAGGTAGATAATTATTACTAAAATAAGTTAAGCCTGAAATAATTTGACGTAACATACCTAAATCATCATCACACTTGCGACTCATTCTCGCCTTAAAAATAGTGTCAATAACGTATGATCGGATTATTTTTTTAAACCCGTTCTTCGAATAACAAAAAAATATCTAGTTATTTGTGTACATGGAAATGAAGGTACCTATAGATGTAAAAATATTGTGTAGGGTCACTTAGCATAGTTTAGGTAGCTCGAAATGGAGGAAAAGTAACCTAGGTAATCATGAGCCATCCATCCTTATCAAAAGCCTATCGATCTCATTTCGATCACTTCGTAATAATGTATCAAAACATGCTTGGGTTGATTAGTAACGTACATTCACCGACCTAAATCGTTACATACATTCGACTCATACAGGTGAGCGACCCCTTTAAAAATATTATCTAATGCAAAATAGAAGTTTTGCTCTCAATAACCCTAATCCAAATATCGTGTAACAGAATTGTTATGTTATAGGTATATTGTAAATGAGGGATGGCAGCGTTGACTTATCGTTATCTACCTATCAATTTATATAATATAATCCATTACATAACACTTGCCTACCACGGAGTGGCCTTAAATACAAAAAAAAACTGGCCAAGAGCGTGTCGGGCCACGCTCAGTGTAGGGTTCCGTAGTTTTCAACCGCAACAACCGCACAACCTATCAAGTTCAAAATAATTTTGATAGAAAGTTTTTATAAAGTTCTACTTATGAGATTTTTTCATATTTTTAAAACTTATGGTTCAAAAGTTAGAGGGGGGGACACATTTTTTTTTAACCTCTGGAGCGATTATTTCCGAAAATATTTACATTATCAAAAAATGATTTTACTAAACCCCTATTCATTTTTAGGGTTCCGTAGCCAAATGGCAAAAAAACGGAACCCTTATGGATTCGTCATGTCTGTCTGTCAGTCTGTCCGTCCGTATGTCACAGCCATTTTACTCGGAAACTATGCGACGTATCTGAATAAAATTTACACATAAGGTGTATTTTGTATGCCGCTACTTAGTTATGTAGTTAAATTTGAAAAAAAAAAAAATTTTTAGGGGGGCGCTCCACAGATGTACCTAACTAAATTTCAAAATTTTTTTTTAACCAAATATCAACATGTGACACATTAATCGATAGGTCTTTAAAAATAACATTGAGGTTTCTTTGACCATTTTGTGATTAAGTGAATATTTTCTGAAATAATCGCTTCGAAAGTCACAAAAATTGTGTGTCCCCCCCCCTGTAACTTTTGAACCGTAAGTCCAAAAAATATGAAAAAATTTCAGGCGATGTGCCTTATCATATACTTTCTACGAAAATTATTTTGAACATTATCGGTTCAGCCATTTTTGAGTTATCTCCAAAAAACTTCTTCCATAGGCATCAGATACGACCTTTTGGTATTAGTTTGGTTCTTATTACATTGAAGGTACGGAACCCTCCTATGCGTGGTCCGACACGCACTTGGCCGGTTTTTTTAAATACCTATCCACCAATATATCACACTCCTCACTTTACGTGTAGGGGAGGTACAGTCGCCATCAGATATATCGGAGCGGCCAAGGTGGTCACAAATATCTGAACAACGCCTCTATTATCAAGGCGATAAAGTGCATGCTCAGATATTTTTGAGTACCTTGGCCGCTCCGATATATTTGATGGCGACTGTACCCTAATAAAACATTTTTTTCCACTTTTTATTTTACCACTTCGTCGGCGTGATTGATATACATATTAGTACCAAATTTCAGCTTTCTAGTATTAACGGTCACTGAGATTATCCGCGGACGGACCGACGGACGGACAGACATGGCGAAACTATAAGGGTTCCTAGTTGACTACGGAACCCTAAAAAATACCTATATGTCATCTTCATTGCAAGACAAATTTTGGATAGGTTTGGTTAACCCTTTTGCCGCCAATGCAACTCACATGGCACCGACTTTAAAAAGGCACCTAACGAACAGCAGCTATAGTAAACCTTAATATAATGCGTGAAGGTTCATTCTAAACAGTAACCTTGCACTGCTATTGCATTCTATGGCGTGGGCGTGTAACCTTACCATTTTTTTCTATGGCAGCGACAGGTTTAAGGACTTTGGAGACTAATAAAATCATTAAAATGCAATAACCGAACTATGCTGTGCCAAATGGTGCATGGCTAGAATTAGGTGTATAGAATAAAGTTTTTTAAATTACTTATACCAGAGACTATAAATAGACAGCCACAGTCTATGAACTTTTTTGAGGCTCCAAGTCTGAAGTGCCATCTGAACGAGAACAACCCAAAGATACCTCTTCAAATACAGGTAGCAGGTTGAACCTAAGAAACTTGCTGCCTATACAATCATTTTTAACCACGCATTCTTGAGGCCAAAATATAAAAAAAAAATGTTTAGGTTTTTATTTATTTTATGTTTTTCTACATAAAAAGTAAATGTTCTCAGCAAAACTTATTGTTTCAAATGAATTGGTACTTTTTTTTCGTCAAACCACTTAATACAATTTGGGATGTATGTATGTATGTATGAAGTAGTTTTTAGGAGACTTTAGACTAGGCCCCATAGTGGCTCAAGTCAATATAAAAAAACATGTGTTTTATATGAACTATACCTATATGCGAATTCCAGAAAAGTTTATTGGACATTTTAGTCTCTAAATAAATGTAAATATGATCTAGAATGCACAGTTAAAATTTTTTGGGTTCCACATTAGCACATTGTATTTGGCAAGGTTAATTTGATATATTTATTATTTATTTGAGTATAATAACTGTTTCAAGTATATTCATGAAATGTATACTTTTAATTAACGTAAAGGGGTCTTATAAATCTGATCACGAATACTTTTAAAGTAGACAGTAAATTATAATGTCCCTAGAATGCTTGATTTGGTAGAGGTTTGGGTAAGTTATGTATTCCTCACTGTGTGTAGGTTTTTGTCAAGGCAAATAATTAACACTAAGTAATTACTGCAATTAGTAAGTGAGTCCCTAAAATAAACAAAATCTAATAAATATACAGTTGCAAAAATAACTGAATGCTGTATTTTGTTTATTCTCTTTTAAACTGCATAAAGTGTTGTCCTTAGTTCCATAACGGTTGTGAAAATAAGCAAACTTTTCAGTGGAACCTAAATAATTATTTTAATTGTCTTCGCAAATGTTTTTATGAACTAGACCTAGACTAGATTATTGGCTAACCAGGCATTCTTTTATACAGGTTAGCTAGGATTTCGTACTTTCTATTCTGGATCAGTTATTTTTTTTGTAGATTTCAGTAATGCTGGCAATTATTATTTTTTTGTATTAGTCTATTCACACCAGCTGATACCTATTTTGTTTCTTCGTATTAGTATAGCAGTTGATGCTCCACTGAAATAATCAATGTAAGTTTTATGTTCAAATATTGTGACATGCACAATACTGTTTGCATGTTGCATAATTGTCGCAGCCAAATTTTAGAAAGTAGTTTAAATATAACAAACCGTTACACAAACATGTAATACTATTGTTTACACTTAGCAGATGCAATGGTAAACAATTGTCACAACACTAACATGTCAATATTATGATTTGGTGATCTGTAGTAATAGCAAAAATTTTTCTTAAATTAAAATAGGGCTTGAGTAAGATTAAATATCTAAACATTATCATCCTTTTATAGAATGTAGGCACTTACCAAATTAATTATAATATCTTTACAACTGTATCATACCTACTTGTAATTAAATACAATAAAGACTAGCGAATTAAAATATTTGTATACAATACTGTTCTGTATTTCGGTATATATATTTGAGTATTATGACCTAAAATACTGGGTTTAACAGAAAGCTGTAAATTCAAACAACCTATTTGCTTTTAAGTAGCAACTCAATTGGTGTCAATTGATGGGTTCAGTTTGTTTTGTAAATAAACCTGAAATAAGTGGCAAATTGCTGTTTAATTTAAAATTTAGTCAATATCAGATCTACTTATTGAAGGTGTAGACTTGTAATAACTATAATAAAAGCCACATGTAGGTGAAAATGGATTACCTTAACTGTTTCTCCATCGCAGGCAAGTGTGACATCACAGAGGGCTTCCCTCTGAAGCAAGCTGGCGAGCACATCAGTCAGGTTGTTTGGGTGGTTGTTCCAGCGCAAGCAGAATTGCTGGTCCATAGCTGCTAGTGTCAGTGACCGTGCTGCAAATAACAGTTAACATCATTCCACTCATTCTACACAGCCCAAAGAAGAGTTTTTCATTTATAAAAATATACAGCACATTGCCAAAATCATAATGAACATAAAAATTTATAGAGACAGTTATTCACTCACAACAAACCTAAATTTGCATTACATTATTTAAACAGCCGGTAATTAGAGACGTGCGCCGGTTATCAAATTTACATTAAGATACTAGGTATGTGTAAAAAATTGGCGGCCATAGGGCCTAGATAGGAGAGCGTAGAGATAAGTGACATCAGCGGCTCGAATTAATGGGGGCCGCGAGCTTACTGTACACCACATTGACAGTTAGCCGCCGACACATGTCTACTTGTTGCACGCTCCAAACAAGAACCATACATTATGTAATTTAACTCCAGAAGGCAGACAGCGGGGCCAGCGACCCTACGGGACGCGGAAGCCTCTAGCCGCTTCTATAAACGAGTTTAAAAAGTAGTACCGCTGGCCAAAAAAATCGCAACATGCTGACACCGTTATAATCGCCAAGCTGGATGTCCCAGTTGCTAACACCAAACGCGTGATTTTCAGGAATTCGAGGATGCACCACTATTTGTTTCTTCTCACAGACCATCCCGCGCCTCTAGAACTAGGTGACCCGAGGACGCACGGGATTTCTAAACGCGTAGTTGTGTCAACTTTGGCAAATCGTAGCGCCATTTGCCAAACCCTATCTTAGAATCTGGGTAAAAACTATCAATCAGCACTAATTTTTTTTTTCTAACACCATACTAATTCACAATCACAAACCGAAATCGATTTCGGCACGCACAATAGTCAATAATTCCTAACTCACCATTTGCAAAATTTTTGCCATCACAAACGCCACCCGACCCCTACCTTGCACTGTCTTTTTGACCACACACACATCTCGATTTCCGCAATGTTCACGGCCTTCGGAATATCTTTCACATCAATCGGCCAGTATTCGTATTTCGCAATGCGAACTTCATGCCTTACAACTTTAGCGCTAAATTTAAATTGTCGGGCAACATTGTCATGTTTATACACGCCTAATGTGCACTAATACCAAAATAATTTTAGTCTTATCACTTAGTTTTTAGCAATTAGCAATATTAGAACTTGGTCTTACATTTTTATGCATTTAAAAGGTAAATAATAAGTAAATTCCCACGCCCATAGATACAGAATTGAGGTTATAACGCGATCAACAACATTGAGAAAAAAATACACAATTTAAGTTTTTAAATGTAAGTTTCGATAAATTTAAGCTTTTTAATTAATATCCCATTGATTAAAATCACAAAATTGATAGTTTTTCGCTGTGATTCTATGGTTATCACTTTATTAGCATTGGCCTTGACATTCTCTCAGTTCATCGCAAATTTGCACATCCGTGCATTGCGCGTACCACTAGCGCCATCTATACAAGTTTCCAGCCGAAGATAACAAGGCCATCTTCGTTGGTGTTGTGCTAGTATGGACACAGGTGGCGTTGTGGGTCATGTAACCAACTTCAATCTGATAGCGATAAGAAAACAAACTTATTTGAAAAAGTTTTGTTTTGATTAGTAGTAAGATGAAAATCCTTTAGTTAAGTAACTCCCTACAAGCATAAGGATGCATTATATATTAAATATGATATAAAAATATAGATTTTTATAAGTAGATTAGCTATTTCGTTTTTCCGTACGGAGCAAGGTTTCTAAATTCCGATTAGGTCTGGGCTGAATTCCGCTAAATGTGTGTTGTGCCTTATAATAGTCTATAAAATATTTATTATAAAAAAAAACCTAATATACCTATAACTACGTAATTCCAGACACCTTTTTTTATGTTTCGCTAGGTACTCGTAAGCATGCCCCTTCGGCGTAGGTTCAGTTATACGGTCATTGAACTTTAGTCGCCGTATGGTATGAGATGAGATCATACCTAAAGGTCATTAAGTACCAACTTCCCTATCTATTTATTACTTACTTAGCTTCTGGTTTAATTTGTGTTTTTTTTTCTTAATAACTGTACGAAAAGTTTGTGTCGACCGAGACACCTAGATAGATTAAGGTTAGCAAGATAAGATAATTATGGAGGATCTGAAAATGTTGTACCTATCTACTAAGCTGTATGTACCTACTTCCGAATCTCATTTTTATAATTGAAGTGTTGTGATATTTATGATTACTATAACAACAAGGGAATTTATAATCTTGTACCTACATAATTTAAATAAGTATTTGTAATGTACATACCTATATACCTACCTAATTGTAGATCTTGGAAACATGCGAATACACCCGTAATTGCAAGGTAGGTGTATATATGTACATGTAGTGCAAATATGTACATTCTAGCACTTTATCAGACTAACTGACTGATATCAGATCACGCACGGGTGCTCTAACGGTATAAGTAGTTTGTTGTAAACTGTATAGCGGTAAAGTCCTATGGGCATCTGTCGATTAACGCGAGATGAGAGTGGCTGTCCGTGTCGGCCGGTAATGTAATGCAGACTGCAGTGCAAATGAGTCAATCTCCCTTGGACTCTCGGACTCGGCGCCATTTAGGAAATCGGATACTCTAAACGACAATCCCATTTCCATTTATTAGTAAATTCCTTGAGCAACGTCCCATCTGATTGGTACATACTTTCATTAAGGTCTTGGTGTTCTATTAATATGCTAGTAGGTACTCTACTTTTGCGTAAGTATCGTACCTATCTATACCTTAATTCTTACTGCTTAGAATGGGGCGACTTAAAGAAAAGGAGCTAGGAGGTAGTTTAGGTAAATCAAAGATAGAAATCTCTGTAGATGCACTAATTGTACTATAGTCAGACCAGCAGACCACGCTGGGTAACTCTTCTATCTCTGCATCGACTTTGGAAGTGACAAACTGTAGAGAGCCAAACAAAACGTAATATTTATATTGAATCAAGTTTTCCATTTTATATGAATAGATAGTTACTTAACACTTTTGAAACTATTGAACACTTACACTAAAACTTACTTAAAATCTTTAGCCACCTACCAGAACAACTAAAAGAACTAGGTACCTATCAAAAAATTAAATACAAATTGTTTACTTGGCTGGTTGAGAGATGCTTTTATAGTACAAATACTTTGCCAATACCTGGGTTTAAATTATGTTTATGAAACGTAAGTAAGTAGTCCTATATTATATTAGGATAACATATAGCAAGTAAGCCTCTACATTTTTAAGTAACATTTGTATGACTTATTCAAGTCTAGATATATGATTCTGTATATATTAGTTTAAGATCCCTTGTACTGTATCTATTGCAAATAAAGATTTATGATTTATGATTTACAATAATAACTAACATATGCAGTAGGTACGTGTACGTACATACTTTACTACGTGCTCATTTCGCCGATGTGGACCCGCAGTTTTTGGCAATAAATAATAAAGATAAGGAACATGCTCGCAGTGCAAGTAACAATGGTAGGTACCGTTACCATACTCACATGTCAATTGTATTGCGAACTAAGGACGAAAGCGTTAAATAAAATTGCGGTTTATAAAAATTAGGTATCTCGTCTCGTTCCGTCTGATGCAAACAGGTGAATGCTGTTTCAAACTAATTATTACGAAGGAAGGAAAGTCGAGCGCGGCGGCGCTTCATTTTCCAATCTAAACAATAGAAATTCAACAGATGCGCGACCCTCGGGACACTGATCCATCTGTATGTTAATAATCCGTGAAACTGCCTTGCATTCTTCAGCCATGAGCACGTGACAGGTAGGTAGGTAGGACGACAGTGCCTTTAAGAAGAGGACTAAACTCTTGAAGCTATATATATATATTGTCGTTTCTTCCTTTAATAACTTTAACAAAAGGATACTTAGGTAGATCATTTAGATACCTATTGAAGCTATTGTTTCTGTATCCTTTTAGGTCTGGTCTCTGAACTTCTCCATATTAGCATTACTGGTCTATTTTATCAGCTTACTCTGAATCAGATGAGGTCAGGGTACCATGTTGCTACACATCACCTTATTACCTACTACCTATATACCTACTAAGAGCGTATGATTGAATTTGACGTTCGGAGTGAACGCTAGACGCGTCTGCCACTTGACGCGGCCCATTTTTTACGTCGCACCTAATGAAACCTAATAGGATATTATGACAGACAGACAATTCTAGTAGCGTCTGGTTAGAATAGCTAGATAATTAAGATCAATATTAAGGAGGCCGTTGAGAATGATTTTACAGTTCGGAGACGTCTACTAGCCACTATTTATGACCACGTATCTATAATTTCTACTGTTTAATTAATAAAAAATAAAAAAACCTTTTGATAGGTGTAGTAGGAAACTTGCCCTGATGCCCCCGATAAGATATAAGTAACTGACTATGTATAAGTTAACTGATAGGTAAATTATTATTATTATTATTAATTTAATTGGGCTATCGATGTGCCGCGTCGACCAGATTTGATCTATTGTGGCAGCCCTTTATAGCTCATTACTGATTCCCGTTGCATCTAGAAATTTCCAGATTCTTTGGGCTGTAATGTGTTGTACCTCATCGGGTTGCAGTACATGTCGCCCTAGGTGGGTACTTCTTTTATGCATTAGCGGTCCGCAGGAGCAGAGGATGTGCAAGGCTGTTTCCTCTTCTTCCTGGCAGAACCTGCATACTGAGTCCTGTTTCTTACCCATACGAAACATGTGTTCGTTCAACATACAGTGGCCTGTCAGTATTCTAGTCACTGCACAGGTTTTGTGTCTTTTGAGCCCTAACAGCTCTTTAGAGATTTTGTTGTCGAACCCTTTGATTAGAGCTTTCGAGTGTGCTTGTCCTTTGACGAGCTTCCACCATGCGTTTGCTCTCGTTTTTTCCAAGTTATTTAACAGAGAATATGCCTCCCGTTTGGTGATTCCACAGAACGGTTCTGGGCCGACCAGAGGTGTGTCCGCGCCCTTTCTGGCAAGTTCATCCGCTATTTCGTTTCCGTCAATGTCGGAGTGCCCTGGTACCCATCTAAGTGTAACTTTGTTGGAGTTAGCCAGTGCATTGAGGTTATTTTTGCAATTCTGGACTAGTTTTGAGTTTGACTCTAAAGATTCTAGTGCCAGCAGAGCAGCTTGGCTGTCTGAGTTGATATAGATATGCTGGTGTCTTAGGTTTCTATCCAGGTTGATTTCCGCACATTTGTTGATGGCGAAGACTTCAGCCTGGAAGATTGAGGCCCTTTTGCCCATGCTGACGCTAGCTCTGTGCTTGGGCCTCTCACCATAGATCCCGCATCCTACTTCATTACCTTTTTTTGATCCATCCGTGTACCATATGTGGCTACCCTCTTCGACATACATTTGGTCTTTGGTCCATTTGTCTCTAGGAGGTATTTCCACTTTGTACAGTTTGGTGAAATTACATACGGTGTGCATGTCATCGGTAGGCATGCTAAGGGTTTCGTTCGCAAAAACCCAGGCCTTAAATTTGGTGAGTGCTTGAGAGCGCCATTTTGGCCTATTTAGCGTGCATATTCTGTAGACGCACTGCTTGGCCTCCTTTTTAACTTGCAGGTGGAGTGGTGTTATATCAAGCAGTGCATCCAGGGCCGCTCCCGGTGTCGAGGAGAAGGCCCCTGTTGCCGTTAGGCAAGCCGTGCGTTGCAGGCTGTTTAAGGTGCCGATAGCTGTCTTTTGGCTGGCCTTGTTACACCAGACCGCGGAGGCGTAGGTAATAATGGGCCTCACAACCGCTGTATAAAGCCACATAGCAATTTTGGGTCGTATGCCCCATCTTGCTCCCGCCATTCGACAGCATGACCACATGGCCATTTTCGCTTTTTGCGTGATGTTTTTCAAGTGAGGGTTCCAGGTTACCTTTTGGTCAAATGTGACCCCTAGATACTTGACCTCAGATGAAAAAGGTATTACTTGTCCATTGAGTTCTAGTTTTCCGAGTCTATCCAGATTTCTCTTTCTTGTGAACGGCACTACCACCGTTTTGCTCGGATTAATGGACAAGTCATTATCTCTGCACCATTTAAGTATCGTGTTTAGAGCTCCTTGCATCAGATTTGAGATTGTGTGGAGGCAGGGGCCTTTGATTATAACTACAAGGTCGTCGGCATATCCCTGTGTGTCGTAATCTTTGTCCCTCATGATTGCAAGAAGTTGGTCCACAGCTAGGGTCCATAATAACGGGGATAAAACGCCTCCTTGTGGACATCCTTTTGTGGTGTAAAATTCATGCTCATTCATTGCATTGAGGGTTAGAGTCGCCATTCTATTAGAAAGCATACTCTGGACCCATCTAATGGTGGTTTCATCAACTCCCTTTGATCTCATCCCGCTAAGGATGGTTTCTGTGGGTGTATTATCGAAAGCACCCTCGACATCAAGGAACGCACATAAAGCGGTTTGCTTATCCTCTAGGGTCTTTTGCACCTTATCGACCAGGTCAAGTAGGGCAGTCTCTGTTGATTTCCCCTTTTGGTATGCATGCTGGTTTAAACTGAGTGGTCTAGCCACCAGATAATGCGCTCTAATGTGCTGATCTATGATTCTTTCCATCGTTTTAAGGAGGAAAGATGTAAGACTAATTGGTCTGAAGGATTTAGGCTGAGAGTAGTCCTTTTTCCCTGCTTTTGGTATGAAGCGTACCTTGACCCGTGCCCATTTTTCTGGTATAATTCCTAATGCAAAGCTTGCTCGGAATATTCTTACCAGGTGCGGGAGGAGGAGGTCCTGTCCTTGCTGTAGTAATGCAGGAAACACTCCGTTATCTCCGGCCGATTTAAATGGCTTGAATTTGCTCAAAGCCCATTTAATGTTGTTTGGTCTAAAGATATTAGTTGCCAAATTCCAGTCTATGTTGCGTACCCTGTGGATTTGAAGGTTCCTTTGGGCGCACAGCTGATTATTGCTGGTTGTATACGAACCTGGGAAGTGGGTCACTCTAAGCACGTCTAGAGTTTCCGCTTCTGTGTTAGTAAAAGAGCCGTCGGGTCTTTTAAGGAGACCGAGGTAGTTGGTTGGCGTTTTTGATAGTATTTTGTGAATTCTTGCTCCTTTGTGGGTTTGGGCAATTTCCTCACAGAATCTTCGCCAAGACCGCCTTTTGGCTTTCCTGATCTGTTTATTATATTCAGTCAATGCTCTGCCATACCTTTCCCACTCATAAGGTGTGGTAGAGTGATTGAATATGCGGCGTGTGGATTTGCGGAGTTTATCCAGCCTTTTGTTCCACCACGTCGTTGTGTTAGAAGACTTTGGTTCCTTCAACGGGCAGCTTTGTTCATAGGCCTTAACCATGCTTTGCGAGATTAGGTCGACTGCCAAGTTGAGGGAATTTGGTGTTTTTACCTGTTTGTGGATATCCTTTAGACGATGTTCTAGGTCGGCCTTGTAGGCTTCCCATGACGTATCTTTTGGGTTCCTATGCATAGGTATTTCCTGTTCAAGAGAATCTTTTACACCAAATAAAATATGTTTGTGGTCCGACATTGAATTTTCGCAACTGACGTGCCAGTTCGTTAGGCATTTAGCTACCTTTTCAGTTGCGAATGTAATATCTAGTACTTCTTGTCTAGCCCTAGTTACGAAGGTTGGCGTGTTGCCCCTATTCAACAATTGCAGACAGTTAGTAAAGATAAAATCGGAGAGTAACTCACCTCTTTTGTTAATTCCAGTGCTCCCCCAGATGGTATGGTGGGCATTGGCATATAGGTAAATTACTTAACTACTAGCTAGATTAGATAGGTACATATTTTAACCCTTTACCGAGCATCGGACAAAAAAAGCATGTTACTGACGCTAAAGCGCGCGAGCGCGAGCGCGCAAACGCACTTGGTTATTAGGGCACGACTTTCCGTGCGTGTAATTTGACGTCTTTGGCGTTCAAAGGGTAGGAACATTTTTGCTTTGTTTAAAACGGTGTCAACATGTTACGTAACATTAAATAAGTAAGTAGGATTACTGCATTCTTAAATTGACAGAGCTTATTGGTGTAGTATAGACGTATTCCACCAAAGTGTAGCTTTACTAACGCCATTATTTTGATACATCTGACAAAGCTACGACGCCGATGTTTAGTCTGATTCAAGGTTAAGGCCGTGGCATAAAATACCATGCAGCCTGAAAATTCTCTTTCTTCTGAAGTCAGGAGTAGGAGATAGGTAAGCATAGACATAGCAAGGACATAGATGTAAATAGACTACCGACGCACGACAAAGGATGGCGCATGTTACACCGTGCGTGCTGAGCTTGATCTGACATCCGAGTACCTAGGTGTGGAGTAGGTACATAAAGTAAAATAAAATTTAGGTATCTTCACCTAAAATCTTATAGCAAATTGAGGCGAAGGTGCCTAAATAGCAGTTTATTATCTGTACAAACGTGTCCGCTGTTCAGCCAACGCTTGAATGCGGGAAGAGTACGAGAAACTAGTTAATCTGGCACGATGTTACGTGAGTCATACTTTACATAGTAAAACGATTTAATATAAAAATACTTACCATTTCATTGTAGAAAAGTAGCATTCGCAGAAGCCAAGAACACCTTCCTTTATTCTTATTAAGTGGTGGAAACGCATCACGGGTCGCTCGAATCCCCTCAAACTATGGTTAGAAATAATCATTCGCTTAGCATGTGTTAATGTCGTGTGATTCTGATTACAGTGAATGTTTTAATCATGTGATTTGTTTTGAATGATGAATTAGAAAGAGTAAACTTACATTTGCGCATTAAAAAAAATATACACGCATTTAGTAATTTGGTATTAAATACCTACATGTACCTATCTAAAATGTATTTTGTAATTTTACAAACATAACAGGCCATATGTCATTATAGGCGTATGAAGGCCTTAACCGGTTAACAAATAGCGTACTTAAATTAGAATTTAAGCTGCATTAAGATTAAATAAAAAAGTAAACAATAAAAACGTGCCTCCGTGGTTTGTTCAATCATATTAATTTCATACAAAAAAATGTTGTACGATATTGGCCAAATGGCAAAGGCATGTGATTTTTTATATTGAAATGCTTAAAAATACGAATGGAGGAAAACCTGAAAATAGTATTTTCAGGTTTTCGAGTTATTTAATTGAATTGTTCTGCAAACTATATCGTATGATACCTAGGTAAAACCATAGGGTAAAACTGACGTTAAAAGAGCTTTATTATGCGTTTATTCATGATTGAGAGCAGGAACCTAGTTAGGGAGCCAGGTGCCAATCGTATCAATGTACACCTGAAGTTGCAATAAAGATTGTTTTATTGTTTTTGTTATTGCGGACTCGTAGTACATATTTACAATACCTACTAGATAGTACCGAGCAAAATGATACGGAAAATTCAAATATAGCAAGGAAAATTGTTTCCGGATCGCTTTCACATTATCCGATCTGATATCGGATGTAGGAGGCAGTGGCGTGGCTACCTGGCACCTGGTGCGGATAATGTAGTGTCACCCTAAAAATCACAATGAACCCTCCTTTATTTATTATATTATAGGGTCGACGACGCGCATGGGACACCCCTGGAGTTGCAGGCATATACAAGGTATAATAAAATTGCTATTGATACTTTTCAGGGCATAATTGTTACCGTATTCTTATTATGAAATTGTAATAAAATAAACTGAAAATAGATGTCATATACTTCAGAAAAAGTGACCAAACCCTCCGGTGTCCGAGGCCAGATTTAGATTATTTTTCTGAAGTATATGACATCTATTTTCAGTTTATATATAGTAGTGTAACTACTTAAAATTGCAAATCAAAAAATATTGAACCAAATAATTTGATTTGCTTCAAGATTTGTAAGAAAATAAGTTCTCGCAAAAAAAAATAGTTTTGTATGGAGGGTTGGCCAACTGGCACGACGTGTCCCATATAGTTAATTATAACCTATTGTTGGTTAATTATAACCTATTGTTGGTTAATCTAACCTTGGTTTGATATGTTTTCTGTTAGAACAACGCACTTATATGTACACTCGCGATCAAAAAAATCGACTCAAACTAATTTTTAATTTCATCGTTTAATATCTCAGGAACCAATCATGAGATCAAAAAAGCAACGGTACCATTTTAGAGCTAACAGTGTCAGCTTTCAATACGAGCATGTTTTTCAGGCGAAAAATTTCAGTTCATGAAAAACAAGCTAGCATACCAAGGAGGTGTAAAATTTGGGTGCAAAAATGACCTTAACAACGAAAGAAAAAACATTTTCATGAACGAATAACAATTTATTTTTATCTTTAATACTTGGTGTTACCACCAAAAACCTTTTTCACACATGCCATGCGTCTCTTCATTGACCTTATCAGCTTCCTGATGGTATCCTGGGGGCATGCTTCCCACTCTTCGACCAAAGCTTCTTTCAGGGCCAAAATTGTCTCCGGAGCAGGATTGCGAGCTCGAACCTTGCGTTTCAGGTAATCCCATAAGTGCTCGATAGGATTTAAATCAGGACTCAGAGGTGGCCACTTCAGAGTCGGGATGCCAACTGCGTCAAGGTACTCCTTTGTGACGCGGGCGGTATGACAAGGGGCGTTGTCTTGCATGAAATGGAACCCCTCGTCAAAGAACCCGGCGTAGGGGACGACATGGTCTTGCAGGATGTCGGTGATGTACCTGTCTGCATTCAAACCACCGCCTCGACCCCCGCCATCAACAAAAACCAGCTCGGTCCGCCCCTCCATGGAAATCCCCGCCCACATCATGACGGAACCTCCACCGTAGGCGACTGTTTCAGCGAAGCAACACTGGGCGAACCTCTCTCCAGGTCTTC
This sequence comes from Pammene aurita, assembly GCA_947086415.1. Lineage (NCBI taxonomy): Eukaryota > Metazoa > Arthropoda > Insecta > Lepidoptera > Tortricidae > Pammene > Pammene aurita. Next base: position 37,941,226 of record OX352291.1, read on the forward strand.
GGTACACCCGTCCTCTTCTGTCGCTGCCATGGAGACACACTCTGCACTCGTCGCTGAAGAGTACGCGGCTCCATTGGTCGTAGGTCCAATTTTCGTAGGTCGCCACGAATTCCTTCCGAGCGTCCCGATGCCTCTGAGTCAGTTTGGGCCCAGTAGCAGGTCTTCTTGGGGTAAGGTTGGCTTCCTTGAGTCTCCGCCGAACTGTTGAGGTGCTAACAGGCACAACCCGGTTCCGCATCAGGTCTTGCTGGATGGCAACAGCGGTACGGTGGCGATTACGAAGACTGGAGGTGGCGATGAAGCGGTCATCCCTCTCCGATGTGCACCGCTGACGGCCAGATCCTTGTTTCCGTTTCAAGGTTCCAAACCGACAAAACCGACGATAAACTCTGGAGACAGCAGACTGGCTTAAATTCAGCTGCTCAGCAACAGAACGCTGCGAGAATCCTCGATTCACCAAGGTGACGACTTCGGTGGCTTCAGCTTCGGTGGTATCCATTTTTCGAAGGTGATTCCGGTGTAAGATTGCGAGGAGATGTGCACTGGTCAACTTCTGATAAGCGAATGATAAGAAATAACCGGTTACACCGGTTTTTATTGGTCTCAAGAGGGCACAACTCGTGCATATCATAACCATGTAAAATGCCATTTTGTACAAAAACTGCGATAACCTAAAAACTACGCAACTGAGATCGATGTCTTTTACTGTTTTTTGTAGCTGAATAAATTCGTAATAAAATTGCATTCAAAGTTTTATTAAAATATTTCCCGCTTTCCGGAAATACGACCAAAAGTAATAAATGTTGCTTGAGTCGATTTTTTTGATCGCGAGTGTATTGTTTAGTTTTGATGTACTGTTGTTTTGAAAAAATAAGTCCCGCCGAGTTTCTTGCCGGACATAATTCTTCTCGGGTCAGAGGTGTAGGGTTAGAACCGGTGTAGTTTGATTTTTTTTTTTCTCACTTTTACTTTGACGTGTAAAAGTGCCCTTGTGGCCTACTTACTGAATAAATGTTTGAGTTTGTTTGAGTTTATAGGGAATGCAAACCGGTTATAACCGTAATCGAAATAATCTGCTATAGCCGGTTATTTCGTCAAAATAAAGTAACCGATTATTGAAAATTCGAATAATCGGATTCGGTTATTTATTCAATACTATTTTTACCTACAATTTTTCGTCTGAAACTATGATTTCTATACTTTATTTTATAATAATTTCAGGTTTCCCTCCTACATATAACCCTATTTTGGCGAGTGATTTGCAGCAAGTACCTACCTTTTCGGTCATAAGTCATAACCCACAGCATAACCGGTTATCAAATTTTATCGGTTATTGCATTCCCTAGTCCCATACAAAAAAAAATTCGTCCAAAAATTTTTTCTCCTACTCTTTCTTACTGGCAATACGATACCAATTATGCCCTTAAACGGACCACCAGTATTCTTGTTACACCTGTATATAGGCTATGTTGCTTACCATCAGGCGGGCCGTATGCTTGTTTGCCATCTTCGTGGTATAGAAAAAAAATCAAACCTATTAGAAGTAAAAGTAGGTAATTATTAATAATAATTTAAGCTTACATAATTTTTATGATTGTTTCTGTATTTATTATTTTACTATAAATGAATGTGTGAAATAAGTTTAGTTACTAAAAAATGTAAAAAAAAAACTTTCTAGCTTGCAAACAAAGCAAACTCTGAAATCCCATCATCAAAATATTAATTTAGTATTGCTAGTAAATTTTAATTGGCAAAAATCCTCTCACATGAATGAAATTTAGTACGACAATTACATTCGGAAGAGATTTTGTAAAATCCCATTTCACAATGAATTTCAAATAGTCCAGAGTCAAACATGCCAAAGACAAATATGGCAAAGAAATGTGAAATTGCACTGCATATTTACATCAGGCGTAGGCCGTAGCGTAAGGTTTTGAGCAGCTCCTGGTATCTAAATTTGCTTGTTGGTTCCTCAATTGCAGAAAGTATCCCATAAAAATGTTTAACCAACACTTTTATTGTAGAATAACGTGTACTCCAGCGCGTTGTGGAAAGCTTTTTAACGGATACTTTGCTGTGTTTGAGAAGCACTTCCTAGCGGCTTGTGGAAGCAGAAAAAAGTTGAATGTTGCTTCTACTGCTCCGAAAAATGTTACACAACACAATTCACATTTTGTACGAATAAATGTTGACCCCATAAACTAATTGAATGATGATCTACATGGTGACTGGTTATTCATCGTATTCCTTCAAGGGGGTTATTCTACAGCATATTTGGAGTGATTTAAGTCCGTCAAGCAGGGGTCAAAACTCATTGGTTTTCAAGTTATTCAAGATTTTAGATTTTTTTAATAAATACCCGCTTTTTGACCTAAAACTAGTATTTTTTTTTAAACTACGTATTTTTCAAATAAAAAAAAGATTTTCCGAATAGCCAATGAATCACTGATTACGTAAAATAATAAAAAAAGTACAAAACATAACAAAATTTTGCAAATAAAAGCATCTGAAGTCAGACGTTTTTGTATTTTTTTTCAAATCTTGTTACATTTTAAGGCATAACTAAAAAAGAGTAATAACACTTCGCGTACAAATTACAGAATTTATTTCCTCAGTTCATAAGCTTTCTAAAAAGGTACAATTTATGACATTTTATGCTCGCGTCACCATCACAGAGTCCGTAACAATAAATGATATCTGCGTATTCTTCAAATTCGTAAGTAGCCATTTGAGAAAAAACTTAGTTATCAATATCGTCCGAATTGGAAAGAAAGTTGAAAGTAACTAACTGATTAATTAAACCTGGTTAGTCTCACCCCCACCCCATGAGAAGCATCGCCACCCAATAAAATTAAGATAAGATAAGGAACAGAAGGCGAAAAACCCGCCGTAAGAATTAAAGTGACACAAACAAACTAATTAAAGTAATTTAACTTCATTAGCTCATTAGCTAATGACCCTTAATCAGTTTGTTTGTTTCACCAAAGGCAATCTGCAGTGCCTACTACCTCAAGGAATAAGATAAGATAAGAAACTGGAGACAAAGTATGCCTTCGGCGAGTTTAAAACGACACAAACAAGTAAAGTCAAGTACGCTAAGTCCTGTACCTGCTCTGGTATTATTATTATTAATTGTAAAAAATGAGCATAAAATGTCATAAATTGTACCTTTTTAGAAAGCTTATGAACTGAGGAAATAAATTCTGTAATTTGTACGCGAAGTGTTATTACTTTTTTTTTAGTTATGCCTTAAAATGTAACAAGATTTGAAAAAATATACAAAAACTTCTGACTTCAGATGCTTTTATTTGCAAAATTTTGATATGTTTTGTACTTTTTTTATTATTTTACGTAATCAGTAATTCATTGGCTATTCGGAAAATCTTTTTTTTTATTTGAAAAATACGTAGTTTAAAAAAAATACTAGTTTTAGGTCAAAAAGCGGGTATTTATTTAAAAAATCTAAAATCTTGAATAACTTGAAAACCAATGAGTTTTGACCCCTGCTTGACTGGACTTAAATCACTCCAAATAAGCTGTAGAATAACCCCCTTGAAGGAATACGACGAATTACCAGTCACCCTGTATACAACCAACGCCTTAACGCTTAACTAAACCATAGTTTTGAAGTTGTAAAAAATATTGTAATTATCAGTTTATTATTCTCGTGACACCTGTTACAATCACTCTAAATGAAAAAAACTTACTAGTCACCTACATATTATTATTACAAAAAATGTATGATTTTTTTATTAGTGGCGGTTATGAAATTTGCCACACTTACAAATTTTTATAGATGACAACTACTGATATATATAGTCTGGCCAGCCAACGAACGCAGTAGCAATGTACAGCGAACAAAAGTATGACAACACTAAGAATCAGTGAAAAAAGCAGCAATGATCATCAAATTTTATGTTTTTAATTTTAGTTGGTATTTCCACCCCTTTCATTAGATGAGATTTACGGTGTGTGAAAAGGAGACGGATATATTTCGTCTGATCTGTCATCAACTGCAACAGATAATCTGGTTGAGGCAATTGACATATGCCTTAAAAATGAATTTAAATTTAATTGGGAACGTTGCACAAGTTCTATCTCACTCGCGCTTAAGATGAGAGAGTGAAATGCGCTAGAAACAAATTCAATGTGAATTGAAATGTTCGTCATGAAATACGGTGTCTCATCACAAAGGGTTGCCACATGTACGTATTTTGAATTTGCCGCGCGTTTCTACTGACAGAAATGGTTTGCCAGACTATAAGGAAAAAGTTTTCTTTAATTCGTGAGTTTTTATTACCTACATTACCATAAGTAATTCCCCTAGGGTACATTCATACTGGATAGGAATGGAATCGATTGGCATACAAAAAGGCATGTGAAAAATAAAAGTTTTCATTTTCATACAAATTGTATGGGAAAAGTTTTCCTCGAATTGTGGCTTTTCTAGCCGGATTTTTTTTTTGATCCCATACAAGCAAGCTTCTGATTCTGGACAGGAATGGGATCGATTTAATTCGAAATTTAAAATCCACGCCGGCGCTATCACGCACATTACAGCAAATTTATTCCTACTCGTACTCATGTAACTACGCACACAAGAAAAGATTATCGGTCTAACAGCTAATAAAGTTTAGTTAAATGAATGAAAAAATACAAAAGTACACTACATATTTACTTCCATGTAGTCCTATCCTACATCCGATATCGGATCGGATAATGTGAAAGCGCTCACGACTACGACATTCGATTTAAGAAAATTTTTGGAAGTAAATATTGCACTTACATCCTACCTTATTTTTTTGAAGCAATAGCAAAGTTAATTTGTACAGGTTTAGTGGACTTAAGATAAAATGTTGCTTAGGGCACGTGTAACTAAATCTTAAAGATCAAAATATAGTTAGTGTAGTAAATAAACATGTTGCATATTAATGAAACTTTGAACTTTCTAAAAACATTTTTGAATTACGCCAAAGTTTAAAAACTTGTTTCCCTTTAAATTTTAGTTCAAAAATATGTAAAATTCGTAGAAGTTAATGCATACTTTCAACGATAATTATTTTGGACATTAGTGGTTGAGCCGTTTTAATTACTTTTGGCAAAATAAATTTGCAAATCTTGATAAAAGGACGTAGACGTACCTGCCTAAATACCCTAAAGATACCTATGCCCTTCACGGTGTATGTTTTTTTTTTACATTTTTCGCCGTTTGATATACTTATACCTAAAAGGACTTCCGCCGCCATATCGGTGGGGGTCACATAATTTTCTTGCCATTCATTTATAATTCATTTGATATTCTCTACCTCTAACTTAAGTCTGGCAGAAGCCCTATATGAGGCTGCCATTACCCTTTTAAATCTTCTTCTCCTGTTCCCATTATTTGAGGTCCGGTCTCCTCACTGTCCTGCGCCAAGTCCTGCGATCTTGGGTTGTCTCTTGGGGCACATGGGCTTTTCTGAGGTCTCTCTCATTTGTCCATTATGACGGTAGGACTTTTCCTTTTTTCGGCTCCGGTAGATAGAGCGCTATTTGTACCACGTGATGGTTTTCTTGTCGTTTGACATGGCCATACCACCGAAGGCGGTTTTTGGTTAGTTTGTCTGCAATTGGTGAAACTTTGAAACTACCACGTATATATTCATTACGGATTCCGTCCAACCGAGTTATACCTCCCGCCCACTTAACCATCTTCATCTCGTTAATATGTTCGTTTTGCTCATGTACCTACTTTCTTAGTTGTCCAGTATTCTGACCCATACAGTAGCGCAGGGAGAACTGCGGTTTTGTAAATTTTTCCCTTAGCTTTTATTGGGATTCGTGAGTGCCATTACTCATTTAAATAATAATAACATACTTTATGTAGTTGGCCTGTTTTTATTTGTTAAATCTTTTATATGACTGAAATCCTTGACAACTATAAAAATAATCGTTATAAAGCATGTTTAGATGTTTAAACACTCCAGAATATTACGACTACGATGTGTGTTCTACAATATTAGACGGAGAGCTAGCCACGTCAGATATGACACAATAATGAGAATGACGAAACCCCTCTCGTTAATTTGCTATAGGTACTATGCTTATTTCTAGATCCGGACCTAGACCATCTGGCAGCTGTAAAGGGGTGGAGGTCAAAGAATCCAAACCACTTTATGAATACAAAACCTAGAGTTCTGGTTTTGATGCAATATTATAGGAAATTATGTAATTAATTAGATTTTATCATAGCCAGAAGTTTCTATTCGGGGAAAGTAGTGCCAAATGATGTATAAAGCAATTTATAGTTAGTCACCTACTGTTTTTGTTTTCGCAATAATACACAATGTTTTTTTATTCTAGTGTTAAAATATAAGCCTTGTTCTGTTTTCGGCAGGTTTAATAACCTATTTTTGTTTTTTTTTTCAACTGAAAAACTTTGTTGGTCTGTCGCTCTGACCCCCACCCATTAAAAGCTGCCAGATGCCTGGATCTAGCATAAGGACAGTAAAGCAATCTAACTAGACAGGTTTAATTGCTCTCATTATTGTGTCTTATCTGACGTGGCCAGCTCTTAGTCCAATGTTGCTTGTACTTAGTGTGTTCGAGTGTGGTAAATGAACAGCGCAGCATCTTCAACATTCGCATGGGCACCCTGGAAACAAGATACATGGTTAGGTTCATCCCACACCTGGGGACTATTGCATAACAATTTGTTACTTGTAATGTAATATTAGCGAATGTATTTCCACTAAAAGGAATCCGTTGTTCGTTGTTCTGCTAATATTACAAGTAAGGTACAACCAGATTCAAAATAATGTGTCCATGCAATTTTGAATCTCACTGTACCTACTTACTGGTGATTATGCAATAGCCCTCTGAGTAATAGTGAACTGAGCCATTTACGGTTCAAGCTATTTTATTTTATTAAATATTACTCTATGAAATGTCCAATGTAAAATGAACCCTAAATTGCTTAACAATTAAAGTCTGTGACCGTAAGTACCTAGTGTAAAAGCACTGTTACACTTTACTTTTTGTAGTGTCCGTTAGGATGCTAGTTTTTTCAATATTAAATTTACTTGCTAAATGCGGTTACACTTGACTAAATTTAGAAACTAAATCATTTAGGAAGCTAACTAGGACAAGTGTAACAGGGTTTTTAGAAATGCATGAGCTGATTGTCTTTGGTTCATGAGTTTTTTCAGTTCAGGTAGTGTTTAATCTATGGCCAATAACAGATTTATTTGGCTACAAATAAGGCGTAGTGGTCCCAAATTAGGGTTAGTCTCCCGGTACTTTCCATAAAAACAGAACCGGAACCGGGAGGTACCGGTTCTCGGTATTCAAAATCCATACCGAAATAGCATTCCCTACCCGAAATCTAGGACATTGCTTTTTCGCTATGAAAAAAAATCGCATTCGATGGCGAATTGTAATAAATGAAAAAATGCGAAACAAAAAGTTATGGCAACTATAACATTTTTCCAAAAAAAATGGTTGTTCTTGTATAATGAAAACAACAAATAAATATATTCAAACGTAAGTAATTTTATTTTTTGCAAACATTGTAGGTATCTTCAGTATTTTAATAGTGTGATTCCCAAATACAAGATATTGCTTACTTTGTCCAAAAAAGGTTTTCTTTTAATTAATAGATAAACCAGACGCCATCTGAGAAATATAATGAACCCAATCAATCCACTACAGGTGTGTGATGTGCCTTGTGAAGTAGGTATTAGGTATTTATGATTCATGTTAGCTAATGTTCCACTATTAATAAGCGCACTATAGTCGCGCGGATTCCGCAAACAAGGAGATAAAAACAAATGGAGTTTGCATCTTCCTTACGCGGTAATTATTAATTTAAGTTCAGGAATGTAAGTACCCTTTAAAATAACCGAACCCAAAAAAAAATACGGTTTATATGAAACATGCTTACAATATTAAATAATGCGTTGTATAATGTAGAATTTAGTTTATCGCTACCTGATTTGCAGTCTATTTTCATTTTTGTTTTTTACGGTAGCTAACATGAATCATAAATTGAATCGAGTGCTACCTTTATAAACAGTAACATTTCGCTCAGCCCAGAGGAATATCTTGTTGAACTTACCCTTGGTAGTTAAATTCATCCGGACCTCTTCAGCGCTTGCACCAATCAGCGCCGATTTATGCAGGGTTATTAATAATGGTCGGTATGCCGGCTAATTATCCTGCGAATTTCCGAAGTACTCAATCAAGTGTCATGAATTAGCCTATACATTAGATATCTACAATACTACCTATATACACGAGAGGTACTCGGGCGCTATTGAGCGACCGCTTCGTTACAATCGGTACTAGGAGGGCATACTTGACAAGGTGACTACTCAGTTGCATTTTAGCTTGTGTTAAGCAGAACTTTGAAGTGAGAATTGTAATCACACTTTGCCACAAAGTGTGTGTGTGAGTTAAATATCAGTTAAGTTACATACGTTTGAAACTGAAGTGTTCGTGGGTATTTATGAGCTTATAAACAAGTTGCAGTTTGAGCATAGTTGTATGAAATATGTAGAGACATGAATAGTAGGTATATCGAAGTTTACTTTAATATCCACACAGGTAGTTCAAAGTATATTCATATATGTATATCTGAATAGGTACGAGTCGGGATTTTGTTCTTACATTTGTAGTGACGATCTCTTGCAGACAATCTGAAATGAAAGAAAAATCATTGGTTATCATTTGCTGAAACTTAGCCACTAAGTACGTAGGAATGCAACTCAAGTTTCTAAATATTCGCATTCGCAGTCGCACAGTTCATTGCGAACATTATTGCGAATATTTTTATTGCATTTTTGTAGCAAAAATGTTTGATTTTATTTATTTTTATAAAAAAATAACCTATATATTTTTAGTTTTTTATGGTGTAAAACTAAAAATATATTGCGCTAGTAGTAGATTGTTTGATCAATCATCATTCAACTACTACAACTTCCAATATATCAAGGTTATGGACTTCATATTCGTATTATTCGCATTCGCATTCGCATTCGCGAATATTAGCAGCTAATACTCGTATTCGTATTCGCGAATATTCAAGAACCATCGTTACATCTCTACAAGGATGATTAAGACATGGATTGACAATGCCTATACAAAATCGCGTTCCCTTATTTCAGGCTAAAGCACTAGCGTCATCTATCGGTCACAACTAACACTAAATTCCTACTTAAACTTTTTGTTAAGCCCATTGGTTGACTGGTAGAGAATGCCTTATGGCATTAAGTCCGCCATTTGTACCATCTTATTTTGTGCAATTAAGATTAAATAAATAAATTATAGTTTCTAATATTTTTTCGGCGATTAACGCTGACAGAATAACTCTACTCCAGACAACAGATGGCGCTGTGGCACTCAGTACCGAAAACAGACGTATAGCCTGAAGGTTCGAGGAACGCGATTTTGTATAGGCATTGTCCATCCATGGCTTAGTCATCCTTGCATCTCTAGTACCTAAGTAAAGTGCGTCCATAATTCATACATTTTTCCGGATACATTACCCAATGATTACTTACTATTACTACGTAGGTACCTTATGTACCTACTTATAATAGTTATATGTTTTATCTAAAGCCTTAGAATACCAGAAATATATGATCATGCGCCATGTTGCGGAATTTCATTGGAACTAATTTCTTACACTGGCAATAATTTTAATGAGGATTATCCATGTGTGTCATTGTGGCAGTTTAATTGAATAATAATAAAGCGTGGAATATTAAATAATAATCGCCAAAAAATCCGAAAATTATCCATAGACAAGAGCGAAATATTGTAAATAGTGTATGTAATAAATTGCTGTAAATAATACCTACGCTCAGGAAATGAATCTATTTAGCTGTGATACATTTTCAAATTAACGTCAGAGCTGACACGTAAATAAATCAAGATGTCACCATACCATAGAGAATAATACGCTCTATGATTATACTGAACTGTTGCCATATAAATGAGTGTAATAGCGCCCTGTTGACAATAAACATAATTTCTGGTCAGGCTTTACATCCATATCATAAATTCCCTCTAATATGTTCATAAACGATAAATTAATGGCCTGTATCTGTGGTGTATCGTAAAGTTTACTTTACAGTATCGATGACCAATACTTTCACATTTCACATACAAATTTCGAACATTACAATAATGTATGAAGATTCATAACAGTTGGTTATGAATTGTGCGGGTGGTCGGGGAGGACTTCCTTCTCTTAGACCTGCCGGCACAATCCAGTTGGCCATGGCGGTGCAAATTGTGCAATGGAGGTCATTCTAATTCACACGTCATTGAGGATTTATAATATGTCTGTACATAACTAGGGCATTAAAACACTCGTGTGATATTATTATAAAACTTACTTCGTTTCATAAAACCACACTCGTATTTTAATGCCCTTTATTATGTTGCAGTCACATAAAGTACTATTATTTGAACTATCGGAAAATTGACTTTTATTTAGGATACTTAACTTTACCCAAGCCGTTGATATTAATTACAGCGTAATAGGTTGTTGCTTACCTACTCGCTCTACTCAAGAATATTATAGTGCTGACTCTTCTGAGAACAGACTGTGAAATTCTTACTTATAATTTGAACACTTTCTAGGAAAGTACATTACGGTTTTTACGAAAATAACTTTGTGGGGCAAATTATAATAAACAAGCTATACATTGTGGTCAGTTTATCTCAAGTTTTTACACTTTTATCTTATGATATGCATAAATCAAACAAAATAAAACACAATTATTTATAGTGCCCGACTTGTAGGTGAAATGTTATCTAAGTTATCTGGCTAAAATATCCTACCACCCTAAGTAGATACTACTAAGTTCATCCATTACAAAAGGTAAGCTATATAATGTGGACAAGGATGACACTTCTAACAATGGGACAAAAGGTTCTTTAAAAATACATAGATCGTGTTAACTCTATCGCCGGCCCATGTTTGAAAGTAAGTATATTCCTGGGGTTGGCTGGTGATTATATGAACGTAAAGTCATCTGAGATAATATATCTCACACGATTGAGCGCAAACATTTATATACGACGCTTTCATGAGATGGGCCTGTAAATAACGTTATGAGGTGTAACAATAGTAGTTTATGTAACTGTTACGTAATAAGGGTCCTTGTCCTTAAAACATGAGTGTGGTTTTATGAAACGAGCCGCAGGTGAGTTTCATAATAAGATCACACGAGTGTTTTAAGGCCTAATTACGTACAGTTGCATACACTGCTTTATCTACACTCATATTATTTATCCAAAATGCCGTATTCGGAAACCATAGAATGGCCGCCATTGCACTGCCATGGCCAACTCGATTGTGCCGGCGGTCGGGGAGGCGCGTGTCGGGCTGTCGGCGGATGCGCGGGAGGGTGCAGGTGTACATTATGTTATCAAAACTCATAGCACATCAATATTTGAGCATGAAAAGTTAAAATTACGTTACTGCCACGGATAAAAAGCTTATCATAGTAAAATCGGTCGTGGTAATGCTAGCCATTGCCTACCGTTTTCGAACACGTTTTAGAGAACTTACAATATGAGTGTAGATAAAAATATTGGTGATCCAGTTATGGGCATTATTGGTATCATATTGCGAGCCATGGAGAGGGCTATGCTCGGAGTTTCTCTACGTGATCGAATCAGAAATGAGGAGATCCTTAGAAAAACTAAAGTCAGTCAGCAAGCTGAAGTGGCAATGGGCAGGCCACATTGCACGCAGAGAATATGGCCGATGAGGTCGAAAAGTGCTCGAGTGGAGACCACGGACTACTCGTAGCAAGCGCAGCGTAGGACGTCCACCAACAAGATGGACAGACGATCTTATTAAGGTCGCCGGAAGACGCTCGATGATGCGGGTCGCTTCCAACCGGTACGTGTGGAGGTCCAAGGGGGAGGCCTATGTTCAGCAGTGGACGTCTTATGACTGAGATGATGATGATGATGGTGATTGCGAAATAAAAAATAGGAAAAAAAAATTGGACGAAACTATGTATGGGTCACGTCGTCCCGGCCGGCCAACCCGCCGTACAAAACCATTTTTTCCGGATTTTTTTTTCTTATTTTTTATTATTACAATACGATATCAATTATGCCCTTAAACGGATCACGAGCATTTTTGTTACACCTTATATTTATGGCACTATTTGCACTGTTTGCCATTAAGATATTATTTATTTATTTATAAGCAAAATTTTCTTTATACCACGTTTATTCATTTACCATTTTTTTAAACAATAGATAATTTGCTTCGTGTATCACCTATAAAACGAAAAGCTCTAAAATTAAATTCAGTGTAAAGACAGGGCACCCGTGAACCGACATCCTGGTTTTAGTCCGCTAGTTCCAATCAGTGATAAGCAATGAAATAATCTGTGGATGCAATTATCAAACACGCACTCTGCAGGCCGCAGACAAGTTACTGAATAGGCCACAAATGCCGCAATCACCAAAATTTGCATGTCTTTTTATCGAACTGCCTGTACGTCTCATTTACATTAATAAAAATTACTATACAATCTGTCAAATGAAACAATTATCTGCAAAAATAGAGTCTTCGAATTTAAATTCTGCATATCAATCCCTTGAATTAACTCCCTGATTTTGGTCCGCTGGTTCCAATCACTGCTAACCAATAAAAGAACCCCCAATACAATTATCAACCAACCCGTGGGCTGGTTACACCGATTGACCAGCTTCGGATACACGTCGGATTTAACACTATCACCAAGATTTGCATGTCACAGGCCACACCGGGTCGGACCCGAGGCAAATATCGTTATGCATGTGAGGACTGCATTGTTCACTGGAGTGATACCTGGATATATTAATTTGCTTGTGCGTGGCCCACGGCCGATTATTAATACGTGTCTGACTGAAATGCATATTTTAAAGAAATCAATAAAAAACAGCGTTCACGACTGTACGTGCATCAAATATCAGATATAGGACTAGGTCTTGTATTACATTTTTAGAAACATGTAATACCTCATAGTTTTGAATATGATTACTGTTTTCCAAAAGTGGTTTGGAAGACATCACTTCGTTTTCACTATTTGACAATCGTGCTTTCGCTGCTGCCTGACCTGGAGGCCCAAGGATCGCAGAACTAGTAGTTGCCATGTAAAGACTAATGGCCTGTTTCACAATCTCCAGTTAAAGCATATCTGTCAGATAAATGTTTGCTGTCCTTTTCTTTTATATGAATGGAGAAAAGGATAGCAATAATTTTAACTGGCAGATAAGTTTATCTGGAGATTGTGAAACAGGCCCTAAGTATAACAAATCAAATTATAATAATAAATATTTTGATTTGTTAATTATTAAGTAGACGCACTACTATATAAATTATAAACTTATATATATGTTTTATATACTTAAAAAATCTACTTCGAAATAAACAAATCAAAATATATTAAAATATTTATTAAAATAATTTGATTTGTTCTTCAGTTGTATTGACGGCAGCGCCATCTCTTTCGCTTTCAATGAACTGCTAAGTAGTTCGGATTAAAGGTATGAACTCATAATGTTGTACCTTAGATGATTGGCTAAAATGCGCCTTAGCATGTACAAAGATGGCATATATATGACATCTATATAAGTTTATAATTTATGTAGTAGTGTGTCTACTTTAAACAAATCAGAATATTTATGAAAATAATTAAATTTGTTCCTCAGTTGAAATTGCTATACTTAATGATTAGCTTTTAACTCATCAGTTATAAGATATAAGTTAAAGACGGTTACTTAGCGTCTAATATGGTTCGATCCGACTGAAACTTGGCACACATGTAGCTTTTAGAAGAACAATAAAAAAGTAAAAGTGGAAAGGAGTTGTAAAGTGGTTTTACCCTCTCCCCCGCTTCCCATTTTTATTAAAAAGTTAAAATACCTTATATTATTATGCGTATGTGTTTAATGAACTCCTTTATAACTCAATTTATAAATTAAGGTGCTAGCACCATCATAGTTTATATTTTCAAATTATGCATAGCATTACCTTGATACGTGTTTTTAGATTATCAAGTGTAAACATTTGTTTACACATTTGTGTAAACATTTATTTAAATATAGTATCTTCCTACACGAAGGCCACAAAAATACGTGACACGCTCTTTCTTATGGCCCTACAAATAAGAGCGTTTCACATATATTTGCGGCCTTCATGTAGGAAGATACTATATTGCCGGTGACTGTACATATTTCAAATACACCATTTTTAACCACATGACATTTTGATTAGTTGTTAGACCCGGACAACATTAACTCTGCATGTTAAATGATAATGACAACCACACCTTTTAAAAGGTCCCGCTTTGTCGACATGGTTGTAGTTATTGGTAGGTAATTCCTATTCCTAAAACTACATAATATACGCTAGAATCAGTGAAATTACGAAGTGTAAATGGTCAAAGTGAGATCTTTCACTTAAACACGTCCACATTTAAATGTATTAATTCAACTGTCTTAGAGTCAATACAAACTTAGAGCAAAGATTTAAACCTGGATTTATTAGTGTAATAATTAAATAAGAAGTTTTTAAAGTTAGACTTAATTATAACCCTGTAATTTAAAAAATTGGCCAAATATGATCACATGATTTCTGGACGACTTGAATGTGTTGCATGTACATTGCGGGCCGTATTATTTTTCGTTGTAATTGTTAGAAAAAGTTATCTAAATATATTTCTTACGTCGCTAACCACAGTTAAAAGGTTCGCCCGTATTGGACTTACATAATCTACATGTATTTAAATGCGTTAATATCGTACATTTCTAAAGCTGTACAATTCAATCAAAGTCCGTGCAAGTCTAGGTTGTATTTAGATCGGGATCGAACAAGCATGATAGGGTTAGCGTATAATTGGGCAGTTAGCTTGTAGCGGGTTACAGGTATCTCGGCATAGCCTTCAGCAGTGCGACAGAGCTCGTCATGGACATACGCCTGTATTAGCATACCTAACAAAGACATACAATGGACACCGCAGATTCGCTTTGTGTTAAGATGTAGATACATGTCTAATGGGTAAATGTCATTATTTGTTGGCTGAATTAACGTTAAACTGTCGATTATCCCGATTAATAATATTATACGAATTAGGGTACGTTTAATATTCAAGCGTGTAATGTAGTTATCTCTTGCTTATATGGCTGATAGATCAGATGATATATAACGGTAATTGGTTACAAAGGGTTTGGCTTAACTTTTAAGAGTCCGATAAACTTATTTTTCGATTTTGCTCAACTTTTTCATACTATTGCAGTAACTAGCGAAACTTCTATCAGTTTGTATACATATTTTAAAAATCAAGTAAAGTTTCTTTTCAAATTGTGTAAGTGAAACGGTATTTTATTTTCTTGATTCATTTATAAGTAATCTAATAAATCTAACACCTATTTCGCGATTTTTGCTTGGAGAGGTGAAAAGAGTAAGGTTTTTATTGATTACAATTAAGTTATACTAGTATGTAAAATACATAAACACGTTGGAAAATGAGTCGTCCCAGGAATAAGTGGAACATTTTTTTTCAGGGTATGTTTAGCTAGAGCAATTTTATGAAAGATTGCCGAAGATATATGGGTAGGTGATATTTTTGGGAAGGGATTAAATAATAAAAAATAAACTGTACTTCATAGTTTATAGAAACTGTACTTCATGCTTTATTCAGATAACGTAAAACATATTAGGGGCTTGGAAGAATATTAGGGGCCATAAAAAGTAATAACTAATAATCAGGCGACAAAATTGCACGAATCAGCGTCCTCACTAAGCTCTGTTAGAATTCAGTTTTAGGGTATTAAATATTAATATATATAGACCCAAAGAACTTTTTTGCAATAACAAGTTTTCAAATCGTTACCGGATTCTTAAGTAAAAATACCAGTTACAGAACGTTGTTAGTGTCGCATATTTGTCAAACAGTGTTGCCATTCTACCTTACACATTTATAGAACGCCATAGTAGTAAAAAACGAGCATCAAAATACGACTATCAAATAGAGATGAACTTTGGTTTAGTCTGGCGCATGCAAAAATTAAGGGGTCGCAAAGCGACATGCGACGCTTTTTATAGGTACTACCATATACAGGCTGATTCAGGAGACGTGAGCAGGAACAACCCTTCACAATTAGTTAACGACAATGAATTACGCCTTTCTATTTTTTTTTCATCTTTTTGTAACTTAGAAATGTTATTCTCTGTAATCATGGTACCTTACATAAACAAAGATAAAACCTTTTTGAAAATTATGACAGCACTTTGATTATGAAAAAAATAATTGTCCAATTAAGTGAGATACGATGTTTCCAAAGTAACCAGACATCAATTTGACAGATATCACAGACAAACAAGAGAGTATCAGAACTCGACGGAGTGTTCTAATTGTAGAGTGACCACGAGTGAAAAAAAAATAACAAAAATTCTAATAAAGTCCTGGGATCGGGCCCCTTTGCTATACTCTGACCACTCTAACCCACTAATTAGCCGTTAAAATTGGATGGCTGGGCACTGGGTTTAGCGCGTAGTAGCTACGAACAGAGAACCCGACAGTCGGGTTCTCAGCCCTGAATGTGTTAAAGGCTGTGAGATGGTACGCAGGGTGCTGATCACTGGCAAAAAGGCCCTTTCATTATATTTAATAAAATATTTCCAAAAGCAAAATTCAATTAAGTTTTGTTATTTACAAAAATTAAGCTTTATAAAATTCTTTAACAGTCGAAATGATGATAACTCTTATTGGTCAATAAGTGGGCAAACTATACGATCTTGAACATATACATTTCGTTAAAAGGCTGGCTACTGGTGCTTTTACCTTTTTATGTTGTGTTAACGTCTGAATTGTGAGCCCTTATAATGATGGCTGATAATGATCAGGTGGGTTACATCCTTTATATATGGGATAAACTTTAACCTAGTTGCTATCGCTTTTTCACTAGTGTATTTTTGTGGGTGGTTTTTTTATCTATCTATCTATACATATAATAAAGCTGAAGAGGGTCGAAAGTCTGTACATGGAAGATAATCGAAAAAAAATTGGCTGGGGATACTTCGAATCGATAACAGAACACGTTCCAACAATTTTTAGAATTTTTGTCTAGCTGTTTGTCTGTTTATTTGACCGCGCATCACGTAAAAACGGCTGAACGGATTTTGATGAAATTTTGTATAGAGATAGTTTGAGTCCCGGGAAAGGACAATAGATAGTTTTAATCCCGAAAATCAACCCTGGTGGGGGTGAAAAGGGGGTTGAAACTTTGTGAAAAATAATGGAAATGAAGCCTGAAAGGTACCTACTTTCAATAAAGACTATATTGAATAATAAAATCGGTTCAGCTGTTTTTGAGTTGTCAGTCAAAAACGAATAGTGAAAGGACGTAAGTGCCGGATACATGGGACATGACCCGTACACGTCAAATAGAAAAATTCATTCATGACCCCTTCCAAAAATCATTTCTGCATTAGTGACCCCCCCAATTTCATAGGCCGGCCCGCCATTTTTAGGCTGCAACCGCGCCTGTTCGTGCCTTTTCATTCTTAGACTGATTTGACTGGAGGATCGATTTGGATGATATTTGCCATGGAAATGATATGAACAGGTACAGTCAAAGACGTATAAATACAAGAGTGGTACTGTATCGTCCGATATACACAGGACCTACTATTCTATGTCGTTTAAATCATGTCAAAAAATTCAATAAGGAACGAAAAAACTATTGATTTTGGAATGTAGTTTTATATAGTGGTAATTGTAAACTAATACTGTTCTCTAGCGTATCCATCTGTCAACTTTACTTCAAGACCATCAAGTTCCGCCTCCAGGGGGAGGGAGAGAAATTAGGGGTGAATTAGCCGCTTACTGACAAAGACCGAATTCCACGCGGGCGGAGCCGCGGGCACAGCTAGTACATATAATAAACGCGTAAGGTGAATAAAAAGTAAATTGATGATATTTGCGAAAACCCAATTCAGGGGGTTTAGAAACTTTTTTTTTATACCACGACGGTAGCAAACAAGCATACGGCCCGCCTGATGGTAAGCAGCTACCGTAACCTATGGACGACTGCAACTCCAAAGAAGTCACATGCGCGTTGCCGACCCTTTACAAAAAGGAGGATTCACTGTGTTGACGACTAAAGGAACAAGAAGGTCCCTCATCGTCAACACACTGGGTCCTCTTTGAGCTCTTTGCTCTTTGGCAACCTTACTCACCAGCAGGAACACAACACTATGAGTAGGGTCTAGTGCTATTTGGCTGACTAAATGCATTTCAGTGATTTTTCGAATTTTTGTCTGTGACTTTGTCCGCGAAGTACGCAAAAACTACAACAAGAACTTAAGACGATTGTCGCCAGAGTATCCTTGAGCGTTTGGGCGCTGTGTACCCGCGCTACCCGCTTTACCCTCTCATTGCGATCGTACGTAAATCCGCCACACTGCACCGGAACGATGTTCAAAGAATATGACTTTACTCAGAGGCGCGCGGGCAGCTTTATAATAATTATAATCCTTTTGCGGATATTTTTTCATTTGAATACTGTGATTAAGTACTGCAATGGTGATATTTTTAGGAATGCTATTTACCTATTAAATAAGATAAGTAATAACGATCTCAATTAGTAGATTTTTATGTAATAAAATAAAACCTAGATTTTGAATTGGGTACTTGACTGGGTAAAAAAAATATAATTATATTTAGTCCGTCAGTTAGATTATCAAAAAATATCGGATACGTATTTTTTATTTTATCAATCACACAAAAATTGGTGAAGATATAGCCCGTTAAAGTTCCGCGTGACGTCACATTATACTAAAAATTGTACTGAAATGTGACGTCACGCGGAACTTTAACGGGCTATATCTTCACCAATATTTGTGTGATTGACAAAATAAAAAATACGTGTCTAATATTTTTTGATAATCTAACTGACGGACTAAATATATTTTTTTAGGAAAGTAGACAATTTGAAGTACAGTGAGCAGCAAAATATTGGTAAAAATATTCTGCATATCAGAAAAAAAAACTGAATGCACATCAAAGCGATGTTTTTATGTGAATTTAGTTTTTTTGCTGCGCAAGTGAGTTTAATAGATGGTTATTTTTTGTAGCGATTTTGAATATCAACCGTAAAATTTCACTTATATAATTACGAAAAATTTACAAAACTAAAAAAGTTTCTTGAAACATGTCCGTCTGTCCGTCCGTCCATCCGTATGTCACAACCATTTTATTATAAAATATATTTTGATGAAATTTTATCCATAGGTGTGTCTTGTGCCGCTACTTAGTTTTTAGCTAAATTGCTGAAAAAAAAATTTTAAGGGGAGGCACTCCATACATACATATGCCGAACTAAATGTCAAAACAATTTTTTTTTTGCAAATATGAACATTGTGTACATCTATCGATACGGGTTTAAAAATATCTTAAGTATATATAGAGGATTTTTAAAACCTTTTTTATTGAGTCAATATTTTTAGAAATAATCGCTTCGAAAGTCTAAATAATAGTCCCGTCCCCCCCATCTAACTCTTAATCCGTAAGTCCAAAAAATATGAAAAAAATAAAGAAGATACGGCTTAGTACTTATTTATATGAAAACTATTTCACATATTATCGGTTGAGCCATTTTTGAGTTATCTCCGAGAAACTACTTTCTATGGAACCCTACATTATGCGTGGTCCGATACAATCTTGGCCGGTCTTTTAAAGATATTTGATATGTAGTATTAACCGTTAGTAGTAATTTATTTATTTACTTGTGTTGATAATTAATATAAATTTGTATTTCAGCGATATAGTAAAGCCTTTTTTCCTTTATTCTTACTTACATTAAACTCTTAAATATCAGCAATTTTTAATTAGAATCTCGATCAGGCTTCGCTCAGTGATAGTTAGTACACTGAAATTTGTATGTGTTTTAATCACGCCGACAATATGGTAAATCAAAATCAGAAAAATAAAATGAAGTGGAGGTGATTTTTTTTCGCTCCAACCCACGCGATTAATACGATACACGATAATGTGTGGTATTATTGGACAGGTCTTCCAAAAAGAATAAGTCTTAAACAACTTTTGGATAAAACGCATATTTTCGTAAATAATAACTCCAAAAATTACTTATTAGTCCATTGTATTGTAGCAATAGCAGGTTTCCGCAACTCGACAACTAACGCCTGTTTTGCGTGACTCATCAGAATAAGTACTAATACATAATAATTGTAGTGAACTTACAAGACTACATTTGTTTTCAGGGCATTATAAGATGCATGAGTTCTGTTTTTTCTCCATTTTTATTTCATTTATTTATTTAATTTGTAATATAGGTCATCTAAATAAAATACACTTTTATAGTAAGGTTTATAAGAACGTAAATACATGAACACACATACCGGTATATTATCTTAAAAGATAAAACGTCTATGCGCTATTCATTCCGACAAGACACGTTATGCCCGCACCGCATGAACCCTCTGCAGTTATTTAGTCTTTAGGCACAGTAAGTCCTATATTATTGCTCACGGGCCAAGCACAAGTATTTGTAGTACAAGGGAAGCACGGAGCGACGAGCGACACAGCCTCCTCGTCTCAAAGCTAGCTCACGACTGCCAGCAACGCCGTTTTCGAGCTACGAACGCACGAAATGTGGAATTATGATCAAGTTGTTTAAGAAAATTTAATCAATTTAAATATCCTACGTTGAGTTTGTAGTGTTTTGTAGTACACATTTTTTAGTTCAACAATATTTTTAATCGAATGAGCCGTTCAGTGGATATAAGCAAAATTAACCGTAAAACGACATTTCGTTACATTTAAATAACGGAGAAACTATACGTTACACGAGTTATTCAAACGTTGACAATGTTGTGCATGAAATGGTAATTAACATATATTTTTTTCAAAATTTTTGAATGATCCGTTATTGAGATATATCCCTTAGAAAGTAACAGTTTTTGGCCACAATTAGCGCCTAGCGCCTTAATGCAATTCTGTGTAGTAGTAGTTTATACCCCGGAGCATCATTTAGGATATTTTTTCCCGCTTATTAAAAAAAACTCATTATAAATGTTTAGGTCAATTCCGCCAATAATTTTTTTCTCGACTTTTGAATGTTTTCATACATAAAGTGTACATGTTCTTGGAAAAATATCAATTAATATGAATTTGCTTTCGTGATTTTTTTAAAATTTTATTTGTAATAGTAAATAATGACGAACTTCACGTACCTACTGATTTTACTACAGCAAGGTGAAGATTTCCGAACACATTGGAGAAAATATTATCCTAATATCCTTTTGAAAGTTCTAAGTAACATGATCCATGAATACCTACACTTTACGAGATGTTTTATTCTTAACATACTTACCTACAAATTATTTATCTATACCCATTCATCATCATTTTACTTGAAATAAAATAGGAGGAAACAAAATCTATGCGTACACGAAACTTACTTTTACAATAAGTATAGGTATTTACTTAAAAACACAGATAAGATTTACCGATTTGGATTTACCCAATAGCAGAAATCCTACCGATCGCGAGGGCGATATTTTTAGGGTTCCACAGTCAACTAGGAACCCCTTTCTTATAGTTTCGCCATGTCCGTCTGTTAGTCTGTCCATCCTCGGTTTAGCGCAGTGATCATTAACACAACAAAACTTAAATTTGGTATGAGTATGCCGACATCACGCCGACAAAGTGGTAAAAGAAAATCTAAAAAAAATATTTTTTATTAGGGTATTTATTAAATGTTTTGATTCATTTTTGACACCTTACAGCGACTGCTTATGTCATGTGGCAGCTGAAACTTTAGACCTAACATAAAATATAGACGCTTATGATATCGATTGACCTGAACAAACGTTTGTGTAACGCCCTTTAATTAACAGAATACGGCCCTAGGCTAATATCCAAGTGAGTAGTAAGAATAGAAAGTCTCTAAAACTGTGTCTGTAATGTTAGCAATTAGCTAGGTGCATCGGTGCGTTAGCGGGTCATCATGGTACAAGAGGATGGTCACCATGACCTTAGTTGCCAAAAATGTGCAGGGCGTTTTTCGCGTCTCCATGCAATCAACGAAATAGTTCGCCGGGCTTTGGTTTCAACCAACGTACCCTGTGTTCTGGAGCCTCCGGGGTTGTGCCGCTCGGATGGCAAAAGACCTGATGGTCTTACATTGGTTCCTTGGCAGAAGGGCATGTGCCTCTTATGGGACGCTACATGCGTCAGTACTTTTGCCCCATCCCACCTGGGCCACACCATAAGAGCTGTTGGGTCGTCGGCTGCTGAGTATGCAGCTAGGCAGAAACATACTAAGTACTCTGCCTTGGAACCAACGTATGACTTCATACCGGTTGCGGTAGAGACTGCAGGGTCGTGGGGTTCGGAGACCAAGGAGTTTGTCAGGGACTTGGGTCGTCGACTCGGAGAGAGGGGTGGCGATCCTCGCTCCGGATCGTACCTGGTTCAACAGATTTCCTTGGCAATTCAGCGTGGCAACGCAGCTAGTGTCGTGGAGACTTCTGAGCCGTCTACGGTCCGGGGGGGGGTCTGTATAATTAATGTTTAACGTACTTACACGTTAAACATTAACTATACTTAGTTATTATTGACGAAGCCTGTGGCGGATTTCATCTTGTAAATGTTGTGTGACGGAGCCTTTGGTTGACCTGTTTTTGTATCTACCTAAAATATTTATTAATGGTAAATAAAGAACTTTAAATTAGCTAAGTACTACCCTAACGAGTCAAATGTAAATGATCAAATCTGCTACTAAGTATGTCTATATGAAAAGTCAAAACGTTCTTAAAACGAAATTGTTCTTAAACTATGACGTCTGATATTCCGATATGAATGGCTCTTTAATGGAAGTTTTTGATCTGATTTTTCTCGCTGATTTTAGCAATATAATTTAATGACTGCTACAAAAGGAAAGTAACTAAATAAAAAAGGGTTATTTCACTAAATTGTAACGTTCAAAAATACCATTTTATTGCATATTTATTTATTTAAGCTGCCGGAGTATATAATTTAGAGTGGGCACGACGAGCAATGTCGAATCACAATAAAATCAATTACAGATTTTAAAGCTTGAAATCCGCTTCAGAAGTAATTTGTTTCATTTCGGTCAGGGTTGCTCTATTAGCGGACCATTGTCCTGGACTCGTAACAAAATTATTCTCACATTTCTCAGCCCACGGACGGAGCCAGTGTGAACAATACAAATACTCTTTATTGCACACCTCAATAAAATAGAACAGTACAATACACAGATTAAAAGCTGAGGCAGTCAACAGGCGGTCTTATCGCTAGAGAGCGATCTCTTCCAGACAACCTTGGGGTAGCGGAAATCTTGTGAACGGAAAAAATGATGGTTTTAAGTATCGATAAATTAAAAAAAAAACTATTTAGTATTGTTCTGATAAGCTTAATAGTACAACTAATTGGTTGATAAACTTGATAAAGGCCAAAAAACATTGGATGACTTTCTCGTTTCTGGAGCCTCCATTAGCTTGAGATTGAGCTAATTGAGAACGAGCGAGTGTTTTCCCTTATAATAAGTTCTCGTTGGTAGAATGAGCAGTCAGCGGTTATACAAATTCAGACGGGACAAAATCTAATACACATTAAATGCGCGAGAAAATAGTCCGTCGCTAGTCGCCTTCTTGATAACTATCGGATAGCAGCCTTCCTTACAAACAACGTGTAAAAATAGCACAGGTTGTTACTTCACAACAATAAAATGGAAATTACTATGTATTATTCAGCACTCGAGAACGGCCACTTATTGAGAACTGTCACCGACTTCGCTTGTCTCGTGGTACATCATTACTGGTTTACATCGTAACGCCGTGGGGTAAACCTATAATAGGACACAAAATGATAAAATCAATATCTGTTGGTAATTACTTATACCTAAGTGTACCTAAATTAAGTATACCTAAGTGCATGTGAATTGAGTACTTTCCTGGGTAAAAAAAATATAATTATATCAGTCCGTCATTTAGATTATAAAAAAATATTGGACACGTATTTTTTATTTTGCCAATGAAACAAAAATTTGTGATGATATAGCCCTATATATATTATGCTAAAAAGAGTAGGTACTGAAATTAGGCCGTTGAAGTTCCGCGTGACGATGACGTCACATTTCAGTAGGTACCTACTCTTTTTAGCATAATATACAGGGTGTTTGGTAACCGGATGCAAAGCCGAAAGTAGGAGATAGTCTAGGTCATGTAGAACATTTTTAGCCATACTTGTCTTAGACAAATGTTATTAGTTTTTTTTTAATTTAAATTTTAAGATTTGTCGGAGAAAACTGCAAAACTTCAGACTAAATCGATAATTAGTACTTTTTTACTGCAGGTAGATTTTTTTTTGTTTTATTTCGTATTGTGCAATGTCTATCAAACACTAGAAAAGTGATTTCAAACATCTGTGTCTAAAGAAAACAAGTTGACAGCGATTTAAAATTTTAGTTACATGAAAATGTAAACGATTTAAGTGATTTCAAAGTACGATAAAAAAAAAACTAAAATAGCCACGAATTTTCAAACCATTTTAAAAACATGCTTGGCTTTTACCCTTTTATTTAAGCTATCAAACACGACTGTAGCTACTGTATCCTTGAAAATAAGCCACCTAAACCAACTGGGTAGCTAAAATGTTTCACTCTACTTGTGATACTTGTGGTAGTTGTGGTGACGAATCTCATTATGATTTTACAATAAAACATTGGTTCTAAATACTAAGTTGGCGTTGACTTGACATTTGACTTGTTTTAATCGGGTTAAGTGTACTGGACAAAACTACCACATGCAATTTTAACAAACAAAGGCTTGCGGCGGTGAGAGACAAAAGGGACTGATAGCGGCAGGCGGCGGGCGATAAGACAATCATGTCTCAAGCCATTTTATCTTTGAAAATAGGCTACCTGTACTAATAAGAGGGAATGTTTAGGGTAAATTAAAACAAAAGCATAAAAGATAAGTTATTTATTTTTACGATCAACACATTAAAATTACACATCATCGCTCGTTTTCAAAATGTGACCCGCCGTTTCGAATACAAGCACGAGCCCGTCTTCTTACTTCTGTGGTGGTTGTTCCGAATATCATTTCTTCCCACATCCTTTCGAACGCCGCTTCTATCCTCTCCCTCAGCTCTTCTACGGTATTAATGACCTCTTGTGTGTAGACTAGCTCCTTAGCTCGGCCCCAAACGAAAAAATCCAATGGTGTCAAATCAGGTGACCGAGCGGGCCAAGGGATTCGTCCGCCTCTGCCGATCCAACCGTCCGGGAAACAGTTATCCAGATGCTCCCTTACAGCCAGAGAGTAATGGGCGGGACAACCGTCGTGTTGAAATGTCACTGCACCGGGCAGCTGGTCTTCGTCAATAAGCCTGGGCAAATCGTTTTGTAAAAATTCCAAATAATTTGCCCCATTTAAATTATTTGGCAAAAAATGTGGCCCAATAAGGACTCTGCCGATGATTCCAGCCCACACATTGACGGAAAACTTTCTTTGGAAGGACACTTGCTTTTTCCAATGTGGATTGTTGTTTTTGTCAGCCCATTGGTGTAGGTTATGGAAATTTGTGATCCCCTCCCGGGAAAATTTCGATTCATCGGTCCAAAGAATGCTTCGCAAAAAACGTCGGTCTTCGATATCCGCATTGAGTAAAAATCGGCAGAAGTCCACTCGGCGTGCAGGATCTCCTTCGTCCAAACCTTGAACTCCGATGCCGCGAAAAGGATATTTTCCCTCACGATTCATTGTGGCCCATACTTTCCATGTGGACAAGTTCAGATTACGAGCTACCACTCTGATGCTCGTATTCGGATCCTCTGCAAATGCCTGTAGAACGTCTTCCTCCACTTCAGGGCGATTACGTCCTGGATTCCCTCCATGTTGCACAGCAATACCATTCTCACGTAGCCTTCGGAATGAATTGTAAAACACTCTCACATTAGGCAATCTCCGGTTTGGAAAACGCTCTTGGTACATCCGTCGGGCCATCGCTCCATTACTGTCAGCTTTGCAGTACATGTAGATAATGTCGGCGTATTCTTCGTTCGTAAACTCCATGTTTACAATGAAGAAGTCGTAATTACACGTGAAGGAGCGCCTACGGCAGCTACAACTTGACACGGTAAATTGAGATGAGAGCGGGAAATTAAACCAAAATGAACGTCTAATCGCAACTGAAGTTGTAACTAGACTAAATTACTAGTTTTTGCACAAATACTCATGTAGCTAATCAGTTTATCTTTGTCAATAAAGCACAAAACCGATCATCTTTGTTTAACGCCGCTCACCGCCTGCCGCTATCAGTCTCTTTTGTCTCTCACCGCCGCAAGCCTTTGTTTGTTAAAATTGCATGTGGTAGTTTTGTCCAGTACACTTAACCCTTTTAAAACAAGTCAAATGTCAAGTCAATGCCAACTTAGTATTCAGAACCAATGTTTTATTGTAAAATCATAATGAGATTCGTCACCACAACTACCACAAGTATCACAAGTAGAGTGAAACATTTTAGCTACCCAGTTGGTTTAGGTGGCTTATTTTCAAGGATACAGTAGCTACAGTCGTGTTTGATAGCTTAAATAAAAGGGTAAAAGCCAAGCATGTTTTTAAAATGGTTTGAAAATTCGTGGCTATTTTAGTTTTTTTTTATCGTACTTTGAAATCACTTAAATCGTTTACATTTTCATGTAACTAAAATTTTAAATCGCTGTCAACTTGTTTTCTTTAGACACAGATGTTTGAAATCACTTTTCTAGTGTTTGATAGACATTGCACAATACGAAATAAAACAAAAAAAAATCTACCTGCAGTAAAAAAAGTTCTAATTATCGATTTAGTCTGAAGTTTTGCAGTTTTCTCCGACAAATATTAAAATTTAAATTAAAAAAAAACTAATAACATTTGTCTAAGACAAGTATGGCTAAAAATGTTCTACATGACCTAGACTATCTCCTACTTTCGGCTTTGCATCCGGTTACCAAACACCCTGTATACAGGGTGTAATCGTTAAGTGTGGCCAGGCCATAACTCCGTAAATATAACAGATATCAGAAAACTTCCAGCTGATATCGAAAGTGCGTTACCCAATGAGTAAAATTACATTAATAACTTTTTTTAAATAAAAGTATTAATATTAAAAATATTAAGTTTAAACGCTCCCATACAGTTAGTACCTACGACGACTCACTCCCAAAGAAGAACGTCGGTGCCGTAAGAGATAAAACTGCTTGAGATTCATTATTTGCACGAATAAACTGTAATAACATGATAATTGATTGATATGGAATAAAATGAAACAATTCATGAATAATTTGATAACGGTGAAATGACTAGACCGTACAAACTAGTCTTTATCCGAACGTCGGTCCGGGTTTGAAGTTAATGTTTGGGATAGTTCTGATTTTATTTAAAAAAAGTTATTAATGTAATTTTACTCATTGGGTAACGCACTTTCGATATCAGTTGGAAGTTTTCTGATATCTGTTATATTTACGGAATTATGGCCTGGCCACACATAACGATTACACCCTGTATAGGGCTATATCTTCACCAATTTTTGTTTGACTGACAAAATAAAAATACGTGTCCACTATTTTTTGATAATCTAACTAACAGACTAAGTATATTTTTAGGAAAGTAGCCAATTGCAACAAATATTTTGTGTAGTGAACCTTTTACCTATGTGGTTATATCCGATTGACATGAGTGTTTTAGGTTTCAGAAGAAAGTTATGCGTGTATATTGGTATTATATGCGACATTTCTAAAGACGCTCCTTAGATTCATATTCATTTTCTATACCACTGGTCAATAAATGCCAATAATTTACATATTTAACTGCCCAAGTGCCCATAGATAGATAATAGCAATTTTGTATGTCCCAGAAGTAATTTACTAATTTCCGAATAATCGGCAACTTTTTTTCACTCGTAAGAATAAAAATCTATATCTAAATATGTTTTTGACTTTTCACCCTTTACAGCCAGTTCATACAAAAATATCGGTTTTAAACCTCTTTAAGGTATTACAATCTTTAAGGTTGTCTGGGAGAGATCGCTTTTTAGCGATAAGACCGCCTGTTGTTACTTTATTTTAAGTTTATCGTAAAAAAACAATTTTTATTATTCTTGTATTTTTGGTGCAATAAATATTTACTTCATTACTTAAGGCATTTTGAATCTACGTGACGTTAATGTACTCAGCGTGAGCACAGAACACAATTTCACAGTGCGACTGTTATTAATATGGCTGATTCACTATTTTCGTTCTGCTGTATCCTAGGCATGACTTCAACCTATTTTCATATTTTGGGGATTTTTTTGAAATTGGTTATTTAAAATTGTACATATCAGATTTTCGGGTCCTTTGATAGTTTCTTTATGAAATGGTATTACGAAAATTTTGACATTGACATTGTCAACTAAGTACTTCAGACATTATTATCTTCAGATTGTAGTGCGTGTGCCGCCGTCGCTATTTTAGGAGGACGCCATTATAAGCACCATTGGTCAGCATCAAAAATATTCTTAGGGACCTATGTTGAGTTGTTGACTTTCCTTTTTTTGTCAAAAATTACCTTTTTAATACAATTTTTTATTCAAAGATAATCTACTGATCAACGAGATGACTCTAACAAACCCAAACACAAAGCTTCCATCGTTTCATCGCATTGTTCTTATCACTACTTCTGGTCTCCGTTATCAGAGCCTCGCGATGATATCAAAATACAAGTTGTAACAAAAACAGTGGTGATCTGAGGGCATAATTGGTATTGTGACTAAGAAAAACTAGGAGAAAATTTTTATGGACGCGAAAAAGAAAATGGAATTTTATGGAGGGTTGGCCGGATGGGAGATCGTGCCCCATACAAACAAAATGCGACAATAGTAGTTTTCGATACAAGTGCGAGAAGTATGTCAAATTGCACGAGTACAGTGAAAGATAGTAGAGTGAAAATGACACTTCCGCACGTGTGACGAACAACGTTTTTTAATACACTTGCGACAAAACTACAATGAAATAAAATTACATTTATATTCTGTCAGTGTACGAAAGACAGCTTCATTCAATCGCGCGTTGTTCAAGTAATATTATTGGGTCTCGCATAATACTCCTTTATGCCCAATCGCGCGTAGTTCAGGTGGGTCATTTATAAGCGGGTCTCGCATAATACTTATTTATTTAAAATTCTGATCTGCAAATCGTACGTAATATCAAACTTTACGCACGATTTGCAGATCAGATTGCTTTTTAGCACTAGTGCATAAAATCATACTTTACGCACGATTTGCAGCTACATAAACTAAACTTTTTGAGCAATTGTATTAAAAAATATTTTTCTTCTACTTTTTCTTAGTCATAATACGATACTACTTATGCCCTTAAACGGAACACCAGTATTTTTGTTCCACCCTGTATTGTATTGTCATCAAAGCTATACCTATGCTTTTCAGCTCAATCGGACATTATACATCAGGAACTGGTTTAAATCTGACAAACGATTTTACCTAAACAACAAACTGACTGACAAACACTGTTAGTCAAATAAAAGCTTTAATAACCGGCCAAGAGCGAGTCGGGCCACGCTCACTGTAGGGTTCCGTAGTTTTCCGTCCGTCACAGTAAGTGTCCCCACTTAAGAGTTAATAACACCGCCATGTAGGATATGATATGAGAGTTCCACGTACAGCGACATCTATCGGCAAATTAAGTAAACTATTGCGCGCGAGCATAAAGTATGGAAGATGATTTTTATGGGATAATTCTTTATTGCGTGAACCGATTTTCACCGTTTTTACTTTATTTGAAAGCACGTCATTTCATTGTAATTTTGTAGAAATTACAGGTACAATAAACACCTGCTTATACGGTTAAATTACAAACTTAGTACAGAAATTATTTTGAATTTTTTTTTCAAAAACTATTCATCCTATCAAGTTCAAAATAATTTTTCTAGAAAGTTTTTATAAAGTTCTACTTTTGAGATTTTTTTCATATTTTTAAAACTTATGGTTCAAAAGTTAGAGGGAGGGGGGGGGGGGACGCATATTTTTTTACTTCTGGAGCGATTATTTCCGAAAATATTTACATTATCGAAAAATGATTTTAGGAAACCCCTATTCATTTTTAAATACACACGTTAGGGTTGAAATGAAAAAAAAAATCACTCCCCACTTTACGTATAGGGGAGGTACCCTAATAAAAAAAAAAAACCTTTTTTTATTTTACCACTTTGTCGGCGTGATTGATATACATATTAGTACCAAATTTCAGCTTTCTAGTGCTAACGGTCACTGAGATTATCCGCGGACGGACGGACGGACGGACGGGCAGACATGGCGAAACTATAAGGGTGCCTAGTTGACTACGGAAAAAGGGAACGATAGTGACAGTGGTATTTTCATGATTTGTAACAATAGGTGCAATTGTTGGAATGCATCGCCGTCGAAACAATGGTACAATCATGAATCCGGATCACCACTAGGTACTACAGACGGAGTAGGGCCCAATGATATTTAATATGGATGGGTTACACTCTAACAAAATGAGCAGAAAAAATACTTCGTTATTTCATAACCTAGCAACGATTCTCTTATGTTTATCTATTTTGACAATCATTACATCTTTGTCACTCTGACTGTTAGAAAATTACAGTTTGTCTCTTTCTCACGCGGGTAGCGGAAGCTCTTTGGTGCGTCCGCATCTCACGCTTCCCGGTGCGCGACTAGCGACAATTGTTTGAAATCACTCATTTTAAGTGCTTCACTTTTGGAGCGTGCATAACCCATCTGTCATTATTATATATCATAGGTAGAGCCATAATCGTTTTAGCTTATACATATAAAAGCTGGTTTTAGTTATTAAGACTATTGTTGTTCAAACAACATTTTTGCAAACCTGATTGAGCTGAGCTATAAATAAAATTGTTTGTTTTATATGAACGTAGGTACCTACGTAATGGCTTTTTTGTTTTTAACGAATTCTTACTTCATTATAAATTACGCGCTACGGCGTAGCAAAAAACAAAGTTGTAGGTCGTAGTCGAAGCAAAGGCACACAAGGTTTATGCTATGAGCTACGAGTATGAGACGTATTCTGATTTTATAAATATATTTATTTACGATTTAACAGTTTTTTTTCGTTTGTTTCTAATTACTTAAGTGTAGCGTGGTGCGCGGTGCATCGAGACTAATACCCATTACCATTTACCTACTTGTTATGAGTATTCAAAGACTAAAATGTTTATAATTATATTTTATTTTTCAAAAATAATCATTTTTATAACTATAAAAACAATCGAACGCGGCTCGGATTATTATTCAAAGCCTTAAAACTTAAAAAAAATATCTGTTGCGCTTGCACACATGGCTACCTAACCAAAATAAGAAGGAATCAGCCTAAGTCTTAATCATCATTTTAGCTATCTTATACACACGGTCTCGAGTAATGTAATATTAAAACGTTTGCAAGATTATAGGCGTATCATTTTCCTGGGCTATTTTAATTAAAGTGGTCTATACCACTTCTTCAGTTTGGAATTTTTCATGTGATTTCTACTCAGAATCACGATCTCTTTCGACCCTAATAGGAGAAAAAAAGGTTCCGCAATTTCCATACAGCTTTCGATAGTCCTTACCATTTTTCCATATTTCATAAGAAGAACATGGAGAAATGGAAAAAATAAGATACTTTTTTGTTCTATATGAATCGAAAGAGCTCATGATTCAGGGTAGCAGGTAATCACATAATAATTTTTTTGAAGTGTTTGCGGCCTGTATAATTCGTAATTATTTTAAACTAGCTTTTGCCCGCGGCTTTGCTCGCGTTAAATTCGGGGTAACAAACCATACAAACTTCCACCCCCCATTTTAGGGAAGTGGGGGGTTAGAAAGAGACAAAAAGTAGCCTATGTCACTCTCCATCCCTTCAACTATCTCCACTTAAAAAATCACGTCAATTTGTCGCCCCGTTTTGCCGTGAAAGACAGACAAACAAACAAACACACACATACACTTTCCCATTTATAATATTAGTATGGATAATTATTTACGCTTGGCACAATGTAAAGGTCATGTCTTTGATTGAAGATAAATGAAATAAACCTGAACAGTAATAAACGAAATTACGGGGGTCTTCAATTTTAAATAAAATGGCGCATCTATTTAAATGACTCTGTACAAGCGTATAGCTGGCGCACATTTAAGACACAACATAACCAGAACATGTACCAGATTTATATCTTGTGTCGACGTTGTCGTTACGACTACGAGTTGAAACTTGCTGAGAATTTATGAAATTTTAGCTGGCAATTATATCTATATCTATATATCTATAGCGCCAATTCAAACTTACACATTGCTGCAAGTTGATCTCTTTTTGACATTACTCGTACGTGCATGTCGTTCATAATTAATAAGTATTGGTACGAGGTACGAAAAAGACACAAGAATTACAAAACAATAACAGATTGAAAAAATCCGAATGCACGTAATATTTACTGTTTGGTGCCAAAACAAAAACTAGCCGGATGGAATGATTATCAATTGAAGTTTATAATTTAAATTCAGTCTTAATTATCAGGGCATCAAGCTATTACATTACACATTTGGAAATACATACAATACATCCAATATATTCTACTATTTTTCCAAAATCACACTAAGAGTTTGACCTCCTGATAAATGTAAGTAGGTACACAAAGGGCCAGTTGCACCAACCACTTTTGACGGACTTGTCAGCGGGCCCCGGCAGTGTACATCGGCAGTCGGTTCCCCAACATAAGTATCCACTCTCCCATACAACTTTGTATGGCAATGTGGGTACTTAAGTTGGGGAACCCACCGCACTATGAAAATTTCCATACGGTGACAGACGGTTTGGTGCAACCGACCCTAAGTACATTAACTAGACGTTAAGACCACTTAACACATAAAACGGCCGGTGTCCTAAATGTGTTTATTTGTCTAGTGGACACTAACGGAATGATACAGGTAAGTGCCGTCGTCCCCATTCCTGGACAGAGCCTGTATTCAAATCACTTACGAAGCATTTGGCTCAATTCCAGTATAACCATGGCCCCTAGATGCACGTAGTTGTTGCGCAACTCTAGGTGCTTTTAGACTGTATGCGATTGCCTTTGCGGTGAAATGAAGTCACCAGTATCACCCTGTGTCGCCGTTCCAATCGCTACCCAAACATGGGCGAAACAAAGGCTCAAAGGAACCAGTATAAGTGCGCTCTCCGATGATAAATAGTCATTACGGATCTCGAGGTCTGGATCCAATGCTTCGTCGGAAAACCCAATTTTAGCACAGCAACTGGAGTTGCCTCGCCTGTGGTGTTTATTGGGAGCCCCAGATTGCACTTGAAAGTGTTCTTGTGTAATCGTAGCAGAAACAATTGTCTCACGTAGGCATTACAGCTTCACTGACGCCTGGCTCCGGCCAACTTGAGATACTGTGGCATTGCAAGAGGTACGTTCGTATGAGCTACCTCATTTGAAGTGTGTATTAATTGGTATACTATGTGAGAGTTCACTAATTTAAATTTAGACCGATTTAAGTACCTATAGCTTTGACAACGTTTGTTTTTGTGATTACTATTTATTTTATTTACACATATTACATGGAAACTTAATAGAATTGAGCTTTTTTCGCGTTTTATCATACTGATTTTTCTGCCAGATGTTGTAATTTGTAGTTCAAAATTGCCTTTTGCGGCATCTATAAACATGATAAACTGCGTAGACCAGTGAAATAATGTTAATTTAACTCTTCGAAGATTGTTCAACCAAACTATAGTTCGAAGCATTCCCATGTAAAACCATGGTTTCATCCAAAATATATGTTGTTGTAAAGTAATATAGTTTGGCTCTCAGTCAGTTGGCGCTGTGTCAAGAAATCAGCCGAGGGTCCGCTCGATCTTCTGTTTAGGAAAGGAATTATGCCGACTGCATACCAATGTAAAATAATTGAAAGTCATCAAATTAAACGACCTACTGATTAAATATTATTACAACTCATACGACGGTAAGACTATTGGCTTACCTCAGGTTGAATTGTTGACCGATCGAGTGAAACAACCGAAGCATTTACGTCTGTTTGTTCGTTTCCACAGGTCGCAATTTTCAACCATTTCTCGATAAATTTGGCGAGCAGGAGTGCGATTTTTGAATCTCACCAAGTGACTAATTCTCACCGATGTGAGTGATTTCCGAAAGTTCGTATTTTTGAAACTCATCGGTGACTTTTATTTTGTCATACCTATGATATCGATTTATGAGTGCCCCCGGGTACTCGTAATTGAAATCACCATGTGATTGTTTTTGACAGTTGACGTATGTGACATCTGCCAAATACGCCAAAGTATGTTTTTCGGAAGAATTAGCAGCGGGGCTCGATTGTGACATTTGTGATTGCGACGATTTATTGAAAATATAAAAAACGGCCAAGTGCGTGTCGGACCACGCATAATGGAGGGTTCCGTAGCTTTAATGGAATAAGAACCAAACTAATGCCAAAAGGTCGTATCTGATGCCTCTTGAAGAAGTTTTTTTTGGAAATAACTCAAAAATGGCTTAACCGATAATGTTCAAAACAATTTTTGTAGAAAGTTTGTGATAATGCGCATCTCCTCAATTTTTTTCATATTTGTTGGTCGTACAGTTCAAAAGTTACAGGAGGGGGGGGCCGCTATTTTTTTGACTTTCGAAGCGATTATTTCTGAAAATATTTATTAATCACAAATTGTTCAAAGAAACCTCAATGTTAATTTTAAAGACCTATCGATTAATGTGCAATGCAACAAGTTGATATTTGGTAAAAAAAAAATTTGAAATTTTGTTACATGTATAGAGCGCCCCCCCTAAAAATTTTTTTTCAGCAATTTTACTAGGTACATAACTAAATAGCGGCATACAAAATACACATTATGTCTAAATTTTATTAAGATACGTCTTATAGTTTCCGAGTAAAATAGCTGTGACATACGGACGGACGGACGGACGGACGGACGGACGGACAGACGGACATGACGGAACTATAAGGGTTCCGTTTTTGCCATTCTGGCTACGGAACCCTAAAAATGGCAAGCCTGGAGGAGTACATTATGATGACGATGACGGACACGGACAGCGACGGAGACGACGACGTTCCTCACCGTCAACATAATCCAGCTGCGGTAGGCGTCGCAGAAAGAATACATCACGAGCAAGCATTTGCGAAATTTAAAAATATTATCGGCTTACGAAACCATTGGTAAAATTTGTAAAATTGTAAATTTCTGCATGTTGGTAAACAGCGTGCGACTTTCAAAAATACGGCTTTTGGAAAATGGTGACATAAAAGTCATCGGTGATAATTTTAGTCACCGGTGACTTTGATATCACCAGTGAGATTCAAAAATCGCACTCCAGATTCGAGATAATATAAATGAATAGATTTTTTCAAAATGATGAAATAAACACAAAGGACCTTAGCGTAGAACCTGTGGTACTTTTTTATTTTTATACCACGACGAAGGCAAACAAGCGAACGGCCCGCCTGATGGTAAGCAGCTACCGTAACCTATGGACGCCTGCAACTTCAAAGGAGTCACATGCGCGTTGCCGACCCTTTACAAAAATGAGGTTTCATTTCTTGATGGCTAAAGGAACAAGAAGGTCCCTCATCGTCAACACACTGGGTCCTCTTTGAGCTCTTTGGCAACCTTACTCACCAGCAGGAACACAACACTATGAGTAGGGTCTAGTGCTATTTGGCTGTGGTTTTCTGTAAGGTGGAGGTACTTCCCCATTCGGGCTCTGCTCCAGATTTGAGAGAGATGACATTCGCTGAACGTGCCCTACCACACTTAACGAGATGCCATTCGCAGTGCCCATACCAGTGTTGGCCGAACGTTAGTGTAATTGAAAATTAAAAATTAAAGATTGAAACACGTTAGTTAAAATTAAACACTAATAGTTTAATGCAAATTGATTTCAATTAGAATTAAAATTAATTGTAACTAACGTGTTAATCCTTTGCGAATAACTAATAATTGAAGATATTTAATTTTTAGTCTTTCTCAAAAATTGAACCCATTAATATAATTTTTAGTGTAGATTGAATACATAAATACATAATTGACATTAATAATTAACCTAACTAAACGCGGATTTAGGTAAAGCTACGTGGTTTTGATTTTTGTTTCGGTTTTGACTCCGGACTCGGGGGCTTGTATTAATAAGCAATGGGACCGGTATCCTAAGATGGAGGTCATGGTCAGATTTTGATACCGGTACCATCTGCTCATCAGTATAAGTCGAATGAGCCCAAACAGCATGAGTCTATGATGCGCCAAACCCGAGATCCAGTAGGGATCCCCAGGGTCCAGCATGAGCTCCAGATTTTGATACCGGTACCATCTGCTCATCAGTACAAATCGAATGAGCCCAAACAGCATGAGTATATGATGCGCCAAACCCGAGATCCAGTAGAGATCCCCAGGGTCCAGCATGAGCTCCAGATTTTAATACCGGTACCATCTGCTCATCAATACAAGTCGAATGAGCCCAAACAGCATGAGTCTATGATGCACCAAACCCGAGATCCAGTAGGGATCCCCAGGGTCCAGCATGAGCTCCATCTTTTGATATTGGTCCCAACTTCCATACCCGAGATACAGTATTAACATTAATTATTAGTAAAAGACAGGATTAATTTAGTTACACTAACGTTAATCTAATTAACTGTTAATCTTATTAATTTTTCAAGACGTTATAGTGTAAGTAACAGGTAAATTTTTATTGACGGTTAGTGTAATTAACTACGTCACGAAATCAATGCGAACTAACGTTAGTAAAAATTTATGGTTTGTGTAATTGATTAGTTACGGAATTAATCTTCAATCCTATTGATCAATTTTCAATTCTAATTGAAATTAACGGCCAAAACTGGCCCATACCTCTCTTTTTGGCGTAGTTTAAGGACATACCCAAGTCCGGACGTAGTTTAAGGACATACCCCGGGTCCATTACTTAATTAGTCCTAATTAGGACCATTGTGCGTTCGCTATGAAAAGCAAAGTAACCATTTTCTATTTATTTTTAGTATACTTAATACAAGTAGGTTAGGTATCATTAAAGGTTCTGAGCTCACGTATACTCTTATGTAAAATAAGTCTCTAGGTACAGTCGACTACAAAGAAATGCATCCACTTTTGGACCCTATTACAACGCAATAGAGTGAAAAAGTGGATACATCTCTTTGTAGTCGACTACAGGTAGGTATAGCCAGTCTCGTGGCCCCTCATCCCTAGTTTGTTAGGTCATTAGGCAAAGCCCTTAAACGCCGCCGGGCCGATTAGTAGGTACGTCGTTGTTAACATTGCCGATAACAAAGACAATATAATATTATACTAATACCGATAACCAATACGGCGCACTGTGGACCGAAAATTGGGTCTCGTTGACATAGAAACCGAAGTTATTATTATTATTATTATTATTTTTTATGAAATGGGTTTTGCCTATTTATTATCATGCTAATTTTAGAATACAGACTATATGGCTTGAAAAAAATCGAATTATGTTTTGTTTTGAAAAAAATGTATGGAGCAGAAACAAAAAATCAAGATATCTTAAGAACCGCATAATTAACCGTAATATCCTTGCAGATGGTTATATACCAAATTATTTGTGATTTTTTGGTATATTTCATATTTCCGTCACGGGTGCGGTTTCTTTTATAAATCGTTTATTGTTTCTATGGAAAGACGAAGAAACTAAAGCTATAATTTGAAGTTTTTTTTATTGAAATGGGTTCAACCCAGGATTTTTATGCTTACCTATGAAGTTTAGACTACATGGCTTTAAAATTTTCGGATTATGATATTTTTTTCTAGAAAATGTAAGGAGCAGGAACAAAAAATCAAGATATCTTAAGAACCGCATTATTGAGCGTAGTATCCTCGTAGACACACCTAATTATTTGGGTTTTTTTGGCATAATTCATATTTTCGTCACGGGTGCGGTTTTTTTTATTGTTTCTATAGAAATATCGAAGAAACTAAAGCTTAGAAGCTATTTTTATTGAAACTGGTTTAGCTAATCAGGTATGGCTGATTTTATGTAAGGCAGAATGAACGAATAGCATGATTTTTATATGTTAATAGTGATGAAATACTTATGTTAGACAAGAGTTTGCGACCTCAGAATCACACTGGGTCAATGTCAAATTTAAAAAAAAACTAACATTTTCGGGTTATTTTTGGTTTCTAACATTTTTTCTAACAAAGGACGCATGTTACGGCAAAAGTTCCCAAAGACACATTATAGTAGACTATAAATTTACAAATGCCTCATAGTTCTCGAGAAACAATTCTTCAAAGTTGCACGTATTTTTCGATATGTATTTTAAATGGGTTATAAGATAAGATTAAATCCAGTTAACATACAGTTACCAGCACTGCCTTCTATTATGTTGTTAGTTATATTGCTGGGTCCCCAAAACTGCAAATAGTCTTGAACGAGACAATCTCTCTAGTAATGATGTTATCAAAATTTCGCCTCTTATTTGGAACAGTCCAAATTGGACCCAAATTATGAATTGCACATACACATATGGGATCTTAAATGAAAGCCCCCTTAACAACTACCATATCCTTGAGCTATAACTAGCCAATGCCCGCCACTCTGTTAAAAGTCATTAAACAGAACCCTTATCCCAGTCTACCCTTCATTCCCTATCATTTGTACTCCGGTACTACATTTTATCATTTTTTAGGGTTCCGTAGCCAAAAAGGAAAAAACGGAACCCTTATAGTTTCGTCATGTCCGTCTGCCGTCCGTATATCACAGCCATTTTACTCGGAAAGTATAGACGTATATTAAAAAAAATTAGACATAAGGTGTATTTTGACTGCCGCTATATTTAGTTATGTAGTTATATTGCAGAAAATATTTTTAGGGGGGCACTTCATATATGTAGCTAAATTAAAAAAAAAACAGCATGTTGCACATCAATCGATAGGTTTTTTTGAAGATCTTGTGATTAAGTTAACATTTTCAGAATTAATCGCTTCGAAAGTCAAAAAAATTGTGTCCCCATGTAACTTTTGAACCGTAAGTCCAAAAAATATGAAAAAATTGAGAAGATGCGCCTTATCACATACTTTCTAATTCTACGAAAATTGTTTTGAACATTTGAGTTATCTCAAACGTGTCTGACACGCACTTGGCAGGTTTTTATTTTATACCCTTAGAGCATAATTTCCGGGGAAAAATAAACATTAAGGTTACCTATGCGAATGCCACCCTTAATTTGCCTTATTGTATGATTAAGGAACAGACATAGAAACTTTCATTAATATTACATTTAACTATATCATACTTATTGTTAGAATAACATCCGCCTACCGCGTTATCTTTGATAGAATTAAATAGAAGTTACAGCAGCCATCAATAACTCTTGTTGTTCCCACTCTGGTCTGGTCCTATGCAAGCAATTAGTTGCTACTGGGCGGGCAATTACTGACTTACGATACGACGGAGTTGTTTTTAACGGCGTACTAAAAGATGAAAAAGAGCATATATCCTTGCCCTGATTCTTTTTAAATATTGAATCAGGTACCTAGAGGCTCAAAGCGTGATTTAGATAATATTAGTTTTATGTTCAAGCCTAATCATAAATTAAATTGATCATTAATAAATGATTGTATTTAAATTTCTATTGTATTAAAATTTTAAATATTACACCTAACTACTTGAAAAAAAACATCCCTCATGTTTCGCGGCGCAAAAGTGCCTATCACGCTTGCTGCGTTTCCGTGTAGAACCGCGATGCCGCCTCATCTCCGATAGAAGTTACATCATCCATCAATAACACTTGTTGTTCGCTCTTAGATCCTATGCAAGCAATTAGTCGCTTCTGGGCGAGCAATTACGGCCTTACAGCGCGACGGAGTTACTTTAACTGCGTATCAAAGAGCCGATGCCCTTGCCCTAATTCTGTTTAAAAATTGAATCAGACACTTAGATGTTCTGAAGCGTGCGTTAATGTGCAACGCTGGTTTGATTCCAACCCCGGGCCCTTAGTAAATTTTTCTTTCGTAGGTATATGAAATCTATATGAGACCCTAATCTATAAATCAGTCCCTAATAATAGGTTCTAAGATAACACAGTTCTTGTCCAATGCATAAATACGTATCAAAATGAAAACAAAATAATCATATTACTGTCTTTCATAAAAAAAATATTCTTAAACTATAAGGTCCCGTTTTTGCCATTTTGGCAACGGCACCCTAAAAATGCCCCTCAATACCTAATCGTATTTGTGTACCTACTTATTAAACAAATGCGAAGTGCACTTTGAGTCCGGTAACGATTTTAAAACGAAAATCGCTAATAATGAAATAACGTAGGTACATGAGTTGCATTCGAACATGAGTTGGAGTTTCAGTAGGTACATGAGTTGGGGTTCGAAGGGGTTGTATGGGTCTCATAAGTGTTCAGAAGAGAACGCTCTACCCTCTGCAACTCAACTCCAAATCCGCACCTTCCCGAAGGCAGAAACGCTAGGTGAACCCTGTTAAGCCAAGCAATATAGTTGGGCGGCGACAAACGCGGATGGGGGGCAGGTAGGATCATCTCTTCCATCCCTACCTGTACAATAGAACCATAGAACAACCGGAATGGACAAAATTCAAATAATCACATACATCTACAGTATCACATGTAAAATAATAGTTACAATCGCCAGCCATCTCACCTATAATAGACACCAAAATAGCCTGTGCAGAAGGACGTGGGACCCCACTGCACCAACTAAAGTCCCAAGAAAAGTCAACATGCAAAGTCCAAATAAAGTAATAACGAGTGAGCAATGTGATCCGGCCAGCACCCGGCGTCACTTGGGTTCCGGGCCCAGTGATGTTAAATCTGTTACCGAAGAAGAAGAAGGAAACCCTATATCTATGAAGTTAAAACTCGCCAGACGGAAGAATAAATGCGTAAAACTAGCGATCTGGAATGTAAGGAGCCTCAAAAAAGCAGGTAAATTAGAGAACACTATACAAGAAATGACAAGGCTGAAGCTTGATATTTTGGGGCTCCGTGAAATTAAATACCCGGATAATGGTACTATAATTACAGACGAGGCTACATTATACTATTCGGGTAATCCGGCATCTGATAAGAACCACCACCACGGCGTCGGAATCCTTGTTAAAAAAGAGCTTACAAAATATATCACCAACTTCCTGCCCTATTCTGAAAGATGCATGTTACTTCAAATTAGTGGACAACCTTTTAACATCAGCTTAATACAGGCGTATGCACCGACCGCAGATAAAGACGATGAGATAATAGAGGAGTTCTATAGACAAATAGAGGAAATAACTAAAAGTATAAAGTCGCAAGATATAGTAATCATATTAGGAGATTTCAACGCTAAGGTCGGGAAAGGATCAGTGGGAAATGAAAGAGGGGACAGGTTAATACAGTTTTGCGAGGAAAAGGAATTGGTAATTACAAACACATGGTATCAGCACCCACCGCGACGACTATATACGTGGGCCTCGCCAAAAGATAACTCTAAACAAATTATAAGAAACCAAATAGACTATATATTGGTTCACTCAAGATTCCGGAACTCCGTTATCAATGTAAAGACATACCCTGGAGCAGATATAGGTTCAGACCACAATCCTGTAGTGGCTAAACTCAAGTTAAAATTAAAGCAAGTAAAGAAACCAGCACAAAACAGAGTTAACTTTGATTTGACTAAGCTCGAAAATGAAGATATAAAGAATAAAGCTAAATGTTACCTAAATGATTAATTATACAAAGTAGTATCTATCGATTCGAAATTTAAAAATGAACAAAAAGTCGAATCACATTGGGAAGAATTGAAGAGTGCATTGCTGAACACCGCTAAAACTCAACTTGGGTACTCTAAAAAACCCCAAACTACTAATGAATGGATTACGGAAGAGATACTCAATTTAATGCAAGAAAGGAAATAATACAAATATACAAATGAGAAGAAATATAAAGAACTTGATAACATAATAAGAAATAAAATAAGGAAAGGAAGAGAAAAATATCTAGAAAATAAATGTGAGGGAATAGAAAAACTGGATGCCAAACATGATAGTCTTAACCTACATAAGAAAATTAAAGACTTCACAAAAACTAACAGGAAATGCATTATTAGTAAACTATATGATGATCAACATAATTTAGTAATAGATAAAAATGAACAGGGCAGAACTTGGGAGCAATACATAGAAAAGCTATTTCACGACAGTAGAACGAATATTCACAGGGACATTACCGCTGAAGACGCTGCGGAGGGACCGCCAATAATTAAATCAGAGGTTTTAAAAGCCATACACAGTCTAAAAGGCGGAAAAGCAGTGGGACCCGATGGTGTATCCGCCGAATTCTTAAATTACTCGATGACAATAATGTGATGGTGATGGTTGGATTGCTTAATTTAATATACGATACTGGAATAATCCCTAATGACTGGCTAAAATCTACTTTCCTACCTCTACCAAAAAAACCCAATGCTAAGGGCTAATTAGCTTAATGAGTCATGCACTTAAAATTTTACTAAAAATAATACACCAAAAAATCTATAACAGAATTGACAGTAACATTAGTTCTACGCAGTTTGGTTTCCGCAACGGTCTTGGAACTAGAGAAGCACTAGTGTCTATGCAGGTACTGATACAAAAATGTATGGAACACCAGAAAAACGTCTATGTATGCTTTATTGATTTCGAAAAAGCGTTCGATAATGTCAAACATGATAAATTAATTCAACTGTTAGAACGTACTGATATAGACGAGAAGGAAAAACGATTATTAAAGAACTTATATTGGAACCAAACAGCTAACATAAAGGTAGGACAAAAACACTCCAAAGACCTAAAGATACTAAAAGGAGTGCGACAAGGATGCATTTTGTCTCCAGCTCTATTTAATTTATACTCAGAATTTATATTTCAAGAAGCCTTGGAAGATGTAGACATCGGAATCAAAGTTAATGGTACAAACATAAATAATTTAAGGTACGCAGACGACACAGCATTAATAGCAAATAATATGAATGAGCTCAATATTTTATTAACATTACTAAATTCAAAATTTGAACAATACGGATTAAAAATTAACACGGCTAAGACTAAATACATGATAATAAGTAAAAAACATGAAAATGATGAAACCCTCAATATAAATGGTAAACTAGTTGAAAGGGTCATGAAATATAAGTACTTAGGATGCTGGCTCAATGAAAAATGGGACCCAGAAATGGAGATCCGCATAAGAATAGAAATGGCCCGGAGTGCCTTTATAAAAATGAAGAAGTTATACATAAATAAAGATATAAATTTAAACCTGAGATGCCAATTCTGATGTATGGAGTTGAAGCGTGGACCTTAAATAAATATTTGATGAACAAATTAAATGCATTTGAAATGTGGATATACAGGAGAATGCTAAGAATATCGTGGGTAGATAGAATATCAAATGAAACAGTATTAGATAGAATGAAAAAGAGCAAGGAAGTTGTATTAACAATTAAAAGAAGGAAAACAGCATATTTTGGGCATATCTACAGGAACGACAAATACGCAATATTAAAGAACATAATCGAAGGGAAAATTGAGGGAAAAAGAGGTAGAGGAAGACCCAGAACATCATGGTGCAATAATATAAGGGTTTGGACTGGTATTGCTGACGCTGCCACTCTGGGTAGAGTGGCGAAATACAGAGAGGACTTTCGCAGGGTGATCGCCGACATCCGTTAGGATATGGCACGATGAAGAAGAAGATGAGTTGCATTTTAT
The DNA here is from genome assembly GCA_947086415.1 of Pammene aurita. Lineage (NCBI taxonomy): Eukaryota > Metazoa > Arthropoda > Insecta > Lepidoptera > Tortricidae > Pammene > Pammene aurita. Next base: position 37,985,117 of record OX352291.1, read on the forward strand.
AAGATACTTTGAAGTCTTGTTATAGCAAAAATTTCGTTTTAGTACACATTTATTATTATTTAAATATTTAATACCCGAAAACTCAATTCACGCAGAGCTTATTTGTTTTTTTTTTATTATTTGTAATGCCCTACAATATGTTTTATATTATGTGATTAAAGCATAAAGCCAAGTTTATTTCTACAATAAAATTTATATGAAATACTTTAATACATTCCCAAAAATATCACCAATTTTTCTTAATGTTTGCTCTAGGTAAACATACTCTTCTTTAAAAAATATGTATGAAAATGAAAAAAATTGTGAAACTTATTCTTTAAACGACACATTTTCCAACGTGTTTATTTATATATTTTACATACTAGTTTAATATCTCTTTAATAAATAAAAATCTTATTTTTTCACCTCTCCAAGCAAAAATCGCGAAACAGCAGCTGTGTGTAGCAGCTTAATCTATAAGGTGAATTATTTATAAATGAGAATTAAAATAGTGTTCTACTTATGCAATGAATAAAGAAACTATCTTTCAAAATATGTATACAAAATAATAGCAGTTTTATTAGTTATTGCAAAATAGTATCTAAATCGAAAAAAACCTTAATAGGGTATCCCTAAAAAAAGGTATTAAAAACAAATATCATGGGCTTCATATTTGTGGAGCTTACATCGAGGCAGGCACGCGTCGAGGGGGTCGCAGTGATAAAATATACAGGACCAGAGCTAGACTGGTTGACTGGCTATTATTGTTTACAATCGCTTGTTTAGCACTGGTCAAGCGGGCCAATATAAGTATGCTATCAAACGCCTTAGCAATAACGTGTAATCAGAGATCACAACGATACTGGATCGCCCTTGAACGGGGATTGGGAAACGATTGGAATGAAAAGTTCTGGCGGCGCGGCGCGACGCTGTACGTGCACGTTGCGCCCGATCCGATGTGACATCAATACTCTCCTCATGCCCGCACCACTGGATCTATTCACAGTGCTTACAAAAACGCGGCCCGGGATGCGTAACAAACAACCTATATAGATAATCAGTTTAAATTGTACGTTACTGTGCAAAAATACGGTTTCAAATTCAACGTGTTTACCAAAGTAACATAGGGTTGATATGCGTGGCTGTGAACAAAGGCTAATAGTCTGGCCTGCGATTACGCAACGTTGTTACGAACTTTCCGGTCAAGTTATACTGGGAACGAGCTTGCCGTTGAATTAAAAAATATTTATTGAATTATAGCCATTATAGGACTGCGTTTGACGCCAGCTAAGTTAATGTTTCATAATAGTCAATGTCTTTTTAGGGTTCCGTAGTCAACTAGGAACCCTTATGGTTTCGCCATGTCTGCCCGTCCGTCCGTCCGTCCGTCCGTCCGCGGATAATCTCAGTGACCGTTAGCACTAGAAAGCTGAAATTTGACAAAGTGGTAAAATAAAAAGTGGAAAAAAATGTTTTATTAGGGTACCTCCCCTATGCGTAAAGTGGGGAGTGATTTGTTTTTTCATTTCAACACTAACGTGTGATATATTGTTGAATAGCTATTTAAAAATGAATAGGGGTGTACTAAAATCATTTTTTGATAATGTAAATATTTTCGGAAATATTCGCTCCAGAAGTAAAAAAAATGTGTCCCCCCCCCCTCTAACTTTTGAACCATAAGTTTAAAAAATATGGAAAAAATCTCAAAAGTAGAACTTTATAAAAACTTTCTAGGAAAATTATTTTGAACCTGATAGGTCGAATAGTTTTTGAAAAAAAAATTACATAATAATTTCTGAACTAAGTTTGTGATTTAACCGTATAAGCAGGTGTTTATTGTACCTGTAAATTCTACAAAATCACAATGAAATGACGTGCTTTCAAATAAAGTAAAAACGGTGAAATCGGTTCACGCAATAAATAATTATCCCATAAAAATCATCTTCCATTCTTTAAGCTCGCGCGCTATTGTTTACTTAATTTGCCGATAGATGTCGCTGTACGTGGAACACTCATATCATATCCTACATGGCGGTGTTATTTTCACTCCTAAGTGGGGACACTTACTGTGACGGACGGAAAACTACGGAACCCTACACTGAGCGTGGCACGACACGCTCTTGGCTAATTACGTACTGAGCAGCTGGGCAGTGCAATTTTACAGAAGTCGATCAGTTGATATTCGTCACGAAATCGGGGAAAATACTTGTAAATAAATAAAAAATTACGGAATGATTACCTGTTATTTTTTTAAGTGGGTTATAAATTGGCTTTACAAACTTAAGTATAGGTAATTTAGATGTCTGTTTTGTGGATGAAAATCGACTTCTGCGGATTTTTCACCGTTCAAAAGTTGGTTGACCTATTGGAGTTGAGAGCAGGGATAGAGGATGGAGGCTAATAGGCGGGTTCGTTCGTGTTAAAATCGCAAACCTAAATACTTGTAAGGGGTAATTATACATAGGTGGAAGCAATTAAAATTATCCAATTAGAACAAAACTACGCGGTAGATATTTGGAAAGATGTTCAGTATTAATCAAAGGTTGATTACTGGAGGCTTCAATAACTAATTGGAAATCGTACCTATTATGTACAATGGTAAAAGTTTTTGTACCCTGTACCTACCTTTATTTATTTAATCGTATGGTATTTTGTTAGTATGTACAGTAACCGGCAATAGTATCTTTCTACACTTAGGCCGCAAAAATATGTGACACGTTCTTATGGCCCTAAATAAAAGCGTGTCACATATTTTTGCAGCCAGGCGGCCTTCGTGTAAGAAGATACTATTGCCGGTGACTCTGTACCTTAAGGCGATAATTTGATTTTTTTTTACGTACTTATCTACGATTTTTCGTTTAAACTTTGTCGTGGAACCAAGCGGTTGTTATTATTACATTTACATGGAAATAAGCTTTAGTGAAATCTGGCGCGTGCTATCAGTTTGACCCACTCCACTTTACTGTGTGGCCCAGTGCAGTGTTCATGGCCGGTAGATGGCAGTGTTCGTGAACTTGCGTGATGCTAATGTAAATAAAACATACGTGTCGAGCATGCTTTGAAGGCTGGTGGTTTCATGTTGCATAAAAACGTGTGAGATATTAAGTAAGGTTGAAGGTTCTGGATGGAGAGCCGGGAGCGTCGGGGTGTCAGCGTAGTTATTGAAACGCTACATGCTAGTCGAGTATTGAATTCTTCTTTCTTCATTTATTTACGAATGCCTACCTATTTATACACATAGGTTGTCCCTTACACTACCTCTATATATTGCTTAATATGCGTTTATGTGGCAGTAAACCAAAGCGTTACTGCTAAGTACTGAAAGTGGCTAATTGCCATATTACAGTGTATAATATAATTTTTAAGAAAAAACCCGGGCCGCGATTCGAAAAATAAACACACACACTGGACAGACACAGCTCCAACCCAACTCAACTCAACGCTATAACGACATTGATATTTGATATTCGAACAGATTTTCATTCAACATTGGTCTCACATTGGTCTCACATTGGTCAGACATTGGTCACACATTGGTCTCACATTGGTCCAATGTGTGACCAAATGTCAATGTCGTTATAGCGTTGAGTTGAGTTGGGTTGAGTTGGGTTGGAGCTTTGTCTGTCCAGTGTGTGTGTTTATTTTAAGAATCGCGGCCCCGACTTCAACGGCGGAGGCCGATTTAAGATTATTGTAGACTAGCTGTGCCCGCGGCTCCGCCCGCGTGGAATTCGGTCTGTGTAAGTGGCATATTTGCCCCTAATTTCTCTCCCGCTACCCTGGAGGCGGAACTTGAAGTAAAGTTGACAGATGGATACGCTAGAGGACACTAGTCCTGATAAAATATTTTACAATTACCACTAAATGAAACTACACTCAAAAATCAATACTTTTAGGGTTCCGTACCTCGAATGGAAAAAACGGAACCCTTATAGGATCACTTTGTTGTCCGTCTGTCTGTCTGTCTGTCTGTCTGTCTGTCTGTCTGTCTGTCTGTCAAGACCATTTTTCTCAGGAACGCGTGGAGGTATCAAGCTGAAATTTATATCAAATACTCAGGTCTATTGTCCCTTGGAGCTGTGAAAAAATCAAACTTAAAAGCCAACGCAATCAAAAGATACAGTCGTTTATGCTGCAAATTTTTGAGTTTTTCGGCACTCGCAAAACCTACGGGGTATTTCCCGTGAACTCAGAATCTTGAAATTTGGTACAAAGCAACGTCTTATAGCACAGATAAAGGAAAAATTGCGAAAACCGTAAACTTTTAGTTACATCATATAATAAAAATATTTTTAATAATTTTAAATTTACTACCCCTATATACCTACAGGTTTGTACGGAACCCTCGGTGCGCGAGTCCGACTCGCACTTGGCCGGTTTTTTTTTGGCATGATTTAAACGACATAGAGTAGTACGAGTAGGTGTATATCGGATACAGTACCACTTTTCCAAATCGATCCTCCCGTCAAATCAGTCTAAGCATGAAAGGTAAGAACAGGTGCGGTTGAAATTTGGGGGGGGGGGTCACAAATGCAGAAATGATTTTTTGAGGGGGTCAGTAACGTTTTTTTCTATTTGAGGTGTACTTCAGGGGGGGGGGGGGTGACCCATGCAAATTTAACTCAATCTGTAGTGAGTGTAGTGGCTGCCCCCCCCCCCCCCCTTTTAAACGTTTAATTTTTATAGGCTACGTATAACCTGGCTGGGGATTTTCTTGAATTGGAATTAGTAATCTTTAAGGGGTGATTTCTGGGATAACAATGCAAAAAAAACCGGCCAAGAGCATGTCGGGCGATGCTCAGTGTAGAGTTTCGTAGTTGCCGCCCTATTTGGACCCACGGTTCAAAAGTTAAATGGAAGAGACGCCCTTTTTTGAACTTTCAAATCTAATATTTACAAAACTATCAGCTTCATCCAAAAAATGTATTAAAAGACCTCTATTCTTTTTGGAAGACCTATTCAATAATACCCAACACGATAGAGTTGGAGCGAAAAAAAATTCACCCCCCATTTTATGTGTACCCTAATAGAAGCATACACTGCTTTATCTACACACATATTTAAAAAATCCTAAGTGACGTGTTCGGAAACCATTAGAATGACCGCCATGACCAACATTATTGTGCCAGCGGTCGGGGAGGAAGGCGAATTTTCATTACGTTACCGTAGGTAATGAATTTTCATACGTTTTTAACACACTGTCACAGATAATACACTGATGTTACGTTACTGATTGCATTAATGGTGGTAATTACATAAGGTTTCTGAACGCGGAATAGAGGATTTATGATATTGTTGTAGATCAAGATATTTATTCTTCAATGTAAGCAAATTACAATGCACTAATGAAAGTCAGAGATAAAAAAAATACCTGAGTGCGTTTCGGTTGGAACGAAGTTATGTTATTTAATTTTATTTCATTGTTGACTTTTTCCAAATTTTTGTAGTTTTTATTTTTTTTGTATTTTTTTTAATTGAAATTTTTGAAATTTTTGAAAAATTTTGAAATTTTTGAAATTTTTGATTTTTTTGAGTTTTGAAATTTTTGAAATTTTTGAAATTTTGATTTTTTTTGAGAAATTTGTGATTTTTGAGATGTTTGAAATTTTTGATTCTCACATCTCTATACAAAATTTCATTAAAATCCGTTCAGCTGTTTTCACGTGATGCGCGGTCAAATAAACAGACAAACAGATAAACAGACAAAAATTCTAAAAATTGTTGGAACGTGTTCTGTTATCGACTCTAAGTATCCCCAGCCAACTTTTTTTCGAATATATTCCATGTACAGACTTTCGACCCTCTTCAGCTTTATTATATGTATAAGATAGATTTTTGGACCTAAGATTCTAAAGTAAAATGGGTTGGGGGGGCTTTTTTGAAGATGAAACTATCCTTTGTCCTTTCTCGAGACCCATACTATCTCTATACCAATTTTCATCAAAATCAGTTCAGCGGTAAAAAATTCCTCATACCAACTTCCAACCCCCTTTTCACCCCCACAAGGGTTTGAAAACTATCCTATGACGTTTCTCGAGACTCAAATTATCTCCATACTCATTTCTATCTAAATCGTATCAGCGGTTAAAAATTCTCCATACAAACTTTCAACCCCATTTTCACTCCCACCAGGGTTGATTTTCGGGATTAAAACTATATATTATCCTTCCCCGGGACTCTAACTATCTCTATACAAAATTTCATCAAAATCCGTTCAGCCGTTTTCACGTGATGCGCGGTGAAATAAACAGACAAACAGATAAACAGATAAACAGACAAAAATTCTAAAAATTGTTGGAACGTGTTCTGTTATCGATTCTAAGTATCCCCAGCCAACTTTTTTTCGATTATCTTCCATGTACAGACTTTCGACCCTCTTCAGCTGCAGCTATAGATGGTGCACATGCTCCTCCTTTTGAAACTACTACTAGCGAAGCTCACCATTCATGCGCAAAGTGTAGTTCTCTTAAACATCTCAGCGCTTTTCAACCGGCTTCAAGATTTCGAAGGAGGAGGTTATCAATTCGTCGGGATCTTTGTTTTTGCTTTTTTTTTTTAAACGTTATATGTTCACCGATTATTCAAAGACGGCTGGATCGATTTGGAAAATTATTTTTTTGTTTGAAAGAGAATACTTCACAGTTGGTCCCCATTGTAACGAGGTCAGGATCTGATGATGGAATCCTGGAGAAATCGAGGGAACTCTTCAACTATTATAGCCACCTTTAGTGATTTGAGTATTTTTTACAGCAGCTCGAGCATTTGCTTTTGGAAAGGTGGGTGCTAAGTGAAGTCGGTTCTTTTTTGTTTAAAATTATTAAGATGCGTTCTAAGAAAGAAAGGATTACTGTCCTACTACTAAAGAAGGACCTACCGAAATTCGTTCAGTATATCTTTAGGTCTAAAGTTAAATTTGGCCTTGGAGTTCACCCTTTAATGACGTCACACGTTAAGGGGGAGAGAAGGGGGTCAGCAAAGTGTGACAAATTGTGACAAGGGGTAGCAGGAGGCTTAATATTTCTAACGTCACATAGGTATATAAATCATCATCATCATCATCATATCAGCCGAAAGACGTCCACTGCTGAACATAGGCCTCCCCCAAAGAGTGCCACAATGACCGGTCCTGCGCCACCCGCATCCAGCGGACTCCCGCGCCCTTCACCAGGTCATCAGTCCTCCTTGCGGGGGGTCTACCCACGCTGCGCCTTCCGGTTCGTGGTCGCCACTCGAGAACCTGTCTGCCCCAACGGCCATCGGTTCTAAGAGCAATGTGCCCCGCCCACTGCCACTTTAGTTTAGCGATTCGGAGGGCTATATGTTACTTTGGTTCTGCTGCGGATGGCCTCATTTCTGATGCGATCACGCAGAGAGACTCCAACCATAGCCCTCTCCATTGCCCTTTGGGTGACTTTGAGCCTTCTTATGAGGCCCATTGTAAGCGACCACGTTTCAGTTCCATATGTCATCACTGGCAACACACACTGGTCAAAGACTTTCGTCTTGAGACACTGCGGAATATTGGACAAAAAGATGTGCCGTAGCTTCCCGAACGCTGCCCAACCGAGTCGGATTCGCCGATTGACCTCTTTCTCGAAGTTGGATCTACCTAACTGGACAGTCTGTCCTAAGTATATTATATAATCGTCCACAACTTCGAGTGTAAAGTCTCCGATTGTAACGGGAGTTGGTGCTACATGGGTATTTGACATGATCTTCGTCTTATCCATGTTCATCTTTAGACCAACTCGCTCGGAGGCTTTACTGAGGTCATCGAGCATCGTACTCAAATCCTCCATGGTCTCAGCCAGGACTACTATATCGTCAGCAAACTGAAGGTGAGTGATGAACTCGCCGTTTATGTTGATGCCTAGCCTTCTCCAGTCCAGTCTTGAAAACATCCTCCAGTGCAGCGGTAAACAGTTTAGGAGAAATAACATCTCCTTGCCTGACTCCCCGCTGCAACGGAATAGGCTTCGAGTTCTGGTCCTGGAGTCGGACTGACATAGTGGCGTTCTCGTACAAACACTTCAGCACTTCGATATAGCGATAGTCCACTTGGCACCTCTGGAGAGATTGTAGTACAGCCCAGGTTTCGATCGAGTCGAAGGCTTTCTCGTAGTCCACGAACGTTAAGCAGAGGGGCAGGTTATACTCCTCAGTCTTCTGTATAACCTGACGGAGCGTATGGATGTGGTCTACGGTACTAAAGCCTCTTCGGAAACCGGCTTGTTCGGGAGGCTGGAAGTCATCTAGCCTGCGTGCGAGACGGTTCGTAATGACTCTTGAAAACAGCTTATAGACATGGCTCATAAGTGAAATGGGTCGGTAGTTCTTCAGTAACGCGTTATCACCCTTTTTGAAGAACAATACCACCACACCTCTGTTCCATGCCTTAGGCGGTCTCCCTTCTAGTAAAACGGAGTCGAACAACTTCTGAAGGGCCATAAGGACCGGTTTACCACCCGCCTTCAGAAGTTCGGCTGTAATTCCGTCTTCACCAGGTGCCTTATTGTTTTTGAGCTGTTTAAGAGCCATTCTAATCCGGTACAGGCTGATGTCCGGGATGTCTTCGGTATAATGTCGGGTCAGTCTAGCTTTAGGGTCTTCCGCCAGATCAACTTCAGGTCTGCTAGTTGATGTGTATAGCTGTCCATAAAAGTCCTCTATCTCCCCCAGAAGCTCGGGTCTGGATGAAACGATTCTACCATTCTCAGTTTTTAATTTGGTGAGCTGGCTCTGCCCAATAGACAGATCTCTTGCGAAAACTTTAGAGCCCTTATTCTGCTCAATGGCCTCTTCAATACGATTTGTATTGAATTGGCGCAAATCACGGGTAAGGGACTTAGAGATCCGTTTATTGAGCTGCAGGTATAATGACGCATCTGCTGACGATTGCAGAACCATTTCTCTCCTTTCCTCGATGAGTTTCTGAGTGGAGTCAGAGAGCCTTTTGGTTCTGTTTCTCCGCTGGGCCTTAAAAAACTTAGACCCAGTCTTATGGACAGCTTCCACAAACCCGTCGTTGAATTCGTCCACATCGCCGCCTAGGTATATAAATATCGTGTAGGTATTTCACTTTTTTTTTGTAGGAAAGGAACCCTTAATATACATTAATATACATATGTCGTGCAATCTGATATTAACATACTTTTGGATTAATACTTTTCTTATCTTTATTTAAATTAAAATATTTTGATTGGGAGTAGGTATAAGTATACGTACGTTTTAAATGTTATTTTACATTTTCAAATTAAAATAAAATGTTTAATGAGTGACGTCACTGCAGGGGGAGCGGGTACACAAAATGTGACCAAGTGTGACAATAGAGATGAGGGATTGTAAAAATATCATGAAATTGGTGTGACGTAATTTGTGGATGAACTAGGCCAGGGGTCGGCAAACTTTTTTGACAAAGAGCCTGATGGCGGAAAAATATGGCATTTTCGGAAGCTCCTAGAGCCGCAGTTGTCTGTTTTATGTTTTTTTATAAATTATATAATAATTTATTTAAAAAAATTGGGGGGAACTCGAAGAGCCGCAACTGACCCTTGAAAGAGCTGCATGCGGCTCGCGAGCCGCGGTTTGCCGACCCTTAAACTAGGCGACTCACCACGTTAAAGGAGATAGGCGATTATTAGGCGTGTTTGACGTTGTTATGTAGTAATTGCTAGCCTACAAACTACCTATTATCTGTACTTACATGCTTGTCTACTTTACCTACGCCTTATGTATTAATCTAACAGACCCTTTACTTTACCTCTAAATATGTGTCTAAATAATATTTAATGCATTTTGTAAAAAAACTTTATTTTTATAGAACCTAAATGTTGTTTGCTTCTTTTCCAGGACATTGAGCATTGGATGTCCTCTACGACTTGTACAAGTCGTGTAAATATCTCGTTTAATTTATCACTGTTAAAGCAAAACTTTCTACGATATAATTGTGTGTTTGCGTTCACTCCAGTGACTGTGCCAGATAAATTTTCCGCTTCAAAGTTCCCGCAAACTAGATCGTTTACAGCGTGAAGCGCGAGGTACCAGGAGTGCAGCGAGCGGCAGGAGCCCGTGTTACACGTGGAACACCCACACACAGGCAACGGGCGACAATCCAAAGGCGAAAGGACGTAACTCGCAACTTTAGCATATTGGCTCGTAATATCAATATATTGCCTTGGTAGGTCACATGTAAGTTGTGGACTGTTACCACTTGTGACATTTTATTTTCAGGTCTCACGGTGTATCTATGTCTACTTTGGCTTAGTTCAATCGTTTCACAATTACAGACTTGGTAGACTGGAAAACGCATTTAGTTGGAAAAGATAGAAGTGATCAATACAAGAGGACTAAACAATAGCTGATGACACATTAGTGACACTCTTTGATGTAATAATGGTGACAGAGGAGCACTTCTCTGCGTCATAATAATTATAATTTAAAATCTGGTTACACCTCCCATACTATACCTGTACCATACTCTTAACGATAATATACATAATTATATCTCCTAAAATAAACCAAAATTAATTACCATTTCTTTTTCTGCAGCGGTAAACCATGAAAATTTACAGGTGTTCTTTACCGGTGAAATATTGCGCGATTTCCTTACCGTCTCGAATTCGATATGCTAACTCTAGAGCCGCGCCCGCCAACTAGTTGGAAACTCCTGCTGTCAATGCATATTGCGTACGCTAACATTATCGAAGTAAGGTTTACGCTTTACAATAACACACAGGTAAGTATTTATGTCAAGCTTTCAAGAAAGTATTTACGGCCTATAAAATTTAAAAATGAATAGGTATTGCTTGTTACGTAAACATCTACAGACACACATAGGTACTAACTAAATAACAGCCTCTTACTCTAATTATCAACGTTTCGTCGGAGGATCCCATCAAAAACATTACATGTACAAAAATGCTCGCAACGTAGTTCTCCTACTGCAAAAAGTATAGAGATCTAATGTAAAACCAAGCCGGTGTGCCGGAGTTTACTAACATGTCATTGTAATCCTTTGAATATTAATGTCTATATTTTTATAATAAACAGAATGACCGCTAACACATCTTACACACTGTAGTTTAACTACATTCATGCAATGCGAAAGTTTAATGGCGTCAATTGAAAATTGTTGATAATCTAGACTGTATCTGGACCACCAAAACAATGCCACGTGCGATGCACTTACCGGATATAGGGATTTATCTTTGAAGTACCTAGCATTCAAATCAATACTTCCAGGGTTCCAATATAGTGAAACATGACTAGAAACAATTATGTCAAATATTTACTTTAGTAGTTAATTAATAATCATTAATTTGTTATTACACTTTATCACGGAACATTATGTTATACTTAATTAAGTATTAATAAACTAGGAGTATCAAATTGTGGGTTTTTAAAGAGGCATTTATTTCATCTTTGACAGATGAACAATAATCATATTTAGAAAGGTTTCATTTGAAACTTACATAATATATGAAGGGCAAGTTTTTATTTGTTACTGATAAATGTATCGTGCTTGACATATTGTTTAAATTATTATTATTTTATTTGCTTTTATTTTTGTCACATTGATTTATAATGTTAATACTGATTATATATTAATTATCCTATTGGACTTGCCTTATGTAAGTTACTGCCTAATTGCTTAAAATTGTATTTACATGCATTGTTATGTATTATAATGCAAATAAATGATTGACTATGACTATGACTATGAAAAGTATTACTATAAACACCTAAACTTACATATAAGCACCATCTGCATCAACTGAGACTGGGTCAAACGTTGTTCAGTCTAATAAATATAAATGTATTTTTTTATTGTGAACGCTTTTATAATTATTATTAAATTACTGAAATCGCTTTTAACCAGAATCTTTTAGTTTTGTTTTCTGATTCCGTTTTTATCTGGCAAATTTACCTTTAATGGCAAAATGGTATAAACGGAACCTTTATAGTTAACTAGCTGTGCCCGCGGCTCCGCCCGCGTGGAATTCGGTCTGTGTCATTAAGCGGCTAATTCACCCCTAATTTCTCTCCCGCTACCCTGGAGGCGGAAATTGAAGTAAAGTTGACAGATGGATACGCTAGAGGACAGTAGTCCTAATAAAATATTTTACAACTAGCTGTGCCCGCGGCTCCGCCCGCGTGGAATTCGGTCTGTGTCAGTAAGCGTCTAATTCACCCCTAATTTCTCTCCCGCTACCCTGGAGGCGGAACTTGAAGTAAAGTTGACAGATGGATACGCTAGAGGACAGTCGTCCTAATAAAATATTTTACAATTACCACTAAATGAAACTAAACTCAAAAATTAATACTTTATATTATCATATTTTTTTTGGCATGATTTAAACGACTTAGAGAGTAGAAGGTGTGGTGTATATCGGACGATACAGGACCACTTTTGTATTTATACGTTCATGTCCATGGCAAATATCATCCAAATCGATCCTCCCATCAAATCAGTCTAAGCATGAAAGGTAAGAACAGGCGTGGTTGAAATATGGGTGTGGGGGGGGGGCTCATAAATGCAGAAATGATTTTTTTCTATTTGAGGTGCACTTGGAGGGGGGGGGGGGGTTCATGACCCTTGCAAATTTAACTCAATCGAGTGTAGTGGCTACCCCCTAATATAACCTGGCTGGGGATTTTCTTAAATTGGAATTAGTAATCCTTAAGGGGTGATTTCCGGGATAACAATGCAAAAAAAACCGGGCAAGAGCATGTCGGGCGATGCTCAGTGTAGAGTTTCGTAGATACCGCCCTGTTACAAAACATCCGTTCCAAAGGTCGTTTATTAAGGGATATTTGGCGGCGCTTACGTCATTTTACTATTCGGCACTTCCTTTCACTATGCATTTTTGACTGATAATTCAAAACCGGCTGAACCGATTTTATTCAATATAGTATGTATTGAAAGTTCTTATCAGGCCTCACCAAATTTCAGCTTTCTAGTGCGAATGGTAACTGAGCTAGACCGCGGACAGACGGACGGACATGGCGAAACTATAAGGGTTCCTAGTTGACTACGGAACCCTAAAAAGAGATAAATAGTAGTCAGGGAGGGGGGGGGGGGGGGGGGGCGGATTTTCATTAATTTTCATACGTTTTTACCACACTGTCGCAGATAATACACTGATGTTAGTGGTTGCAATAATGGTGAATTGTTTTCATGTATGGTATCAATCGATTCGTTTTGTTGTGAGGATCAAATGTCTATATGGGGCCAATTGCGTTAAAGCAACACATTAGTCAGAAATGAGACTTAAAGTCTGAGATTTGCATTTGTTTCTCAAAACGCTCCTAATAAAATGACGTGCAAAAGTGACGTCACGATCACATAGTCGCCGTGTTTATAGTATGGAAAAAATATGAAATTGCTATTTTTACAGTGAAATATTGCGTTTATGTATATGGTTGCTATACAATTTATTTTACAGTAAAATGTTAAAAATCGAATGCTATCATTGTTTTTTTTTTAATTTCGCACTTTAAAAATCGAAAAATTTTGAAACTTCGCAGCATATCTTAGAGCCATTTCAATAGAATTTATAGACTTTCACTTTAGTTGGATATATTGATCATTTTGCATCCCATCAACTAAATTTTAATGCATTATTCAACATGTGTCATCATGCCTATTACATACGGTTCCGAACGCGGAATAGAGAATTTATGATATTAGTGTAGATCAAGATATTTATTCTTCAATGTAAGTACATTACAATGCACTAATGAACGTCAGAGAATAATAAAATACGTGAGTGTCGTGGAACACTCGATTGGAACGAAGTTATGTTATTTAATTTTATATCATTTTTGACTTTGTCGTAAATTTTGTGGTTTTAATTTTTTTTTGTATTTTTTGGACATTTTGGAAATTTAGGGAATTTTGGAATTCTTGAAAATTTTGAAAATTTTGAAAATTTTGAAAATTTTGGAAATTTTGGAAATTTTTGAGATTTAGAAATTTTGCCATTTTTGACATTTTTTACTTTTAGGTTCTCGACTTTTTTCACTTTTATCACTTTGTCACTTCTCACTTTCACTTTTCACTACACTTCACTTCACTTTATTCTATTTTATAATTTTTTTAATTCATTCCATTTTACATGTTTCTCAATCGTATGGACTGTCGCGTTTTCGTGACGTGACGCTTTTTCGTCTAGCTCCCCATCCGCGAACCGTCCGAGAAGAGAAGGAACTTCGTTCCAAAACTACCACCGGGTCTAACCTTACACCTCTGGCCCAAGAAGTATTATGACCGAAAAGAAACTCGACGGGACTAATTTTTTTCAAAACAGTAATACATTATTAGATCTTAAAGATACAAAATAATGCGCAGTTCTTCAAGAAGACATATCAGCTTGAGAGACAGATAATGTACCTATTGTTTAGTTATAAAGAAAAATAAATCCTAATCTGACAGCTTCACAAAACGTTTGATATGTTTTCCTACCTAAACGGTGTCCTATAAATGTTAGATGATTTTGTAGTAGTTTCTGGTTTGGGCCATGCTTCTTTGTCCGTCATATATAGTCCTCAAACCTGCAATAACCCTTTGACATTCATGACATTTTCAAATATTTCTTAAGAGCGGGTAAAGGTAAATTTAAAGCATCGACGGGTAACATGTTACAAATATGAACACCTTGACCAAAAAATTACAAATTATTTCAATACCAAATTTCAACTAAATACGTACAGAAACAACCAATAACCGGTTGTTTCTTCCCCATGTAAACTTCCACCCCTTTTGCATCCGCTTAAGGGATAATTTCCGAGATAAACAGATAAACAGACAAAAATTCTTAAAACTGTTGGAACGTGTTCTGTTATCGATTCTAAGTATCCCCAGCCAACTTTTTTTCATGAACAGACTTTCGACCCTCTTCAGCTTTATTATATGTATATATAGTTTTTATTGAAAGTACCCTTCAGGCATTACTTCCATTATTTTTTTCTATTTTTTTGGACCTACGGTCCTAAAGTAAGAGGGGGGGGTGGGGGGATTTTTTGAAGATGAAACTATCCTTTGTCCTTTCTCGAGACCCATACAATCTCTATACCAATTTTCATCTAAATCAATTCAGCGGTAAAAAAATCCTCATACCAACTTCCAACCCCCTTTTCACCCCCACAAGGGTTTGAAAACTATCCTATGACGTTTCTCGAGACTCAAATTGTCTCCATACTCATTTCTATCTAAATCGTTTCAGCGGTTCAAAATTCTCCATACAAACTTTCAACCCCATTTTCACCCCCACCAGGGTTGATTTTCGGGATTAAAACTATATATTATCCTTTCCCGGGACTCAAACTATCTGTATACAAAATTTCATCAAAATCCGTTCAGCCGTTTTCCCGTGATGCGCGGTCAAATAAACAGACAAACAGATAAACAGACAAACAGACAAAAATTCTAAAAATTGTTGGAACGTGTTCTGTTATCGATTCTAAGTATCCCCAGCCAACTTTTTTTCGATTATCTTCCATGTACAGACTTTCGACCCTCTTCAGCTTTATTATATGTATAGATTACCACTAAATGAAACTACACTCAAAAATGAATACTTTTTTTATCCTATAATTTTTTTTTGGCATGATTTAAACGACATAGAGTAGTAGGTGTATATCGGACGATACAGGACCACTTTTGTATTTATACGTTCATGTCCACGGCAAATATCATCCAAACCAAATCGATCCTCCCGTCAAATCAGTCTAAGCATGAAAGGTAAGAGCAGGCGCGGTTGAAATTGGGGTGGGGGGGGGGGGGGGGTGGTCACAAATGTAGATATTATTTTTTTCTATTTGAGGTGCACTTGGAGGGGCGGGGGGGCACATGCAAAATTTAACGCAATCGAGTGTTGTGGCTACCCCCCCCCCCTTTTAACGTTGAATTTTTATGGCGGTCGGGGGGGCGGATTTTCATTACGTTACCGTAGTAGGTAATGAATTTTCATACGTTTTTACCACACTATCACAGATAATACACTGATGTTACGTTACGTTACTGTTTGCAATAATGGTCGTAATTACATACGGTTCCGAACGCGGAATAGAGGATTTATGATATTGATATTGGTGTAGATCAAGATATTTATTCTTCAATGTAAGCACATTACAATGCACTAATGAACGTCAGAGAAAATTAAAATACGTGTGTCGTGGAACACTCGGTTGGAACGAAGTTATGTTATTTTATTTTATTTTATTTTTTACTTTTTCGTAAATTTTGTGGCTTTCATTTTTTTTAGTATTTTTTTGACATTTTTGACATTTTTGGTTTTTGAAGTATTTGAAATTTAGAAATTTTGCTATTTTTGACATTTTCGACAGTTTTTACTTTTAGGTTCTCGACTTTTTTCACTTTTATCACTTCTCACTTTCACTTTTCACTACACTTCACTTCACTTTATTCTATTTTATATATTTTTTATTTCATTCCATTTGACATGTTTCTCAATCGTATTGGTGTCGCGTTTTCGTGACGTGACACTTTTTCGTGACGGTTACGTGACTTTTTTTCGCCTAGCCGTCCGAAAAGGAACTTCGTTCCAAAACTGCCACCGGTTCTAACCCTACACCTCTGGCCCAAGAAGTATTATGACCGAAAAGAAACTCGACGGGACTTATTTTTTTCAAAACAGTAATACATTATTAGATCTTAAAGATACAAAATAATGCGTAGTTCTTCAAGAAGACATATCAAAACAGCTTGAGAGACAGATAAAGTACCTATTGTATAATTATAAAGAAAAATAAATCCTAATCTGACTCCTTTACAAAACGTTTGATATGTTTTCCTACCTAAACGGTGCCCTATAAATGTTAGATGATTTTGTAGTAGTTTTTTGATTTGGGCCATGCATCTTTGTCCGTCATATATAGTCCTCGAACCAGCAATAACCCTTTGACATTCATGATATTTTCAAATATTACTTAAGAGCGGGTAAAGGTAAAAGCATCGACGGGTAACATATTATAAATATGAATACCTTGACCAAAAAACTACAAATTATTTCAATACCAAATTTCATCGAAATACGTACAGCGGTTATTGGTTGTTTCTTCCCCATGTAAACTTCCACCCCTTTTGCATCCGCTTAAGGGAATTTCCGAGATAAAACTATTTTATTTCCTTTTCCAGAGCTCAAATTATCTCCATACCAAATTTTATCTAAATCGATTCTGCGGTTAATAATTACCTATACAAATTTCCAACTGAAAACTATCCTTTGTCCTTTCTTGAGACTCCTACTATACCAAATTTCATCTTTATCAGTTCAGCGGTAAAAAAATCCTCATACCAACTTCCAACCCCCTTTTCACCATCACAAGGGTTTATTTTCGGGATGAAAACTATTCTGTCGTTTCTCGGGACTCAAATTATCTCCATACTAATTTCTATTAAAAATTCTCCTTACAAACTTTCAACCCCCTCTTCAGCTTTATTATATGTATAGATAGATAGTTTTTATTGAAAGTACCTTTCAGGCTTCACTTCCATTCTTTTTTTCAAATTTTTTGGACCTACGGTTCTAAAGTAAGATGGAAGGGGGGGGGGGGGGCTTTTTGAAGATGAAACTATCCTTTGTCCTTTCTCGAGACCCTATCTCTATACCAATTGTCATCTAAATCAGTTCAGCGGTAAAAAAATCCTCATACCAACTTCCAACCCCCTTTTCACCACCACAAGGGTTTGAAAAATATCCTATGACGTTTCTCGAGACTCACATTATCTCCATACTAATTTCTATCTAAATCGTTTCAGCGGTTAAAAATTCTCCATACAAATTTTCAACCCCATTTTCACCCCCACCAGGGTTGATTTTCGAGATTAAAACTATATATGATCCTTTCCCGGGACTCAAACTATCTCTATACAAAATTTCATCAAAATCCTTTCAGCCGTTTTCACGTGATGCGCGGTCAAATAAACAGACAAACAGATAAACAGAAAAACAGATAAACAGATAAACAGACAAACAGATAAACAGACAAAAATTCTAAAAATTGTTGGAACTTGTTCTGTTATCGATTCTAAGTATCCCCAGCCAACTTTTTTTCGATTATCTTCCATGTACAGACTTTCGACCCTCTTCAGCTTTATTATATGTATAGATTTCTTGATGTCCGTCTGTATGTCACAGCCGTCACAGAAATTTTACTCTGGAACTACACATAAGACGGTATCTGAATAAATTTTAAACACAAGGTGTATTTTGTATGCCGCTTCGCCGGGGGGCAGTCCATACATGTAACTGTCTGTCTGTCTGTCAAGACCATTTTTCTCAGGAACGCGTGGAGGTATCAAGCTGAAATTTATATCAAATACTGAGGTCTATTGTCCCTTGGAGCTGTGAAAAAATCAAACTTAAAAGCCAACGCAATCGAAAGATACAGTCGTTTATGCTGCAAATATTAGAGTTTTTCGGCACTCGCAAAACCTACGGGGTACTTCCCGTGAACTCAGAAACTTGAAATTTGGCACGAAGCAACGTCATATAGCATAGACAACGGAAAAATTACAAAAAGTAGAAATTTTTAGTAAAATCATACGAAAAAATATTTTTTTTAATTTTAAACTTACTACCTTTTTCCTCGTAAACGCGTGGAGGTATTAAATTGAAATTCATGTCAAATACTCAGGGCTATAGGACCTTTCAGACGTAGCAAAACCAAACTTTTATGTCAACGCAATCAAAAGAAATAGCAATTTAAGTTGCATATTTTGAAACTTTATAAATCGTTTTCTGATGTTACGTGATATCTTTGCTTTAAATATGTGTTTTTTGGAGTTAAAAGCTTTTTTGGCCATAGCTATACGTGTGATGTACATCTGGAGTCGCTAGTTATGATGCTACCTACGTCTGGAGTATAGCGTTATACGGCTGCGAGACATGGACATTAACCCAGCGTGATAGGAAAAGATTAGGCGCATATGAAATGTGGATATGGAGAAGAATGGAAGGAATAAGCTGGATAGAGAGAAGAACGAACGAAGAAGTACTGAACTTGGTAGGAGAGAACAGATGCCTGCTTAAAACGATTGAAAACAGAAGAGGAAATATGTTGGGGCACCTGATACGTCATGACGATTATATAAAAACTATTATTGAAGGGAGAATACCGAAACGAAGAGACCGAGGAAGACCAAGACGTGCATTTCTAGATCAGGCCAAAGAAAAAGCCAACGTCATGACGTATCAAGAGCTAAAAGAAATAGCGGAGAACAGAAAGAAATGGCGATTACTCCACCGACAAGAGCCAGGCTCTTAAAATTATGATGATGATGATGATTTTGAAACTGAGTACTTGCAAGAAACTCAAAACCTAAAGGGTACTTCCCGTAAACTCAGAAACTTGAAACTTGGCACGAAGAAACTTCATATAGCACAGACAAAGGAAAAATTACAAAAAGTAGAAATTTTTAGTAAAATCATACGAAAAAATATATTTTTTAATTTTTAACTTACTACCTTTTTCCTCGTAAACGCGTAGAGGTATTAAATTGAAATTCATATCGAATACTCAGGTCTATAATACCTTTCAGCTGTAATAAAATCAAACTTCTACGTCAACGCAATGGGTGAACTTTTACTTATATACCTACAGGTTTGTACGGAACCCTCGGTGCGCGAGTCCGACTCGCACTTGGCCGGTTTTTTTTTTACCAAATAGCAACATGTTGCACACTAATCGATAAATCTTTAAAAATACTGCTGAGGTTTATTTATAATAATTTATAAGAAAAAACAACCGACTACAATGGGGAAAGCCGGTGAAAGATTATTGTAGATGGTGCACTCTTAGATTGCATACAATTAAATAACTTGCTTAATAAATACAGCGAAGAGGACAAGTCGTCAAACATGAACACGGTTTCCCTCCGTCATGCGTGATCTGACACGCATTTGGCTGGTTTTTAAAGTCGTGTAATACACCGCTGCAACTAATGCCGTGTGTATCCCTTTTTACTTATAGCATGATTCCCATGATAAAAACTTAAACACTATCCTATATAGCCTTCCGCGAACTCAAAGTACCTTCCTGATTAATTTAATCTAAATCAATCCGTTCAGCGGTTTAAGTGCAAAGAGCTAACAGACAGACCAGACATGCAGACAGAGATTTTCGCATAATATTAGTAGGGATTATAGCCCGATCTGACAAAAAAGTATTCCGGGTATACTTAAATACGCAACCGCCGACGAACGGTTAATCTGTACTCCGTCTACTCAAGATCTCATTTCTCCTTGATCCACTCTAGTTTGCTGTAATGAATTTTAATTTTCTTTCGAGCTGCGAACTGAAAGGATGTCAGGGAAATGATTTGTGTTATGAAGGGACAAATTTGTCGCGACAAATTCTCTTGAGACTCTCCTAGACTTTTCCCGCTGCAAGAATAACTACTAATAACTTAAGTAAGATAATTAGCATGTTAATTATCTTACTTAAGTTATTCAGTATTTATATTATTACGTCAGAATATTTAACACAGATTACCTTAGTAGCAACCATGACGCCCAAGATGGCGGCCATAAGAAAGCATTCTTGTTCGTCTAACTAGAAAATTAATAATCGTTGTTTTTTTGTAACTTGTTAACTTTTTTGTAAATGTTGTGTTAAAATTTGTAGAAGTGGATTCAATAGCGGGGATAATAAAAAAATATTGATAAGAGTGTTAGGGTATTCACGCTTGTACACGGACGAGGACAATATTGGATTTGTTCATAACGTACATTTAAAATATTTATTAAAACTTGGAAAATATTATGCCGTTCCTTCGGATCTTTACTTATACCTTATTATCAACGATACGATGGAATGTTATCTCCAAAACGTTTTATCATTATTGGCATATAACGAAGATTATAACCACAGACAGTAATTGGTGCGGAAAATTATGGCTGAATATTGTCTATGGTCAGCGGATTTTTTATCAGCAGGGTGAAACTATACTGAGATTTCGGCTGAATACCGCTAAGTGCGTGTAAAAATTGTAGACATTTAACAAAATGTTATTTTACCGTAGATTCCTAACTCAATAAACGTGCCATGGTCACCCTGAAAGAAGAATAGTGGAAAACCCAACTTATAAAACTCCGGCTTTTAAGTTGAATGCGTTGCCGCCGGATCCAACAAATAAATCACAAAACCCTTCAGTAAAACTCCTGTCTAAAACGGCTAAGTCGTTTTGGAGATACTTAACAGAGGTTGGTTGTTGTACCTAGAACCTACAAAGAACTTATTGTCTCTAGCATTTATGTATTAGTATTAGTATGCCTAATTGTGTATATTTATAAAAATGTATCGCTGCATTATTTGAACGTGGATTTCCTAACCTTTTCACTTGGTCACCCTAATAGAAAGAAAAAAGACAAAGGTCTTCCCGTGTGCTATCTCACTCAGCTCGTTTTTTCAACGCCTGTGAATTATTATTCTTCCAAACCTGTGAACTGTCTTGCTTATATGACATGTCTCTGACTAAAACATGAATTTATAGTTTAATAGTTTGCAGTTTGCCTTCTCCTTAGTTTATATAAAATAATCTAGTCATGTATAACATAATTGATTTTCATCTTTACTTACATAGTACTTACATACTTAATGCGGTCTTTAACAAAATGTTTAAAATAATTTTTAATATTTTTTTTTAATTTTGCTGAAATAAAATTGAAGCATGGACTCACTATACAGATCGTAGGCGTCTAGCCTAATACTACACCTAATATAATTTAATTTCCTATTTATGCTTCGAATTTCATAACACATAATCCAGATTGTGTTACGCGTCGAGCTTTAATCTTTCAAAACGTATTTTGTAAGTTTACTATAACGGATTAGATACTTTTCGTTACATAGGGCTAGAAAAGCAGGGCTAGGGCTCAAAGGTTGATGTTTTTACGTACTTAAGTTCGTTACATAGGGCTAGAAAAGCAGGGCTAGGGCTCAAAGGTTGATGTTTTTACGTACTTAAGTAATAATTAATCAAATTTGCCACTTATAAAGCACAAAAAATCTAAGTAACTTTTAGTTAAGTAGGTACACTCTCGAACGAAATATTAATCAAACATCGGGTTTATGTACCTATAGGTATTTTAACAGTTTTAGGTAAGTATGATGTTTGAGTGTTTAACTTACTTAATATTAAGCTGTCCAAGTAAGCTATAGCGGGAAGGTAGTTTACAAACATGGGCCATAAGCGCGCGCCACGAGGTATCCAGTAGTGAGAATTGTTGGGATTCGCAGTGTTGTCACGTCTCGTGTCTGATGCAAGTTTCCAGCGCTGCGGCCGGCGCGGGCCTGGCGTTCGCTCCGGGTACTCGATCTTGATGGTCTGGCTTCATACTTTGCACACGTCAACTTCTGCATACTTCCGTTTACGTCGTGATCTTGTGATAATTTTACCCACGAAATTCGCTTTGTTTTTATGAACTGTTTGTGTAATGGGCATGCAATCAGCACTTAATAATAATCTAATTTAATTGTGAATATTAATAGAGCGTCTGTTCGTACTTTAACAAGTAGGCCGCACATAAACAGAAATGAGACGCGCTATGAGTTAGTCACAAATATTGTGTTCCGAGATATGAAATCAGATCAGTTTAGTTACTTAATATATTATGTAAATAAAAACCGGCCAAGAGCATGTCGGGCCAAGCTCAGTGTAGGGTTAGGTTAGGTTAGAAACGAAAGTACCTATCAGTGTTATCCAAAAATTGTTTTAGAAGACCCCTATTCTAAAGATAATATTTTTTCAGATTTTGCTTTACCACTTTATCGGTGTAACTAAACTAAAACACATATACTCATACCAAATTTCAGTTTCTTATTTAAATGCTGTGAAGGTAATTACTAATTAGGTATCATACCATTAAGTAATATCTCATAAATAAAGCAATAGTTTCCCGACATTTGATATGTGTGCTTGCTTGTGCAAGGATCCGAAGCCAACACCTAGATGGTCTTACGACGAATTTATTAGGTTGTTACCACAGTGTAGGTTTGATTGAGAAATAGGGGTAAATAATTAGGCCGTAGATAAAAAAGAAATAATAAAAAATATAAATATTGATGTGAGGAACTGGTATTTTTCCTCGCTAGCTTCCTTGTAACTAATAAAATAATGTATAAGCACCTACTCGTACCTATTGAGGCCACTTGGTGGTATTTTCGATAAATTGATTTATTATTATAAGTAAACAAAGTATACGTATAATATTTAATTTTGTCGTCATACTTCAATTAAACTACTTATTTAAAATACGTATTAACACTAATTTTGTCTAGCGTTTCTGTTGATATAATTTGTTTCAACGTGAAATGAAAAATTAAAGCTTCAAACTTATACTGTTCAGAGTAGGTAGGTAACTCTACAACGGAAACGAATCGCATATCCGTTCTGACAGTAAAGTACTATCATAACGGATATGCTATAAGATTCCGATTTTTAAAACATTGTAATCCCCTAGTGTAAAATCCGGATGTGTATCTAGGTACTAAATCTAGAAAAAAGTAGAGCGATATGTTAAAATAACGTAATCCGAAAACCCGCTTAATGTAACGGATTTACGAGTATTTCAAAAAATTGCCTCTTACACAAACTCAGTAATTATCGAATACATGGGGATTTTGTGAGAAAAAATGACCAAGAAAGCCATAATGGACGGATTTGCATTACGAGTACTAGAATTGCATTGCATTTAGTGTTCAGGCAAAGTACTGTAGGTAAAGTAAGTATGGTACGAAATATACCTGCGCTGTGAATAGTGATGTACCGTTCCCTGGAATATTCCCCACGTGGGAATATTCCCACCTTCAGGAAATATTGAGAAATTTTGAAATGGTTGTATGAACATATATTGTACTTTCAAGGAATTGGTTAAAACGACGGTCACAAAACTCTTACCGGGACATCAAGCACAGTAACTCGAGTAAATTCCCAATATTCCCTGGGTTTATTCCCAATGTTCCCATGAATATTCCCTTTGCTCTAGGGAATATATCCATAGTTGCTAAGAATGATTCCCTACCTCTTATACTTAGTTGCGTCATACCGTCGCGTCGGCTCGTCCATCCATGATGTTGCACTCATTGTATTCGTGAATTATGAAGGGTATTAAAATGAAATTCTAACTGAGTTTATATTTTATGTGCCGCTTCTTTTATTTCTAGTTAAATTTACGTTTTTTTTTGGTGGGGCACTCCATACACGTAACTAAGTATATTTTTTGCTAGTATCACCATATAGCACATCAATCGATAGGTCTTTAAAAATAACATTGAGGTTCCTTGTAACATTTTCTTTATCAGAAATTAACGTCCCGAAAGTCTAAAAATTATCTCATTCTTCTCTAACTTTTGAATCAGGACTTCAAAAAATATGAAAATATCTGGACTCTCGATACACACTTTCATTAAAAAAATATTTAGATAGTACCATTTATAACTAGTTTTGATTACCATTTTATTTTGCGTAACCTGTATTTCAATGTTCCCCCATTTGGGGAATATTCCCTTTCCCGGGAATATTCCCACTGCACACATCACTAGCTGTGAATTACTTTATGTAAATGCATATTTAGAAATATCGTTTTAATAAGTATTGACGACAAAAATAAGCAAGCTACTTTTGAATCTGTATGATTGGGTTTTAAATAATAGGCACTGTAATTTGCCCAAATTCGGTTTCAACTCAACCGACCTGTAGTCGGGGAGCCCCTGATGCTAAATTTGGAGTCACACGAGCGTCGTCAGTCTAGATCATTTTGAAGACTACATTGTAAAAAGAAAAAAAATGTATATAATTTCATCGGTGGGGATAGCTTCTATAACTTTAAAGATTTCAAACAAACAAACGGTCACATGTACTTGTTCGAGCGCGTCAGATATTGAAACTGGAGGCTTCCGACGGGTCACTGATGACGCAGTATGATAATCTGACAAAATTGATGATGGGATTGAAATTTATGATAGCCTTCATACATGCTTAACCACAAAATTAAAATTGAATTCATCAGATTAAGGAAATTGCTAAAGGTCAGATTATATATTAGCGCAATCAAAGCATCAACTTGGAACAAAATGATCGAATCCCCAATCCACCAATCAATTCCTTAACTGCCCACCAACCCCCCACCAACCAATCTGCCAAAGGCACCAGCTAAAAGTGGTTGAGGGAGATCTTCACGGGTTGCAAGATATCATCATCATCATCATCATATCAGCCGAAAGACGTCCACTGCTGAACATAGGCCTCCCCCAAAGAATGCCACAATGACCGGTCCTGCGCCACCCGTATCAAGCGGACTCCCGCGACCTTTACCAGGTCATCAGTCCACCTTGTGAGGGGTCTACCGACGCTGCGCCTTTCCGTTCGTGGTCGCCACTCGAGAACCTTTCCGCCACAACGGCCATCGGTTCTCCGTGCAATGTGCCCCGCCCACTGCCACTTCAGTTTAGCAATTCGAAGGGCTACATCGGTTACTTTGGTTCTGCTGCAGATGGCCTCATTTCTGATACGATCACGCAGAGAGAATCCAAGCTAGCCCTCTCCATTGCCCTTTGGGTGACATTGAGCAAGATATCACTATATCTTAATCTGACGCGATCGAGTAACTCCGAAAATCCCCTCTTGAACTCCCCTACCACTGGGCTTAGATTTACATATACTCGTATATACAGAGTGTAACAAAAATACTGGTGATCCGTTTAAGGGCAAAATTGGTATCGTATTGCGACTAATAAAAAGTAGGAAACATTTTTTTTCAGAGTTCGAAAATATCCGATATTTATTATAAATATCAAAATATCGGATATTTATGATATATATCCGATATATATCAAAAGTTTGATGTATATCAATTTTGTATGAAACCCATATTATTATTTTATTGTATTATTTATGTATACTATTTGCATAATGTGTTACATAAACATAATAGATTATTTAAAAAATAACCAAAATGTTTTTAATGTTTTATTTATTTTGGGTACATAAAAATCTTAAAATCCGACAAATTAAACCAAAACATAAAATCTTCGAACTCGGGCAAAAGCAACTAAAAACCATAAAATATAAAAAAAATTTTTTTTATATTTCATATAATATAATAAATAAATAAATATTATGGAAATCGCTTTTTAGCGATAAGACCGCCTGTTGTTTACCTCTTTTCTGACTTTATGCATTTTCTGTACTGGTTTTCTTTTTGAGGTGTTCAATAAAGAGTATTTGTATTGTATTGTATTGTATTATGGGACAATCTTAAGCTCAATAAGGCTTGTGTTGTGGGTACTATACTAGGCAACGATATATATAATAGTCAGATAACTTCATAGGCAGCGTCACTACCGACTGGGCTAGGCTAGGAGGCCGATATTTTTAACATTTCTGCATTGATATATATCATAAAAAATCATTTGATATATATCAGATATATATCGGATATATATCATGATATATATCCATCGATATATATCCTCGAACCCTGTTTTTTTTATGGTACATGTCGTCCCAGCTGGCCAACCCTCCATACAAAACTTTTCGTTTTTTCGCGTCAAAAAATTTTTTTTCTTAGGTTTTCATAATTAGTTTCTATAATTAATACCAATTACGCCCTTAAACGGATCACTAGCATTTTTGTTACAGCTTGTATAATTGGTCTTAAATTCAGTGCATTACATTATACACACATATTGTTGACATTACATTGAATATCTCCGGCTAGTAGATAGTAATACGTCAAATTTCGTTTCGACGATTAACCGCCCGTCTTGTGTTTGCCAAGACTAGCATCGCAAATTGCTGGATAAATGATTGTAACTGCATTGAAAACTCCTGAACCGTTTCCTGTTTTTAAGAAACTTCATTGTTGTTGCTATGTGTTGTAAGTTTATTCAATTCAGTCCGTTCAATAGTATTCTACACAGAACGCAAGTTTTTTCCGTAAACTTATTTGTTTGAGAAAACGTGGTTCAGTAGTAGGTACCCTTTTCGTAAGGTTACAAATCCTTAACCCTTGGGCGGCTATCAGACATATTCTTATTTAAAAACTTAATACAATGATTAGGGACCTAATTATTGTGTTCTGAAATGTTTCAATTTTCTTTATTCTTCGATTTAACTAGTTAGAGCTTAGAGTCCGGTAACGTTTTTTTTTTGTTTTTGCTCAACTCTTTGATACCTACTTAGCAGTAATTTCGTTCGTTTCTATGCACAATTATTTAAGAAAATTGTTTCAGTTTTTGAGCAGTTTTTTATGTTGAATTTAATAAATATTTCACCTTAATCTAACGGCCGTTTCAATAGTTTTGCTCGGAGAGGCTAAAAAAAGTAAAATGTTTTTTTTAATGAAATTAAATTATATTTAACTAGTAGGTATGTAAAATGATGTACCTATAAACATCGTTGAAAAATTTATCATCCAAAAAATAAGTAAACACTTCTTTCCATTAATTTTTTTTGAGCAAAAGTATGTTTAGCAAATTTAAGAAAAGGTATAAATGTATTTAGTAAATATAAAAATGTAGATACAAACTTAACTTTATGTTTTATTCAGGTAATGCTAATAAAATATTTAATAAATACATATATTAGGAGCCATAAAAATAATGACAAATAATCAGGTGACAAATTTTCACAAATTAAACCACACACTTTGTAAGAATTGACTTTTTGGGTACTAAATCATAATATATACCTGCAAATGTACCAAAAGTATTTTTGTTTGCAATAAAATACTTGTAGCTAACTCCCAACAATTTCATTGATATTCAGTACTAGTCCTTATAATTATAAGTTAACTATAACACGCAAATTGCTCCCGGCTACAGCCACTATTTTGACCAGCTAACTTGTATTAGGTATCTTGTAAGAAATAAAGTTACATTGGTTTGAAAATTTTCGTTTTAAGAATGTTTATTGTATAACTTGACGGAAGCTAAGCCATGTTGGATTTGACAAGAAGGTAACCTCTTTCTCGAAGTTGGACCTACGTAACTAGCTAACTTAGATCTACATATAGAGTTGTACATTACTTCAAGCGTAAACTCTCCACCAACTTATTGCAGCTATATCTAACATAGTGCATTTTTATATGTTATGGGAAGATTGGGAAACATCTAAATAGCGCTCTTTCTTAAGCCGGGCAGATCAGGGCATGAGCTCTAGCGCCAACGCGGATTAGGAGATTAATGATTAGTTCAGTATCGGATAATTCGTAACAAGATAAATACACCTATACTTCTACTACTACTTGGGTAACGTTATCAAGGTAGGTTAAGGTTATCTAGGTATTGTGTCGGCCAAGTTCGCAGAGCAAAAAAGATCTTACTATAAAATCCTTGCAAACTGCCTACCTATAGCTTCGTTCACGTTCACGTAAGAGCTTCCAAAAAGCGAGGATACTGATAACTGTCAGACATACTCGTAGCTATTACTTCCTCATAATTTGTCATTGCGCCACGTGTGTACCTGTCTGTGCTACTGTAAAACACATGACCCTATATTAAATAAAACCTATTTAAAATATAAACTTGTAAAACGGCGCCATTGTAAATAACAACAGTGCCTTGGCACCGACACCGTGCTAACGATTTGTCAATAAATAGTTTGACTCGACTCTACAAAAGATTGTAAGTCTGTATGTACCTTATACTACATTACATACGGTGTACGAGTAGTAACTAACGGTATTTTAGATTTTCTCTTTACATATTAAAATTCCATATTGCCTTTTGCCCCGTCACGAATATTGAGAATTCACACACTATTTGTACCCATATTGCCTCAGTCCGTGGTCTTCAAAAACCCGTGTACGAGTACGTTAAATTGTTTTCGACGTCGGTACGTGCTCGTTAGTCTGCGCGGCTAATTGTCTGCGCGCGAGTCGCTCGACATTATCACGTCCGCGCCAACTAGCCTCTGTAAATACAACGCGGTTCTTTAAATACAAAGCTATTCGCTGCGTAAGGATGTTTAATATCTCTCTGTATTGCTAAATTGTAGGTTTATTTTGTTGTATATTATATAAGTAGTACATAATACTGCGTAACCATATAGGTATTGGCTTTTATTTATGGTAAATATAAATATATATATTAAACCCTAAATATATACAGGGTGCCATCTGAGACGTGATCAGTTATATGTTTTTCTAACTCCATAAACAACTAGCAGTTGAATGCCCCAACTTTTACTAAAATCAGACATTTTTATTCTTTTTTTTTTACATGTTTTTGTAAATTTTTTTCTTTCAAAAGTGATAATATTAGTGTAAAACCAGGGACCGGAACTGGTAACCATTTGGGGTATTAGATTGGGTATTTGATAGAGTTGTTTTTAAAAACCCTATCAATTCGGTAAGCGTATCGTTTGACTTACCCGAACGAAAGGCTAACCATGTCAATACAGTTAATTCGGGTAAGTGGTTACAACCCAGCATATGGTTTCCCTATCAGATAGGGTTTTTCAAATGCGATTAAGCTATTTTAAACTCTGTGACCAATACATTTGGCTTATTTATTATTCGAGCACCCTACGACCTAAGCGCTGCCGGTATGGCGGCACGAGCGAGCCTACAGACAAACAAGAATCTTTTTGCGTATGTTTTCGTACTTACGCCTTTGATCTAGACGCTATTATTGCTTGTTAGTGCGCTAAAAGATCGTTGTGTGGTGCCGGTGTTTTTGTTCTTGCCATTCGAGCGTGACGGCTCGTGTCGATTGAATCTTAGACCCAGGCTTATAGGAACCAAAATCAAATGCATATTGTGAAGTGTTAAAATATATAATTTTGTGTTATTCTAGTTATAGGTAGTACTTTGTTTCAATGGCTCCAGCAAAATGTGACGCCGTTCACTGATACTTCTAGTATAATGAAACGATCAATATCAGTCATTGTTGGACACTCAAGAATAAAATGATTATTTGAAAAAAATATCGTAAGAATAAACTTATGTTGATTGTATTCCCGTTAAAATGATTCAAAATAATTTCGTCGGGACTAATTCATATGCGAGAAAATGTAATAAAAATAATTGATACTTAACAGAATTATTTAATCATGCTTTTTATTTTAAATAATGTTCCGCATATAAGAATGTATTCTGGGTTTTTCGGTGTAAGAAAACATCGTGTGGAAACTGGACCTAATCCCAATAAGGCGTAGTTTCCCTTATGCCCAGCAAAAATTATATCTGTTTTAAAATCCACGGTAGGCAGATATACTCTTTTCACTTCTCATGCTCGTAAAGTTCGACTTTAAATCGTGCGTGGACGATATAAAATCGCATTTTAAGCTCTAGGGCATAAAGTAAAATTTTCTTCTAAGACCAAGAATGTGGCTCAACAGCCAAACAGAGTCAAAATATATTGCACAATTTAATTGAACAGTAAAATTTCGTAGAATACTGAAACTTGTTCTTTTATTATATTCTTGTACTCAGATAGAATAAGCTTTCTGGCCCAGACAATTCCTATTGGATGGGATTTTTTTTTGTATAGATCAAAGTGTCAGGAATTGATACCAATAAAATTTATAAGTGAATATTGGGCGCTAAGGTGCCAAAAAAATGGTAAAAATGGTAAAAACCAGTTTTTCGCTTCTAGAGGAAAAACTACGGCTCCGACAAAAAATAGTCAAATGAAAATGTTGTAAACTTTTTGCAAACCGTCGAATTTTGCAAAAATTGACCTTTTTTTAAATCGACTGGGAGGGTATTTTAATTTTCGAAAAACGTTATAATTTCGATTTCTATACATTAAGGAGGAGTTGAACTACAAATTTCCAAGTTTACAAATCATTTGACAAAGAATAAAGTTGTTTAAATAATCTATGAAGTTCAGGCACTTTTTGCGCGCGCGGCGGCGACGCACTATGGCCCAAACGCCCGATCTAGCTGGACAAAATTATTTTACACTCATAGACTAAAATTGACTATTTTTATTATTATTTTGCTATAATTCATGTAAAAAAAAATTTACCAGTATAAGTTGACCTTTGTATAAGAATAATTACTAGGGCAGAAGAGGTCAGCTAAACTTGG
Source organism: Pammene aurita (assembly GCA_947086415.1). Classification (NCBI taxonomy): domain Eukaryota; kingdom Metazoa; phylum Arthropoda; class Insecta; order Lepidoptera; family Tortricidae; genus Pammene; species Pammene aurita. The sequence goes on from OX352291.1 coordinate 38,016,157, forward strand.
TTGTGTAATTTTAAGAGAAATGAAGCATTATTACAAATGGCACTTAAAAAAATTAATAATTAACTTAAACTATATTTAAAAGTACCGAGCTGACGAAATTCTCAATGCCTTCAATCATCTTTTTGCATTTATTTTTACATCGACTTTATAGCAGCCGTAAGCGACATCTAGGTGCCAACCACTAGAGTTAGATACCCTTCCCGCCGACCCTTTTACAAGTGTCACAACGGAAATAACAGATGGCGCCTGCTATCAACTCATAATTATTTTACATGTTTTTAAAGTGGGTATTCCACTCATACATTAGTATGTTATTCAATCAAATACAAACATTGAAAACATTGAAAAAATAATCAACCCAGTTGGACTTGAACCAACATCGATACGCCTTACCGGGGCTCGATATCGCTTTACCAATTAAGCTATGGGTTCAGTTACCGAGCTGACGAAATTCTCAATGCCTTCAATCATCTTTTTGCATTTATTTTTACATCAACTTTATAGCAGCCGTAAGCGACATCTAGGTGCCAACCACTAGAGTTAGATACCCTTCCCGCTGACCCTTTTACAAGTGTCACAACGGAAATAACAGATGGCGCCTGCTATCAACTCATAATTATTTTACATGTTTTTAAAGTGGGTATTCCACTCATACATTAGTATGTTATTCAATCAAATACAAACATTGAAAACATTGAAAAAATAATCAACCCAGTTGGAATTGAACCAACATCGATACGCCTTACCGGGGCTCGATATCGCTTTACCAATTAAGCTATGGGTTCACTTACCGAGCTGACGAAATTCTCAATGCCTTCAATCATCTTTTTGCATTTATTTTTACATCGACTTTATAGCAGCCGTAAGCGACATCTAGGTGCCAACCACTAGAGTTAGATACCCTTCCCGCCGACCCTTTTACAAGTGTCACAACGGAAATAACAGATGGCGCCTGCTATCAACTCATAATTATTTTACATGTTTTTAAAGTGGGTATTCCACTCATACATTAGTATGTTATTCAATCAAATACAAACATTGAAAACATTGAAAAAATAATCAACCCAGTTGGACTTGAACCAACATCGATACGCCTTACCGGGGCTCGATATCGCTTTACCAATTAAGCTATGGGTTCAGTTACCGAGCTGACGAAATTCTCAATGCCTTCAATCATCTTTTTGCATTTATTTTTACATCGACTTTATAGCAGCCGTAAGCGACATCTAGGTGCCAACCACTAGAGTTAGATACCCTTCCCGCCGACCCTTTTACAAGTGTCACAACGGAAATAACAGATGGCGCCTGCTATCAACTCATAATTATTTTACATGTTTTTAAAGTGGGTATTCCACTCATACATTAGTATGTTATTCAATCAAATACAAACATTGAAAACATTGAAAAAATAATCAACCCAGTTGGACTTGAACCAACATAAAAATAAATGCAAAAAGATGATTGAAGGCATTGAGAATTTCGTCAGCTCGGTAACTGAACCCATAGCTTAATTGGTAAAGCGATATCGAGCCCCGGTAAGGCGTATCGATGTTGGTTCAATTCAGGGACCGGAACCGGTAACCATTAAAGGGGTATTAGATTGGGTATTTGATAGAGTTGTTTTTAAAAACCCTATCAATTCGGTAAGCGTATCGTTTGACTTACCCGAACGAAAGGCTAACCATGTCAATACAGTTAATTCGGGTAAGTGGTTACAACCCAGCATATGGTTTCCCTATCAGATAGGGTTTTTCAAATGCGATTAAGCTATTTTAAACTCTGTGACCAATACATTTGACTTATTTATTATTCGAGCACCCTACGAGCTAAGCGCTGCCGGGCGGCACGAGCGAGCCTACAGACAAACAAGAATCTTTTTGCGTATGTTTTCGTACTTACGCCTTTGATCTAGACGCTATTATTGCTTGTTAGTGCGCTAAAAGATCGTTGTGTGGTGCCGGTGTTTTTGTTCTTGCCATTCGAGCGTGACGGCTCGTGTCGATTGAATCTTAGACCCAGGCTTATAGGAGCCAAAATCAAATGCATATTGTGAAGTGTTAAAATATATAATTTTGTGTTATTCTAGTTATAGGTCGTACTTTGTTTCAATGGCTCCAGCAAAATGTGACGCCGTTCACCGATACTTCTAGTATAATGAAACGATCAATATCAGTCATTGTTGGACACTCAAGAATAAAATGATTATTTGAAAAAAATATCGTAAGAATAAACTTATGTTGATTGTATTCCCGTTAAAATGATTCAAAATAATTTCGTCGGGACTAATATATGCGAGAAAATGTAATAAAAATAATTGATTCTTAACAGAATCATTTAATCATGCTTTTTATTTTAAATAATGTTCCGCGTATAAGAATGTATTCTGGGTTTTTCGGTGTAAGAAAACATCGTGTGGAAACTGGACCTAATCCCAATAAGTTCAGGCACTTTTTGCGCGCGCGGCGGCGACGCACTATGGCCCAAACGCCCGATCTAGCTGGACAAAATTATTTTACACTCATAGACTAAAATTTACTATTTTTATTATTTTGCTATAATTCATGTGAAAAAAAGTAACCAGTGTAAGTTGACCATTGTATAAGAATAATTATTAGGGCAGAAGAGGTCAGCTAAACTTGGTTGTGTAATTTTAAGAGAAATGAAGCATTATTACAAATGGCACCTAAAAAAATTAATAATTAACTTAAACTATATTTAAGTATTTTAATTCTGCTATTCTTATATTTTAGGTGCCATTTGCAATAATGCTTCATTTCTCTTAAAATTAAATAACCATGTTTAGCTGACCTCTTCTGCCCTAGTAATTATTCTTATCAAAGGTCAACTTACACTGGTCATTTTTTTTTTTTTCACATTAATTATACCAAAATAATAATAAAAATAGTCAATTTTAGTCTATGAGTGTAAAATAATTTTGTCCAGCTAGATCGGGCGTTTGGGCCATAGTGCGCCGCTGCCGCGCGCGCAAAAAGTGCCTGATCTTCATAGATTATTTAAACAAGTTTATTCCTTGTCAGATGATCTGTAAATTTGGAAATTTGTAGTTCAACTCCTCCTTAATGCATAGAAACCGAAATTATAACGGTTTTCGAAAATTAAAATACCCTCCCAATCGATTTAAAAAAAAACCGGCCAAGAGCGTGTCGGGCCACGCTCAGTGAAGGGTTCCGTAGTTTTCCGTCCGTCACAGTAAGTGTCCCCACTTAAGAGTTAATAACACCGCCATGTACGATATGATATGAGAGTTCCACGTACAGCGACATCTATCGGCAAATTAAGTAAACTATTGCGCGCGAGCTTAAAGTATGGAAGATGATTTTTATGGAATAATACTTTATTGCGTGAACCGATTTTCACCGTTTTTACTTTATTTGAAAGCACGTCATTCCATTGTAATTTTGTAAAAATTACAGGTACAATAAACACCTGCTTATACGGTTAAATTACAAACTTAGTTCAGAAATTATTTTGTAATTTTTTTTCAAAAACTATTCATCCTATCAAGTTCAAAATAATTTTCCTAGAAAGTTTTTGTAAAGTTCTACTTTTGAGATTTTTTTCATATTTTTAAAACTTACGGTTCAAAAGTTAGAGGGGGGGGGGGACGCATAGTTTTTTACTTCTGGAGCGATTATTTCCGAAAATATTTACATTATCGAAAAATGATTTTAGTAAACCCCTATTCATTTTTAAATACCTCTCCAACAATATATCACACGTTAGGGTTGAAATGAAAAAAAAAAATCACTCCCCACTTTACGTATAGGGGAGGTACCCTAATAAAATAAAAAATTCCACTTTTTATTTTTCCACTTTGTCGGCGTGATTGATATACATATTAGTACCAAATTTCAGCTTTCTAGTGCTAACGGTCATTGAGATTATCCGCGGACGGACGGACGGACGGACGGGCAGACATGGCGAAACTATAAGGGTTCCTAGTTGACTGCGGAACCCTAAAAAGGTCACTTTTTGCAAAAGTCGACGGTTTGCAAAAAGTTTACAACATTTTAATTTGAACAATTAACTGTAGTTAGAGGACCACAAAACTGACATCATATTCAAATTTCAGCTCTCCAGCACTTCCGGAACGCGAGTTATTGAATTTACAATATTTGCAAAAAAATGTGTTTTTTTGCGAATTGCGGACGATCCTCTGGACCGATTTTGCTCTACCGGGGCTTATTCTCTTTGTTTTATAATTGCGCACATTTGTTATATTTAACTATTTTTTGTCTGACCCGTAGTTTTTCCTCTAGAAGCGAAAAACTGGTTTTTACCATTTTTTTGGCACCTTAGCGCCCAATATTCACTTATAAATTTTATTGATATCAATTCCTGCCACTTTGATCTATACAAACAAATTTTTTCCCGTCCAATAGGAATTGACTGTACTTTTTATGATTTTTCCGCTAATTCTATCTGAGTATTGCTATAATTATTTGAATTGCGTGTTTTCTATAATTAAATAAATGAAATCAAATAAAATAGGAGTTGATAATAGTTTAGAAATGCCCCGAAATATTTTGATGACTTGGCAGAAAATTTCTAAATTCACATGTTAAAAATTCAAAAAAATATATTAAAAAATTAATTGGTTGGAACCATATTTGTTTTCATTGTAATATTTTTGTTACAACTTGAAATTGTTTTACGATTACCGATAAATAATTTCCTCGCAAATGAAGTGAAAATTAGAGTGTAACCCTCGTCCATAAAACCCACTTTACACTCGACTTTTAAACGCCTCGAGTAAAATCGTACGTTTTATGCACTTGTTGTACAATCTACTATAATAATATTCTTGTGTTTTTATTCTTATTCAAAATAATTATTGCCCATCTCATCAGTACGTGCGAACTATGCAAAAATAAACTGAAGGTAAGACACATTTCTTTAACAGAAATTCTTTAATTTAAAGTTGTGTACGTGAGCAGAGGACTGGACTGTGAGTGTGACTTTAGCAGAATGAATAAACGACAGCAAATCTTATATTTACTCAATTTGTTCCGCCGCCACCTCTCCTGTTCCATTTCAAATGAGAAAGATAGAACCGCCTGCCTGCGTGGAAAAGAGACAGGAAAAGGGTAGCCCTATGATAGGGTAAGCGGTAAATATTAAAGCTATCTTAACCCCATTCGACTCGGAAACCACATTGAAAAGGGTTAAGCCTATTCAAAATGATTTCCATATCGATAGGGTAACCCAATGATAGGGTAACCCTATCATTAGGGTAAGACTTTAATAGGGTTACCCTATCGAAACGATTAATCAAATGAAGGGGTTTTCCGGTCCCTGGTTCAATTCCAACTGGGTTGATTATTTTTTCAATGTTTTCAATGTTTGTATTTGATTGTTGTTTGATGTTTTGATGACTTGGCAGAAAATTTCTAAATTCACTTGTTAAAATATCAAAAAAATATATAAAAAAATTAATTGGTTGGAACCATATTTGTTTTCATTGTAATATTTTTGTTACAACTTGAAATTGTTTTACGATTACCGATAAATAATTTCCTCGCAAATGAAATGAAAATTAGAGTGTAACCCTCGTCCATAAAACCCATTTTAAACTCGACTTTTAAACGCCTCGCGTAAAATCGTACGTTTTATACACTTGTTGTACAATCTACTATTATAATATAATAAAAATAAAAATGAAATAAAAATAAAAATAAAATGAAAATAAAACGAAACGAAAACGAAACGAAAACGAAACGAAAACGAAACGAAAACGAAACGAAAACGAAACGAAAACGAAACGAAAACGAAACGAAAACGAAACGAAAACGAAACGAAAACGAAACGAAAACGAAACGAAAACGAAACGAAAACGAAACGAAAACGAAACGAAAACGAAACGAAAACGAAACGAAAACGAAACGAAAACGAAGCGAAAACGAAACGAAAACGAAACGAAAACGAAACGAAAACGAAACGAAAACGAAACGAAAACGAAACGAAAACGAAACGAAAACGAAACGAAAACGAAACGAAAACGAAACGAAAACGAAACGAAAACGAAACGAAAACGAAACGAAAACGAAACGAAAACGAAACGAAAACGAAACGAAAACGAAACGAAAACGAAACGAAAACGAAACGAAAACGAAACGAAAACGAAACGAAAACGAAACGAAAACGAAACGAAAACGAAACGAAAACGAAACGAAAACGAAACGAAAACGAAACGAAAACGAAACGAAAACGAAACGAAAACGAAACGAAAACGAAACGAAAACGAAACGAAAACGAAACGAAAACGAAACGAAAACGAAACGAAAACGAAACGAAAACGAAACGAAAACGAAACAAAAATAAAACGAAAATAAAATGAAAAAAAATAAAAAAAAAAATGAAAAAAATTTTTTTTAAGAAAAACAAAAAAATGAACACAAATATTATACACTGATTTTTTTTAAATATAACATGAAAAATAAATTATGTATATATATACGGTGAATCTGAGTATCCCGACAGATTTTAACCATACACCCCGAATAATTAACCGAAAATAAGTACCATGACTATTTTTCAGTAAAAAGTATATAACCATCCGCCATCTTGGATTATAAAACAGAAATAATTTTCGAAATTACATCCCCTAATTATAAATATTAATTATTTGAAACGGGCTATTTACCTCGCACCCGAAATATCGGGTACCCAATAACGCTAATATACATAATACATGGTAAATACCCCGTTTCAAATAATATTTATAATGTGAATGACCATGTGAGCTTAAAAAATCGTATATCCCATAATTAGCTGAAAACGACTACCAATCCCTACGCCAATTCATGGGTTGCCAAGCGGACCACAGGCTCAACTGAGTATTGGTTTGTGTCAAATCGATTTGAATATGAATATAAATTGTGTTTTTATTCTTATTCAAAATAATTATTGCCCATCTCATCAGTACGTGCGAACTATGCAAAAATAAACTGAAGGTAAGACACATTTCTTTAACAGAAATTCTTTAATTTAAAGTTGTGTACGTGAGCAGAGGACTGGACTGTGAGTGTGACTTTAGCAGAATGAATAAACGACAGCAAATCTTATATTTACTCAATTTGTTCCGCCGCCACCTCTCCTGTTCCATTTCAAATGAGAAAGATAGAACCGCCTGCCTGCGTGGAAAAGAGACAGGAAAAGGGTAGCCCTATGATAGGGTAAGCGGTAAATATTAAAGCTATCTTAACCCCATTCGACTCGGAAACCACATTGAAAAGGGTTAAGCCTATTCAAAATGATTTCCATATCGATAGGGTAACCCAATGATAGGGTAACCCTATCATTAGGGTAAGACTTTAATAGGGTTACCCTATCGAAACGATTAATCAAATGAAGGGGTTTTCCGGTCCCTGGTTCAATTCCAACTGGGTTGATTATTTTTTCAATGTTTTCAATGTTTGTATTTGATTGAATAACATACTAATGTATGAGTGGAATACCCACTTTAAAAACATGTAAAATAATTATGAGTTGATAGCAGGCGCCATCTGTTATTTCCGTTGTGACACTTGTAAAAGGGTCGGCGGGAAGGGTATCTAACTCTAGTGGTTGGCACCTAGATGTCGCTTACGGCTGCTATAAAGTCGATGTAAAAATAAATGCAAAAAGATGATTGAAGGCATTGAGAATTTCGTCAGCTCGGTAACTGAACCCATAGCTTAATTGGTAAAGCGATATCGAGCCCCGGTAAGGCGTATCGATGTTGGTTCAATTCCAACTGGGTTGATTATTTTTTCAATGTTTTCAATGTTTGTATTTGATTGAATAACATACTAATGTATGAGTGGAATACCCACTTTAAAAACATGTAAAATAATTATGAGTTGATAGCAGGCGCCATCTGTTATTTCCGTTGTGACACTTGTAAAAGGGTCGGCGGGAAGGGTATCTAACTCTAGTGGTTGGCACCTAGATGTCGCTTACGGCTGCTATAAAGTCGATGTAAAAATAAATGCAAAAAGATGATTGAAGGCATTGAGAATTTCGTCAGCTCGGTAACTGAACCCATAGCTTAATTGGTAAAGCGATATCGAGCCCCGGTAAGGCGTATCGATGTTGGTTCAAGTCCAACTGGGTTGATTATTTTTTCAATGTTTTCAATGTTTGTATTTGATTGAATAACATACTAATGTATGAGTGGAATACCCACTTTAAAAACATGTAAAATAATTATGAGTTGATAGCAGGCGCCATCTGTTATTTCCGTTGTGACACTTGTAAAAGGGTTGGCGGGAAGGGTATCTAACTCTAGTGGTTGGCACCTAGATGTCGCTTACGGCTGCTATAAAGTCGATGTAAAAATAAATGCAAAAAGATGATTGAAGGCATTGAGAATTTCGTCAGCTCGGTAACTGAACCCATAGCTTAATTGGTAAAGCGATATCGAGCCCCGGTAAGGCGTATCGATGTTGATTCAAGTCCAACTGGGTTGATTATTTTTTCAATGTTTTCAATGTTTGTATTTGATTGAATAACATACTAATGTATGAGTGGAATACCCACTTTAAAAACATGTAAAATAATTATGAGTTGATAGCAGGCGCCATCTGTTATTTCCGTTGTGACACTTGTAAAAGGGTCGGCGGGAAGGGTATCTAACTCTAGTGGTTGGCACCTAGATGTCGCTTACGGCTGCTATAAAGTCGATGTAAAAATAAATGCAAAAAGATGATTGAAGGCATTGAGAATTTCGTCAGCTCAGTAACTGAACCCATAGCTTAATTGGTAAAGCGATATCGAGCCCCGGTAAGGCGTATCGATGTTGGTTCAAGTCCAACTGGGTTGATTATTTTTTCAATGTTTTCAATGTTTGTATTTGATTGAATAACATACTAATGAGTGGAATACCCACTTTAAAAACATGTAAAATAATTATATATTTAAGTATTTTAATTCTGTTATTCTTATATTTTAGGTGCAATTTGCAATAATGCTTCATTTCTCTTAAAATTAAATAACCATGTTTAGCTGACCTCTTCTGCCCTAGTAATTATTCTTATACAATGGTCAACTTACACTGGTTAATTTTTTTTCACATTAATTATACCAAAATAATAATAAAAATAGTCAATTTTAGTCTATGAGTGTAAAATAATTTTGTCCAGCTAGATCGGGCGTTTGGGCCATAGTGCGCCGCTGCCGCACGCGCAAAAAGTGTCTGATCTTCATAGATTATTTAAACAAGTTTATTCCTTGTCAAATGATCTGTAGACTTGGAAATTTGTAGTTCAACTCCTCCTTAATGCATAGAAACCGAAATTATAACGTTTTTTGAAAATTAAAATACCCTCCCAATCGATTTAAAAAAAGGTCACTTTTTGCAAAAGTCGACGGTTTGCAAAAAGTTTAAAACATTTTAATTTGAACAATTAACTGTAATTAGAGGACCACAAAACTGACATCATATTCAAATTTCAGCTCTCCAGCACTTCCGGAACGCGAGTTATTGAATTTACAATATTTGCCAAAAAATGTGTTTTTTTGCAAATTGCGGGCGATCCTCTGGACCGATTTTGCTCTACCGGGGCTCATTCTCTTTGTTTTATAATTGCGCACATTTGTTACATTTAACTATTTTTTGTCCGACCCGTAATTTTTCCTCTAGAAGCGAAAAACTGGTTTTTACCATTTTTTTGGCACCTTAGCGCCCAATATTCACTTATAAATTTTATTGATATCAATCCCTGACACTTTGATCTATACAAACAATTTTTTTCCCGTCCAATAGGAATTGACTGTACTTTTTATGATTTTTCCGCTAATTCTATCTGAGTATTGCTATAATTATTTGAATTGCGTGTTTTCTATAATTAAATAAATGAAATCAAATAAAATAGGAGTTGATAATAGTTTAGAAATGCCCCGAAATGTTTTGATGACTTGGCAGAAAATTTCTAAATTCACTTGTTAAAATATCAAAAAAATATATAAAAAAATTAATTGGTTGGAACCATATTTGTTTTCATTGTAATATTTTTGTTACAACTTGAAATTGTTTTACGATTACCGATAAATAATTTCCACGCAAATGAAATGAAAATTAGAGTGTAACCCTCGTCCATAAAACCCATTTTAAACTCGACTTTTAAACGCCTCGCGTAAAATCGTACGTTTTATACACTTGTTGTACAATCTACTATTATAATATAATAAAAATAAAAATGAAATAAAAATAAAAATAAAATGAAAATAAAATGAAACGAAAACGAAACGAAAACGAAACGAAAACGAAACGAAAACGAAACGAAAACGAAACGAAAACGAAACGAAAACGAAACGAAAACGAAACGAAAACGAAACGAAAACGAAACGAAAACGAAACGAAAACGAAACGAAAACGAAACGAAAACGAAACGAAAACGAAACGAAAACGAAACGAAAACGAAACGAAAACGAAACGAAAACGAAACGAAAACGAAACGAAAACGAAACGAAAACGAAACGAAAACGAAACGAAAACGAAACGAAAACGAAACGAAAACGAAACGAAAACGAAACGAAAACGAAACGAAAACGAAACGAAAACGAAACGAAAACGAAACGAAAACGAAACGAAAACGAAACGAAAACGAAACGAAAACGAAACGAAAACGAAACGAAAACGAAACGAAAACGAAACGAAAACGAAACGAAAACGAAACGAAAACGAAACGAAAACGAAACGAAAACGAAACGAAAACGAAACGAAAACGAAACGAAAACGAAACGAAAACGAAACGAAAACGAAACGAAAACGAAACGAAAACGAAACGAAAACGAAACGAAAACGAAACGAAAACGAAACGAAAATAAAATGAAAATAAAACGATAATAAAATGAAAAAAATTTAAGAAAAAAAAACAAAAAAAAAACAAAAAAAAATGAACAAAAATATTATACACAGACTTTTTTTTAATATAAAATGAAAAAAAAATTATATAAACACGGTGAATCTAAGTATCCCGACAGATTTTAACCATAAATTCCTGATAATTGACTGATAAATAACTGACTGAGACTAAAATGTCGTATAAACTTTTCTGGAATTAGCCTAGTTTCAGAGTTCTTCTTCTTTGTCGTTACACTCTTTACAGAGTGGTCGTGGCCAAAATGTACTAATTTATTTTAATTGACAGTTTTACCAATAACATTTATGTTTTTATGTTCAAAAGCATTTTAAAAATCCGAAAAATGAAAAAAAATATTTTTTTGGCGAAATCGACCTAAATTCATAAAACATTTATTACTCCTTATGACCTCAGGAATTTATGGTTGAAATCTTTCGGGTTACTCAGATTCACCGTGTATGATAATAATAATAATAATAAAACCAGTCCATCTTGAATTTTAAAACAGATATAATTTATACACCCCGAATAATTAACCGAAAATAACTACCATGACTATTTTTCAGTAAAAAGTATATAACCGCCATCTTGGATTATAAAACAGAAATAATTTTCGAAATTACATCCCCTAATTATAAATATTAATTATTTGAAACGGGGTATTTACCTCGCACCCGAAATATCGGGTGCCCAATAACGCTAATACATGGTAAATACCCCGTTTCAAATAATATTTATAATGTGAATGACCATGTGAGCTTAAAAAATCGTATATCCCATAATTAGCTGAAAACGACTACCAATCCCTACGCCAATTCATGGGATTAGGTTGCCAAGCGGACCACAGGCTCAACTGAGCCGTGGCAAAAGCCGGGACAAACTCTAGGAGGATGAATATTGGTTTGTGTCAAATCGATTTGAATATGAATAAAAATTGTGTTTTTATTCAAAATAATTATTGCCCATGTCATCAGTAAGTGCGAACTATGCAAAAATAAACTGAAGGTAAGACACATTTCTTTAACAGAAATTCTTTAATTTAAAGTTGTGTACGTGAGCAGAGGACTGGACTGTGAATGTGACTTTTCCAGAATGAATAAACGACAGCAAATCTTATATTTACTCAATTTGTTCCGCCGCCACCTCTCCTGTTCCATTTCAAATGAGAAAGATAGAACCGCCTGCCTGCGTGGAAAAGAGACAGGAAAAGGGTAGCCCTATGATAGGGTAAGCGGTAAATATTAAAGCTATCTTTACCCCATTCGACTCGGAAACCACATTGAAAAGGGTTAAGCCTATTCAAAATGATTTCCATATCGATAGGGTAACCCAATGATAGGGTAACCCTATCATTAGGGTAAGACTTTAATAGGGTTACCCTATCGAAACGATTAATCAAATGAAGGGGTTTTCCGGTCCCTGTGTAAAACAGTTATATAAGATATTTAAGGTAAAAAAAATATTAAATTACATTTTATCCGGAATAAATGACAAAATTGTTATTAACGACAGTTCCATTTCAAAGAGGTAATTCAATTTACTTATTTAAATATTCTAATAAGTAGTTTAAATATCCCGAAAACCCCGTCAAATGAAAAATAAATTACAAAAAAATGTAAAAAAAAAAAAGAAAAAAATGTCCGATTTTAATAAAAGTTGGGGCATTCAACTGCTAGTTGTTTATGGAGTTAGAAAAACATATAACTGATCACGTCTCAGATGGCACCCTGTATATAAAATTTATTCATAAACATCTCTCAGGCGTCAATTAGTTAATTTATGTTTTGTTTTATTCTAAAAAACACAACTGTCAAAGTGACAGATATAGATAGCTTTAGTATAACTATTCTAAATTTAAAAAAAAATCCTCCTGTACCAACTTACATGTCTCTGTTTGGCCCAATGGTTGACTATTATTGATGCTATTTGGCATCAAGTTTGTATAATATTATATATATATTATTATATATATTAAATTACCAACAAACACAAAATGATAAGGACAAAAGATTATCAAGGGCATTTTAGATTTGACTGACGTTTATGAATAACGTTATTAGAATTTCGTTTCGGAACAGCCATATTAGCAAACCCTGCCATAGGCACGATTTAAAATTGAAAGCAGTTTAACAGTAAATATGCAGTAATGTTGAAACATACCTACTTAACGGCTTTGTAAACCTATTGCACAGCTTACCGCATTGGGAGAGGGCACTATGGCGTTGTTCAAAAGGTTAACTCCTGCATTTTCTGAAGGGAATACAGGTATAACCGGATTACCCATTCAGGTCAGTAGCGGCATGTAAGTTTTTAAACGGTGTGTAAAGCAAACTAGCAGCTGGAGAGCGACGTATTGCCTGGTTAGTTAGTAGTTTACACATACGGCTGCCTCGTTAACTGTAACTTTACTTGTTAATTTAATGCGGGTGGTTGTTTGTCACAATTGTGCTACGTGGACTGATACTCCAAACAGAGCTTACCTATTATGCGAAAAGTTATAATTCGTGAATGCTGGAACCGAAATGCAACCAAATTAAATTAGTTGTCGTGCATACCTACTCGTATGTGCAGATGTCTAGACACACAGTAGTGTGTCAGCCAAGTTCAAAGAGCAAAAAAGGAAAAAACCTTCCCCCTTTTACACCCCCATCGCACCATGAAACTAGGTGGCTCCCCCTGCTTAAATGATCTATTGGTCCTAAGTGTTAACTATGCAAAAGGTGATATCATCATCATCAAAATCCGTATAAAGGTCGTAATTTTTGTCGTGTACACCACCGACTATTATGTAAATTACAGGAAAACATCTGAAAACAGTGATTTTTTTATTTTTATATCAATAGTAAAAATTCACTACTGAACTATCAATTTACAGCTACCGCTGCCTTTTGACCTTAGCAAGGATTTTTTTCGCGTTATAAGTGTAGAAAAGACAATGATTGAAAGGGCGGTTCAAAAGGGTGAAATGGGGAAAAGGTGAAAAAGTAAAAAAGTTAAAATGGTGCAAAGGTCATAAAGGTTAATAGAAAAAAGAGTGGGACGGGTCAGGGAAAACAACGGAAAGGGGTTGAAGGGTGAAATGGGGAAATGGGAAAAGTTTCATAAAGGTCATAGTCATAATATTAAGGGCGAATGAGGGAGAAAGTGGAAAGGGCAAATGGAAAAGTTGAAAATAGTGATTAAAAGAGTGAAAAGCTCATAAAGCTCAATGGCGAAAAGAAGGGATGAAAGGGTATCAATCTTTGAGCCTGAGTACAATGTAGTCTAAGTAGGACGCCACTGGCAAACATCTATTCAAGTATTCGAATAAGTGTTTCGAAATTAAGAAAGTGATTAACATAACGTTCGGATCAATCAAGTAAGTAGAGGAATTTGAAAAGGCAAAAATTTGTCATGGCGCATTAATAAGTATCAAATAACATACAACAAATCATTTAAAGCAATGGAAAAACGTTATACATGACAATAGCTGTGATCTAAAAAGCTTAGAAAGAACTTGCTCTCCAGTCAGATCTCGTATATTTTGTAACAAAATATATTTACGAACATGGCATTCTTTCACATTTATGTCTTTGACGGGATGCGCATTTAGGTTTGTTCACTTTTTTTTACCCTTATTTTTATTGTATTTTGTGAAAATATAGGTTAATTAAAGATACTAATTTGAATGATTTTGTATTTCGTGTCTCAGTTAGTTATTTATGATTTATTAAAAATATGAGATATGATATCGCGTAAATTACATGGCTAAGCTGAATTGATAAAGCACAAGCATACAAATTCATAAAAAAATTAGTGTGTAATGTCATTTTCATGATGTCATCTGTCAGTGTTACCGTGTTAAGTCAAACTTCATGTAAATAAACATAAACATTGTTATTACTTAGAAAATTTCATTGAAAATACCTTTTATTGTGCTAAAAAAGTATTGATGCATTTCTTAGTGTTACAATACACCACAGGATAACTAGTGGAAACAGTTTTGCAGGGCACTTTATAAATGTATGTATACTTTTCGAACAATAAAGCAATCTATCTTTCTATCTAGTACCACCAACCATGTAAGTTGTATAAAATACTATTTTAACAGTTTCCTACCAATAGTACTAATATGCTTTGGCTAGCTAATATACGAAAACTATGAATAATCGCAGTGAGATAACGTTGTATAAGTATTTTAATAATAACTACGAATATCAATTAATATTTTTCAATGCATCTTGACAGTAAACATAACCCTAATATTTTTCCACTTTCAGCGAGAATTCAGGTCCCTGAGTTCCCTCCAGAAGCTATAAAAGGACCGAAATACGCAGCGCTCATTTTGTAGGCAGCGAGAATCCCGAAAATCCTTTACATTATACATATGTTCCTACAATTTTTCTGACAAAATAAATCAAACATGAAAATGATATTGAAGTGGTGGTAAAACTGGTGGAATAAACATCGTTGAGTAGTCCTGCTTAGAACACAAGAGGTGAACAGTGAACATTGTCTTCAACATCAAGCAAGAATCACCAAACGTTCATGTCCAAGACCGCTATCTCATGGAACAGCGGGTAGCAGTTGTAATTGAAAATCAGATACCTTCTTGTTACTTAATTTTTTGTGCGATTTGGTTGGCGTAGTAAAAATTGCATACATGTACAAAGAAACATGTTTGCAGTTTCAGAGAAAATGGTAAATAAAAAGTGTAAAGCTAATAATTCCTTTACACACAAAGGTTTGAAAGGTTTTCTTCAATTAAAACAACTGTTGAAAATAATAAAGCTATTTTATTTAATTATGTTGCAATTTTTTTATATGCTTACCTGTAGCAATTTTTTTTGATCATACTTAATCATAATATCATTAATTGCACCATGTCAATACAATGATAAGTTACTTATAAAGACAATAGTAGATTGTAGTGATTTTACACCAAGGGGATAAAGCACTGTTTTATGTCACGGGCGCAATATTGAATCCTGAACGTAACGAAGGACTCCAGATTTTAATCCCGAGCGTAGCGAGGGGTTTATGAGTTAATTCCCGAGCGAAGCGAGGGAATTAAGACTGAGTCCTGAGTGCAGTGAGGGGTTCAAGCGCGCCCGTGACAAAAACAGCTTTATCCCCGAGGAGTATACTCTACTTTTCTCACCTCTTGCGAGACAATAAAATAGCTAAGGCTACTAGAAACGGATTTTTATTAAAGTAAATCAAAAGTAAAAACCGGCCAAGTGCGTGTCGGACCACACATAGGAGGGTTCCGTACCTTCAATGGAACCAAACTAATACCAAAAGGTCGTATCTGGTGCCTATGGTTTTTTGGAGATAACTCAAAAATAGCTAAACCGATAATGTTCAAAACAATTTGCGTAGAAAGTATATGATAAGACGCATCTCCTCAATTTTTTTCATATTTTTGGAGTTACGGTTCAAAAGTTACAGGGGGGGGGGGGCACAATTTTTCTGACTTTCGAAGCGATTATTTCAGAAAATATTCACTTAATCACAAAATGGTCAAAGAAACCTCAATGTTATTTTTAAAGACCTATCATTGATGTGTCACATGTTGATATTTAGTCAAAAAAAATAGTTACATGTATGGAGCGCCCCCCCCCCCCTAATTTTTTTTTTTCAAATCTACATAACTAAGTAGCGGCATACAAAATACACCTTATGTGTAAATTTTATTCAGATACGTCGTATAGTTTCCGAGTAAAATGGCTGTGACATACGGATGGACAGACATACAGACAGACATGACGAATCCATAAGGGTTCCGTTTTTTGCCATTTGGCTACGGAACCCTAAAAATTTATTCTTGATACATTAGTCCATTTTATTCAAATTTTATCTTCAATTTTTATAGAACCTGCAGTTTTACTCCGTATACTGCAGCGTCTTATGACACTCGCGGCATTTGTTTTAGGTATTTAAAAAAGGTGGCCAGCACGATTTTCCGAATAAATTCGATTTTCAAATCAGTTCGACGCGGCGGCGCGGGCCCCGGCTGGCGTCGCGGGGCTGTCCACCGTGCGGACTTTACCAAATTAGACTTTAAGCACATAACAATAAGAACTATGGGAAGTGAAATCACATTATTAACCAGCGGGTTATAATGAGATTTAGTACAACATTATAACCCGGCTAAAGCCAAGGGCTATAATGATTTGCTTTCGGTGAGGTTTGCATGATATATAATTTGGCATTGTCGAGCAGGTGGTGTGAAAAATATTTTACAATGTGAAAGTCTCATAACATCAAAAGTAATAGACGGAGACCTAGCCACGTCAGATATGACACAATAATGAGAGCAACGAAACTCATCTAGTCAGTTTGCTACACTATGCTTATTTGTAAATCTGGACATCTGGCAGCTGTAAAGTGGTGGAGGTCAAAGAATGCAAACCATTTCTAGAAAACAGATCTTAGAGTTCTGGATTTGATGCAGTATATGAGAAATTTATATAAATAATTGGATTATATCATTGCAAAAAGTGTCTGTTGGGGGAAAGTAGTGCCACACAACGTAATTCATTGTTTGTCGCCTACTGTTTTTGTTCGTAATAATACGGAATGTGTTTTGTTCTCATGTCAAAATATAGGCCCTGTCATTTATCACCTAGGGAACTTCGGCAGTTTTGACCTATTTTGGTATTATATTACTATTACCCAATTCAAAAATTTTTGCTAGTCTGTCACTCTGACCTCCACACATTAAAAGCTGCCAGATTCCCGGATATAGCAATAAGGATAAGTATAGCAATCTAACCGAACGGGTTTGTTGCTCTCAGTATTGTGTCATATTTGACGTGGCCAGCTCTTAGTCCATAAGCATCTTAATTCACAAAACTATCAATGAGAAAATCTGTGACAGCAAGGAACAATTTTAGTTTTTGGCATATCGTGTCTTTGTCCTCTGGCTTCCTGGTATAAGTTTAAGTTAGGAGGTGATAATATAATTTTACT